>CM028137.1:305813750-307255000 GCA_016271365.2 Neoceratodus forsteri
AGCATCCGAAGGACTGCTCTCCTCTCTTGGGAAGGGAGGGATCACTGTCCTGCCTGTTGATCACCCTCTGGTGGCGGACGGAGGGCAATGCGGGCTTGGACGCAAGTCGCCGGTGGGCATGGCATTCATGTGCCTCCACACGTGCATGTTCACACTGTATGCTAGAGGGCAGAAACAAGTAGAAAATGGCAGCTGAGGGCTATATGAAGTCCCGTGTCTGCCCCGTTGGCCAGACGATGTCACCGCCCCCAGATTAGGATTGTGCTCTGGGGTGGGGGGGAGCCCCCTTCCCCAGCCCTACCATGGGGGATAATCCATGGGGGCGTCTCAGGGGATGGTCAGGACATCGGGCTGGGCAGGCAGTGCAGGAACGAAAATCTGCCCTCAGTGCGCAGGAAGGATAAAAAAAATCTGGAAAAAAAAAAAGTTGCACAATGGGAAAAGCACCTAGCATCAAGAGAGGGGAAAGAAAGTGATGAGTAAAGAGAGCAGTGGTGAGTATGAGGGGGTAATCTCCAGCAAAATGACAGAAAGAATGGAAAAGGGGGTTCAATCTGGCAAGGGAAGATTTGGGGCACCACTGTAGACTAAGTCACCTTAATCAGGGTCGGACTGGGCGGATACCCAGAAATCTCCAGGTGGGCCCCCCTCAGCCGTACACACACGCATACACAACCGCTGTGCAGGTGGGCGCACACATTCTGAATTCAAGTCACGTCGTTGTAATAGCAATACTATCCCCAGTTAACAGCCGAGCCAGCTACAGTGCATTCCATGCGGGCTGGGGCCCTTTGTCCTGCATAGTGATGTGGCCAGGAGGGGCGGCGAAGTCAGTTAAGAGCTTAGTAAGTTTCACTGTATGTCTGAGTTGCCATGGCAATATATTCAAGACGACTGTCTGCACACTGACAGCTGGACCTCACTAACTGACTGGGTAGGTTGCGGTATGTTGGGGAGGAGGGGGGATGGGCACAGGAATGGAGCAACAGAGCCACTATTGGCTGGAACAACTTGATAGGCTTGGCAAACAGTGACTGCCATTGGCTGTGTCATGTCACCAAGCCATTGCTAAGGACTAGTCTGTGGCATAACACTGCGCGCTAGCGCGTGGGCACTTCAAAAAGGCCCAAGTGAGGTGGGATCGGTCTAATTTTTTCTCCTGTTCATTGTCCTTACCACTGAGCAATCATCAAGCCTGAAGCCTGCCCCCCCTACCCCCTGGAGGGATGGATGCTGTGCTGATTTGGAAGTGAACTGAAAACAGGTTGATGGAACGACCACCAGAAGCCAAGTCTAAGGGTGGTGAGTTTGTATCCTGGGTGCAGTCAGACAGTGTGGGCGTGGTGTGGAAAAGGAAAATGGGTCTGCCGGGACGGGGGGGGAGGAATGTGCAGTCGGTCTGAATGGAGATGGTGGCAATGATGAGAGTGGTTCATTATTGGAGTCCGGGTCTGGGCAACCATCACATCATAATAACACAAGTGTAAAAAAAAATATTCATCTGGTCTGAGACTGCTGCATGGTCTGGACACATTGGGGGGGGCAGCATGGACCACATGGCGTGGACAGGTACGGCATCCCTGTGAGTCAGGCATTCAGAATTTTGGCACCCCCCATTTATCACATCTCGTGTGCGACTCTGCTGTTACTGGGAATAGGCCATAACCCTTTGGTGACTGACCAACCACACACCCAAGCGATGCCTGCCCACCTTGCCTCATTGTAAATAATTTTGTGTTTTTCTCTGGAGTGAATCTGCAAGTTGCTGGTGAGTGGAGTTTTCCTGGCCTGAGTGTATCCATGGTGCAGTGGAATTGGAAACTGAAACAAAGTAGGGAGGGAGCAAGGGAAGGGGGTGGGGACGTCCCTCTTATTTCCTGTGCTTCACCTTTCGAATTATTTTGGAGTGGTGGCAGGGAAGAGTAGTCAAGGGTGTGTTTGTATGTTTGGGGGGGTGCGCTGCAGAGGAGTGGTCTGAGGCAAGGAAAGATCAAGGGTTTAAATCAGTCTCCAGCAAGAGGGAATCACTTGGCCTCAGTTAACTGGTACAGTGCCCATGATCTGCTATTCATCCTAAAGGCATATATGCTAACTACCCCCTTTCCATGAGACAAATAAGTATTCTAGCCATTCTTCCTAGTTCAGCTCCCACAATCCAAAATCTGCTATCTATAAATAATGAGCTTGATTATATGACCAATGTGCTTTTACATTGTATCTATTAATTTGTTTGCACAAACCAGCTCATTAGAATACAGACATACCATTGCGTGCAACCAAAGATCAGAGCACAGGACTCACAAGCTGTTGGCAAACTTTGAATAGAACAAACTAATCCTGCAATAAGATCAGGCAGATTTAATAGATTTAATAGGAGGCAGTATAGCATAGTGGTTAAGAGCACTGAGCTGCAAAACTGGAGACCTGGGTTTGAATCCCACAGCCCCCAGTTACATATTGTGTGACCCTGAGCAAGTGACTTAACTTCCTTGTGCTCCCAGGTCACACATGGAAACAAGCTCTGGTTTAGTGTGTCTTTCCTGGTTAAACAATTTCCCCTTTCCCTTTAATAGTACTATACTAAAACTGAGACTAAGCTTATTAAGTCCAATTTCCAAATTCTAAGGAGTGAGCTGAAGGAGAAAGCAGCCATGCTGGACTTTTTGGAGCTGCTGCCTGTCCCTGAGTCCCTCCCAGTTATGGCATGGACTGCGTGATGGCCATGGCATGTGAGTCCATTGGCTAAGGCTTGCTATGGCTACTAGTAAGTAGGTAGTAGTATCTGGTCAGTGGTGACCACAACCAGGCCTCCACTCCAGTCCACCATCTCTAAGCCAGCGGCCTTGAATAATTTATTTAAGAATGCGCAGTTGCCCCTTGCCTGTTTCAAAAATGTCATCAGGAATTGAAAGACAGCTATTTAAGGACCTTGGTGAGTACTGATGAGTACAGTTCATTCTGTGCCGGTGATGTGCCGGGTGGTGGAAATGGTCCAAATGGAACAATGGGGGTAGTGGGGGGGGAGGCCGGGGGGGGGTACAGTGCTTTGACAGTGCCCAGCAGTGGCATGGACCATGACATGGCTGTGGCGTGGGAGTCTGCTTCTGCCATCTGGCGACCACTTCACGGCTCCACCTTGTCTTGTTGGTTGTTGTATTTTTTTTTAATTGCTTATTTAAAAATTTTCACCACTTGGGAAATGCATATGGCGCTGAATAGGAGCCAGCTGAGCTCTTTTGAGATGTCCTGGTCTGCTAGGCCTGGGGGTACTATGTTGAATTTGCAGATTTCTACATTGAATACATGTCTGTCTCTGGTATTTACCACGTGACTGCTGTTATGTATTGGACTTATGCAGTCTTATGATGTTTGGTCCTGTCCCTTTACTCTAATCTTTCCTTCCCCTCCATACACCCCCATCACCACCTGATTATGTACATGAATTGGTTGCCCAAGTGATTCTGCTCCTTTGCAGTTTTATCTGCACTTTCTGGCACACTATTTATGAAATACAATTATATGCATTGTATTGAGTGATTTTTCTACTCCTTTGCACTTTCTCCAACTAACTGCTGATATGTTGGACTTTGTTTGTTCCTATTCCTTAACTCTTATCCATCCTTCACCTCCATACACCCCCATTTCCCCCGATTATGTACATAGATTGGTTGTGTTAAGCTTTTTGAGTGATTCTGCTCTCTTGCATGTTTGGCAATATTAATGAAATGTCTTTTTATGCAGACACTGTTCATTGTGCTGTCATCTCTGAGTGACTGCTTTTAAAGCTTCATCATGGCACTTTATGCTAGGAGGATAACTCAACTGCACATCAAAACTGGTGCACAGGCACTATCACTGTGGCACTGGCTGGCATGCATGGATACGCAGGGGCACTTTGGTTTATTTTCTAATGTCTTAGTATGCCTCTTTACTGCTAGTTGTGCAGGACTTGGCAGATCTCAAGTCAGCAGCCTTCCTTCTGCAACTGACACTGGTTTAGTCCCTGTTGGAAGCAGTGTGTGGGGATATGCCCGCTTTTAACAGCCTACTGTGCTGGACATAGATTTAAAGCTGACACCCATGGTGTTGTTTGGTTATTTTATTTGAAATGTGCTGACCCACTACTCTGTTGCTGCCCTTGCATCACTGAATGCTTGTGGTATAATTATATCTGGCCGTTGAGTTAGCACTGGAGATTATACAGATGGTTTGTTATAATGCAGGAAGAAGGAATGTATCTGCTGCTGCATGCTAAAATGTCATTACCCTTGCCCAGTACCTGAAGGAGTCACCAGGGCTCAGTATCCAGTTTTTCCTGTGGTAATAAAGCCTGGCTGATCCATCAGGTAAAGGGAATCTTATTTTGAGATGCCTAAAGAGCAGCTCTACACTTTGGCATGTGCTGTCATGAATGAGATGTAAGGTGCTGACTCACTGCTGCTTGTGAGTACTGATATGGTTTGCTGCTCTGATCCTCTCCTCCTTTTCAAGCCCTTGAAAGCCCTCAAGTTGGCACCCTACACTTTTGCCCTTGTAGCTGAAAGTTCTGTGCTGCTTGTCTCGGAGGCTGTACATTTAAAGAGCTGGTGACATGTTCAGGAGAACTTTGAAGGAAGTTTCTGGCATAAGGTATTGGGCTTCATAGCCCAATACCTTATGCCAACATGAGCTCATTTGTGCAAAATTTATTTTTTCACTCACTCATAAGTATATAAAGGGGTCGTAGCTAGCTCCATAGCCACCGCCAGCTGATCCCTTCCAGCTTCCTAGTATGGCTGCTCCTCCCCCGCACTCTGTGCTTTGTGACATGTGAGCATGGAGTGCAGGGGAAAGCCCTATACAAGCCTGAGAGGTGTTTTTTCTTAAACTGTTTTATAAGCTTTAAGCAATCTGAGAGGGCAATGAAAGCAACTGTTCTACTAATAGGGTCCCTGTTAGTAGAGTAGTTACTTTCATTGGGGTTCTCTCTCAGATTGCTTAAAGCTTCTATAAAACCATTTAAAACACCCCTCAGACATGTATAGGGCTCAGACATCACTGCATGCTCTGCTCACACCCCACAAAACACAGAGCTGGGGTGGAGCAGCCACTAGAAGCTGGAAGGGATTGGCTGGTGGTGAATATGGAGCCAGCTACATCCATTAATATACTTAACAGAGTGAGTGAAAAAAAAAAAGGTTTTGCACCACTAGCTCATGCTGGCATAAGGTATTGGGCTATGAAGCCCAATATCATATGCCATTTGGTTGGAAATTCTCTTTAACAAAACCTAATATTTAGACACAGTCCAGCTTGTATTTCCAATTAGTGCTGTATTCTTCCTCCTCATTATTTACTGCTGAAGTCATCTGTATGAAAACATGATCTTTGCTCCTAAAGAGTTCATCTGTTCCTGCTTATTTCTCCCTACCTGAAGTCATGGAGCACTCACTGCTTGTGATAGTACAGTTACTCCCATAGCAATATACTGTCACAACAGGGGATTATGACTTGAAAGTGGGGAGTAATCTATAGAGGCAGATGAACTCTTAAGGGATAAAGATTGTATATTCATGCAAATGTCCTTAGTAATAAATAATGGGGAGGATAAATATACCAAATACAGATGGAATGCAGGCAGAATTGTGTCTAGTTTTCTTTGAGGCGCGTTGGTAGCTCTTTAAAGAGTAGGTGCATACTCCAGAACACGTCCCCCCACCCCAGATGTGATACTAACAGGGACCGTGTTAATCAAGTGGGCGCGTTGTTTGAAATCATAAGTTTAAATGGTACTACAACCTTCTGAAATATCACCCCCCCCATAAAGTCAATGGGGCGTGCATAAGCCAGCCTCCGTTTTATGACCTCACAAAATGGGTCTGTATGCGCCTGTATGGGGGGCGCAGTGACAGTATTAGGAAGCAGCTCCATTTGTAGCAGGGTAAAAATTATGAGGGATATAACTCTTATACAAGGCTGAAAGAAATGGATTGTGGATACCCACCAACTCTGGAACAGGTGAGGTATTGCATCGGGGGGCGGGGGGGCGATGTTCTAAAGTATGCAATTGCTGTTTTAGCAAAAAAGGTATGATCAGGGGTTAGATTAAGTCTTAAGTTTTATCTGAGCATAGCACACATTGTACTGCACTATCTTCTGTTCTTCACATCCTATTATCTCTCAAACTATTCAGACAGGGAAAGTGTAGGGCCTCAACCTCCAGAGGTGCCTTGCCAGGGTGTTGAGCTTAACCATTGATTTTGCTTGAAAGGGGAACTCTTGGCTCACCTGCAGTCATGCAGCAGAATAGTGAGGTTCTGACACAATGTTGGCAGGCAGGGTCACTGAATAACTTTTAGTATATTAGTAAAACCAATAATATTGGTACCATGCTTTCCCACAGACTTGCTGCAGGGGTGGGGAGCCAAGTTCATAGCTAGCCACATTTCTGCAGGGGTAACTGAGAGTTCACTTTAAATTAATGAGACTAAAGCCTCCAAAATAGTCTTAGCTGTATCAGTAATGGAATACATGCTGATATCTTGTAGTTGAAAGTTTGGGCTGCAGTATGCTAGGGCGTACCAGTGTCTGTAAAATTTTGGCTACAGTTTGTACACTAGGGCATACCGTGGTTGGTGCCAAGACCCCCCTGGCACAATTTCCAGGTGGGCCCTTTGCTACCCAGTCTGACCCTGACCGTAGTCAAAGATAGGGAGAATCATTTTTACTACAATTTCTCGGTGGGCAGGAAGTGGAAAACATGCTTTATTCCTGTACAATGCTCCAAGCTTAGGATGTACCTTATAGTTAATAGCATCAATGTGCACTGAGAAATCAAGATGCCAATCAATACAAACCCTGAGGTACTTAAAGAAAGAGACATCTTCTGTTTTAGTACCATCAAGGGTATTAAATAATGGTAGAGAAGTAAGTCTGGTGAGCCTCTGATGGGTGCAAAAGTCAAGGAGACTGTTTTTTTGGCATTGAGGGACAATTGGTTAGACTTAAACCAGTGCTGAATGTTGGCAAAATCCAACGACAACCAGGAGGTTAGGTCTTGGAAAGAGGAGCCATAAGCAAAAAGAACTGTGTTCATCAGTGTACATATGAATGGACGCAGAGGAACAAACAGTGTGGAGGTCATTTAAAAAAATGGAAAAGAGAAAGGGACCCCAGGACAGATACTCAAGGGACACCTGAGCAAATGGAAAGAAGAGAAGAAATAGAGTTTCCTATCCAGACAGCTTGAGACCTCCCACCAATATAAGAATGAAACTAACTGACTGAAGAGTCAGAGAGGCCTGCAGCTTTAAGTTTCTCCAGAAGGAGGGGATGTGCCACAGTGTTAAAAGCTTTAGCAAGATCAACGAAAATGGTTAAAGTAATCAGTCTTTGATCCATACCTGTGAGTATGGAGTCAGTGAGATAAAGGAGGGAGGTAGATGTTGAGTGGTATTTCCTAAACCAGAGTGGAAAGGTGTGAAAAAGGAGGTGTTGTTAAGAAAAGAAGTGATCTGACAAAGAACAATGTGTTCCTGTAACTTAGCCAAAGTGGGAAGAGGAGATATAAGACAGATGTTACCAGGAGCAGTGTGATCACCACCTTTATGAAAAGGGATGACAACGGTATGTTTCCAAACATCAGCAACAGTAGCAGAGGTAAAAGAAAAGATTGAGTAGTAGAGTAATGGGCAGAGCAATGGCAGGTTTAGAAAGAAGAAGAAACTTAGGGTCAACGCCATCTGGACAACATCCCTTCATAGGATTAAGGGCAAGCAGAGCCTTTAGGGAGATGGAGAGACAGACAGGAAGGAAAAGGAGGAGGAAAGGAAGGCAGAGAAAGGGAGGGAAGGGAGATGAGGAAGAGGGGGATAAGAGAAAGGGCACAGGTAGTAAAGTAGGTGTTAAAGGACATAGCAACAGCAGAAGGATCAGAGATAAGGGAGTCACCAACCTTGAGAATAGGAGAGGGAGACTGGGCCTGTGGGGTGAAAAGGGAATGGATTTATGTATTTATTTCAATATAGGATTGCAATACATTTGAGCTGAGACTCTTTTACAAAGGTTCCACGTCAGCGTGTGCAACAGTCATCATTTTTAGTTACAAACATATAGTCATTGACTTACGGACATGTAATAACAAGTACAAGACTTGAGCTATGAGTAAGACAAGGGAAGGGGAGGTGGGTGGTGGGGGAAGTGAGGGTAGGAGATCGAGGGTAGGAGATCGAGGGGGGTAAGGAGGTGCAGGGGGTAAGGGGGATAACTTTCCAGAATTTAGAGGGGTTATTAATATTATTTTGGTATGGAAGCAAAATACCTAGACTTTGCAAGTCTGATGGCTTTGGTACAGGCGTTGCAAAGTCATCTATAGTTGGCCAATGATGATTGGTAGCCAGAAATTTTAAAAAATTTGCCAGGCAAGGTCTCTAGTATGGAAACAAGTACCTCAGCCGACATCCAGGGAAGATGCAAACTTCACACTCTAGCTTTTCTTAGGGATGCATGACAATCTCATGCAGAAAAAAATTTAGACTGAAAATAAAGTAGGGCAGAATTTATATTATTGGCTGCAAAGATGGGAACCAATCGATAGACCAAAGATCAGCGAGGAGGGAGGCCAATTCAAGTAACTTGAAAGACCTGAGATATATGAATTTGGTGGGGGGGGGCTTTAGGACGATGTAACTTGCGCACACAGTAAACTATGTGATGATCACTGATTGCATCAGGAGAGGTACTTGCATCCACTACATGGTGGGGATGAGAAACGAGGACTCAGTCAAGCAGGGAGTGGTTTAAGGATTTCAAATTTAAACGAGTAGGTTCAGAAATCCATCTTGGTTAGCTGCAGTGACTTTACATTTTGTGAAAATTTGTTTGTATTGGGGAGAACCAGTTTATATTAAAGTCACCAAGTACAAGCAGCTCACCACAGGAGGAGTTAGAACAGATACAGGAAGTGCATGGTTAGTGAGTTAACAACCTGTTTGCGGCCGGTCTTAAAATATGCTGGTGCACCAATGCAAAGCAGCTGATAGCGCCATGCATATAGGCACACCAGCGTATTCATAGGTATGGAAAGGTGGTAAGTAGCTGTCAGCATCATGCTATTTACCACCACCCCATGCCAGGTCTTAACAACTACACTTCCAAACTGCCCCCCCCACCCAAATACCCTACCACTCAATAAATGTAGGTTACTCACCTGTAACCATTATTCTAGGAGTGGTATACAGTTCACATCCACACTCTGACAGTTCCCTGGAATAGGCTGATTCATCAGATGTCTTCAAGCTAAACTCCTCTCACCATCTGGGCAGTATATCCTCTGGCTGCACCTCATGATGTCAAATCTGTGCATGCTGGAAGCAGGGATTCACTTACCAGGGGAGGCCAGGTGGGTTGTTTGGATGTGAACTGTATATCAACCCTAGAACTATGGTTACAGGTGAGTAACCTATATTTCTAGGAGTGGTATATGATGTTTATCCGCACAGACCCACCTGACCTCCCCAGCTTTGGCGCACAAACTCTGCTACCAGTGGGCAAGATTTGGCATCATGGAGTGCAGCCATGGGAGTTACTACCTGGATGAGTGGGAGGAGAAAGCTAGAAGATGTTTCTGGCGATCCTTAAAGGGAAAGGAAACTGCCAGACAGTGTGGGTGAGCATCATATACCACTCTTAGAACTACTGTTACAGGTGAGTAACCTGTTTTTCTCCAATCCCTGTTCGATAACTAGGGGTGAACACCTTGCTCGTACCTCCTGGAAGACTGTTTGGAGCCTGCCTGAATGTGGCTAGTGAACTATATGCACGCCCTTAGAACCACTGTTACAGGTGAGTAACCTGTTTTTCTAGGGATGTCGATATGATGTTCTATCCACACTAACTGGCAGACTTCTAGCAGTTCTCTGGGAGGAGGGAGGCAAGGCGTACACCCCCTACTTCAGGAACAGAGATTGGAGAACTGAGGCCCCAAAACCAGCGTCCCGGCATGACTCGAGGTCAATGTGGTAATGGGAAATGAAGGTGTGTGCTAACTTCCAGGTAGCAGCCCTGCAGATTTCCTGGATAGGGACATCCCTAGAAGCAGCCACCAATGCAGTGGTATGGTGGATGAAATGAGCCCTTAGCCCTCTGAAAGGCTCCTTACCTGCCTACCTATAGCAGAGATCAATGCAGGAAGTGATCCACCTGCCAATCATCCACTTGGCTGCAGGTCTGCCAGGTGCGGCTTCAGCATAGGTGACAAACAGCTGGTGAATCTCTCCTCGAACTCCAGCTGTGTGCTCTTTATAATAAGTGATCGCTCATCTCAGGTCCAGAGTATGGGGCCTGTGTTCAACCTCCAAGGTGTGATTGGTGAAGAACACCGGCAGAGTCATCACCTGATTCAGGTGAAACACCAACACAACTTTC
Source organism: Neoceratodus forsteri (assembly GCA_016271365.2). Classification (NCBI taxonomy): domain Eukaryota; kingdom Metazoa; phylum Chordata; order Ceratodontiformes; family Ceratodontidae; genus Neoceratodus; species Neoceratodus forsteri. The sequence continues at coordinate 305,824,155 of CM028137.1, forward strand.
GGGAGGAACTTCAGGTTGGGGCGCAGGACAACCTTGTCACTGTGGAAGACCAGGTAAGAAGACTCCACTGAGAGCACCTGGAGTTCACTGATCCTTCTGGCTGACATGATAGCCCCCAGGAAGGCGGTCTTCCATGACAGGTGAGACATATCACACCTGTGCATCGGTTCAAATGGCTTGCCCATGAGCTTTGCCAAAACCAGCAATAAGTCCCATGGTGGTGGTGTTTCATGCACCGGAGGGGAAAAATGTGGTCATGACCTTTGAAAAAGCATCAAACCACCTTCTCCTGTGCTACCGACTGCTGACCAGCCTGCACCAGGTAAGCAGAGATGGCTGACAGGTGCACCTTAAGGGTTGTTGACCAAAGTCCCCCTTGGCAGAGAGACCACAGATAGTCCATAATGTTGGCCACAGGACAGGTCGAGGGGTCCAACACCTTGCCCTGACACCAAATGGAGAATCTCTTCCTTTTGAAGACATAGCATTTTCTGGTCGATTCATTTCAAGATGCCTCCACCACAGTGAGGACCTCTTCGGAGAGGCCCAAAGCCTGGAACTCTAGTTGCTCAGGAACCAAGCTGCCAGGTGCAGGGATTGAAGGTCCAAGTGGAGTACCTACCCCAGATTGATGGAAAGCAGATCTGGGCATGCTGGAAGATGCCTTGGGGGCCTGTTGCTGAGGCTGTGGAGATCAGGGTACCAAAACTGGTGGAGCCAGTCTGAAGCCACCAAGATCACCTGTGCCTTGTCCTTCTTGACCTTGAGGAGCACCTTGTGGATCAAGGGAAGTGGAGAGAAGGCATAAAAGACACCTGGGTTCCATGGCCTTGAGAAGGCATTCCCCTGCAGCGAGCCTGCTGAGGGGGGTGGGCACAAAACAGCCTCAGCTTTGCGTTCTCCCTGGAGGAAAACAGGTTCACCAGAAAGGTACCCCACTGGGAGAACAGACTGTGAACTACCTCCTGGTGGAGGGACCACTCATGAGATGCCTCATTCACTAGGATGAGGGCATCCGCCAGCTGATTTGAGGCTCCTGCCACATGGATAGCTAGGAGATCTGCCTCCAGACTTTGTACGAGGGTCCAGATGCAGAGAGATTCCTTGCACAGAGGCAAGGAGTGTATTCCACCCTGCTTGATGAGGTAGTACAAGGTCATGGTATTGCCCATCTGGACCTGGACCACTTAACCCCAGACAAACAGAGCAAATATGGTCAGGGCCAGCTGAACCACCAGAGCTCCAGCAGGTTAATGTGGCATCGGGACTCCTGAGGGGTCCAGTGCTCTTGAACTCTGTGTTCCACCAGGTGGGCACCCCAGCCTGTGAGAGAGGCATCGGCTGTCAGGATGACCGTCTGCTCGGGATGGACAAATGGGATCTCTTCCTGCAAATGTTCTGGTATGAGCCACCACATGAGGGCATCCCACATCATCTGGATTACAGTGACCAGCTGGTCAAAGTGACCTTTGCACTGAGACCACTGACTGGCCAACTCCCATTGGAGGTAGCACATATGCCAATGAGCCCAATCGACCACACTAGAGCAGGCCGCCATGTAATCCTGAAGGTGCAGAAAGTCCCAGGCAGGGCACACATGCCCAACCAGAAATGACTGGGCAAAGGAGAAGAGAACCTCCGCCCTGTCCACCGGGAGCCGAGCTCTGACCCGGCATGAGTCGAGCTCTACCCCAATGAAACTGATCACCTGAAAGGGCACGAGTTTTGATTTGACCTCATGGCCAGGAGGTGAATGTTGATGCAGATCTGGAGGGCCAGGTCCCTGGACTGCTCTACCTCCTGCCTGGAGGGACCTACTATCAGCTAGTCATCCAGGTGGGGGTACACCCAGACCCCTCGGTGCCTCAGGTAAGTGGCCACCACTGCTATGCATTTAGTGAAGACCCTGAGGACTGAGGAGAGGCTGAAAGGCATGGCTTGGAACTCATGAAGGACTCCCTCTGCTCGGAAGTAGAGGAAACTTTGATGGGACGGACAGATCGGGACATGAAAGAATGCATCCTGAAGATCCAGAAAGCAAAACCACATGTTTGCTCCACAGATGGTATGATCTGGGACAGAGTTACCATCCTGAAGGTGCAGGACCTGAGGAATTTGTTCAGGTCGAGCAGATCTAGAATGGGGCACCAGCCCCCCATCTGCTTTGGCACCAGGAAGTTTCTGGAGACAAACCCTGGGAGTTTTTGGAGGATCCACAACTCTGACCATGACCTCCTTGTAAAGGAGCTGGCTATTTTATCTCAAAGAGCTGACCAAGTGTCTGCAGATACCAAGTCCTCCCATGAGGCACGAGCTCAGCTTGGAGGGTACTGCTCGAATTCCAGAGGCAGACCCTGACCAACCACTTCTAGAACCCACCTGTCCGTGGTGATAGTGGACCAGGTGGAATGGAAGTGGTGAAGCCAGCCCTCTACAGGAGGACCCAGGGGAGGCATGATGGGTATGAGGGTGGCAACCCCCATCCCATCACTGAGCAGGCTTGGAGGAGGAGGATCCAGATGAGGAGCCACCAAGTCCCTTCCCTCTGAGCTTTTGGACCACCAAGGCCATGGACTTGGCCCAAGGTCACCAGGACTAAGCCTGCTGGCCAGACTGATGCTGGGCTGGTTTGGCCGCAGGGGTGGAGGACTGAAAGGGCTTGCACTTCTGCTGCTCAGAGCCCTTGTTGTCCTTCTGGGTGGATATCACAGAATCCAGGGTGGCACTGGATTTTTCAATGCACTGGAGGTGACCCTCCACACCAGGCCCAAATAGGTCAGTGCCCAAAAAGGGCACATCCACCAGCTTGTGCTGGATATTTGCCATGAAGGTCAAGATCCACAGCCAAGCCCTGCGGTGCATGGCAACCATGACCGCCACTGAGTGGGCACAAGAATCCCCAATATCCAGAGCTGTCTGGAGTTGCTGTTTTGCCACAGTCCTACCCTGGTCTTGGACCTGTTTGACCATGGTCTGAAGGTCCACAGGAAGGTGAGGGATCACCTCATTCAGGGAGCCTACTAGGGCATGAGAAAGGTATGCCATCAAGATAGCCAAACTCACCTGACTGAGACCTAGAGAGGAGGCAGCATAGACCTTTTTGGCTGAATGGTCTAATTTCTTGGACTCTTTGTCCGGAGGTCTATTGACATCCCCGGTATTGCCCGAGCACCGAAACATGGAATCAGCCACCAACCCTTCAGCGAGGGATGCTTTGTGAACCCTGAAAGGGTATCGGTAGGCACTGCATACTTGCGGTCCATCCAGGCCGAAGGCGCAGGGCAAGAAGCAGGGCACTGCCAAAGCTCCGGGGCAGGGCCAACAATGGCCTTGGCCACTGGGAAGTCCTCCATTGGAGAATCCTCTTTGTTCAGAATTTCTGTTGGGGGGACATTGAGCCCACTTTATAACAGGCTCCAGCTTTATCCCCATAGACTCAGAGACAAAATGAAGAAAGTCCATGAATGGTGCAGGGCCTTCATCCATGAAAAGACTACCCTGATCAACTCCGTGTCTAATGGACAGGAGTGCAAAGAGAAATCCTAGGACTCAGAGGAGTCTGCATAAAGTGGGCAGCCACCTGTGTTACCTTCAACCTGCCTCAGAAGGTCAAGCATTAGGGTGACCGAAAGCCGATGGGGAAGTTACCCTTGGCCAGTCAAGACTCCTTGACTGGAGCCCCAGTTGTCGGCTGTTTAGGTGGTGGCTCCAGCATGATCATCGGAGGAGCCTGCTTCGGCCTAGCTGATGGGATCTGAACAAATGGGTGTCAGCTTTGGCCCAGCCAGAACTAACTTTCACCACATGAGGTCTTTGTAGTGTTGACGCAATTTGCGACGAATCCTCTCTTCATCTGAGGAGGATAAAGATGAGTAGCAGTGGTGCCGCTTACCATGGTGTAGAGAGCAAAACTGCCAATGTTGGCAGGACCTGCTCGACCCTGAAGTCAAAGATGACCGAGAATGAGGCCTCAACCATCAGTGGTGCCGATGGGGGGCCTGAGTGGGAGCCAGGGAGATCTGGGGCTCTTCCTGGTCTTGGTTGATGACCAGTGGGTCTGGCTCAGCAAGCTGGGCTGACCTGTCAGTGGTCACCGGCAGGACCAGAGTCCTGAAAAGAGAGTTATTGGCCTCTTCAGATTACAACCAGTCAACAGGCTCGAGAAAAATCTTGGCCGCATCATTGGCCGGCTTCTTGGCCAACTGGTCTGAAGAGATTACTGTGAAGCCAGCGGCAAAGACCGTAGTTTTAACCATAGTTGAAAGTGGGGTTTTCTGAGAGCGGGAACATTCCCGGTCCCAGGAGCGTCGACAATGAGTCTTCTCTTTGTTCTTCTTGGACTCCTTCTTGTGTGAGTGGGAACTGTGTGACTCGGTAGGGCCCTCTCCTTCAGTTGAGAGGGGCTGGCACAGCTCTTTGAAGGAGGGCGAAGAGGTGGAGCCCAACTGGAGTGGAACAAATGCCGAGGAAGAAGAGGTTCGAGCAGTGTCCAGGGCCACCTTCTACTCAAAGGCCTTGAGCTGTTCTAACTGCTTGGTGGACCCCGCAGCTGTGGAGGTCACCCAATGGGCATCCTTTGATTTGACCAACAGGTATCAATTCTCCGGTCGGCCCAACTTCTGGCAGGCAGTGCAGTTGTTGAGAACATTCGGCTGGAATGACCAAAAAAAGATGCAGGCCTGTGGATCGCGATCATGGCCGAGACAGTAGATGCACAAGGTGTGAGGATCTGTACAGGACATCTTCTGCCCACAAGGGCACCAATGAAACCCAGGCAAGGTCTTATCCTCCAGCACAGTTACGACTGAAGATCGAGGCAAAGACGAAACTCGAAAGAGTTTTAGTGTAAGTTTGGAAGTAAATCCAAAGATTTAAGCACCAGGGTCTTCTCAACGCAGGAGCAGCGAGGAGGGAACCTGAACCTTCCAGCAGAAAGGAAGATCTGGCATCATGGGTCAGAGCCATGGGAGTTACCACCCAGGTGGGTGGGTGGGAGGAGCCAGTAGAAGACATTTCTGGTGATCCTTAAAGGGAAAGGCAATTGCCAGACAGTGTGGCTAGAACATCATAGCCACATCCCTAGAACCACGGATCCAAATGCAGCATCCCAATGACTCATGATGTTGATGCTGTAATGAAAAAATTAAGGTGTGCACTTTACTCCACATTTCAGCCCTGCAGATCTCTGCAATGGGGATGTCCCTTAAAGCAGCCACTGAAGCAGTGGTATGTCTGATGGAATGAGCCCTAAGCACCTTGGGTGAATCCCTACCAGTCAACCTAAAGCAGAGGTTGATTCAGGATGTTATCCACCTGGAAATCATTTGCTTTATTGCCAGTCTGTTAGGCACAGCTTCAGCCTATGTTACAAACAGCTGGCGAGCCTCAACTTGAACTCCAACCATGCGCTCATTATAATAAGAGAAATCCTCCCACACATCCAGTGCATGGAAACACTGGTCAGCCTCCAAGGTTGGATGGTAAAGTATACTGGTAGGTTAATCACCTGGCTAAGATGAAACTCCAAGACAATCTTCGGGAGAAACTTTGGATGGGGTGAAGGATGACCTTGTTCTTGTGGAAGACCATACAAAGAAACTCCACCGAGAGTGCCTGGAGCTCACTAATCCTTCTGGCAGACATGATAGCTATCAAGAAAGTGGTTTTCTATGACAGGTGTGACATCTCACACCTACGCATAGGCTCAAATGGCTTCATCACGAGTGTTCCACCAAGCCGATTCAACAGAAAACCTGTCAACCAGCTTTACAGCAATGGCACAATATCGACCTACGATCACGATCCACATTGTGCCGTCGGGAACACAAGTGTGTTTTCTGTGTTCCCCCCCTCAGATTCTATTATAATCACCTCCACAGTGGAAGTGTTTCAGGGAGAGGGTGTAACACCTGGAGAAGTTGTGCCGGGATCCCGCATGACCATTACAGCGACCAGTCTTATTGTCAGTTTTGTCGCTGTAAATGACAGGTCACTGTAATATTTTTGATAAAGTTATATGCTACGGACCATGAGCATAGCCAGCACCAGCAGCAAGTCCAAAGGTGGTGGAGGCTTGTGTACCAGAGAGGCCAATGGTCCAGACCCTTGAAAAAGCACCCAATAACTAAAGCCCTGTGAAATTCTTTTTATTTTTTAAAAATTGTTATTTTTATTTTTCTGGAATTTATTGTTATTTCTTTTAATTCATTGAAAATGTGATTTTATTTCTTGTTATCACATTTACATTCATAAAATACCTCAAATGACCTTACCCACACTAGAAATCAAATTCTAGTATACCACCTTGTATTAGGCAACATTATGCTATGGTCTTGAAAGGTTTTGTGAATCAGACAATGCCGCTGCTGCTTCCTTGTGGACCATCTCTGTGGTAACAAAAGAGCCTAAACAAAAACTGTTGCAAGCATTTATTTAGTTTTTGCCAAACAAGCAGCATTTTCTTAACTTTTTTCATGTGTTAGTTTTTATTTTATTTCTTTTTATACCTTGAATTTCTTGTTATTTCTTATTTAAGAAAAACACGGGTCTCTACCAATCACCTTCTCCTGTGCCACCATTGGCATTACTAGCCTGTGCCTGGTAAACAAAGATGACTGCCAGGTGCACCTTCAGGGTCATCACTCGCAGGCCCGACTGGGAGAGGGACCCGAGGTAGTCAAGGATGCTCACCGTGGGGAAGACAAGGGGATCACACTCCTTGGCGTGGCACCATATTGAGAACCTCTTCCATTTAAATGCATAGCATTTGTGAGTCAGTTCCTCACAGGATGCCTTCACAATGTGGAGGATGTCTTCCAAAAGACCCAGGGCTAACACCACAGTGGATTCCACTCTTAAACACCTTGGAAATACAACTGCAATATTTTATCCACTCAGAAGGAGGTGGAGGTCTGCACCTGCTGTACACCATCGATTACTTTTGATTTTCAGAAATATGTTCTCTTTATACAAAGTTGCACCTGTTGTGCTTAAGGTTTGTTTTAGTATTTTTTATACAGTATTTGATGACACTATTCTCAATGAAATATATCGTTATATGGGGGGTTTGGCAAGGTGTGATGCTCTTGAGGGTGTTAGAACGCATGAAGGCAAAGTGGTAAGCAGGATAACTTTAACTTTATATTATGGGGAACTTGAATATAACCACCCTGAACGTCCACAGTCTTAACTGACCCATTAAAAGAACTAAGATATTGACATATCTCAACCATTTACAGACGGATGTGGGGTTTATGCAAGAAACAAGGCTGTCTGAAGCAGAACATACCAAACTTCATAGGATGTGGGTGGGGAGAGTGATTTCTGCCTCACATCCCTCTGCCAAGAGGACTGGGGTAGCAATTCTCATATGCAGAAATTTACCCCTTGAGATCATAACATCTGAAGGTACAGAACAAGGTAGACTGGTTATTGCCACAGGAACAATCTACTCACAGAAAATACACTTTATAAACATACATGCCCCTAATCAAGACTCACCATCTTTTTCCTGGCTTTTTTTTTTAAACATAGCAGCATTGGGGGAAGGTACGATTATACTAGGGGGAGATTTTAACTGTGTCATAGACCCCTTCAAGGATTGGTCATCCCAGTCCCTGACCACAAACAAACAGATGGGCAGGATGGTTCGGAATGGGTTGGCAGAGGCAACATTGACTGATGTCTGGCGGGAACTCCATTAGGTAGTAACAGATTACACTTTCTACTCCATTTTACATAAATCCTATTCCCAAATTGATTATTTCTTATGTAGTAGTAGGGACCTTTCAAAATTAAAAAAATTTAAATTCACCCAAAATTTATGTCAGACCATTCGGCAGTCAGCTTAGAGTTTCACCTGGGGGACTGGCCTAAAACAACATTTAGGAGGATGAACACAACCTTACTAAACAGAAAGGACTTCTGCCAGGACATAAAAGAGAAATTAAAATAATTTCTCCAAAACAACATGAGTAAGGGTACACAAATTAAATGGGTATGATATGCATTAAAAGCAAATTTAAGAGGCATAATTATATCATATTCCTCTCGACTGAAGAAGCAAACAGGGGAACAACAAAAAAGTTAGAGCAGGACCTTACAGTACTAGAGAGTCAACACAAACAGGATGGCTCCCAGGAAACCTTTAACAGAATCCTGGAGGTCCACAAAAAACTAGAGATGATATGGGACAATAAGATAGAGAGACAACTTAAGTACAATAATCAAAAATATTATAAAGCAGTGGAACTGCTTCCACCAGTCAGGAGGTACCATCTACTGTACCTATTATCTAGCATACAGTAGGCACCTCATGCACCGTCCCACAGCTGATTCACGCCACGTTCATTCTCATCAGACAGTGATTGTCACTGTATACGAGAAGCCACAGCACATCAGTGAGCACATAATCCATCCTGCGAGTTAGCGATGGGGAAGCATACGGGACAGAGAAACATTCATTAAAAGCAGTAAAAAACACAACAGAGTCCTGTGAGAATCAATTGTAACGGGAACCATGGTAAAGCAGTTTTTCTGACAGCATTATTTTTCTGTCAGTGGATGTGCAAGTGGGACAAGTTTTCTGGCAAAGGTTCCACACATAAATATAAAGAACAGTAAGAGCAGCCAATAGCAGCACAAATTTCAAAGAGATAGTTGTAAAGCAGTCATTAAAGTGACAATTTGTGTGAGGAATACCAGAGATCTGAACATTTAAAGAGTCACTTACCCATTAGAAATGAATTCAGTGAAATTCAATATCTCTGTAATAACGAGATGATTTCTTCCTCTTAACAGCTGAAAACCTGCAAGAAATGGAATCAGAGGCCATCCAAGAAGCTGAAATAGCCTCCCAGAGATTCCCAACACTTACAAAGGAAGACATAGCCACACTAGAGGGGCAAACTACCAAGAAAAATGCAAAGTATCAGGAAAACTGGGCTGCCAAAATCCTCAAAGAGTATTGCTTAGAGAAAGGCCTTTCACCAGATTTCGAGCTATTACCAATAACTGAACTTGCTCATCTACTTAAAACATTTTACTTATCTGTCAGACAACACGATGGCACCCTATACAAAAAAGGTAGCCTAATTAACATCCGAAGTGGTATACATCGCTACCTCCAGCAGCAGCCATGGGAAAGAAATATTGACATAAGTAAAGATGCTGCATTCCAGCAAGTCAATAAGTATCTTAATCTGTAGGCTAAGAATGCAGCATGCCACGGCTTAAATCATGCAGCACATAAGCAGCCAATCTCAAAAGCAGACCTAGGAAACATAGAAACATAGAATTTGACAGCAGATAAGGACCGCTTGGCCCACCCAGTCTGCCCATTTCCCTACCTAATGGATAAGCTGCAGATCCTAGTTAACCAGCAGCCTACTTCTTCCTACCCCCACCCCCTAGAATGGCCTTATGACTGTCCCATGTATGCTTGAATTCCACCACTGATTTTGACTCACAACTCCTCCGGAAGGCCGCTCCATGCATCCACAACCCTCTGTGAAAAATACTCCTTAAATTACCTCTGAGCCGCCCCTCTATCTTCAAATTGTGCCCTCTTGTTCTTGCACACCTTTTTTGAAAGATGCTACCCTCTTGGACTTTGTTGATTCCCTTGAGGTACTTGAACGTTTCATCATGTCCCCCTCTCCTCCTCTTCCTCGAGGCTATACATATTAAGCCCTTCGGCCTCTCTTCATATGTCTTCGGTGCAGACCCTGCACCATTTTAGTTGCCCTCCTCTGGACAGCTTCCATCCTGTCTATGTCTTTGTGGAGATTGGGTCTCCAGAACTGCACATAGTACTCCAGATGGGGTCTCACCAGCTGTCTGTACAGAGGGATAATAACGTCCTGTTTTCTACGGGTGATGCTTCTCCCTATGCATCCCAGTATCCCCCCAGCCCTCCTTGCTGCCCTCTCACATTGCTTGCCCTCCTTTAGGTTATCTGATATGACTACCCCCAGGTCCCTTTCCATTTTTGTTGTTGTTAATATCTCACCCCCCATTGTGTACTCTTCCCCTGGGTTTTTGTTTCCCAGGTGCATTACCTTGCACTTCTTAGCATTGAATCTAAGCTGCCATACATTTGACCATTCCTCTAACCTTGCCAAGTCCCTTCTCATCCTTTCCACCCCACCCTGTGTATCAACTCTGTTGCAGATCTTTGTGTCATCTGCAAAGAGACATACTTTTCCTTCCAGTCCCTCTGCAATGTTGCTTATAAAGACATTGAAGAGGACCGGTCCTAATACTGAACCCTGCGGTACCCCACTAGTAACTCTCCTTTCTTCTTAGTGGACTCCATTTACTATTACGCTCTGTGTCCTATTCTCCAGCCAATTCTTTACCCAGGCTGTCATCTTGGGACCTACTCCCAGGCTGGCTAACTTGTATATTAATCTTTTGTGTGGGACTGTGTCAAATGCCTTGCTAAAGTCTAGGTAGGCCATGTCCACAGCCCCTTCCCGATCTACTACTTTGGTCACCCAGTCAAAGATATCTATCAGATTCATCTGGCATGACCTTCCGCTGTGAATCCATGCTGCCTAGGGTCCTGTGCCCTCTGGCCTCTAGATACTCGACAATTCTTTCCTTCAGAAGTGATTCCATCATTTTCCCTATCACTGAGGTTAAACTAACAGGTCTGGTTTCCTGCTTCTGCCTTGCTCCCACTTTTGTGAAGGGAATCATCTGCCCTCCTCCAGTCCTCAGGTACCACCCATCCTCCCATGATTTCTTGGGTAGACAGTGGTGTCACTAGTTCTACCCTTAGTTCTTTTAGAGTAGAACTAGTGACACCACTGACTACCCTTTTTAACAAATCATGGGAGGATGGGGTGGTACCCGAGGACTGGAGGAGGGCAGATGTGATTCCCCTTCACAAAAGTGGGAGCAAGGCAGCTGCAGAGATTTCATTACTTTGCTGTACAAAGTATGGTTTGAGGTTCAGTTATTCTACTGTCGCAGAGGTAATGAAACACAACCAGGCTCACCAAAAGTGACTTTTCTCTCATAACCAACAGCAGTGGTTTAAAATACTTCAGCATCACCACAGCACTACAAAGCAACAATCATCAGGGCAGGCTTAGTGACACTCCAATAACAACAGATGCCCGCATGTATGAATAGCCTGGTAATGAGAACTGTCCAGTTCATAGCTTCCTCGTGTATATCAATAAGTTGCACCCACAGCAGCCCAGATTATTCCAATTACCCAGAAAAGCAGACTATCCATCAGAAATCTGGTATGGGAAGAACCCTTTAGGGGAGAGGTACATATGTGGCCTGATGAAAAAAATCTGCCAAAGCAGGGCTGTCACGTGTGTACATGAACCACTGCATCAGGGCAACATGTCTACAACTGCTGAGCAATGCAGGCATCGAATCCAGACACATCATAGCAATCTCTGGATACAAACCAGAAATGAACATCAAGCACTACACCAGCCAGTCAGATGACAGTCAGAAACATCAATTTAATAACATCCTCCAAGATAGCCTTACAAAGCAATTTCCACAAGAGAAACCAGCAGTGACCATCACCGACAGTACTCCAAGACCTTCAACCTCAGAGTATGCAACAAACCATGGTACAGCATCCCAAAGGTCCTGTGATCCCAGGCAAGACATTTCCAACACTCTGACATCCACCTAATCAGACAGTACTGGGTACTTCAATGCTGCAGGTGCCAGCTTCAATTCCTGCACCTTTATTTTCAACAATATAGGGTTTTATTTAACTCTAAAAATTGATTAGTGTTTTGCTTATAAAAGTGCTAAAACTTTGTGAAAATGCATAGTACTTGCCTCACTGTGTTTAACAAACATAACACTTCTAGAAAACCTATATAAATACTTTCGGTAAAGTTAGTATTGTCCCAAGAAAAAAAACTGCTAATCAATTATTTAAAACCCTGCAAGTGACTGCAGTGTTACAGAATAATTAAATTTGAAGAATAAAAAATGTCTTAATCCTGTTGTTACCCTTTAAATAATTAACATTTAAAGAAAAATGTTTGCAGTTTTGTCTCTGTAAAGAACTTCCTAGTTTATGATGCCTATAAAAAAGCAAATGTTTCCTTTTTCATCCTGTTTCAAGTACTTAATATTTGATGAACTTATTATTGCATTGCTTGGCATTTTCTAAAAGAAAACTTTCAACTTTACACCTATTAGCAATTGTTACTTGTTACAAACTGAATCTTTCACCCCAAAATAACAGAAATCGTTTGTTTGCATATTTTGACACTCAGTTGTCATGAGAATATTTCTATTTGAAAGCAGTTGAAACCTCATAGGGCTTATTAATTGTAGCACTTGTACTGACTGTGTTGCGATGAAAACAAAAGCAATCTTATTAATATGTTTTCACTTACTTTGTGCATTGTTTCATAAATATAAACAATAAAAAATATATATTTCATTAACAACATTCTCTTTTGTGTTCTTTTGCAAATGAGTCATCCATGTAAGCATTAATCCCCGACAGAGGAGGGCTCTACTAGTGGATTAATGCCTGGTTGGGGGGTTGGTGTGGCTGAGTGCTTCCAACCACCAACCAGGCATTAATCCACTAGTAGAGCCAGACTCTGGAGGGGATTAATGCGCTTGTAACATGGCAAGTGCAAGGCAGATAATGTGCAAAAATTGTTTCCCTTCACAAACACTAAAGTTCTGGAGATGAATAATCATTCTTCCAAACTGTCCTGCATTTCCTTGGTTGCTACACAGTGTCGTGGTCAAGAAACATGCGCCATTCCCGTTGCACACTACACTACTATTTATATGGTGCGGGCTATTTTCAGACAAACTGAGGACGAGAAGGTTTCTGTGTGAAGCAGACAACCACATGTACATTTTTTGATTCCTACCGACAATTTCTCTGCTTTCTCCCTCAAGGTTCTATCTCGATGCTGCATCACAGTGGCGCATCATGGGACAGTTTTACAAGTAGCAAGTCACAATAAGAAATAATCATACACTGATTTGTGTTCCTTTTCCTGTGTGTGTGTGTGTGTGTGTCTGTGTCTGTGTATGGCAACAGTGATCGCTGCACTCTGCAACTTAGTTTTCAATTACTGCTGCAGTTACAGACCTCGGCTACTGCCTCTAAGGTTCCCCGAGCCGCAGAATAGCTCTGCTGGATAACGCCAAGGATTGTAATGCTGTTCCAGCACCACCACCATCTATAGGCACAGAAACACAGCAACAGAAACAGATGTGGACAGATACTCTCTCTCTCTCTCTCTCTCTCTCTCTATTTTGCGCATTCATAATACGAAGCAGGCTCTATTGCTGCAACATGCACTAGTGAGCGGGCTCTACTGCTGGATTAATACCCACTGACTTTTGGTCACCTGATGCGTTTCCACAAATCTGCTTTCTGCATTTCTGCATGATATTTAGTGCCATGTTACAATAAAGTGTTAGTTGCCAAATTTCAGTAACAGAAATGTTTGAAGAAAAGTGCCTGAATTATACAAATGGTTACCATGCTGCACTTCTCATAACGCCACTGACCATCTGCATGGTAGACTGTTCGAAATAAACAAATGGTTGCCATGCTGCACTTCTCATAACGCCACTGACTATCTGCATGGTAGAAGTACCCAAGCTGCAATAAAAGGAATTTAAATGAAAAGCGCATGAATAAAACAAACAGTTAGCGTGCTACACTTCTCGGTACACCACTGACCGCACTGTCCACATTCTAGAATAAGAAAACATGTCAATGCACAAAAGGCGTGACAATGCACAACACATGTTCCCCACGGCTGTCAGAACATACCAAGCCATACTCAGAAGCCATGGGAAATACCACACTATAACATGGACAGCAATAAATGCCATAACACATCGTCCATGAAAGTAAACATCTTAAAGGGACACTGCCAACTCTTTTTGTATCATACTATTTCTAGTTGAAAACCCGCATTTTATGATTACTTACCTTCTCTAAAATTCATTGGTATTGCTGGTGGTTTAATCTGCTTACTTTCTTGGTAGAACTGAAATACATGGTAATTGTGTAATCATACCCAGCCTTGTATTGTTTCAAATCCTTCATATGCTCTTATTGCTCACTTCCTGAACATTACAAACATCCACAAGCAGTGCAACCACTCATGAAATAGTCTCCTGTGCTCCCACTACATCTTGAGCAGCTAGGCTGTGATGGGGGTGTTCCCAAGTCTAGGAAAGATGCAGTGGAAGTTGATTAAAGAATGCAAACAAACACATTTTTGTGTGGTAACACCAGTATGGTGGGCAGTCTGTTTTTCACTTTTAAAAAGAGAAAAGGAATCAGAATCAAACTTCCAGCCACATCAGCACATTCTACAGAATGCAAACAATCATAAAATATTTTTTTAAACTGGTGTCATTTGAGGCCTAAAGGGGTTGACAGTGTCCCTTTAACGCAGTACCACCACGTTATAATATGTTTATAGGGCTAGAGGGGGTTGTTTCTTATGAGAAAAGAATGTTATCTCGTACTGGTTTGGGCTGACAGAACTACTCAGCTTTGCTTCATGGCCCTCTCGCCCAAACCAGCATGAGATAACATTCTTATCTCATAAGCAACAACCCCCACTAGCCCTATAAACATATATTGTAAATCAGGGATTTGAGCAGGTCTGCTGTTGGCACTTAGATTCCGTAAACAGCAGGCAGAGCGATTGGTGAACTCCCTTACAGTATCAGAGGGCGACAGGGCAAAAAGTAATATACTCCCCGGTGGACATAGCAGAGACCTTCTGGAAATATTATAGTTCCTTGTATAACCCAACAGAAGTAGAAATCCCAACAACAGAAGACATTTTGGAATTTTTAAACAGGATAACCTTACCTAGATTGACTGACACACAACACCTAACATTAGATGCCCCTATTAGCCCACTGAAAGTCTCTCAGATCATTCTGAATATGGCAAATGGCAAATCCCCAGGATCCGATGGCTTTAACGTCGAATTTTACCAAACATTCTGTGAACAGCTTGCCCTCTTGCTGGCCCAGGTCTTCAACTCCTGCCGGGAGGATGGTAACTTACCAGATTCTTGGCAATCAGTCTTCATAACTGTCATCCCTAAACCAGAGAAGCCACAGGATAAATGTGAATCATACCGCCCCATATCCCTGCTTAATGTAGATTCTAAAATATTAACCAACATTTTAGTGAACAAAATTAACAAATTTATATTACACCTCATACACCCAGATCAAACGGGGTTCATGCCCACCTGTCAAATAATGGACAGCATTCAACACCATCTAAATATAGTCCACTATGGCCCCAGGCAAAAGAAACCCAGATAGCCATAACTTTTGATGCCAAAAAGGCATTTGATCATTTGGGTTGGGAATTTCTGTTCATGACCATAGGGAAATTTGCTTTTGGGGACCAATTTCTTCTATGGCTCAGTTCTTTATAACTGAAATCCACAGCCAGGGTGAAGGTTAATGGAACAACATTGGAACCCCTCCCTATTAATAGTGGAACAAGACAGGGTTGCCCTTATCCCCAATTCTTTTTGCTTTAAGTATTGAACCCTTTGCAATGTATATTAGGTCGCATCCAGGCTTGAAGGAAATTAGGATAGTGGGAGAAGACAACCACATCTCTTTGTATGCAGATGATACTATGTTGTACCTAAGCAACCCCACCAATACATTTCCACATTTATAGTAGACCGTATCACAATATGGCTGGATCTCAGGTTTTAAAATAAATGAAGGGAAGATGGAAGTGGTTATGATTAGTGGCACTAAGACACCAGAATTGGCAAGCATAATACCATTTAAGTGGGCCACTACTGCAATCAGATACTTAGGGGGAACACATCCCGAACCAATAAAGTAAGTTATGCCAATTAAACTACAGGACCTTGCTTAAAAATGTACTAACTGATCTTAAAAGATGGGAGATATTTCCCCTATCCCTTGTGGGTAGAATTGATTCAATAAAAATGAACATTTTGCCCTGTCTTTTATTTCTATTCCAGGTCCTTCCCCTTAAGGTACCTCGGTCAGATTGGTTACTCTTAAACAAGGCTCTCTTGTCAGTTCATGTGGGGGGGGGGAAACAGTCCAGAATATGGTGGTCAGATCTACAGAGGCCAAAGCTGAATGGAGGTTTGGGCTTACCTAATTTGAAACTTTATTATCAAATGGACCAAATTACCCCATGGATCTCATTACTCAAACAGGACTCAGAGAGTATTTGGGTTGTGCAGGAACTTAAAAATGGACTGGGCCCTCAGCTGTTGGAAGGCTTTGAAATAGCAATTACAGACCGCTCTGGTTTAAATCTGTCTAACCCATGGACTAGGCACTTATATATTATAATGAAACAGGTCAAAAAATAAAGACTTAAAAATAGAAGGTTTTCTAACCACCCAAACTCAAATTAGATCATAGTTTTCATAGGTGGAGATTAAGAGGATTAAAATATTTTGCTCAGTTTATCCATTGGGGGTTATCAAATCATTTGCAGAAATGACAACAGAATTTAACCTGAGATGGAGTGTTTTTTTTCCGCTACCTTCAGGCCACCTCATTTCTGAGACAGGGTTCCCACCTACAAGAAGCACAACAAGAACCACATTTCATAGCCCACATAATTTATCAAGCAGCACAAGGCCTAATTCAGAATAAATGTATCTCCAGACATACTCAAGCCTATACACAGATACACACATAAAGGCCCCCCTCCAGAGTACCAGATGGCCTGGGAGAGGGAAATATGTTATCTCATCACACCTAAGGAGTGGACCCTGGCTTGGTATGGGGTGTTTCATACATCAGCATCGTATAACCGGAAAGAATACCACTGGAAATTGCTAATCCACTACTTTCTCACCCCTACCTACACTCAACATTGCTTATCACAGGGCTCAGATAAATGTTGGTGTGGTTGTGGGGAGAGAGGTACACCCTATCACATATTTTGGGAGTGCCCCCTTATTTCGGCCATACTGGGAGGAACTGGCTCACAGATTTAGACAGATAACCCATATGACAGAGGATCCTGATTTTCCACATTTTATATTAGGAATTCCACCTAGAGGGAAAAGTAGCAATAGACAAAAATCCTTCCAGGGCATTCTTCTAGCAGCCGCAGGAAAAGCGATCACCAAAAAATGGCTACTAGCAGAACCTCCAACAATAGTAGATTGGGTTACATTAACAAAACAGATTTATTGAATAGAGAAAATAACAGCCAATCTTAAATTGCAATCAGAACAATTTAAGGGAACATGGCTGCCCTTCATGCAATTAATTGAAGACATGGAGGAAACATCTGTTTTGACCCAACAGGCACAAAGCTACTGAGATGCTATTGTATGTTTGCACATCTGGCTGGCACTGATCCACGCCCACACACACAGAACTTACCCCTTTTTACAAAATGGAATATAGCAGAAATTCTTATCAAATGTTTAATTAAGTGCCATCATAGTTTTATTTATTATTATTTATTGTGTTTCTGTAGTAATTTTGATAGAAAGTTTTTCCCTCCCTTTCTATTTTCCCAGACCTAAATAAAATGTTGTTATTATGAAGACAGAAGGTTTATCAGCTGAGGACAGCAGCTGAAAAGAATATCGACAGGTACTATAGTATTGAAAAGCAGATACCGCTTGTGAATATATGCTTTCCTGTGATAACAGCTGAATGTTATTTGTTTTTGCTGGAAAAGATAATAAAGAAGCTTAAAAAAAAAAAAAGACCCAGGGCTTGGAACTCTAGCTGCTCAGGAACCAGACTGAAAGGTGCAGGGAATGAAAGTCCAGATGCAGGACCTTGCCCTGTTGTCTTGTCAGCAGGTCCGGGTCAAGTGACAATTACCATGGAGGCCTGCTGCTGAGGCTGAGGAGATCTGGGTACCAGAACTGTCTGGACCAATCTGGAGCCATCAGGATCATCCATGCCTCATTCTTCTGGGCTTTGCCCACCACTTTGTGGACCAAGGAGAAGGGAGGAAAGGTGTACATGAGGCCTGGGAGCCAGGATCTTGTGAAGCTATTCTCCCAACAAAGTCCCAGACTGTGGTGGGTGAGCATAAAATAGCCTCAGTTTTGCATTCACCAATGAGGCAAGCAGGTCCACCAGAGGAGTGCCCCAGAGGAGTGCCTCTTAATTCTGGGACTACTCCTGTGACATCTCTCCAACCTGGCTAAGAGCATTTGCTAGTTGATTGCTGACTCCTGCAACATGAATTGCCAGGAGATCAGCACACAGGCTCTGCATGAAGGACCAGATATGGAGAGCCTCCCAACACAGAATAAAGAAATGAGTTCCGCCCTGTCTGTTCAGATAGAACATGGTTGTGTTGTTGTCCATCTGGACCTGCACGACCTGACCCCTAAGCAGAAGAACAAATTCCATCAAAAGCCAGATGCACTGCATGGAACTCCAGCAGGCTGATATGGTGACTGGACTCCAGGGGGTGACCAGAAACTAGGGGCTCTGTGGTCTCCTAGGTGTGCTCCCCACCTTACCAGAGATGCATCCATCATAAGCAAGACAGAAGGCTCTGGGCGGACAAATGGGATTTCCTCTTCCAGATGATTTGTGACCAGCCACCATTGGATGGGGTGGTCACCATGGAAACAAGCCAGCTGTGGGGAGTTTTGAACAATGGGGGGGGGGGGGGGGGGGCACCAGGATGAACAATGGACACCATGGAAAGTAACTAAATGTACTGGTGATGTGTTAAATCAGAATGTGACAACAGATTGGGGTGCAGTTTTTAAGACCTAGTTTGAGTATTTGGTAATTAACACAGCATTAACAGCTGATTTACAGAGGTGCATCACCATGTTTTGTGAAAACCAAGCATTTGGGAATATCCTGGCCACAACAAACTAATGGTTGCAGGATTAGAATGTAACAAACCATATTTATTTTATTTTGTTTGTATTACATCTTTTTATTGAATTTTTAACAAAAAACAAATGAAAATCAATTCATAGTTGTGTTGTACAGTTCTTACATATATGCCTAGCCAAAATTGACCCCTTGGATATACACACTAAAGCAAAATCACATTTAACAAGTACAGATTGCATTTAGTTCCTCTGGTGTCAATGGCAATGGTATGAAATACTAAGATGGACCTTGCTGCCATCACAGAAACCTGGGCCATGAGCAACAATGAGGGGTACTCACTATTCAGAAGAGATAGAAGGGAAGGTAAGGGGGGTGTAGTTCTTTATTTACATACTAACATACTAAAATGCCAGCAGAATAGGCCTAACGGTCTTTCGAGTCTGCTCGATTGGTCAGCCCCCACCCTGGGTGCTGCCCCCCTCGCCTTCTCTGGCTTCTCCCTTCCCAGTTCCGGATATTCTTGCTGCATTGGATTTTGCTTCCAGAACCCTTCCCCTGTACCTGTCCAAGCCCCTCCTGAACCCCTCCACCAACTCTGCCTCCACCAGCCCCCTAGGCAGTGCATTCCATGGCTCCACCACCCTCTCAGTGAAGTAGCACCTCCTCCTTTCTCCCCTGAATCTTCCCCCCTCCAGCTTCCACCCATGCCCTCTAGTGGCCCCCTCCTCCTTCCTTCAAAGCACCCTGACTGTTCCTCCCCTATTTACCCTCTTCATGTACTTGAAGACCTCTATCATGTCCCCGTCCCTCCTCTCTTCCAATGTGTACATATTTAGCTCTTGAGCCTCTCCTCATAGGTCCTGTCCCCAAGCCCCAAATCATTTTGGTTGCCCTCCTCTGGACCCTCTCCAGGAGTTTAATGTCCCTCTCTAAGTGTGGCCTCCAAAACTGCATGCAGTACTCAAGGTGTGGCCTCACCAAGCAGTTATACAGAGGGAGTATCACTTCCCTCCTTCTTGAGGTGATCCCCCTAGCGATGCATCCCAGCATCCTGTTGGCCTTGGCTGCTGCCCTCCTACAAGTCTCTGAGTTGTTCATCTTGACATCCACCACCATCCCCAGGTCCCTCTCAGCCATCGAGACTTGTAGCATTCCCCCAGGGTGTACACTTGGCCCGGGTTTCTGGCCCCCAGGTGGAGTACCTTGCATTTCCCTGCATTGAACCTGAGCTTCCACTTTCTAGACAATCTTTCCAGAGCCTCCAGGTCTCCTGTAGGCCACCCTCCCTCCTCCCCATCCACCACCACCCCCAGTTTGAGTCATCCATAGAGACTCATCTCACTCCTGATTCCTGTCCTTATGTCAGAGGCGTGGCGTTGAACAGGAGGGTCAGAGACTGATCCTGTGGGACCCCACTAATGACCCTCTTTGGGGATGAGACTATCCCACCAACTACGACCCTCTGGGTCCGGTCCTGGAGCCAATTGCCTATCCATCTGATCATCTGGTTCCCCACCCCATTTCTCCCAGCTTATCCAACAGGCCCACATGAGGAACAGAGTCAAATGCCTTGCTGAAGTCTAGAAAAGGACGTCCACTGGTCTACCCAGGTCCAAGGCACTCATCACCCAGTCATAGAACTCCACAAGGTTTGTCTGACACGATTTCCCTGGGACAAATCCATGCTGTCTATCGTCCAGGCACCCTGACTTTTCCAGGTCCCCCCCAGCCTCTCCTTGACAATGCTATCCAGATTTCCATGATGATACTGAAGTAGTGGAAGATGGGAACATCAAGAGCAGAACGGAGGAAGTCGAATCCCTGTGGGTGCAGCTCACAGCGGCATCAGACAAAAAGCTACACCTGGGGGTGCTGCACAGACCTCCAGGACAAGAAGAGGGGAGGGACAAGGAGGTAGGGGAGGAAATAAAAAGAGGGTCTGGAAAGGGGGAGATAGTGATAGTTGGAGATCTAAACCTACTGGATGTAGACTGGGGTGTTCTAGTAGCAAAGATTTCTAGAAGTCAAGAAATGCTGGACGCCTTTCAGGGCTGCCTGTTGGCTTACCAGACAGGGATCCATTTTGGATATAGTTTTCACAAATTCAGAAGCAGTAATGATAGTAAGAGTAGGGGAACCTCTAGCGAACAGTGACCATAATTCCATCTGGTTTGAGTTGACCCTAGGGGTTAAAAGAACACACTCAAGGATGGAGGTCCTGGACTTTAAGGGGGCAGAGTTTGACAAAATGAGAATGATGGTGTGGAATAAACTAACCAAATTGAGGGATGGTTCTACATCAAGATTGTGTGGCAAAAACGGTGTGGGCAAAAAGCGCACTGTGTGGCCAGTACAAAAACGCATGGTCCAAAATTGCACTAGATTGGATAAACAAACTCCGAAACTGCACATGCTGTTATGCCAATGCAGTTTTTGACCACGCATACTGTATGTGCTGTCGTGGTTTTAATGGGGCACTGTGAGAGATATATTAGTAGGTGTGGAAGAAATGTGAGGGTTCATAAAAGGGGCCATCCTTGAGGCAACAAAACTGTGTGAAGTCAGTTGTAAAAAGAAATAAGTCCAAGAGACCCATATGGTTCTCAGCAAAGGTTAGTGAAGCGGTCAGTGCCAAAAAAAGGATTCTATAAGTTTGAAAGGAGTGGTACCTAGAGACTGAGAGTGGCCGAAGTGATTCCACTCTATAAAGGGGGAAGGGGAGATAAGGAACAGGTAGGAAACTACAGGCCATTTAATCTCATATCTATTGTGGGAAAACTGATGAAGACTCTACTCAAGCAGAATCTTGTCGACTACCTGGAAAAGCATGGTTTCCAGGACAGTAAGCAGCATGGGTTCGTAGCAGGGAGGCCCTGCCAGACCAACCTTATTGTCTTCTTTGACTGGGTAATGAGGGAGCTGGATAGGGGCCATGTAGTGGATCTTCTTTACTTCAATTTCAGCAAGGCATTCAACTCAGAGCCGCATAGATGCCTGCTGAAGATGCATAGATGCCTGCTGAAGAAGATGGAGGATCTTGGAACAGCAAGGGATATAGACAGATGGGTAGGAAACTGGCTCAAGGTTAGGCAACAGAGGGTTGTTGTCAACAGGGTTAAGTCAGTGGAGGGGGAGGTCACAAGTGGATTACCACAGGGATCGGTCCTGGGCGTGGTCCTTTTTAACATGTTCATTAGTGACATTGGTAAAGGAATCCAGGGTAAGATTGCCCTCTTCGCTGATGGCACTAAACTTTGCCGAAGGGTGGATAGCATCAAGGGAGTTGGGGAACTGCAACATGATCTCCAAAGGCTGGAGAGATGGTTAAATGTGTGTCAATTGCAGTTCAGTGCCAAGAAGTGTAAGGTAATGTTCCTGGGGAAAAGTAGCCCCAGGACAGAGTACTGGCTAAATGAGGTTAAACTTAGAACCACATAAGAAGAGCGGAACCTGGGAGTCATTATCTGAGACACCCTAAAGCAGTCCAGACAGTGCAACAAAGCCTACAGCAAAGCAAGCAGAATGTTGAGGTGTATAGGGAAGGGTATAGATAGTAGAAAGAAGGAGGCAATTCTCCCCCTTTATCAATCCCTGATAAGGCCACATGTGGAATACTGTGTCCATTTCATGAGCCCTTACCTCAGAAAGGATAAAGACAGGCTGGAGGCAGTGCAAAGAAGGGTGACTAAGATGATACAGGGCCTGCAGGGGGACTCCTACAAGAAGTGTCTGAGAGCACTGAACATGTATTCGCTACAGGCCAGAAGGGAAGGGGGCTATGATAGAGACGTTCAAGTTTCTGAACGGCATAAATAAAGTGCACCATACAGAGTTATTTAATACGAGCACCAGCTCAGCGACACATAAGCATGAATGAAAACTGAAGGGGGGGAGCTTTAGGAGGGACTTGAAGAAGTATTACTTTACAGAAAGGGTAATGGAGCCATTGAACAGTTTGCCTGCCAAAGTGGTGGGCACCAAGACTATGGAGGCTTCAAGCACAGGTGGGACAGCATAATAGGCACAAAAAATTAACTCTGCTCAAAGTACAGGGGTGAGAAAGGATGAGCTGGGGGTCCCAGAGAAACACTAGGTACTGGGCAACTTTGGGCAGACTGGATGGACCCTTGGTCTTTTTCTACCATCACGGTCTATGTTTCTATGTGCCGGGATGTTCTAACCACATACAGTACACTAGAGCTAAATGCAATCCATACTGGAGTGATGAATTCACACAAGACATTTTTGAAGAACTTGGAACATACACATGCATAACATGCAACTGTATTCCATGGTGCTCTAGGCTGAATAGGAGAAAGACTGGTAAAGGGATGGAAAGGGTTAATATGTAGAATAATGCCTGGGTACTGTGCTTAATAAGAAAGTATCTGCTGATGCTCATGGAATACTCCTGGTCCCCTTGCCCTGGCAATTGTTCTTTGGCTCTTTTGGGTCCACTGCACCTTTACCCTGTTCAGACTTGCTACCTCATTACACCTGAGGGCGGAGCCTACAGCCATTTCGCGATCAATCTGTTGCTCCTAAAATGGCTGATTGTGGCACCTTCCGTTGGACATTTGGAAGTATCCTTCCAAACGTCCAACAGAGCTTGTAACACTCCACCACGATCAGCCACTACGGAGTAACAGCTACACTATTTTGTCTGTTACTTCCGTATTCCTAGTGCCACCATCTTGCGAACTGAAACTATGCATGCGCAAATGCCACACATGTGCTGTTCCGTCGCATCCACCATCTTGTGGATGGCACTCCTCCTGCACCCTCCCACTGTCCCTGTCCTCCCCGCTCCCTCCCAGCAAGGGTGAGTAATGAAACCCTCCCACTGCTGCAGTCCTCCTTGCTCCTTCCATTTTCCCATTCCCATGACAACATTGGGGTACCCAGTCCCTGTGTCAGCATCATGTAACCCCACCCACTTCATGTGGCATACTGGGATCCCACCCCAGTGTGCCAAAATTTATGGGTTTTTTTTGTCCCCGACGCCGACATTGGGGTGCCCAGTTTCCATATCGGCATCATGTACCCCCCAACTCGTGGCACAGTGGGAGCCCACCCCAGTGTGCCCAAATTGTTTTTACTCATTTCCCCCCACCGACAGTGGAGTGCCCAATCCCCATGTTGGTATCATGTCCGTCCATCCCCCCACTCATGTGGCACACTGGGAGCCCACCCCAGTGTGCCCAAATTTGTTTTTGTCTCTGTAAATAAAGAAGACAGTCCCCAGGTGTCTTTTTTACCTGTAAAAAGAAAAGGTCCCTCATCGCCACCCCAGTTCCCCTCCCATCCCCACCCTCCCGCTGAGCACCCTACTCCCCGCACTTTATGCCATACTTCCTCTGTAGGTCAGTGCTGTCATCTTCTCTGGACGGGACACGTCTGCACTCTTCAAAGCTGAACCGCAACTGAAGAATCAAAAGTAAGTGCTTTATAATGGCACTCAATAGGGTTTTCAATTTAACTTGATATATCAGCCATTTTTAGGAATTTTAGCCCCAAATTTTCAAGATGAGGTTCTTAGGACCCCACCTCATGAACACTGTCACTTCGTTACTCGGTCCCAAAAGGTGATCTTTTGGACTGATTAATGAAACGACAGTGCCACTGCTAATGAAGTGGGGTCCTAAAAGCCTATGTTAAATTTCCAGAAAAAATTTTAAATGATCATAAGCATAGCTGTGTTACAAGAGTTTGCACACACGCCTCCTAACTTCACCAATTTTTAATATTTTCACTCCAGATTTTCAGTAATGCCATTTTTGCACACCTCTTAGTACAGCTGTCATTTTTTATATCCTGCCCAAAATTTGTTTTCGCTCCTGTGGCACAGAACGGCATGGTCGCTCTGAGAAATCACCTTTCGGGACAAGAGAATGAAATAACAGTTTCACTTTTCATGAGGTGGGGTCCCACAAAGGCCATGTTGAAAATTTGGTGAAACAACTCCAAAAAATGGCCGAGTTACACCCGGTCATTCCAAATTTTCTATGCACAGGTGCAACTTTGGTCATTTGGCAGCTTGCCACAGCCGTATTGGTTCTGGCTAGAATTTGTTTTTACTATGTGGTCAGTTGGGCCCAAACAACTACCACCAGATAAGTAGATTCCAGGAAACTGAGTAAGAACCATCCCTACTCCTTCAGTGTCACAGGAAAATAAGATTTTGCATGGAAAAGTCACCTCCAGATGCAGTTTCATAGGGGTGTGAGCAGGTCCAGGAGTCCCCCTTCCACCTACTGCAAGCCCAGGATTCATTGCTTTTGGTGCCATTTTGCCATCCAGGTGTGTATCTGGTTAGACCCAGTCAATCAGACTACACCGGAGTTCAGAGCTACAATCTTGAAACTGACAATTAGCTCATCTTCCAGTCACTGGGCGCATTCCCAGTCTCCAAGGAGGTGTTAAACAGGTCTGCCAGAGGGCCTGCCAACACCTCTGCCAGTTCCTTGAGGAATCAGGCAATGATGGCAGAAGGGGGATAGATATTGCATCATCTCAGAAACCTGAGCCGACCACCATGACTCGGATCTCACGATCCCGGGATACACGGTGTACCACAGAGACAGGGAGTGGGGAAAAGGAGGTGGGGTTGCTATTTATGCTAAGGAGGGGATACTGTGTACCAGGGAGGAGAGGGAAGATCAGAAGCCGTATGGGTATTGCTGCAAAGCTCTAAAGGTAAGAAGATCAGGATGGGGGTGATGTACAGGCCACCTTCACAAAGCAAGGAGATGGACAGGGAGCAACTCATGAATGTCATTGGCAAAGGGAGTATGGTTATAATGGGTGACTTCAACCTACCTGGGGTTGACTGGTGGACCGTGACTACCACAAGTGCCAGGGAACAGATACTGCTGGAGGCTATCCAGGACAGCTACCTAGTGCAGGGACAGAACCTACCAGGGAGAGGAACATACTAGATATTGTGCTAACAAATGGTGACCAAGTCCAGGATGTGGTCATACAAGACCCACTAGCAGGAAGCGACTACCGCTCAGTGTTGTTCTTCCTCAACACAGGGAGGGAGTCAGCTGAGACCAGGATGAGAGTGGTAGACTTCAGGAAGGCAGATTTTTCCTGAATGGGCAGCATCCTAGAGGGGCATTTTGCTGAACTTAGCCCAGGGATAGTTGCTGAATAGAAGTGGGCAGTCATTAAGAAGGGTCTGAATGAGGCCATGAACATGTGTGCCAAGTCTGAGAGTAAACAGTCCAGGTCAGAAAAATCTAACTGGCTCAGCAGGAAAGTGGAGAGGAAGGTGATGGACAAGAGACTGGCCTTCAACAGGTTAAAAAAATCTGGGCGTGAGGAGGACAGGGAGGTGTACACAAAGGCATCTAGGGAAGTGAGTGGAGCAGTCAGGGCAGCCAAAGCAGCAAGGGAACTGAAGTTGACTCAGGAGATCAGAGAGGGGGAGAAGGAGTTCTTCAAATACATAAGGGAGAAGAGGAATTGTAGGGATGAGATTGTTAGAATCAAGAGAGAGGGGGAATGGGCAGAAGGGGAAGACCAGGTGGAGGCACTCAATGAGTACTTCTGCTCAGTGTTCACGAAAGAAAAGGATGGCCCAATACCACAAGGGAAAGGTGTGAAGGGTGGAGGTAGGGTACAGCTCCACCATCTATGCTAGGTCATCCGCAACCCTCATGGCCAAACTCTCTACTGCCTACAGTAGTGTCTGTCACCTTGCCTTACTGGCCCCTGTTTCCACCCACCACTGTGTCCTCTACCAGTCACTCGGATGGCTCCCACTACAAGGTCACTTTGACCTCACCCTCTGCTGCACGGTAGATAATGCCACCCGAACTGGCCAGGAATTTCCTCTTGCAGTTCTCCTCAAAGTCTGACCACTACACCGTTGTCTCCGTTCCAATAACATCCTCCCCTCTAAAAGTCCCCAGGGTATCTACCAATATGGGTGGAAGAGCCTTTTCAGCTGCAGTCCCCACGCTGTGGAATGGGCTGCCTGCTGAGCTCTGCTCCCTGAACACCTGCCTGTTCAAATCCTACCTCAAAGACTGGCTCCTGACTGAATCCCGCTGCCATTGCTTTATTGGGTAGCCCCCCTCCCTGACCTAAACTCTTTGAGTTTATCCCAGCGTCAACTTTCCCTTTTGTGTTAAATCCCCCAATCCCTCTCTCTCCAACATCCACAGTACCTCCTCCCTACTCCCCTGCATTTATGGGTACCCCTCCTCTGTCTAGGGGTTTCTCCACCTGCACTTATCTTGTTAGTCTAATTGCTGTTATTGAAAATTTGCTTGTCTTTGTCTGCTATGGAAACTGACACCTTGTCCACTGTTCATCTACTTTAATTGAATTGTACTACCTTGTATTTTGAATAATATTGCATTTACTTTTGGCTTCATTGTTAACTGCTGAACTGTTCTATGTACCTTGCTTAAAGCCTACTCCTGTGCCATTGTATGTGGCTGGATCATGCCTGAAAATGGTCCCTGGGATCGCTGCACCTACCCAGTTATCAAAGTCATAATAAAAATAAATAAATGAAAAGGTAACAGATGGTGTCATCCAGGAGGATAGGGTTCTAAAAGGCCTTTAAGCCTTGCAAGTGGACAAGACACCAGGACCGGACGATGTACATCCAAGAGCCCTCAAGAAACTAGCAGAGGTGTTGGCAGGCTGTCTGGCAGGCCTGTTTAACACCTCCAAGGAGATGGGCAATGTGCCCAAAGACTGGAGGATGGCTCACATGGTGCCCCTCCAGAAGAGTGGGCCCGAGGACAAACTGGGCAATTATAGACCGGTGAGCTTGACTTCTACAGTGGGAAAGTCAATGGAGACTATTCTGAAGGAGAGGTTGATAACCTTTCTAGATAGTAATGGACTACAGGACAAGAAACAGCATGGGTTTGTCTTGGGAAGATCTTTCCAGACTAACCTAATCGATTTCTTTGACTGTGTCACTAGGGTGGTTGATGAAGGCCATGCTGTGGATGTCCTATATCTGGACTTCAGCAATACTTTCAACTCGGTGCCGCATGGGAGGTTACTGAGCAAGCTGAGCAACCTGGGGGCAGGGGAGAAACTGTTGGGGTGGGTGGGGAGCTGGCTTCAGGGCAGACAGCAGAGGGAAGTTGCAAGTGGGGAGACATCCAAGCCAAGATCTGAAACTAGTGGGGTACCACAGGGTTCAGTGTTGGGCCCTATTTTGTTCAATGTCTTCATAGGGGACATTGCAGAGGGGGTCAAGAGTAAGATCAGCCTGTTTGCAGATGACACAAAGATTTGTGCAAAAGCGAACAGTGAAGAAGGGAGGCAAGCACTCAGAGAGGATCTAGCGAAACTCAGACACTGGTCAGAGAGAGGCAGTTGGGGTTTAATGCTAGGAAATGCAAGGTCATGCACCTCAGAGCCAGAATTCCCAGGACCTGCTACTGGCTGGGGGGAGTGCAGGTAGCAGCTTCAGAGGAGGAGGAGGAGGAGAGGGACCTGGTGGTACTAGCCACAGGGGACATGAAGGTATCAGCCCAGTGTAGGAAGGTGGTAGCAAGGGCAAATCAGATGCTGGGGTGCATTGCCAGGGGTATCACCTCCAGAAAAGAGGAGGTCATCCTGCCCTTGTATAGACCACTGGTAAGGCCACACTTAGAGTACTGTATGTAGTACTGGTGCCCATATCTCAAGAAGGATGTGAGATTGCTGGAGGGGGTACAGTGGATGGTGACAAAAATGTTCATGGGGCTAGGGGAGATGCCTTATGAGGAAAGATTGAGGGAGCTCAATGTGTACTGGCTGGAGGATAGAAGGGAAAGGGGGGCACATGATAGAGACCTTTAAATACCTGAAAGGCATAAACAAAGTCAGAACGGGAGGACTTTTCTGCTTAAAGGAGGAAAGGGTCACTAGGGGACACAGTCTGAAGCTGGAAGGGGGGAGGTTAAGGAGAGAGAGATGAGGAGGCATTACTTCATGGAGAGAGTGGTGATGGGATGGAACACACTGCCGGAGAAGCTAATCAAACTGAGGACAGTGGATAGCTTTAAGCAGGAATGAGATAGAATCAAGGGCAGGGTAAGGACAGACAAGAACATAATGGGGGATAGGCTTGGGAGAGGTGATGGAGGGGATGGGGGGGCAGCTGCAATAGTATTAAACTGTGAGCTGTATACTCATGCAGATTCCATAGACCTATGGGCCTTTTCTGATGGCTATTTTGTATGTTCATCTGAGCTATTTCTCCTAGATCCAGTTGTCACCAGGTGGCACTTCAATGGGGTACAGGCATGTCCAGGTGCCCCCTTCCACCTACCTCATGCTGCTTTTGCCTTTTAGCCAGCTAGGAGTGGACACAGCTAGCCCCAGCCAATTAGGCTACATCAGAGTTCAGAGCTGCAAGCTTGCAACTTACAAATAGCTCAATTGGAGCTATTTATTCTATATCCAGTTGCTCTGTAGCAGAGCTTTAGAGAGGTATGGGAAGGTCCAGAAGTCCCCTCCACCTAACCCATGCCAAGGATTTGCTGCTTTTGGCATTATTTGGCCAGACAAGTGTGCACCTGGCTGGCACCAGCCAATCAGTTTGCACTAGTAACTCATTACCTCCATTATGAGGTGTTTCATCCCCAACAGTTCTCTGCATCTGGTCCAAGGATGGGCACATAGGTGTCTGCCCATGAGTCTCCACACATAGTTGCATGGCTGCCAGCCAGTCTGCTCAATCCCCTCCAGATTTGAAATGAACTTTGAAGACTCTCATGGACTAGTACAAACCCATGGAAGTTCACCACATCATTCTATGATTATTCTACCCATGAGTGTTGAATTCAGCTCTGTCTGAAGGTCTGGACTCTAAACTGGGTACTGAAGCTATTTCTGTTATCTTGAGTTTTTATGTATACTGTTTGTTTTGGGGCCTCATTTTTTCTTTAGTGTTACTGTACTGTTTGATACCTGTCTGCTCCCAATTTAATTTGAGATAGGTTATGCTCCACTTCTTTGGTCTCTATTTACTCTGTTTTATGCCCTGCGTCTGAGGTATGTTTGCTTCTAATTTAACGCAATAGGTTATACAGTTATTCTACCTCTGAGATCCCTGTTGTTCCTATTACAATGCAATATGTTGTAATATCTGTTTTGGGTACCCGTTTGTTACTATTTTAACTAATTAATAAGATGGTGTTGAATCCACAGTGGGGGTAACTGTATGCTTATGACCTGCTGTTACCACAGTGGGACAGAGGGAACATTCTCGTAAAGGGATTATGTGTGCTTAGAGGCTTACAGCTGCTCCATGAGTTAGTATTTCTTTGTTTTTGAGTCATTCTTCCAGTTCACAGATACTGCTAGCCATTTAGCTGACTTTATCTCCATTACATCTTTCACTTTGCCGAGCCCAGGTATAAGGTATAATGTTTTGGGTATAGTAATCATGTCTATAGGTGAATGCCCCTTCCTAACAGGGGGCTTTGTTGTTGCTCCTACTTGCTTCCTCTGCAAACATATTTTATTAATTTTTAATCATTCAAACTAGACATCAATCAATCATTCACATTATTCAAGAATATCAATCATCATGAGATCTATAACCAAAAAAATTAAAATATTAAAACAAACAGAAAGTATGCTTCAATAAATATTGTTAATAACAGGATCATAAATTGAAGTTCCTCGAATGAATATGCAATATAGTTCCTCATAGAAGTTAAGATATATTTAAATAATTGCCAACCCGATAACTACACCCTAAACATTTAGAAGGAAAGAAGCTACTAAACTAAATACTGTAATAACTACAAAGAGAAGGAGAAGAGATAAGAAAGTAGAAGAAAGAAAAGAGAGTTGATTTTGAAAATATGGTGACCATGCAATAGTCCATTTTAAAGGGACATGGTCAACCTTTTTTGCATAATGTCATTTCTAGGCAAAACCCCACATTTTATGATTGTTTCTGTTCTCTAAAATCCATTGTTGTTACTAGTTGTTGTATCTATTTTCTTTCTTAGTAGAACATAAATGCAAGCCAGTGGTGTAATTATGTGCAACCTGGTTTTGTTTCAAATCCTTGATCTACTTTTATTACATATTTCCAGAACATTAGGAACCCCACCAAACAGTGCAATAACTCTTTATTTCATAGGCTCCTCCCTTCCCATTACATCACAAATGGCTAGACTGTGTTGGGGGTCTTCCCAAGCCCAGGAAAGATACAGTCAGACTTGATCAAAGGAATGTAAAGAAACATGTGTTTTATGTGGTAACACCAGTATGACTGGCAGTCTGTTTTTCATTTTTTTGAAAGAAGAAATAAATCAGAATCAAACTATCATTTACATAAACAACCTATACAGAATGTGGCCAATCATAAAATGTGCTTTTTAAGCTAGGGATATTTTGAGGCCCAAGGGGGTCGACAGTGTCCCTTTAAGAGGAGTAAAAAATACCTGTTATAACATATGCCATCAAGAAAATGCAGTCAGGGTGTCAGCAATGCTCTGGATTCATGGAGTCAGAGTAACCCATTCTGGTGACAAAATCAAGTAGACATCCCCAGGTGTTATTAAAGGTATTCAATTGCCAACTGAAGCCACAAGCTTGTTTTTCAAGACGTAATGCCTCCAACAGATAATTCCTCCACTCAGAGAGTGGGGTAGTTATTTCCTCAATCCAGTACTTGAGAATTAATATTTTTAGTAACTACCTGATTATAGCAATTGATTTTTTAAAATTTGGGGTTGAGATCCCTAGTATTTGAAAAATGTCCAATACACGTCTCTAATGAAATATTTTTGGATATGACAGAATTTCTGCCAAACAAATCAAGTATCATGTTCCACAGGTGCTGGATTTTGTTGCAGTGCCAAAACATGTGGACTATATTCACCTTTGGTTTCTTACATTTAGTACTATTGCCGTTGTCTTTTATTCCCAGTTTAAATAAGTGGAGCAGTGTAAAATACAAGTTATTAAGAGTTTTATGTTGGATAGTTTTGTGGCTGATCAAAGTGAATGTTTGGATATTAAATTTCCAGATGCTTTCCCTGTCCCAATAATTTGTATCGGTGTCACATAGTTTAGAGCATTTTTCCACAGCGCCTTTATTTTCACCCCCACTTGATGTTAATGAGGAGATCGTAAATGGAAGAAACAGAAGGTTTTGCTCCACACGTGGAAACAAAACAAGCTATATTTGCACCATTTTTGAGTATTGCACAATTGTTCTGATATAGTTTCACAATTCCTTCTTGCAGTTTTTATATGTATTCTCTTCTCCCATTTCAAGATTAAAGTCATTCCTCAGTGTCTCAAAGCTTTTTCAATGAAGGCCTGCTTGAATGTTATGTATCGATAGTACATATTTATTGGCCCATCTATCATTTCTCAAGACTCTTCCATTTTCATTAATGTTAGGATTGCCCAAAGTGGTTAAAACACAGATTGCTTAAGTTGAATCTTTAATATTGTCTCTGACACATGTAATTGTCATAGGGAATCAGTAATACTATTTTGAATGTGTTTTCATGGTTTTGCAAAGAATAGTGCATATAAGTCATAACTGTTTTTCCTAACCACCTGACATCAAACATAATGGTACTGAGTTTACCTGTCTGCTCTGTGTAGGCAATTTGCTATTATCTATCCACAACCCCATTAGCTCCGGACCAAGAATACTAGAAATAATTAGTCAGTTTGGTTCTTTCTCAGTTTACTCCATTAACAAAGATAAAACACAGTTCCTCGCTCTTAATGTCCTTTGCCTAAGACAGAGATATTCTTAACCTTGGACTAAGTTGTGATAATACTCACACTTACTATCTGAGCATTAAATGTGTAAAGAATGCAACAAAACCATAAATGCTAATTTAGTAGAGCTAAAAACAAAGGTAGAGACTACAAAAATAGACCAGATGCTAATTTTTCACCCTGTGAAAGTTGAAAGATATTTTACTTGGGTACAGATGCTGTTTTGATAAGTTTTTAAAGAAGATAAGGAATTTGATAATAAAGTAACAATAAGGTTTTAAATGATAAAGTTAACACACTCCTATGAACAGGAGATCGTAAAGCATAATAATGTACCAGGGAAAAACAAAACAGAATGACACAATACCTACTGTATGTACATTGTACAGTTATGCTATAATGGATGTGACTTACCCAATAAAGAAGTTTGAAAAAAAAAAGTACCACCTCTTTCCCTTTTTTTTTTTTTTTAAAACTTTGGGAGAAGAGGCATATGATATAAGCTGAAAAGACAAAAGAGATAACATTTCAGGAGGTTTCTCCTGGAGAATATGTCTGTCTGTTTGTCCTTCTGAAGAACCCTCTTGGGAAAGAAGGCTGACAAAGAGGGAGGAACAAAGAGGGAGGAGAAGGTAATGCCTCCATTTCTCCTTCCTTCTGTCCCTCCCTCCTAAGTCCCTTTTTTACGGCTGCATGGGCGGAGCCCTGCAGACATTTTGCATGTAGAAAAGGGCTG
This sequence comes from Neoceratodus forsteri, assembly GCA_016271365.2. Taxonomy (NCBI): domain Eukaryota; kingdom Metazoa; phylum Chordata; order Ceratodontiformes; family Ceratodontidae; genus Neoceratodus; species Neoceratodus forsteri. The sequence continues at coordinate 305,857,453 of CM028137.1, forward strand.
ACGTCATGTTTTCCATCCATGGAACTGTTTTTCCTCCGCCTGACCTTCCCCCAAGAAGTAATCCGCCCATGTTGTCCCTATGGACTGCAGCACTATACTATATCACAGTGGGCGTTTTTTGTTTTATGGGCATTTCTGTCCCCTCCCCTTAGAATAAGCATCGCAAATGGCGACTGAAAAGGGTTTCAGTGAAACAGCTGAAGAATATTGGAGCCGCTGAAAAGGCTGCCGTCTAGGTCTGCCAGATTCAGCTTTTAAACATGAAAACCTACTGCATGCAACACCATAGGAAGACACATATCCAGCACAAGAAACACACACACACACACACACTCACACGAAGAGCTCTGCAAAATAAGTAGCGTAAACATTTCTTGAAGCTGCGAGTCGAACAGCTATGTGATCTAAGAATCCCCTTGAGAGGGCCTGCGAGTCTGAGAATGGGGAGGCAGAGCTTGATTATTTGCAAAACAATTACAGTGTTTCACAGTTTGCATTTTGTAAGTAAGCCCTCACTATCAGGCCCATAGCTAGGCAGTGCCCCCCTACACCCCCCTGTAGCTACGGGTCTGCTCACTGTTCTTCTTTACTGATCCTTCGGGACAGTACTCACAGACGTTTCAAAGTGAAAGGATTCTGATGCTGCAGTTACTGTATAGATAAGGAGTGTGCGTTTGTATAGGAAGTCTATCATAGCTACAACCAATTATGTAACAACACGTCGCGCATATTTTTTTTAATTACATACTCACTACTGCACTTGATTTTTGCAATGAAAATGCATTGCAGCCACAGTCCTTCATACTACCAGCTGGTTAACCATAGTCACTATACAGACAGTGCAACACATACACTCTTACAGTGTAACACATAACCAGTATACGTGCAGCATTCAACACTTCAAATGAAGTCATTTGTAGCCTGATATAATTTTAATCTTAGCCACCTACTGTGTACTATAAAACCTGTTTTACGAAAAGCAAGAATAATGAAGGCAACCCCGATTATTCGATTACGCAGGGTACTGATGTCATGCAGGATTTCGGATTTATGTTTCCAAAGTTAGCCAGTTGTAAATAAACGGTTAGTTAAAATGGTAACTTTGGAACCCGTAAGGCTGTGGAAACTATAAATAACACTTTTCTCAGCTGGACAAGCCAAGAATAATCAATACGAGTCGAACAGCTATGTGATCTAAGAATCCCCTTGAGAGGGCCTGCGAGTCTGAGAATGGGGAGGCAGAGCTTGATTATTTGCAAAACGAACAATTACAGTGTTTCATGGTTTGCATTTTGTAAGTAAGCCCTCACTATCAGGCCCGTAGCTAGGCAGTGCCCCCCTACACCCCCCTGTAGCTATGGGTCTGCTCACTGTTCTTCTTTCCTGATCTTTCGGGACAGTACTCACAGACGTTTCAAAGTGAAAGGGTTCTGATGCTGCAGTTACTGTATAGATAAGGAGTGTGCGTTTGTATAGGAAGTCTATCATAACTACAACCAATCATGTAGCAACACATCGCGCATATTTTTTTTAATTACATACTCGCAGCTGCACTTGATTTTTGCAATGAAAATGCATTGCAGTCACAGTCCTTCATACTACCAGCTGGTTAACCATAGTCACTATACAGACAGTGCAACACACACACACACACACACACACACACACACACACACTCTCTTACAGTGTAACACATAACCGGTATAAGTGCAGCATTCCACACTTCAAATGAAGTAATTTGTAGCCTGATATAATTTTAATCTTCTCTGCCTACTGTGTACTATAAAACCTGTTTTACAGAAAGTAAGAATAATGAAGGCAACCCCGATAATTCAAGTAGCAGGGTTGTATATACAACATTCTGCCTTGGACTATAGCACTATGCAGCAGACAGTCCAATGTTCTACTCTGGGAAGAAAATGCCTTAGTCACTGCTCACCTCTACTGTATGATAGTCTGAAAGCATCAGCCTGACACAGACTTGATGTGATATGGAATGCATTAGGTACGGCTACCCTTTACATTCTGCTTACCCTAAGTAGTTTCAGCACTTAGTGCCGGCAAAAGACATTCAGCTCTCGAAAACAAGAGCAGCCAGGGAGGACTGGCAGTTTTCAAATTCATTATAGTCAGGAGGGTCAGACACTTCCCCAATCTGTAACAGCAGTCAGGAAGGACTTGTACAACAAAACTTACTCCCAACCCTAAAGTAACCCGTTTCGGCTTCCTGTCATGTCTGTTAAGTATGGACCTCAGCAGTTTTCCCCTCTCACACAGCACTGCAGCCAGCCGCTACACTGCAGCACTAGGCTCTGCAGGAGGAGAGTGATTTGACTTTGCAGCAGCTCAGCATCCTCAGCCTGCTGCAATGTCCTTAATCCGTCCCCCAGCAGCAGTAACAACAGCAAGAAGAGAGGCTCGCAGAGCTCAGGAAGGCAGGGCCACTATGGAAAGCAAGAAACAGCCTGGTGAAAAGTGATGGGAACTTGTCAGGTGGTAAGTAGAATGCTTTACACTTCCTACCGAATAAATGACAAAGGCAAACGTTGTCTGGGACGAGCTCCCCCATGCAATAACCGTTTGCCCCTAACCACTGCAGGTTGGATACTAGAGACAGCAATCTATACTAGTTTGGACGTGTAGCAGCTGTTCAATAAAAACTTTCACACGCCTGAAATTGATTTTCTTTTTTTTTCACCCAACTACTGTGATTGTCATGAGGCCGGCCTCCCTTATCTTAGGGCATCAGGTAAATGCAACATGAGACATGGTTTGCGATTATGGAGAGGAGGATTTAAAGAGCAGGACTGTGGAATTTTATATGGTCACTGCAGGAAGGGGATGCATTTCTTGAAACATTGCTCTCCTGTTTCAGATCTCTCAATGCTTTTTATTTTGATTGGGTGCACACAGAAAACACAAGTTTGGGTTACGCATCCCAGACATACCCTCAACTGATGTTATATTACAGATTTCCTCTGTCCCTCCTAAATTTGGCATTTTTTGCCACTAAAGATCAGATATTTGAAATATAAACTCACACCAATAATTTTACAGTCTAGTTCTCCATCCAAAAATACTATTACTAAATCACTTATTCTAACGGCTTCATGAACTGATATTGCTCTTTTTTTGCGGCTGAATGGGCAGAGCCCTGCAGACATTTTGCATGTAGAAAAGGGCTGACGTCATGTTTTCCATTCGTGGAACTGTTTTTCCTCCACCTGACCCTCTCCCAAGAAGCAATCCGCCCATGTTGTCCCTATGGACTGCAGCACTGCACTATATCACAGTCGGCGTTTTTTTTTATTTTTTTATGGGCGTTTCTGTCCCCTTCCCTTAGAATAAGCATCGTAAGTGGCGACTGAAAAGGTTTTCGGTGAAACAACTGGAGAATATTGGAGCCACTGAAAGCGGGGATGCGAGTGCTTGAGTGGGGGAAATATTAATAAAAATGTAAAGCAGCAAACCCATAATAAAAGGAATGGGCGATGTTTTGCCCTCAACATACCCTATTTCATCCCTATTTTCGTCCCGTCATCTTTTTTTTTTTTTTTTTACTAACCATACGGCAGTGGGCGGTGACACAGCGAGGCGAGCAAGCAACTGCCATAATTATGCCTGTGTGCAGAAGGGGTCCTTAATCATCCAGTATCCCCCCTAGAAGCAGGTAAGAGGGTAAAAAAGTATATTAAAACTATACAAAAATCCAAAATGTATAAAAATCCGCATCTTTTACCCTCTCTGTCTAGTGTCCCACACTTTATAATTCTGTGTTTCTCTCACCCCTCAGAGCTTTACTTTCTGATCGCTCATTATGTATCGACAGGCCCATGTCAAAAATCGGCCGAGGTGAGTATGAATCGGCTTGTTTGCCCCGTTGGCCCAAAATGTGATGCTTTATTTTGAATACTGCCATATCCCACATTATGCAGTGATATTTAATCCTGGCTGTTCTTGTCTTGCCACAGGTGCTTGTGCAGGAGCTGGAAGAATACCAGGTATGTGTGTGTGATCGCATGTCCTCTCTCTTCAGTTCTGCTATTACACAGGTGCTTGTGCAGGAGCTGGAAGAATACCAGGTCTGTGTGTGTGATCACGTGTCTTCTCTCTTCAGTTCTGCTATTACTAGCAACTGCATGCAGTACATACAGTACATACTAGCCTTTACTCCACACACTTCCCACATCAGTTTTGTGGGCTGACTCAGGTCACCAAGCCCATTCATTTGACATCATTTTATACACTTTATACCATTTCATACATAAATAAAGGGATAAAAGGCAGAAACGCCAAACTCTGAATTTAAAATTTTTTTTATTATTTAGCTGCTCCCTGAAAGGTTGGATTGGGAAGGCAATGAACACAACAGAAGCTATGAAGATTTGGTAAGTTTATATTTTATTTGTTATAATTTGTTTTGTTTAAATTAAATTGAAAGGCAGATGTTTTTACTAAAGCATTGCAACCATTACTTTTTCTTATTAGGATCTGAGTAGGAAATCTGCTTCTAGAGAACAAGGGGTGCATCAAATCTGAAATTCAAGCAAAATAGCGTTAAAGCTGTTCAATTTATTGAGAGATAAACATTTGTTTTCAGAGTAGGAGGAGTTGTGAGCATTGCCACACTGCCCATTTTAGGCTGGCTCCCTTCCACAGCCAGCCATTCAGAAAACTGCTTTCATTCTGTAGTTAGGTCTGTGTTGTTTCTTAAAAGGCTTCTGATTGGTCACCATTTATTTATTTTTTGTTGCAGCTTTCCTCTGCTCTTCTGTGAAGGTGAACATTCAGTGACAGGCCTGTGCTGTTTGAAGTACACATTTTTGGAGTTTTTATCAGCATTTTCATAGTATGGTTTCAGTCTCATGAAATGTATTTAAAAAGTGGCAAAATAAACCTCCAGTGCAAATCTGCACACTAGGGGTAGTGAATGGAAAATGGTAGGGGCAGATTCAGAAAGCAAGTGAGGATGTACTTGAGGAAAAGTGGAAGAGACTGTCCAACAAGTTAGTCTGCAAAAACAATGGTTGAATTCAAGCAGCCATGGGACAGTGGCACAAAGGTTTAAAAGGGGGACTTGAAGGGATGGGGCTACAAGTGACTGTTAGGGGTCTCAGTCTCGATGGTTAGGTAGAGCAGACTGGACAGACCAGCTGGCCTTCTGGTGTGCATTTTCTTTGTTTCTATGAAATCTGATTCATCTGTGTTTAACCCATATTTATTTACCCTCCACATTTGTGGCCAGATATTTCAATCCTGAGCTTGTTGATAACTGTTCTACGTATGGAACATGATTGCCCTACTCCTGCAAAAGGGCAGTACAATGAAAACTTTGTTCATAAAAGGCAAATTGAACTTTACTACAGTTAGTGCTGAGCCCTTATTTTTGTTCATAAAAACGCTCTTAACTTCAATGATTTGGGTAACATGAGACATCCTCCTTTAGATCCTTCTGTATTTATTTTTTAAGCAACTGACTATATTACCCTGATAAACTTACAATTTGACACTAGGTAAGGACCACACGGGCCATCCTAGTCTGCCCATTTTCTTCACAAACTTCATTATGCAGCTGTGATGGATCTGACAAGAATTTGTTTTAAACAACCTCTGAGAACAGAACCAAGCCATAGAATAGGTAGGGAGGAACACAACCTAAAAAGGAAGACCAGAGTTTGCTGAGCAGAATCAGCCCCTCTAAAATCTGCACTCTTGTGAAACTTGGAACAAGGGGAAAGGAGGTGGATGAAAGGAACTTCAGGGAGGAGGCGCTGCCTCGTGCCTGACCATGGGAGAGAGAGAGTGGGATGTTGTGATGAATGGTGAAGATACTTGAGAAGATCAAGAATGATGGTGAGTATGTGATTTTCATATCTTACCCAAGTCAATCTTCACCATGCATCATGACTGGGTCAGAGTGCCGAGCTGGCAAACCCCAAGGGAAACGGTTCCCTTAGCCTCCTGTGGTAGTGACACAGGAGGCAGAGGCCGCTTGCGGGTCTGGTGAGGCCTGCAAATGGAAAGGGGCAGGCAGAGGCTCCCAAGCCCTGTGAGATGGAAGACATTCCTGTAGCTCATACCTTGCCCTGAGAAAGTAGAAATGGGCCTCCTGGAAAGGTGAGGAAAGCACCCAATGCTGGGCCAAGGATGATAACTGTGACAGGTGAAGCCATTTCATCTGCCTTATGCAGACTGAGGTTCCCACCAGCCTGAAGGCCACCTCATTAGCATTGTACGCTGCTCTAGAGAGGTGTCTTCCTAGCTCCAGGCCCCACGTGGAAAGGCTGATGGCTTGCCGGGTTTCCTCACAGTCAGGCATAGAAGCTAGGAGTTGACCTAGCAATGTCCAGAGGTGCCTGGCATAGGCTAGCTGGTGATCCTGATGAGCTGAAATACTAAGGAGGAGGTGCACCACCACAAATGCTCATCTTACCCAGTGGTCAGACTCAGCCGAGTCAGACTCTGGGAGGTGGTCGTGCCAGGGGCACTGATGCCTAGAGGGGAGTATGCAGGAGTGCCACCCCCCGAAGAGGGGTGAGAAATGGCACCTTTAGACCCCACAGGAGAGCAGTACCTACACAAATAGTCCCTAGGGGCAGGAGGATGCTGCCAGACACTGTACAAAGGCTCTGCAAATGGCCGGGGTTTGGAAGGTATGACCAGATGGCCAGCAGTGTATTCCCCCAGGAATGCCAGTGTCGTAGGAGCAGGGTTGTGTCTGGCAATGTTGGAGATGTTCAGCTCCTCCAACATTTCAAGGAAGCACTGATATGAGGTAAAGTCAGCATCAGCAGAATAATGAAGTGAGAAATCCTCTTTCTCTGTGTAGGAAGTGGAAGACTCGGAGGAGCTGGGTTCAGTGGGAGGTGGTGCAGGGGTTTGAGGTCTAAAGATGACATCATTTAGTGCACTCAAGTATCTAGGGAACTCAGTTGCTGACCCCCTGAACTCATCCCAGGTCATGGGCCCCTGAGGACCAAGTAGATCTTGAAGAAGGGAAGGAGGAGGCAGAGGAGGAAGGGGGGGGAAGAGCTCTGATGTACCAGAGAAGGTCCTCTGCAAGGGCTATGATACCACACAGGTAACCCCTCCTGAAGGCAGGGGATAACAGCTATGGGGCAAATGGAGTGGTGCCCTTGGGGGGGCCCCCAGGTGACGAGAGTGGAGCCATACAGTGCCCATCAGGTGGCCCCCGTCCCCACCAACTGCAAGATCCTTACTAACAGAAGGGGAAAGCAAGGAAGAGTCAGCACTATGGCTCCTCCCCAAGCCCCTGGAGACTACAGGGATGGACTGAGGTGCCAATCCTGACCTGCCAACCCCTGCTCCACTAGCAAAGGACCTGCCCCTCGGAAGAGGCCTAGAGGAAGAGTCCGGACTAGTAGGAGAGGGAGAAGTCCAAACAGTAGAGGAGATGAGCCAAGACTCCTCCCTGTCACTGTCCCCAGCACCAGAGCCTTCCTCTGCACCTAAAGAATTGCCAGAAGTAGACACAGCACCAGAGTCGGTGCTGTCTCCCTCACAATTGAGTGTCGAGCCTGGTGCCACCATCCCCACTGGGGTCCAGGCATACACCAAGAGAGTCTCTGGCACCAGAAGTGACATTACAGGGCTCAGGGCAAGCGGCACTGCGGGCAACATTGAGGAGACAGTCTGCAGGCTCCAAACCCACAGAAGGCCTCAGGTTGACCTGGGAAGCATCCAGGACCTCCTCAGAGCTGGGTACCCAGTTGGGATCATTCCGAACCTTGCTCTCCGAGGTGAAGGACAAGATCAGGGAGACCTCCAAGCTGGCTACCCCCTGGATCCGAGGCCCTCTGGCACTGAGAGAGAAGTTGGAGGGGAGCCCGGGTGCACAGTCAGCATGGCCTCACTTACTGGCACTGGGGACAGCACCTGGAGTAGAGGTAGCACCAGGCCACGGCCCACAGGGGACCACCAGAGCCAGCCAAGCGAATAGCTGTGGTACCACACCCAGGGTTGTCTGGGACTCCAAGGAGACACCGGATTGTGAGGGGTGCTCAGCCACCCCCAGAGGACAACTGTTCTACTAACCCTCGCTGAGACCTCTTGTTCCAGCAAGATGAGAAACAGAAGGGGTCTGCTCTCTGCTGGTCCATACAGAACTGGGGAGGGTCTCAGGGTGGGAGCCCAGAGACCTTGTTTTGGCATCCTGAAAGTGATGCCATCCACCAAAGGTTGGGGGGTCTCTCTCCAACCTTGCTGCATGGATATCAAGGGTGTAGTAGTCCATCAAAGAATAGGCATCACACTCGTCCATAGCATGGTGGGGACCCAAACAGGAAAAACAGTGGTTTTGTGGGTCAGACACGGTCATGGATGGGAGGCTTCAAGTGAAAAATGTCTCTCAAGAATGTATGGGACACCTCCAATTGTGCCACGATACGGCCATCAATAGGCACATGGAAAGCAGAAATGGCAGCCAGGTGCACCCTAATAGAAAAGTACTGCAGTCCAATATCTGAAAGGGACAGCCAAGTACTCTGCCTAGCCTAGTACTAGCTAATGAAGTGGTGGGTGAGAATACAGTGGAGGGGTTCAAGAGGGCTTGGGACAGACATAAAGGGCTGTTGAAGGGAGGGGGAGGGAAATCAGAGCAAGCCTAGAGGATGCTAGGCAAATGGGCAGACTAGGTGGGACTGGCATCCTTTTTTGACATCACTTTCATATGTTCCTATTCCAGAATCTGATTCACTGGACAAGTAAAGGGATCCAAGTATTGGGAAGCAGCCCACAGAGCAAAGCACTTTCACTTCATGCAATAAATGGCCCTGGTGGAAGCTTTTTTAGCAGTCACCAGGACATCAGCCACTTTTTGAGACAGCCCACATCTAGCCATGGCTATGTCTTCAGGAGCCATGCATGCAGACGGAGTGACTTGAGATCCAGATGGACCAGGGTGCCCTGCTCCAATGATAGCAAGCCTCTGCACAGGGATAGGGGTACTGGAGGTTCCACCGCCAACTGCTGCAGGAAGGGGAACCAAATATGAAAATTACATACCTACCATAATTCTTGATCTTTGTGTGTATCTTCACCATTCATCACTATTTAGGTACCGGCTGGAGGCTAGAACCCTGCCGGAGATTTTTTTTTTTGAGGTGGAGCTGACGCAGGGGAGGCGCCATCCTTGAGGCAGACGTGCTATGTGGTGCTCACAGGTTGGCCGTTACACCTGGCGTCAGCTCCACCCTGGCTCCAATTCTGCAAGCTGGTGAGAAGGATAGGACAGGATGGTGGGGAGGGGCAAGGGAGCCCAAGGGATAGAAAAAGGAAAGGATATAAAACTAAAAGGAGGAATAATGACTGAGAGGACAGCAAAAGAGAGAAAGAAGCCTAAGGGATTGGGAAAGGAGGGGTGCCAAATCTCTGGGCAAAAGGAAAAGGTGGAGAAGGGAGGGTAGGAAAAGGAAGAAAAGAGAGGAGTAGGAGACACCGCCCACCCCCGGGCAATGACCTAGGCCTTTCAAGGGAAGAAGATTGAACCCCAAAGCTGTCAGAATTAAATCCAGAAGGGTTACAGGGCATGAGCACATGACCACAGTGCAGCATGGGTAGATAGCAGAAAGCAAGCTAGGGTTGAGGAGAACCCGTCACTTAGAGGTCGAGGCAGGCCACAGGATTAAGGTGGGTGGTGTCTTCCCCTCCTGCTGACTAACAAGACAGTAGGACTGAAAAAGGGGGTGTTAGAAAACACCTTGAAAATGAGAGAAACAGATCGCCCCAAAGGGGGTTGCAAAATAACTTTTAGGGGAAAGCTGAAGGTTCGAGAGGTCTCCTTCTCCCCCCCACCACTGGTTCCTCCCAAGAGGGAGCCGGAGGTTCAACCCAAGAGGGAACGAAGGGAAAACTTCAGGATCACCAGAGCACAACTGTCCCTGTTTTCCTACTCAGAGAAAACCTCCCCCGCTCCAAGGGAAGGGGGAGAAGGGGAGATGCTGACCAACAAGGGAGACAAACAGGGAGGAGGATCGCTCAGAGACTGAGGCCCCAGGGGGAAGGAAAGCAGGATTTAGTGATGAGTGGTGAAGATACACAGAAAGATCAAGAATTAAGGTAGGTACGTAATTTTCATATCTTAAGTGTATCAGTCTTCACCATTCATCACTATTTGGGTGAGTACCGAGCCCCCGAATGGGGCCCAGCACCTCCCTAAGGGGGACAGTGTCCCTTAGCCTCCAGTGGGGGAGACACCAGAGGGGAGAACACCTATAGGCCTGGCTAGGTCTGGGACTGGTCTGGGTGAGGTGGGGATCTCCTCGTATGAGATGGAAGGCGCCCCTGAAGCTCGCGCCTCACCCTACGGGAGAAAAGGTTGGTTCTCCGGAAAGCAGAGGAAATCACCTTACACCAGGCCAAGGATAACAACTGGGACAGATGAAGTCATGTCAACCACCTAACGCAGATCACGGTCCCCACCAGCCTGGAAGCCACCTCACTGGCATCATACGATGCCCTTGCTTGGTGCTTTGCAAGCTCCAGACCCTGCGTGGAAAGGGCAATGGTTTGTCTGGTTTCCTCCAAATCAGGCAGAGAGGCTAGAATTTGTCCTAGCCGCGACCACAAGTACCTGGTCTAGGTAGCATGGTGGGCCTGATGTGCTGTCACACAGAGCAAAATCCATGCAGAGGAGAATGTTCTCCTGCCCCAGCAAAGTCCGAAGAGTCTGAATCTGGGGGCTGGTCACGGCCTGGGCTTCTATGCTCAGAGGGGGTATCCAAGGGTGTCACACCCAAAGGGGGGTGAGACAGAGTTCCTGGAGACCCTGGAGGGGCGAAATACCTCTGGCAAAGGTCCTTTGGGGCTGGAACTGAGGAAAACAGACATCACCAGACTTGGTGCGATGCTTCCTGGAAGGGAATTGGCCAGGCAGGAACCGAGAGGTTGACCGCACTGTACTCACCTAGGAAGGTTTGTGCTGACTGGTCCGGATTGCGCTCTCCAAGGGTGGAGATATGGAGCTCATTGGGCAACCCCGACAGAAAGCGCTTATAGCTGGGGAAAGGTGGATGGATGTTTCCTCTCCCTCAGAGGAGGAAGACGAGGAAGCTGATGAGTCCTGAGATTCAGGGTCAGGCTGCACTGGGGGGTGGTAAAATACCTGCTCATCTGTGGCTCTAAAGTAGGCAGGACAAAGTGCAGCCAAGGCCCTGAACTGCTCTCAGGTAAGGGGCCCTGTAAGACTGGAAACACCTGGGAGAGGAGGAGGAATTGGCAGAGGCATGAGGGCCAAGCACCTCCGAAGAGGAGCACAGCCTCTGCTTGGGCAGGAGGACAAGTGGATGATTCCACAGGAAAGGGAGACCCGGTGGTCCCAGCAGACAAAAGCCGTTCAACTGGACTGGAATGGCCGGAGCTGTGCCCAATGGAAGAAATCCCCCTGCGAGGTGACTGGGATCGTGTGAGTCCGAAAGGATGACCCCTGACCTCCTGTGAAGATATGCCTCTCGGAGGGACATCAGGGGAGATGCACAGACCCACGCTACAACTCCTCCCAGAACCCATCTGGGTCCCCGGGAGAGGCTGCTGTGCTGAACCCTGGCTACTAAACCCTTCAGACTCTGAAAAAGCCCTCTTCCTCACATTAGCTGAGGCAGCTGACACCCCCTGGCTGACCCCTGGGAGGCAGCCGGAGGTGCAGCACCCTCCCCTACCTGGGATACCCCAGCCAGCCCAGAAGTCAGGCTAGCCAGGACAGCCACAGAAGGGGGTACACCCACCGGAGGAGCAGACAGACCTCCGGCTCCGGTTGCTCCATGGTGTCCACCTGGGTACCTGAAGGCTGGTCAGTACCACCGATCCCAGAACCAGAGGAATCTGCCCATTCCCCAGTAGGGGGCTGAGTGGGGGGCAGGAGCGCTAAACCCCGAGGAATCAGAGGAATCTGGGATCCAATCCAGGTCAGCCTCTGCATCCTCCTCCTCCTCAGAGGATGGCGAAGTCCAGACCCAGACCACCCCCCAATCCTAGCCAGTCCCAGGGCCATGAGTGGAGCCGCTCTCCTCCCTGGCACCACGAACAGCACTGGGGACAGATGTGGCAATGGCCAATGGTGCTGCCCCATCCACAGCAATGTGAACAGCACTGGAGACAGAGTGATGCACCGCCCACAGTGCTGCCCCCACCCCGACACCGTGAGTGGCACCAGAGACAGAAGCAGTGCTTCAGATGGGTCCTATGCCACCCAAAACACTGCTCCTGTCCCCGGCACTGCAAATGGTACCAGAGTCACAAACGGCACCACAGGCCAGCCCGGCACCATCCATGGTGCCACAAGCGACACCAGAGTCAGGGGCAGCACTGACAGACAACGCCAGCTCAGACCTGCAAGTCCCAGAGCACGACAACGGGGGAGCCTTCACTTTTGAAGAGCAATTGCCAAAATGGTGCCTCCCACCCAGCCCCCGAGGGGGCCAGATTGGGTCTCCTTCACCATGGAAGAAGCGCCTACTGTGGCAAGGCTAACAGTGGTGGAGGCCCCCTCCTCTGTGGGTCACATAGGACCAGGAGGGGACCCAGAGGAAGGGCCAAGAAACCTGACTTTGGCCTTCCTCGTGTGAGCCTGTCCTCCAAAAGTCGGTGGTGCACATCTGACCTTAAATGCGTGCATTTCCAACACTCAGCAGTCCATAGAAACACAGGCATTGCAATGATCCATATCATGGTCGCGGCCTAAGAAGATTAAGCACTGGTCATGCTGATCCATGGCAGAAAAAAGTTGGCTGCAGGGACACCGATTCATTGGGGGCCAACCCACCCTTGAAGATTTCTTTTTATCCCCCGAATGAGACATGATTAGACGATAAAGCAATAAAACAAAACAAGGTACTTGGCATTGATAGAAAATAAAAGGAAAGGTCTTACCGGGGTATTCTGTGAGGCAGCACCAAGTACGGAGATGAGCGGAACTGTGAACCAACGGACTAGGCCACAATACGCAGAAGAATATTCGAGGCTTCTACACGAGGTCCTTTCAAGATAACAGGAGAAGCAGAACTGGAGCCAGGGTGGAATCGACACCAGGTAACGGCCAACCCACAAGCGCCATGTAGCATGTTGGCCTTGAGGGCAGCGCCACCCCTGCGTCGTCTCCACCTCCAAAATAAAAATCTCCCATGGGGTCCTAGCCTCTGGCTGGTACCCAAATAGTGATGAATGGTGAAGACTGACACAGATAAGATCTGGTGAGTCTGGAAGGGAGCAACAAGTGTCAGAATCGCTCCTTCCCTCTGGAGTTTATTCAGTATCCTCTGAATTAGAGTCAAGGGAGGAAATGTATAGAGGAACTTCCCTATCCAAGAGAGGGACAGTGCATCTCACCCAGAAAACTACAAACCCTGGAGCATGTGTAACCCCTACCTGGTATGCCATTTGTATCTGACAGCTCTACCAGGTGGGCTGGGTTTGGGGAGGAATAGGTCACTAGGCACATAGGCTAGGTTTGGCTACTCTGCACAGGGGCACCCAAGTAACTCCGAACACAGGAAACAATAACTGTAATGTCCAATACCAGAAGTGGGATTCTAAAGTGTGGCTTTTATTCACATCCAAACAAAATAAACAAAGCATAGATGGACCCCCATGGGGCTACACTCCTGGTAATGCAGATTAAAGGAGACCAGAACACATCCTCATCACTTTAGCCCTCAGGCTCTACAACACACTGGGCACACAGCCTGGGCTTGTACACTGCTTTGGGTTACACCCTGGCTTGGTTCCCTTGCCAGCCACTTGGACACCTTCCATACTTCATGGAAACATTTTCTGGTGGCTCCCTAAACCACCTAAGAGCACCTCAGCTCCATCAGGGAATCCTCCTCTTTAATCCCACGTCTGGGTACTTTCCTCAGGCACTGGCCAAGTACCTGAGGGAAAGCAAAAGGTGTCTCAGAGCAAATCCATAGAGGTGAATTTGGTTACTACTGATGGGGGATCTCCCACCTCTGGCTCCCACAATTCATACCCTGTCATTTCTCTGGACTGTAAACACCTCATCCTTTAGCACTCTGCTGTGTAGATTCTTGCTAAATGTATTTCACATTCAATTTACTTGTCTTGCTTCCCATTTGTGCTGGACTTGAACATACTTAAAAATAAGTGGCATTGTCCATTACTCTAGAGCCCCCACAAGTTAAGCAGTCCAATCACCACATTCTTTCTTTCCATTTTGGTCTGGCCTTGAACATACTTATAAGTGTCTTTGTCCATTACTCTAGACCCCCCACTGAGTTAAGCAGTCCAATCCCCACATCTTCCAACTGTACTTGGCTGTCTTTTCCTGACCCCATAGTAACAGTCCCTTTAGTTTCCTTCTGTTTCAGGTGAAAACACTTGGCTCTTTTTCAGAGCGAACTCACCCTTTGGTTGCAGGTGCCTCACAGGCATTTCCTCCACAAGGAATCTCTTACAGAGCTTCTGGTGCCTCAGCACAACTCAGACAGCCAGCTTCTTTCCCTTAGCCGGACCCAGGGGGGTTGCCCCTGGAAAACAGGCTCCCCCATCCCCTCAGGCTCTGAACCATTGAGAGCGGTCTCCACCACTTTAATTACCAGTTCCTGTGTTCCTCTTTAGGTAGAAACACACATCAAAAACAAAAGTAGCTCTGTAACAGAACTAAAAGCTCTGAGAGCCTGCACACACTCAGCTGCACTACAGTATCTCTCTCAGACTGCATACAGACTGCCTTCAAATTCCCCAATGTTCTACTCTAACCTCCAACTGCAACATTCCAGTGTGGCTTATGCAGCTGCGACTGTACTAAAATGATGTCATCCCTCAGTCTCAGCTGAGACTGAGAACAGAGTGAGAGTGTGAAATCCATTTAACTGGAGTTTCACTAGCTGCCTTCCCTGCCTACCACTAGATCTTACTGGGATTCTAGTAACCCCGGGTAACAAGGGTGTTACACATGCAAGCAGGAAAGTGGCAGTTTTGTGTTATGTGGGGAAGCAAAAAGGTCCAACTCTGGATGACCCATATAGGTCTTCCACTACTGAAGTGCAGCTCCCACTTGTGCATTCTGGACTGCAACCTGCTTAGCCTGTCTGCCAGGAAGTTTTGGACGCCTGGAATTGGAAATTATGTACCTACCATAATTCTTGATCTTCTTGGACGAAGTCTTCACCATTCATTCACACTATTGGGACTATGACGGAGGCACTAGGATCCAGCAGGAGCTAAAAATCTTCAGGAGGGCCGGTGCCATTATAGGGCTCTGCATGCCGGCATCATGAAACTGGCTTGTGCCTGTATAGGCTATCTTGGTGTCAACCCTACAACCGCCTCAGTACCTTTTTGACTGAGGAGGTCTAGTGTAAACTAACCTAGGGAACACCTAACCTAATCTGGGTATAAGATAGCCCAGATGACCCGTATAGGAAAGGTCAGCTCAACAATGTCTACACAGCCCAGACCAACGAGGAAGTGAAAACCAGAAACAGAATGAGTGAGCTCAGGGGATGGTGGGTGGGTGTGTGAACGAATGAAGACTTCATCCAACAAGATCAAGAATTACAGTAGGTTCATAATTTCTTATCTGCCTGGATTAAAAATCTTCACTATTCATTCACACTATTGGGAGAGTATCAAGCTAAGAACCAAGGCCCCAAGCAGGGTGGCATGAAGGAGAGCTCACTCAGGACAACAGTTCATTAAGGATTGTCCTGCCAAAGGAAGTATGCTATCGGACACAGACATGCAGAGCACAGTGCTTTACAAAGGTATGCACTGAGCTCCAAGAAGCTGCCTTGCAAATGTCTGCAATGGGTACATTACAAATCCCTTCGGGGGGTGCCGCAACCGGTCTGGTAGTGTGGGCATAAACCCAGCCTTCCAACTTAGCCTGTGCCATCGAGTAGCAATGGCGAAGGCATGCCACCAACCATGCAGAAATGCTTCTAAAGGCCCAGCCAGGCCATGCTGAATGATGGAAAGAGTTGCTTGGATTTGCAAATCTTTTTAGTTCTGTCGATGTAGAATCACAAAGCCCTCTTGACATCCAAGGAGTGACGGGTGTGTTCCCCTTCATTCTGGATGTTGGCAAAATAAGTAGGAAGAACCAAGGGCTGATTAAGGTGAAATCCCCAAACCACTTTGGGTAGAAATTTAGGATGAGTACAAAGTACCACCTTGTACTTGTGAAATACAGGGTAAGGAGGGTCTGTGACCAATGCATGTATTTCAGAGACCCTGCAAGCAGAAGTAACGGCCACTAAGAAGGCAGTCTTTCAGGTCATAAACTTCAAGTCACAGGTAGCTAGAGGCTCAAAAGGTTTATGGGTGAGCATGTCTAGCACAAGGTTAATATCCCACGTGGTCACTGGCTTCCTGACCAGGGCTCTAGTGTGTAGGATGCCTTTGAGGAAACTCTTGATTAGCGATAACTGAGCCAGTGTCATGTTCTGTACTGGCTCATGGTAGGTGGAAATCACGCAGAGGTGTACCTTCACTGCCAAGTATTGCAGTCCTGCATTTGATAGGTCTAAGAGATACTCCAACACTTTATTTCATGGGGAACAGAATGGGTCCAGAAGGGATTCTGCACAAACAATTGAGAATCACTTCCATTTAGCCATGTAAGTCTTCCTAGTGGAGGGCTTATGCGCTGCTAAGAGGATTTCTGAGAGTCTCCGAGAAACCTTAAACCTACCCACTTCTATCTCATCAGGATCCAGGTATGAAGCTGAAGGGAGCACAGGTTAGGATGGACCATGGGTCCTTGTGTCATGAGGTCCATTTGAAGAGGAAGTTGCCTTGGTGGGACTTCCAACAACCTTATCTGCTGAGGCCAGTGTGGGATGATAAGGATCATCCTGCCCCCTTGAGACTCCAATTTGAGCAGCACCCCCTGAATTAATGGAAGAGGAAGAAATGTGTACAGAAAGCGTCTTGTCCACCGCAGTCTGAATGCATCCTGACAGAAAATGCCAGGTTCTGGATTTGTGGAGCAGAATAGAGGCAGTTTTACATTGAGTGAGGACGCAAAACGTTCCAGGTCTGGATCGCCCCACTCATTGAACAGCGATTGCATGACATCTAGTGCAAGTGACCATTCATGTGAATCTGCCTCCAACCTGCTGAGGCAATCCGCTAGGTCGTTCTGAATTCCTGGCAGGTAGACTGCCTGAATTAACACATCATGCTCGAGACACCACTCCCACACCATCATGGCCTACCAGCACAGAGGGTAGGCATGCGTTTCACCCTGCTTGTTGATGTAATACATCACAGCCTTGTAGTCCATCTGAAGGAGAATTACTTTGCAACAGAGGACATCCTTAAGGGCTCAGACAGTGTATAGGACAGCTCTCATCTGTAAAACATTTATGTGTAGATGAGACTCCTCCTGGTTCCACACTCCCCGAGTATGGAGGTCTTGACAGTGAGCTCCCCAACTGATCAGAGGTGCATCCGTGGTGATGGTGACCTCACATTCCAGTGGGGCAAAGGGTAGACCGTGAAGAAGCTTGTCTTCCTGTGTCCACCATTCAAGTGATCTTATCAGAGGCTCTGTCACTTTTATGTGAAAGGACTGCAGATGCATGGTCAGTGACTACTGTGTGCTGAGCATCCATTGAGTGGTCCTCATGTGTAGTCGGGTTAGAGGCACCGTGAAGACAGACAATGCCATGAGGCCCAACATCTACTGCATCGAGAGGGTTCAAACAGAGTTGTTCTATGTGATATAGCAAGCTATCTGGAGAATGTCATTTCTCCTGTCCTTTGGAAGGAAAGCCCTCGCTATGGAGATATCCAGGAGGGCTCCTATGAAGATGAGCTGCTGGGAGAGTTGAATCTGGAATTTTTTCAGATTCAGTAGAACCCCCATGGAAGTGAGGAACTAAGAAGCTGTTTCAACTGCTTCCTGTGTCTCCTGCCTGGATGGGCTTGCTAGGAGCCAATCATCCAGGTAAGGGAAGATCTAAACATTGAGTTTTCTGAGATGTGCCGTGAGAACTGCAAAACACTTTGTAAAGACTCAAGGTGCCAAGGAGAGTTCAAAGGGCAGGACTCTGAACCTGTAGTGTTGACCCAGGGCCACGAGATAGAGATATTTGTGCTAGTGATGCCACCACTGCTCTGGTAAAGTGGGTGTAGATCCGGCCTTCCAACTTGACTTGTGCCATCAGGTAGCAATAGTGAAGGCATGTAACTATCCACGCAGAAATGCATCTAATGGCAACAGGCTGACCCAGCTGGGCCATGCTGAATGATACAAAGAGTTGCTTGGATTGGTGAATCCCCTTTGTTCTGTCGATGTTGAATCACAAAGCCCTCTTGACATCAAGGGAGTGAAAGGTACGTTCCCCTTCATTCTGGAAGTTCCTTTAAACTGTAGAGGGACATCAATAATGCTTTATGCGGACAACGTCATACTCTACAGATCCTCTAAGGATATTGTCTCTCTCAATGCCAACCTGGAGATAGACTTCCAACTGTTGGAGGCATGATTCAAGGATAACTTACTGGTGCTCAAGGATAGCTTACTGGTGCTCAACAAAAAAAACTAACACCATGCTGTTCCACCACACCTCATTTGACCTATCTACCCATCCTCCTTTTATAGTTCAGACCTTAGAAGGTGTGGTGCTCAAAGGGGTAAAATCCTTCAAGAATCTTGGCATAATCCTCGATGAGCACCTGTCATTCGAAACACATGCAGATAAAAGTTATAAAATCTACTCATCAGAAGCTTGGCTTACTATACAGTACAGTCCCCTACCTTACACTGCATTCCAGAAAGACCATAGCCACTGCAACTCTACTCCCTGGACTCCTTTATGGAGCCCCACTAATCAGCACCATCAAGCCCTCAATCATAAACAGACTTAGACACACCTATCACAGAATAGCCCAATTCGCTGCAACCATCCAAGCTTGAACTCACCACTGTGAAGTGCTTAATGCCTTAGAGTGGCCTCCCTTTGTTGCTAAACTGGATTTCTCCTTACTTTGCAACACATTTAAACTCATCCACACCCCCCCCAGCCTCTCCAATCTGCTAACGCTGAAACCTTTCACCAGGTCCCTTCAGTCCTCCCACTATCCATCATTAAGTCTACCCAAGACTCACTTAGTTATCAGCAAGAGATGCTTCTCATTTGCAGCCACCCAAAAATGGAAAAGACTCCCACATGGATTATTTTCCTGCATGTCTCTTCCTCAATTTAAAAAATGCTACAAAGAAGTGTTCTTTCCTCCTCCGTTCTGTAACTGTACTTAACCTCTTCTTTCATCTTCCCCCTGTCATCTGTAACTGTAATCCTCTTCTATAACAGTTGGTCCTCTCAACCTACACCCTTCCTCTCACATCTTTTTTTTTTTTTTAACAATTCTTTTTTCCTCCTGTCACGGCCTACGGAGCCTCTCTAAGGCATCCTGCCTGTTTCTGCCTGCCTGAGGTTCTCTCGGCCCCAAGCCTCCTCTCTCCCACCCCCCTCCCACAGCCAGTACCCCCAGCTTAACCTCTCCAGGGTGGGGCAGCCCCTCCTCTTTGGGCACTCTTACAAGTCAGACCCTGGCTGTAGGTGATGGCCCGGGTGGAGGAACTGGAAGGCCAGGTGAGATGAATCCGGCGTTGGATACAGGGGTCAGGTGCCAGTGCCTACCCTGCAGAGCTGGGCATTTCTGTGTTCTGGTGCTCTCCCTGCCTCCCCTTGCATGGGCACCCCTGATGCCATGGTGCACGGCAACCCTGCCGGCATCAGCCACGCTGCTTGATGTGCTGTCTTGCGTACTGCAGCTCCCCCAATCTCCACCGGGAGCTGCTGGTATACCGGACAAACCCCACCCCTCCCCCCGGGGAGGACAGCAACCCCTGTGGGGGCTCGATCTTTGCCCCATCCCTGCCGACCCCCGGCACCCGAGCTCACTCCCGAACTTGGGCCAATTTTGTGGCGTCCAGCGCCTCAACCCTCAGTACCACTGGGCCGGTCTCTCACATCTTCTTGATCTAAGAGATACCAGTCCTTGTCCATTTCTATAATTTCTCCTCCTATGACATTCATTGTATATGACAATATATAAATATGCATATACAACATAGCTAGTCTATGAATTCAACAATCGTTAGTATGTTCTTTATATGATGCTGTTGAGTGCTTATGAAACTATTTTATCACTGTCTGTTTACTAAATGCTGTAAAATGCTTACTTCTGTAATGCTATAGATTATTTATGGAATATGTATGTTCCCCAGACCACCCCTGAAAAAGTGACAACTTTGTCTCAGTGGGCCTACCCAGTCAACACAATTCAAATAAATAAATAAATAAGTTAGCAAAATAAGTAGGGAGAACCAAGGGCTGATTGAGTGAAAATCCGAAACCACCTTGGGTAGAAATTTAGGGTGAGTAGGAAGTACCACCTTGTCCTTGTGAAAGACAGTGGATGTCTGTGACCAAGACATGGATAATGGAAACTAAGAAGGCAGTCTTCCAGGTTAGAAACTTTAAGTCACATGTGGCTAGAGGTTCAAAAGGTTTACAGGTGAGCATATCTAGTATGAGATCAATATCCCACGCAGCCACTGGTTTCCTGACCGAGGTCTAGTGTGCAGGATGCCCTTAAAGAATCTCTTGACCAGTGGTAACTGAGCCAATGTCATATTCTGTACCGGCTCACGGTAGGCAGAAATCATGCAGAGGTGTACCTTCACTGTCAAGTATAGCAGTCCTGCATTTGACAAGTCTAAGAGGTACTCCAAAACTTTATTTGGTGGGGAACAGAATGGACTTTGCACACCAAATCGAAAAGCGCTTCCATTTAGCCATGTAAGTCTTCCTAGTGGAGGGCTTATGCACTGCCATAGAAACATAGAAACATAGAATTTGATGGCAGATAAGGACCACTTGGCCCACCCAGTCTGCACATTTTCCTATCTAACAGATAAGCTGCAGATCCTAGTTAACCAACAGCTTACTTCCTCCTACCCACCACTAGGACTGTCTTATGTCTGTCCCATGCATTCTTGAATTCCCCAATGTTCTTGACTCCACGACCTCCTCAGGGAGGCTGTTCCATGCATCCACATCTCTTTTTCTGAAAGATGCTGCCCTCTTGGACTTTGTTTATTCCCTTGAGGTACTTGAAAGTTTCTATCATGTTGGTGGCAGGACACAGAGGATGGTGGTAAATGGCTGTCACTCCACAGAGGGAAGAGTGACCAGTGGGGTACCACAGAGATCAGTGCTGGGACTGGTCCTATTCAACATCTTCATCAGTGACATTGTACAGGACCTAGAAGGCAGAATTTCACTGTTCGCTGATGACACAAAGCTCTGTAACAGAGTAGACACACCAGAGGGTGTAGACAGAATGAGAAGGGACCTGCAGAAACTTGAAGAATGGTCAGGGGTTTGGCAGTTGAAATTCAATGCAAAGAAGTGCAAGATAATGCATTTGGGGCACAAAAACCCTGGCACAATATATCAGTTGGGGGGTGAGGATACAGCATGCACCAAGCAGAAATGGGATCTTGGGGTTATCATCTCTGATGACCTCAAGGTTGGGAAACAGTGTGAAACAGTGTGACAAGGCAGCAGGTAAAGCAAATAGGATGCTGGAATGCATAGGCAGGGGCATCACCAGCAGGAAAAGGGAGGTCATAATTCCACTATACAAGACACTAGTGAGGCCCCACCTGGAGTACAGAGTACAGTTCTGGAGACCTTACCTACATAAGGACATAGACAGGGTAGAGAAGGTTCAGAGGAGGGCAACAAAGATGGTACATGGATTGCATCACAAGTCCTATGAGGACAGGTTGAAGGAACTGAACATGTACTCCCTGGAGGAGAGGAGAGAGAGAAGGGATATGATAGAGACATACAAGTATCTTACAGGGAGGAACAGGGTGCAGAAATACACTATTTTTAAGCGAAAAAGATGTTCCAGGACTAGAGGGCATGGGATGAATCTGGAGGGAGGATGATTCAGAGGAAACGTGAGGAAGAATTTCTTCACAGAACGGTGGTGGACAAGTGGAACACCCTGCCAGAGGAAGTGGTGGGGCTGAAACAATCACGGGATTTAAGAATGCATGGGATAGACATAAAGGAATTCTGGAGGTCAGGGGTAAGGGGCAACAGACTTCTAGGAAAACATAAACTGAACTTACAAGCTCAAATGGGCAGACTGGGTGGGCCATAGGCCCTTATCTGCCAACACTGTCTATGTATCTATGTCCCCTCTCTCCCTTCTTTCCTCAAGGGTATACATATTAAGATCCTTTAGTCTTTCTTCGTTATGCCTTCTGGTGCAGACCCTGCACCATTTTGGTTGCCCTCCTCTGGACGGCCTCTACTCTGTCTATATCTTTGCGGAGATGGGGTCTCCAAAACTGCACACAGTACTCCAAATGGGTCTCACCAACTGTCTGTACAGAGGGATAACAACTTCCTGTTCTCAACTATTGATGCCTCTCCCTATGCATCCCAGTATCCCCCCAGCCTTCCTTACTGCCTTGTCACATTGCTTGCCCACCTTTAGGTCATCTGATATAATTACCCCCAGATCCCTTTCCATTTTTACTGTTGTCAGTATCTCACCCCCCCATTGTGTAATCTTCCTCTGGGTTTTTGATTCCCAGGTGCATTACGTTGCACTTCTTTGCATTGAATCTGAGCTGCCATACATTTGACCCGTCCACCAACCTTGCCAAGTCCCTTCTCATCCTTTCCACTCCATCTTGTGTATCAACCCTGTTGCAGATCTTTGTGTCGTCTGAAAAAAGAGATATACATTTCCTTCCAGTTCTTCTGCAATGTCACTTATAAAGACATTAAAAAGGACCGGTCCCAGTACTGAACCCTGACGACCCCTCTACTAACCCTCCTTTCTTCACTGTGGACTTCGTTTACTACTACCCTTTGCGCCCTGTTGTCTAGCCAATTTTTTATTCTGGCTACCACCTTGGGACCCACTCCAAGGCTGGTTAACTTGTGTATTAATCTTTTGTGTGGGACTGTATCAAATGCCTTGCTACAATCTAGGTAGGCCATGTCCACAGCCCCTCCCTGGTCTACTACTTTGGTCACCCAGTCAAAGAAATCTATTAGATTCATCTGACACGACCTTCCCATCGTGATTCCATGCTACCTTGGGTCCTGTGCCCCACTGGCCTCTAGGTACTCAACAATTCTTTCCTTCAGAAGTGATTCCATGATTTTCCCTACCACTGAGGTCAAACTAACTGATCTGTAGTTTCCTGCCTCTGTGTTGCTCCCACTTTTGTGAAGAGGAATCACATCTGCCCTCCTCCAGTCCTCAGGTACCACCCCATCCTCCCATGCTTTGTTAAAGAGAGTTGTCAACGGTGTCACTAGTTCTACCTCTAGTTCTTTTAGAATTCTTGGGTGAATCCCATCAGGCCCCATTGCTTTGTCCACCTTCAATTTTATTAGTTCTTTCAGAACCCTTTCTTCTGTAAATGGACTGGTATCAACCCCCCATCTTCAGATTGTTTCTCTTATTTGGTTTTGGTACCTCCCCCTTCTCTTCCTTTGAGAATACTGAGCAGAGATATTCGTTCTGTATCCCTGCTTTTTCACTGTCACCCTCTGCTCACATTCCCTCCCCTTTATTAAGCTTCAGTATCCCTCCTTTGGTCTTTCTTCGCTCCCTAATGTACCTATAAAATGTCTTATCCCTCCCTTCTTAACAGAGTTGGCTATCCTTTCTTCAGTTTGGGCCTTTGCTCTTCTGACTGCCTTCCCTGCCTCTTTCTGCTTTAACTGATAAAGTTCTCTGTCCTGCTCCTTCTGTGTTTCCTTATGTTGCCTGAATGCTATTCTTTTCTCCTTAACCTTCCCTGACACCTCTTTTGAGAACCATAGTGTTTTTTTCCTTCGTTGTGTTTTGTTGATTTGCTTTACACAAAGGCTTGTTGCCTCTGTGATGGCTGTTTTGATTACTCCCCATTGTTCCTCCACCAGTCCTTCTTGCCTGTTTGCTAGTGCTTTTCTGAGGCACTCTCTCATTTTCCCCAAAGTCAGCCCTCCTAAAGTCCAATTCTCTTGCTTTTGTATGGCTTGACTGTATGGCTGTGTTTATTGTGAACCACACTGTTTGGTGGTCGCTTGTTCCCAGATGGCTACCCACTTCTAAATCTGAGATTCTTTCTCTGTCCCCATTTGAGAGTACTAGGTCTAAGATTGCTCCTTCCTGAGTGGTTTAATACTAGCTGTCTGAGGCATGCCCCTTGTAGGGCATCAAGAATTACCCTGCTCTTGGATGTGCCTGCAGCAAAGGTACTCCAGATAATATCTGGCATATTCAGGTCCCCCATCAACAATACCTCCCCTTTTTCTGCCATTCTAAGAATGCCTTCTATCATTTCCTTGTCCATTCCCTTCCCCAGAGATGGGGGTCTGTATACAACCCCCATGCAGATTGTGGTGCCATTTCCTTTCTCCAGGCTGACTCAGAGTACCTCATCTGCTCCCTGTTTTCTCTTTAGTTCTGCTGCTTTGATCACTTCCTTTACATACAGAGCTACTCCTCCTCCTCCTCCTCCTCTTTACCCCCCCGTCCCTCCTGTAGATTGTGTATCCTGGTATGTTGACATCCCAGTTATGGTTCTTTGTGTGCCATGTTTCTGTGACTGCCACAATATCCAGGCAACCCTCTTCCATCAAGGTCACTAGTTCAGGGAGCTTGTTACACAGACTACAGGCATTGGTGCTCATCACCTCCACTTTTGATGGCCTTACCCCTTTAGCCCCATCCCTGTCCTTACTGCCTTTGCCTTTTTTTTTACATTTACCTGTGTCCTGCTCCCTAATGACTTCTCTACCTTGGTGTTTACCTCACTAATTACCGTGTTTTGTGGGGGGAGGCTGGGATTTCCCTGCTCCTTTTCAGTGCCTCCCCCTCTTGGCTAGTTTAAATGCTTGCCAATGAAGCATTTAAACCTCTCACCTAGGATCCTGGTCCCTTCCCTGGACTGATGCAGACCATCGCGCCAGTATAGGTCTGCATCCCTCCAGGTGGCTCCCCAGTCCCCAGTGAAGCCAAATCCCTGAGCTCCACACCAGTTTTTGAACCAATCATTGAATTTCCTGGTGAGGGGTACCCTAGCATCACCCTTGCCATAGACAGGCAGCACTTCCGAGAAGGTTACCGTATGCGCTACTTGTCTAAGGCCCCTCCCCAACTCTACAAACTCCTCTTGCACTGCTCCTGATCCCATTTCTAGCCAGGTCATTTGTCCCTAGGTGGACAATGACATCCAGCTCCCTCCTTATGCAGCTGCTCCACGATCCTGAGGATCACTTCCTGTCCCTCCAAGCCATGGCACCAGGCAGGCACCTTACCTCCCTCTTCCCTTCCTCCCCCACTTCCACCCCCATAATGATTGAGTCCCCCACCAGGAGTTGTTTCCTTCCCCTGTGGGGTCCCATGCCACCCTCCTGTGGGTCTCCTTTGTGAAGGTTCCCAGCATCCTCCTTGGTCTTCACTGCAGGTGCCTCCATAGAGGAACCACTATCCACCAGAAGAGCGTATGAATTGTGGAGAGGTACAACTGGAGGTATGAAACTCTGTTCCACGACCCTCTCCCTCCCTGAGCCCACCATGGTCCAGCCTCTCCTCTTTCTTGGCAACCTCTGAAGTAGTGGCATTGGCCCTGGTGGTCCCTGGGTGGGGGAGGAGGTTTCATGAATCCTAGCCAGGTCAGCCTGGAGACGGGCAACCTCCTCCCTCAGACCAGAGAGGTGTCTGCAAATAAGGCAGCATCGCAGCCTCCAGAATGTCTCCCGGAACACTGCCACCCCACAGCCATTGCACTGCACCACTCCTATCATGTCTTATTTTGTGTCCCCTCTCCTGTTTCTCTGTATGCTTACTCTCTCCTCTCCTTACAACTCTCACCCTTCCTATTCTGGGACAGCAACTTCCTATATTCTTCAGTAGCCTCCTTCTTCCTTGCGCAGTGTCAGACCACCAGCAGCTGGGGGGGGGGAGCAAGCTACTTTTTTCCTTTAGGGTTGACATAACTAATGTTTCTCTATGATCCTTCCCTTCCTACTGCCAAAGAGGAAGTTCCTGTTGTCAGTCAAATCCAAGAGGATTTCCAAGATTCTCTGAGAAACCTTAAACCTACTCACTTCTATCTTCTCAGGATCCAGGCATGGAGATGAAGGGAGCACATGCTGGGATGGACCAAAGGCCCCTGTGTCAGGAGGTCCATTTGTAGAGGAAGTTGTTTCAGAGGGACTTCCGACAATCTGTTTATCAATGGAAAACATATCTGTCGAGGCCAGTGTAGGGGGATAAGAATCATTCTGCCCCCTGTGCCTCCAGTCTGAGCAGCACCTTCTGAACCAATGGAAGAGGAGGAAATATGTACAGAAAGCTTCTTGTCCAAAGCAGTCTGAATGCATCCTGACAGAAAACTCCATGTTCTGGATTTCTGGAGAAGAACAGAGGCAGTTTTGCATTGACTGAGGATGCAAAAAGGTCCAGGTCTGGACTGCCCCACTCATCGAATAGTGATTGCATGACGTCTGGTGCGAGCGACCATTCTTATGGATCCACCTTCGGCCTGCTGAGGTGATCCACTGGGTTGTTCTGAGTTCCTGACAGGCAGACTGCCTGAATCAAAGCATCGTGCTTGAGGCACCATTCCCACACCCTCATGGCTTCCCTACACAGAGGGTAGGAGTGCGCTCCACCTCGCTTGTTAATGTAGTACATCACAGCCTTGTTGTCCGTCTGAAGAAGAATTACTTTGCGACAGAGGACATCCTTCAAGGCTCGGATAGCATAGAGGACAGTTCTCATCTCTAGAACATTTATATGAAGATGAGATTCCTCCTGGCTCCATAGCCCTTGGGTGTGGAGATCCTGGCAGTGAGCTCCCCACCCAATCAGAGAGGCATCCATGGTGATCGTGATTTGAGACTCTGATGGGGAAGGGTAGATCCTGAAGGACTTTGTCCTCTTGAACCCACCATGCCAGTGATCTGGTCAGAGGCTCTGTCACTTTTATGTGAAAGGACTGCAGATGTGTGGTCGATTACCACTATGTGCTGAGCATCTATTGTGTGGTCCTCATGTGTAGATGGGCTAGAAGTACTATGAACACAGACAAGGCCATGAGGCCCAACATCCGTTGCATGGAGAGAGCTTGAACAGAAGTAATCTCCCCGATGTAACAAGCCATCTAGAGATTGTCGTTCCTTCTGTCCTCCAGAACGAAAGCCCTTGCCCTGGAGGTATCCAGGACTCCTCCTATGAAGAGGAGCTGCTGGGAGGGCTGAAGCTGAGACTTTTCCAGACTCAGTAAAACTCCCGTGGATGTGAGGAACTGAGAAGTCTTGGCAACTGCTTCCTGTGTCTCTTGCCTGGATGGGTTTTCTAGGAGTCAATTGTCCAGGTAAAGGAAGATCTGAACGTCGAGTTTTCTGAGATGTGCCGTGAGAAATGTGAAACACTTTGTAAAGACTCGAGGCGGTGAGGACAGCCTGAAGGGCAGAAGTTGGAACTGGTAGTGCTGACTGAGGGCCACAAAGCAGAGATACTTGTGGTGACAAGGGTGCTCTGGGATGAGATGGTAGGCATTCTGCATATCCAGGGATGCCAACCAGTCATACTGATGAATCAGCAATAGTAGCGTTCCTAGGGAGACCATCTTGAACTTCTCCCTGAACAGGTACTTGTTTAACTTTCTGAGGTCAAGAAGTGGGCGCACAGTGCCTGTTTTCTTTGGAACCGGAAAGTAATGGGAGTAGAAACCTGTGTTCCACTCTGCCCAGGGAGCAACATCTACTGCCCTGTTCCTGAGAAGACCCTGTATCTCGGAAGTGAGGAGGTCTGACTGAGTTGTGGACAGACTGTACTGCCACTTGGGTGGAAGATCCAAGGGGATCTCTGCAAAACTGAGAGAGTATCCCTCTGGTACAATCCTGAGGACCCATTTGCCCATTGTGATGGACTTCCACTACTTGTAAAACTGAGTCAGATGCCCCCCTACTGCCATAGTGGTGTCCACCTTCGGCAGCTGAGGTGGAACCTGGGCCGAATCTTCAGAGGATGGCAACTGGGTGCTTTTGGGCATTGTGCCTTTTGCTGAATTTTCTTTTGAGGCTGAGGAGTTTGTTTTTTGTTAAAGGCTCCTCAGCCTTTACCCTGAAAGGACTGCCTGTTATGAAACTGTCGATGGCTCTCGCGCCTCTGAGGGGCAGCAGGAGCTGGCATGGCTGTTTTAATGGCAGTCCTGGCTTTCTGAGTAGTCTCCAGCACTTATTCAACTTGAGGGCCTGTGACAGGGTGACCCCTGTCATAGTGGACACCCTTGGGATAAACTGAAACCCCTTCCCCAAGAAGTTTATATGTTTTGTATAATGTCCAACATGCTGGTTGGCTGGTTATAATTTACGTGCTGAAGTGCTTATAAAGCTTTCTGTGCATATTAACCTAAAAACTAACTAGAAACCAGCCAAACCCTCAAAGAATATTGAAGTTTACATATTGTTTTCTTCTCAGGTCTTTGGCCATAAAACAAAACTAAGAGTAAAGTTACAAAATGAGAGGGCAGTCTTAATATAAGAATAACAAAAACTTGTGTCTGCATTTTTTAGATGTTAGCGGCCCCCTTCTACTATATATTTTGCAGTAAAAAGCATGGAGTAATAGGACCCTGCAGAAGAGTTTAGGAGAGCACAGAATGTTCTGACCTCGGCTCTGACCTTTACCAATGTTATAAACAAAAGAAAGAACTGCATGTTCTCTTCTGTGCTCCAGATGACTGCCGAATAACTGTTCTCTATGGAGCAACAGTGGTCCCTAGTGGCTAGTTTTATGTCTGCTGTTAGTCAAAAGGCAGTGGAAAATTTTTCCAGCTTCCAGTGAGCTTATAAAAAGTCCTACCTCAGTGTTGAGAGGATAGATAGGGCGGTCAGTTGTATACTGGCTGTTGATGGTGGAAGACCTCCTGGTAGTGTATGCTTTCACACTGTTTGATTCATGTTAGGCTGAAGAAAAGCCTTGGCAACTGTTCAAGCTAAACAGTTGTCTGACTTACCATTTTGCTTTATGTATGTTTTACTTGATAAAAATAAAATGACAAACACACTTGTGCATTTTTTATGCACCTGACTTGTGATCTGCCTGAAATTGTGTTATTCTATACCCACGCCGGTGATAGGGCCAAAGAGATAAGCACCATCAAAGGAGACATTCATCACCTGCTGTTGAGCATCGAGTAAGAAACCTGACATCCTGAGCCAGGAATGCCATCTGATGCAGATCCCAATGGCAGCCGCCCTAGCTGCAGTATCACAGCCTTCCATAGAAGCTTTTAGCTGATGATTACTGGACTCTATGCCCCTAATAATAGTCTGAAGAAGCTCCATGCTAGTGTCAGACTCTGGGACGTTCTCGACTATAGAGCCGAGAGAATCCCACAGGGTGTACTCTTATTGAGAGAAATGGCCCTGATAACTGGCGATATGCATTCCCAAGGTTGTGGCTGCGAAGACCTGTTTCCCTAAAGTGTCATAATTTTTGTGAGATTCTTTATTGATAGGTCATGCCGAAGTCTCCTGGGGGAGGACAGCCTTATCATTCTCAGCAAGCACCACTAAAGCATCTGCAAATGGTTGCAATGCTAGGAGTGGTCCTTCCTTAGAAGGGGAGTACTTCCTGTCTGCGGCCTTAGCCACAGAAGGGATAAGCGCTAGCCTGGCCCACACCGCCTGCAACAAGGTCTCAAAGGAGAGGGGCACAGGAGGTGTAAGATTCATAGGAATGTTGGGAACATAAAGGAATTTGAGGCATAAGAGCCTCCCTGGGTCCACAGAGGAGGTTTGAAGAACCAGGGTGGATCCCATATTCCTAAGAAGGGACTGGAAGGAAAGGTCCTTGATTACGGGTTCAGCTGAGACAGAAGGTTTGCTTTCCAAGTTGTAGACTGAGTCATCTTAGATACCGTTGGACAAAATCAGGTCAGGATCACACTCATTATGTTCTAGCACTACCCCTGAAAGGTCAGGGACCAAACCTGTTAGACAGAAGCCTAGTGTAGGAGAGGAGGTATACAGGAGACACCGGAACTCACATCAGTGTCAAAACTCAGCACTGTACACGGCATTGCAGTACCCGGCACCATCCGTGGCACCAAAGCATCCGGTGCCGCATGTGGCACCGAAGCAAAGGAGGCCACAAACGTCACTGAGGCAGACGTCACACGCAGCATTGAGGCTGATGCCACAGATGGCACTGAGGCCAACGCTGCACTGATGCACTCAGCACCACACACAGCACCAAATAAATCAGCGCTGATCATGGCACTGACCTAGAAGAAAGATGGCGAGGGGGTAGAGTGGCACTTGTGCCGGCCCCTGCATGGAAACCTGGTCAGGCGATAAGGCAGTTGGAACCGGCTTTGGTATCGGGGAGAGAAAAAACTCTGTTGCCAGCATTGAATGCACATCCTGCCCTGACCATCCCAGCTGCGGCCCAGTGGCTCCAAGACCCTAGGACCCAGGAACCGGGTCCATAGGGGCAAGGGCAATCAAGACAGACACTGCACCCACAGCTCCATAGGAGTAGCCCAGTGGTGAAACTGCTCACCAGAAATCCCGTCAGAGGACAGAGAGGGGCTCTGATGTTGGGAATTCTAGCCATTAGGAACGGAGACCACTGGGGAACATGGGGTGGGTCTACCACTCTCCAGTACTGAAAACTCCCTAGCAGACCTACCAGAGGGCGACCCTGTGTGGTACCATCTCTTCTTCTTCTGATGGGAAAAAGAAGAGCTTGAGGCCAAGCGGCACCGGATCCTCCACCGGGATTGGACTCCACTTCTTTTTGTGCTTTCGGGAGGACTGTCCTCCCTTTCGAGCACCGGACTGCCTGTGGTCAGACCCCCACCCCCATAAAGGGCGGCAGACCGCACACAGCCCCATTGCCAGAACAACTTTCCAGCGAAGTCTCCCTACCATCACTGATACTGTCCATGGTGGGCTGACAGATTGTCTTTTCTTTAGAAATGAAATAGTCTCTTTTTTTTTAAAATAATAAAATACAAAAAAAAAACCTAAATGAAACTGAATGACTATATGCTGCTGTTGTACAGACAAGAAGATTTGACTCCCGGTGGGTGAGCGACATCACTGAAGCACACTTGACAGCGGGGAAAAAAAGAACTGAGGTGGTTGGAGGGTTGACACCAAGATAGCCTACACTGGCACAAGCTGATCTTGTGGTGCCATGCATGTGCAGCCCTGCCTCAGAACTGACCCTTCTGAAGATTTTTGGCTCCTGCTGGGTCCTACCACCTCTGGCATAGTCCCAATAGTGTAAATGAATAGTGAAGACTCTTAGTCCAGGAAGATCAGTGGCATCCTTGGAGGGAAGCTGCTTGCCACAAGTACACTTTGTACGCCGGATGGAAGATGAAGTTGGAGAAGACATTCAATTAAAAAAAAAAAAAAAGAGAAAAGCATGAAGTAAAATGACGGTCGACTGAAGCAAGTGTTCATGAGGGTCTGACATGCGTGGGTCGATGGCGGGAAAAGCACTGAGGTGGAGCTGGGGGACCACCCCTTTTATACAATAGGTGGATGTCGGCGTGCTGACATTGGGGGCGGTCCCCCGCCATAGACTGCTAGCTAGAAGTTTTCTGTGTAGTCCTAGCACCTGGCAGCTTAGTCATACCAGTGTCACCTGCTGCAACAGCCCCCTTGAAGTAAGATCTACTGTTATGGTAAGTTCTTACATAACTGTTCTATCTTCTTCGGGGGTATCTCAGTCATCAGGTCACACTGTAGGAACGAGTTCCAAGCAGTTACAAGTTCAAGGAAACAGTCTGGGAGGAAGGCCAACTGGCATGCAGGAGAAGAGACCCTACAGCACAGCCCTGCCGAAACCTGCATGGGCCTTAGACTCAATGTCCAGACTGTAGCACTTAGGAAAATATGGACAGTACTACAGGTGGCACCAGCACAAATGTCAGCGTCTGAAACCCCTTTAAAACAGGCACAGAGATAGCCATGCCACTTATGGAAAGGTCTGTCACTGCCTCTGGCAACTCTTTGCCATGCTGGTTGAAGCAAAAGACACTGCAAGGTGCCGATCATTTGGAAAAATACTGAGACAAAAGATGAGTGCCCTCTCTACCTGGGCTGAAAGAAGCAAAGAGCTGCTTCGATTTTCTGTGCTTTATAGTATGAAGCAGATAATACTGTAAAAAAACTTCTGTGCACACCTAGCATATTGAGCAATGCTTTGGCATGCTCAGGAAAATAAACTGGAAGGTAAATGGACTGGGTTGGAGCAGGCCAGACATCACTGTAGGAGGAAACTTAACATTAGCTTGCAAAAGTCACCCTGTCTTTGTGGAGAATTAAAGGGTCTCTGCACAAAGACCCTGAAGCTCGGAGAACCTCCAAGCAGAGGTAAAAGAAACTAAAATGAACACTTTCTAACAGAGAAAGTGTATCACACACACCGTGGCTGGCTTAGACAGAGACAGTCAGTTGTGCCCAAAGCAACAATCAGATCCCAAGCTGAAACCAGAGAATGGATTGGGGCTTCAAATGCAGGATGTCCCTGAGGAAGGTATGGGACACCAGCAACTGAGTCATAATGTGGTCACCCACTGGCTCATAAAAGGCTGATATAGCTGAGAAGTATACCTTGATGGTAGAGTACTGGAGACCAGAACCTGAAAGGGACAGCAGGTAGTCCAAAATCCAGTGCACTGGACAGGCAAAGGGGTCCAGTTGATGCTTGGCTACCCAGAGAGCAAACCACTACCAATTCATGGCATAAGTGGTCCTAGTGGAGGGCTTCTGAGCTGTGACGAGGATGCCCACTGTCCTCTGTGACATGCCCAGCTGGGCGATGGCCATGTCTTCAGGAGCCAAGCATGCAGACGCAGGCTTGAGACTGGGATAGACTGGGGTCCCCGGATCCTGTGCCAACAGGTTCCTGCAGAGATGTGGAGGGACTGGGGGATCCCATGCCAGCTGTTGCAGCAGTGAAAACCGTATCTGCCGTGGCCTGAATAGTGATACCACAATCATGCTGGCCCCCTCCATGTGGGGCTTAGGCAGCACCCTCTGAGATGGAGAAAAGGCATAAAGAAACCTCCCATTCCAGGAGAAGGACATCTCTCACCAGAAAATTCCAGGCCTTGGATCTAGTGAGCAGAGATAAGGCAGTTTTACGTTGAGTGGTGGATGCAAAGAAGGTCCAACTGCAGATTGCCACATCTGGTGAAGAGATGTCATCAACGGAAGAGAGGAGTCCCACTTATGCATGCTGGACATTGCCCTGCAGAGGCCATTGGCCAAAATGAGTTGCATGCCGGGAACATGGTCCTCCTGGAGAATGGGTCTGTGGTCTATGGCCCGGTACCAAATCTTCATGACCTCCATGCATAGGTGATATGAGTGAGTCCCCCGTGTTGGCTGACGTAATCGAAAGTGCTAAGGTTGTCTGTCCAAAACAACAGCTATCCTTGGAGAAGATGATTCCAAAAGGCCTGTATGGTATGTGGAACCACCCACCTCTCCAGAAGATTGATAAGAATAGGGGATTCCATCTGGTACCCAGAACCCTGAGTCCAGGAGGGACCCAGATGTGCTCCCCATCCTGAGCCCGAGGTGTCCATTGTGTGGACCTGCTGAGAAGAGTAGATCCCAAAGGGGACACCTCTCAAAGGGTCGAAAGGGGGCCCATGCTCCCTTGGAACATCTTGTGGACTGGGGAGGAGACCAGCACTAGACTCTTCAAATCATTTATGTGCAGGTGCAGCAAATAAGCGAAAGGGCAATACCTTGGGTGGATAAAGCTCCCACTGAAAGGAGAACTACAGAAACCTTCTGTGCAGTGGAAAGACAGAAATATGCAGGGAAGTGTCCTGCATATTCAGGGAGCACAGCCAGGCACACTGCTTAAGAAAGGGCAGCAAGCCCTGCAGGGTGACCATACGAAGCTTTTTCATACTGGATGTACCAGGTGAGGTCTTTGATATCTAGTATGCCATCTGATCCCTGTCCAGGGGGTAAGTGGGGGGTTCTGGGGGAGGAGTCTCTGGGAGTGTCTCTACAAGCTCCCCCTCTCTATACTCTGAAGGATACAGGCATCTGAAGAGATGGTTCTTCAAGAATTAAATGGAGGGAGAACCGACCTACACCCACCACCGCTTGGTCAAAGACCAGAAGAGGGAGGGCCCTGCCAGGAGCCAAGCAGAGGCAAGACCAGCTGCAGGGGCTGGCCCAACACCCCAAGGGCACTTGACTGCAGAACCTGAGGAGGTAGCAGGCAAGGCAGCTGAGGAGGTTCTCCAGTTACCCTGAGGCTGAGAGGTTGCCCTGGATGTAGGGGACCTTACAAAAAGAAGTGCACTATTTGCTCTGAGGTTGAGTGTGATAGAGCGAGAAGACCGACTTAGCCCTTTCTGACACCTGCAGCAGGTTAATGATGTTCTGAACATCTGGTCCAATAAGTTGGAGCTGTTAAAAGCAGCATTAAGCACCCTCTAGTGGGCATCAGCCAGAATATCAGAGACTGCCACCACTGGTGCCCCCGAAGGCAAAGACCTGAGGCAGCAGCCCTGGCACTTGCATTAGAGATCTAACAAAGTGCCCTGAGGAGGTGTTTGCTGCAAACCTCTGCACTCTGTGAGCACCTGAGGACCTCACAATTGAGGGTAAAGAGGATGGGCTGGGGTGTCAAACAGTCCTCTGATACTCCACCAAGCGGGAAAAGGGCAATTCCTAGCCCCAAGGTGGAAAATATAGAAACCGTTGCCACCGTGGTCAAGCCTGAGGGAATCCTTGTTGGGGGGAGGGAAACTACAGTTACATAAGAACTTACCGTAACAGATCTTCAAGAGAAGCTCTTACAGCAAGTAACACAATAAAGACTGTAGCCGGCAGGACCCCATGGAAAACTTCTAGCTAGCAGTCTTCAGCGGAGACCGTCCCCGATGTCACGCCACAACGTTGTATATGGTATAAAGGGTGGGTGGTCCCCAGTGTCCCTCAGTTCTTCAGCAAGAGACTCTAGCATCAATGACAGAAGTTGAACAGGAACAGAGAACCAAGGCAAATAACCCAAAAGGCAACTGGAACATTGCCCATGCAAGCCATGTGCAGTAGAGAGTCCCCTAGTGGGAAGGTGGCGGGAAGAAATACCTGCTGCAAGAGCTTCTCTCGAAGATCTACTGTTATGGTAAGTTTTTACATAACTGTACTATCTTACTTTGAGAGTCAGCTCTTGCAGTAGGTAATAAAATAAAGACCGAGTCCCAAGCAGTAAAGGAGACCCAGATAGGAACTGGGAGGAGGAGGAAACATCTGAGAGCAAACTGCTCACGAGAGGAGTCCTTGCAGAACCGTGAGGCCAAAGCCCGCTCTGCGTCTGGAGGCGACGTCCAAGCTGTAGTGTCTTACAAATATATGGACAGAGTTAAATGTGGCTTCTGCATAAATATCAGCTGTAGACACATTTCAAAGAGCGGCAAAAGATCCCGCTACTCCCCTCGTAGAGTGACCCTTCACCGGGCCCGCAAGGGTTTGTCATACTTCTGGTAACAGAAAGTGATACAGTTCACCAGCCACTTAGAAAGGGATTGTACGACCACAGGTGCTCCCCTGATCCTGGGGGCAAAGGAAACAAAAAGCTGGTCTGATTTTCAAAACTCTCTTGTCCTAGGGAGAGAAAATTTCAAAATACGATGAACGTCCTTGTGGAGAAAAGCCTCACCCCTGTTAGAGTAATCAGGATAACAAACAGAAAGGTGGTTGTCTTGATTAACGGTCAACTCAGAAACCACCTTCAGCAAAAACTTAGGATTGGTCCTCAAGGCCACTCGATCCTTGTGGAAAAGCAAATAAGGCTCCTTACACATCAGGGCCTGAAGCTCAGAAATTCATTGAGCAGATGTAATAGCAACTAAAAATAACGCTATCCAAGAGAGGAAGCGAAGCTCGCAATCCATGGCTGGTTCAAAAGGGGGGTAGGGTGAGCTTTTCCAGCATAAAAAGTAGATCCCAGGGAAGGATGGGGTCTCTACTGGGGGGCTTCAATTGAAGGATACCCCTTAAGAAGATTTGGGCTACCTCCAACTGAGCCACTGTTCTGTCCTGGAAAGAGGTACGATAGGCAGAGATGGCCGACAGATGTACTTTAATGGAGGAGTAGCTCAATCCAGAGTCCAAGAGGGACAAGAGATACTCAAGGATTGAGTTCACCGGACAGGCCAAAGGATCTAGGCGTCGGGCAGAAGTCCAGAGGTAGAAGTGCTTCCACTTCATGGCACAAGTGGCTTTGATGGAAGGCTTTCTAGCTGCCACCAGAACAGTGGCCTCCTTGTCAGAGACTCCAAAGCACGACCAAGCGAGGTCTTCAGTAGCCATGCATGGAGATGCAGTGACCGGAGGTTTGGGTGGGCCAGGGTCCCCTCATCCTGAGAGAACAGGTGAATGCTCAGAGGCAGAGGAGCCAGTGGATTAGCTGCCAACTGTTGCAATAGTGGAAACCAGATCTATCATGGCCACAAAGGGGCCACAAGGATCATTTGTGATCCCTCTGCTTGCAGCTTGAGAAGCACCTTCGGAAGAAATGGGAAGGGAGGGAATGCAAAGAGGAACCTCCTGCTCCAGGAGAGAGACAAGACATCTCACCAGAAAACTCCATGCACTGGATCTAGTGAGCAGAAATTGGGCAATTTTGCGTTGATAGGAAGGCAAAGAGGTCCAGCTCTGGCTTGCCCCATCTGTTGAATAGAACATCGACAACTGATTGCTGAAGGGCCCATTTGTGTGCTCTGGACTGGGTCCTGCTGAGTAAGTCTGCCAAGATGTTCTGTTCCCCGGGGACGTGAACAGTGGAAATATCCAGGCAGTGAGCAATGGCCCAGTTCCAGACCTCCATGGCTTTTCATCAGAGGAGGAACGAGTGTGTGCCCCCTTGCTTGTTGATGTAAAAGATTACTGTCATGTTGTCTGACTGAATCAGAAGTGCTGAGCTCAGAGTTTGTAAGGCATAAAGGACCACCCTCATCTCCAGAATATTGATGTGGAGAGTTACCTTGGTCGTTGACCAGGTGCCTTGTGTCCAATAAGTGCCCAGATGCGCTCCCCAGCTCATGCCTGAGGCATCTGATGTCAGGACTTGGTTCAGAATCATCCTCTGAAAGGGCGTCTCCTCCGATAAGGAAGGGGATGTTATCCACCAGTGCAGTTCTCGGTGAACCAGTTCTGAAATGGAAATCAGAAGATCCATGTCATCCCAACGTTGATCCCATTGGACTCTGAGAGTCCACTGAATCATTTGCATGTGCAATTTGGCAAGTGGGACGGTGACAACAGAGGCGGCCATATGGCCTAGAAGCTGGAGAATCTACCTGGCTGGGACCCTTGGGAGGGACGAGACGTGGTGGGCCAACCCCCGGAGACAGAAAGCCCTGTCTTCCTGTAGGAAGGCCTTCCCTCTGGTGGTGTCGAACAGTTCTCCGATAAACTGGGGGGGACTGGGATGGACTCAGGGAGGACTTTACCACACCGATAGTAATCTCTAGTTCTCCAAAAAGAGAACAGGTGGCCTGAATTGTGTGCTGCAGCTCTCCTATGAACGGAGCTGTTAGGAGCCAATCATCCAGATAAGGAAAGACAATGTCTCCTCCTTCGGAGGGTGGCCACAACCACCGCCAGGCACTTGGTAAAGACCCTTGGTGCAGATGAGAGGTGGAAGGGCAGCACTCTGAACTGGTAATGTCTTCCCTGAATCTCGAACTGGAGGAACCTTCTGTGCGGTTTCGCCACCAGTATGTAGAGGTACACTTCCTGCATGTCTAAAGACACTAACCAGTCTCCTCAATGGATTAATGGCATGATCCCCTGAAAGGTGACCATCCGGAACTGTTTGTATTTTACAAATTGATTGAGTTCACTAGGGTCTAGAATAGGGCATGGGTCCCTGATCTTATTAGGGACCAGGAAGAAGCGTGAACAGTAACTTGTCCCCTCTAAGATGGGGGTACAGGCTCTATGGCCCCTTTTGTCAAGACCACCTAGATCTCTGCTCGAATGAGCTCTGCATGTGCCTGGAAACCATGGGGGGGGCCTGTCTGGTGACTTCTAAAGGAACTCGATTGAGTATCCCTTGTCTGTGAGCTGTAGGACCCACCAGTCGGAGGTGATCTCCTGCCACCCTCTGGTGTAAAGAGAAAAGTGGCCTCCAACCACTTCCCCGGTCTCCAAAAGGAGAGGGGGGGTGTCCTGCAAGAAGTCAGGAGGTTGCAGGAGGGCAGCCTGGGCTGATTTATCTGCCCTGGAGGTGGGGCCCGAGGGACCTCTGGTGGGGCCCTTGCAACCATAGTTTCCTCTTTGCTGCTGCTGAAAATGAGGTTGTTGCCCCCTCTTCCTCAAAAGTGAAGTTTACGAAAAGGCCTCTGCTTTGGTTTGTACACAGAATGTTCCAACCTAATGGCTTTGCCAGAGTCCTGTAATTTGTTGATTATTTGATCTGCATCCTTACCAAAGTGAACAGAGCCATGGAAAGGCGCTTCCAGGATATTCATCTGTATGTCCTGGGTGAAGCCGGAGACCCTAAGCTATGAGTGCCACCGTACCTACGTCTGAGCCCATCTGCATCAGCTTTTCAAGCTCTGATCTTTGAGGACAGTCAGACAGTTTTTTGATTATGTTGAGTCCCTGCTCCCACAGTGCATTCTGAAACTGCAACATGTGAGTCAGAAAGTTCAGACTCCTAATGGTGCAGGTGGAGGAAGAATAGACTTTCTGCCCCATGAAGTCCAGCTGCTTAGACTCCTTATCAGGAGACTGGGTGCTAAGGTGCCTCGGCCGCTCTGACCTGTCATGGGTGGCCAAAATTACCACTGAATCTGCCAGTGGCTGCTCCCCCCAAAAGGACTCTTCTTTAGGGGCCTTATAAAGACAATTTGCCTTCTTTGGTATGGCCAGAGCTGAAGTGGGGCGTTTCCAGGCCGCCTTGGTGATATCCATGAAGGTGTCAACCAGGGGCAGAATAACCACTGGCTTAGGATCTTTTTGATGTAGATACTTTGCTAGTCTAAGCCTTTCTGGGTCCAGGTCCTCCGTCTCCCACCCCATGTTTTCTTGGATGTGTCGCATGATCTCCATAAAGGAGGGATCATAGGGTAGCAACTTAGGGGTATCTCTAGGGTCTAGGGGGAAGGTCCCCAACAGACGAGCGGTCCGAGGAATAGGTTTCAGAGGAAAGGTCCGAGCTGGTCTAAGAACAAGAGGATTTGGATCTGGAACATTTGCGTTTCGGTCTACCACATTCAGGAAAACCTGATGAACCTGGGCTCCTTGACCTGGATCTATGGCCACGCTTGCGGGGAGCCTTTCTCTTGCTGTTGCCCGCAGGAGAGGTGGGCTTCTTTCCCATGTCCTTATCTACTAGAGAAACAGGAGGAGGGGCGGAGGGGCCCCTGCACCAGCTGGGGGACCTCAGTCCATGGTGGTTTGGGCAGCAACAAGTCTGTATGAACTGTCTCCCACCAATACCCAAACTGGTCTTTTACCTGGGACAGGTGGAGCCTATGATCTCTGACCAGCACCAGACCTGACATTTGGCCAGGGCCCTGATCCAGCCGCGAATTGTCTGGTAACGGCAGGCGGGCAGGAGGTGATGTTGGGGCAATGACGTTGGGCCCGACGGTAGTAGGAAAGTCTGGTTTGAGGCTTTCGTACGCTGGCCCTGGGAAGGGCAGAGTCCTGACCATTCATCAGCCAGGGGAGGGATCAGTGATGCTGGGGACTGTGTCATCAGCACCACAGGATGGGTCACTGGAGGTGCAATGTTGGTTGTCTGTCATCAGTGGAGTTCACCACCCGACAAAAGAATAGTCAATGAACGTTTGTCCGATGATGGTTTGGACGTGGTCAACGAATGGTTTAGATGTCCTTGGAAGCTGAGAGGCTGACTTCCCGGAGGAATGCCCCAATGCCTTGTGACTGATCCAGGCATTGGAGCCTGAAACTGAGGCCGACTGGGAGTGGCTGGATGTCGGCTTAAAAAGTTTGGTATGCTGGCCTGTAGACTAAGTAGACTAAGCAGGCAGGTGAATCTCAGAAGGCTACAGGTTTGAGCCTGAATCCTGGCCTTTATCTCCCGATGCCCATACCTGGGCGGGTTTTTTAAAACTGTTGGCCGGGATGGTGACCGGGTCACCTGGGAGGCAGCATCAGAACTGCCCTGGGATGCAGAGTGGGAATTGAACGAACAGGATTTGGAGCGAGATCTCTCCTTTTCCTTCTTCTTCTTTTTCTCCTTGTGCTTCTCTGAGAGGACTCTCTCTGCATGGCTGCCAGGTGTTGTTTGGTCAAGCAGGGCTGAAGAGTCTTCTGGCGGCTGATTAGAGTTCTGCTGTTGAATTTCTGGCAGTGCTGGCAGACCTGGCTGTCGTAGTTTGGTCCTAGGCACAGCAGGCAGGCAGAATGGCATCCCTAGAAGGGATTTGTTTGCTGCAGGCACACTTTGAGGAGTGCCTTTCTATAGAGGATGTTGGGCGAAGATGACATATAGGAGTCTGAAACTCAGGAAAAAACAAACTTTTTCAATGAAAATTAAGGAAGAAAAGTCCCAAAGGGCAGATAGAATACAGCGGTCGAACTAGCGAGAGGCAATCTGTGGAGCCAATGATCACGAGTCGATGGCATGAAAAGAATTGAGGGACGCTGAGGACTGCCCACCCTTTATACCATATGTAACGTTAGGGGCAGGGCGGAAGACTGCTAGCTAGAAGTTTTCCGTGAGGTCCTGCCGCCTGCCAGCTACAGTCCTTATTGTGTTACCTGCTGCAAGAGCTGACTCTTAAAGTAAGATCTGAGGTGCCTGGGCACCAAAGACTGCCCTGCACGACCTAGAATACCACTGCCTCTGTCCACTGGCTAGGCCACTCAGGGCATGGAGGAGCATCAGGCCACAACGAGAGGGTTGTTGTCAAAGAACTAGTCATCAATGGAGAAGGCACCATTAACGTTGTTGACGGTAGAAGACATTATCGACTGCAGAGAGGTCAGCAGCACTGGGCGTGATGACCCTGTCAATGGGTCTTGAGAGTCTGAAGAGCACAGGGCCTGGAAAAGCATCAGGCCACATGGAAGGGCTGTCATTGATAAGCTAGTCGATGGTAAAAAACGTTGACGACAGAGGGGTCGATGGCACAGTGCACAATGATCCCATTAATGGCTCTTGAGAGCCTGAAAAACCCAAAGCCCGGAGCCTGAAAAAGCAACAGGCTGCAATGAGTGGACTATCTTCAATGGAGCAGGCATCAAAGAGGTTGATGACAGCAGGAGTGGTCAATGGCAGAGAGGTCGACAGCACAGGGCATGATGATCCCATCGACGGGCTTGATAGCCAGACAGCTCAAGGTCGGGCCTGGAGAAGCAACTGGCCATGATGGCAGAGCCATTGCCGATGACCCAGTCATCGATGGAGCAGATGCCATAAAAGTCGACAACTGTAGAAGTCATTGTTGATGGGGGGGGTCGATGGCACAGGGCACGGTAACCCCATAGATGAGCTTGAGACCCTGAAGCCCAGGGCCTGGAGAAACATTAGGCCATTATGGGAGGGCTGTCACCGATGAGTCAGTTGTCCACAGAGCACAGGCTGCTGACCCGAGAGTCAGAGACCAGTCACCTGACAAGCAGGTGACAACGCTGTTGGTATGGATCTGATAATAGCAAAGATCTGGACAGTGACCCTCAATGAGGCTGGAGCCATTGAAGAAGTAGGAGCCATCAGGGCTAGGAATGCCGGGGAAAGTGATCCCGAGAGGCTGAGGGGTGACAGTACTGTCAGCATGGGCCTGGTAAGAGCAAAGACCTAGACAGCTATCCTCGACAAGGCCAGAACCATTAACAAGGAGCCCCCTGAAGAAGAAGGAGCCATCGGGGAAGGGGAACGCTGGGGGAAGCTGTCCCAGTAATGGTCTCTCTGGTGACTAATCCATGAGGACTGGTCCCAGGCCTCAGAGGCCTGCTAGCTCAAAAAAAAACAGCGATGGAGAGGGGGGGGGGACCCAGGAGGGTCCCAGCCCAAAAAATGCTTAATTAATAATCTTTTTCGTAGAGCCTTCTTCTGCGCTGGAAGGCAGAAAGAGTAAACCTGAGGCAGAGACTAAGTCTGAGAGCAGCCCAAGACCACGAACACAGAGAAAAAATTGTCTGTGGAGAAAACTGTCTATCCACTACGGCAGCGATGGAGGACAGAAAGACAGAAAAGACTCTTGATAGAGGAATCTCTAACAAAAGGAGATTCTAAAACAAAACTAAGTAAATAAAAATCATAGGCAAAAAAAGGCGCAAAACTGTGTCAGAGCTTCCACAGAGACCCATGCAGACTGACGGCGGGAAAGAACTGAGGTGGGAGCGGGGTCGGTCACCCCTAAATAGGATTGGTGACATTAATAGATGACGCCGGCATGGGCAGCCCCAGTTGTACTGCTGAAAATCTTCTGTGTGGATTCTGCTTCACCGATGTTGAAATGTCTACAGTGTGACCTGATGACTGAGATACCCCCTCAAAGGTCCTTCTGTTCTAAATCACTGGTGTGTTGATCTCACTGGACTCTTAATGTCCACTGGGGGATCCACATGTGCAGCTTTGCCAGGGGAACTGTGATAGTGACTGTTGCCATCAGGCCCAGCAGTTTCAGGAATGTCCTGGCTGTGATATACCTGTTGTAAAGCACCTAGGCCTGTGCTATCAGGTACTCTGCCCTGTCGTGGGCAGAAAGGCTGATCCCTGAGCAGTGGAGAGTATGTACTATGTACTAAAGGTGCTGACAAGGGGGTCAAAACTGACTTGGACAGGTTGACCGTCATCACCAGGGTATGGAACAGCACTAGGCTGAGAGACAGTTGCTCCTTGGACTGAGCTTTGTGCAACCAGTCATCCAGATAGGGGAAGAGGTATAGTCCTTTCCTTCTGAGGGCTGCTGCTACTACCGCTAAGCATTTGGTAAAGACCCGTGGCACAGATGACAAGCCAAGGGTGATACCCTGAACTGGCAGTGCTCCCCCTGAAAAAGAAACCTGAGGTACTTCCTGTGAGGAGGGAAAATTCTGATGTGCAGGTAAGCCTCCTGCAAGTCAAGGGAGCATATGTATTCCCCTTTTTGCAGCAGAGGCAGTAGGCCTTGCAGAGTTACCATCTTATTTATTTATTTAAAAGTTTTACTGAGAAGGCATACT
This sequence comes from Neoceratodus forsteri, assembly GCA_016271365.2. NCBI lineage: Eukaryota > Metazoa > Chordata > Ceratodontiformes > Ceratodontidae > Neoceratodus > Neoceratodus forsteri. The sequence goes on from CM028137.1 coordinate 305,900,682, forward strand.
GAGTAGAACTACAGCTCGATTCCAGATGCATCCTGGGGGAGGGGAGAGTACAATGAGCTGAGGTAAAAGGACAAGTATTGATAACAAGGTCCAAAAATATAAGTAAAGAAAATACAGAACGCACACAAAATACAAATTATAAAAATACAAAGTACAGTGCAAAAATACAGTGCAGCAGCCGGAAGTAGTGCAAAGCAATTAGACAATCTAAGCTTAAATACACACATACTTTAGAACACTTTGGGTTAGCGCTTACACGACACAATAGGAGGGACTGGCCTTAGGACAGACAGAATATTTAGTCGTATGTGCAAGTGGAGGAGAAATGTGCTTTGAGGAGGGAACTGAGGTGCTGGGTGGGGGAGGCGTGTGGAATGCCCATGGGGGGGAATTCCACAGTTTAGGCATGCGATATTTGAAGGCTGCCTGGCCTGCAGTGGTGGACACGTGTGGCATGGATAGAAGCCTGGCATCATTGTTCCTCAGTGCATATTCTGGAAGCACAGGGGTAGATAGTATAGAAGTGTAGTAAGTGGGCAGGGACTGGGTCCAGGACTTGGGCATAATCCAAGCATAGTGGGACAGTCTTTGGTCCTGAAGGAAGGGGAAGCCCAGGGTCTGGTAGAGGGTGCAATGATGGGTGGTGGGAGGACAGTCCAGGGTGAAGCGACAGAAGAAGTGGAAGAGTGGGTCCAGTCTGGCTAGGGTGGACTTGGGTGTGGCACTGTAGACTTTGACCATAGTCAAAAATAGGGAGGATCATTTTCCGTACAATGGAGCGGCGAGCTGGCAGCGGGATGCAACCATAATTACGGTATATAGCAGTATAGGAGGGTTTTGGGGGGGAGGTGCCTTTGGCCTGAAAATTTTTCTTACTGAGAAGATCATATGATGATCACTTAGAGAGTCCAGTAAGAGGCTATTACACATTGGGGGTGGGAGGTGAGGGACCAATCAAGGAGAGAGTGGTTTAGGGATTTGGGGTTCAGGCATGTGGGCTCAGTGATCATTTGAGTCAGACTGAGAGTGACCACCTGGCTGCGCAGCTTGGAGCTAGCACTAGTGAGCCAATTCCAATTTAAGTCCCAAAGGATATAAAGCTCGCCCTTCGATGCCAGTGATTTTAGGTTGCCAAGGTGTTTCAGGATGTCGGACATAGTGGCATCAGGTGATCAGTACGATCCAGCTATGAATATGGGTATAGTGTGGGGAAGGGATAGTTTTAGCAATAAGGTGTCAGTGGACTGCGTGGGCACAGGTAATGAAACTTGGGTGAATTGAAGTGTGGATGCAACATACATATATAACGTCTTGTGCTGAATATAGAAGTTAAGGTTTCTCAAATCCTGAATGTATCTCAAATCTCCTGTAGATTTCAGGACTAAAAAGATGTGAGAATTGAACCCCCTTTTCCTTTGTTCACCAGGAAGTGGTTCTATAGCCCTCTTCTGCAGCAGTGTGTGAACTTCCTCCAGGAGCACTGGTATGTGGTCTGTAGGTTAGTTTGAGGGATCTGGAGGAAGGTCTGGAGGCAACTCCAGAAGTTCTAGACTGTGGCCGGCTCTATTAGTTGTAGGATCCAAGCATTAGTTGCAATCTCCTAGGACTCAAGCATCAGTTGTAATCTCCCTCCATCTTTCCAGGTGGAGGGAAAAACGACTACCCCCCCCACCACCTCCTGGAGTACTGGAGGGTGGAGGTCTAGGAAGGAGCCATACTGAACCTCTACCTCTAAAGGCTTCTCCTGTGGTGGAGGTAGGGGCAGGCAAAGCTGATCATGCTATGTGTTGGCCCTGCTGTCTGACTCCTGATCTGGGTCTGTGGGTGGCTTGATGAAAGGGTACCCTATGACCACTTCTTGGTTGTGTGTGGTAGAGAGAGTGGACTGACTTTAAGAGTCCTCCCTGAGGCTTGTAGGTCAGAAATGATATCCTGAACATCTGCCCCAAACAAACTGTAACCTCTGCAAAGGGGCATTCAGAATGGATTGCTAGACATCACTAGGAAATCCTGACACCCTGAGCCAAGAACGCCTCCTGAGACAGATGCCAGCTGTAGCTGCTCTGGCCGAGGCATCCGAAATATCATAGATAGACCCCCGGAGTTCACTACAAAAAGCCCAACGGTGTTTCACTCCTTTCCACGGAGCTTTCTCAAGGACTAATGTTCACAGATCCAATTAGCTTTCAAATAAAGATGGTGCGATGATATCCACACAGAAAATATTTTGCCATGCTGGAATTTGGATTAATAATTAGAAATGAAAATGACGTACAAACTGTAATTCTTGATCTTCTTGGACAAAGTCTCCACCACTCAGTCACACTAGTGGGACTATGCTGGAGATGCTAGCATCCAGCGGGAGCCAAAAATCCTCAGAAGGGCCGGACTAGAGGTAGGACCACATATAAGCAGTACTGTGAGACTGGCTCACACCATATAGGCTATTTCGGCATCAACCCTCCAACCGCCTCTGTACCTTTTTGACCAAGGAGGTGCAGCATAAACTAATCTAGGAAATTAACCCAACCCGGACATAAGATAGTCCATAAGACCCGTATAAGAAGGGTCAACTCAACAGTGTCTTCACAGCCAAGCCAATGAGGGATTGAAGATCAGAAACAGGATGAGTGAGCTCAGGGGACGGTGGGTGGGAATGTGAATGAGTGTTGGAGACTTCGTCCAAGAAAATCAAGAGTTACGGTAGGTACATCATTTTCATATCTTCCCGGACTTAAAGTATCCACCATTCATTCACTCTAGTGGGAGAGTACCGAGCTGAAAACAATCTCAAGCAGGGCGGCAGGAAAAAGGAGCTCACTTAGAACAGAAGTCCATTAAGGATTGACCTGCCAAAAGAAGGATGATGTCTAGCATTTTAATGCAAGATGTTTAAACAACAAAACTGATTAGCTCAGGGCAAGAGTGAGTCGAGTGATATATCTTTTATTTCAATAACCGAAACCTGGGGAGATGCTACAGCCTCCTGGGAAACTACCATATCAGTATGTTGTATACAAACAAAACAGATTAATAAGAAATGGAGGAATTGTGGCTGTTTTGATAGATGATAGAATAAAAACTATTGATATCTCTGAGAAAATAAAAAAAAAACATGAAGTACAAACTGAATCATTATGGGTCAAATTGCTTTTGGAAAACTCTGACCCTGTTATTGTTGGTACATACTATAGGCCTCCCAACTCTCCCATGGATATTTCTGATGCATTATTGCTTCATGATACTGTTATCATGGGCGATTTTAATTTAAAAGAAATTAATTAGGTAAATCAAACAGCTAATACAAGTAAAGGGAAAAACGCTATTTGTGAAGAACTTCACCTAAAACAATGTGTTTCATCTGCTACCAGAGGTGAGAACATTTTAGATCTAGTTCTCTCTAGTGATCATTTAAATATTATAACGTAATAACAACAGCCCCAATAGGCAACAGTGGCCACAATACAGTGGGGTTTAACTTTGACAGGTTTCATCAATATAACATAAACCAAACAAAAATCTTTTTTTATAAAAAAGCAAATTTATGTCAGATTCATAATAAAATTAATAGTATCGATAGGGACAATATTTTCAAAACAGTCACTATCGCAGAAATTTGGGGTTACCTTAAAACTACACCAATAATACTACGTGACAGATACATTCCTTCAATAAAGAAACACACTAATTCAAAACTGTCTTCAAATAGGATGAATAATGCTGTAAAGAAACTCATTAAAAAGGAAAATAGACTCTATAGTATATACTTAAATAATAAAACTCCAGATAATTTCTCCTCATTTAAAAATACACAAAAATTATGTAAATCGGCTACAAAAAAAGGAAAGACACATTGGGAACATTACTTGGCTTACTCTACTAATAAATCAAACAGCAGATATTTTTTTCTCGAACATCAACCTGCTAAAAAAAACAGTGTGCCAAGTAGGACCCTTGATTTATGAGAATGACACCATCTCATCTCCACCAATTATGGCAACTATATTCAACAATAAGTTCTGTAAGATTTTTGGTAAATCCCAGGTTCCCAATACATCAACAGATAAAAGTAGTGCTCCAAAAATTACCTTATCTGAAGAACTTATATTGGTAAAACTTAAAACATACACACAAAAAGAAATGCCCAGGTCCTGATACTGTATCAGGCCATTATTTATCTTTACTTAATGATTCTATAGCTTACCTTTTAAAACTATTATATGAAAGCTGCCTTTCAACAGGTTATGTACAGGAGGACTGGAAAAATGCATGTCACTCTAATTCATAAAAAGGAAAGCAAATCATCTTGGGAAAACTACAGGCCAATCAGTCTGACTTCATCCCTGTGTAAGATATTAGAATCTTCAATCAAGGACTTGATAACCCCAGTTATTGATGCTCAGGCTCTAGAACAGCATGGTTTCAAAAACAGCAGTGGATGTCTCACTAATTTAATGTTTTTATGAGACCATAAGCCTCAACCTTGATAATAATGCCCCTTGTGATGTTATATTTCTTGATTTCAGTAAGGCTTTTGATGGCCTACTACATAAGGGCGTATTAACTAAACTTCAGATCACAAATATTAATCCATACATTAATAACTGGATAGCAAACTGGCTGACAGAAAGATCTCAGAGGGTTTTGATAAATGGTAACTATTCGGATTCACATATGGTTACCAGTGGTGTGCCATAGGGTTCCGTGTTGGGACCATGCCTATTCCAGATTTTCATTTCTGACATGACCAACAAATGTCTCACACCCTCAATAAAATATGCAGATCACATCAAACTTGGTGTCCCTTGTGATACCCAATCTTCACACATTAGGGAAAATAACCCTGACATCAACATCAAACGAGAAAGATCTCGGTATAATTATTACAAGTGATTTTAACAATTCTAATCAAATTCTGGACTCAATCAAAAAATCAAACAGAGTTACATGGTCCATTAAATGTAATATTACATCTAAGGATTGTAATGTTCTTATGCCTTTATTTAGATCTTATATGCAACCACATTTTGAGCATGCTTCCCAGTTATGGCACCTACATAAGAAGGCCGATTGCAAAAACCTAGAAAATATTCAATAAAGGTTTACTAAACACATTGCTGGTCTTGATAATGAACCGTATGACACATGGAAATCAGAAGGCTAAGGTGTGATCTGCTTTTCCTTTTTGATATAATACAGGATACATATTTAATGGTAGAACTTGGTTTGGAATTTAAGGACACACTTCATAATATCCATGGACATCTGCTCCAACTAAAGGGTAAACAGTTCAATCATCTTAGCAGAAAATACTTTTTCATTTCGAGAGTCATTAATCCATAGTAAGTAAGTAAGTAAGTACAAGTTTATTTATAAGCGCTTTTCAGAAACCAAAGCGCTGTACAGTAATTACATTAAATAATAGACAAATATTAATAATAAAATCAATCTTTAAACGCTTTTAAAAACAAAAAGATTTTTAACTCGAATTTAAAACTCTCAACGGTCAGGCGGCCTCGTATCCGGTGAGGTAGAGAATTCCACAGGGTGGGGGCAGCGTAAGAAAATGCACGTGCCCCAGATGTCTTTAAATGAACCTTGGGAATCTCTAGCAATCCCTTGTCGGCGGATCGGAGTGAGTAAGATGGACAGTAGGGAGTAAGGAGATCTTGCAGATACCATGGTCCCTGTTCGTGTAGGACTTTATAGGTCAGTAACCCGACCTTAAAGGTGATCCGCCACTGAACCAGCAGCCAGTGCAGTCCGCGTAGCACATGCGTAATATGACTATTTCTAGACGTCCCAGTCAAAAGCCTGGCTGTTGCATTCTGCACCAGCTGCAAGTGGCAGATATCAACCCCTGGTAGCCCTAGGTACAAGGCATTGCAGTAGTCAAGGTGAGAGGTCACAAAGGCGTGGACCAAGGTAGGAAGGTCAGCCAGAGGAACCAGGTGTTTCACCCGAGTGATATTTCTAAGATGGTAAAATGAGGATTTAACAAAGGCCGACACCTGAGATTTTAGGGTCAGGCCGTCGTCTATAATAACACCCAGATTACGTACCTGGTCTGAGGTTGAGAGCTGGACACCATCGAGCCATATGCCCGATGGAGTCCCAGCCCTACAACCCACCTCAAGGCGACCAGGGTCCACAGCCAACACCTCAGTCTTATCCGAGTTTAACTTCAGCTAGCTGGTACTCATCCAATCTTTGATTTCGGACAGACAGTTGTTAAGCACAGAGATCACATCTTCCTGTCTGGGATTAAAGGATAGATACAACTGGGTATCATCTGCATAGCAGTGAAAACCCAGATCGTATCACCTAATAATGTCTCCCAATGGCACCATATATACAGTGAACAACATGGGTGCCAAAATGGAGCCCTGTGGCACCCCACAGGATAGGGGGATGGCGTCAGAGGAATAAATTCCAGTGACAACCCTCTGCCTCCGACCCGTGAGGAAGGATCGAAACCAATGTAGAACTGTACCAGTTAGTCCACAATAAAGCTGCAGGCACTCCAAAAGCACACCATGGTCCATAGTATCAAATGCTGCAGAGATCAAGAAGGACTAGAATAGTACGAGCCTTTCGATCTCTAGTAATCAGGAGATCATTTAAAACCCGGACAAGGGCGGTCTCAGTGCTATGTCTTTTCCTAAATCCCACTTGAAGAGTATCATAGACATTGTGATTTATAAGATGGTCATCCAGTTGTAGTGCAACCACCTTTTCAATAACCTTACCCACAAAGGGCAGGTTAGAGACACGTCTGTAGTTGGCTAAGCAGTCTGGATTCAATGAAGGCTTTTTTAGGAGTGGTCGAATGACCGCCTCCTTTAGGGGTCAGGAAAGATACCCTGCTCCAAAGATTTCCAGACAATTTCAGCAAGGATCGGACCGATAGTATCTACGCAACCTAATAATAGTGACATAGGGCCCGGATCCAAGCTACAGCTGGTTGGTCGTACAATCTGGACAATCCTCACAATATCCATGAGCTCCGGCCTACCAAAATCAGGCCAGGTAACAGGTTTACTTCTTCGCGCCGATCACCGCAAACCCTTAAAGAGGGAGCTTGGCCGATACTCGACCTGATGTTGGCAATCTTATCTGTGTAGAACCGAGCAAGCTCATCACATTTTTTTTGTGAAAAATCTCTTCCAGACTGCAGACAGAGTGGATTGTACAGTCTGTCGACAGTCTGAAAGAGTTGAGCCCTTCAGTTCCACGCAGCAGCAATCTCCCTGGACAGGAATTCTGCCTTCTTACGGGTGATTGCTGATTGATAGGAACCATTATGGTCCATCAACCTAAGTTTGTCTGCATCAAGGCCGGATTTCCACCAAGCCCTCTCTAGCCTTCGCCCCACTCTCCTCAGTTCCTTTAAAGACTCATCAAACCATAGAGTCTTTGGGCGCTGAGTGAGTGGGCGAACATGGACAGGAGCAACTAAGTCCAGGGCCTCACTCACTGCCTTATTATAGGCAAGAATGAGGTCCCTTGGACCCATGCACTCACTGGAAATACCCGATAGATCCAGTACTGCCTGTAGACCCTCTGGGGTAACTCCCCTTAAAGGACGATACTGGACCATCTCCGTAGAGGCAGGTCTATTTGGGGGTGCCCTGAAGCTGAATCTTATGGTATGATGGTCTGTCCACGCATTCGGTTCCACCCCCAAATGCATGACCTCCAAATCCAGTAGAAACACTAGATCTAATGAGTGACCCCCTATATGGGTAGCAGAGGTAACCACCTGTGAGAGGCCCAACATAGTCATAAGTTGGAGGAGATTCTTTCCAAAATGCGAGAATTTATCATCGACCCAAGCATTGAAGTCACCCAGTATTAACCATCTGGGTGACTCCAGTGCCATGTCAACAATGAAGTCTGCAAACTCCTTCAGGAATTCTCCACCATCACCTGGTGGACGATAGATGAGGAGAATCCTGAACCCTGCACCTGCTCCCAGGATACACTCAAAGGAACGAGTGCTATCCACTGGAACATCCACAAGATTCAACTCCATTTTTAAAAAAGATGGCTATTCCCCCACCTCTATGATCTAATCTCGGGCTGTGTATCACCGAGAACCCAGCCGGAGCAGCAGAAGCTAGTATTGGACCTGCATTCTCATCAAGCCAGGTCTCAGTGATACATGCCAGGTCAGATGTTGCAACAAGGTCTGCAATAATAGCAGTCTTGTTCCTGATAGACCTGGCATTACATAGCACCGCCCAAGTTGGATGGGTTTTCAGGGAGGAGTGCAGTACCTGCCCACAGTCTGCGGAGCCCTTGGGTATGGGAATCAGGCAGGGAGGACCCCTCTCCCAATCCATTTGCCCCGGGCGTCTCCTAGTCCCAACTATCCTATCTGCTCACTCCTTTCCATTCTCCCTCAGAACAGCCCCCACCCCACCCCTCAAGTGCCTTCTTATTATCCCCAATGCACGACACTTAATAAAAACATCGGCAGGTAAACGGGGGCAATGAAAGGGGCGGAGGCTCCGGAGCAGAGTGGGAGAATAGCGCATGACCGTTGTAAAGCCCTCCCAACACACCTTAAAACAATCAATAAAATCCAGCAAAACAAGCTAACTCACTTTCAACCCAACCCAAATAAATAACCCTCAAATAACAAGTAAATAATAATAATAAGACTATAAAAAATATAATAAATGCTCAAATTAATAAATATTAACTTCTTCTAACCCACCCCAACAAATGCAAAATAAAGCTAGAAATCACAAAAAATTTAAATCATAAACTTAACACCAGAGTCCAAATCAAATAAGTCTGAAGTGGATAACAAGTCTTTGAAGCTGTAAATAAAACCAATAAGTAATTTCCAATCACTAACTCTCACAAAAGCGAGAGTAAGTGCAATGCAACCAAAATCTCTCAGTCCCCAGACACTCTCACCACCTGGAGAAAGATGACGTATTCAATATAAAATAAAATATTTGTAACTCTTCAAAGCAGCCAATGTCTTTAAATCTTCAGACCCCCAGACCCTCTCACAACCCAGGGGATCAAAGAAAAAACAGGCAATCGAGCTGCCTTAAACCGAAGGAGTGTGAATCAATGGATTAAAGTTTTAACCATAGTCCATGGGCAGAAAGTCAGAGGAGCAGAGGAGCAAATCCAAAGTCAGTGGAACTGAAGGCTCAAAATCCGACAAAAAAAGGGGAAGAACCCTGAAAGTGGCCACTAAACAGGCCGGATCCAGAGCAATGAGCCCCAGAATAGTGTCCACCCACCGGTAGACCCCTCCGGTGAGTCTGGAGAATACCAGCAACTCGCGCCCGCCCTCTAGCTGGCCCAAGGCCGACGTCGCCTGCCCTGAACCCAGACAAAAGCAACCACCCCAGGGAACTCCCCAAAAATCCACTGTCTCAGAGCATCCAATATCAGATCAGGACAAACAATCCCCACGACGAGAACAAACAGAAATAAATTCCAAACTTTTCAGATCTCACCACTCCACACCAAGTCAATGACTTCATGTACTCCCTCAAAGCTCCAATAACACAGTCAGTCTGCAGTCAGTCTGCCTTATAATCCTTGTTTATTCTCGATTTACAATCCCCCATTCATCCTGGCAAAAGTCCAAATAGGTTCCCTTCGCCAAAAGCCGAAAACCAAAAGTTGCAGTCCCATTTAAAGTCCAAATAGGTTCCCTTCGCTGAAAGCTGAAAACCGAAAGCTGCAGTCCGATTTAAGCTCAATCCAGCTACTAAAAACTTGTCCGCAGTCCAAAACCTTAGCCCATGACGCTAACTCCATTTAGGGTTAGCAGCAAACTGTACCAAAATATCAGATTCCGATTCAGTTTGATTCCGATTCGATTTGGTCCACAGAACGCAGAATTTTTTTTTGAAAGATAAACAAAAAATGAATAAAAAGTGCTAGGAGGTGATGAATACCATTCACGAAGCTTAAACATAACAAGAAAAACAAGCAAAGTGCAGTGTGCAGTGGCTAGCCCAGCGTGGCCGCCATCTTGCATAGCAGAGTTAAACAGAGAATAACTTACCCCTGGATGTAATCGTAAGCAAAACTAAAGACAAATTTAAAGAGAGACTCGACAAACTCTTATTATCAGGGTACAAATTAATCTGTTATTATAACTAAAGCATAACAATGTATATAGGCCTCTGGCCTTCTTGCTCTTCTCCAACCATAGTATGAGCCTTAGTATGACATCCAGGGTGTAGTGCTTTATGAAGGTGTGCACTGAGCTCCAAGTGGCTGCGTTATGGATGTTTGCAATGGGCACGTTCCAGATCTCCCCCAGGGAGGTCGTGACCACTCTAGTAGAGTGGGAATATACCCTGCTTTCTAGCTTGACCTGCGCCATAGAGTAGCAATGGTGAAGACATGCTACCAACCAAGCTGAAATGCATCTGATGGCAAAAGGCTGACTTAACCGGGCCATGCTGAACAATACAGTCTCCTTCATTCTGTTGATGTAGAATCACAAAACCCTTTTGACATCAAAAGAGTTAAGGTTGCATTCCCCTTCATTCTGGAAATTTGCAAAGTAGGTCAGAAGGACCAAGGGTTGGTTACGGTGAAATTCCGAGACCATTCTGGGTAGGAATTTAGGGTGAGTTCTGAGAAACTCCTTGTTCTTGTGAAATACTGTGTACAGGGGGTCTGTGACCAGGGCATGTATTTCAGATACCCTGCGAGCTGAGGTTATGGCCACTAGGAAGGCTGCCTTCCAGGTCAGAAACCTCAAGTTGCAGGTTGCTAGAGGCTCAAAAGGTTTACAGGTGAGCATGTCTAGCACAAGACTGATATCTCACATGGCCACCGGTCTCCTGACTGGCAGCCTAGTGTGCAGGATACCTTTAAGGAATCTCTTGACTGGAGGTAACCGAGCCACCGACATATTCTGTACTGGCTCGTGATAGGCAGAAATCACACAGAAGTGCCCCTTTACTGTTCAGTATTGCAGTCCTGCATTTGACAGGTCTAGGATGTACTCCAACACCTTACTTGGTGGGCAAACAAAGGGGTCCAGGGCAGACTTTGCGAACCAAATAAAAAACCGTTTCCACTTTGCTGTGTAAGTCTTCCTAGTGGATGACTTGCGTGCAGCTAAGAGGATTTCTGAGATTCTCTGAGCAACGTTAAACATACCCACTTCTATCTCCTCAGGAGCCAGGCATGAAGATGAAGGGAGCGCAAGTTGGGATGGACCATTGGACCTTGTGTTAGGAGGTCCATCTGTAGGGGAAGTTGTCTCAGAGGGACTTCCAACAATCCATTGGTTAGCGGAAACATATCTGATGAGGACAGTATGGTGCGATGAGAATCATGCTGCCCCCCTGCACCTCTAATTTGAACAGCACCCTCTGAATTAAAAGAAGAGGATCCACCGCAGTCTGAATGCATCCAGACAGAAAGCGCCCAGTTCTGGATTTCTAGAGCAGAACAGAAGTAGTTTTGCATTGAGTGGGGACGCTAAAAAAGTCCAGGTCTGGAGTGCCCCACTCTTCAAATAGCGACTGCACAACATTTCAGTCGAGTGACCACTTGTGTGGCTCTGCCATTGTTCTGCTGAGGCGGTCCGCCAGATCATTCTGGATTCCTGGCAGGTAGACTGCCTGGATCAGGACCTCATGTTCAAGACACCACTCCCACACTCTCAAGGCTTCCCTGCATAGAGGGTAAGAGTGCGCTCCACCCTGCTTGTTGATGTAGTACGTCATAGCCTTGTTATCCATCTGAAGGGGAATTACTTTGCGACAGAGACCATGCTGCAAGGCTTGGACAACGTACAGGATAGCTCTCATCTCCAATACATTTATGTGTAGATGGGACTCCTTCTGGCTCCACAGACCCTGGGTGAAGCGGTCCTGACAGTGAGCTCCCCAAACAGTCAGAGGTGCATCCGTGGTGATGGTGATCTGCATTTCCAGTGGGGCAAAGGGGAAACCCTGGAGAAGGTTGTTCTCCTGAGTCCACCAGGTGAGAGATCTTGTTAGAGGCTCTGTCACCATGATGTGGAAGGATTGTGGATATGTGCTCGGAGACTACTGAGTGCTGAGCATCCACTGAGTGGTCCTCATGTGTGAGCGGGCTTGAGGCACCATGAATATGGATGATGCCATGAGGTCTAGCATTCACTGCATTGAGAGGGCTTGAACTGAGTTGTTCCCCTTAACGAAGCAAACCATCTGGAGAATGTTGTTCCTTCTGTCTTCTGAAAGAAAAGCTTTTGCTCTAGAGGTGACCAGAAGAGCTACTATGAAGAGAAGTTGTTGGGAGGGCTGAAGCTGCAATTTTTCCAGGTTCAGTAGTTCCCCCATGGATGTGAGGAAGTGAAAATTATGTAACTACTGTAATTCTTGATCTTTCTGTGTATCTTTACCATTCATCACTGGTGGGATCTGGCCAGCGGTCGGTGCTGCCCTCGAGGCTGATGTACTATGTGGTGCTTGACGGATGGCCAATAAATGGCATCGACTCCTCCCTCACATCAGTTCTGCGAGGCCGGAGAGTGATGTGAAAAAGGGGGTAGGGAAAAGAAGAGGGTGGACAAGAGAGCCCAAGGGATAGCCAAAAAGGAAAGGATATAAAATGAGAGATAAAAGCCAATGGAAGAGGACAGAACAACCCTAGGTGTGTGGAACATAGGGCCCCATCCTCTGGGCATGTGAGAATAGACAAGAAAGGACAGGAAGGAGAGAAAGAGAAGAAGAAGGAAAAGAAAAGGGAAGGATGGAGGAGATCCCCCTTTGACTCACAGGAGGAAAAAGAGGCCAAGGGGAGAAGGAACACTCAGAGGGCTCCCTTCAAGGGGATACCCTCTAGGCAATCAAAAAACACCTTCAGAAAGGAGTACTGTACCTCCAGGGAGGGAGGGAGGCATAGTTGAGACAAGCAGAAAAGTTTACTTGCCTAGGCCTTTCCTCCTACACTCAACACAGAGGAGTCGAGGTGTCTCCTACACCCATTTTCAAAATACAATGGCAGGAGTACTGCCATAGGAAGAGTTTGACCTATCCCCTCATGGGGAAGGACCCAGAAGGACTCCCCCCATCCTTTACACTGGGGAGGAGGGAGAAGGAAGAGGTAAATCACTGAAACTCAGCTACCACGAAAAGAAGTGGTAAGGAAAGAGAGGGGGTCACCAGAGCCCTCTGAACCCCGTAGCCCGGGTGAAGATCTCCTCACCCCCAAACAAGGGGGACCCCAGATCTCAGTGGATCTATGGCTCCGAGGGGAGACCCGCACCCAGGTCCCAGGAACAGAGCTCCAGGAAGCCCCCTCACAAAAAGGCAGCTCTGCCTGCCTACCCCCCCCACACAGGGTGGGATCCTTCCTCAAGGAGCAGGACCAACTGGGGTACCAGGTGGATAGTCTCACCACACCCTAAGGGGAAGAAGGCAGGGAAGGAGGCACAACCCAGAGTCTGAGGCCCAAGAGGGGAAGGTGGGAAGGAAGCAGTGTTGAATGGTGAAGATACACAGAAAGATCAAGAATTACGATAGGTACATAATTTTCATATCTTATCTGTGTCGAATTTTCACCATTCATCACTGGTGGATGATTACCAAGCCCCCCAAAGGGGACCTTGTACCTTCATGCATGAGTCCAGATGGTCTTGTATTAGCCTATAATAAGGCTGTGGGAGATGCTCTGGACAAAATTGCACCTGTTCGTGTTCGGCCTCTTACCATCCGTCCAAGGAGTCCATGGTTTGATGGCTCCTTGAAGGAATTAAGGCGAGTAGGCCGAAGGCTGGAGAGAGCCTGGCGGAAATCGGGCCTTGATGCTGACAGGCTTAGATTGTTGGCCCATTATGATAGCTACCAATCACAAATCACTCGTAAGAAGACAGAATTCCTGTCCAGAGAGATTTCTGCTGCAAAGAATCAACTGGCTCAGCTTTTCCGGACTGTGGACAGACTGTGCAATCCAGTCTGTCTTCAGCCTAGAGAAGCCTTCTCTCAGCTTAGATGCGAGGAGTTCGCTCACTTCTTTGCAGATAAGGTTGCCAGCATCAGGTCCAGCATCGGTCCAACCTCTCCCACGGGATTGCGTGGACACTGGTGGTGTCTTACCTCGGTCTGTCTGGCTGGACTTCACCGCCCAGAATTTGTGGACATTGTGAAGATCATCCAAACAATGCGACCAACTAGTTGTAGTTTGATCCGGGTCCTACATCATGTTAGTAGGTTGTGTAGAAATTATCTACCCAATCCTTGCTGACATTATCTGAAATCCTTGGAGAGGAGGGTTTTCCTGACTCCCTTAAAGAGGCAGTAGTTCGACCACTCCTAAAAAATCCTCCTTGGACCCAGACTGTCTAGCTAACTACTGGCCTATCTCTAACCTGCCATTTGTTGGTAAGGTTATTGAAAAGCAGTTGCGTGCAATTGGATGATCATCTTACTTCTCATAATGTCTATGATACTCTCCAGTCTGGTTTCAGGAAAAGGCATAGTACTGAGACTGCCCTTGTTCGGGGTATTGAGCGACCTCCTAAGTGGCCCAGAGGTCGAAAGGCTTCTACCATTCTGGTCCTTCTTGATCTATCTGCCGCATTTGACACTGTAGACCACGGGGTGCTATTGGAGCGACTGCGGTTTTTTTGTGGGCTGTCTGGTACAGTCCACAAGTGGTTTTGTTCTTACCTCACTGGCAGGTCTCAGAGAGTTGTCACCGGAATTTATTCCTCTGACGCCTTCTCCCTGCTTTGTGGAGTACCAAAGGGCTCCATTTTAGCTCCCATGTTGTTTGCAGTGTATATGCTGCCATTGGGAGAAATCATCAGGCGATACAGTTTGAGTTTTCACTGCTATGCAGATGATACTCAGCTGTATCTGTCCTTTCTCCGCGATCAGAGTGATGCACTCTCTGTGCTTAATAACTGCCTGGATGAGATCAGAATTTGGATGAGTTCGAGTTGGTTGAGACTCAATCCAGATAAGACTGAGGTATTGGTCGTGGATCCAGGTCGTCCTGGGGTGGGTCTGGGTGCTGGACAGCTATCAGGTTTAGTACTTGGTGGTGTTCCGCTCTCTACCTCTTGACAGGTGTGAAATCTGGGAGTTATTTTTGATGATGGTCTGACCCTGAAATCTCAGGTGTCAGCTGTTGTCAAATCCTCTTTCTATCATCTGAGGAATATCGCCCGGGTGAAATATCTGATTCCCCAGGAGGACCTTCCAACTTTGGTCCACGCCTTTGTCACTACCCTTCTGGACTACTGCAATTCCCTCTACCTAGGGCTACCGGGGGTTGATATACGCCGCCTTCAGCTGGTGCAGAACGCTGCAGCCAGGTTTTGACTGGGACTCTTGAACCAGTCATATTACGCCCTGTTCCGCGAACTGCACTGGCTGCCTGTTCGGGTGGCGGATCACCTTAAGGTTGGTTTACTAACCTTTAAAGCCCTACACAACCAGGGACCCGGTTACCTGAAAGATCTTCTGATTCCCTATTACCCCTCCGTCCTCTCCGTTCCGCCAGCGAGGGATTGCTAGAGATTCCCAGGGTTCGTCTTAAGTTATCGGGATCTCGTGCCTTTGCCTTTGGCTCCAACCCTGTGGAATTCTCTACCTCGCTGGTTAAGAGAATGCCCAACCGTTGATACTTTTAAAAATGCTTTAAAGACATATCTTTTTACCCTGGCTTATTTGTCTTAGTTTTGGTCATTTTAATGTTTGGATTTTATTGTTTTATTTATTTCTGTACAGCGCCTTGATTTTGAAAGGCGCTTTATAAATAAAAATGACTTGACTTGACTTGACTTCCTGAAGGAGAGACATCCCTCAGCCTCCCATGGGGAGAAAACACAGGAGGGGGAGACCTTCACAAGCCTAATTAGGCCTGGGACTTATGAAGGTGAGGTGGGGTCTTCCTCTGCCTGGGACATGGAAGTCGCCCCTGAAGTTCCCACCTCATTCTGCGGAGAAAAAAGGTGGGTCCCCTGGTAAGAGGAGGCGATCACCCTATTCTGGGCCATGGATGATAACCAGGAAAGGTGAAGCCACGCTGTCTGCCTAATGCAAATCGCTGTCCCCGCTAGCCTGGACGCCACCTCACTGGCATCATAAGATGCCCTTGCTTAGTGTCTTGCAAGCTCCAGACCATGTGCGGAGAGAGCAATAACTTGCCTGGTTGCTTCTGTATCAGGCATAGATGCCAGGACTTGTCCCAGCATGAATCATAGGTGCCGGTTATAGGCAGCATGATGGACCTTATGTGCTGCAATAGAAAGAGAGAGCGTGCCAAGGAGAAGATTCTCCTCCATCAGCAGTCGAACTCCGCAGAGTCCATATCCGGGAGTCGATTGTGTCTTGGGCTTCTATGCCCAGAGGGAGTATCCAGGAGAGTCACGCCCAAAGAGTGGTGAGGCAGGGCTCCTGGAGATCCCTGCAGTGCACAATACCTCAGCTGGTAGTCCACTGGGGCTGGGGAGAGAACTGATGGATGCTGCCAGGTGTGGTACGATGCCTCCAGAAAGGGGGAGGGCCAGGCGGGTACCACCAGGTGGTGCGCACTGTATTAGTTGAGAAAAGCACGCGTCGCCTGCTCAGGATTGTGTCTTGCCAACCATGAAATGCGGAGCTCGTCAACTAGCCTCGAAAGGAAACGCTGATAGGAGGTCTGGTCAGCGTCCGAGGACAGGTGGACGGAAGGATCCTCATCCTCGAGTGAGGAAGACGAGGAGGCAGATGAGTCCGAGGAGGCAGAGTCCAGCTGCTGCAGGAGTGAAAGGTGAAATACCTGCTTGTCCATGGATCTGACATATACTGGAAAATGAGCAGCCATGGCTCTAAACTGCTCCCAGGTTAGAGACCCCGTAGGAACAGAGTGGCCCCGGAGAAGGGGTGGGGAAGGCAGAGGTAAAGGGGCCGAATGCCTTTTGGGAAAGAGGACACCCTCTGCTATGGCTAAGGGACCATACAGGCGATCCACCACCCCAGAAGAATCCACCTGTCGAGACAGTCACCAGCCGTTCAACCATTCTGGAACAGTCAGGACTGAGCCATGAAGGGGATTCCCCCCATGAGGTGGCCGGGGCTGCGTGGGTCCAGAAGGGTGGCCCCTAGCCTCGTGCAATGAGATCCCTCCTGGGGAGACTTCAGGGGAGAACACAGACCTGGCACTGCAGCTTCTTCCTGAACCCTTGCCAGCTGCTAGGGAAGAGTGCCACTCCTGGCCTTGTCCCCTCAACCCCTCAGACTCTGAGAGGGACCTCTTCCTCAAAACCAACTGAGAAGACTCCACCTCACCTAACAGCCCCTGAAAGTCAGCCAGTGAGGGAGCCTTTACCTCAGCTCCACATGTCTGAGCGGCCCCAGAAGTGGGTCCAGCCTGGACACCTGGAATGGGGGACTCACCTCCTCCAAGTTCAGTGGCCCTACTGGCTCCAGCAAGCCTCCTGGTGCTACCCCCAGCTCTGGAAGGCTTCTTAGCACTGCAAGCAGCTCTGGGGCTGGCGCCAGCCAGAACCATCAGCTCTAAAGGAGGGAAAGGTTGGTCGGGCGCAGAGGTGCTGAGCAGAGGAGAGCCCTGATACTCTGAAGAGTTGGGAAACCAGTCCAGATCCACCTCTGAATCATCCTCCTCTGAAGAGGAGTGGATCCAGAGGACCTCCAGAGGAGCCACCCCCAGGGCCTTCCTACCCCTGGTCTCACAAGCGGCACTGTGAGCCAGCCCAGCACCGCCCACAGCGCTGCCCTAATCACCAGAGCCATGAATGACTCTGGGATCCGGGGGCAGCACCAACAAAACCACCGGGCTGGGCCTGGCAGACACAGACCACAACACCAGGGGAGCCTTCACCTCCGAGGAGGTGATTGCCAGGATGTTGCCTCCAGCCCAATCCCCAGAAGAGTCAGACTGGGCCCCCGGCACCATAAAAGGGGCCTGTACCATGGTGAGGCTAGAAGAAGCAGAAGCCCCTTTTCCGTGGCCCATATAGAACCAGGAGGGGACCCAGAGGAAGGGTCAAGGAACCTGTGTCTGGTGTTCCTAGTGTGTGACTGTCCTCCGAATGGTGGTGCATGGCCACCTTTAAATGCGTGACTTTCCAAAACTCTGCAGTCCATGGAGAAACAAGCATCGCAACAGTCCATGTCATGCTTGGGGCCCAGTCAGGGCAGGCAATGATCATGCCGGACCAAGATGGAATATTGCCAGCCACAGGGACACCACCACATAGGGGGCCAGCCCACCTTTGAAGGGTTCTTCTTGTCCCCTGGATGAGACATGATCAGATGGAAAATCAAATAAAACACAGTAAAAGGTCTTGGCGCCAAAAAACAAGGAAATGTCTTACTGATTCTTAAGAAAAACGTCACCGAGAACACTAATGGCTCCTGCAGAGCTAGGTCAGAATGGAGTAGGCCATGATGCCGACACTCAAAAATGCTCTCTCACAAGGTCATGCTCACTTGACGGTGGGAGAAGCAGAACTGAGATGAGGGAGGAGTCATCGCTATTTACTGGCCATCCCTTCAGCACCACGTAGTACATCGGCCTTGAGGGTGGCGCTGACCCGACGCCGGCTCCTCCCCCGAGAAAATAAAAATGCTCATGCGGTGTTCTGTTCCTCTGGCCAGAACTCACCAGTGATGAATGGTGAAGACTGACACAGATAAGATCTTGGAAGCTGTGGAGATCGCTTTCTGTGTCCTCTGCCTGGAAGGGATCGCCAGGAGCCAATCGTCCAGGTACGGGTACACCTGAATACTGAGTATTCTGAGATGCACCACAAGTACCACAAAGCACTTTGTAAAGACTGGTGGCATAGAGGAGAGCCCAAAGACCAGGACTCGGAATTGGTAGTGTTGACCCAGAGCCACAAGGCGTAGGTACTTGTGGCTTGGGTGTACCGGAAAGTGGGGGTTGGCGTCCTGCATGTCCAGAGATGCCAACAAGTCATTCTGATGAAGAAGAGTCGGTTAGAGGGTCGACACCAAGATAGACTATACAGCGCAAGCCAGTCTTGCAGCACCACATGCGTGGTCCTACCTTGGCACCACGCATGCGTGGTCCTACCTTGCCACTGGCCCTCCTGAAGAGTTTTGGCTCCCGCTGGGTCCTCGTGCCTCCGGCATAGTCCAACTAGTGTGAATGAGTGGTGGAGACTTTAAGTCCAGGAAGATCTTGTTATCTAAATATGTACCTTTCTCACTTTCATACATAAGTGACTTGCGGGACCATAGTGTAATTGAGATCTTACTGATCTAGAACTGTCAGGGGGGTGGTGTTATCAGTTTGGTATTGGTGTTATGTTGCATGTTAACTAATTAGATAGTGGATATTTATGTTAGTTTTAAATTGGATTAAACTGTCATTTTTAACATGGGAGGGTCACTTCTACATGACGTCATAGCACCATCTCTATTTGAACGTTACCCGAATCTATGAACATTAGCCCTTGAGGAAGCTCCATGGAAGGGAATGAAACACTGCCAAATCTTTTTACAGAGGACTGCGGGGTGGCACTTTATTAGCTTCTGCTTTGCAATATATCATGTGTGGATATATCAAATACATTTGTATGAACTGAAGGAAAGGAAAAAGTAGCTTATACCTTCTCCAGTCTACCAGATTTCCACAAACATCTTGAGAATTTGGAAAAAAAAAACAATAGAAAAACATGACATGAAAATAAAGGCAGAAAAACACAAAAATATTTACAGAGATCAACGTGATTATGAACTTGGCTGTATTTTTGATTGGGGAAACTGTATACCCATTACCTCTATACCCAAATCAATCTTAAAGAAGGGCCAGCAAGGAAAGACACTTGAATGTACCAATGAATCGGATATGAACAGCACATGTTCAATTTTTTTAGAGAGAGAGTCATTGAAGAAGGAACAACGATTGAGCAGCCACATCCAATTTGCTAGCCCGAGGGGAGGAAAAAAAAATGAAAACCAGAAGAGGAAGATGAGGGAGGCAAGGAAGACCAGAAATGGAACAACAGACGGACACCCAGGGGACAAACATCATACCAGAAGAGGGGGAAATATTTGTCCAGGGGACAAGGCAAATACTAGGACCAATAAATAATGTGAAATTGAAAAGGCTAACTGATTTACCTCGGTGGGAAATTTTTATCTGGTTAAATTTTCACCCGATGTTCAGACTATACTCAGACCAGCTATAATGAGCCAAAGACAAGAATGAGTGGTAATCCTGAAGCCAATAAAAGTAAAATGGAACTTCACAGGCTCATCTGAAGATCTTATAATTGATAATGGAACACGAAGAGACTCCTGAGAAGTTTGTAGATAGTGTGATAAATGAATGGACATCATTCAGTTGCTTAATTTGAAGCTCCACATGGAAAATATTTTGCCATGCTGGAATATGGATGAACAATTAGAAACTTTCATACACAAGTGACTTGTGGGACCCTAGTGTAACAGATCTTATTGGTGTAGAGCTGCCGGGGGGGGCTTAGTGGTTTAGTATTGGTATTATGTTGCATGTTAACTAATTAGATAGTGGATATTTATGTTAGATGAATTAAATTGTTTTTAATATGGGACGGTCACGTCTATATGATGTGATAGCACCATCTCTATTTGAACGCTATTTGGATCTATGAACATTAGCCCTCAAGAAAGTTCCTTGGAAGGGAGTGAAACACCATTGGGCTTTTTGTAGTGGACTGCAGTGGTGACACTTTATCAGCTTCTACTTTGAAATATATGTTGTGTGGATATATCAAATAAATTTGTATTGATTTCCTATACTCCTTGTACCTTTGAGACTCCATTACTGATATATCTGGGGTGAGCTGCGAGGCTTTGTCTTGATTTGAATTGTTCTAAATTTAGCCTTACGTAACCTGAGCCAGGGAGTGCCCTCGTGATTGGATTTGCCTATTAAATGGTGAAGGGGACATCTTGTCAGCCTTTCTACGTGCAGCTGGTTGAAAGTTAAGTTACCAGGCTGCATTAAGTGGTGTTCTCTAGAGCTGGGTATAGTGGAGAGATGACTATGAAGGGGGTTTCTGGCACCTCCGAAAACTCCAAAGAACAGTTATGTTAAGAACTTACCGTAACAGTAGATCGTAGAGGGGATCTCAATCATCAGCTCCCACAGGTGGAACTTCACACATCGGAGAAGCAGGATCCACATGGAAGATTTTCATAAATACAACTGGAGCTGCCCACGCTGACATCATCTGCTGCCACCAACCCTATAAAAGCGTGAGTGGCCCCACTGCCTTCTCAGTTCTTTCCCCCTTTGAGACAAAGGGAGCATAGCTTGAGCCTGGGGGATCGAGGAGAGAGAGGTGCACAAGCCCATATGAAAGGCTGGATACACCAGATAGTCAGTTTTAAGAAAGAAACCCCCCAAAAACGAGGATGGTGGGAAGGAAGGCTGACCTGATGACTGAGATCCCCTCAAAGATCTGCTGTTATGGTAAGTTCTTACATAACTGTTCTATCTTCTTCAGTGGTATCTCAGTCATCAGGTTCCACAGATGGAACGAATGGCAAGCAGTTACAGATGCACATGAAGTCTTGGGGGAGGGAAGGCCATCCCTAAGTTTAAGACAGGCGGCCCTGCAGCACAGCCCTGCCAAAACCTGCACGGGCTCTTGAGGCAATGTCCAGACTGAAGTGCCTGGTGAAAGTGTGGCAGCAGCGCAAATGTCAGCAGTTGAGACCCCTCTAAAACAGGCCACAGAAGTAGCCATGCCCCTTGTGGTATGGGCTTTTACCACCCCTGACAATTCTTTGCCATACTTGTTGTAACAGTACACAATACAATGTGCCATCCACTTAGACAAACATTTTTTTGAAACCTGAATGCCCTCTCTACCTGGGGCGAAAGAAACAAAAAGCTGCTTCAACTTTCTGCACTCTTCAGTGTGGAGCAGGTAGTACTTCAATACTCTGCGTACTTCTAATGTAAGGAGCAGTGCTTCCTCTGGATTGGTACGCTCCAGAAAATAAAGAAAAAGCTGGATAGACTGGTTCAGGGTAAACTCATATACCACCTTGGAAAGAAACTTAGGATTTGTGTGCAAAGCCAACCTGTCTTTGTGAAAAATCAAATAAGGCTCCTTGCACTAGAGGACTTGAAGCTCAGAAATCCTTCGTGCACAAGTAATTGCAACTAAAAATAACACTTTCCAAGAAAGGAAGCATAGCTTGCAAGCTGCGGCTGGCTCAAAAGGAGACAGGGTCAATTTCTCCAAAACAAAATTCAAATCCCAAGCTGGGACAGGAGAATGGACTGGAGGTTTCAGATGCAGAATGCCCCTATAGAACGTACAGGATACATCCAACTGAACCACGGTATGATCACCCATGGGCTCATGAAATGCTGAGACAGCCGAAAGGTGTACTTTGAGGGAGGAGTACTGGAGATCTGAGTCTAACAAAGAGATCAGGTAGTCCAGAATTTGGCTCACTGGACAAGTAAAAGGGTCCAGATTATGCTTGGCAGACCAGATGGCAAACCTCTTCCACTTCATGGTGTACATGGTCCAAGTGGAGGGTTTCTGAGTGGCCACTAGGACATCCGCCACCCTATGGGAAACCCTCAACCTGGCGATGGCTATATCCTCAGGAGCCAGGCATGCAGATGAAGGGACTATTTTTTTTGTAAACTTTATTTTCATAGATAAGCATGGTTACACTGAGTCATATTACACCGCACCTTAAAGATTACAGATTTGCTATTCATCTGTAAGGAAACAGAATATTAATGACTTATTAAAGTGTAACATCAGTCCTACAACAGATGGGAAAAAATATTAAGCACATAGGAACTACATATGTGCAAGACATTGTACTGTTCCAAAGGGGTACTCTTAAGTGTACAATCCATACAATCCATTAGATTTAAATAACACCTTCACATGCTGTCATATTCACTACATAGCAGAGAAATAACAGACTATCTATTTGACCCTTTATAGAATGTCCCTGGGTGGACTCAAAAGGAAGGGAACCACTCCAACTGAATTGCTTCCTCTACAGGGTACCACACCTCTTCATTTTTCTCTGTTTGACCTCTAATTAAATATTGGGTTTTCTCTAATTTCATACACGCCATGAGAGAATTTATCCATGAGGCAACAGTGGGCAGCTCTTTCAGCCTCCAATAATGAGCTGACATGCGCATGCCCAACTACTTCTCCCATCCTCCATAGACTGTAGCTTGTCCTGGGCCCCTCCCTCCTTCCAGAAGGTAAGCCCAACAGGGTTTCTATGGGATCCAACCTCAGTTGGATTTTAAGTGTGTCTGATAATAAGGAGAGAATGCCCTTCCAGTACTTTCGAACCTTGTGGCCGCCCCAGATCAAATGAAAGAATATACCTTCTTGTATAGAGCATTTGGGGCATAGGTTAGAACTCGATGGATCAATTCTGTGAGCTAGGGTTGGTGTGAAGTAGGTGTGCATCAATATATTATATTGGATAGCTCTCAGCCTATTATTGACGACCAGTTCCCTCCCATTAACCCCTCAGGCTGGAAATCTGCTTCCCATTTATTACTGATTTTTTTCCAGAGGGTCTGGTAGAGCCCTTTTCAGAGGCTTGGAAGAGGGGTCCACCTGACACCCCATATACAGCTCCTCCAAGGGGGAGCGACCTAGAGTATTTTGACCTTGATGGGTCGTGACCCATGCTTCCACCTTAACCTTGAGCTTTATATAAAGAAAGAAATGAGATGCATTCAGTTTAAAGCTGCATGATAGCTCACTAAAAGGTAGTATTCTTCCCTCTCTAAAAAACTGACTTAGGATAGAGAGACCAAAGGTGAACCATTGTTTCAAGCTGCTTGCTTCACTGGCATGCATGACCCTCCTCCCAGCAAAAAGAATCTCAGGGTGCTATCCAGGGAAATTGATTGTTCTTGTCCCAAAATATTATGTGCTCTCATCCATGCTTTCCAAGATGACCTGGTGCAGGGATTATTTTTTTCTGATCCTGCCCTTCCCTTAGGGATCCCGCAAGCACCTGAAGGTACACTGAGGAATATTTAGTATTCTCCAATGCCACCCAAACCGGGCATTTATCCTTCTCTTTCAGCAAGTCTTGTACATGAGCTTGTTGTGTGGCAATGTAATAAAATTGTACATTGGGGAGACCCAACCCACCCTGCTTCAGTGGTCACCACAAGATATCTCTTCTTATTCTAGGTTTTTTACCCTGCCATAATAGTTGGGTAATAGCTCCCTCTAGGAATTTGATACATATTTGCAGGATAACCACTGGGAGGGTTTGAAACAGGTAGAGAAACTGTGGTAAAACTCTCATTTTTATGAGGTTCACCCTACCCAAGAGTGTTAGGGGCAACACCTGCCATCTTACACAGTCTTCCATAACCTTTTTTATTACTGGGAGGAAGTTAGATTTAGCCAATAGAGAGAGTTTAGCTGGGAGGTGAATTCCCAGGTACTTGATCACCTTGGAGGGGGGAATAGTAGTACCTGCAATTGAGATTGAGGGTTTCCTGTCCCCCAAGGGGATCCACTCACATTTGCCCCAATTAATTTTGTGTCCAGATAAAGGGCCATATACTTCAAAGATTTTGGTCAAGGTTGGCAAGGCTTTATCAGGCTGATCCAAAAATAATAGAATGTCATCTGCAAAGAGCGAAATGATATGGTTTGTCCCCTTCCAATAGTAGCCCTTAATAGCTACATTTTCCCTAATTGCAGCCCGCTCGTGCTTCAATAGTGAGAACATATAACAGGAGGGATAGGGGACACCCCTGTCTAGTGCCTCGGGTGAGATTAAAAGGGCTAGATAATATTTTATTGGTTAGAATTTGTGCCCGAGGGGATGTATATAAGGCCTTCAACCGTTTCATCATACATTACCCCATACCAAATTTTCGAAGCACTGCAAGCATGAAAAGCCATTCTACATGATCAAATGCCTTTTCAGCATCTAGAGCCAGGAGATCCCTCCCCCCTTTCTTCAGGGACCATTTATGCATTATGTTTAACATTCACCTCAGGTTATGCTTTGCCTGCCTTCCTTTCACAAAACCCCCTTGGTCTAAATGGATTACGGTCAGAAGGGCCCTCTCTAGCCTGGAGGACAATATTTTGGCAACTAGTTTATAATCAGCGTTTCAAAGAGAAATGGGGCTGTATGAACCACATTTGGAGGGGTCTTTCCTAACCTTATTCCCATCAAAGTGTGTGAGGGATTGCGTAATCAATAGATCCCTTTCCAGCCTGCCAGAGGTTAGTTGGTTACATTGGCCTTCACGGTTTTTTAAGTTCTTTGGCAGTTTGGGGACTGGGGAGATCATTGCTTTCCCCTCTAGGGCTGTGATTTTTTGGCCAGGTTTTCTTCCTCTTGGATATGAGAGTTTATTTTCTTGTAGGCCATATAGGAAATAGATTCCCCTCTAATGTACGCCTTCAGTGCATCCCAGACGCTATTAAGGCCTGTCTCCCGTTTTGTTACATTCGATGAAATCTCTTATTTTCTCAGTGATTTGCTCTAGATATTGTTTATCCAATAGTAGTGTAGGGTCCATTCTCCACTGCATAGGAGGAGACTCCCCTTTATGAGGTGTAAGTATCACTAGCAGCGGAGCATGGTCTAATATAAATATTGGGCCATATGAGGCAGCCAAATCCTTCCCAATTAGGTCAGGGGACATGAACATATAATCTAGCCTTTTATATATCTGGTGGGCATGAGAAAAAAAGGAATACTCCCTATCCTGGGGGTGGCAGTGTCTCCAGGACTCAACCAAAGCTCTGCCTTCTGCTAAATTCCTTAAGGCAGTTACACTGCATGGGGGGGGAGGTCTAGGTCTCCCTCCCGAGTGGTCTTTCTAAGGGTCCCAATAAGTATTAGAATCACTACCCATTACTATTTTATCAGGGTATGGTGCCAACGTCACTCCCAAGTGGGTGACAAAGTCCAGGGAGTCAAAGTTGGGCCCATAAACAGACACCAGAGTGTAGTTGATACCTCTGAAATCCACCTCAACCACCACATACCTCACTTGGAGATCTGAGAGAGTCAAGATCAACTTATGTGGTATATTAGGGTGCCCCCAAATAGCTACCCCTCTCGCTTTAGAAGCAACTGTACTTGTAATGTTGTACTGTGTCTACTGACGAGGAGCCTTTGCAAAAGAGTCCGTGGACTCAAAAGGTGTAATTCCAATTTTCTCAATAAATAAATAAATGGGGCCACCAAGAGGGTCCCCCTCCCCAAAGAAGAAGCTAAACGAGACGCCTCCTACCTGGTCAGGTGAATTTTTTGGAGGAAAATTATGTTTCACCATTCATCCGCCTTATTTGTGTTTACACCTTTTTCCTATTTATCACTGTTTTCAACACACTGACATTCCAAGAGACAAAAGTTAACTTCTCCATATAAGTTCCCGTTGAGATATTACCAGTACCCACAGCTTGCACCATAAAAATTCTTTCATAACATAGCAATCAAGCCTTTCAATTTTCTTAACTTTTTAACACCCACAAACTAGCCCACTTATTCCTTCCCATATTAAACCCCCCACTTAACTTTACTTGAACTATCCCAACTGTTCCTCCACCCCTGAAACAGTTTAAGAAACAAAAAAACATACTTTTTTTTATTTAGTTGTTTAACCAGGTATAGCACACTTTTAACCCCTATTAAGGTAAATAACCTCATTGCTTTCCACCTACTACTTCTCGTGCATTGAGCTAGGTAGCCACTGCTTGCCTAAGAAATTAAAGTAGTATGTCATCCCTTTTCCACCCTCCTGCCAGGGGTGGGCAGGGGAGAGAGCATCCCCCGGAGTGGAGGTAAGACCTGGGGGTGGGCACCACTCCCTCAAACTTTTCTTTTCCAATAAGTGGTTCCTGGAATTACATAAAGTATACTCTCTGTTTTGAACCCTTCTTGGATATTGTGAGGGGGGGGGCCATCTCCCACACTGAAAAAGTGGGAAGGACCCCTCTAGTCTTACTACATAGCTCAGATTGACCATAATTGCTCCTACGACCATGTACTTTGCTCCTCGGAGGGGTTACATCTGGTCTAAATAGGCACCATCTGATATTTCTTCAAGTGATCCCCCATCCCCCTCATACCACTTCTTATTATTGTCAATGTTCAGGAAAAACTGTATCATAATAAATAAAGGTGCCACAGTAACAAGATATATAACACAGACATTAATAAATGAAAATTGCTACTATAAAATCAGTACGTATTACAGTCTCAAGTCCCAATCTTGGTCTTTTAGGCCAAAAGTAAAATGCCCTCTATCATCCAAGTTACTAAAGTCATCTGGGCAGGCCAGAATCAGCCACCACTAGTTATGGTAAAAGGCAAAGAAAAGCGGTACAACTTAAATAATCAATAGTAGTCATGACTTGCTAGTTCTTCTGTTGGGCAAATTTAAGCTGCCTATGTCTAGCCAGTTTGTAAGAAAAGGATTTGTAGTTTGATGCCCGAGGCTCAGATGACCTCCCGTGGTCAGAGGAGGAGGCCAGGAAGGGTCCCTCCCCCAAAGGTCTAGCCCTTATAGGCCATCTAACAGGTGTTACAAAAAAGAGGTGTGCAAGAACAAGGGGCACAATTTGAAGATGGGGGCGGCTCAGAGGTAATGTAAGGAAGTATTTTTTCACTGAGAGGGTTGTGGATGCATGGAATAGCCTTCCGGAGGAGGTTGTGGAGTCAAAAGCAGTGGTTGAATTTAAGCATGCATGAGACAGTCATAAGGCAATTCTAGGGGGTGGGGGTAAGAAGTAGGCTGCTGGTTAACTGGGATCTACAGCTTATCCATTAGGTAGGGAAATGGACAGACTGGGTGGGCCAAGAGGTCCTTATCTGCCATCAAATTCTATGTTTCTATGTTACGGTCTGAGGGAGAATCGCTCCCAGCCCACAAAGGAAAGACTACCTCAGTACCTGAAAAATTGTAGGCCCCAGGTCTTATCAACCCTTAGAGGAAGAGACATGCTGGTTATTCTTTTCCTTCTCCAACTCCTTTACATATTCCATAACTGCCTTGGGATCTGTAAAGGCTTTCTGTTTTCCTCCCTATTGATGGATAACCAGACAGGCAGGGTAATCAGAGAGAACGATCAATTGAGATCATGTAGCTTTTTCTTTACCACAAAGAATGCCGGTCTCTGTATTTGAAGTAGTCTCGAGTAGTCGGAGGGGGGAAAATAATGACTCTGGACTGCTGCACGGTAAAACGGCCAAGTTTTCTTGCTGCATCTAGCATGTAGTGTCTGTCTTGGCATCTGAAAAATTTCACCAAGAGGTGCCGTGTTTTCTGGTCTGGAGGAGGCTTCATGCCTGGGGATGGGTGAGCTCTTTGAATTTCTAATGAAATTTCTGGGGGTACCTGTAGAGACTGGCAAATCAATTCTGACATAAAGGCCGAGCAGTCCCTTCCCTCTTGCCCCTCAGGCATTCCTACCACCCTGATATTCCAGCGTCTTTCACGGTTCTCATGATCATCAATGCACTGCTTAAGGAAGTCTATCTCTTTCAAGGATTTTTGTAGTTCGGAAGATGATCTCTGGCTGCTGTCTTTTTGTATCCCTAATCTGGATTCCAGTTCTGTTATTCTGGTTTTGTGCAAGTCAACCGTCTCAGAGACCATGTTTACTGTTTGTTGTAGATGTTATAACTGGGAGGTAAGATTTTCAAAACCAGCTTCCATTCATGTTCCCAAGTCATATTTTAAGTCTTTTATCAGTCTCTCAAGCGATAGGTCGCAGTCCGTGAGACTAGGTTTGTCTGCCATCTCGAGGGATACTGCAGGGTAGGCCGATAGATTTGCAGGCTGAGTTGGAACTCGTGTTGCAGGCTTTTCCGGGCCCATAGCAGTAGGTGTTTCCCTCAGCGATCTGAAGGGCAATTTTGACTTTTTCTTTGAAAATTTAGATGAAGAAGGCATCTGAGCGATAGATTCTCCAAATATTTGCAGTTTTCTGATTGATTTGTGGCAGGACAGTAGAGAAATGCAGTGGATAGTTACGGAGCTCCTTATCAACCCTCCATCTTGCTCCCAGTTAGGCCACACCGCCCCCCCCCAGATGAAGGGACTTGAGGTTGGGATAGACCAGTGTTCCCTGGGTCTGCGTAAACAAAGTAGTAGACCAGGGAGGGGCTGTGGATATGGCCTACCTAGATTTTAGCAAGGCATCTGACACAGTCTCACACAAAAGATTAATACACAAGTTAGCCAGCCTTGGAGTGGGTCCCAAGGTGGTAGCCTGGATAAAAAACTGGCTGAACAACAGGACGCAAAGGGTAATAGTAAACGGAGTCCACAGTGAAGAAAGGAGGGTAACTAATGGGGTACCGCAGGGTTCAGTACAGAAATCGGTCCTCTTTAATGTCTTTATAAGTGACATTGTAGAGCACCTGGAAGGAAAGGTATGTCTCTTTGCAGATGACACAAAGATCTGCAACAGGGTTGATACACAAGGTGGGGTGGAAAGAATGAAAAGGGACTTGGCAAGGTTGGAGGAATGATCAAATATGTGGCAGCTCAGATTCAGTGCAAAGAAGTGCAAGTTAATGCATCTGCAAAACAAAAACCCAGGGGAAGAGTACACAATGGGGGGTGAGTTAATAACAACAACAAAAATTGAAAGAGACCCAGGAGTAATTATAGCAGAAGACCTAAAGGTGGGTGTAATGTGAGAAGGCAGTAAGGAGGGCTGGGGGGATGCTGGAATGCATAGGGAGAGGCATCAACAGTAGAAAACAGGAAGTTGTTATCCCTCTGTACAGACAGTTAGTGAGACCCCATCTGGAGTACTGCGTGCAATTCTGGAGACCCCATCTCCACAAAGACATAGACAGAGTGGAGACTGTTCAGAGGAGGGTCAACCAAATGGTGCAGAGTCTGCACCAGAAGTCATACGAAGAGAGACTAAAGCAGCTTAATATGTATACTCTTGAGGAAAGGAGGGAAGGGGGGCATGATAGAAACTTTCAAGTATCTCAAGGGAATTAAAGTACAAGAGGGTAGTATCTTTCAGAAGAAGAGATGTGCAAGAACAAGGGGGCACAATTGAAGATAGAGGGGGGACGGCTCAGAGGTAATGTTAGAAAGTAGTTTTTCAGAGAGGGTTGTGGATGCATGGAACAGCCTTCCTGAGGAGGTTGTGGAGTCAGGAACAGTGGAAGAATTCAAGAATACGTGGGACAGGTATAAGGCAATTCTAGTGGGGGGTAGGAGGAAGTAAGCTGTTGATTAACTAGAATCTGCAGCTTATCCATCAGGTAGGGAAATGGGCAGACTAGGTGGGCCAAGCGGCCCTTATCTGCCGTCAAATTCTATGTTTCTATGAGGCAGAGGGATCGGAGGTTCCTCTGCCAAATGTTTCACCAATGGAAACAACATCTGCCATGGCCAGAATGAAGCTACCAGAATCATGCTGGCCCCCCCTCCATTTTCAGCTTGATTAGCTCTGAATCAGAAGAAACAGAGGGAAGGTGTAAAGGAACTCCTGCTCCAGAAGAGGAAGAACATTTCTCACCAGAAAACTCCAGGCCCTGAATCTAGTGAGCAGAAACTGGGCAATTTTGCATTGAGTGGGGATGCGAAAAGGTCCAACTCTGGAAGACCCCATCTGACGAACAGGTCTTCTGCGACAGAGCAGAAACTCCCACTCATGCATGCTGAACTGCATCCTGCTGAGGCTGTCAGCCAGGGAGTTTAGCATGCTTGGGAAGTGAACCACCAAGAGAAACCATGGTCTAGAGCCCAGTACTACACTCTCATGGCCTCCCTGCAGAGGGGATATGAATGTGTCCCCCCTCCCCGCTTGTTGACGCAGCGGACTACACCAAGGTTGTCAGACCGAATCAACAACTGACCTAGGAGGAGATGGTTCTGAAAGGCCTGCATGGCATAAAGGACCACCCGCATCTCCAGAACATTGATATGCAGGGATAGTTAGCTCTGGGACAACGACCCTTGCGTTTGAAATGTGCCCAGGTGCACCTCCAGCCCAAGCCAAAAGCCTCCGTCGTGAGGATCTGCTGGGGGGAGGACAATTAGAATGGGACTCCTTGCACCAGGTTCAGTGGGTCCATCCACCACTGGAGCACCTGGCGGACTGGAGAAGAGACTAGCACTAACTGGTCTAATTTGTCTGTGCGCTGGTCCCATTGTACTCTGAGAATCCACTGGAGAATGCGATGTGGTGCCAGGCCAGTGGAATGGTGGGGATGGCCATGGCCATCAACCCCAACAGCCTCAAGTATACCTTGGCAGGGGTATGATGGCTCTAGGTGACCTCTTGAGCCTAAGCCATAAGGCTCTCTGCTCTGTTCTGAGGTAGGAAGGCCTTTCCCTGTGCCAAGTCCAGAATCACCACTATGTATTGCAGCCTTTGGGACAGGATTAGACCGACTTGGGCAAGCTGATTGTAATGCCCATGGAAAGAAACAGCTGAAGGGTTCTCTCTAGAGTCTGGAGGAGCTGTTCTCTGGATGGGGCTTTTAGGAGCCAATCATCCAGATAGGGGAAAACATACAGTCCCTCCCTTCTGAGAGCTGCAGCTACCACTGCTAAGCATTTGTTAAAGACCCGCAGCGCAGAGGACGAGCCAAAGGGCAATACCATGAATTGGTAAAGCTTGCCCTGGAACCGAAACGGGAGGAATCTCCTGTGTGGTGGAAACACCAAGATGTGTAGATACACCTCCTGCATGTCCAGGGAACACAGTCAGTCACCCTGCTTGAGGAGAGGCAGCAAGTCTGGCAGTTACCATTTGGAACTTTTTGTACTGAACACACAAATTGAGGTCTAAAATGGGCCTCATGTTTCCGGTTCTTTTGGGAACCAGGAAGAACCTAGAGTAAAATGCCTTATATCTTTGGTGCCTGGGCACTGACTCAATGGCCTGTTTGTGTAAATGGGACTATTTGTGTAAATGGGACTATACCTCCTCCTGGAGAACAGACAGATAGGCCGGGGAGTAGGTGGAGGGCACTGGAGGAGTCTCTACGGGCAGCTTGATGAGCTCCAGAGTGTGACCCCTTTCTATAATTTGAAGAATCCAGGCATCTGACGTGATGGTTTTCCATTGATTGAGATGGAGGGAGGACCGGCCTCTGACCACCACCTCTTGGTCGGGGACCGGAAAACGGGGGTCTGGCAAGGAATCAAATGGAGGCAGATATGGCCGCTGGGGCTGGCACATCACCCATAGGGTGCTTGGCCATGGCTCCAGCAGAGGAGGGGGTGGGCAAGGCAGTGGAGGCTCTGTGTTTGCTTTGGGGCCAAGAGGCTGCTCCAGATTTGTGGGACACTAAGAAAAGAAGGGTGCTGTCTGCTCTTGGGCTTTACTGAATGTTATTCATATGTCTTAATGGTTTATATTTGATTGTATGTCACCCAGAGCCTCTGGGATTGGGTGCCAGAAAAATAAAATATGCCTTGCCTGTGTATGACAGAGAAAATGTACAGACTTGGTAGCCCTGCCAGATACCTGCAGCTCGTTTATGATATCCTGTACATCTGGCCCAAACAACTTGGAGCCCCTAAAAGGGGCATGAAGCACCTTTTGCTGTACATCAGCAGGAAAACCCAAGACCCTCAGTCAGGAGTGCCTATGAAGGCAAATGCCAGTGGTAGCATCTTTGGCACCAGTATCTGAGCTATCATAGAAGGCCCGCAAGAGGTGCTTGCTAATATCCTCAGCATTTTGCAGGCACTTAAGAACCTCTTGTTTTTGGGTACAATTAGGAGGGACCTGAGCCGTGGCCTTGCCCTTCTCCCAAAGGGTATTCTGATACTTAACCATATGGGAAAGGTAACTTGTGATCCTCTGCACAAGGGTGGTGGAGGCATAAACCCTCTTGCCCCAGATGTCAATCCTACAGAATTCTCTGTCGGGGAAGGGAGCTAAGGTGCTTGGGCACCCTAGACTTATTATGGGCTACCTTTATAACCACAGAATCTGTCTCTGGTTGGGCAGCATAATGTGAAATACCCTGAGGGGCATGATATAATTTATCAGCCCTGTGGGGCATAGCTGGCACTATGTCAGGCCTGTGCCAGGTTGCAGCTGTTGCATTCCTACAGCAGGAAGGATAGGTGGAATGACTTTAGTAGGAGACTCTGGAATGTCTAAGAAATCTGACAGATCTCCTCTAGTGGCATTCTCCTCCTCCATATGGAAGCCCATGGCTGAGGACAACTGTTTCAAGACACTGAAGAAAGAAAAGTCCTCTGGAGGAGACCTAGGGGTATGTTTGACAGAGTCCTCATTCACTGATGTTGACATTAACAAAGGCTGATCAGGCAAGCCTGGCAGCAGTTGGCATATCATTTCTGAGAATAAAAGCATTGTTTGTGTGTTAACAATGCCCATATCAGGGGTCATGACTGTGGTTGTCGACAGCAGGTTCAGACCCCCCCCGGTGACAATGCCATCATGTTACCAGTAGTGGGCCAGGTAGCACCTAAGCCAAGCCCCGACGACCTTAGTGTCTGGTCAAGGGAGACCCACAGAAGGGTGGCAAGGGACACCACATGGGAAGGAAACAGCTTCTGATAGGGGACTCAATTGTTAGAGGGGTAGACCTGGGGAAGGGAGAGGAGAGGGAAGTAAGGTGCCTGCCTGGTGCCATGGCTTGGAAGGACAAGAAGCAAATCCTCAGGATTGCAGAAGCAGCATCACAGGAGAGGGAACTAGATATCATTGTCCACCTTGGGACAAATGACCTAGCTAGGCATGGAATCAGTGCAGTGCAGGATGAAATTGTGGAGTTGGGGAGGGGCCTCAGACAGGTAGCAAGCACGGTTACCTTCTCAGAGGTGCTGCCAGTCCATGGCAGGGGTGAGGCAAGGGTACTACACACCATGCAGTTTAATAAATGGTCGCAAAACTGGCACAGAGCACAGGGCTTTGGCTTCATTGGGGACTGGGGTACACCTAGAGAGATGAAGGTCTATACTGGCACGATGGTCTGCATCTGTCCATGAAGGGAACCAAGATCCTAAGTGACAGGTTTAAATGCTTCAGTGGCAAGCTTTTAAACTAGCCATGGGGGGAGGTGCTAATAAGAGGCAGAAAATGTCAAGCCTCCCCCCACAAAACATGACGGGTAGTAAGGTAAACATTGAGGTACAGTGCTCAACAGAGAGCAGGACAGGGGTAAATGGAAAAATAGACAAGGGCAAAAAGAGCAGGCATGGGGTAAAAAAGGATAAAGCCAACATTAAATGGAGGGCAATAAGTATCAATACCCATAGTCTGGGAAACAAGCTTCCTGAGCTAGTAGCCTTGATGGAAGATGAAAAATTGGATATTGTGGCAGTCACAGAAACATGGTATACGGGGAATCATGACTGGGATGTCAACATACCAGGGTACACAGTTTACAGAAGGGACAGGGAGGGAAAAAGAGGAGGTGGAGTATCTCTATACATAAGTGAAGGGATCAAAGCTACAGAACTAAAAAGTAAAGGGGGAGGACAAGAGGCACTCTGGGTCACCTTGCAGACAGGGAATGGCACCACAATCCGCACAGGGGTTGTATACAGACCTCCATCTCAAGGGGAGGAAATGGACAAGAAAATGATAGAGGACATTCTCAAAATGACTGAAAGAGGGGAGATACTGTTGATGGGGGACCTGAATATGCCAGATGTTAACTGGATGACATGTACTGCAGCCACAACAAAGAGCAGGGTCATTCTCGATGCCCTGCAGAGGGGAAGCCTTAGACAGCTAGTGTTGGAACCCACTCGGGAGGGAGCAATACTAGACCTGGTACTCTCAAATGAGAGAGGATCACAAATTTAGAAGTCAGTAGACATCTGGGAACAAGCGACCACTGCACAGTGTGCTTCACAATAAGCACAACCATGGAGACAAGCCATACAAAAGCAAGCATACTGGACTTTAGAAGGGCTGACTTTGGCAAAATGGGTGAATTCTGAGGAATATACTAGCAAATGGCCAAAAGGAGGAGTGGAAGAACAATGGAGAAAAATCAAAACTGCCATCATAGAGGCAACAAGCCTTTGTGTGAAACAGATAAAGAAAACAAAGCAGAGTAAAAAAACACTATGGTTCTCAAAACAGGTGGCAGGGAAGGTTAAGGAGAAAAAGGCTGCATTCAAAAAGTGTAAGGCATCACAGAAGGAGCGCGACAGGGGACTGTATCAATTAAAGCAGAAAGAAGTGGGGAAGGCAGTCAGAATAGCAAAAGCCCAAACTGAGGAAAAAATAGCCAATTCAGTTAAGAAGGGGGATAAAACCTTTTATAGGTACATTAGAGAGCATAGAAAGGTTAAGCGAGGAATAGTGAAGATTAATAAGGGAGAGGGGAGGTGGGCAGAGGGAGACAGTGAAAAGGCAGAGATACTGAATGAATACTTTTGCTCAGTATTCACAAAAGAAGATGTGGAGGAGTTACCTGAACCAGACAATAGAAGCACTCTGGGTAGGGGGGTTGACACCAGTCCGTTTACAGAATAAAGAGTCCTGAAAGAACTCCTAAAACTCAAGGTGGACATAGCAATGGGGCCTGATGGGATTCACCCCAGAATCCTAAAAGAACTAAGGGAGGACCTAGTGACACCACTGACCACACTTTTTAACAAATCATGGGAGGATTGGGTGGTACCTGAGGACTGGAGGAGGGCAGATGTGATTCCTCTTCACAAAGTGGGAGCAAGGCAGAAGCAGGAAACTACAGACCTGTAAGTTTGACCTCAGTGGTAGGGAAAATGATGGAATCACTTCTGAAAGAAAGAATTGTTGAATAACTAGAGGTCAGCGGGGCACAGGACCCAAAGCAGCATGGATTTACAGCAGGAAGGTCATGTCAGATGAATCTAATAGATTTCTTTGACTGGGTGACCAAAGTAATAGACCAGGGAGGGGCTGTGGATATGGCCTACCTAGACTTTAGCAAGGTATTTGACACAGTCCCACACAAAAGATTAATAATCAAGTTAGCCAGCCTGGGAGTGGGTCCCAGGGTGGTAGCCTGGTTTGAAAACTGGCTGCACAACAGGACACAGAAGGTAATAGTGAGTGGAACACATTCCAAGAAAGGGGGGTCACTAGTGGAGTACCTCAGGGCTCAGTACTGGGTCCAGTCCTCTTTAACATCTTTATAGGTGACATTGCAGAGGGTCTGGAGGGAAAGGTATGCCTCTTTGCAGATGATACAAAGATCTGTAACAGAGTTGATACACAAGGGGGGGTAGAAAGGATGAGAAGGGACTTGGCAAGGTTGGAGGAATGGTCAGACATATGGCAACTTAGAGTCAATGCAAAGAAGTGCAAAGTAATGCACCTGGGAAACAAAAACCCAGGAGAAGAGTACACAACAACAGGGGAGGTACTAACAACAACAAAAATGGAACAGGACTTGGAGGTAGTCATATCAGATGATCTAAAGGTTGATAAGCAATGTGAGAAGTCAGTAAGGAGAACCAGGGGGATACTGGGATGCATAGGAAGGGGCATCACAAGTAGAAAAAAGGAAGTGGTTATACCTCTGTACAGACAATTGGTGAGACCCCATCTGGAGTACTGTGTGCAGTTTTGGAGACCTCATCTACACAAGGACATAGACAGGATGGAAGCAGTCCAGAGGAGGGCAACGAAAATGGTGCAGGGTCTGCATCAGAAATCATATGAAGAGAGACTGAGAGAGCTTAATATGTATACCCTTGATGAAAGGAGGGACAGGGGGGACATGATAGAAACGATCAAGTACCTCAAGGGAATCAACAAAGTCCAGGAGGGTAGCATCTTTCAGAAAAAGAGATGTGTAAAAACAAAGGGATACAATTTAAAGATAGAGGGGGGACGGCTCAGGGGTAATGTGAGGAAATCTTTTTTCACGGAGAGAGTGGTGGATGCATGGAACTGCCTTCCTGGGATGGTTGTTGGGGCTAAAACAGTGGGGAATTCGAACATGCATGGGACAGACACAAGGCAATTGTAGTGGGGGGTGGCAGGAAGTAGGCTGTTGGTTAACTAGAATCTGCAGCTTATCCAGTAGGTAGGGAAATGGACAGACTGGGTGGGCCAAATGATCCTTATCTGCCATCAAAGTCTATGTTTCTATGTTGGTCAACTGTTGGGGAGGTGTCACCGCCGCTGTAGCGGATGATGATGGAGGTGGTACCTACTGCCCACATCGGCAACCTAGGGTGTCAGGGAGGCCTTGCCCTTGTTGCGGTGTTTATGTTTATGGCTCCCCGATGGCGTTTAGATTTCAAAGACGGATTCAACTGATGGGGCAGGTGACAGATTTTTCCTGTAGTTGTTCTTCCATCGCTGCCAAAGTTTTCTTTAATAGGAACTTTTCCAGCACTCCTTTTCTGCATCGCCTGGTATTGGAGTTGATGGCCCTACAAATCTCACACATTTGAACGTTGTGACAGGGGCCAAAACAGCAGAAACACACATCATGTGTGTCGTCCTTGTAAATCTTCTCTCCACAATAGCAATACCAAAATAATTTTTATGTTTCTTTTGGTCTTACAGGAGAGTCAAAAATCACTAGATTAGTGATTCTTTACTAAAAAGAGAATAAATGACTGTGTAAGCATGACTGACAGTGGGAAAAGACCTGAGGAGAGATGGAGCTACCCACATTTATGTAGATGCTGATGCATAACATTATCGTGGTTGGTCCCAGGCTTGCAAAAGTTTCTGTGTGGTCCTAACACTCACATGGGTATAGTTCCAAAGGTGTGGCCTGATGAGAGATATACTTGAAGAACATCTGAGTATTCAGCACTTTTCACAGGGCAACAGTACTATGAGGGACAGACAAAGCCAGGACATACGTTTAATACAGCCAGCTAATCCCCCACTCATGGAGGCCACCTTGTTGGGAGTTATACAATACCCTCAAGTGGTGCTGTGCTGCCTCTGCTTCTGACAAATGTCCAAAGCTGTGCAGTAGTTAGGAGGCTCTGCACTTGCCACCATAGTTGGAGCTGGTAAGCCGCCATATGGACCTGGTGTGAAGTACTTGTTAGAAGTGATCTGGCCAAAGAAAACACTTTCCTTCCCAGTGCATCAAATTCCCTGGAGTCCTAACTGGCAGGTCAGTGAAGATCAGGCACTGTATCCTAGTTCGGGTCTAAAGGACCTAAAGCCCCGATGTAGTTGTGAGGTATAGCCTCTACAGACCTGGTAGGTGCGCAGTACCTTGCTATGAGGTCCTGACGGAGGGAGGTGGCATGTAGGGACAATGCCATAGCACCATTGTTGCCTCCATGGCTCTGTAACAGGGAGAAATGACAATAGTGTCAGTATTGGAAACCCCAAGAAGTCCCAATGGCAGGGCGACAGGATTGAAGGATTGCGACTGGTCCAGTGCCTGTAGCATCTCCCTCAATGAACTGCTAGTACAGGACATACTCAGCAGATGAGGCCATGTGTAGAGAAGATTCACTGCCATTTGAGGAGGATGTTGAGCTAAGGCAGGAAAACTGCCTGAGTGAGGCATCAGGGAGGATGCCCCGAAATGGGCCCCATCGAAATTCCTCAGCCTGGTCTCTGTGATGCTCACCCATAGGCAGTACTGTGTCAGTGTCAATAGGCCTGGTGACCTGAAGAACATAGGCATCCTGTCCATTCACTCCAGCATCACTTGAGGCAAAGGTCTAAGAGGAAACCAGACAACCCACGTTGCAGGGTTTTATGTGATAATGGCGAAAGCCTAAAGGCGATCGCCGTTATCAAGAAGTCAGGAGTGCCGAAAACATTTTCGGACTCTAACACCCCTGCACAGCAAAACGGGCACTGGGAACTTAGTTTTTAATCGTTTTCTGTGGGGATTGTCCCCTGCACCCCTACTAAAGGATTCTCAATTCCAGGGGTGCATGTCATGTGTGTGTGTCTGTGCAAACATTAAAAATAAAAGGTCGGGCTGGGCACACAAAATGCACCAGTGCCCAGACCAGAACCCAGTACCTTGCTGACCAGCTCCAGCAACCCACCCAACTCGCCACGGGGTCGGCTCGGCAACCACCACTGTACAACCCTTCACGTCCCCTTGCTGTGCATGCTTGCTCTTCCCCCCCGCTTACGTGTATATAGTGACATCCTGTTGCTATACTTGCTGACCCCCCCCATCCAGCTGCCCTACCATCACCATGAGGCGGATTGCCATTATTGTTGGCACCCTTTCCCCAGTGCCCTCATCACAGGATAGCAGGCTGCAGCACCTGTGCCACAGGTAGGGTCATGAGGCTCCAGCGACACCCTTGCCCTGGGGGAGATTGAGAGGAGACTCCAGCTGATGACAGTCCTATGACCTCAAATAGAGGTTGAAAGTCTGTGACTGAGTAGGTCCCAATCAGAGGCTTGACTCTAGCTTTGCACCAATGATGATGCCCCAGCATGAGAGAACTCAGCACTGAAGCTGTCACTGCTGAGTCGGCACTGACATCAGAAGCTCCAACAGCCCTGTTGCTGAGCATAAGCCCCATAGTGACAACAGCCATGGCGACACCGATGGCCAACTTCACCAAAGTTGTGGATAAGGCAAAAGCTTTTGACCCTGACTCCGGGCTGGTCAGTCACTAATGGTTATGGACATTGATAGGTTCTCAACTGGCCGCAGAGAGGGAGTTAATGGTACACATGACACTATCACAGAGGTTTCAACACAGCTCCATCATGGTGGGGGGCGGGGGAAGAGCTCGGTGACTCAGCTGTGTCAGACATAAGGGTGAGTGGACCTTGGGGAATGGTCTGAAGTCCTGTCTAGTGACCTACTGGCCTAATGCCTACCTCGTAGGTTTGAACTTCCAGGCCCAGCTTCATACAATTGAGTTACAAGGTCTAGTAGTCAAATTAAAAGCAGGCATCAGAAACAGACAATGATGGCAGAAAAAGACAAGAGATCCATCCAGTCTGCCCAAGTTCCCTATAATCCCTGGAACATTACAGTAATGTTGGCACTTACCGTAACAGTGATCTTCGAGAGAATCTCTTGCAGCAGGTCACACATTCAGGAACATCCCACCATTGCCACTAGATTTACTCGGAGGATTTTCACCAGCAGTTCACCTGGGGACTGCCCACGACGATGTCACGTGTTGTGCTGTATCCTATATAAGCATGGGCAATCCTGGACCCTCCTTGGTCCTTTTCCTGGCAGCGACCACATGCAGTGAGCATGCTGGGAAGGTGCTTTGAGGGAACCAAGGAAAAGGGAGATTCCCCAGACAAATGCGGAACAAAACTTATGCTTTGGTGGAGCGAGAGGCAGCAAGGCGCACCGCATGGGGTGAAGGGGGGAGGGACGGCATGACCAACTGCAAGAGATTGTCTCGAAGAGCTACTGTTACGGTAGGTTCCAAGGTAAAGTACAGTAATGTAAGAACTTACCAGAAGAGTAGATCTTCGAGAGGCGCTCTTGCAGCAGGCTACACCATAAGTGTGGCCACTTCAGTGGCATGTTTCAGAGAGGTTTCTGCTGCAGAGGTTTGTGAGGCAGCATCTTGGTCTGCAGTACACATCTTCACCAAACATTACAGTCTGGACATTGCCTTCAGGCGATGTGCTAATTTCAGTTGTGCCATACTGCAAAACCTGTACTAGCCTACCACGGGTCCACCACCCTTCTTTTCCATAGCTCTATTAACTGCTAGGGACTCGTTCCTACATGTGTGACCTGCAGCAAGAGATATCCTCAAAGAAGACAGTACAGATCTTGCTTGGAGTGGGAGCTCTTGCAGCAGGCTACACCATAAGGACTATGCTGCCAGGCACTAGGACCCCACAGAAAATTTTTTAGCTAGCAGTACCCAGTGGGGACCGCCTCCAACGTCCACCAATGGTATAAAAGGGGGGCTCCCGGCCACACCCCAGTTCTCCCGCCAGAGACCACCCCAGTTCTCCCGCCAGAGACCCGGCTGACAAATAATAGAGAACCGATGTGAGTGGAATACCCCACCTAGGGTAAGGAAAGAAAGGAGAAAAGGACCAGGGGAAGGAGGGTGGGAAATAACGCCTGTTGCAAGAGCTCCTCTCAAAAATCTACTGTTACGGTAAGTTCTTACATAACTGTACTATCTTATTTCGAGTGGGAGCTCTTGCAGCAGGCTACACCATAAGGACTGAGTACAAAGCAATACTAAAAGGATCCCTGACAGACTGAGAGGTTCAACCTTAGTAGCGGGGAGCTTCAAGACAACAGGCCCTGAAGTACCGCTAAACCAAACCCAGCTCTCCATCGGGAAGCAATGTCCAGGCTGTCATGCTTCACGAAGGTGTGCACCAAGTCCCAAGTAGCTGCAGTGCAGATGTCTGCCGCAGAAACGTTCCGAACAGCTGCAAAAGAGGCACAAACATCCCTGGTGGAATGACCCTTAACCGAGCCCGGTAAGGGTTTGTTGTATTTATTGTAGCAGAAGGAGACCACCTTCTCCTGCACCACATCATATCCTCATAGAACCGACGCATCTTGCACCGGAGCCTCTCCACCAAGGAGGATGATGAGGATGAGCGGCGACGCCGCTTTCCATGATGTCGGAACTGAGACCGCTGATGTCGGCGGGACTTGCCCGACATGGAAGAGTACTGAGACCGTCGGGGTCGCCGATGGGTTGAAGAAGGGGCCGGGAAGACCCACACATCCTCTGGTTCAGGGTTCTTGACCAGGAACCTCAGCTCAGGAGGCCGAGGCAAGTCCTCGGTAGGCACCGGGGGAACCAGTGAAGGAGGTTGTCGGCCTCTCCAGTCGACAGCCCAACAGGTAGAGGAAGAGCTCTACCGCATCGACAGGTGTCTCAGTTGACTGGCCTGACAGGGACACTGAGAAGCCAGCGGCCTTGGCCGCAACCTCGACCAAAGTGAATAGAGGACAGTCCGGGGAGCGAGATCTCTCCCGCTCCCACGAACGTCGATGGTGGGACTTACATTTTGGGTCCTTCTTCTTTGACTGAGAGAAGTGAGTCCTAAAGACCCCTCTCCCTTGGTGGAGAGGGACTGGCAAAGCAGTCTGAAAGGAAGCAGTGTAGGAGGAGCCCAAGGAGAGCAGGATAAACGCCGACGCTGAGGATGATGAAGCCACGGCCTGGGCCACCTCCTCCTTGAGGGCAATTAACTGATCCAGCTGCTCCGCGGAGCACACTGCCATGGACACTGCCCAACGGGCCTCCTTCGACTTCACCAGCAGAAACCATTTTTCTGGTCGCCCCAGATGGAGTCGGGCAGCGCGGTCTTCGAGAACCAATGACGAAAAGGACTTGCACAGATCGCAAGCCTGCGGATCGTGGCCAAGACCAAGACAGTAGACATACATGGTGTGCGGGTCGGTTCGAGACATCACCTGCCCGCAAGGGCACCAATGGAAGCTGGGAGTGGATTTCGAGTCCATCGCAGCCACGAGGGAAAGTGAAGACTGAAGCCACATAAACTTCAAGACAATTTTTGGTTAAACCGAAGGTTTAGGATCCAGGCCTAGAGACGCAAGAGCGCTAAGGAGGGAACCTGAGCTTCCAAGCAGTAAGGAAGATCTGGCATCATGGGGCGGAGCCAAGGGTTTTACCACCCGGGTGGGTGGGAGGAGCCAGCTTGAAGATTTTCCGGCACATCTTAAAGCAGCAAAGTACCTGCCAAGAAGTGTGGATTGAACAACATATCCATGTCCCTTGAATGTGGAGATTTACTCCAATCATGGAAGGACTTATCTTTCTCCTGCTGGTGGTGTTTCTCCATCGACGATTTGTCCTGGGACTTGGAGTGACAGGAGCCTGAGAACAAGGTCGATTACGTATGGGAGCTCTTGGCATGCAGTTCCTGCTCTAGTAGGACAATCTTCTGCTCCATTAGATGCTCCCTTAGAGTTTGGAGTCGTCGAAGGGTAGCTTTATTGAATCTCTTGCAGAGGTTACACTGGTGGGTATCATGAGTGAGCCCCAGTCAGCATACACAGACGTTATGGAAATCTTCGACGGCAAGCTTCTGTCCACAGGCACAAAATCTGAAGAGTACATCCGATGAAGACATGGATGGTCAGAGGACGACGCGGCACTTTGCAGGCAATGCGCCAACAAAAGCAATCTGTTGACTAGGGTGAGAAGTTTCAGGTTGACTGCGGCGAAGCATGGAGGTTGATGGAGGGGAAAAAAACTGATGAGGATTGGGGACTGCCCACGCTTACATAGGATACAGCACAACACGTGACGTCATTGTGGGTGATCCCCAGGTGAACTGCTGGTGAAAATCCTCCGGGAGGATCTGGTGCTAATGGTGGGATGTTGATACATGTGTGACCTGTTGCAAGAAATGTCCTCAAAAAAGATCTACTGTTCCTCCAGAATACTAACCCTTCCCCATGCTCTCCCCATTCTCCTCCTTGGACCTGTTGCACCAGGCAACCACTATTCCCTTTGTTTATTTCCCAGCCCTGCTAGAATCCTGTTTTTGCACCCACCATCTCAGTCAATACACTATTTCAAGGTTCCACCATCCTTTCTGTAAAGTAGTACCCTCCTGTTAATTTCCAGTTGTGGTCATGTGACCGCGAGTTGGTATTCAAACTAAATAGTTCCCTGCAATTTACTCTGTTAATTCCTTTAAGGAACTTAAAGGTCTCTATCATATCTCCCCTCTCCCTTCTGGTCTCCAGTGAGTACCCATTTGGCACCTCGAGGTGCTCATCACAGGAACTGCCCTGCTGGCCCTGAATCATTTTTGTTATTCTACACTGCACTGTTTCCAACCAATCCTTATCCTTTCTGAGGTGAGGACTCCAGAACTGGGCACAGTACTCTAGGTATGGCCTCATCAGGGATCTGTAGAGGGGAAGTACTACCTTTTTTCTTCTGCTATCAATATCTCTCCCAATACATCCCAGCATTTTGTTAGCCTTGCTATACGCCTTGTTACATTGACTTGATTGCATGAGTTGCTGATGATAACTGAAAATTACGTACCTACCGTAATTCTTGATCTTCCTGGATATCTTCACCATTCATCACTGGTGGGTACAAACCAAAGGTGCAAGGACCCCGTGGGAAGCTCATAGCTGTAAGCTTTTCAGCTTTTCCTCTGGAGGAGGGGCCGATGTCGGGGATGGCGCTGACTTCA
Organism: Neoceratodus forsteri; assembly: GCA_016271365.2. Lineage (NCBI taxonomy): Eukaryota > Metazoa > Chordata > Ceratodontiformes > Ceratodontidae > Neoceratodus > Neoceratodus forsteri. The sequence continues at coordinate 305,944,729 of CM028137.1, forward strand.
AGGCCAATGTAATAAGTGGCGCTTGTGAGTTGGTCAGTAACGGATGCCAGCCCCTCCACCACCTCAGTTCTGCTCACCGGAAAGGAAAATAGAGATACAGGAAAAAGGAAGGATGGGTGGGGCAAGAGAGCCCAAAGGGATACTAAAATTAAAGGATATAAACTGAAAAAGGAATAAAACATGCCACAGGAAAATGGATAGGCTCTATGGTTTCTGGGTAGGGAGAGCCCAACCTCTGGGCAGGCCAAGGAGGGAGTGAGAGTAAGGAGAGGGAGGAAGGAAAGAGAAAAAGAGAAGAAAAGGAACAAGGAGAAGGGAGGAGAGAGAGAGAGAGAGAGAGAGAGAATAGATAGAGAGGGGAAACGGTGGACCCCAGCAAGGAGAACCCTAAGAAGAAGGATGTTTCCTCTGTGGAGCAAAGAGAAGTGATTAACTTTTTTGTTGTTGTTATACCGGGGTGGAGACCCTGGGTGATTAGCACAGGAGGATTCAAGAGAGGCCAAGAAGCTTCACTGGCTCCAAGAGCCATGCAGCAAGAGCCATATAATATTGCAGGCAAGAGACAGAAATATCTGCCACTTCTATTTAAAGGTCATAACCCTCCCGGTACACAGAGAGAAAAGTGGGATCCATCCGAATCTCTCCCCCACTACATAGGGGTGGGGAAAGGGCTCACCCTGGGGCAAGGTCCCTCTGGACGGGGGGTGATCAGCTGGCTAGGTGAGCCCTGGACCCCCAAGTGGAATGTTGAATCCCTTGAGCCTAACGCCACCAGAACAGTGGCAGAAGGTGGAGGATGTACACCCTCAAAAAGGGGGCATTGGGTTGGAAGGAGGTGGTCTGAGGGGACCTTGCCCAATGGGCAACCCAGGAGTGGGTCACCTACAAGGCTAAAAGGAGCAACCTAAAGGCTCCAAGAGATGGAAGAGGGTCCCCGAAGCCCCAGTAACCAAGACAGGGACTCAATAAAGAGAGGGCAATACTTGAACTCCAGGACAAGCAGAAAAGGAAGCCCATGAGAAAACCAGGAAAAATCCTGGTCAATGTCGTTGTCCCAAGGGAGTCCCAACCAAGGCCATGTGGAGCCCTGAGGAGCCACTGGCAAAAGGGGCTGCTTGCCCTCTCCCTAGAGGTGGCTCCCTGGTACTTCAAGAGGAAGAGTCAGGGAACCTAGAGGTGCCAGCGAGATTAGACCCACAATTGGCCTCAATTAGCGAGAAAGTAAGCAGGGAGGAGGCACTGCCCAGGAGAATGGGGCCCAAAAGGGGATGGTGGGTGGGAAGCAGTGATGAATGGTGAAAATATCCAGGAAGATAGTACAGTTGCGTAAGAACTTACTGTAACAGTAGATCTTTGAGAGCATCTCTTGCAGCAGGTCATAACACATGGGAACCTTCTGCCGGAGGCACTTGTTTCCGGAACACTTTTCGGCAGTTGTACCTGGGACCGTCCCCTCATGCACCACATGACCAGGTCTGTGCACTATAAAAGAGAGAGTAGTCCCAATACTCCTCAGTTCTTCTCCTCATTGGTGACCTGATCATGATGTCACTGAGGGAACCGAGGAGAAATATATATAAAAAATCACATTTTGGATCTAACCAAAATATACGTAAGTATACATATCTATATATAGAAATATATAGAAGTTGGAAAGTAAAGACAAGCTCCGCCCCATAATGTAGACAGGAAAAAGGGGGACGGAGGGAGGGGAAACATGACCTGCTGTAAGAAATATTCTTGAAGATCTACTCTTACGGTAAGTCCTTATGTAACTGTATTATCCTCTTCAAGGCAATCTCTTGCAGCAGATCATAACATATGGGAAGATTCCCAAGCAGTTATGTGTAAATCAGAGAGGCAGGAAAGCCTGTGTTTGTGAAAGCAGAGGTAGTCCTCGTGTAAAAAGCCAAGCCCATCAATGGTAATGTATAGGGAAGGGACGGATCCTGGAAGCAGGAGTCATATCCCCCAGTATAGCAGCTGATATCCCTGTAAGCCTGCTGTGGCGGTAGCCAGTGCACGTGTGGAGTGAGTCTTGACCACAGCCGAGAGAAGCAGTATATATGTTATTTGTCATATTATAACAAAGAAAACAAGGTAGGCGGCCACCTAAGTTTGCACAGACACTGTACCGAAATTGGAAATTATGTACCTACCTTAATTCTTGATCTTCTTGGATGAAGTCTCCAACATTCATTCATTCACAGTGATGGGATCTACGCTGGAGGCACTAGGACCCAGCGGGAGCAAACTTTTTGCAAGAGGGCCGGCGCCAGAGATGGAGCTGCGAGGAGTGGCACCGCGAGCCTCAGCTCGTATGGCAATGACTATCTCGACGTCGACCCTCCAATCGCCTCAGTACCTTTTTCCCCCCAAGGAGGTGTAGCGTAACTAACCTAGAAGGATAGCCTAACAAAAAACCCGGACATAAGATAGTCCGATCGACCCTAAAAAAAGGGTCAACAAAGAAGTCTTCACAGCCTAAGATTGAGGGAGTGAAGACCAACAACAGAGGTGAGCTCGGGGGATGGTGGGTGGGCGTGTGAATGAGTGGTGAAGACTTCGTCCAAGAAGTTCAAGAATTACGGTAGGTACATAATTTCTATATCTTCCTGGACATAAAGTCTCCACCACTCATTCACACTGGTGGGAGAGTACCAAGCCAATAATCCTCCGAGAGGGCGGCAGGAGAGACCAAGAGCTCACAAATTTAGGATAGAAGTCCGTTAAGGATAGTCCTGCCAAGCAAAAGATGTCGCCTGGCATGGACATCCGGGGCATAGTGCTTGACGAAAGTATGCACTGAGCTCCAGGTAGCCGCATTTTAAATGTCTGCAATGGGCACACTGCAGATCTCCACCAGGGATGCTGCGACTGCTCTAGCAGAGTGAGCGTACACTCTGCCTTCCAGCTTAACCTGCGCCATGGAATAACAGTGGTGAAGGCATGCCACCAGCCATGCTGAAATGCATCTGATAGCGACAGACTGACCCAGTGGGTCTCGCTGAAGGAAACAAACAGTTGTTGAGCTTTGCGAATTTCTTTTGTTCTATCCAAATAGAAACACAGAGCTCTTTTGACGTCTAAAGAATGAAGGGTACAACTCTCCTTCATTTTGGAAGTTCGCAAAGTAAGTAGGTAGGACCAAAGGTTAGTTTAGATGGAATTCTGAAACAACCTTTGGGAGAAACTTAGGATGGGTCCCAAGAACTACCTTGCTCTTGTGAAACACAGTATACGGAGGGTCTGTGACCAACACATTTATTTCAGAGACCCTGTGGACCGAGGTAATGGCCACCAGAAAGGCCGTTTTCCAAGTGAGAAATTTCAGCTCACAGGAAGCTAGAGGCTCAAAAGGTTTTTGAGTGAGCATGTCTAGCACAAGGTTAATGTCCCAGGCTGTGACTGGACGTCTGATAGGAGGTCTGGTATGCAGAATACCCTTAAGAAACCTCTTAACTACTGGTAACTGAGCCAGTGATAAGAAAAGTATTGGCTCATGAAAAGCTGAAATGGCACAAAGGTGAACTTTAACTGTAGAGTATCATAGACCTGAATTTTAGAGGTCTAAAAGGTACTCTAGAACTTTATTTGTTGGGCAGGAAAAAGGATTCAAAGAGGATTTTGCAAACCAGAGAGAAAAACACTTCCATTTGGCTGTGTAAGTTTTTGTAGTGGCCAGCTTGATCGCAGCCAAAAGAATATCTGAAACCCTCTGAGAGACACTGAACCTGTTCACTTCTCTCTCTTCAGGAGCCAAGTGTGAAGGTGAAGGTGACGTCAGACTGAGATGGACCACAAACTCCTGGGTCAGAAGGTTCGTCAGAAGGGGAAGTGCTTTCGGAGGGGGTTTCTGACATACTGTTGAGTAACAGAAACCATATCTGTTGAGGCCAGAAGGGAGCAATGAGGATCATTTTGTCCCCCTGGGACTCAAATTTGAGAAGTACCCTCTGAATTAGTGGAAGAGGGGCAAAGACGTATAGAAAGCGTTTTGTCCACCGCAGTCTGAACGCATCCTGACAGAAAATGCCAGGTCCTTGATTTCTGGAGCAAAAGAGAGGCAGTTTTGTGTTGAGTAGGAATGCAAAAAAGGTCTAGGTCTGGAGTTTCCCACTCTGCTAATAGTGACTGAACCACGGTTGAGTCATGAGACCACTCGTGAGGATCTGTCTCTGTTCTGCTTAGATGGTCTGCCAGTTCGTTCTGCACTCCCGGCAAGCAGACCACCTGAATTAGAGCCTTGTGCTGTAGACACCATTCCCACACTCTCATCGCTTCCCTGCATAAAGGATAAGAGTGTGCACTGCCCTGCTTGTTGATGTAATACATCACTGCTTTGTTGCCCATTTGAAGGAGAATGTTCTTGAGACAGAGAATGTCCTTCAAAGCTCGGACTGTATAAAGGACAGCTCTCATTTCTAGGACATTTATGTGAAGCTGGGACTCATCCTGAGTCCACGTACCTTGGGTGTGGAGATTCTGAAAGTGAGCTCCCCACCCCATCAGGGATGCGTCCGTGGTAATGGAAAACTGGTGATCCCGGTGAGCAAAGGGATAGCCTTCCAGAAGATTGTCCTCTTGCGACCACCAGGTGAGTGACCTCTTCAGAGGTTCTGTCACCTTGATGAGAAAGAACTGAGGGTGAGTGGTTGGGGACCACTGAGTTCTGAGCATCCACTGAAAGGTTCTCATGTGGAGCTGTGCTAGGGTTACAGTGAACACCAAGGATGCCATAAGACCCAGCATCTGTTGCATCGAGATAGCTCGAACCGAGCTGTTCTCTCTGACGTATAGGGCCATCTGTAGGATATCGCTCCTTCTGTCCTCTGGTAGAAAAGCTTTCGCACAGAAGATGTCCAGAAGAGTTCCTATAAAAAGGAGCTTCTGGGAGGGCTGCAACTGCGATTTCTTGAAATTTAGCAGGACTCCCGTGGAAGTGAGAAAGTCTGAGGCCGTGACTATGGTGTTGAGAGTTCCTTGCATGGAAGGACTTGCTAGAAGCCAGTCAACCAGATATGGGAACACTCGTATTACGATCTTTCTGAGATGCGCTGCGAGAATTGCACAACACTTTGTAAAACTCGTGGCGCTGAGGATAGCCCAAAGGGCAGGACTCTGAACTGATAATGCTGGCTCAGAGCTACAAAGCGTAGTTATTTGTGATGCACTGGGTGTATAGGAATATATTGGTAAGCGTTCTGCATGTCCAGGGAAGCTAGCCAATCGTGCTGATGAAGCAAGGGTAACAGGGTCTCGAGCGATATCATCTTGAACTTTTCCTTGAAAAGAAACTTAACTTTCTGAGGTCCAAAATGGGGCGCATGCCACCGGTCTTCTTCAGGACCAGGAAGTAATGGGAGTAGAAACCTGTGTTTCGTTGATCCAGTGGAACTATTTCTACTGCCCTGTTGTTCAGAAGGCCTTGTATCTTGGAGGCAAGAAGGTCTGACTGTATTGTTCACAGCCTGGGCTGTCATTTGGGAGGATGATCCAGAGGGGTTTCTGAAAGGTTGAGGGAGTACCCCTCGCGGATTATCCGGAAGACCCATTTGTCTGATGTTCTGGACTTCCACTGGTTGTAGAACTGAGTCAGATGTCCTCCCACCGCTGAAGAGGAGTCCTCCTTGGAGAGTTGAGGTGGGACCTGGGCCAGAAACTCAGAAGGTGGCACTGGGCGCTTTGGGCCCTTGTGCCTTCTGTTGCATTTTCTTTTGAGGCTGAGGGGCTTGGTTTTTGTTGAAACCTCCCCTGCCCTTGCCCCAAAAGGACTGACGGTTGTGAAACTGATGCTTGTTAACACCCCCCTGTGAAGGGGTGGGAGCTGGTCAAGACGTTTTAATGGGCAACCTAATCTTCTGTGTGGCCTCCAGAGCTTGCTGTACGTGAGGTCCGAACAGATACATACCGTTAAAGGGTAACACCATGACCTGCTGTTGGCCATCATTCGTGAAGCCCGAAGTGCGTAGCCAGGAGTGACGATGGGTACAAATGCCCGCCACCACCGCTTGGGAAGCAGTATCGAAAGCGTCCATAGCTGCTTTAACTTGCTGGTTGTTGGACTCGATACCCCTGGTTATGGTCTGAAGTAGCTCTGAACTAGTGTCCGACTCGGGCAGAGCTTCTACCATCAGTTTGAGCGAATGCCAAAGAACATACTCATATTGAGAAAAGTAGCCCTGGTAGCTGGCAATACGCATACCCAGGGTGGAGGCAGCAAAGACTCTCTTACCTAAGGTGACTATCTTACGAGATTCTTTCTTTATACGCCGGGCTATAGATGCTTGAGGAAGAACGGCCATATATCATTCTCTGCCAAAACTACAATTGGGTCTGCAAAGGCCTGGGAGGCCAAAATGGGTCAATCATTGGGAGCAGCATACTTTCTGTCTATGGACTTAGCCACAGAAGGAATGAGAGTGGGATTATTCCATACCATCTGAGAGAATGTCTCAAAGGATGGTTGTACCGGGGGAGCTAAATCCATAGGGATCTCCGAGACATGTAGGTACTGGAGTCTCAAAAGCTTCCCAGGATCGATATCTGTAGTCTGGAGAGAGAGAGTAGAATTAACATTTTTCAGCAGAGACTTAAATGACAGGTCATCAAACACAAGCTCTGCGGCAGGATTAATCCCTGCTCCTTCAACATCATCACCCAGTCGAAGATCTGGGTCAGGCTCAATATCATCTCCTGACAGCCATGGAGGGACTGTATGGACAGGAAAGGAGTGAAAATCAGAAGGAAACGAAGATAATAAAGGATTCAGAGTCGAGAACCCTTGAAGGCTGGACAGCACCGCATCCAGCCTCGGTGCCGAAGAAGAACATGATGCCGAAGGCAAGGGAGACAGCGCTGCCGGAAACCCAGCAGATGGCACCAACAGAGTCCACAGCGCCGACAACCCCCATGGTGCCGAGGACAGCGCCAACAGGTGCGACGGCGCCAAGAGACACATCGACACAGAGAGAGTCCCTGATGGCGCCAAAAGCAATCCAGGGCCCCGAAGACTCCGAATTGAAGAAAAAGGAAGAAGAATACCTGAAGATAAAGGCATCGGTGTGGCCCCGTGCCACAGCCATGTGAGGGGGGAAAACACCTGAGCGTGGAGTTGACGGCACCGAAGATGGCGCCGCACGACTAGGAAGGTCCAATCACCTTACTCGCTCCACCAAAGCCCTCAGAGAGACTGGGCCAGGCAGCTGGACCAACCTCTGAGCCCATTGCTCCATAAGAGCGGCCCACTGATGAAACTGCTCATTGGAAGCCCTTTCAATAGGCCGGGAAGGGCTCCGATGTCGAAGAGGTCAGTCACTGGAGCCAGAAACCGGCGACTCCGGAGGAGGAGACCGGCGTCTGACCCCAACGACCAATCGTCGACGCGCAGACATACCAGAAGGCGACCTCGAGTGATGCCTTCTCTTTTTTGACCTGTGTGCCGAAGAAGAGCTCGAGGTCGAACGGTGCTGAGAATGCAACCATTTCCTTCTATGCTTCTGGGGGGACCGCCCATCCCCCTGGGCATTGGACCATCTGTTGTCAGACCCTCCCTCTGAAGATGGTGGCAGACCGGACCCAGCCCGGCTGACTGAAGAGCTTTCATCCGAAGTCTCCCTACTGTCACCTGACCTGCTCGTGGTCGACTCCGTCAATGGAGGACTGAAGACTTCTTTTTCTCACTAAGTAATGTTTAAAAAAATAAGCGGTACTTTGTTTGAGATAAATTACAAAACAATAAACTGAAAACTATGTTGCTAGTTTGAAGTTTGACTCCCGGAGGGTGAGCGACGTCGTCACTGAAGCGCACTCGACAGCGGGGAAAAAAAGAACTGAGGTGGTTGAGGAATGACGCCGAGATGTCATTGCTCTCAAGAGCTGAGGCATGTGCCTCCCTGCGGCTCCATCTCTGGAACCATCTCTCTTGCAAAAGTTTGCTCCCGCTGGGTCCTAGCGCCTCCGGCGTAAATCCCATCAGTGTGAATGAGTGGTGGACACTTTATGTCCAGGAAGATCAGGGGCATTTTTCCTTCACTGTTCAGGGGAAATTAAACAAAAGGTGGTGCTGTTTTGCGCTGCTGCCTCATTCATTAAGAACGAAAGGCACTGTGAACAATGAAGATGCGAATTAGAGCAGCCTCAGGAGCTTCATGCCCTGCATAAGGGACTGGTAGCCATATGGTTATTGATGCACAGGAAAAACTGATACCACCTTAGTGAAAAAGGTAGGATCGGGTTACAGAAAGACAGCCTTTCCTTAGGAAAGGCAGATAGGGCCCTGTATGCACAGCGCCTATAACGCAGTAATGCTGCCAGCAGACGATACAGCAATGTAGAGTAAAAGGTTCCAAGAGAGGAAGCTCAGGCCATATGGAACCGCGGGCCTGAAAGGGACCAATCGTCAGTCTAGGACTTAATCGAGAACCCCAGAGGTAGGTGGAACCCTACCAGGGTGCAGTGGTGAAGAATGTCCCTTAAGAACAGTCACAAATACCCAATGGTGTCAGAGACCTCCCTCCCATCAAGGAAGGAAAGGCAAAAGTTCGCTGACAAGGGGAACCCCGAACACCGAAAGTGGGAGTAAATAGTCCAGCACGTACAGAGGAGGACACGAAAACATGAACCAACACAATCCTGTCCCCTCAGAGAGAGACATGGCACCTGTTCTGCAAAGATAGGGACATGGCATGAGACACCCAGGTTGACATAAAGACGCCCATCATCATGAAGTTGACTCTGGAACCAAGAGAGGGGTAAGCCCTCCGGAACCAAGCGTGGAGGAGCAGGAAATGAAGAACTGGATTGAAAGAGCATTTCCAAAATAGAAGGGCAGGAGGGTGGGCATAAAGAGGGAGAGGTATCAGTACCAGAACCCTTAACCATAACAGTGGGAGTCACACTGGTCCCGACCCCAGAGGTGCCTCCAGGAAAGAGAGAGAGAGAGAGAGAGAACATCCAGTCAGACCGTGTCTGGGTCAGGATGTAGGAGACAGCAGCGAGGCAGCAGAATATGGAGCAGAGAGATGAACAGATCCCTGTCAGGATGAGCCCATCGGACAAAGATGTCTTCAATTACATCCTGTGGAATTTTCCATTTGTTCTCCACTGTTTTGAAATGGCGAAGGGTATCCAGCAGTGTATTCCTGCTGGCAGGGATATGTACCTCTAATGACGTGTAGTCTGTATGTGCGGCCCTAAACCTTATACGCACGGTTTTAATGCATAGAGGTGGGTAATGTTTCCTGGCAGATAAAAACAGGTTACTCACCTGTAACAGTAGTTCTAGGAGTGGTATATGTTGTTCATCCACACTCATTGGCATTGTCCCTTTCCTCTTTAAATCTGCCAGAAATCTTCAAACTGGATCTCCTACCCACCCGGGTGGTATATACCTCGGCTCCGCCCCATGATGCCAGATCTTAGCCCGCTAGAAGCCAGGCTGCGTGCGTCCACAGCCAAGGAGGTAGGGTGGGTCCGTGTGGATGAACAACATATACCACTCCTAGAACTACTGTTACAGGTGAGTAAATACAGGTTACTCACCTGTAACAGGAGTTCTAGGAGTGGTGTATGTTGTGCATCCACACTTATTGGCAGGTTCCTTGCCGCTTTAAATCTTGCCAGAAGGTCTTCAAGGTGGCTCCTCCCACCCACCTGGGTGGTAAAACTCTCGGCTCCACCCCATGACACCAGATCTAACCCGCTGGAAACCAGGTTGCGCATCAAAGCCGGGGAGGTTGGGTGGGTTGTGTGGATGAACAACATATACCACTCCTAGAACTCCTGTTACAGGTGAGTAACCTGTATTTCTAGGGACGTGGATATGTTGTTCAATCCACACTTACTGGCAGACTCCTAGCAGTTCTCCGGGAGGAGGAAGGCAAGGTGTGCACCCCCTACTTGGGAAATAAGGACTGGAGAACCAAGGTCCCAAAACCAGCATCCCGGCATGACTCAAGGTCAATGTGGTAGTGGGTAATGAAGGTGTGTGCTGACTTCCAGGTAGCAGCCCTGCAGATTTCCTGGATAGGGAGGTCTCTGGAAGCAGCCACCAAAGCAGCGGTATGGCGGGTAGAATGAGCTCTTATCCCTCTGGGAGGCTCATGCCCACCAACCTATAGCAGAGATCTATGCAGGAGGTGACCCACCTGCTTATCGTCCGCTTGGCTGCAGGTCTGCCAGGTGTGGCTTCAGCGTAGGTGACAAACAACTGGCGAACCTCTCCCCGAACTTCAGCCATCCACTCCTTATAATAAGAGAGCGCTCTTCTAGGGTCCAAAGTATGGAGCCTATATTCGGCCTCCGAGGTGTGACTGGGGTAGAACACCGTCAGAGTCAACACCTGGTAATGGAGCTCTCCCATCCTTCTGGCTGACATAATAGCCACCAAGAAGGTGGTCTTCCATGACAGGTGGGAGATATCGCACCTGTGCATCAGTTCGAATGGCTTGCCCATGAGCTTAGCCAATACCAGCAGTAGACCCCACAGAGGTGGAGGTTCTCGCACCAGAGGGGATATGTGATCAAGGCCTTTGAAAAAGTGCCCGACCACCTTTTCCTGCACCACTGACTGCTTTCCGGCCCACGTCCGGTAAGCAGAGATGGCTGCCAGGTGCACCTTAAGGGTCGTTGACTGAAGCCCTAGCTGAGAAAGGGACCATAGGTAGTCCAGAATGCTGGCCAAGGAACAGGAGGAAGGGTTCAACCTCTTATCCTGACACCAAATGGAGAATCTCTTCCATTTGAAGGCATAGCATTTTCCGGTCAACTCCTTATGGGATGCCTCAACAACATTGAGGACCTCGTCGGAGAGACCCAAGGCCTGGAACTCTAGCCGCTCAGGAACCAGGCCGTCAGGTGCAGGGATTGAAGGTCCGGGTGGAGTACCTTCCCCTGGTTGACTGAGATCAGGTCCGGGTGGGCTGGAAGCTGTCTCGGGAGCCTGGAGCTGAGGCTGAGGAGATCTGGATACCAGAACTGACAGGGCCAGTCTGGGGCTACCAGAATCACCTGCGCCTTGTCCCTCCTCACCTTGGGAAGCACCTTGTGGATCAAGGGAAATCAGGGAAAGGCATAGAAGAGGCCCGGGGTCCACGGCCTCGAGAAGGCATCCCCCTGCAGCGAGCCCTGCTGAGGGGGGCGGTCATGAAACAGCCTCAGCTTCACGTCCTCCCTGGAGGCAAACAGGTCCACCTGAGGTGTGCCCCAGTGGGAGAACAGATCGTGTACTACCTCCGGCAGGAGAGATCACTCGTGAGATGCAGCACCTAACCAGCTTAGGGCACTGGCCACAGTGTTGGAGGCTCCCGCCACATGAATGGCTAAGAGATCTGCCTCCAGTCTGCCCATGAGAGACCAAGTGCGGAGAGCTTCCTTGCATAGAAGAAAGGAGCGCGTCCCGCCCTGGCGGTTTAGGTAGAACAAGGTCGTGGTGTTGTCCATCTGGACCTGGACCACTTCACCCCATACAAATGGAGCAAAGGTGGTGACGGCTAGTCGGACCGCTCGAAGCTCCAGCAGGTTGATGTGGCATCGAGACTCCTGAGGGGACCAGAGGCCATGCGCTCTGAGCTCCCCCAGCTGGGCACCCCAACCCATCAGAGAGGCGTCGGTCGTTAGAGTGACCGTCGGCTCTGGGTGGACAAACGGGATACCCTCTTGCAGATAAGCTGGAACAATCCACCACTGGAGAGCATTCCCCATCTCCTGGGTCACTATCACTGGCTGGTCCAGAGGACTGGAGCACTGTGACCATTGGCAGGCCAGTCCCCATTGCAGGGGACACATGTGTCAGTGGGCCCAATGGACCACACTGGTGCAGGCCACCATGAGGCCCAGGAGGCGCAGGAAGTCCTGGGCAGGGTGCAACTGCCCAACCAGAAATGACTGGGCAAAGGAGGAAAGAACCTCGGCCCTGTCAGCCGGGAGCCGTGCTCTGGCTCGAAGAGAGTCGAGCTCTGCCCCGATGAACTGAATCACCTGCGTTGGCACAAGTTCCGATTTGGCCTCGTTGATGAGGAGGTCAATCTGAGAGCAGACCTGGAGGGCCAGATCCCTGGACTGCTCCACCTCCGGCTTGGAGGAGGCTGCAATCAGCCAGTTGTCCAGGTAAGGGTACACCCAGACCCTTCGGCGCCGCAGGAATGCTGTCACCACTGCCATGCATTTGGTGACGACCCTGGGAGCTGGAGAGAGGCCGAAGGGCATGGCCCAGAACTCGAAAAGGGATCCCTCTGCTCTGAAGTGGAGGAACCGCTGGTGGGACGGACGAATTGGGACATGAAAGAACGCATCCTGAAGGTCCAGAGAACAGAACCACGCACCTTGTTCCAAGGATGGGATGATCTGAGCCAGAGTGACCATCCCGAAGGTTTGAGACCTTAGGAACTTGTTCAGGTCGGTAGGTTCAGGAACGGGCGCCAGCCCCCGTCCGCTTTTGGGACCAGGAAGTACCTGGGCACAAACCCTTCATCTGATGGAGGATCCGCCACCTCCCTGATCACCTCCTCCTGGAGGAGCAGGGCAATGTCGGCTCGACGGGCCAACAGAGAAGCTGCAGACCACGTAGCCCCCTGTGGGGCAAGGGCTTGATAGGGTGGGGACTGCTCGAATTCCAGAGGCAGACCCTTTCCCACCACTTCCAGCACCCAGCGGTCCGTGGTGATATTGGACCAGGTGAAAAGGAAGTGGCGGAGCCGTCCCTCCATGGGGGGAACCCGGGGAGGTGTGACGAGGTTGGGGGCGACACCACTCAACCCATCACTGGACAGGCTTGGAGGAAGGACCGGCCGAGGAGCCTCCTGGACCTTTCCCTCCCGGCTTCCTGTTGGAGGAAGCAGCAGGCTTGGCTTTGGGGTGCCAAGTGTGAGTCTGCTGGCCCTGATACTGGTGTTGCTGGGCCGGACGTGCCACAGGGGCGGAAGGACGAAAGGGCTTATGCTGCTGCTTGCGGCCTTTGTCCTTCTGGGCAGACGTGACTGAGTCCAAGGCAGCACTGGACTTCTCGAACCACTGAAGATGCCCCTCAACCCCGTGACCGAACAAGTCGGTACCCATGAAGGGAACATCTGCCAGCTTGTGCTGGGTATCTGCCGTGAAGGTGGAGATCCGCAGCCAAGCTCTGCGGTGCATGGCCACTGCGGCCACTACTGACTGGGCACACGAGTCAGCGATGTCCAGGGAAGTCTGAAGCTGCTGTTTGGCCACCACCCTTCCCTGATCCCGCACCTGCTTGACCGTAGTTTGGAGGTCAGCTGGGAGATGAGGAATCATCTCATCCAGGAAGCCCAAAAGGGTGTGTGAAAAGTGAGCCATCAGGATGACCGAGCTGGCCTGACGAAGGCCTAGGGATGAAGCAGCATAAACTTTCCGCCCGGAGTAGTCCAACTTCTTGGACTCCTTGTCGGGAGGCTTGTCCACATCCCGAGCATTCACGGAATGCCAGAAAACGCTATCAGTCACGAGCCCCTCCGCAGAGGGATGCTCCAAGAAACAGGAGAGTGAACCGGTGGGAACAGCATACTTCCGAGCCATCCTGGCCGAAGGTGCTGGACAAGAAGCTGGCCACTGCCATAGCTCCAGGGCCGGGCCAACAATGGCTTCCGCCACTGGGAAGGCCTCTGTGGGGGAATCCCCTCAGTCCAGTATCTCCATGAGGGGATACTTGGCCCATTTTGAAATGGGTTCAAGCTTCATCCCAGTGGACTCTGAGATAAACCGAAGCATTCCCAGAAACGAGGATGGGCTCTCATCCACCGACTGACCCGCAGTGGACTCCAAGTCAAGCAGCCTGGAGAACAAGGAGGAGTCATCATCAGACCCCGAGGAATCTGCGAACAGCTGCCGAGCGCCTGAGCTACCCTCCACATGCCGAGGTTGATCAGGAGTGAGGGTGACCGACAACCTATGGGGCAAACCCTGACCCGACTGAGAATCCTTGGTCGGGGCCCCAGTCTTCAATTGTGGAGGTGGAGGCTCCACCACAATGAGTGGCGCAGCCGGTTTTGGCCGAACAACTGGTGCCGGCTTCGGCCCCTCGACCACTACGAGGGGTTGTTTTGGCCGCTTCCGTGACAGCCACTTAATGGCCAGGGAAGGTGACGGAGTTGGCTTATTCCCGGTCAAAAGGAGCTGCTGCCACATTAGATCCTTGTAGCGCCAACGCAATTTGCGCTGGAGCCTATCCTCCGAAGAGGACGAAGACGAGGATGAACGATGCTGCCGCTTTCCACCGTGCCGAGACCGAGACCGCCGACGTCTGCGGGATCGGCTGGACCGGGAAGAGGTCCGAGACCGAGACCTTCGGTGTTTCCGAGTGTGGGTCTGAGAGGGGGCCGGGCAAACCCACTCCTCCCTCGGTTCAGGGACCTTAACTGGGGACTATGGCACAGGAGGCACAGGCAAATCCTCGGTTTCCACTGGGGGAACCGGTGAAGAAGGGTTGTCAGCTTCTCCAGTCAACAGCCTGTCCGACGGGTCGATAAAAATCTCGACTGTGTCAACGGGTGTCTCGGCCGGCTGACCGGACGGGGACACCGTGAAGCCAGCGACCTTAGCCTTAGCCGCAACCTCGACAGAAGTCGAGTGCCGACTATCCAGGGAAGGGGACTTCTCCCACTCCCACGAACATCGACGGTGGGACTTACCTTTGGAGTCCTTCTTTTTGGACTGAGAGGAATGTCCCAAAGGCCCTTCTCCCTTGGTGGAGAGGGATAAGCAAAGCTCCTTGAAAGAAGCTGAGTAGGAGGATTCCAAGGAGAGTGGGATAAATGCTGCGACCGAGGATGATGATGATGATGCGGCCTGGGCCGCCTCCTACTCGAGGGCGATCATCTGCTCCAGCTGTTCAGCCGAGCCCACAGCTGCGGACACCACCCAACGGGCCTCCTTTGACTTAACTGGAGGATAATGTTTCTTGGGTCACCCCAACAGTAATCGGGCAGTGCGGTCCTCCAAGACCGAAGCTGAAAAGGATTTGCACAACTCACAAGCCTGAGAGTCATGGCCGAGTCCAAGGCAATAAACGCACGTGGAGTGCGGATTGGTCCGGGACATCTTCTACCCACAGGGGCACCGACAAAATCCGGGAGTCGATTTGTCCATCGCAGCCGCAAGGGAAGATAAAGACCGAAGTCTTGTAAATTTTAAAATAAGTTTCGAATTAACCGAAGAGTTTGGATCCAGGCTTAAAACGCAGAGCGCAAAGGAGGGAACCTGAGCTTCCAATCGGTAAGGAAGATCTGATGTCATGGGGCGGAGCTGAGAGTTTTACCATCCGGGTAGGTGGGAGGAGCCAGCTTGAAGACCTTTTAGCAAGATTTAAAGTGGCAAGGAACCTGCCAGTAAGTGTGGATTGAACAACATATCCACGTCCCTAGAACGTGTTCTTCTAGGAGCATGGATATGTTGTTCATCCACACTCACTGGCAGACTCCTAGCAGTTCTCTGGGAGGAGGGAGGCAAGGTGCACACCCCCTACTTAGGGAACTGAGATTGGAGAACTGAGGTCCCAAAACCAGCATGACAAAGTCGATGTGGTAGTGGGTAATGAAGGTGTTTTCCGACTTCCAGGTAGCAACCTGACAGATTTTCTGGATAGGGATTTCCCTGGAAACAGCCACCGATGCAGCAGTATGGTGGGTAGAATGAGCTCTTATCCCTCTGGGAGGCTCCATGCCCTTCAACTCATAACACAGACTTATGCAAGATGTAATCCATCTTGCAATGGTCCATTTAGCTGCAGGTCTGCCAGAAGTGGCTTCAGCATAGGTGACAAACAGCTGGCAAACCTCTCCACGAATTTCTGCCATCCTCTCCTTATAATAGGAGAAAGCACATCTCTGGTCCAAAGTATGGAGCCTGTACTTGGCATCCGAGGTGTAAATAGGGTAGTATACCGGCAGAGTCAACACCTGGCTAAGGCGAAACACTGACACCACCTTTGGAAGGAATTTCGGGTGGGGGTGCAGGACAACTTTGTCCCTGTGAAAGACCAGATAAGGGGAGTCCAACGAAAGCGCCTCGAGCTCCCCTGCCCTTCTGGCTGATGTGATAGCCACCAGGAAGGCCGTCTTCCATGACAAGTGTGACAGCTCACACTTGTGCATGGGTTCGAATGGCTTGTCCACGAGCTTTGCGAAAATCTGCAGCAGATCCCATGGAGGTGAAGGTTCATGCACCGGAGGGGATATGTAATCCAAGCCTTTGAAAAAATGCCCGACCACTGTCTCCTGCGCCAATGTTGGCTGACCAGCCCATGCCCGTTAAGCAGAAATGGCTGCCAGGTGCACCCTAAGGGTCAATGACCATAGACCCTCTTTGGAGAGAGACCAAAGGTAGTCGAGAATGTTAGCCACAGAGCAGGATAAGGGGTCCAGACCCTTACCCTGGCACCAAATGGAAAATCTTTTCCATTTGAAGGCATAACATTTCCTGGTCGATTCCTTTCTAGATGCCTCCACCACAGTGAAGACACATTGGGAAAGACCCAAAGCCTGGAACTCTAGCCACTCAGATACCAGGCTGTGAGGTGCAGGGACTGAAGGTCCGGATGGAAGACCTTCCCCTGGTTGAGAGATATCAGGTCCGGGTGTGTGCAAAGCCGCTCCAGGGGCCTGCAGCTGAGGCAGAGGAGATCTGGATACCAGAACTGGCACGGCCAGCCTGGGGCTACCAGAATCACCATTGCCTTGTCCCTCCTCACCTTGAGTAACATCTTGTGGATCAAGGGAAATGGAGGGAAGGCATAGAGGAGGCCTGGGGTCCACGGCCTCAGGAAGGCATCGCCCTGCAGCGAGCCCTGCTGAGGGGGGCGGGCGTGATACAGCCTCTTCTTGGTGTTTTCCCTGGAGGCAAACAGGTCCACCATCGGTTTGCCCCAATGGGAGAACAGGCTGTAAGCTATCTCTGGATGGAGAGACCACTCATGGGATGTCTGGCCTATGTAGCTGAGAGCATCCACCAGCTGGTTCGAGGCTCCTGCCACATGGATGGCAAGGAGATCCGCCTCCAACTGGCTTACGAGGGTCCAGATGCGGAGCGCCTCCTTGCACAGCAGATGGGAGTGTGTGCCGCCCTGTTTGTTGAGGTAGTACATGGTCGTGGTATTGTCCATCTGGACTTGAACCACTTGACCCCGGAGCTGAGGAGCGAAAAGAAAAAATTACTCACCTTAGTAATTGCTTTTCTTCTCATGGAGTCTTGCTATATTAGGACTTAATGCAGTATGCCCTTGGCTTTGAACTGCCCCGGAGATGAAATAGTTAACTCCAGTGTAATCTGGAGTTCCACAACGCGAGGGTGCTATCCAAAGCTCTATCTGGGGAGTTTGAACCTAAACTGTCAGGTTCTTTACGAAGCTAAACTAACATAGCAAGTCTGTGGAAAAACCCTACACTAGCTATTGGCTACCTACTAGTAGTAGAACAACAGAACACAACAACAAACACATAATGAGAACAATATTACCTATTATTGTTAGGATAACCCTGACAACTTAATAGGCCCCTCTCCCCAAAAGACTCAAGTCCAGAGAGGGCCCATCTACCACTCAACAAAACAGAATTATCTAGTTCCTTAACCCAAAAGAAGAAAAGGGGAGGGAACTAGAAAGCTAAAATGGCATGACACAGTGCTTGCATCAAATTGTCAACCCATACCCAAGTAGGAATTCTGAGAGGGGTAGGAGGGTTGTCCTAATATAGAAGATCCATGAGAAGAAAAGCAATTACTAAGGTGAGTAATTTTTTCTTCAAACACCATGAAGTCTTGCTTATATTAGGACTTAATGCAGATTATACAGCAGTACCTCCATGGAGGAGGGTCAGAACCTACTTAGGAATAGGCTCTGAAGCACAGCTGTGCCAAACGACGGCCTCTCCTGACTGGACGTCCAGAGAATAATGCTTAGTGAAAGTGTGGACTGTCTTCCAGGTAGCAGCTTGACAGATTTCCAAGATAGAATATCTCTAGCAGCCGCTAGAGATGCAGCTGCACCCGGTGGAATGAACCCTCAGGCCTGAGGGAGGTTCCTTACCTAGTTTTGTGTAACAGAACTGGATACAAGAGACAATCCACCTAGCGATTGTCCTCCTAGTAGCAGGTCTCCTCACCCACTTCTCCATAGGTAAGGAAGAGCTGAGGATTCGAATCTATGACCCTTGGTACGCTCCAAATAGTAGCTAAGAGCTCTTTAACGTCCAAACTGTGCAGCCTCCTCTCACCAGAGGAAGAGTGCTCGTAAAAATACTGGGAGAGAGATGGATTGTTAAGATGAAAATCTGAAACCACTTTAGGTAAAAACTTTCTGTTAGTCCTGAGGACCACTTTATCTCTGTGGAAGGAAATAAATTCTTTTCCACTGACAAGGCTTTGTAATTCACTATACTTCAGCAGAAGTGATAGCCACTAGAAAAACAGTTTTCCAAGTTAAAACTTGAGGTCTGCTGGAAACCAGAGGCTCAAAGGGGTTGCATTAGCTGGGCAATGCAAACATTCAGGTCCCATGGGAGCTGGTTCCTCGAAAGGGAGGGTTAGTATGAAGTAACCCTTTGAAAAACTTGGAAACACAGGGTGAGGAAAGGAGACTGGTTTCCTGCAGAAACAAAAACAGAAACAGCTGCCAAATGAACCTTCAAGGTAGCTGGTTTGAGGCCTAAAGATTTAAATGGACCAAATAGTCCAACAAAATAGACAGGTCAGCAGATTCTGGAGCAATCTCCTCTCAGAACACCAAAATGAAAATCTCTTCCACTTAGAATTATAAGTGAGTTTCTAGTGGAAGGCTTCCTAGAAGCCTTCAAAATATCCAAGACACCTTGAGAAAGGTGTAAATCAGCATTCTAACTCCTCAAGAACCAGGCCTTGAGGTGGAGGGAATTAGGTCCAGATACTCACTCTCCCCTGTGACAGGTCAGCAGATCGTGGGTCCTGGGCAAGGTCAGGGAGGCGAAATGAGAGGGACAGGAGAAGAGGGTACCAGGGCTGCTCTGGCCCAGTCTGGAGCAATCAGAATCACTCTGCAGGGCTGAGTTCTGATTTTACCAGTACCCTGAAGAGGAGGGGAATGGAGAGAAAGCATAGAGGAACTTTTCCTCCCACTTCAGCTGAAAGGCATCCAGAGGAACTGATCCCAGAACTGGAGGCCTGCAACAAAACAGGGAAGTTGGTGGTTGTCTGGGCGCAGAGATCTATCTGAGGGGTGCCCCAACTGGCAAAGACCGACCCCAGCACTTGAGATTCAGAGCCCATTCGTGATGGCCCTGAGAAATCCTACTGAGGGCATCCGGCTAGACATTGTCCTTCCTGGGAGGTGAACTGCTATCAGAGAGGTGGTCTCAGGGAGTAGGCCAGAGACCACAACTTCATTGCTTCGTGCACAAAGCTGAAGAGCGAAAGCCCCTTGCTTGTTGATGTACCACATTGTTGTGGTATTGTCTGTCCTGACTTGGACTACCTTGTTCTGGACAGCCTCCGAAAACCTGGAGAGCTAAGAAGACAGCTCTGAGCTCCAGTAGGTTGATGTGAAGTGAGATTCCTGAGGGGACCACACTCCCTGAGTGGAAAGGTCGCCCAGGTGAGCCCCCCAACCCAGCAGGGAGGTCCGTGGTGAGGGTGAGGGAATGAAGAACAGGTAAAAATGGGACCCCTATAGACAGGTTGCTTTGATCCAGCCACCATTGTAGAGCTAGGATCAAGGTCTTGGTCACTGGGACCAATTTGGTAAGGGGGTCCCTCCTTTGAGACCAATAGGACCTCAAGTGGAACTGAATGTCCCTCATCTGAAATCTTGCTCCTGGCACGACAGCTGTAGAAGCAGCCATGTGCCCTAGGAGTTGTAGAAAATGCCTTGCTGGTCGGGAGACCCGCGAGGTGAAGGAAGATGCCAGGCAATGATTCTGTCCGCTCTTCGGAGGGAGAAATGCCCTGGCTAACTTTGCATCAACTCTGCCCCTATAAAAGTTAGTACCTGAACTGGTTCGAGAACTGACTTTGGAACATTCAACAGGAACCCCAGAAAGGTGAGAAGTTCCTGGTGATTTGCAAGGGATTTTACCTGCTCTGGTGACTGACCCACACTGAGCCAGTCGTCCAAGTAGGGAAACACAGCTACTCCTTGCCTTCTTAGATGGGCCACTACTACAACTAGACATTTTGTGAAACTCTTGGAGCAGAAGTGAGTCCGAAGGGCATTGCCCTGAACTGGTAGTGGCCAGAGGGCAGTTCGAACCTGAGGTACTTCTGGTGAGAGGCCCTGATTAGGATATGGAATAGCGCCCTTGAGGTCCAGGGAAGCTAACCAGTCCCCTGGTCTCAAGGATGGCAAAATCATTGCCAAAGTTAGTATTTTGAACTTTGGTTTTACAAGATGTTTGTTCAGAAATCTTAAATCCAAGATGGGCCGCCAATCTCCTGTCTTTTTGGGGCCAGGAAATACTGAGTACAGACCCTGTCTCTGATGGCAAGGGAGGACCTTTCTACTGCTTTGCAGTCCAAAGAGAAGAAACCTCTGCTTCTAGCGCAAGGGTTTCTGAAAGACTTGAAGGAGGAAAGTGTCTGGCCTCATCTTGGGAAATTGTTTGAAGCTGAGAACCAGACCTTGGCTTACTACTTCCAGAACCCATTTGTCCGAGGTTAGGACAACCAGTTCTGGCTGAAACAAGCCAGTCTGCCCCCACCGTACAGGAGATCGGCCCCGACACCCCGTCAGGGTGCCTGCTTGGCAGGAGCAGCTTTAGGCTGGGAGAGGAGAGGGCCTGCCTGTGCCCTGCCTTCCTCTGCCTCTGAAAACCCTCTGCCAAAAGCAGAGGATGCTTGAAATTGGTAAAAGGCCTATGGTAAGGCCTGCCCTACCCCTGGGGCATGCCTTGAGGAGTGGCATGCCTCCTTAGCTTGGGCACTTTTGTAAGTAGTTCTGTATTCATCCATTTTTTCATGTAATTTTTGTTTGCCAAACAGAGAATTTCCTATGACAGGAAAATCTATAGCCTTTGACTGGGTATCTTGGGACAGATTAGTGCATCTGAGCCATGCCAACCTCACGGAGAGCTACAGAAGTGGCCATGACCCTAGAGGAAACATCATTAACGCCAACAGCAGCATGAAATTGAACTTAGAGGCTTCAATGCCATCAGCAGCCACCTGTTCCAACTCACTAGCCAGCAGGCCCTGAGCCTGCTTGGCCAACTGCAATATAGTGTCCCATCTAGATTTCTGATATCTAGCCACATGCTCATATAATTAGCTTGTCTGAGTCCCAAAGAAGCTGCCACATACTGTTTTTTCGCCATGGCATCAATCTTCCTGGAATCTTTATCAGGAGGATGTGAGGCCAGGGAATATTAGCCTTGTCACAGGCTGCAGCTTGAACAACACCTACATGACTACACTGCTCAGTAAGGAAGTCTGTATTAGGCCTGACAAAGATACCTTCTGTCCATTTTTATCTACAGGAGGGACAGAAAAGGATTTTTAAAATCTTAATGGTTTGCCTCCTAAATGACTTATGCAAAGGAATAGACAACCTCCTAGACTCTGGAATATCCATCATTTCCACATAGTCAGGCTCTCTTGCTCGCCCACAGCCTCTTCTAAAGGGAGCTGGAGAGTTTCGCTACCTTCTCTATAAAAACCTGAAATGAAGGGACTCAGACAACAAAGGGGAAACTCAAAGGGTCTGTCTGGAGAAATGTCCGCCTCTATGGGCACTTCCAGACCTTCCCAATCACAATTACAATCATCAAAATCTTCCTCCCCTCCTGTGGTTCATAAAATCAACATCATAATCCTGAACCACTGGACCTGAACGAGACCCCTTTACCAACCATAAGGGTTTCGACAAGTCCCTGAGACAAAGACTGGACAATCTGAATGGCTTTAGCTTTTTCTGCAGCAGAAGGAGAGACAAAACTGGACTCCACACTAACTGATTTCTTTGTCTTTTTTACTTTAACTGGTTCCTCAGGACCAGCCTTTCTTTTGCCCGAGGAAGTCTCGCCCTGGTCAGAGGGCACTCTCTGTGGTCCAGCCAGAGCTGGACCAGGCTGGCCATCCGGGTCAGTGAACTTTTTGGCCTCTCGTTCCCTGAGCCGGCCCAATCTCTTTTCCAGGGTGGCTGCAGGGAAATTCTTACACACCTGGCAGTCTGACAGGAGGTGGTCAGCCCCCAGACAATAGACACAAGTGGTGTGTGGGTCAGCCTTGGCAAAGGCTTCCCACAGACATCACAGTGTTGAAACCCAGTGGGCCTGGTTTTTCTTTGGGTTTCTCAGACATAATGCCAGCCTATCCAAACTTGCTCTTTTTTCCGCCTTGCCAGGACAAGACACCATCTTATCGGGTCCCTAACCGTGTCACGGGTTTGAAAAACCCAGAATAAAAGGTTTTTAGGACCGATAAGAACCGGTACTCACTCTAAATGCAAAGAAAATGAGTTTTAAGAAACCGATCGGGTTCAGAGTGAACCGATAATGAGTTTCCACACAGACTTAATTTTCTTGTACCTACGGTTACCAGATAGAGCTTCAGACCGAACCATGGTAATTTTAAATACTTGCCGTGTTCAATGAACCGATAAAACTTAATAAACCGCAAAACGAACCGAGCTGAAGGAGCTGGTCTCTGGAGCGACTGTTCAGTGAAAGTGGAGTAAAGAATCTGACAGTTTAGGTTCAAACTCCCCAGATAGAGCTTTGGATAGCGCCCTCACGCTGTGGAATTCCAGATTACACTGGAGTTAACTATTTCATCTCCGGGGCAGTTCAAAGCCAAGGGCATACTGCATTAAGTCCTAATATAAGCAAGACTTCATGGTGTTTGAAGCTAACAGTGCCAGTCTGACTGCTCTGAGCTCCAACAGGTTGATGTGGCATCGGGACTCCTCAGGGGTCCAGAACTCGTGGGCCCTGTTGTCCCCCATGTGGGCTCCCCAGCCCATGAGAGAGGCATCGGTCATAAGGATGACCGTTGGCTTGGGGCGGAGAAACGGGATCCCTTCCTGCAAACCAGTCTAGGGCGGTCCGCCATTGGAGAGCATCCCACATCTTCTGGGTTACAGTGATCAGCTGGTCAAAATGATGCTGAGTCCACTGGGTGGCCAGCTCCCACTGGAGGGGGCGCATGTGCAACCGGGCCCAAGAGACCACTGAGGTACAAGCCACCATGTAACCCAGAAGGTGCACAAAGTCCCGGGCAGGGCGCAAGTGCCCAACCAGAAATGATTGGGCAAAGGAGGAGAGAACCTCTGCCCTGTCCGCTGGGAGCCGAGCTCTGGCTTGACAAGAGTCGAGTGCTGCCCCGATGAAGCCCATCACCTGGGAATGCACGAGTTCCGACTTGGCCTCGTTGATCAGGAGACTGAGTTGGGAGCAGGTCTGGAGGGCCAGATCCATGGACCTCTCCACTTTCTGTTAGGTGGAACCTGCCAGGAGCCAATCGTCGAGGTAGGGGTAGATTCTGATGCCACCGACGCTGGAGATGGGCCGCCAACACTGCAATGCATTTGGTGAAGACCCATGGGGCTGACGACAGGCCGAATGGCATGGTTCGGAACTCGTACAGGGTCTCTTCAACCCTGAAGTGGAGGAACCGCTGATGGGACGGACAGATTGGGATGTAAAAAAGAATGCGTCCTGCAGATCCAGAGAACAGAACCACGTTTCACTCCAAGGATGGTATGATCTGAGACAGAGTGACCATCTGAAAGATGCGAGACCTGAGAAACTGATTCAGATCATGGAGATCTAGAATGGGGCGCCAACCCCCCATCCGCTTGGGCACCAGGAAGTACCTGGAGACAAAGCCTGGGTTTGCTGGAGGGTCTGCCATGGGAGCTACTGCCTCCTTGCGGGGGAGCTGAGCTATGTCGCCTCGAAGAGCCGACTGGGTGCATGCAAAAATCCCTTCCTCCCGAAGGGCACGGGCTCAGCTGGAAGGGTACTGCTCGAACTCTAGAGGCAGTCCCCGACCGACCACTTCGAGAACCCACCTGTCCGAAGTGACAGCGGACCAGGCGGAAAGAAAGTGGTGAAGCCGACTTCCCATGGGAGGGCCCATAGCTGGCGTGACGGAGATAGGGGTGGCAACCCCCATCCCTTCACTGGGCAGGCTTAGAGAAGGAGGAGGAGACTCCAGGACCTGAGCCTCAGCCCCCTTTTCGGGGCTGTAGGGGTCCAGGCTTGGGCCGGGGGCGCCAAGCTTGAGCCTGCTGCTGATGTTGCTGTCCTCCGACTGCTGGACCGCAGGGTAAGAGTGCCAAAAAGGCTTCTTCTTCATCTGCTGGTTCTTGCCCGAAGAACCCTTGGCAGAAGTGGCATCCAAGTTGGCATTGGACTGCTCTATGCGCTGTAGGTGACCGGCTACTCCTGGACCGAACAAGTCGGTCCCAAGGAAAGGCACATTAGCAAGCTTATGCTGAGTATCCACCGGGAAGAAGAAAGCCTCACCCCAGCCCTGCAGCGAGAGACCACTGCGGCGGCCATCGAGCGGGCACAAGAATCTCTGATGTCCAGGGCTGTCTGGAGCTGCTGTTTGGCAACAGCACGGCCCTGGTCACAGACCTGTTTGACTGTGGTCTGCATGTCTGCAGGGAGATGAGGGAGGACTTCGTCTAATGATCTGAGAAGGGCATGGGAGAAGTGCACCATGATGAGAGCCGAGCTGGCCTGACAAAGGTCCAAGGAGGAAGCCGCACAGACCTTCCGGGTGGAGTGGTCCATATTTTTGGACTCTTTGTCTGGAGGTCGGTCAGTGTTGGCCGAACTGCCAGTACGCCTGAACACAGAGGCGGTCACCAGGCCCTCGGCTGAAGGGTGCTCTTTGAACCCTGCAAGGGACTCCATGGGCACCGCGTACTTGCAGGCCATGCGGGCAGACAGTGCTGGGCATGAGGCAAGGTGCTGCCAAAGTTCAAGGCCCGGGCCAACGATGGCTTCGGCCACAGGAAAGGCCTCCGTCGGGGTATCCCCTCTCTTTAGGATATCTGTGAGAGGGTACTCCACCTTTTTCTGGATAGATTCCAGGGGCATTCCGGTGCAGTCGGAAATGAGATGGAGAATCCCTTGGAAGGAGGAAGGGCCTTCCTCCATCCCTGTGCCAACGGACAACTCATCATCCCCAGGATGAGAGTGGAACCCAGTGACATCCGAGTCCGAGGAGTCAGGGTAAATCACCCTCGATCCGCCGAGGGTGGTCTGGGGAGACTGTGACCGACAGACGTCGGGGAAGTCTGGTGTCCTGTCAGTCCTCTTACGAGGGAGCCCTTCCCACAGGCTGTTTAGGTGGTGGTTCCACCTAAATAAGTGGAGAGACCAGAATAGGCTGAACCGTGGGATGGGCCAGCCCCACAGGTGGAGAAACCGAGGGTTTCAGTTCCGGAGGAGTCAGCTTCGGCCTGGAAGGTGAGAGCCAAGTAATGGCCGGGGTTGGCAGTGGAGGTGGCTTTTAACTGGTCAGAATCAGCTGTTGCCACATAAGGACCTCATAGCGCCGTAGTTCCCGTTAGAGCCTCTCCTCATCCGAGGAGGATGAGGATGAGGACAACCTGTGGCGTTGCATCTTCTTAGAGCGCTTATGGCTCTTCCTCAGTCGTTCGGCCAAGGGGGTTCTGGACCTCAACCGAGATTGGGTAGGCTGACTCGGTCAATTGGGAGACACTGGGGGAATTGGTGAAACCCGAGGGTCCGGAATCGGATCCTATATGGGGATGCCAGCGGGCTGGGTCTCCTCATCAGGAAATACTAGGACCGGAGTCCTTTCTAAGGAGTCGTCGAGCACAGCTGGCGACAAAGGGTCGATCGGGTCGGAAATGATCTCGACCTCATCGGCCACTTCTCCGGTCGTCTGGCCAGATGGAAGGTCTGTAAAGCCTACAGCCGAGGATGCGATCTTGACTGAGGTCGAGACCGCATGCTCCTGGGACTGAGACCTCTCTCAGTCCCAAGATCACCTTCGTTGAGACGAAGAAGGTTCTTTTTCCCTCTTCCGAGAGCGGGAGGAGTGTGAGCCCATGGGCGCCGGAGGGGAGAGACTGGCACAGCTCCTTAAACGAACCTGTAAAGGTGGAGCCTAGGTTCAGTGGGATGAAGAAGCTTCGATTAGCTGAAGCACGACCGGCTTCTTCCTCGAATGCCTGCATGCGTTCCAGCTGCTCGGCAGAGCCTGCGGCCGAAGAAACCGCCCACCTAGCCTCCTTGGACTTCACTGGAGGGTTCCTTTTCTCCGATCTCCCCAGTTTCAGGCGTGCCATGCGGTCGTCCAGGACGTTGGGATGGAAGGCCAAGCAGTAACTACAGGATGAGGTGTCATGGCCGACACCCAGGCAGTAGACGCACGTGAGATGGGGATCGGTGCGTGATATCTTTTGGCCGCAAGGACACTGGCGAAATCCCGCGGAAGATTTCTCCTCCATGATCGAAGACGCAAATGCACAATCGCTAACTCGAACGAGTTTTCATTTTGGTAAAACCAAAGATTTGAAAGCCAAGGCCTTTGAAATGCGAGAGCACGAGGGAGGCAACCTGTATCCTCCAGCGAAAAGGAAGATCTGGCATTATGAGGCACAGCCGAGGTATATACTGCCCGGGTAGGTGGGAGGGGCAAGCTTGAAGACTTCTGGCAGATTTAAAGAGGAAAGGGACAATGCCAATAAGTGTGAATGAACAACATGTCCATGCTCCTAGAACATACATTGGAGAAATTACTGATTGAATCATGAGACATATCTCCTATAGCAGGCACCTGAAAGTATGGAGAGCATAGAAAATGGCTCTTCCAAGACAAAGATGCACAGATGGGCATCGCTGTCTGCCAAACACCTTGCCGAGTTTGTAGACCTTTGAAAGGAGTACCCACATCCTCTAGATTCGAGGTTCGAAGCAAGAGTAGTCATGCACCTTCACAAACGGAGAAATCTGATAGCGAGTGATAAAACACTGGCATCCATTTGCAGGCAGATCTTTGAAGGCACAACCATGTCAGAGTTCCCTTGAACAAAGTCTCAGGTATTATTGGGGATATGTAAATTGATCAGGATGGCCGCAGTCAAGTATCCCCAAAAAGTCAGCAGGCCAAGCCTGGTCGAGACACCTCTGGAGCTGCAGATAATGGGAAGCCAGTTAGCCCAGGTGTGTCCATTGAGATACATGAAGTACTTTCATACCCACAGACTTGAACCATACTTAGAGTACTGACAGGTGAAAGGATGACGTCTGACGATGTTTCCGAAAAGCAAAAAACTCAGGGCACATAATGGCAAAAACCAGAGGCCCACTTTACGAAGACTTGCAGAGATCATGGCCCGGTATTACTACAAGGACTCCAGGGGCAAAGTCTAGCCTGAATGGGAGTTTCACTGCCTTCTGTAACATAGGTTGAAGGTCTACCATGATCATTGTCCGGAAGGAAAGAGAAAACATACCCCGACCTTTGAGGAGAGGGATGCACAGGCAAAACGGGCATTTACAAGTAGAAAAAAACCCGGACCCCAGACATCGGGAACAGAGACTGTAACCAAGCTGTAGGTGGCCCCAGGTGGGGAACCAGCTGAACAGCGCCCGTTGACCTCAGAATCAAAGGCGCAGAAGGCTAATAGAGGTAGTGAACCAGAGTTAGGGAGGCCCCTGCAAGGTATCAGTGGGGTTCTGAAAAAGGACTTTCAGAAAGGAGATTTCCTGATGCAAAAAATGACATGGAATGCACCAAAGTACGGTGCAGCTTGAGGCAGTGGGTCTCGTGGGGAGACCTCAAAAAGCAGCATCAACAAGAACACTCAGAAACGTGGGAGCAAAAGACCCAACATATGCAATCAAGAAAGTCATGTGAGACATTTTCACAGTAGAGGTCATGTCAACCATAGCTGCCAGAGGTTCCAAGCAGTGAGTATAGCGGCTGCAAAAGCATCCAGAAGAGGCGGGACGGCCACTGTGAAGACGTCTCCAAATAATAAGCCAATCTGTACCTAGGGGCGTGCAGTTCCTAAACCTGGGCCCCAGAGGGTAGAACTGGTAGTGGCGTTTTACCCCAAAAAGGAGAGGGAGAAGACCAAGGAAGGGGGGGGACTATGGCCCCCATCTGGAGCCACTAAATGGGCATCCGGTTCCTATTCCTGAGAAAGAAAAAGGGTCTTCACCCCAACAAGTGGAGATGGAGCTCAGTGTACAGCACAGCTTCAGGTGGAGGCCAGGATGGGACCTGGAGGTGGCCCCACCGATTGGAGGGCCACCAGGCCACAAGAAGAAAAAAATGACTCACCTTAGTAATTATGTTTCTTCTAATGGAGTCTTACTGTATTCTGACTATTGCAGTTAGCCCCAGCACTCAAACTGTCCCAGAGAGTAGAGGGTTAATTTTCTATGCAGAGCATAGAACGTTGAGCTCGAGCTCGGTTCAGACCTCTGTCTGCTGCACCTTGAAGCACAACCGTTCGATTCTTACGAGCTAATACTAACTACTATGTAGAAATTGTAAAATTTTTACTAGCCAAATGACAATATTTGGATTCCCAAAAGACTTGAGTCAAGAAATCCAAAATCAAAAACCAGGTAGTGAACAACTTAAGAATGTAAATTAATAATATAACCCACTGCCCCTCTCTAAAAGGAGGGAGTGCCCAAATGCACCCCTTGGGTGTAACACTGCGCCTGCCAGACCACTTCCAAAAACAAGTTCTGAGATGGGAAGCAGGGAGGGAGGTCAGAATACAGCAAGACTCCATTAGAAGAAACATAATTACTAAGGTGAGTAATTTTTTCTTCAACCAACATGAAGTCTTGCTGTATTCTGACTACTGCAGACTATCAAGCAGTACCTCCAGGGAGGAGGGAATCGAACAGTATTGCTGTACTAAACCGAGCATCACTCCTGGCCTGGATGTCCAGGAAGTAATACTTGGTAAATGTATGGACTGTTTTCCAGGTGGCTGCTTTACATATCTCTAGCAAAGGAATATCCCTGGCCGCAGCCAGGGAAGCAGCTGTACATCTAGTCAAATGAGCCCTCAGGCCTGAGGGAGGTATTTTGCCTAGTTTCTCATAGCAGAATTGAATACAAGAGACAATCCACCTGGCAATAGTTCTCTTAGTGGCAGGTTTGCCCTTCCCCACTTCCCCATAAGTGAGAAACAACTGGAGGGAGACAAACCTGTGAGCCTTAGTATGCTCAGTGTAGTAACTAAGGGCTCTTTTAACATCCAAACTGTGTAAACTTCTTTCTCCTGAAGAAGAATGATCAGTGAAGAACACAGGGAGAGACAGATTGGTTCAGATGAAAATCTGAAACCACTTTAGGTAAAAACTTATTAGTTCTAAGGACCACCTTATCTCTATGGAATGAGATAAAATCAGGCTCCACTGACAGAGCCTGCAATTCACTGATACACCTGGCAGAGGTAATAGCTACCAGGAACACAGTTTTCCAAGTCAAGTACTTCAGCTCTGCTGAAGACAATGGCTCAAAAGGGAGTTGCATAAGCTGAACAATGCAACCATTAAGATCCCAAGCAGGGGCAGGATCCCTAAAGTGGCGATTGGTATGAAGCAATCCCTTGAAAAATTTTACAGAATACAGGGTGAGACGACAGTGAGGAAGGCTTTCCCACCGACAGAAAAGCTGAAAGAGCTGACAAATGTACTTTGAGAGTAGCTGGTCTGAGGCCTAGGCCATTAAGAAGAACCATATAATCCAAAACTGTAGACAATTCAGCAGTGTCTGGGGATATATGCTTCTTGGAACACCAAATGCTGAATCTTTTCCATTTGGAGTTATAAGTTTTTCTGGTGGCAGGCTTTCGAGAGGCTTTGAGAATATCCAGAACCCCTTGGGACAGATGCAAATCTGCATACTCTAACTCTTCAAGAGCCATGCCTTGAGATTGAGAGATCGAAGACTGGGGTATCAAATCCTCCCCTGAGAGGAGGTTAACAGGTTGTAATTCCTGGGAAGAGACAGGGGAAGATGGACTGCTAGGGACAGCAATAGTGGGTACCAAGGCTGCCTGGTCCAGTCTGAAGCAATCAGAATAATTTTGCAGGGTTGTGACCTTATCTTGACCTGAACCTTGAACAGTAGAGCAAAGGGAAGGAAGGCATATAGAAACTTCCCTTCCCAGTTCAAAATCAGAGCATCCAGTGGGACTGAGCCCAAGACTGGGGGTCTGCAACAAAACAGAAGAAGTTGGTGATTGTCTGGGGCTGCAAAGAGATCTATCTCTGGAGTGTCCCACCTTGAAAAAAAAACCTTCAACACCACAGGGTCCAGGGACCATTCGTGATGGCCCTGGGAGATCCTGCTCAATGCATCTGCTAGCACATTGTCCTTCCCTGGAAGGTGGACTGCTGTCAGAGAGGTCTGCAGAGAATAAGCTAGGGACCACAATTTCATGGCTTCCGTGCACAAGGCCATGGACTGAGTGCCTCCCTGCTTGCTGATGTACCACATGGTGGTGGTGTCGTCTGTCTTGACCTGAACCACCTTGTTCTGCACTGACTGAGAGAAAGCTTGCAGGGCCAGAAAGACCACCCTGAGTTCCATGAGACTGATATGCAGAAGGGATTCCTGAGGGGACCACAGTCCCTGGGCTGAGAGAGCCCCCAGATGGGTTCCCCGCCCCAATAGAGAAGCATCCATGGTTAGGACCACAGAGTGAGATTGAGTGACGAATGGGATTTCTTGCCCGAGGTTGCCCTGATCCTGCCACCATTGGAGAGCCTGGATCAGAGTCTGAGTCACTGGAACTAGTTTGGTTACAGAATCTTTCTTCTGAGACCAAAAGACCCTCAGGTGAAACTGAATGTCCCTCATCTGAAATCTGGCCCCTTGGACTACTGCTGTAGAAACTGCCATGTGGCCCAGAAGCTGAAGAAAGTGCCTTGCTGGCCAAGAGACCAGAAGGTGGAATGAAGAAGCCAGCTTTACAACAGCCCTTAGCCTTTCCAGGAGAAGAAAAACTCTTGCTTTGACTGTATCCAACTCTGCCCCTATGAAGGTGAGGAGCTGTACAGGCTCGATAACTGACTTGGGAAGATTGAGAAGGAATCTTAGGGAAGTGAGCACTTGCTGAGTCACTTGCAGGTATGACTTGACTTGGTCTGGGGACTGACCCACAATGAGCCAGTCACCCAGGTATGGAAATATGGAAATATTTTTCCTTCTTAAAAAGGCCACTACTGCTAGGTATTTTGTGAGTACCCTTGGAGTTGATGTCAGGCCGAAGGGCATAGCTTTGAACTGATAATGGCCGGAAGGCAATTCGAACCTGAGGTACTTTCTGTGGAGCACCTATGGGGAATGTGAAGGTAGGCATCTTTTAAGTCCAGGGAGGCTAGCCAGTCCCCTGGCCTTAGAGAGGGAAGGATTATTCCCAGAGTCACCATTTTGAATTTTGTTTTTAAAAGATGTTTGTTCAGGTATCTTAAGTCTAGGATGGGTCGCCACTCCCATCTTTTTTGGGGTAAGGAAGTACCTGGAGTACAGACCTTTGCCCCTGTGCAATGTAGGAACTCTCTCTACAGCCTTTAGAGCCAGTAGAGATGAAACCTCTGCCTCGCAATGGTTTCAGAGATGCTTGCAGGTGGAAAAGATCTGGTTCTCAGCTTTGGAAATTTCTTGAAGCTGAGAACCAGGCCCTGGCTTACCACCTCCAGGACCCACTTGTCTGAGGTAACAGACATCCAGTCCTGGACGAAGTAAGCCAGCCTACCTCCTACAGGAATGGGGGAGTCGACCTGGGCTGACACATCAGGGTGTCTGCTTGGCAGGAGCCTTAGGTTGAGGGGTGGATGCAACCCTGCTCATCCCCCTTCTGCCTCTCCATCTGAAGAACCCCCTCTGAGGAAAGGGAGAAGAGGCCTGTGCTTGGTAGAAAGACCTATGAAAAGGCCTGCCCCTAGATTGCTGCCTTTGAGGAGTTGCCTGCCTTTCCTTGGCCTGTGCACTCCTATAGGTGGTCCTATACTCATCCATCTTTTTCATGTAATTCTCTGTCTGCTCCCCAGAGAATTACCCACCACAGGGAAATCCATGGCCTTAGCCTGGGTGTCCTGTGAGAGGCTAGTACATCTGAGCCAAGCCATTCTCCGAACAGCCACAGATGTAGCCATGACTCTAGATGACACATCACTGGAGTCCACAGCAGCATGGAACTGCACCTTAGATGCCTCAATTCCATCAGCAGCCACCCCCTCCAGCTCCTAGGCTAGCTGGGGAGAGGCCTGCTTAGCCAGTGCCAGTACAGTGTCCCAACTGGACTTCTCGTACCTGGCTGCATTGGCCATATAATTAGCCTGCCTGAGTCCCAAGGCGGATGCCATGTACTGTTTCTTTGCCATGGCATCCAGCTTCCTAGAGTCTTTATCTGGGGTGTGTGAAGCCAAGGATATATTAGCCTTATCACAGACTGCAGCATGCACAACCCCAACATGGCTGCATTGTTGATATAAGTACTCTGTATCTGAACCTGATAAGGTGTACCTATTGTCCATCTTTCTGTCAACAGGAGGTACAGAATTTGGAGTTTTTAAAATCTATTGTGTCTGTTTCCCAAAAGAATTATGAAGGATAACAGACAGTCTCTTGGACTCTGGGATGCCCATCATCGCCACATAATCAGGTTCCTCTTGTTTCTCTACAGCTTCTTCCACAGGGAGCTGGAGGGTTTCTGCCACTTTCCTGTAAAACATGTAGTGGGAAGGGGACTCAAAGCCTAGGAGGGGAAACGCCAGAAGGCCTGTCTGGGAAGATGTCCGGTTCAATGGTCTCATCCAGACCTTCCACACCATTGTCATCATCGTCGTCTTCATCCCCCTCCAAATCCAGTTCATAGAAATCTTCAGGGGCATAATCCTGAACCAGAGGAACCAACCGAACCGAGCGCCTGCCAGAAGGCGCCAGATCAGACGGAACCGGGCCAAGCGATTCTACAATCTTTGTCGTTTTGGCAATCCCTTTGGTGGTCGGAAAATGGGTCTCTGGATCTGAACCAGATGATTTTTCTTTTCTTTTTGTAGGAACCGATCCCTTAGGATTGGCTCTCCTTTTGCCTGAGGAAGTATCGCCCTGGTCAGAGGGCACTCCCTCAGGTTCAGTCGGAACTGAACTGGGCTGACCATCTGGGTCAGCGGAGTTCTCGGCCTCCTTATCCCTAAACCTACCTAATCTTTTTTCCAGGGTAGACTTGGGGAAATGTTTACAGATTTGGCAGTCTGAATCGAGGTGGTCAAACCCCAAACAATAAACACAGGTGGTGTGGGGATCAGACTTAGCAAAGACCTCCCCACACACAGTGCAGTGTTGAAACCCAGTGGTCCTGGTTTTTCTTTTGGGTTTCTCAGACGTAGCCATCCTAACCACAAACTTACCCTTTTTATGGCAAACAACCAGGCAAGACACCCTTATCAATTTCTAACCGTGTCATGGGTATTGGAAAAAAACATAAGAAAATGCATTTTTTTTTAAACTGATAAGGGCCGGTAACCACACTCTTAAGTTTAGAAACAAAGACAGAATATATAATTCACTAAATGGCCGGTTCAGCCGAACCGGTCGAAAAATCAATTTTTACAATTTCCATAAGTTTACTATGTCTAGTTCGCTAACTAGTACTTACTGTACCACAGACAGAGATCTGAACCGAAACTTGCGAAAAATAATCGGTAAAACCGAGGACTTTAATCGACTTTCGAACCGTGAGCAAAGGAGAAATCTCTGGAGCGACCGTTCAGTTAGGCGGAGTAAAGAATCTGATGGTTGCACTTCAAAGTGCAGCAGACAGAGATTTGAATCGAGCTTGAGCTCAACGTTCTATGCTCTGCATAGAAAATTAACCCTCTACTCTCCGGGGCAGTTTGAGTGCTGGGGCTAACTGCAATAGTCAGAATACAGCAAGACTTCAAGTTGTTTGAATAGGCATGTCTAATTGGGCCAAACTCAGATCTCCGAAGAGAAATGGTCAGACTCCATTGGAATAATGGAGATAAGAAAACTTGTGGGGAAGTAAACCCCTTTGGGCCAGAGAAGAGTTGACTCAAAGTAGCCAGCACTGTTCGAAAGAGAATCCCCCGTTTGTTGAGAAGGGCATCAGTGATGTCAAAGCAGTGGAAGAAATAAAGTACATTTACGTAAGAAGTTACCGTAACAGTAGATCTTCAAGAACAGCTCTTGCAGCAGGTTACACCATAAAGACTAAAAGCCGGCAGGTGGCAGGAGCACACAGAAAACTTTTAGCTAACTATACCCAGTGGGGAACCACCCCAACGTCGGCACCTCACCTGACTTCCAATACATCATAAAAGGGGCAGTCCCCCAGCATATCTCAGTTCTCCCACCGGAGACTCCTGGCATAATGATGTGATTCTGCAGGGCAGACCGAGGATCCGCTTCCAGAGGAAGATTAAATAAAATGTTTATGTTTGAGATGTCATGGAAAGGAACCAAACCTCTTGAGGGGAAGGTGGGAGGGTAACTACCTGTTGCAAGAGCTGTTCTCGAAGATTTACTATTACGGTAAGTTCTTACGTAACTGTACTATCTTACTTAAAGATACAGCTCTTGCAGCAGGTTACACCATAAGGACCACTTCCCAAGCAGTAAAGGAGTGTTAGCTATCCCCTTTGGGAGGAGGAGGATAGGAAAGATCCAGGAATAAACCGCCTAGGACAAGAGTCCTTGGAGGACTGCCAGGCCGAAGCCCACTCTGCATCTCCAGGCAATGTCCAGGCTGTAATGTCTGATGAAGGTGTGTACTGTACTCCAAGCAGCAGCTCCAGAAATGGCTGGTGCAGAAACGTTTTTCAGTGCAGCAAAGGAGGTGGACACTCCACCAGGAGAGTGGCCTTTTACCGATCATGGTAACGGCTTGTTGCACTTCTGGTAACAAAAGACTATGCAGTTCACCAGTCTCTTGGAAAGTGCTTGTTTTGACACAGGTGCCCCTAACATCCTGTGAGCAAAAGACAGAAACAGCTGATCGGACTGTCGGTGCGGTCTGGTCCTGGTCAGGTAAAACCTGAGGATCCTATCCACAACTAAAGTGAGCAGAAGAGCTTCCCCTCTATTGCCATAGTTGGGATAATACACCAGAAGGTCAATATTCTGATTAAAGGTTAATGCTGAGACCACCTTGGGAAGAAAATAGCAGTTATATAAGAACTTACCGTAACAGTAGATCTTCAAGAGAGGTTTCTGCAGTAGGTCTTCACATATTGGACTGTGCCCCCTGGCATCAGGTTTGAACAGCAAACTTGTAGCTAGCAATCATGAGTGGGGACTGCCCCCCCGTCAGGTGACACAACGTCATCATGATTATAAGAAGGGGCGGTCCCGTGCCCACCTTCCAGTTCTTTTCCATCCGAGACCTAGAGAAAAGGAGCAGAAAAGCGGAGCAACAACCCTGGTACCCAGTACCCTGGCTGAACCAAAAGGCTAGACAGGAAAAAAGAAAATAACTCCAGGAACTGGGGAAAAGTGGGTGGGAAATTAGACCTTCTGCAGGAACTTCTCTCGAAGATCTACTGTTACGGTAAGTTCTTACGTAACTGCTATATCTTACTTCGAGAGGGTTCCTGCAATAGGTCTTCACATATAGGACTGAATTCCAAGCAGTCTAACAAAAAGGAGAAGTTGAAGACGAGTTTCCAGGAGGAGGAAGATGTCCGACAACTCAGGATCTGCCTTAAGACAGAAGACCTTGCAAAACTGCAAGGCCGAAACCAGCTAGAGGCAATGTCCAGACTGTAGCGCTTAGTGAAGGTGTGGATGGAAGACCAAGTGGCCGCTGCACAGATATCCGCAGTGGACACATTCCTGAAAAAAGCGGTAGAAGTGGCCACACTTTTGGTGGAGTAGCCCTTAACCACCCCAGGAAGGGTTTTTCCATATTTCTGGTTAAGTGTAGTAAATACAGTTAGCCAGCCACCTAGAAATAATCTGTTTAGAGATAGCCTTGCCCTGGCACTGGGAGGCAAAGGCCACAAAGAGTTGGTTCGAACCTCCTTAGTCTGGGAGGTATATTACTTCAAAATCCGATGCACATTCAAGGTGTACAAAAGATATTCCCCCCTGTTGGAATGCTGAGGAAAATAGACCGGCAGTTCAACACTCTGGTTGAGAGTCGTCTCCGAAACAACTTTCGGAAGAAAAGAAGGATTAGTCCTCAGGACCACCCGGTCCTTGTGGAAAATCAAATAAGGCTCTCTGCAAACAAAGGCCTGAAGCTCTGAGACCCTTTGAGCTGAAGTAACTGCAACCAAAAATACTAAGCGGGTGACCGATCGCTGTTCTACCACGTCTGTCAAATGAACTGATGTGACGGTGGGAAAGAACTGGTGGGCGGATGTGGGACCGTCCCTTCTTATAGTCGAGATGATGTTGTGTCACTGGACATCGGGGGCGGTCCCCGCTGATGACTGCTAGCTACAAGTTTGCCGTTCGAACCAGACGCCAGCGGGCACAGTCCGATATGTGAAGACCTACTGCAGGAACCCTCTCGAAGTAAGATCTTAGGATTAGTTCTTAAGGACACCCAGTCCTTACGAAAAATCAAATAAGGCTCTTTGCACATGAGCACCTGGAGCTCCGAAATTCTCTTTGAGGAGATAACAGCAATTAAAAATAATGTCTTCCAAGAGAGAAAGCATAGCTCGCAATCTGCGGCTGGTTCGAAAGGGAGGCAGCGTAAGCTGCTCTAGGAAGAAAGGAAGATCCTAAGGGGGAACTGGGTCCTTTATAGGGGGTCTCAGATGTAGAATACCATGCAAAAAGGCACGTGAAGCTTCCAGCTAAGCTAGAGCCCTTGGACCAACCGATGCATGGTATGCTGAGATGGCACAGAGGTGTACCTTCAAGGAGGAGTACACTAAACCTGAATGAAAGAGGGATAAGAGGTAGTCCAAAACTGATCTCTCGGGGCAGCGAAGTGGATCAAGATCCCGAGCCTGGGCCCAGAAACAAAACCTGCGCCACTTCATGGCATAAGTGGCATGAATGGATGGTTTCCTGGCTGCCACCAGTATGTCTGCAACACCCTGAGATACTCCATGCCTAAGGATAGCAACGTCCTTAGCAGCCAAACATGCAGGTTCAGGGATTTGAGGTTTGGGTGAACCAGGGATCCGGCCTCCTGGGACAGCAAGTGAGAGCTGACCGGCAAAGGGAAGGGAGGCTCCTGAGCTAACTGGTGTAACAGTGGAAATCAAATCTGTCTGGACCAGAAAGGCACCACCAAAATCGATGCCCTGTCTGACTGGAGCTTGAGAAGGACCCTCTGGATCAAAGGGAATGGCAGGAAAGCATAGAGGAACCTGCCCGTCCAAGACAGGGACGACACACCAGAAAACACCAGGCCCTGGATCTAGCGAGCAGAAATTGGGCAGTTTTGCGTTGTATGGGGACGTGAATAAATCTACGTCTGGTGTCCCCCATTTGCGGAACAGGTCCTCTGCAACTTCTTGCAGCAATTCCCATTCATTCCTCTAACAACCCTTGAAATGGTAACCAATCAATGTAAATACCTTGTACTGTGATACTATGTAAAATTTGTCAAAATGTAATGTTCTGCTTTGAAAACTATGTACAATATGTGTAGATGTAATGTTCTGTTTTGTACTGACGTGGAGCTTTTGCAAAGGAGTCTTCGACTCAAAGGATTGTAATTCCGAAATTTCAATAAATAAATAAGCTCTGGCCTGTGACCGGCCCAGTAGATCTGCAACGGTGCTGTCGACACCAGGAACATGCACTGCAGTAATCATTGTGCTGTGCTGCAGTACCCAGTCCCACACCCTCTCTGCCTCTCTGCAAAGTGGGTAGGAATGAGTGCCTCCCTACTTGTTGATGTAGTATACCACTGAGGTGTTGTCCGTCTGGACTAACACGTGGCCTGATGGAATCTCTAACTGTAAGGCCTACAGGGCATACAGGACTGCTCCAGAATACTGATATGGAGGTGTGATTCCAAGGACGACCAGGTTCCCCAAGTCCTGGTTCCGTTCAGGTGAGCTCCCCAACTGGACCCTGAAGCATCCGTGGTGAGTGTCAGAGATGGAGCAGGCGCCAAGAAGGGGACTCACCTGGTGAGGTGCTTTGGAATGAGCCACCACTGTGAGTCTTGAATGACTGGCCTTGTGACCCTGACAAGCTGATCTAAGTGATCTTGCCGTTGGTCCCACGGGGTTCTCAGTATCCGAGTGACCCTCATGTGGAGGCGGACCAAGGGAAATGTGGCGATGGCAGCCGCCATATGTTCGAGCAAGCGGAGCACGGTTCGCACGGGGACATGCTTTTTCAATGTGATGTCTCGTATTAACGATCTGATGTGTTCCGCCCTGTCATTGGGCAGGAAGGCCCTTCTCTGGCGGGTATCCAAGACCATGCCAATGAACTGTAACCTTTGCGAAAGGATGAAGGACGACTTCTGCTGACTGATGGTGATACCCAGTAACCCGAACAGGGAACGAATATCGTGGATTGTCTCTATCAGTGCCTCTCGAGAGGAGGCCATGAGAAGCCAGTTGTCAGATACGGGAACACGTAATGGCCTTGTCTTCTAAGGGCCGCTGCTACGACTGCCAGGCATTTGGTGAAAATGCGTGGCGCCGAGGACAGTCCGAATGGGAGCACTCGGAACTGATAATGGCGTCCCAAGAACTCGAACTGCAGGAACATCCTGTGTCATTGAGTGATGGGAAGATGGAGATACGCATCCTGCATATCCAGTGACGCTAGCCATGCACCTTGCCTGAGCATGGGAATGAGACCCAGAAGGGTGACCATGCGAAAGCATTTGTTTGCCACCGAAGTATTGAGGTTGCTGAGATCCAAAATCCAGCATAGGTCCCCTGTTTTCTTTGGAACCAAGAAGAAGTGGGAATAATATCCCTTTTTTCTCTAGTTCCCCGGAATGATCTCGATGGCATCCTTCTCCAGGAGTGCTGAGATCTCCTGCTGAAAGGCATGCTGTCCCGAGTAACGGGATCACAGAGGAGGTCTTGTCATTGGGCGGTCGAGGAACTCTATAGAGTGTCCACGACTTATGAGTTGCAGAACCCACCAGTCGGAGGTTATCCTCTGCCACCCTGACAGGTGGTAAGCAAATCAACCCCCCAACCCCTTCTTCCCTTTGATCCAGAGGTGGGGCAGGGGTTGGGAAGAAGTCACGCTGTGGCGGTGATTGATCCGGCAGGCTGGGTAGCTTTTTGGTTTCGCTGACCTCCGAAGTATTTTGGCTGATTTTTTCTGCCAAAATTGCCCCTGGGTTGTTGGCCGGAACGGGGTTGCCGTCTGTCCTGCTGGCCATGAAAACAGTTCTGGCTCTGATGAAAGGAGCCAGGCTTAGGTTTGTACATGGCTTGTACCATTCTAATGGCCTTCCCGGCATCTTGCAACTTGATGACAATCTTTTCTGAGTCCTCACCAAAAAACGAACGGAGCTGTTGTAAGGGACATCCAAAATGCCCTTCTGGACGTCCGTGGTAAAGCCGGAGACCCTTAACCAAGAGTGTCTCCGGAGGCAAACGCCTGCAGTGGCACCACGGGCTGCGGAATCCGCCGAGTCAATTGTGGCTCGGAGGATCGGAGTCCCAACATCAGAACCGGTTCTAAGGAGGTTCAACAGTTCCTCCTTTCTGTCCCCATCCGGTAAATCTTTGAGAAGGTCCTGACCATGATCCCATAGTGCATTTTGAAATTGCACCATGTGGGTGAGGTAACTGAGGGACCTTATGGAGCATGTAGCAGCCACGTACACGCGCCTCCCCAGAGAATCTAACTGCTTGGATTCCTGGTCCGGTGGTTGGGTGCTGAGATGTTGCAGACATTGGTAACGATCGTGGGAGGCCATAATAACCAAAGAGTCAGCCACTGGTTGTTGGCTCAAATATGGGTCCTCCAGTGGGACCCTATAAAGGTGATCTACTTTCTTGGGTACCGCTGGAGTAGAATAGGGATGCTTCCATGTCACCTTGGTAGTGTCTTGAAAAGGGTCTACCAAAGGTGGAACCACCATAGGCTCTGGGTTTCTTTGTCTGAGGTACCGAACCAGGCGTTGCCTTTCAGGGTCCAACTCCTCAGTATCCCACGCCATATTCTCTTGTATATGCCTCATAATATCCATAAATGAGTGGTTGTCCGGCAGTGACCTGGGAAGATCATGGGGGTCAGGCAATGGGATACAAAGAGGTGAGGGTGATCTGGATGTGTCTGAAGTTTCAGAGAGTCTTCCCTAGAGGAACAGTGGGATCTCCGTTTGGGTCTCTTGTGCCCATGATCACTGGGGGACCCTGGGGGGGGGGGTCCTGGAGTGATACTGCTTCTTGGAATCACGTTTCCTGTCTTGGGACCTACCCCTGGGTGGTGGAGTAGGTTCCCTAGGGTCAGGAGATGGTGCCTTAGGAGGTGCCCTAGGAGGGGGCCTCCTGTGGGAGCTTGGTGGGGACATCCTTTTTGATAGTATCCCACCAGAAGGTGAAAAACTCCTTCACCTCATCAATATTGAGGCTGGATGACGGAGCTGGCGTTGGTGCCTGCCCATTTTTCAGGATGGGCACTGGTGCTTGAGGTGTTGCCGGGTCGGGTCCTGAGGCAACCCGGAGTCCTCCATGTTGCCCGACGTTTGGTCATCGGTTGCGCAGACGTCTTCTTCCAACGTCTCCCAGCGACTGGTATCTGGTGCGAGAGGTGAGGGTGGCATCAGATCCATAGGACACTTGGCAGTCATTGGGTCTGGCACCCGATTGGTATTCGATGTCTGCTTTAGGGACGTCAGCTCCGTAGTCTTCCTCGGAGGAGCACCTGAGCCCCTCGGGGGTTGGGAGACTGATCTAAGGTCGGTGTCCCAGTACCGGTCCTGAAAGTCGGGGCCTGGCATGGCGTCAGACTTGGATGGGTGCTTTTGCCGGTCAGAAGCCTCAGACCTGGCGACTGAACCGGATGGTCAGCTATCCTTAGGCTTGATCTTTAAAGATTGCAGAGACACAGTACCTGACCCACCCGAGGTCTGGACTTTG
Source organism: Neoceratodus forsteri (assembly GCA_016271365.2). Classification (NCBI taxonomy): domain Eukaryota; kingdom Metazoa; phylum Chordata; order Ceratodontiformes; family Ceratodontidae; genus Neoceratodus; species Neoceratodus forsteri. The sequence continues at coordinate 305,985,717 of CM028137.1, forward strand.
ACCAGTGGTGGCTGGGCTTTTGTCCGGGAAGGAGACCTATCTGACCGGTAGGAGCTGGAGCTGGCCTGGGAGTCCGAGGTACGGCTGGGAGGATCTGTCTCTGTCCCGTCTCTTCTCATGTTTCCCTGATTTGTGATGGGACGATTCCCCTCTGGAGAAAGGTTCCCTCTGCATTTCTTTTAAGTTTTTCTTTGAGAAGGAAACTTTGAAGGGCTTTCTGGCGGTGGATCCTGGTGCGGCTGTTAAACTGTTGCCAGATGGTGCAGACCTTGGTATCATGGTCTGGGCCTAGGCACCGCACACAAGCCGAATTGCCTGTCCTTAGGGGATGGCCAGCACTGCAAGCGCCCGAGGGTATCCTTCAGTAGAAGGAGTTAGGGAAGAAGACAGGCAAGGTTTTAAACTAGAAATCTGAGAATTTCAAAAAAAAATAAAAAAGTTCTGGTGTCGTTCGTAGGCTGAAGGCATCTGTGGAGCCGATGCTTGTAGTCGGCAGGCGGGAAAAAGAACTGATGTATGCTGGGGACTGCCACTTTTATGATGCATCGACATCGGGCGGGCGATCCCGCTGGTATACCTAATGAGGTTTTCCGGTCCTGTCACCGCCGCTTCCAGTCCTGCGGTGTAACCAGCTGCAAGTGCCGTGATCTCGGCGTAAGATCTGTATATCCAGTACGAGGGTTTCGGTTAAAGACCAAACAGGGTCCGGGTGTGGATTACATAGGACACCCCATTGCCGAAGCTGCTGGTCAGGCGGCGCATAACTCATGCTCCATTAGAAGGCAATGAGGAGACCTATAGTGAGACCAAAAGCAAGGGCCTCTGGGTCTAGGCCCGCAGATTACTCTGGGGTCCACTGTGGACAAGAGGGTCCAGGTCCTCACTTAGGGGAAGGGCGAAGCCTTCTTCAATGAGATGTTATTGGCAATGAAAGACCCAACGCTACTACTGACCTGAGGGATGAAATCCACTGCGACTCGGGGGCCGAAGCTTTCCCAAATGAGAGGCCCAAAGCCCTTTTCCACGAAAGTATCGGTGGCTTCGTTGACGAACTGAAAGTTGATCTCAGTTAGGGGAGAAGCCTATAGAAGCCAGTGTCAATGAGAGGGCAGGAGCCACCGACAAGAGTCTATCGCTGACTGACAGGGCTGAAGCCCACAGCAAGGACAGGGCCAAAGCCACCGAGGCCACTGTCAATGAGGAGGCCGAAGCCATCGTTGACGAGATGGCAAATGCCACCATTGAAAAGAGGGCAAAAACCATCATTAATGGGAGGGTGGAAGCCATCATCAATGATAGGGTAGAAGTCATTGCAACGAGAGGGCTGAGGCCACTGTCGATGAGAGCGTCATCAACCACTGTCAATGAGAGCCATCACCAATGAGAGGGCGTAAGCCACCCTCAGCGATGCTGAAGATGTAATTATACTTAAAATAATTTGAAGTATCTTCATAGATGTCGTCCTAGGTAATTAGATGGTCTGCAATAATGAAAGTTAGTAGAAAAAAAAAAGATTTAAAAGGCAAAGGCACTGTTGATCTTATCTCCAGGAGAGATGTGTGCAGATTATGGAAAAAAAAAAGAACTGAGGAGTATCAGGACTGCCCTCTCTTTTATAGTGCACAGACCTGGTCATGTGGTGCATGAGGGGGTGGTCCCAGGTATGACTGCTAAAAAGTTTTCCAGAAACAAGTGCCTCCGTCAGAAGGTTCCCACATGTTATGACCTGCTGCAAGAGATTGCCTTGAAGAAGATCAAGAAATACGGTAGGTACGCAATTTTCTTATCATACCTGGATTAATCTTCACCATTCATCACTGGTGGGTGAGTACCAAGCACCCCAAAATGGCGCTGGCATCTCCCCAGGGGGAAAAAATCTCCCTCAGCCTCCTGTGTGTTACACACAAAAGGAGGGGGCCCTCACAGGCTTGGTTAGGCCTGCGACTGGTCCGGGTTGGGTCGACGCTCCTGAAGCACAAGAGATGGAGGATACAATGATAGCTTTCACCTGGTCCTACAGGAGAATAATTAGGCCCCCCAGAAGGGCAAGGCAATCACCCTAAGCCGGGCCAAGGGTGATAACTGAGATAGGCGGAGCCATGCCGTAAACCTAATACAGACCGCTGTTCCTACTATCCTGGAAGCTACCACGTTTGAGTCATAAGATGCCCTCAGTGTCCCGTGAACTCCAAGCCACGGATAGAAATGGCAATGGTCTGTCTGATTGCCTTGCTAGCAGGCATGGCTGCTAGGATTTGACCCAGAGGAGCCCACAGGCGCCTTGCATAGGCTACCTGGTGTGTGGAGACAGACAGCAAGAGATATGCAGAAGAGAAAACCCTTCTGCCCCAGCAATCAAACTCCACGGAGTCAGCCTCTTGGGGCAGTCTTTTGAAGGGCGAAGATGCCCCAAGAGGGTATCCAGCCACTCCAGTCCAGATGTAGGATGGAGCATAGCTCCTGGAGACCTAGAGGGAGCGCAACACCCGCACTGACAGTCCAGAGGGGCTGGAACAGAGGAGGAGGTGGTAAACTGCCAGACACTGTGAAACTCCTCCACTAAGGGACGGGGCCATGGAGGGATCACGATGGATTCCGGACTCTACTCCCCGAGGAAGGTCGTCACTTGCACAAGATTGAGGTCTATGGACGGGGAACATGGAGTTTCTTCAACATCATCGTGAGGAATGGCTGATAATCGGTGTAATCCGCATCAGAGGAGATGTGGGTGGAGATGTCCTCTGTACAGAGGGCGGCAGTGCAAGAGTAGGAGGTGGAAAAACCGTCTCATCCACGACCCTTAAGTAGATGAGGAATGCTCTCACCGTCGCCCTGTACTGTTCCCATGTAAGGAAATCCAGGTGACTGGAGTCCTGGGAGGAGAAGAACAGTGGTCCCGAGAGACAGTAGGCCCTCTGCCAGGGCTGTGGGAGCAAGCACAGGACACCACCTGAGGGAGGGGGCTGTACTGCCCAGCCACCGACTGTGCTCAACCTGCTCAAAGCAAATAGTGTGGTGCCCTTGGGGGGGGGGGGGAGAGATCCCTGGTGAGGAAGCCGGAGCTGTACAGACCCAGAAGGACACCTATGTCCCCAACAACTGCTGCGCTCGGACCTCTAGCAGGAGAGCCCACATCAGTACTCCGACTCTACCCTGGGGTGGCCGAGGCCACTGAGACGGACTGAGTCCCCCAATGGGGCCCCATCAGACCCAAGCCAGAGATCTGAAACCTGTCCCTCAAAAGAGGACCCTCCTTAACTACAGCTCTCAAGAGAGGGAGGAAAGGTGAAAGCGCCACCAATGTCAGTATCAAATTCCTCCTCAGCTTCCGCATTGGTGCTGACAACTGAAGTGATACCGAAGGCAGCACCGGCAAAAGATGTGGAACCGGAGGCCACGACCACCATCAGTGGTGGCATCAACTTTGGCACCGTCACCAGCAGTGGCATAGACTGTGGTGCTATCACCAGCAGCGGCTCTGACCGTGGCGCTGCCACTAGAAATAGCACCGACCATGGCACCATCCTGAGAGGTGGCACCGACCATTGCGCCGTCCCCAGAGGTGGCACCAACTGTGGCGCCATCCCTAGAGATGGTACTGACTACGGCGCCACCCTCCGGCACAGCACCGGAGGCCTCGGTGGCACCAGCAGAGGGAGAGACAGCACTGCAGACAGTACTGGCCATAGAAGTGAGCAAAGGAAAGGATCTCAGACTGGGTCACAAAAGCGTCCGGAGCTCCAGAGAGCTGGGTTGTTGATCGTGATCATCCCAGTCATCTTCCGATTCTGAGGAAGAGACGACAGAGATCCACACAGAGGTGACTCCGGACACTCTTAACGGTCCTGGCACCAAAGACAGTGTCAGGAGGGGGCCCAGTGCCAACTAGGCGCCACCTTGTTCACCGACACTGTTGGCAGTGCCGGGAGCCGAAGTCGCACTTGCCACAGCCATCGAGGGAGCCACCAATGTAGACCCCACACATAGCTGAGGCCTTGACACTGGGATGTCCCGCTTCCCTGAAGGGGATATAGGCTGTGAGGGGTGCTCAACCGGCCCTCCCGAGGAGGCCGACTATCCACCTGACGCCTCGCTTAAATGTCTGGTCTCAGTGAGACCTAAGACAGCGAAGGCCTGTTCTCTCCCAGTGCGTATAGCAGTGGGGGGAGGTCCGGGGAAAGGGCCCAGAGACCTTAGCTTGGCGGCCCTCATATGCAACCACCAAAATTTGGGTGATCTCTCCCTAACCTCATCGCACAGTTCACTAGGGTGCCGACATCCACTGAAAAACAGGTGTCGCACGAATCCATGTCATGGCGTGGCGCCAAGCAAGTAAAACATAAGTCATGTGGGTCCCTTACGGTCACGAGATTACCACAGAGCACCGATGCATGAGGGTAGTCCCTGCCTTGGAGGAATGCGTTTGCCCTGAACCGGACATGATCGGCCGCAAAAAATAATAAAAACGAAGAAAAAGGCTCGACACTGCAGACATTTTTGAAAATAATAAAGGACGGTGCTGAAAACGGCGACGGATTGACGTCATCAAGTAACTGCAATACAGATGAAGAAAACTTTCTGGATACTTTGAACTGCTGCACTGCTCCCATGGAGTTATCACTGCTGCGACGGCAGGAAAAAAAGAACTGACATGGTAGAGGGGCCTGCGGAAGTTACTGGTCAACCCGCAAGCGCCACCTATCGCGTTGGCCCCTCCTCCAGAGCAAAAGTTGAAAAACCTATAGCTATGAGCTTCCTCCGGGGTCCTAGCACCTCCAGCTTGTACCCACCAGTGATGAATGGTGAAGATTAATCCAGGTAAGATCTCCCAGATCCCGTTTGTCAGCTGTACTGCTAAGTCTCTCCCCCTTTCATCCATTACCCTGTCTTGGGGTACTTTTTCCCTAGGTGCATTACCTTGCACTTTCTGAGGTTGAATTTTAACTGCCAGACCTTTGACCACCCCCTTAGCTATTGTAGGTCTCTATTAATTTCCTTTATTCCCTTGTCACTATCTACCCTCCCACAGTTTTGTGTCATCTGTGAAGAGACACAACATGCCCTGGATTCCTTCTCCAATGTCACTAATGAACATGCTGAAGGGGTCTGGACTCAGGTCAGCTCCCTGTGGAACCCCCCTCAAAACCTCCCTCTCTTTTTCTTTTTTATTACACTTTTTGCAGCCGCCGGCCACCCAGAACCTCAGCCAGTTCACAGACCCTTACTCCCACCTCCACTTTAGATGCGCCCCTTCAATACCCCCTGCTTTACTGCGCCCAGGGCGGGGTTGCGGCACCGATCTGGCACGGTGCCAAAGACAACGGGATAGGTCCAAGGGACCATCCTGGAGGCTGACTTGAAGCTGAGGGTTGGCTTCATCTAGGGTGGCTGGCAGCTTGGTTTTCCACCCTGTAGGCAGGGGCGGGGACGTGCAATGATGCCAGCATCTGCCCCGCCCCTCGAGTGTCATTCTGGTGCTGGTCGCTGTGGTACCTCTGGCCTCCGCCAGAGGTCCATCAAGCACCGGTCACACTCCCCTCCCTCCCCTGGGAGAGCAGTCCTTGGGACACTCGAGCATCCCCCCCCCGCGTCTGTTCCCAAACCCGGGTCGCCGGCGTCGCAAGCAGAAATCCAACTGATGTGCCGATGGGCCACCTCTCTCTTGATTTAACCTCATTGACCACCACCCTCTACTGCCTCCTCTCTAGCCAATTACCCACCCAGTTCACTGTGGGTTAAGATGCACCCAGGTCTTCCATCTTCTTGAGCAATCTTTTGTGAGGCACTGAGTCAAAAGCCTTGCTGAAGTCAAAGTACAGCAGATTCACAGCGTGTCCCTTGTCTAATTCCTTTGTCACCCAAAGAAAACTATCAGGTTAGTCTGACAAGACCTTCCTGCTATAAAACTGTGCTGTTTACTATCCTGGATTGCACTGCTCTCCAGATAGTATATGGGGTCCTCTGATCAGTGACTCCATCAGCTTCCCTACAATAGAGGTTAGACTGACAGGCCTGTAGTTCCCTGGTTGCTCCTTATCTCCCCTCTTATGAAGCGATACAATGTTTGCCACCTTCCAATCCCTTGGAACTTTCCCAGACCTAAGCGAGCTGTTGAACAGACCTACCAGTGGTTCAGCCTACTCCGCTGCCAATTCCCTGGGTATCCTCAGATGCAACCCATGTGGGTCCAGGGACTTTATCTAAGAGCAGCCATCCATTTCAGGACCCTTTCACTAGTAAGCAATGGCTGTCTCATTTCCGTGACTCCCTTAGTGGCTGCTCTGATGTTACTCTTTGGCATAGACCCGCAGTCCTCCTTAGTGACAACTGAGCAAAGCAGTCATTCAGGACAAACGCCTTCCGCCCATCCTCCGCTATCATCCTACCCCTTCAACTAAACTTACGATTCCCCCACATTTGCTTTTTTCACTAATTTATCTGAAAAAAGTACAGCTACGTAAGAACTTACCGTAACAGTAGATCTTCGAGAACAGCTCTTGCAGCAGGTAACACCATTAGGACTGAAGCCGGCAGGCGTCAGGACCCCACGGAATTCTTCTAGCTAGCTATCTTCAGCGGGGACCGCCCACGACGTCGGTCCTGCCTCCGACGTCAGGCATAGTACATAAGGGGGCGGTCCCGCCAGATTCCCCAGTTCTCCCGCCAGAGACTTCCAGCCGCAGGACATCAGAATGGGAGACCGAGGATCCACCATCAGAAGACAAAAGGGCGAACTCCTGCCAAAGGCTCGAAAGCCATGCCTCCTCCAAGGGGAGATGGAGAGCTTGTTGCAAGAGCTGTTCTCGAAGATCACTGTTACGGTAAGTTCTTACATAACTGTACTATCTTATCGAGATACAGCTCTTGCAGCAGGTAACACCATTAGGACTGATTTCCAACAATAACGCTTGTAAGCATTCTGGGAGGAGGAACTAGGAAAATCCGTGCCAAGTCCTGACTCTAGGACAGGAGACCCTGTAGCACGGCCAGGCCGAAACCGGCTCTTCGCCGTGAAGCAATGTCCAGGCTATAATGCCTGATAAAAGTATGCACAGAGCTCCAAGTGGCTACCGCACAAATGGCAGAGGAGGAGGCGTTATGAAGTGCTGCAAAGGAGGTAGCCACCCCCCTAGTGAAATTGCCCCGGACTGTACCTGGGAGGGGTTTCTGCTTTGTATCATAGCAGTATGATATACACTGGACAAGCCAGCGAGAAAGGGACTGCTTCGATACTGGTTGGCCCATCATCCTCTCAGCGAAGGAAACGAAGAGTTGCTCCTGACTTCAAGGTTGTTTAGTCCTGTTCAGGTAATACCTTAGACAGCGGTGAACATCCAGGGTGTGGAGCAGCTTTCCTCTATTAGAATATTTAGGAAATATACATGCAGGTCAATGTCCTGATTGAGAGTGAGTGCAGAGACCACCTTAGGCAAGAACTTAGGATTCGTCCTCAGGGACACTCTGTCCTGGTGGAAAATCAAATAAGGTTCCTTACACATGAGAGCGTGAAGCTCGGAAATTCTCCTTGCTAACAGCAACTAAAAATAACGTTTTCCATGACAGGAAACGCAGCTCGCAATCCGTGGCAGGTTCAAAAGGGGGCAGTGTGAGTTGTTCCAGGACAAAGAGTAAATCCCATGGAGGAACAGGGTCCTTAATGGGTGGCCTAAGATGCAACACCCCTCTCAGAAAGTCTCGAGAGGCGTCAAGTTGCGCCACTGTGCGCTGTCCCACCGGGAAGTGGTAAGCAGAAATAGCACAGAGGTGCACCTTAATAGAGGAGTAGGCGAGACCCGAATGGAAAAGGGAGAGCAGGTATTCTAACACCGCTTTCACCGGGCAACCTAGAGGGGAAAGGCTGTGTGCTTGCGACCACAAGCAAAAACGGCGCCATTTTGTGGCGTACGTCGCATGTGTTGCAGGCTTTCTGGCCGAGGAAAGAACTTCCGCCACCTCTTGCGAGACCCTGTGTCGCAAATTGGCTATGTCTCTAGGAGCCATGCATGCAGGTTCAATGAACGTAAGTCCGGGTGGACCAGTGAACCTTCCTCCTGAGACAAGAGATGGGAGCTGAAGGGCAACGGGACCGGAGGTTCCCGGGACAGCTGCGTGAGCAAGGGGAACCAGATTTGCCTGGGCCAGAAAGGGGCTACCAGGATCAATGTTGCATGCTCCCTGCGCAGTTTGAGAAGAACTCTCTGGATCAATGGGAAGGAAGGGAAGGCGTAGAGGAATCTGTTCGCCCAGGAGAAGGACCACGTGGCTCGCCAGAAAACACCTGGCCCTGGATCTAGCGAGCAGAAATTGGGCAGTTTTATGTTGGATGGGGAAGTGAATAAGTCCAGTTCTGGAGTGCCCCATCGAAGAAACAGATCCTCTGCAACCCCTTGAAGAAGTTCTCACTCGCGGACCCTGTCCTGGGAACGACTCAGGCCGTCTGAGATTGTGTTGTCCACTCCGGGAACGTGAACTGTAATCAGGTTCGCGCCGTGTTGGATCACCCAATCCCACACTCTCATCGCTTCCCTGCAAAGGGGGTAAGAGTGTGCGCCTCCTTGTTTGTTGAGGTAATACATCACCGCCGTGTTGTCTGTTTGGATCATAAGAGTAATCGGCAGGATCTCTGACTGGAAGGCCTGCAGGGCATAAAGGACCGCCCTCATCTCCAAAATGTTGATGTGAAGAGCTTCTTGAGGGGTCCACGTTCCCTGGGACCTCACCCCGTTCAGGTGTGCTCCCCACCCCAGCCCTGAGGCATCTGTGGAAAGGATCACCTCCGGGGACGGCGCTGAAAAAGGGACACCCGCAGAGAGCGTTCCTGGGTCTAGCCACCACTGCCAGTCTCGAATCATGGCATTTGTGATTCTGACTGGATGCTGCATGTGGTCTTGCCTTTGGTCCCACTGCACCTTGAGCATCTACTGAGTTACCTGTATGTGGAGCCTTGCCAAATGGATGGTCGGAATGGCCACAGCCATGTGTCTGAGCAGACTAAGGACCAGTCTGGCAGGGACAGTCTTCTTCGCCGAGAGATCCCCGATGAGGGATCTGATGTGTTCCGCTCTGTCGTCTGGAAGAAATGCTCTCCCCTGAACGGTGTCCAGAACTGCGCCTATGAACTGCAGCTTCTGCGACGGTACAAGGAGAGACTTCTCGTATTGATTATGATGCCCAGAAACCGAAACAGAGCCTGGGTGCTCTGGATAGCCATCAACAACGCCTCTCTGGAGGCGGCCATGAGAAGCCAATCGTCCAAGTACGGGAACACATAGTGGCCCTGTCTCCTTAGAGACACTGCCACGACTGCCATGCATTTGGTAAAGACCCTGGGGGCCGATGACAGTCCGAACGGAAGAGCTCGGAACTGGAAGTGGTGGCCGAGGAACTCGAAGCGCAGGAACCTCCTGTGCACTTGAGCTACGGGGATATGCAGGTATGCGTCCTGCATGTCCAGGGACGCTAAGAAGGCGTCCTTCTTTAGCATGGGAATAAGACCCTGCAGAGTCACCATGCGAAATCGTTTGTAGGTGACCGACATATTGAGGTCGCTGAGGTCCAGGATTGGACGGAGGTCCCCTGTTTTCTTCGGAACCAGAAAGAAGTGGGAATAGTATCCGTACCCTCTCTGGTTCTCTGGGACATACTCTACCGCTCCCTTTTGCAGGAGCGCAAATATTTCTTGCCTGATAAGCAATTTGTGCTGACCCAAGTAACGGGAGAGCAGAGGAGGCCTCGAGGGTGGTTTGTCTGCGAATTCTATAAAGTGGCCTCTTTCAACCAACTGAAGAACCCACCTGTCAGTGGTTATGGACTGCCATCCTGGCAGGTAATTCACAATACGAACCCCGACCTTGATGTCCCGTTGATCCTGAGGGGCGGGGGCCGGGAAGGAGTCAGGCTGTGGCGGCGGAGGGGCCCGCGGGCCGAGCCAGCTTAGCTGGACGCTGACTTCGGCCCGCGGGCTGTCTTCCCTGGGCTCTGCGGGAACCGGAGCCCCTCTGTTGTGGACCGGTGCGGGACTGTTGTATCTGTGCCCGTCCACGTAAACGGCTTTGGTTCCTACGAAAGGAACTGAGCCTCGGTCGGTACATTGCCTGGATCGACCTCACCGCCTTCCCTGCCTCTTGGAGCTTGGTGAGAACCTTCTCAGAGGGTTCACCAAAGAGAACTTCTCCTTCGAAAGAGGCGTCCATGATGTTCTTCTGGACGTCCGGGATAAATCCGGAGGCACGGAGCCATGAATGTCTCCGGAGGCATACGCCTGAAGCTGCCGCTCTGGCCGAGGAGTCCGCGGAATCATACGCGGCTCGCACCTGGGTTCCCACGTCCGAACCCATACGGAGGAGCTGCAACATCTCCTCCTTCTGCTCACCTTCTGGCAATTTCTCCGCCAGATCCAGTCCCTGTTCCCACAAGGCGTTTTGGAACTGCACCATGTGGGTCAAGTAGTTCAGGGATCTGATGGCGCAAGTAGCGGAAGCATACGTGCGCCTGCCCATAGCATCCAGCTGTTTGGACTCCGGGTCCGGTGGCAGGGTGCTCAAATGTTGCGGTCTCTGGGACCGGTCATGAGAGGCTGTTATGACCAGAGAGTCGGCCAGAGGATGTTAAGCCAAGTACTGGTCCTCCTTAGGAGCCTTGTACAGGTGGTCAGCTTTCTTCGGCATTGCCGGGAGTGAGTGTGGATGCTTCCACGCTGCCTTGGTGACGTCCACAAAAGTGTCCACCAAGGGTAGTACCACCACAGGCTTAGGATCCTTCTGCCGAAGATTGCTTAGCGAGGCGTAGTCTCTCGGGGTTTAATTCTTCCGCATCCCAGCCCATGTTCTCTTGGAAGTGTCTCATGATCTCCGAGAACGATGGGTCATCCGGAGGAGATCTAGGAAGCTCACGTGGGTCCGGAGAGGGGATGTGGAGGGGAGAGGGGGATCTGGATCCTGCCAAGAACTCCGATCCCGTATCCTCCGTCGAAGGCGAACGACGGCATCTTCTGGGTCTCTTAGGACAGGGTGACCCTGAAGAAGATCTAGACGGAGGTCTCCTTTTATCTGGTCTCCCCCTTGGAGGGTCCGTAGGCTCCTGGGGGAGAGGTACTTGGCCTGCTGCCCCCGATGGAGAAGGGGGCGCAGGAGCCGGAGGGGTCGCAGGTGGTGGAGAAGGAGGAGGAGGTGTGGGAACCATATCCCTTTTAATGGTATCCCACCAGGAAGTAAAGAGCTCCTTAACCTCAGAAATGGAAAGGCTCGACGACGGACCGGGCGCCGGTGGCCAGTCGTCGGGTTCCGGCGTCGGCTCCTCAGGTTGTGGGGAGGGTTCCCTGGGAGGTGCGAGAGGACCGGGTACGCCCGTCTGGTCCTCGGGCTGCGTCAACTCCTCCTCCGTGATAGTCTCCTGACCGACGTCGGTAGGAGGCATCAGGTCCTCTTCTCTACACGTGACAGATGTGACGCCGCTCCCCTGCTGACGCACCGGTAGGGTCAAGGCCTGACCGTGACGGGCGTCTGGTGGTCGACGGCTCCTGGGACCTGTGATGAGTGGCCGACGTCGGGTCTGACAGCTTCTTAAGAGAGGTAAGCTCCTTGGTCTTCCGCTGGGGAGGAGGAGGCAGACCTGACGGGTTCGGAATGGCGGGAACCTGACTTGTGGTGATGATGACGGTCCCCAGACCTAACCAGGGCTTTGGAAGAAGATGATGAAGAGGGCCTGGAGGTCTTGGCCTGTGAGGAGGAAGAGGAGCCCGAAGGTTTCTTCACCGCAGCGGGGGGAGGCTGAGAGCGGGCCCCGGAGGGTGAACGGTCGGACCGGGAGCCGGAACTACGGGAGTCAGAGGCCCTAGACGGGGACTTGGATGGAACCCTCTCCCTGTGCTTTCCAGAGTGTTTCTGGGCCTTCTCTGCTGAATCCCCCTAGGAGGTGTCCATGGCCTTAATCTTCTCCTCGAGCAGGAACGCCTGCAGGGCCTTCTGGTGACGGATCCGGGTCCGGCTGTTGAACCCCTGGCAGAAAGTGCAGGACCGGGTGTCGTGGTCTGGGCCTAGGCACCGGACGCAGGCCAAATGCGGGTCCTTGAACAGGATTTGCTTCCCACAGGCGCACTTCGAGGGATGGCCTTCAACAGAGGTTGGAGAGGACATCAGACAGCAACTGAGCCGAAGAAATGAATGTTTTCCCGAAGGAAGAACTTAACCGTGCATCACATGCTAGAAACGATCCAAAGGGTCGAGACATACAAGTCGACGGCGGGAAAGAACTGGGGAATCTGGCGGGACCGCCCCCTTATGTACTACGCCTGACGTTGGAGGCGGGACCGACGTCGGGGGCGGTCCCCGCTGAAGATAGCTAGCTAGAAGAATTCCGTGGGGTCCTGACGCCTGCCGGCTTCAGCCCTAATGGTGTTACCTGCTGCAAGAGCTGTATCTCAAAGTAAGATCTATTTTTCTCCATTCCTGACTCCCCCACAATATGCAGCTCTGTGTCTGCTTTCGCCTAATGACCCTCTTTGTCTCCCTATTTTTCTGTAGACAATCCTCCCATTCTACCTCCCAGGGCTTTTCCCTGTATTTACAAAAGGCCTTATTTTTGGCCCTTACTGCTTCTCTGACTCTTGCTGAGAACCACAGTGGTCTCTTAAACCTGTGTTTCTTTGTTACTGTTCATGCATACCTCAGATTCTTTGAGGATGGCCCTCTTAATTGCCCATCTTTCCTCCACCCCTACTAACTTATCCCTGACCAGTTCCCTCATCCTTTTGAAGTCTGCCCTTCTTAAGTCAAGAACTTTGGTTATTGACTGTGGTTTGCCGGCCCTAAGGGTCAAGTCAAACTAAACAGAGTTATGGTTGCTGTTTCCCAGCAGCTTCCCTACTCCCATAGATCTCACCATCTCAAAGTTGGTGAGCACCACATCAAGGACTGCAGTCTACCTTGTGGGTTCCTTAACTAACTGCACCAGTAGACAGTCTTGGAAGACATCCAGCAAGGCCTGACTCCTGGCACTCTTGGCCACCGGGACATCCCAATTGAAGTCTGGCAGATTCAGGTCTCCTACCACCATTTCCCCCTTTACTACCCCTCTTACAAGTTCTGACTTCTCTGTTCCTTTCCTCCCCTTGCCCTGGAGACCTATATATCATCCCCAAGTGTACTTTCCTGTCTGAGGCTGCTGTGAGTTGCACCCATATGGATTCAACCTCCCCAGTAACTGTAATGCACCCATCTTCTACCACTTCGAAGCCCTCCTTGACAAAAAAGGCAACTTCCCCCCCCCCACCAGTTCCTCTGACCCTCCTGAACAGTTAATGCCCAGGGACTGTCATCTCCCAGTCATTATCATCTGTGGCCACGTCTCCGTGATGGCCACATGGTCCACTTCAGTGTCTGCCATCAGCATCTGGAGCTCGCTGAGTTTGTTACCAAGACTCCTGATGTTAAGGCATACCCCCTTCCATCTGACCCTTGCTCTAACTTTGTTGCCGTCTTTCTGTTGTCCATGTTTTCTCACACCCTTGTTGGTGCTTTTGTCTTTTCTTTCCCCCCTCACTACTACCCATTCCCTTGATTTTGGGAACACTACTGCTCTCTTTGTACCTTTTTTGCTGCTACAGTCCCCCGAACATGGGGCAATACTATCTAGCATCCCCTTTTGCTTATCTTCCACGATGGTTCTTCTAAGCCAGACTCCTCCGCAGTCAGTTTAAATGTCTGATAAAGATGTCAAAATTCTGCCCCAGCACACAGGCTCCCTGTCTCGCCAGGTGAATTCCATTACTCTTGAATAGTCTCCAGTCCAGAAGTCTCCACAGTCCCTATAAAATGGTACTCTATGTCTCGACACCAACCCTTAAGCCAGCTGTTAAACTCCTCTATTTCAGCACTACTTATCCTATCCTGCATCCCCTTCCTGCTCCACATAGGCAGGACTTTGGAAAGGCCGGGAAGGCTAAGTGTGCTACCAATCTGTCTCCCAGTCTACCGAAGTTCCACTTCACCATCTTCTCTGACTGGTTTGCCAGATCATTGGTACCTGGGTGTTCCAGCACCACCACCACCCCGCTCCCTCTCCACCATCCTCCCTATTCTATCTAAATCCCAGATGGCTGACGCTCCAGGTGTTGCAGAAGTTCATATCATGACTAGGCCCTTGACAGGCGAAATAGAGTGCCTGTCATCTTTGCTGATTTTTTTCACCCAATGTACAATATCAAAAGGGAGGGGCTTCTGAGTCCTGCTTCTTCGATGACTTAGGCATTCCAGAAAATTAAAATAATGAGAAGAATGTCGAAGAGACATACTGAGGCAACATGATCTAGTCCCATGATGTGCACTGGATTGTGGGAAAAACAGAAAGGAGGTGGGCAAGGGAGGTAGAAACAGGTTACTCACCTGTAACAGTAGTTCTAGGAGTGGTATATGTTATTCATCCACACTGTTGGGCATGTCCCTTTCCACTTTAAATCTTGCCGGAAGTCTTCAAGCTGGCTCCTCCCACCCACCCGGGTGGTATAAACCTCGGCTCCGCCCCATGACGCCAGATCTTAGCCTGCTGGAAATCAGGTTGTGCGCCTAAAGCCAGGGAGGTCGGGTGGGTGCATGTGTATGAACAACATATACCACTCCTAGAACTACTGTTACAGGTGAGTAACCTGTTCTTCTAGGAGCGTGGATATGTTGTTCTTCCACACTATTTGGCAGACTCCAAGCAGTTCTCTGGGAGGAGAGAGGCAAGGCGCACACCCCCTACTTGGGAAATAAAGATTGGAGAACCGAGGCCCCAAAATCAGCATCCCGGCATGACTCAAGATCGATGTGGTAGTGGGTACTGAAGGTGTTTGCTGACTTCCAGGTAGCAGCCCGACAGATTTCCTGGATAGGGATGTCCCTGGAAGAAGCCATCGATGTAGCAGTATGGCGGGTAGAATGAGCTCTTATCCCTCTGGGAGGCTCTTTGCCCAACTCGCAGCACAGACCTATGCATGATGTAATCCATCTTGCAATGGTCCATTTGGTTGCAGGTCTGCCAGAAGCAGCTTCAGTGTAGGTGACAAACAGCTAGCGAACCTCTCCACGAATTTCTGCCGTTCGCTCCTTATAACAGGACAGAGCACATCTCAGGTCCAAGGTATGGAGCCTGTACTTGGCATCTGAGGTGTAGTTAGGGTAGTATACAGGCAGAGTTAAGACCTGGCTAAGGTGAAACTCTGATACCACCTTCGGAAGGAATTTCGGGTGGGGGCACAGGACATCTTTGTCCCTGTAAAAGACCAGATAAGGGGAGTGCACTGACAATGTGTGGAGCTCCCCTGTCCTCCTGGCTGACGTGACAGCCACCAGGAAGGCCGTCTTCCATGACAACTGCGAGAGTGCACACTTGTGCATAGGTTCAAATGGCTTGCCCATGAGCTTCGCCAAAACCAGCAACAGATCCCATGGAGGTGGAGGTTCATGCACCGGAGGAGATATGTGATCCAGGCCTTTGAAGAAGCGCCCGACCACTGTCTCCAGTGCCAATGTCGGCTGACCGGCTCGCGCCCGGTAAGCAGAATTGGCTGCCAGGTGCACCCTAAGGGTCGATGACCGCAGACCCCCTTTGGAGAGAGACCAAAGGTAGTCGAGAATGATAGCCACAGTGCAGGATAAGGGGTCCAGCCTCTTACCCTGACACCAAATGGAAAATCTCTTCCATTTGAAGGCATAACATTTCCTGGTCGATTTCTTACGAGATGCCTCCACCACGGTGTAGACATCCTTGGAAAGACCCAGAGCCTGGAACTCTAGCTGCTCAGGTACCAGGCTGTGAGGTGCAGGGATTGAAGGTTCGGATGGAATACCTTCCCCTGGTTCAGAGATATCAGGTCCGGGCGTGTACAAAGCTGCTCCGGGGGCCTGCAGCTGAGGCTGAGGAGATCTGGATACCAGAACTGGTGCGGCCAATCTGGGGTTACCAGGATCACCTTCGCCTTGTCCCTCCTCACCTTGAGTATCACCTTGTGGATCAAGGGAAATGGAGGGAAGGCATAGAGGAGGCCTGGGATCCACGGCCTCGAGAAGGCATCCTCCTGCAGCGAGCCCTGCTGAGGGGGAGCGGGCATGGTACAGCCTCAGTTTGTTGTTTTCCCTGGAGGTAAACAGGTCCACCAACGGTTTGCCCCAGCGGGAGAACAGACCGTAAGCTACCTCTGGATGGAGAGACCACTCGTGGGATGTCTGGCCTATGCGGCTGAGAGCATCGCCAGCTGGTTCGAGACTCCTGCCACATGAATGGCTAGGAGATCCGCCTCCATCAGACTTACGAGGGTCCAGATGCGGAGTGCCTCCTTGCACAGCAGACGGGACTGCGTGCCGCCCTGTTTGTTGAGGTAGTACATGGTCGTGGTATTGTCCATCTGGACTTGAACCACTTGATCCTGGAGCAGAGGAGCGAAAGCTGACAGTGCCAGTCTGACTGCTCTGAGCTCCAACAGGTTGATGTGGCATCGGAACTCCTCAGGGGTCCAGAACCCATGGACCCTGTTGTCCCCCATGTGGGCTCCCCAGCCCATGAGAGAGGCATCGGTCATGAGGACGACTGTCGGCTCGGGGTGGACAAACAGGATCCCTTCCTGCAACCGTTCTGGGGCGGTCCACCACTGGAGCGTATACCACATCTTCGGGGTTACAGTGATCAGCTGATTGAAATGGCCGTGACACTGAGTTCACTGGGCGACCAGCTCCCATTGGAGGGGGCGCATGTGCCACCCGGCCCAATGGACCATTGAGGTGCACGCCGCCATGTAACCCAGAAAGCGCAGAAAGTCCTGGGCAGGGCGCAAGTGCCCAACCAGAAATGATCGGGCAAAGGAGGAGAGAACCTCCACCCTGTCTGCCGGGAGCCAAGCTCTGGCTTGACAAGAGTCGAGCTCTGCTCCGATGAAGTCCATCACCTGTGCAGGCACAAGTTCCGACTTGGCCTCATTGATCAGGAGGTCGCGTTGGGAGCAGGTTTGGACAGCCAGATCCCTGGATCTCTCCACCTCCTGAAGGGAGGATGCTGCCAAGAGCCAGTCATCGAGATAAGGGTAGATTCATACTCCTCGATGCTGAAGATGGGCTGCCATCACTACAATGCACTTGAAGACCCCCGAGGCCGATGACAGGCCGAACGGCATGGCTCGGAACTTGTACAGGGTCACTTCAACCCTGAAGCGGAGGAACCGCTGAGAGGACGGACGGATTGGGACATGAAATAAAGCGTCCTGTAGATCCATTTAACAGAACCACGTTTCGCTCCAGGGATGGTATGATTTGGTTCATAGTTACCATCCGGAAGGTGCAGGACCTGAGATATTAGAAACACAGAATTTGAAGGCAGATAAGGACCGCTTGGCCCACCTAGTCTGCCCACTTCCCTACCTAATGGATAAGCTGCAGATCATAGTTAACCAACAGCCTACTTCCTCCTACCCCCCACCAGAATTGCCTTATGTCTGTCCCATGCATTCTTGAATTCCCCCAGTTTTTGACTCTACGACCTCCTCAGGAAGGCTGTTCCATGTATCCACAACCCTCTCTGTGAAGAAATACTTCCTCACATTACCTCTGAGCCGTCCCCCCCCTATCTTCAAATTTTACCCCCCTGGTTTCTGCACATCTCTTTTTCTGAAAGATGCTACCCTCTTGGACTCTGTCGACTCCCTTGAGGTATTTGAAAGTTTCTATCATGTCCCCCCTCTCCCTCCTTTCCTCGAGGCTATACATCTTTAGTTCCTTTAGTCTTTCTTCATATGTCTTCTGATGCAGACCCTGCATCATTTTGGTTGCCCTCCTCTGGGCAGCCTCCACCCTATGTCTTTGTGGAAATGGGGTCTCCAGAACTGTACACAGTACTCCAGATGTGGTCTTACCAACTGTCTGTACAGAGGGCCAACAACTTCCTGTTTTCTACTGGTGATGCCTCTCCCTGTGCATCCCAGTATCTCCCCAGCCCTCCTTACTGCCTTCTCACATTGCTGGCCCACCTTTAGGTTGTCTAATATGACTACCCCCAGGTCCCTTTCCATTTTTGTTGTTGTCAGTATCTCACCCCTCATTGTGTACTCTTCCCCTGGGTTTTTGTTTCCCAGGTGCATTACTTTGCACTTTTTTGCATTGAATCTAAGCTGCCACACATTTGACCATTCCTCCAAACTTGCCAAGTCCCTTTTCATCCTTTCCACCCCACCTTGTATATTAACCCTGTTGCATATCTTTGTGTCATCTGCAAAGAGACATACTTTCCCTTCCAGTCCCTCTGCAATGTCACTTATAAAGACATTAAAAAGGACCAGCCCCAGTACTGAACCCTGCGGTACCCCACTAGTAACCCTCCTTTCTTCACTGTGGACTCCATTTACTATTACCCGCTGTGTCCTGTTGTCCAACCAGTGTTTTACCCAGGCTACCACCCTGGGACCCACTCCCAGGCCAGCTAAATTGTTTATTAATCTTTTGTGTGGGACTGTGTCAAATGCCTTGCTAAAGTCTAGATAGGCCATGTCCACAGCTCCTCCCTGGTCTACTGCTATGGTCACCCAGTCAAAGAATCAATTAGATTTGTCTGACACAACCTCCCTGCTGTGAATCCATGCTGCCTTGGGTCCTCTGCCCCATTGGCCTCTAGGTACTCAACAATTCTTTCCTTCAGAAGTGATTACATCATTTTCCCTACCACTGAGGTCAAACTGACAGGTCTGTAGTTTCTTGCCTCTGTCTTGCTCCCACTTTTGTGAAGGGAATCACATCCACCTTCCTCCAGTCCTCGGTACCACCCCATCCTCCCATGATTTATTAAAAGGGTAGTCATTGGTGTTACTAGTTCTTCCTTAGTTCTTTTAAAATCCTGGGGTGAATCCCATCTGGCCCCATTGCTTTATCCACCTTCAGTTTTAAGAGTTCTTTTCAGAACCCTTTCTTCTGTGAAAGGACTAATATCAACACCCTATCTAGAGTGCTTCTATTGACCGGATTAGGTATTTCCCGCTTTTCCATTGTGAATACTGAGCGAAGTATTTGTTCAGTATCCCTGCTTTTTCACTGTCACTCTCTGCCCATCTTCCTCTTTGTTCAGCCTCAGTATCCCTGCCTTAGTCTTTCTTTGCTCCCTAATGTACCTATAAAAGGTTTTATCCCCCTTCTTAACCGAGTTGGCTATCTTTTCCTCGGTTTGAGCCTTTGCTATTCTGACTGTCTTACCTGCTTCCTTCTGCTTTAACTGGTACAGTTCTCTGTCCTGCTCCTTCTGTGTTTCCTTATTCTTCCCGAATGCTATCTTTTTTTCCCTTACTTTCCCCGCCACTTCTTTTGAGAACCATAGTGATTTTTTCTTTTGTTTTGATTCATTTATTTGCTTCACACACAGACTTGTTGCCTCTGTGATGGCGGTTTTGATGTTTCCCCATTGTTGCTCCACCCCACCTTCTTATCTGTTTGCTAGTGCTTTTCTGAGGCACTTTCCCATTTTGACAAAATCAGCCCTCCTGAAGTCCAGTACCTTCACTTTTGTGTGGCTTGACTCTACAGCTAAGCTTATCGTAAACCACACTGTTTGGTGGTCGCTTGTTCCCAGATGGCTACCTACTTCAAGATCAGAGATCCTCTCTCCATCCCCATTTGAGAGTACCAGGTCTAAGATTGCTCTCTCCCGAGTGGGTTCCAAAACTAGCTGTCTGAGGCATGCCCTCTGTAGGGCATCGAGAATGGCCCTGCTCTTGGATGTGACTGCAGCAAAGGTGTTCCAGTCAACATCTGGCATATTCAAGTCCCCCATCAGCAATATCTTCCCTTTCTCTGCCATCCCAAGGATGCCTTCTATCATTTCCTTGTCCATTTCCCCCTGAGATGAGGGTCTGTATACAACCCCTGTGCAGATTGTGGAGCCATTTCCAGTCTCCATGGTGACCCACAGTGCCTCCTCTCCTCCGTTTACCCTTTAGTTCTGTTGCTTTGATCCCTTCCCTTACAAAACAAGCTACTCCCCCTCCTCTTCTTCCCTCCCTGTCCCTCCTGTAGATTGTGTACCCTCTTATGTTGACCTCCCAGTCAAGGTTCTCTGTGTACCATGTTTCTGTGACTGCCACAATATCCAGGCATCCCTCTTCCATCAAGGAATACTGATTCAGGTCGTGGAGATCTAGGATGGGGCACCAACCCCCCCATCCGCTTGGGAACCAGGAAGTACCCGGACACGAAGCCTGGGTCTGTAGGAGGATCCGGCACTGGAGCTACCGCCTCCTTGCGGAGGAGCTGAGCTATGTCATCTCGAGGAGCCGACTGAGTGCAAGCTGAGATCCTTTCCTCCAGAGGGGCGCAGGCTCGGCTGGGAGGGTACTGCTCGAACTCTAGAGGCAGTCCCTGACTGACAACTTCGAGAACCCACCTGTCCGAAGTGATATCTGACCAGGCGGAATGAAAGTGGCGGAGCCGGTCCCCCACAGGAGGACCCAGAGCTGGCGTGACGGGTGTAGAGGTGGCAACCCCCAACCCGTCACTGAGCAGGCTTAGAGGAGGAGGAGACTCCTGGACCTGCGCCTCGGCCTCCTTTACGGGGCTGTTGAGGACCCTGCTTGGGCCGTGGTTGCCAAGCTTGAGCCTGCTGCTGTTGCTGCTGGCCTCCTTGATAGGAGGGCTGCCTGACCACAGGGGAAGAATGCCGAAATGGCTTTTTTCGCTTCTGCTGGTTCTTGCCCGAAGAACCTTTTGCAGAGGTAGCATCCAAAGTGGCACTGGACTGCTCGATACGCTGAAGATGACCGGCTACTCCTGGACCAAACAGGTCAGTGCCAAGAAAAGGAACATTCAGCTAACTTGTGCTGGGTATCCGCCAGGAAGGAGGATAGCCTTAGCCAGGCCCTGTGGTGAGTGGCCACTGCGGCTTCTAAAGAGTGGGCACAAGAATCCCTGATGTTTAGGGCCCTCTGGAGCTGCTGTTTTGCAACAGCACGGCCCTAGTCACAGACTTGCTTGACCGTGGTCTGCATGTCTGCCGGAAGATGAGGGAGGACTTCATCTAATGACCCGAGGAGGGCATGAGATAAGTGTGCCATAATGACAGCCGAATTGGCCTGACAAGGCCTAAGGAAGAGGCCGCGTAGACCTTGCGGGCAGAGTGGTCCATATTTTTGGACTCCTTGTCTGGGGGTCAGTCTGTGTCAGCCGAGCTACCAGTACGTCTTGGTCACCAGGCTCTCGGTCTAAGGGTGTTCTGTGAATCCCGGCAGGGACCCCATGGGCACCGCATACTTGCGGGCCATGTGGGCAGACGGTGCTGGGCAGGAAGCTGAGCACTGCCAGAGCTCAAGAGCCGGGCCAGTGATGGCTTCGGACTCTGGAAAGGCCTCCGTCGGGGTATCCCCCCTTTTGGGATGTCCGTAAGGGGGTACTCAGCCCTTTTCTGGATAGACTCCAGGGGCATTCCGGTGGATTCAGAGATCAGGCAGAGAATGCCTTGAAAGAAGGAATAACCCTCCTCTAAACCCACCACGGAGGACTCATCACCCCCAGGATGGGAGTGCAGTCCTGTGACGTCAGAGTCCAAGGAGTCATGGTACAATGGTCTCCCGCCTATGTCCCCTTCGAACTGCCAGGGGCGGTCACGGGTAACCGTGATGGACAGATGTAGGAGAAGCCCGGTGTCTGTACGGTCCTCTTTTGAGGGAGCCCCTCCCTGAGGCTGCTTAGGTGGTGGTTCCATCAGAATCGGTGGAGAGACCAAGATGGGCCGAAACGGGATACGGGCCGGCCCCGTGGGTGGGGGAACCAAAGGCTTTGGTTCCAGAGGGGTCAGCGTCAGCCCAGGAGGTGGTAGCCAAGTGATGGCCGGATGGACGGCGGAGCTGGCTTCTGCCCGGTCAAAATCAGCTGTTGCCACATAAGATCCTCAGTGTCAATGGAGTTTCCGTCGAAGCCTCTCCTTGTCCGAGGAGGATGAGGATCTGCGGCAATGCCTCTTTTTAGAGTGCTTATGACTCTTTTTCGGTCGTTCAACTGAGGGGGTTCTGGACCTTGATCGAGATCGGGCTGGCTGACTCAGTCGATCAGGAGACACAGGGGTCGGTGAAAACCGAGCGTCCAGAACCGTTTCCTCGATGGTGACACCAGCGGGATGGGTCTCCTCATCGGGAAAGACAAGGACAGGAGTCCTTTCCAAAGAATCGTCGACCGGAGTCGGCGAAATAGGGTCGATTAGGTCAAGAGAAATCTCAACCTCGATGGCCACTTCCTCGATCTCTTGGGCAGACGGAAGATCCGTGAAGCCAGCGGCCGAGGATGCGATCTCGACCGAGGTAGAGACCGCGTGTTCCTGGGGCTCGGACCTTTTTCGGTTCCAAGAACGTCTCCATTTGGACGAAGACTTCGGGTCCTTCTCCCTCTTCTGAGGGTGGGAGGAGTGCGAGCCCAAGGGCGCCTCACTCCTGGTGGGGAGAGACTGGCACAACTCCTTGAAGGAGCCTGAAAAGGTGGAACCAAGGTTCAGGGGAACCAAAAAGCTCCGACTGGCCAAAGCTTGAGCTGCTTCCTCCTTGAAAGCCTTCATTTGCTCCAACTGCTCGGCAGATCCCGCAGTCGCAGAAACCGCCCACCTCGCCTCCTTTGATTTCACCAGCCAGTTTCTTTTCTCCTGTCTCCCCAATTTTAGGGGAGCCAAGCGGTTGTCCAGGACATTGGGATGGAAGGCCAGGCAGAACGTGCAGGTGGAGGTGTTATGTCCGACACCTAGGCAGTAGATGCACGTTAGACAGGGATTGGTGCGTGACATCTTCTGGATGCAGGAGCACCGGCGAAATCTGGGAGCAGATTTATCCTCCATGTCCGATGCACTACTATTGGAGTCGTTAACTTGAACGAGTTTTAAGGTAAGTTGCAGTAAAAACCGACGCTTTGAATCCAGGGCCTACAAATTGCTGTGAAGCATGAGGGAACCTGTATCTTCCAGTGGAAAGGAAGATCTGGCGTCATGGGGCAGAGCCGAGGTTTATACAACACAGGTGGGTGGGAGGAGCCAGCTTGAAGACTTCCAGCAAGATTTAAAGGGGAAAGAGACATGCCAAGCAGTGTGGATGAACAACATATGCACGCTCCTAGAACAACAGTTACTATCAGGCACGCGTCGTCACGTGATGTTATGCAGGAGCTCTCCGCTAGTAGTCACTGCTGGCCCCCAAGCCAAAAGATTTACTCCAGCAGGTCACTTGCCTCTCCAGCTCAGAACCAAGAGTGGAACTCTACGAAGAAGACAGATTCTTGGAAGATGACCCAGTTTCACAGCTGGGAAGAATGCAGTACAGGAAGTTCAACTGGTTTGCTCAAGGTCACACAGCGTGCCAGTGAGACTGCAGGGATTTAAAACTGGGTCTCCTGGTTCACAAGACTGTGCTCCGAAGACTAGACCACACTGCCTCCACATTAATGTGCTTTCACAATTACGGTAAAAAGCACAAAAGAGTTGGGAAATTAATTTGGCGTATGTATTAATTTCTGAAGCTATGCAGAAAAACATTTGCTTTTATTTGGTCCCTGTCATTTTCCTAAGTCAAGTAAATACATTTTTAAATTACTGGCTGAAGAACTGCATGGCTATGTAGTCTGCTCATCACAAATATCATGGTTATAATTTCACTGTTTAAGAGAAGGGGAAAAAAGATGAAGTCAGAATCATTCTGTGCACTAGGAAGGAATGATACTACATAGTGACAATGAAGAAAGGCAGTGAAAAATGCAAGAATAATATCAGTGCAAAAATATATATACATATAGTACCAAGTCAGTAGAAGGTGCACTATCAGTGACTGGGTCAGCAGCATGCTATGGAACGATATTCTCTGTAGTTTCAATTTTTTCATTTGATTTTATTTGAAATCTTAATTCAAAATATCAGAGCTACAAAAGGAAAACATTTTTGCTTCATCAGTCTAACAACATACTAAAAACAAAACATCACTACTGCCAGTACTGTAGTTACACAAATATCTGATGAGAACCGTAGCATAAAAGATGTTGAACTCCTGGGAATTAGACACGATGAAATCTTTTTTACAATATAAAACAGTGATAGTTCTACAGATGCAGTTATTTGTGAATATACGTGCATTCACAGAAATTCAGGAATGCCTTTTGTTTTGGACAGATTGTTCAGGCACATTACAAAACTGCAATTCCAGAAAATGACAATGTCACAGAAGGACTCGAATGGCTGGTCAGTGTTTGCTTTTTTTTGATTTTTTGTGAGATCTGTGTGGGGATCTGGATCTGGAGTGGGATCTGGACCTTTTTCCTGACTTTTTAGGTGTCCTGGATCGCGATCTTCTGGACCTCTTGGGTGTTCGTGAACCAGATCGTGACCTATAGATTACAAACAGCAACAAAAAAATTAAAGCATACTGAACAGAGATTTTATTAGTTGGAGATAACTTTGCTAAAGTATTCCTGTACTTCAAATAGGCTTTCTTCATCTAGTTTTATCATAAAACATCAACACAATTGTTCTTATAATTCTGACATGGAATAATATTGCCTTTTACCTGCTGTAAGAGAATGGACCAGTTTTGCTTTATGTGGTCTGAACTACGAATAAATTATTTTATCCTTTACAATTTCATCCCACACATCATCTGAAAGCTCAAATGGTGCCACAAAGTATTATAAATTTAAACATTTAACAGGTGAGCATGAACGCAGATATCCACTCACACAACTAATGGGCAGGATATGAAAATTATTGTACTCACCACTTGTTAATCTTCATTCATTCACTCTAATGGGTCTAACCCACAGGGACTAGGACCCCGTGGGAGCAAATTCTTTTGCAGTTTAGGAAGGGGACAGATGTCAGTGCTGGCATAGCCGAGGCTGATGTACTGAGGTAGCACACATCAGCCAGCTTGTAACCGACACTGGCCCACTCCGCTCCTCAACTCTGTTTGCCAGGAGAAACTAAACAAGTGGGAGTGAAAAGAGACAGATGGCTATAGGCTCTTAGCCCACAAGGATAGGAAAAGGATACAAGATATAAAAATAACACAATAAACACAGTTGCTAAGAACTTTCCGTAACAGTAGATATCCGAGAGAGTTTCTTGCAGCAGGTCATAACATGTAGGAATGTCCAGCCACATGCGTCTTTTCCACCAGATGATTTCTTAGCAGTCGATCTGGGACCTCCCCTAATGGCACCACGTGTTGTGTCCTGGCATGTATAAAAGAGGGTGGTCCCAGAAGCTCCTCATTTCTTTTCCACCTCAGTGACAAATGAGAATATGATCTAGTTGGACTCCGAGGGAAACCAAGGAGGAAAAGGGAGTAGCCTAACTTCTATGGATAGAACAGGAGCATGTCACCGTCCAGAAGCAAGAAGCAAAGGGGATAGAGGGAGGGGCAGCATGACCTGCTGCAAGAGATTCTCCTTAAGATCTACTGTTATGGTAAGTTCTTACGCAACTGTACCATCTTCTTCGAGGAAATCTCTTGCAGCAGGTCATAACATATAGGAATGAGTCCCCAGCAGTTGGGATGCATTGGGGAGGAGGAGGAGCGAAAATAATGACTTAGGACAATAGACTCTGGAGAACGGCCCCTGTTAAAAATTGGTTTTGCTTTTTGGAGGCAATGTCCAGGCTGTAATGCTTAGTAAAAGTATGTACAGTAGACCAGGTAGCAGCTTAACAAATTTCAGTTGCTGAAACGCCACTAAAGCATACCACTGAGGCAGCCATACCTCTCGTGGAGAGAGGCTTTATCACCTCGGGAAGAGGCTTATCATACTTGTTATAACAAAAAGTAATGCAGTTGGCCAACCAAGTGGACAAGCACTGTTTGGAAACAGGAACGCCCTCTTTACCAGGGGCGACGGAAACAAAAAGTTGCTCTGATTTACGCAAGTTCTTGGTGAGAAGAAGATAATATCATAAGACTCTATGTACATCTAATGTGTAGAGCATGGCTTCTTCTGGATTAGCAGGCTCCGCAAAATACATAAGTGTATGGTTTGATTCAAAGTAAATTCAGATACCGCCTTTGGGAGAAATTTAGGACTAGTACTTAAAGAGACCCTATCCTTGTGGAAATTCAGGTAGGGCTCCTTGCACATCAGTGCATGAAACTCTGAAATATGTCGACCTGACGTAATAACAACCAAAAAAGGTTTTCCAGGACTTAAAGTCAGTTCTTCAAGAACAAACTTCAAGTCCCAAGAAGGGACTGGGTCCTGAATAGGAGGTTTTAAATGAAGAATTCCCTTTAGGAAGGTACTCATAACTTGAAGTTGGGACAATTGTTTGTCGTCCACAGGCAAATGAAAAGCAGAAATAGCTGACAGATGGACTTTCATGGAGGAATATTTGAGATCACCGGTAGACAGGGAGAGCAAACGGTCTAGAATGCGCTGTGGAGGACAAGCACAGGGGTTCAAATCTTGATTTGCAGCCCACAAGGAAAACCATTTCCACTTCATAGAGTATGAAGATCATGCAGACGGCTTATGGGCAGCCCATAAAACCTCCGCAACTTGCGGGAAGACCTGGAATCTGGAGAGGACTATGTCCTCAGGAACTAGGCATGCAGATGCAGGGAATGAAGGTCAAGATGAAGGAGGGAGCCCCCAGCCTGAGACAGAACAGCCGGGCAAATAGGGAGAGGTAGAGGGTCCTGGACTGTCAATTGTAGTAACAATGGGAACCAGACCTGTCTCAGCCATAGAGGCACAATGAGGATCATGGCAGCCTCATCTCTGATAAGTTTGAGTAGAACCCTCTATATGAGAGAGGAAGGCGTAAAGAAATCTTCCTGTCCAGGATAATGCAGCCAGTCATAAAGTTCCAGGACCTGGCTTGAGTGAGCAATAGTGAGGCAGTTTGGCGTTTTGCAGAGAGGTGAACAGATACAACTCTGGGTGGCTCCAACACAGGAAGACATCTTCCAGAACTTCCTGGAGGAGTCTGTGTTTTTGAGACGTGGATTTGCTTACAGCATCTGCTAGAGTACTGGTTAACCCTGGGACATGTATCATAAGGAGGTGAATTCCTTTTTGGACTGCCCAATACCATACTCAGATTGATTCCCTGCACAGGGGATAGGAATAGAATGCAAGAATGTGTAGATAGAACAACATATTCACATCCCTAGAATTAATCTTTTCCAGTATCTCAGTATTCTATGTATATCTAAAGCATGGAGCAATGTTCCCTGTATTGGCATGCTCTGGGTAGTAGACTGGAAGGTGGATGGCTTGATTCAAAGTAAACTCAGATACGACTATAGGAAGAAATTTAAGATTAGTGCACATACACACCCTATCTTTGTGAAAAATCAACTAAGGACGTTCACACGAGTGCCTACAGCTCTGAAATTCTTCTAGCAGACATAATAGCAACAGAAAAATAACACTTTCCAAGAGAGGAAGTATATATAGGATACATGATGGGCATGAGTGTGATATGGAAAATATTTCTACTCCTCTAGAGTGACCGCTGGATATCGTCACTCGTGAGTATCCAGCAGTCACTGTGCAAGAGTGAAAATATTGCCATATCACATGAGTGTACATCACGTATCAAATTTATACAATAGGAGTGTGTTTTCTGCTGTTTTTTGGTCTGATGACATTACCACAATGAAAATAAATGCAGGTGGCATCACCACAGTGAAAATAAATGCATTTATTTTCACGGTGGTGATGTCATCACAGTAGTTATTCCACAGCAGTGAGAATACATGTTTTTATTCAATGACTAATTTGCTTACCCCTATTGTATAAATGCAGATTGGAGCTCTTGGCAGGATCATAAGGAGCCAACATAAGCTTTTCCAAGACAAAATTAAGGTCCCATGGGGCACTGAATTTCGTATAGGGGCTTCAAGTGTAGAATGCCCCAGTGGAACATCTGGGTTATCTCCGGTTGAGCCACTGGACGTCCATCAACAGGTGTATGGAAGGCTGATATAGCTGAGAGATGTATTTTAAGAGTAGAGTATTGAAGGCCTGCATCTGATAGGGCGAGCAGGTATTCAAAATCTGATTTATTGGGCATGTAAAAGGGTCCAGAATTATGGCAAGAAAAGGCCCATATGGCACATCGTTTCCATTTCAGAGCACAGGCACATCTGGTTGAGTGTTTCCTAGCAACCACCAGAACATCCACAACTTTTAATAGGACTCCAAAGCGAGCCATGGCTATTTTTTTTTTTTTTTTTTTAGGAGCCAGGCGTGAAGGTTAAGGCACTTTAGTTTGGGGTGGACCAGAGTACCCTGGTTCTGGGTCAGAAGGTCATGTTGTAGTGGCACTGGTACTGAGGCTCCACTGTTAGTTGTTGCAAGACTGGGACCCAAATCTGTCGAGGCCAGAAGGATGCTATGATTATTAGTGTTGCACCCTCCTGCTGCAGTTTGAAGAGCACTTTCTGAATGAGAGGAAAGGGAGAGAATGCATAAAGGAACCTCTCCGTCAAGCAGGGGGACAATGCATCTTGCCAGAAAGCTCCAGGCCCTGGCTTGAGCGAGCAGAAACTGGGCAGTTTTGCATCGTGTGGAGAAGCAAAGAGATATAGATCTGGTCTGCCCCACTTTGAGAAAAGGTCTGCTACCACATGTGTCCAACGTTCCCACTCGTGCATCAGTGATTGGGATCTGCTGAGCCTGTCTGCCAACACGTTTCAGATGACTGGAACATGAACTGCAGAGAAGCTGAAGCCATGTTCCAGAGCCAGATATCAGTCTCACGGCCTCTCTGTGCAGTGGTTAAGATCGATTCCTCCCGGTTTGTTGATGTAATGCATCACAGTGGTGTTGGTCCATCTGTATTAACAGAGGACCTGAAGACAGATATGGTATACTCCCCTGATGTACTATGTATAACTGAGTCTTGGCTTTCTGCCAGAATCCCAGACTCTGCCATCTCCATCCCTGACTACAACTTCTTTCGTCAGGATCGTGGAAAATGGGGAGGAGGTGCGACTATCTACGCTAGGGACTTCTTCTCTTGCACTGTCTCATTCCAAGAAGCACGGCACTACTCCCCAAATTTCTTATTATCCTCCTTTCCCTTCCCTCCACTCTCCTTATTTACATAGCGGCACTATACTATCCTCCCAAAGCACCCCACAGCTCCTCTGTCAACTGCATTGCCAAAATCTCTTCACACTCAAGTAAAGGTTAACTTTTCCTGCTAGGCGACTTTAACCTGGATTGACTCTCTCCCTCTTCCAAATCCTCCATCTTTAAAATTGAATATTTAAACCTCTCCCAGTTGATTGTTGAGCCTACTCGTCTTAACCCCAAATCCCCTAACCACTCACTCCTTGATTGGGTACTTCCATCCCATCCCCACCGCATCTCTTCCGTCAGAGTACTCCCTGACGCCCTTAGTGACCACTGCATTACTTTCTGCATAAGAAAAACTCCTATCCCCCAATCAGATCACAAATATATCTGGCATCGCCCTCTCCATAATCTTGACTCTAACTCCCTACGCCACGACTTATTCCAGGCAGACTGGTCTCCTATGTACTCGGCCCTCAACGTCCACTCTGCTCTACAGTTTTTCTCAGATACATTAACCAGTATATACAGGTTATTCACCTGTAACAGGAGTTCTAGGAATGGTATATGTTGTTCATCCACACTGTCTGGCAGGTTCCTTGCCGCTTTAAATCTTGCCGGAAGGTCTTCAAGCTGGCTCCTCCCACCCACCCGGGTGGTAAAACTCTTAGCTCCGCCCCATGGCGCCAGATCTGGCCCGCTGGAAGCTCAGGCTGTCACGTCCCCGAGCCGAGGTCGGGTGGAGTGGTGGATGAACAACATATACCATTCCTAGAACTCCTGTTACAGGTGAGTACCTGCATTTAGGACATGGATATGTTGTTCATCCACACTGTCTGGCAGACTCCTAGCAGTTCTCCGGGAGGAGGAGGCAAGGCTACACCCCTACTTAGGGAATAAAGATTGAGAACCGAGGCCCCAAAACCAGCATCCCGCATGACTCAAGTCGACTGTGGTAATGGGTAATGAAGGTGTGTGCTGACTTCCAGGTAGCAGCCCTGCAGATTTCCTGGATAGGGACGTCCCGGAAGCAGCCACCGATGCAGCAGTATGACGGGTAGAATGAGCTCTTATCCCTCTGGGAGGCTCCATGCCCGCCAACTTATAGCAGAGATCTATGCAGGAGGTGACCCACCTGCTTATTGTCCGCTTGGCTGCAGGTCTGCCAGGTGCGGCTTCAGCGTAGGTGACAAACAGCTGGCGAACCTCTCCCGAATTTCAGCCTGGGTTCCTTATATTGCTTGCGCCTTCTAGGGTCCAAAGTATGAGCCTATATTCGGCCTCAGAGGTGTGATTGGGGTAGAACACTGGCAGAGTCAACACCTGGTTAAGGTGAAACTCCGACACCACCTTCGGAAGGAATTTCGGGTGGGGGCGCCGGACAACCTTGTCCCTGTGGAAGACCAGATAAGGAGACTCGATGCAGAGCGCCTGGAGTTCTCCCATCCTTCTGGCTGACGTGATAGCCACCAAGAAGGCGGTTTCCACGACAGGTGAGAGAGATCACACCTGTGCATTGGTTCGAATGGTTGCCCATGAGCTGCCAGTACAACAGTAGATCCTACGGAGGTGGAGGTTCTCAGACCGGAGGGAATGTGATCAAGGCCTTTGAAAAAGCCAGACCACCTTCTCTCCTGGCGCCACCGACTGCTCCCCTCGCCCCTACCGGTAAGCAGAGATGGCTGCCAGGTGCACCCTTAGGGTCGCTGACCTAAGCCCTTGACTAGAAAGGGACCATAAATAGTCCAAGATGCTTGCCAAAGGACAGGAGGAAGGGTCAGCCCTTGCCCCACACCAAATGGAAAATCTCTTCCATTTGAAGGCATAGCATTTCCTGGTCGACTTTACGGGACGCCTCAACAACATTGAGGACCTCGCCGAAAGACCCAAGGCCTGGAACTCTAGCCGCCAGGAACCAGGCCATCAGGTGCAGGGATTGAAGGTCCGGATGGAACACCTTCCCTGACTGACTGAGAGCAGGTCCGGCTGAGCTGGAAGCTGCCTCGGAGCCTGGAGCTGAGGCTGAGGAGATCTGGTACTGAACTGGCGGGGCCAGTCTGGGGCTATCAGAATCACCTGTGCCTTGTCCCTCCTTGCTTTGAGAAGCACCTTGTGAATCAAGGGAAATGGGGGAAGGCGTAGAAGAGGCCCGGGGTCCACAGCCTTGAGAAGGCATCCCCCTGTACG
Organism: Neoceratodus forsteri; assembly: GCA_016271365.2. Lineage (NCBI taxonomy): Eukaryota > Metazoa > Chordata > Ceratodontiformes > Ceratodontidae > Neoceratodus > Neoceratodus forsteri. The sequence goes on from CM028137.1 coordinate 306,016,943, forward strand.
AGCCCTGCTGAGGGGGGTGGGCATGAAACAGCCTCAGCTTCGCGTTCTCCCTGGAGGCAAACAGGTCCACCTGAGGTGTGCCCCAGTGGGAGAACAGATCTGGTACTACCTCCGGCAGGAGAGACCACTCGTGAGATGCAGCCCCTATCCGGCTCAGGGCATCGGCCAGGGTGTTGGAGGCTCCTGCCACATGAATGGCTAGGAGATCGCCTCCAGGCTGCGACGAGTGACCAAATGCGGAGAGCTTCCTGCATAGAAGCATGGAACGGCCCCGCCTGGCGGTTTAGGTAGTACATGGTCGTGGTATTGTCCGTCTGGACTCGGACCACTTGACCCCGGAGAAACGGAGCAAAGGCGGTGAGAGCTAGGTGGACCGCTTGGAGCTCCAGCAGGTTGATGTGGCATCGGGACTCCCGCGGGGACCAGAGGCCGTGCGCTCGGTGTTCCCCCAGATGGGCACCCCAACCCATCAGAGAGGCATCGGTCGATAGAGAGACCGTCGGCTCGGGGCGGACAAACGGGATGCCCTCCTGCAGATGAGATGGAACGGTCCACCACCGGAGAGCGTTCCACATCTCCTGGGTCACCATCACTAGCTGGTCCAATGGATCGCAGCGTTGTGACCACTGGCTGGCCAGTCCCCACTGAAGGGGGCGCATGTGCCAGCGTGCCCAACGGACCACGCTGGTACAGGCCGCCATGAGACCCAGGAGGCGCAGGAAGTCCCGGGCAGGATGCATTGCCCAACCAGAAATGATTGGGCAAAGGAGGTAAGAACCTCGGCCCTGTCCGCGGGATCGTGCTCTGGCTCAAGAGAGTCGAGCTCTGCCCCGATAAACAGAATCACCTGCTTCGCTCGAGTCTCACTCTGGCCTCGCTGATGAGGAGGCCAACTTGAGAGCAAACCTGAGGCCAGATCTGGACCGCCCACCTCCTGTCTGGAGGGGGCTGCTATCAGCCAGTCGCCAGGTAAGGGTACACCCGACCCCCGCGCCAAGAGGAAAGCTGTCACCACTGCAATGCATTTGGTGAAGACCCTGGGAGCTGAAGACAGGCCAAGGGCATGGCTCGAACTCAGGAGGGACCCTCCGCCGAAAGCTGAAGGAATCTCCGACGACGGATAGGGACGCAAAGAACGCGGCCCTGCAGGTCCAGAGAGCAGAACCACACGCCGTGTTCCAGAGATGGTATTATCTGCGCCAGAGTGACCATCCTGAAGGTTCGAGACCTTAGGAACTTGTTGAGGTCGTGTAGGTCGAGAATGGGGCGCCAGCCCCCCGTCCGTTTCGGAACCAGGAAGTACCTGGACACAAACCCCGGGTCTGAGGGGGATCCGCTACCTCCTGATCACCTCCTTTGGAGGAGGAGAGCGATGTCGGCCCGACGAGCCGACAGTGAGGCTGCGGACTCGGAGGTCTCGAGGTGCGACGGCTCTGAAGGGCGGGCCTGCACACCCCAGAGGCAGGCTCTTCCACCACCTCCAGTACCCACCTGTCTGTGGTAATAACGACCAGGCGGAAAGGAAGTGTCAGAGCCGCCTCTCCACGGGGAACCAGGTGAGGTGACGGGATGGGGCGCACACCCCAGCCCGCCACTGGGCAGGTTTGAGGAGGGCCGCCGAGGGACCTCCTGGGCCTTTCCTCCTGCTTCCTGTTGGAGGAAACCGACGGCTTGGGTTTGGGATGCCAAGCCCGAGCCTGCTGGCCCTGACGTTGCTGGGCCGGGCGCGCCGGGGGCGCAGAAGGACGAAAGGGCTTAGGCTGAGGCTTGCGGCCTTTGTCCTTCTGGGCGGAAGAGACCGAGTCCAAGGTAGCATTGGACTTCTCGATCCTCTGCAGGTGACCTTCCACCCCAGGGCCGAAGAGGTCAGTCCCCAAAAAGGGAACGTCCACCAACTTGTGCTGGGTATCCGAAGTAAAGGTGGATATCCTCAGCCAAGCCCGACGACGCATGGCCACTGCGGCCGCCACAGACCTGGCACATGAGTCCCCGATGTCTAAAGCAGTCTGGAGCTGCTGTTTGGCCACTGCCCTGGTCCCGCACCTGCCTGACCGTAGTCTGCAGATCCGTGGGACGATGAGGGACGACCTCATCCAGGGAGCCCAACAGGGCATGAGAAAAATGTGCCATGAGGATGGCCGAACTGGCCTGACGAAGGCCGAGAGAGGACGCAGCACAGACTTTTCGCCCGGCATAATCCAATTTCTTGGATTCCTTGTCGGGAGGTTTGTTCACATCCTCATGCCTCGGCGCACGGAAAACGCTGTCGGTAACCAACCCTCAGCAGAGGGGTGTCTCAAAAACGACAGGGAAACGGTAGGGACCGCATACTTCCTGGCCATCCTGGCCGAAGGCGCAGGGCAGGAAGCAGGGCGCTGCCAAAGCTCCAAGGCCGGGCCTACTATGGCCTTGGCCACCGGAAAGGCCTCTGTAGGGGAATCCCCTCGGTCCAGAATCTCCGTGAGGGGATACCTGGCCCATTTAGAAACGGGTTCGAGCTTCATCCCGGTGGACTCCGAGATGAGCCGAAGTAATCCTAGGAAGGACAAAGGGCTATCGTCCACCGACTGTCCTCCTGAGGACTCCAAGTCCATTCGCTTGGAGAAAAGGGAGGAATCGTCCTCGGACTCGGAAGAGTCCTCAAAGAGCTGCCTCGGGCCTGAGCCACCCTCCACCTGCCGAGGCTTATCGGGAGTGAGGGTGACAGACAGCCTATGGGGCAGTCCCTGAGCCGACCGAGAATTTTTGGTCGGGGCCCCAAATAACGGCTGTGGAGGCGGAGGTTCCACCAGAATCGGTGGGGCAGCTGGAATTTGCCGAACAACCGGCCTGGGAACAGGCTCCTCGGCTACAATGAGGGGTTGTTTCGGCTGCTCTGGTGACAGCTACTTAATGGCCGGGGAAGACGACTGGGTCGGCTTATTCCCGGTCAGAAGGAGCTGTTGCCACATGAGTTCCTCATACCTCCGACGTAACTTACGCCAAAGTCTCCCTTGTCCGAGGAGGAGGAAGGAGCGCGCGCTTACGCCAAGTTAAGACCGAGACCGCTTATGGCGGGCGGATCGGGCTGGACCGCAAGACGTCCGAGACCGAGATTCCAGAACCTCGGCTAGGCCGAGGACGGTGCAGGAGGTGTCGGAATCGCACTCCCTCGGTTCGGAAGATTCCACCAAGGCTCCGAACCGGAGGCACAGACGAGCCGACGGGACCCTCAACTCCCACCGGGGAACCGGGAGAGGGATTTCAGCTTCTCCAGCCGACAACCCATCCAACGGGTCGAGAAAAACCTCGACCGCGCGACGGCGAGTCTCGGTCAACTGGCCTGACGGGACACCGCGGAAGCCAGTGGCCGGGCCGAAGTGGTTCGAATCAAGTCGACTGTCTACTGGGGAGGGGATCTTTCCCGCCTCCGAAGAGTGTCGACGGTGAGACTTACTTTTGCTCTTTTGGACCGAGAAAAGGTCCAGAAGAAGTTGAACCCTCACCTTTCGTCGAGGAAGGTCAGACAAAGCTCCTTAAAAGAGCCGGTCACGAGCACCGAGAAGCGGGACAAATGCCGCGGCCCGAGGCAAAGCGGCCCGCACCGCCTCCTCTTCGAGGCGATCATCTGCTCGAAGCGATCTCATGAGCCCGCCACAAGGACACCGCCAACCGGCATCTTAGACTTAACCGGAGGAATTCTTTTCTCGGGACGCCCCAGCTGTAAACGGGCAGCACAGTCTTCGAGGACATAGGCCAAAAAAGAAGAGCACAGGTCGCAAGCCTGCGGGTCGTACTCAAGGCCTAAGCAGTAGACGCATGTGGAGTGCGGATCCGTCCGAGACATCTTCTGCCTGCAAGGGCATCTCCGGAAACCGGGAGTCGATCTGTCCATCGCAGCCGCGAGGCAGAGAAGACCAAAGTCTTTTAGCAAAACTTTAATTTCAAGATTCAAGAGTTAGGAACCAGTCTTATACGCAGAGCGCTAAGGAGGGAACCTGAGCTTCAAGCGTAAGGAAGATCTCAGCCATGATGAGCCGAGTTTTACCACCCGGGTGGGTGGGAGGAGCCAGCTTGAAGACCTTCCGGCAAGATTTAAAGCGGCAAGGAACCTGCCAGACAGTGTGGATGAACAACATATCCATGTCCCTAGAACTGGAATTTTCATGCTCCCCTAAAAAAGGCACAAGTAAAGTGCTGGCATCTGCCTTGGAGAACCACAGACCTCCTATCCCTCTGTAACGCCTGTTACAAACTGGTCTAATGTCAAGGCCTCCCATCTACCCTCGGACTTTCAGCTCTACGGGGCCCACAGAAATGCCTGCACCCATTCAGTTAGAAAAGCTAAGTCCAACTATTTTAAATCTCAGCTTCAGGCCAGATCCAGATCTCCAACCTATTTTTGGAATGTTCTTTACAATCTCTTACACCCCCCAAATCCTAATGTCAGTGGTGAGACGGTCTCTGACCCTGTCTCTATCGCTGAGACTTTCAACAACAACTTTACCACTTGCACCCTCCCCAGTCATCCCATCCTCTTCACAGTTTCTCTCTCTACCCACTCTGTGCCTGGTTACATTTTTCCCCTTATCTCCTCCCAAGAGGTTTACAAGGCATTTATGTCACTCAACTCCACAAAATCTAGTCTAGACGGCCTCCACCCCAAAATGCTGCACATTTCCGCCCCTGCCATTGCTGCCCCCCTTGTTCACCTCCTAAATCTTTCCCTCACTACCAGCTCCATCCCCTTGGCTTGGAAACCGGCCAAGGTGTTCCCCTACACAAGGGAGGGGATCCCATCTCACCCAGCAATTAGAGACCCATATCTCTCCTACCCGCCCTAGCCAAACTCCAGGAGTCCCTAAGCTACTCATGGCTCCTGGAACACCTAACTTCTACCAAAAGTCTCTCTCCCTACCAGTCCAGTTTCAGAAAACTGCACTCCACAGTCTCCTCCCTGCTCCGTGTCACTGATTCAATCCAAACAGCTATGGACAAGGGCCATGTCACTGCAGCCATTTTCATTGGCCTAAGACCTTCGACTCAGTGTCTCACTCCCTTCTCATCCAAAAACTTCACTCCTGCGGCCTGGCTCCATCTGCTGCCAACTGGTTCAGTTCGTACCTTCACCTCAGGCAGCAAGCCATCCTTGTTTGGTCCATGCCCTCCCCATCATAGCTGGCATCCCCCAGGGTTCTATACTGGGCCCTATTCTCTTCTCCATACTCATAAATGACCTCCCCTCTATCTGCTCCCCCCTCAAGCATCCATATGTACATGGACGACACTGTGCTGTACCTCTCTGGCCCCTCTGCCTCGAATGTCACCATCCCCCTTCAGAATGACTTCAGCAAAGTGCAGGAATGGTTCCAATAAAACCAGCTTAAACTAAATGAAAATAAAACAGTCTCAATGTTCTTTGGCTCAAGGCAAAGAAAATCCAAACCCACAACCCTTCCACTTTCACCACCCTAAACGGCTCACCTCTACAGTCTGTCGACTCATTCAAATCTCGGGGTTTGGCTGGATAGTAACCTCAACTTTTTAGTCCACATCAACACCATCTGATCCAAGGTCCGCCCTAAACTTGGAGCCCTCTACCGACACAAAGACTGCCTCCCTCTCTCTGCTTGCCAGGACCCGATCACCAAAACCATCCTCCCTGTAATAGATTACGTTGATATTGTCCATGGATCTGCTCCTGCTACCTCATTCAGAAGACTTGATACTCTACTTAATTCATTTTGCCGTTTTGCTACCTCCTCCCCCCCTCTCACTCACCACTGTACCCTCTACTCCTCGCTCTCCATTTTGCCTCTACCTTCTAGGTGCCAGCTACACAGCCTTATGTGTACTCACTTAATTCCTGGGATGCGCGAATATTCTCCCTTTCACATCCTTGGTCACGCTAAGGACAAGCTACTTTCTCCTGTCATCTTCCTCACCTCTGGAATTAACTCCCTGAGGACACCCGCCAACTACAACCTTCTCTGTCCTCAAATCCCTGCTTGGCGCCTCACCTGCGCCCTCTTGCACCTACCCCTATCTACCCCTCTGCCTGCCCACACACCTCCTCCGCTTGTCCCTCTGGCTCTGCATCCTCGACTACCTAATTGGGATTCCACTCCTCCCTGATTCCATCCTCCTTCCCACTGTATATTTCTCACTAATGCACCCTAACTTCCACTTGGCCTCCTCACACTTGTGGTATTCCTTTCCCCCCCAAAAGGCTCTGTATATAGCTGATATATGGTGTACTTTATTTATGCATTTACTGTTTTATTCTGTACTACCCATGTTGCTATTGTAATTTGCAGTAATTTAACCATTTTGCTATTGTAATTTGCCTGTTATTCTTTGCCTCTGTGTATCTCAAATATTTTACTATTTTTATTTGTACCATCTGTGTTCCTCCTCTGTATGTGTTTTCTTCACCGGGTCACACCTGGAAATGATCCTCAGCTCAGTGTGCCTTTCCCGGTTACCAACTTTTAAATAAATAAATGGTAAAATGGTAGGAATGCATGAAGGGCATACAAGACAGCAAGAGGTTCTAGCACGCTGACGTGCAAGGTGCATTCTAGTGGGGTCCAAGTGCCCTGTGTTTGATAAGAGCCCAGGTCTGCACCCCAATCCATACCTGAAGCATATGTGGTCAGAATATGCTGAGGGGAGGAGTGAAGAACGGCATAACCTTGAGATGGTTGGCACAATCCATCCACCACAACAATGTTTTGCATACACGTGTGGTGACTAGGACCATTTGGTCCAAGTCATCTGTCAACTGCTGCCCTTGGACCCTGAGTGTCCTTTGGGGGACTCACTTGTGCAGTCTGGTTAATAAGACTGTTACAATGGAGGCTGCTATGTAACCTAGAAGGTGCAGGAATGATCTGGCGGCGACACAACGACTGGTGTAAATTGAGTAAGCCTGGGCAATGAGGTGGTCAGCCTGGTCCTCTGGTAGAAAGGCCATTCCCAAGGAGGTATCCAACATCATCCCAAAGTACTGGAAGCATTGACAAGGTGTCAGTACCTATTTTGGAACACTTGACTGTAATAACCAGTGTGCTGAACAGTTGGCGGATTCAGCCTAAGGTGTGTAACTGCTGATCCCTAGAGCTGGCTTTTAGAAGCCAGTTGTCCAGGTAAGGAAACACATGCAGGCCTTCCCTGTGAAGAGTCACAGCCAGTACTGCAAAGCATGGCTAGTACTCCAAAGCATTTTGCGAAAACTGAATAGTGATCTGTTCACTTGTCCTATAAAAATAGCTAATGAGTTTAATGCAAGATTTACTGCTCCAGTTAATTCCTGTAGTGACCAGTTTGCTGTGATTCACCAAGGATCTATTAATGGTTCAACTAATAATCGTAAATTCTATCTAAGAATTACTACTCCTAAAGAGGTAGAGAAGTTATTAAGACAAATTAAAAGGGATAGTTCAGCGGGCTCTGATGGTTTATGTCCTCGCTTATTGATAGATGCTGCTTCAGTTCTAGCATACCCAATTAGTACTATCTTTAATTTGTCTTTTTTAACAGGTACTGTACCTGATATTTGGAAACATTCCTTGGTGACTCCCATTTTTAAGTCTGGTTCACATCAGGAGTTTGGTAATTACAGACCAATCCCAATCTTATCTGTCCTGGCTAAAGTCCAGGAGAAGATAGTTTACAATCAATTGACTGAATATGTGGATTCCTTGGATCTGTTGTCTCAGAACCAGCATGGCTTCCACAAAGGTAGAAAGCACGGAGACTGCCTTGGTAGAGTTCACGAACACGGTACTGGATGGAATGGATAAAGGTTGTTTGACTGCAGCCGTGTTCGTGGACTTGACCAAAGCATTCGATTCAGTAGACCATCAATTGTTAATTTCTAGACTAGGGTCTTTGGGGAGCAGGACAGTCTTTTTTGGCTTGGATAGGGGACTGAGTGATCGGTTTCAAAGAGTTAAATATGGAGGTGTCATTTCTGAATCTGCAATGGTAAAGTGTGGGGACCCTCAGGGCTCCATACTAGGACCACTTTTGTTTTCTTTGTTTTTTGATCAGCAAGTGAAAGTAATTAATGCTTTTTTAACTCTTTATGCTGATGATGCAGTAATATATATGCAGGGCTCTTCTGTTGGTGATCTAAGTGATTCCCTAACAAAAGAAATGTTCAATTTTCAATTGTCCCTTACTTCTAGTAGGATGGTTTTAAATAAACCGAAAACAAAAGTGATGATTTTTGGAACCACGGCGAGATTAAGAACTGTGGGCCAGTGTCTGCAGGACAAATCTCTTGATGGATCATTGTTTGAGCAAGTAGATACATTTCAGTATCTTGGGGTCTTATTAGATTCTAATTTAAGTTATGAACCTCATTTTATGAGGATAACTTCGAGAATTCACTGAAGAATGGCCCCTTTATATAGAATTTGTTCATTTCTTACTATGGAGTCTAGGTTAGGCATTTCCAATCACTGTTTAGCTCCTATTGTAAATTATGCTGCCATTGTAACTGATACTGCTTCTGCGACAATAATTTCTAAGAAATCTACTTCAATTGATTGCTAAATTTGCTTTAAATTATGTCTCACCATTGCGAAATTTTGAAAGAGATAGGTTGGCTTCCAGTTTCATTGAACTTCCATTATTATGTAGCTAAATTTACACATAGAATTATTAACTCTGGAGTCCCACAAAAATTGTGTAACCTGTTGAGGCCGTATGACGAGGGTTACGTTTCCAGACATAGGACAGATGGTTTGGTTCTCAAAATACCATTTATGAGAACTAAATGTGGACAGAGAGCCTTTGTTTATATTGCTCCATCTATCTGGAATGAAATTCCTTGTGATATAAGACAGTTATGTTCTGTTAAAGTGTTTGAGATGAATTAAGGAAGTTTTTTGAATTACAATTTAATTGTAAATGTTTTTTATGATTAATTTTCTTTTGCAACAAAGACATTTTTGGTCTGCTATATTTGTATTGTATGTGTATATTTTTATGTGGGTCGCTCCTGTAAAAGGAACTAGTTTTCCAGCGTGCTTACCTGTTAAGCGAACAAACAAAACACGCAGTGCCGAGGATAACTCAAAAGGTAATACCCTGAATTGGTAATGGTCCCCTGGAGGAAGAATCTCAGATATTTTCAGAGAGATTTTAGGAGGCAGTATGGTTTAAGGCTCTGAGCTGCAAACCTAGAAACCTGGGTTAAATCCCACAGCCCCCACTTGCATACTGTGTGACCCTGAGCAAGTCACTTAACTTCCTTGTGCTCCCAGGTCACACCTATAAACAAGCTTCAGCTTAGTGTGCCTCTCCTGTTTAAAAAAGATTTCCCGATTTTAACGAGAAGGTAAACATCCTTCATATCTAGGGAACACAGCCAGCCTCCTTGCTGCAGTAATGGAAGGAGCCCCTGAAGGGTGACCATCCTAAACTTTTTGTGCTCTATGAAGCGGTTGAGACCCCTGAGATCCAGTATGGGGAGTAGTTCACCTGTCCACTTGGGGACTACAAAATACCTGGAATAAAAGTCGGTGTTCCATTGTTCTAGAGGAACCGGCTAGATGGCCCATTTTTGGTGGAGAGATTGATCTTCCTCCAGGAAGAGGACAAGGTGTTTTGCTGAGTAATTTGTCTGAGGAAGAGGATGACCTGGAGGATTGTCTAAGCATTCCAGAGCAAGGATTTTATCTATAATTTCTAGAACCCAAGCATCTGAGGTGATCTCCCGCCAGTGGGGTAAATGGAGGGAAATGCAACCGCAACAGCCACTCCTGGAGGAAAAAGTGGCTGGGGAGTGAACTGATTTTAAGATTCAACCTGAAGCTTGTAGATCCCTTAAGGTGTCCTGCACATCAGGGCCAAATAGTTTTGGGCTCTTAAAATAAGCATTTAGTACAGCCTGCTGGACATCAGAGTCAAAACCTGTCATTCTAAGCTATGAGCATCTTCTAAGGCAAGTACCTGAAGCAGCTGCTCTAACAGAAGCATATGAGATGTCATAAGCTGCTCGCAGATGTTTGCCCACACCAGCACCGGTCGTGAGAAGTTTAAGTAATTCTTGCTTCTCAGCACTGTCAGGTAAGGCCCGAGCAGTAGACTTGGCCTTGCGCCAAATGGAGTTTTGATATTTCATCATCTGGACCTGGCAGTTTGCCATTCATAGACCCAAAGATGCTGAGGCGTACATACGTTAGCCTAGGATATCCAGCTTCCGAGACTCCTTGTTAGGAGGAAGCAAGCTAAGATGTTTGGTTACCCTAGACTTATCATGGGCTTCTGTAATAAACACAGAGTCAGCCTCTGTCTGAGTGGCATGAAAGAGTTTGCCTGATGGGGCAAGATACAATTTATCTGCCTTTCTAGGAACTGCAGGGATATTACTGGGCTTATACCAAGCAGCATACATAACATCCTTCAAAGCTGGCAAAACAGGACACACAACAATAGTTGGAGAGTCAGGGAGCTCCAAAAAGTCTAGTAAATTCTTTTTGGTGGTGCCCTGTTCCTCCAGGGCAAAACCCATGGCAGCCTGTAATTGCTGCATCATGGAAAGAAAAGAAGGGTCGTCTGGGAGTGTTGATAACACAGTCCTCACTACAGGATGAGATGGCAGAGCTGGTACCCTGTTCCTAGGGTTTATCTCAGCTGGTTCCTCAAGATCCTCCGTCTCCTGCATAATAAGGTCTGGATTATATTTGTAGACATCCTCCAGAGTGTCAACGGGCAGGCGGAAGCAGGCCGGTGAGGACGGTGGCTGCTGTTAAGGTTATGCTCGGTGCACACAACAAGGTCCTCAACAGTGGGTCTGTCTATGTTCCCACTGCCCTTACCAAACGGGGCTTAAAACCCCTAATGAACTTCGTTGGGAGTCTAAAACAAGACGCAGAAACCATGCTTTTAGGTGACTTTGTCAACTGGCTCTCATCAGGTGCCAGAAGGCATAGGGATGAATTAACAGGCCTGAACTTTACCTAGTTAATAACAACTCCAACCAGGATAAACTATAAGATTGGGACTAGCACACTCCTGGACTGGGTCCTAATGGAATTGTTCAACGTTTATCTCCCATTCTGAAGTACTGCCTGACACTATCATCGATCACTCTCCTACCAAGTGTTATTGGACTAAAAGATTTGTCAAGGCCCCTGCCAGAACAATTTTTTTTTTAAATCTCATCTTTATTAAAAATTCCAACACTTATACACAAATAAAAACACAAAAACTTTTCAACAGGCAATAGCAGTTACAGTTTCAGCACATTTTGGCCTAGAAGTTAAAAAACAGTACTTAAAGTAAGGTACCATTCCCTTGAGGGGAATTCATTAATTTCCACCGGGTAACTTAGTTAATTTAAGCAGTTTTATACTCATTAATCAGAGGTGTAGCTCTAACTTCTCAAATTCCTGGAAATCAGTGCATAATATTAATTTAATTCAAGTCCGCCCTCCCCATTAATTACCTAGTTAAACCCTTTTATAAGCTCATTTTCTTAGCGGAATATGTTAATGAGAGTTAAGATTCCAGGTGTCCATACTCCCTCTCGAAACATACCCAGTTCGTTGGGGTAAACTGACCTGCTTGTATCCCCTTCCCCTACTCTGATGGAGTGAGGAATCCCATTTCTTCAATTCCCCTCAATATCTCACCCCCTTCAGTGGGACAGCATCCCCTGCCAGAACAATAACAAGTAGAGTGCTCTCCCGTGGCCACCTGCAGCCACTAAAGTCTCTCCTCCGGCAACAAGACTCATCTTATACTGAAACTGCCCCGATCTTGATTTAGCTCTGGAATACTTCATTGAACGCTTCAATGCGGCCTGTGACATCCACACCCTTTTTAGGACAGGTAGGATCAGGGGACTTGATAACCCCTGGATCTCTTTTAACTTTCTGGCTCAAATGAAAGCTCGTGACCACCTCTGGCATAGGGCCATGACCTCTGAAAGTCAACCTGACATACAGGCCTATAAGATGGCCAGGAAAGCATGCACTAAGGCTATCTGTGAGCATAAAGCGCGTTACTATAAGGACATCCTTGCCAAGACCTGGGCGGACAGGAAAAAATTCTGGGAAAAACTTTCAGAAATCACTGGAAAAAGAGTCCAAGCAGGCTCCAACTATGTTAAATGTTGACGGGTCTATCACCCATGACCCCGTATTAATTGCCAACACATTTAATTCTTCCTTCACAGACCTTAGCCAAATTCTGCCCCCAAATTTCTTTGAACCGCATAGCACAGTTCCTATGTCCACCAAATCAGAAGAGGCCTTGACCCACTCACGTTTCTACTTCAAAGCTATCTTGGAAAGCAAGGCCAAGACATACCTGCTTAAAAGTTCTAGGAGGAACTAGGACAAGCAGTGATTCCCTTGACCTGAAACTGCTTACCCTAATCCTAGATGAAGTCCTATCCCCCCTCACCAAGCTTCTCAATTGCTCCCTCATACTTTCACAATTCCCCCAGATCTGGAAATCCATTCTGATTACACCAGTTTTTAAGAGTGGGGACAAATTACTATCTGGGAATTATAGGCCAATATCTATTCTTCCCTGGTTGTCCAAAGCACTTGAAAGGATTGTTGCTGATCAGTTTGTATACATCCTACAATGTGTCCAACAACATGGTTTTCGGAAAGGACAAAGCACATCTAAGGCCCTACTGGAGTTCACAGGTTTCATTCACCACACTCTTGATCGGGGTCAACTTGTTGGCGCAACCTTTACTGACCTGTCTAAAGCATTTGATATGGTCAATCACCATTTGCTGACACATCAACTTGCTGGGCTTGGTATATCTTCAGACGCCTTAAAGTGGTTCACCAGCTATCTAGCAAACATCACACAACAGGTAAGAACAGGGTCTACCCTTTCTGCTAAACTGCCTGTCTGCTCTGGGGTTCCTCAAGGATCTATACTGGGACCCCTTCTATTTAGCACCTGCCTCTATAATTTTCCGGCATCTTGTTCCGAACCAGTACTCCTCTACGCAGATGAAGTGGTCATTTTCTCAAAGACTGCTGACCCTATCCTCCTTCAGAAAAGTTTTACTGAAGTTGAGTCCTGGTTCACCTCTCATAAGTTGGTGCCTAATTGCAAAAAAACCAAGGTCATGCTCTGGTATGGCACCCACAGCAAGTATAAAGCCAAACAATTGGTGATTAAAAACAATGTAGGTGAAGTCCTTGATCAGACTCAATCGTTTAAATACCTTGGAGTTACTCTGGATAGGACGCTCTCTTACTCCCACTATGTTGAGAATGTTGCCAAGGCAGTTAACATTCACCTAGGCCTTCTACACAGACACAAACACTGCCTTACTACCGAAGCCCTCAGACTGGCTATCCAAAGTTCAATTGTGTCTACTATTGACTATGGTTTGGTATTTTATGGTACCGCCATGGACACAACCCTACGATGGCTCGCCACAGCTCTGAATAAGGCATGCCATCCACTAACTGGTGCAGCGTATCAAACTCACACTTGTGACCTTTATGGACAAGCAAACTGGCTTCAACTCAAGGCTTGCATTGAATATCAAGCCTGTCTTTTGGCTAAGAAGGCAGCTCTTGGTCTCCTACCACCAGGTTCCCCATAGCTTTTCAGTCCCTTCCGGGGCACTCGTAACACATGAAGTTCTGTGAGCCAAACTTTTATTGTCCGTCGAACTTCCCTCCAACAGCGATCCATTGCAGTTAGAGCAGCTAATTTATTTAATTCCCTTACTCCTGAAATTGCAACGACTGGAAACTTGGGATCATTTAAGTGGAAGCTGCACCAATTCCTAGTTTCCAGAGCACCTTGTGACTGCTATACCTAATCACTTCAGACAGCTAAATGCACTGGGACCGCCCTCTTCTACCATTCGCCCCCGTATAGCCCTACCCTGTTGCTGTGCTATTTCACATACAGCACATCCTTCATTCATCCCTTTCTTCTCCCCAGCCCTGCCCTCTTTTCATCCTACCTCATCCCCCCTTCTCTACCTCTCCACTCCCACTCCCCCCTTTCCTCACCTTGTTCTCTCCCTCCACTCCCCCGTGAGTCTTTTCCTGCATAAGCTACATTGTGGCAGCTCCCATCCTTGCTCTTATCCCCCTTCCCCACCATCCTTCTCTCCTTGTAATCCCTTCCACCCCTCTTCAGACAAGGCCACTGGCTACACTTGCCACAATATTTATCTTTCCATGTTATTCTTTTGTTTATGTAATTACTTTCCTCATGTTGTACTACTTACTGAAACCACTGTAGTTTGTTATTCTTGTGACTTGACATGGAACTTGTGTAAAAGAGCCCTTGGCTCAAAGGTCTTTCCGATTTGTTAAATAGATAAAAAAAAAAAATAAATAAATAAAAACAGTTTGGGGAAAAAACTGTGGAATGGGATTTCCAGAAACCAGAAATGAAAATTATGTACCTACCGTAATTCTTGATCTTCACCATTCATTACTGCTTGGGTTAAGCGGTGCTCGCTGCCATCAGGAGCTTTTTTTGGAGTCGGCTCAATGGCTGCGCCTCGAGCGCGCTTACTGGCATATGCGAGGGACGGTCAAGTAGGTGCCGCAGACTCCTCCTCTATCTCAGTTCTGGTAGCTGGAGAGGCGAAAATAAGGGGTAAGAAAAAAGGAAGCGAGGCAAGAGAGCCGAGGGATAGAAAAAGGAAAGGATATAAACTGAAAAAGGAATAAGCCGGTAGAGAACAGACAGAGGAGAGAGAATTCCTACCCTAAGGGCCCGCAGGGCCTCCTTTCCGGGGCAGCTCTAGGGGAGGAACAGAGAGAAGAAAAGGGAAAGTAGAAGAAGAAGAATAATAAGAAAAAAGAGGCATGTTGAGAGGTAGAACAGTGCCCATCGAGCATTGGTTGAGAGGCTTACAGGCTCGAGACTAACAAGGGAGCAAGAATCCCAGTTGCTAGGACTGAGAGGAGGTTCAACCGAATCACCTGAACAGATTCGAATGATGGCAACATCTCTGAACTCTCAACATGCCAAGTCCCTACATCCTAGCTGAGGGCTCTTAGACTGCCCGGGCAGAACCTGATCCGGGAACAGCGCCCACCCAGGAAGGGGACTAAGTCCCTTAGCACCTTGTTAAGTGCTAACACAGCAGTGTATGGAAAAGACTATGCCTTCACGAAGGCAGTTTGTATGAAAGATAGAGTGGAACTCAATCAGACTCCCTAAGGCAAGACAAGCAGATGCTCAGAGCTGGCAAGTTCAATCAGCAGCTGGAAGAGCTCAAATAATACCTGCCAGGGGGATTCTAAATTTTGCCGAGGCTGCGTCAGAACATGGCCTCTTAAGCTGGAAAACTGCATAACCTAAGAAGGTATTTAGGAATCGCACCCTAAGGGCGGTCAGAAAGAGTTCCCTCAGAATTAGAGAAAGTACAACCGTGCTCGTTCCGCTTTACCTTGAGGAAAAAAGGGGGATCCATTCACTAAGAATGGAAAACAGAAGTTTTTTTTTTGGCATAAAGGCCAAGGGAAGGAAGAGGAACGAGACAGAAGGGGAGACGCCACAGAAGGAGGCCACTGAGGGGAAGGTGGGTAGGGATCAGTAATGAATGGTGAAGATACAAGAGAAGATCAAGAATTACGGTAAGTACGTAATTTTCATATCTTCCCTTGTCAATCTTCACCATTCATTACTGCTTGGGTGAGTACCAAGCCCCCTCCCAAAAAAGGGGGTAGAACCCTGAGGGAACAAGACCCCCAGCCTCCTGCTGGTGAGAAACAGAAGGGGAAGACCCTGGGCTAATCCAGAGAAAAGCCTATGTGGGAGAAGAGCTAGGAGGTGTCCCCCGAGGACGGGGAGACGGAGGAAGCCCCTGCAGAAGTCTCCTAGCTCTGGAGGAAAAGACACGGGTCCCCCAGAAGGCGGAGCGAATCACCCTACGCCGGGCCAGGAGTGACAACCTTGATAGACGAGGCCATGCCGTCCGCCTAATGCAGATCGCTGTCCCCGGAAGCCTGGAAGCCACCTCACTGGCGCCATAAGATGCCTTGCTTGGTGTCTTGCCAGCTCCAGGCCTATAGCGGAGAGGGAAATAGCCTGTCTGGTTTGCTCCGTATCAGGCACTGATGCTAAGAGCTGAGAGAGCATTGACCACAGATGCCTACTGTAGGCAGCGTGGTGAGCCTGATGTGACGCAATGCAAACCATCGCACGAGAGGAAGAGAACACTCTTCGCCCCCACTGGTCGAATTGTAGGGAATCCGAATCCGGTGGACGGTCGTGTGCCAGGCGGCGGCACCCGGAAAGAGTCTCTAGGTATACCAAACCCGAGGACGGGTTGGGAAGGGTACCTAGGGACCTCGGAGGCACAATACCTTCGCCGACAGTCTGCCGGGGCTGGAGAAGGGGTGGCTGGGCGCCCGCCAGGAATGGATAGGACGCCCTGAAGGGGATAGCCAGAAGGTACCACCAGGTGCTGGGCACTGAATTCTCCAAGGAATTCCCTGCCTCCCATTCAGTATTGTCTCGCCTAACGAGGAGATTCAAGATCCTCACCATCCTCGGGAAGGAATCGCTGATATTCAGTGAAATCAGCATCGGAGGAGATATGAGCAGGGGTTCCTCTCAGAGGAGGGAGACGAGGATGATGGAGAGCTTGAGTGTCCAGAAGATTCCCTGCGCGGTGGGGAGAGGCGAAGACCGCCATGCATATACCTAACATATGAGGGGAAGGCGAGAACCTCTGAACTGCTCCCAGGATAACGGACCCGTAGGACCGACATGGCCTGGAAGAGCGGGGGGTGGCTGCAGAGGTACTGGAGATGTGCACCTGCGAAGAGGCAACTGACCTCTGCTAGGGCTCTGAAATCCGGAGAACGGAGCCCGAGCTGGCGGGATTCCAGACAACAGACCAGGTCGCAAAACGGAACCCTGGGGATGCGAAACCTGGAACAGCCCAGGAGGGGATCCTCCCTTGTGACGAACCTGGGAGTGCATGGATCCAGAAGGGCAGTCCGCAGCAACGCCACCGGAGGGGACGGCGGGGCTCAGCGCTACGGCTCCTAGCCACCCCACGAGGGGTGGCCGGCAGAGACCGCGACGACCGTCCCCCGCCCCTCGACCCCTCGACCCAGAGCGCCCTCCTCCTCGACTCCAGCGTTCTCCCACCCCGAGAGGCGGTAACAGCACCCGGAAGGGTAGCTGTCACGGACCCCCCAGGAGGGAGAGCCCCCCCTCCGTCCCCACCCCATCGCCCCCCAGGGACCCGGGGCCACCCCTAGCCCGAGGGCCCTCAGGGGAGGACGGGAGCGGGGACAGCGGGAGGGGCCCGCTCTGCCGCCTAGCACCACGTGGCATCGGGGACCCTGACTCCGAAGAGTCAGGGTGCCAGGATGGGTCCAAGTCTGAGTCATCGACCTCCGAAGAGGAAGAGACCAGCTGAACCTTGATGCTGGCAACCCCGGGGGTCCCCGGAGAAACAGCGCTCTGAACGGCGCCGGTGCCAGAGACAGCACCAGACGACCCTGGCCCACCTGCAACCGCTAGGCCCGGCCCTGGCTCCCCTGCGGTGTCAGTTAGGCCCATGGCGCCGCCCCCGCCGTCGGAACCCAACCCGGAACTGCCGAGAGCACAAACCGGGCCTGCGGCACCGCAGGCCAGAGCGCCGCCACCAACGGCGCCGTCTCGATCACCGGCGCCGGAGGGCGGTGTCGAGGGTCCACTGGTGCCGGGCCCAGCAGGCGTGGGCCTCAACACTGGGGGAGCCTGCACCTCCGAGGAGGTGACTGCCGAGGCGGTGTCCCCGCCGCGGCCCCGGGAGGGACCACGACGTTCCTCCGACACCGCGAGAGAAGCTTCCTCTTTGGCAAGAGAAGAGGAGGAAGCCTCCTCCTCCACGGACCGTACAGACCCGGGAGGGGACCCGGAGGAAGAGCCTAGAGACCTTACCTGGGAATCCCTGGAGCGACGCTGTCCCCCGAAGGTCGGCGGAGCCTTGCCATGCTTGAACGCGCGGACTTCGAGGACACGACGGTCCGTGGAGAAACAGGCACTGCACGTGTCCATGTCGTGGTTAGGTCCCAGGCAACGGAGACAGACATCATGCCGGTCCGAGACGGAGAAATGCCGGCCACAGGAGCACCGACGCATAGGGGCACGGCCCGCCTTCGACTTACGCCTTGCCCCGAACCTGACATGATGTAACTAAACAAGGCAAAAAGCAATAAAGCACTCGGCCTGCTGATAGAAAAATAAGAACGGCTCCTATCGCATACCGGCGCTGAGCGAGACACTGAGGAAAACGAGGAGTCTTGAAAGATTACGAGGAACTCAAGAACTATTTCACTACCACGCAGCAGGTGCAGCCTCGACAGCGGGAGAAACAGAACTGAGATAGAGGAGGAGTCTCGGCACCTAACGGCCGCCCTCACGCATGACGAGTACGTCAGGCCGAGGGCGCCGCTGAGCCGACTCCAAAAAAAAAAAAAAAATGCTCCTGTAGCGGGTGCGCACCTTCGACTTAACCCAAGCAGTAATGAATGGTGAAGATTGACAAGGGAAGATTAGGATACACGAATGAAGCGGTGTCAAGAAAGTTGGCGAGTTTGGAGAAGGCAAGTTTCTTCTGATGGTTAGACAGAAAGTGGAGGAGAAGAAAATAGGTTGGTAGTTCCCGGGGATACAAGTCTCGTCTTCTCAAGGTTACAGTATTGTCAGTGGTTGTGGTGGGATTCAGACCAGGGTGTCCTGGCTTGAAGCCAAGTATTTTAACCAATCATATTTTCCCCAAACATGAAGAACATGACGTAGCACTATGGAATGTCAAAGGAACCACCATCCAAATTATAAGACTCTGTTATACTATTAGCTTGGATTAAAAAAAAAACAAACAAACAAACAAAAAAAAACAGGTTACTCACCTGTAACAGTAGTTCTAGGAGTGGTATATGTTGTTCATCCACACTTATTGGCATGTCCCTTTCCCCTTTAAGAATTGTCAGAAGTCTTCAAACTGGCTCCTCCCACCCACCCGGGTGGTATAACCCTCGGCTCTGCCTCATGATGCCAGATCTTAGCCCGCTGAAAGCCAGGTTTGTGCCTGACGCAGATGGTAACCTCCCCCACCCGGAAAAATTACAAAACTGGTACAAAAACCCTTATTGACTGGGTTCTCACAAATCACCCTGACCGGATAAAAAACATTAAAGTTCTCCCTGACTCCCTCAGTGACCACTCCTCAGTGTCCTGTACCTGGTCTAATAAATTTCTCAAGCCACCCCCCAAAGTTATAACAAGCAGAGTATTGCCTCATGGGAATCTTATCAAGTTAAAAACCTATCTCCTGCAACAGGACTGGACGCCAATTTTTGAATCGACCGATATTAATACCGCACTAGAATACTTCATTAAATCTTTCAATACTGCATGCGACTTGTACGCCCCAGTAAAAAAATGTAAAATCAAAGCACTATCAAATCCATGGATTACTGCCAAACTACTTGCCGAGCTCAAGGCTCGGGACCACCTCTGGGCAATTGCCAGAGACACAGGCTCACCTGACGATACCCTAAAATACAAGCAGGCACGTAATAGATGTACCTCACAAATTAGGCAAATGAAGAGCGCCTATTTTAAAAATGCTCTTGAATCCACTTGGGGTGACGGAAGAGCCTTTTGGGACAACATCCAAAACATAATGGGTAAGCAATCAAAATCGTCACCTACCAATATGAAAGTTGATGGATCCACCACTCTTGACCCAAAGACTATTGCAGATGCGCTTAATAAGACATTCACAGACCTTAGTGGGGTCTTCCCCTCAGATTTCTTCTCAGACTTACCTGTGCCTAGCCTAGTATCACAAAACACCCCTCATGACAAACCACAATTTTACTTCAAGAAAATCAAAGTGCACGAAGCCCACAAGCATAAAGGCCTGCTCCAGATCCAGAACAAGTAGTGACACCCTAGATCTAAAAATTCTGTCTGTCACCCTGGATGAAGTAATTCACCCCCTTGCAAAAATTCTTAATCTGTCCCTTTGCCAAAGTCAATTTCCCAACAAATGGAAATCTGCCATAGTTACGCCAGTGCACAAAGGAGGGGACAAAACCTCAACAGGAAACTATCGACCGATATCAATACTCCTTCCCCTCTCCAAAGCACTTGAACGTATAGTGGCAGATCAACTCTCTAACTACCTGGACAAATACAATCTACTCTGTAAACAACAGCACGGCTTTAGGAAAGGACATAGTCCAACAACAGCCTTACTTGATTTCTCTGGAGAAGTCCACTCAGCCCTTGACAAAGGGTGCCAAACCGGTGCGGTCTTTATCGATCTTACAAAAGCTTTCGACACAGTCCATCATGGTCTACTTACCTCCTTACTTACCAGCCAAGGCCTGGCCGAAGGTCCTTGTGCTTGGGTAAAAAGTTACCTGTCTAATCGGTCACAGGCTGTAAAAATCTCTAATAAACTCTCCTTCAAACCAGTTCTCTCGGGTGTACCGCAGGGATCAAGTCTTGGCCCGCTCCTCTTTAGCCTGTTCCTTAACTCCCTCCCAGATTTCTGCCAGGAGAAAATAATCTTATATGCTGATGATGCTGTAATTCTCTCTTCCCACAAGGATCCAAACTCCCTACGCAAAAGCCTGTAACTTGCTTTCTCTAGTGTTGAAAGGTGGTTCCTGGATAGTAAACTTGTGCTAAACCACAATAAAACAAAAGCCATGCTCTTCACCAATCACCAAAACAAAAATAGAAATACTCCACTCACCATACAAACCTCTGCGGGAAATATACTGGACCAAGTAAATACTTTCAAATACCTTGGCATCACTTTTGACCGAGGGCTCACCTTTGCAACCCACATTGACAACACTGCGAAAACAGTGAACCAACGTCTTGGAATACTATTTCGTAACCGTCAATTTCTAAACCAAGTGGCACTGAGAATAGCTATACAGAGTTCCATAATCTCTATTATTGACTATGGCCTTATTATTTATGGCTCAGTTACCTCCACTGCTCTAAGGCGTATCTCAGTTACTCTAAATGAGGCCTGCCGGCTCCTCATGGGGGCTCAAAGACTGACTCACACGTATGAACTGTACTATGAATCAGGCTGGTTGAAACCTATCAAATCGTCTTATTTATCTCACCTGCATAACAGCAAAAAAATCCATCTTGGGACTGACTCCATTATGTATCCAAAACCTACTCCGACCAAATCCTGGCTCACGACCCTCCACCAGATCTGAACGCCAACCTTTCCTGGTTCCCAGATGCCGGACTGCACAGGGACAAAGATCTTTCGCATACAGGGCCCCGACATGGTTCAATGCTCTAAGTCCACCTATTCTATCCTCAGCCTCGCTCGAAGCTTTCAAATCCATGCTCTACGCCCACCTCACCACCACTAGCAACTGTGATTGCGCTAGATAAAGACTACTACTCCTCGTGTCCATCCTCACATCTGAGGCCTCTTTCTCCTTGTCTAATGAGCCCTCTGGTACCACTACTATTTCCTGTCTCCCACCCAAACTCACCCCCTTTTTCTGTCCCCTCTCACTTACTCTCCTGCTCACCACCCTTCCCTCCTCTCTTGCCTCCCTTTGGCTCCTAATGATCGCCCTCTCCCTGGAAGTTTCTTTTTCCTCCAAATTGTCTACTCCCTTGAAACTGCTGTAGCTTGTTTTACTATGAAACTGCTAAAAAAACGTTACTGCCTTAAACTGTTAATCGCAAATTTATTATGTAACTTTTCTGTCTGGTTTTACCTGAAATGTGTATTGTGCTTTGTTAAATGATCTTTGTGACGTGGAACCTTTGTAAAAGAGCTCTGGCTCAAAGGTATTAATTCCTAGACTAATACACTAAACTAAACTAAACACAGCCAGGGAGGTTGGGTGGGTTCGTGAGGATGAACAACATATACCACTCCTAGAACTACTGTTACAGATTATTAAGGTGTTTTTCTAGGATCGTGGATATGTTGTTCATCCACACTTATTGGCAGACTCCTAGCAGTTCTCTGGGAGGAGGGAGGCAAGGCGCATACCCCCACTGATACTCATTTGGGAAACAGAAATTGGAGAACTGAGGCCCCAAAACCAGCATCCCGGTGTTACTCAAGAGCGATGTGGTAATAGGTAATGAAGGAGTTTGCTAACTTCCCGGTAGCAGCCCGACAGTTTCCTGGAAGCAGCCACTGATGCAGCGGTATGGCAGGTAGAATGAGCTCTTATCCCTCTGGGAGGCTTCATGCCCGCCAACTCATGGCACAGACTTATGCAAGATGTAATCCACCTTGCAACAGTCCATTTTGCTGTAGGTCTGCCAGAAGCGGCTTCAGCGTAGGTGACAAACAGTTGGCGAACTTCTCCCTGAATTTCTGCCATCCTCTCCTTATAATAGGAGAGACCTCATCTAAAGTATGGAGCCTGTACTCGGCATCCAAGGTGTAATTAGGGTAGTATACTGGCAGAGTTAACACCTGGTTAAGGTGAAACTTTGACACCACCGTTGGAAGAAATTTCGGGTGGGGGCATAGGACAACCTTGTCCCTGTGGAAGACCAGATAAGGGGAGTCCACCAAAGCGCAGCAAAAGCGCCTGGAGCTCCCCTGTCCTTCTGGCAGATGTGATAGCCACCAGCAAGGCTGTCTTCCACGACAAGTGTGACAACGAATGTCTTGCTATGAGCTTTGCCAGTACCAGCAGAAGATCCCATGGAGGTGGAGGTTCACGCATCGGAGGGGATATGGATCAAGGCCTTTGAAAAAGTGCCCGATCACTGCCTCCTGCGCTGTCAGCTGATCGGCCCGCGCCCAGTAAGCAGAGGTGGCTGCCAGGTGCACCATAAGGGTCGATGACCGAAGACCCCCTTTGGACAGAGACCAAAGGTAGTCGAGAATGTTAGCCACTGGACAGGACAGAGGGTCCAGGCTCTTGCACTGACACCAAATGGAAAACCTTTTCCATTTGAAGGCATCACATTTCCTGGTCGATGCCTCCACCACGGTGAGGACATCCTCGGAAAGACCCAAAGCCTGGAACTCCAGCCGCTCAGGTACCAGGCTGTGAGGTGCTGGGCTGAAGGTCCGGATGGTATACCTTCCCCTGATTCAGAGAGATCAGGTCCGGGCGTGCTGGAAGCTGCTCTGGGGGCCTGCAGCTGAGGCTGAGGAGATTTGGATACCAGAACTGGCACGGTCAGTCTGGGGCTACCAGAATCACCTTCGCCTTGTTCCTCCTCACCTTGAGGAGCACCTTGTGGATCAAGGGAAATGGAGGAAAGGCGTAAAAGAGTTCTGGGGTCCACGGCCTCGAGAAGGCATCCCCCACTGCAGTGAGCTCTGCTGAGGGGGGCCGGCATTAAACAGCCTCAGCTTGGTGTTTTCCCTGGAGGCAAACAGGTCCACAAGAGGACTGCCCCAGTGGGAGAACAGGCTGTAAGCAACCTCTGGATGGAGAGACCACTCATGGGATGTCTTGCCTAAGTGGCTGAAAGCAGCCGCCAGATGGTTTGAGGCTCCTGACGCATGAATGGCTAGGAGATCCACCTCCAGACGGCTGACGAGGGTCCAGATGCAGAGCGCCTCCCTGCAAAACAGACGGGCGTGCATGCCGCCCTGTTTGTTGAGGTAGTACATTGTCGTGGTATTGTCCATCTGGACTTGAACCACTAGACCCTGGAGCTGAGGAGCGATAGCTGACAGTGCCAGTCTGACTGCTCTGAGCTCCAACAGGTTGATGTGGTACCGGGACTCCTCAGGGGTACAGAAACCATGGGCCCTTTTGTCCCCCATGTAGGCTCCCCAGCCCATGAGAGAGGCATCAGTCGTGAGGATGGCCATCGGCTCTGGGCAGACAAATGGGATCCCTTCCTGCAACTGGTCTGGGGCGGTCCACCATTGGAGAGCGTCCCACATCTTCTGGGTTACAGTGATCAGCCGGTCGAAATGACCACGGCGCTTAGTCCACTGGGTGGCCAGCTCCTATTGGAGGGGGTGCATGTGCCACCGGGCCCAACAGACCACGGAGGTGCACACCGCCATGTAACCCAGAAGGCACAGAAAGTCCCAGGCAGGGCGCAATTGCCCAATCAGAAATGATTGGGCAAAGGAGGGGAGAGAACCTCTGCCCTGTCTGCTGGAGCCGAGCTCTGGCTTGACGAGAGTCGAGCTCTGCCTCGATGAAGCACATCACCTGAGAAGGCACAAGTTCCGACTTGCCCTTGTTGATCAAGAGGATGAGTTGGGAGCAGGTCTGGAGGGCCAGGTCCCTGGACCTCTTCACCTTCTGCTGGGTGGGACCTGCTAAGAGCCAATCGTCGAGGCAGGGGTTAAATCTGACACCCCCCCCCCCCAGATGGGCTGCCACCACTGCAATGCATTTGGTGAAGACCAATGGGGCCGATGACAGGCCGAATGGCATGGCTCGGAACTCATATACGGTCCCTTCGGCTCTGAAGCGGAGGAACCGCCAATGAGATGGACATATTGGGACGTGAAATAATGCGTCCTGCAGATCCAGTGAACAGAACCACATGTGTCACTCCAAGGATGGTATGATCTAGGACAGAGTGACCATCTGAAAGGTGCGTGACCTGAGATACCGATTCAGGTCGTGCAGATCTAGAATGGGGCGTCAGCTCCCCCCGTCCACTTGTGCACCAGAAAGTACCTGGAGAGAAAGCCTGGGTCTGCTGGAGAATCCGCCACTAAAGCTACTGCCTCCTTAAGGAGGAGCTGAGCGATGTCATCTCGGAGAGCCCACTGAGTATGGACAGATACTCTTTCCTCCCGAGGGGCGCGGGCTCAGCTTGGAGGGTGCTGCTCGAATTCCAGAGGCAGACCCTGACTGACCACTTCCAAAACCCACCTGTTCCTGATAATAATGGACCAGGCGGAAAGAAAGTGGCGGACCCAGCCCCCCCCCCCCACATGGGAGGACCCAGAGCTGGCGTTATGGGAGAGGGGGTGGCAGCCCCCGTCCCGTCACTGAGCAGGCTTGGAGAAGGAGGATCCAGGACCTGAACCTCGGCCTCCTCCCTTGGCCTGGGAGGGCCTGGACTTGGGCCGGGGTGCCAAGCTTGAGCCTGCTGCTGCTGTTGTAGCCCTCCTTGAAAGGAGGATTGCTGTGCCACAGGGGAAGAGTGCCGAAAAGGCTTCTTTTTCTGCTGTTTCTTGCCCAAAGAACCTTTAGCACAAGTAGCATCCAAGGTGGCACTGGACTGCTCAATATGCTTAAGGTGTCCAGTCACACCTGGGCCAAAAAGGTCGGTCCCCAGGCAAGGCACATCTGCTGGAAAAGAGGAGAGTCTCAGCCAAGCCCTGCGATGAGAGGCAACTGCGGCTGCCATCGAGTGGGCACAAGAATCCCCAATGTCCAAGGCTGTCTGAAGTTGCTGTTTGGCAACAGCCGGGCACTGATCCCGGACCTGCTTGACCGTGGTCTGCATGTCCGCGGGGAGGTGTGGGAGGACTTCATTCAAAGACCCCAAGAGGGCATGGGAGAAGTATGCCATGATGATGGCCAAACCTGCCTGACAGAGGCCTAAAGATGAGGCCGCATAGCCCTTTTGAGCCGAATGATCAAAGAGTTTGGATTCTTTTTCGGGAGGTCAGTCAGTGTCGGCAGAACTGCCAGTATGCCTGAACACAGAGGCGGTCATCAGGCTCTCGGCTGAAGGCTGCCCTGTGAATCCCACAAGGGACATCGTGGGCACCGCATACTTGTGGGCCATGCGGGCAGACGGAGCTGAACAGGAGTCAGGGTGCTGCCAAAGTTCTAAGGCCAGGCCAACTATGGCCTCGGCCACAGGAAAGGCCTCTGTCAGGGTATCCCCTCTCTTGAGGATGTCCGTGAGAGGGTACTCACCCTTTTTCTGGATAGGTTCCAGGGGCATTCTTGTAGACTCAGAGATGAGGTGAAGAATGCCCTGAAAGGAAGAAGGACCTTCCTCTGTCTCTAACATACCTGCTGATTCGTCAGCCACAGGATAAGAATGTAGGCTGGTCTCATCCGAATCTGAAGAATCTGGATACAATAATTGACCGCCCAGGTCACCTTCGACCCGCTGAGGGCAGTCCAGGGTGACAGTGACCAAAAGACGCCGGGGAAGCCCAGTGTCTGGTCTATCTTCTTTAGAAGGAGCCCCTTCCACAGGCTGCTTGGGTGGTGGTTGCACCACAATCAGTGAAGAGACCGGTTTAGGCCGAACCGGAGGCTTCACCGGTTCCACAGGCGAGGGAGCCAACTTAATCGGCTCCAAAAGAGTTGGCTTCGGCCTGGGAGGTGAAAGCCAAGTAATGACCAGGGTGGAAGCCGGGGTCAGTTTGTGCCTGGAAAAAAATCAGCTGTTGCCGCATGATGTCCTCGAGTGCCGGAGTTTCCGCTGGAGCCTCTCCTCATCTGAGGAGGACAAGGACGACCGATGGCGTCGCCACTTTTTGGAGCGCTTTTGGCCCTTCCTCAGCCTGTCGGTCGAGGGGGTCCTAGACCTTGATCAAGATCAGACGGGCCGATTCAGTTGCTCGGGAGACACCGGCAGGACCGGTGATTTCCCAGGATCAGGGACCACTTCCTTGACAGGATTCCCAGTGGGCTGGGTCTCCTCATCGGGGAAGGAAAGGACCGGAGTCCAACTTAGAGAATCGTCAACTGGAGTCGGCGACAATGGGTCGATGATTATTTCAACCTCGTCGATCGACACCTCGGTCAACTGGCCAGACAGCAAAGCCAAGGAGCCAGCGGCCGAAGAGGCAATTTTGACTGAAGTCGAGACTGCCGGTTCCTGGGACCGACATCTCTCCCGATTCTAAGAATGTCTTTGCTGAGATGAAGATGATCCCGGGTCCTTTTCCCACTTACGGGACTGAGAGGAGTTTGTGCCTGCAGGACCCCCTCCCTTACTCAGGAGAGACTGGCACAACTCTCGGAAGGAACCCAAGAAGGTGGAGCACAGGTTAAGCGGAATGAAGAAGCTCTGAGAGGAAGATTCCTGTGGCACGCAGCCGCCTCCTCAAGGCTTCTGCATGCTCCCAATTGCTCCTGTGGATTCGTACGCGGAAACTGCCCACCAAGCCCTTTGATTTCACTGGCTGGGTTCCGTTTTCTGGCCCTCAACTTAGCGCGCGCAGACGTCATTGAGGATGTTAGGGTGAAATGCAAGACAAAAACGTGACCGAGGTGCCATGGTCACACTCAAGCAATAGACGCACGTGGTGTTGGGATCAGTGCATGACATTTTCTGGCTGCATGAACACCGGCAAAATTCGGGGGAAGACCTGTCTTCCATAATCGAAGACGAGCAGTTGCGATCGCTAATACGAACTAGACAAATTTTCGGAATAACTGAAGGTTTTGAATCCAGGGCCTACAAAATGTGGGAGCACAAAGGAGGAAACGTGAATCTTCCAGCGGAAAGGAACATCTGGTGTCATGGGGTGGAGCCGAGAGTTATACCACCCAGGTGGGTGGGAGGAGCCAGCTTAAAGACTTCTGGCGATTCTTAAAGGGGAAAGGGACATGCCAATAAGTGTGGATGAACAAAACATATCTACGATCCTAGAATTTTTCTTTCTCATGGTCCTGAGTTACATAAAATAAAAATCACATCTCCATTTATACATGCAACTTATTTTGTACCACAAAATGCTCAAATTCCCTGAAAAGGCAATATTAAAAGGTACAATTTACAGTGTTATGCAACTGCTATATTTTGTTCTCAACTATTCATACATTTAGGGGAAATAGAAGCTTTACACATTCCTTTACCGCAATCAGTCTATTCCCATGACTGATAACATGACTAATTAATATGCTAGAAGGAAATTAGGAAAACATTTAACGGTGACTCATCAGCTCCCATGTCTTAATACTGAGGGACCTAGAGGTCCTGATTAAGCAAATCACCTAAAGAAATGTATTTTTTTAAGTTGTAACTGTGATGCTTGGCCAGCTGGTTATGATTGTTCTATGATATCTGTAATATAGAATGTGGCATGTGAGTGTCTCACATGAGACATCCTGTGTTATGGGTGCACTCGGTCAGTGAAGTGCCAAGTGACCTGAAACCAGGACGAATTAAACGACTACAGAGACTTAATTAAGGGTCTCCTGTTTTCCTGTCTTAATTAGAACTGCCCCAGCTACCAGGATATAGGGCTCGTAAACTTTTATGACGTCTTAGAGGAAAAACATGTTATACCACCATGGTGATAAAGTTGTAAAAAAAAACTTTGATGCCTTGGGAACAGGAACTGCTCAAGATCAGAGATGCTAGGACATCCTGTTTGTATATTTTTTATATTCTAAAAGGAGGAGCTAGATGACATCATAGAAGGGGTATGTGAGAGAGAGACACAGTTTAACTAGGACTTGTGTCTGATCTTTGTGTGACATTTCTTTTTGGGCTCTTAAGAAACAAGATCTAACTATAAGCAGTATAGAAGTAATACATTAGACAGAAAAAGTCTACCTGTATTGTGGTATGAGTTTTTGTTTGTACTTTTCCTTGTCTTCTTTTAAGTGATTGTATGCTCTTTGATATATATTGTTCTGTGTTTACATTTTTTCATGCTTTTATCATCTTTAAGTAAAGTACCCTTTATATTTAAAAAGACTGCCTGGGTGTGTCTTCGAAGTTCTTTTTTGTATGGGATGTATACATTGTTAAGTTAACAGCTGTTCTGAAGGGCTTGATGGTGTTACCAAAATGGGAGAAGGTAAGAATATACCTAAGGTCTTTTATAGAGTTTTAAGGGTTCATTTTGGATACCTGGTTAGGTGCCCTTAGGTGGAAGATATCTTGCATCCACCCGAAGAGAAGATTATCTGAGCTAGTACATTTGAGTACGCTAGCATAAGGTTCACAGTTTGAAATCTCCCCCCCAGAACTTGAGACTAAAGGTGATTTGGACCCAAAAGCAGACAGGAGGGTTACCTTGTCTGTTACCTGTTCACATTATCGCGTTCGGAGGTTGGCACTGTGGGAGCAGAGGGCCTGACCTGCTGAGTGCGTTTGTGACAGTAACATGTTAAATTTCTTACTTTTTTATCTGGTTGATACTGCATATCTCTGTCTGCAATGCTCCTGAACTAAATCTCCCACTGTCCCTCGCAGCCAGTCAGCAACAGCACATTTCTGCGCTTAGTCTACTGGTACTGATCATGTAGACTCATCCCGATTGGTACCGGCAGTCTAAGAGCAAAAATGCGCTGTTGCTGAGTATTAACTTACACTGCTAAGTGCTGCCACACAGACATCCTGTGGCTCATCCCATTGCTCACGTCATCACAGGGTTGGTCACGTTGGAGAGGCAGTGGAAGAGTTAGTTCGGCAGCATGGCGGGCGGAAGGATGCAGGATCAACCAGAAAAGAAGTAAGAAATTTGAAGTGTCACAACTTTGGGACCTCTAGGTTGGTATTAAGGCAGGGGAGCTAAGGATCCTGCTTTACGGTTCTCGCTTTCTGGTCAAACACTCCACCTACTGGCAGAATAAGTTAACTAATAAAGATGACCTGTACGGTCACAACTTACCTTTTAGCCCTTTTACTAGTATCTCTGGGGGAATCTCTGTGAGATGATCTAGACCGTGAGCTCTCTTTGTGAGACCTCTCGGAGCGCTCTGAGCGTGGGGATGGAGACTTTGCTCGCCTACTGCTATTTCGAGGTGGACTTGGTGATGAACTGTGTTTCCTTTTTCTAAGAAAAACAATTGTTTAAAAAAATTATGAGGTTAACGTTCTGTTAGTATTTTATTACACATACTATGCGCATACATATATGTATGTATGTATCTATATTAAATTTTTCTAGATCATTTATTACTTATCTGTAGGGCCCCTTATAAATCACGACTTTCATGAAAATCCACAAATCTGGAATCTGCTGTGAAATTCCTAGTAAGATGTGAATTTACCAAGAAGCTGCCTAAACTACACTTTTTATCAGTTTTTGTTCATTTTATATAGATCCTGGGGTTGATAATCCCATGTAATACTGTTATTTTTTTAATGGCCTTCTGGAGGTAGTTAATGAATAAACAAAAAAAAAATAGAAAAGTTACTCACCGTAATTCTAAATCGTTAATAATATATTTTGCATATCACCACTCTTTGGTCTGACAGCCAGAGGAAGTAGGACCCTGTGGAAAGCCAAACCTTTGGGGTCAGCAGTGCTGGTGCCAAAGCATAGCCACAATGTATGGTGCCCTACTGGAGTGAATGCTCAAAGCATTCATTAAAATAATGCACTCACCACAATTCTTGATCTTGGATCATCTTCACCATTGTTGATTCATATCAATGGACTCTGAGATGGAGGCACCAGGACCCCGCAGGAGCAAGAACTTCTCAGGAGGGCAGGCGCCAAGGTAGGCTGTGTGGATGTGCAGCACTGAGAGATTAGCTTGGGCTGCATGGCTTAGTTTCGTTGAGCAGGTGCGGGGTAACCTAAGTATGACATATAATTAAAAGGGCATAAGATAGCCCTTGCTACTCATGTAAGAAGGGTCAACAACAAAGAATACAGTGTCTTCACAGCCAAAACCAAAAATGGAGGTGGGGGTGGGGTGGAGGGTGATGACTAACAAACAGACAGAGTGAGCTCGGGGGATAGAGGGTGGGGTGGGCGTGTGAATCAGTGGTGAACATGGTTCAAGAAGATCATGAATTACAGTGAGTACATAATTTTAATATCTTCTAGGACCAATCTTCACCACTGATTCAAAACAATGGGTTAGAGTACCAAGCTGAGATGAAAGTCCTCCGGGTAGGGTAATAGGAACCGGTCTGGTGGAGTGGGCACGAAACACAGGTTACTCACCTGTAATGGTAGTTCTAGGAGTGGTATATGTTGCTCATCCACTCTTGCTGGCATGTCTCTTTCCCTTTAAATCTTGCCGGAAGGTCCAAAAACTGGCTCCTCCCACCCGCCTAACCTGGGTGGTATAGGCCACGGCTCCGCTCTATGACACCAGATCTTGCCCGCTGGTAGCAGAGGTTGTGCATCAAAGCCGGGGAGGTCGGGTGGGTTAGTGTGGATGAACATAAACAGGTTACTCACCTGTAACAGTGGTTCTAGGAGTGGTATATGTTGTTCATCCACACTCTTTGGCATGTCCCTTTCCCCTTTAAATCTTGCCGGAAGTCTTCAAGCTGGCTCCTCCCACCCACCTGGGTGGTAAATACCTCGACTGCGCCCCATGACGCCAGATCTTAGCCCGCTGGAAGCAAGGTGATGCTCTAAAGCCGGGAGGTCGGTAGATAGAGTGATGAACAACATATACCACTCCTAGAACTACTGTTAAGGTGAGTAACCTGTTTTTCTAGGAGCATGGATATGTTGTTCATCCACACTCTTTGGCAGACTCCTAGCAGTTCTCCGGGAGGAGGGAGGCAAGGCGCACACCCCCTACTTAGGAAACAGAGATTGGAGAACCGAGGCCCAAAACCAGCATCCCGACGTGACTCAAGGTCGATGTGGTAATGGGTAATGAAAGTGTTTGCTGACTTCCAGGTAGCAGAACGAGAGATTTCCTGGATAGGGATGTCCCTGGAAGCAGCCAGCGATGCAGCAGTATGGCGGATACAATGAGCGCTTATGCCTCTGGGAGGCTCCTTGCCCGCCAACTCGTAGCCCAGACCTATGCATGATGTACTCCATCTTGCAATGGTCCGTTTGGCTGCAGGTCTGCCAGAAGTGGCTTCAGCGTAGGTGACAAACAGCTGGCGAACCTCTCCTCTAATTTCCGCTGGCCCCTCTCCTTGTGTAGAAGTAACGCCTAAGGTCCAGGGTGTGGAGCCTTGTACTCAGCGTCCGAGGTGTAGTTAGGGTATTACCGCAGAGTCAACACCTGGTTAAGGTGAAACTCTGACACCACCTTCGGAAGGAATTTCGGGTTGGGGCGCAGGACAACTTTGTCCCTGTGAAAGACCAGATAAGGGGAGTCCACCGAGAGCGCCTGGAGCTCCCCTGTCCTTCTGGCTGATGTAATAGCCACCAGGAAGGCAGTCTTCCATGAAAAGTGAGAGAGCTCACACTTGTGCATGGGTTCGAATGGCTTGCCCATGAGCTTTGCCAAAACAAGCAAAAGATCCCATGGAGGTGGAGGTTCATGCATCGAAGGGGATATGTGATCCAGGCCTTTGAAAAAGCGCCCGACCACTGTCTCCTGTGCCAATGTCGACTGACCGGCCCGCGCCCGGTAAGCGGAAATGGCTGCCAGGTGCACCGTAAGGGTCGATGACCGTAGACCCCTTGGAGAGAGAGACCAAAGGTAGTCTAAAATGTTAGCCACAGAGCAGGATAAGGGGTCCAGCCTCTTACCCTGACACCAAAATAAAAACCTTTTCCATTTGAAGGCATAACACTTCCAGGTCGATTCCTTACGAGATGCCTCCATCACGGTGTAGACATCCTCGGAAAGACCCAGAGCCTGGAACTCTAGCCACTCAGGCACCAAGCTGTGAGGTGCAGGGATTGAAGGTCCGAATGGAATACCTTCCCCTGGTTCAATTATATCAGGTCTGGGCGTGTACAAAGCAGCTCCAGGGCCTTGCAGCTGAGGCTGAGGAGATCTGGATACCAGAACTGGAGGGGCCAATCTGGGGCTGCCAGGATCACCTTTGCCTTGTCCATCCTCACCTTGAGTAACACCTTGTGGATTAAGGGAAATGGAGGGGAGGCGTAGAGGAGACCTGGGGTCCACGGTCTCGAGAAGGCGAGCCCTGCTGAGGGGGGCGGGCATGGTACAGCCTCAGCTTGGTGTTCTCCTTGAAGGCAAACAGGTCCACCAACAGTTTGCCCCAACGGGAGAACAGATTGTAAGCTACTTCTGGATGGAGAGACCACTCGTGGGATGTCTGGCCTATGCGGCTGAGAGCATCCACCAGCTGGTTTAAGACTCCTGCCACATGGATGGCAAGGAGATCTGCCTCCAACTGGTTGACGAAGGTCCAGATGTGGAGCACCTCCTTGCATAGCAGACGGGAGTGCGTGCCGCCCTATTTGTTGAGGTAGCACATGGTTGTGGTATTGTCCGTCTGGACTTGAACCACTTGACCCCGGAGCTGAGAAGCGAAAGCTGACAGTGCCAGTCTGACTGCTCTGAGCTCTAGCAGGTTGATGTGGCATCAGGACTCCTCGGGGGTCCAGAAACTGTGGGCTCTGTGGTCCCCCATGTGGGCTCCCCAGCCCATGAGGGAGGCATCGGTCGTGAGGACGACTGTCGGCTCGGGGTGGACAAATGGGATCCCCTCCTGCAGATGACCTGGGATGGTCCACCACTGGAGAGCATCCCACATCTTCTGGGTGGCAGTGACCAGCTGGTCGAAATGACCCTGGTGCTGAGTTCACTGAGCGGCCAGCTCCCACTAGAGGGGGCACATGTGCAATCTGACCCAATGGACCACTGAGGTGCACGCCGCCATGTAATCCAGAAGGTGCAGGAAGTCCCAGGCAGGGCGTAAGTGTCCAACCAGAAATAATTGGGCAAAGGAGGAAAGAACCTCTGCCCTGTCCGCCGGGAGCCGAGCTCTGGCTTGACGACAGTCGAGCTCTGCCCTGATAAAGCCCATCACCTGAGAGGTCACGAGTTCCGACTTGGCCTCGTTGATCAGGAGGCCTAATTGGGAACAGGTTCGGAGGGCCAGGTCCCTGGACCTCTCCACCTCCTGCAGGGAGGAACCCGCCAGGAGCCAATCGACAAGGTAGGGGTACATACGAACCCCTTGATGCCGTAAATGGGCCGCCACCACTGCGATGCACTTGGTGAAGACCCAAGGGGCCAATGACAGGCTGAACGGCATGGCCTGGAACTCACGCAGGGTCCCTTCCACCCTGAAGCGGAGGAACTGCTGGTGGGACGGACGGATCGGGACGTGGAAAAACGCGTCCTGTAGATCCAGCGAACAGAACCACATGTTTCGCTCAAGAGATGGTATGATCTGATTCAGAGTTATCATCCAGAAGGTGCGAGACCTGAGATATTGGTTCAGGTCGTGGAGATCTAGGATGGGGTGCCAACCTCCCCATCCGCTTGGGCACCAGGAAGTACCTGGACACGAAGTCTGGGTCTGTAGGAGGATCTGGCACTGGGGCTACCACCTCCTCGCGGAGGAGCTCAGCAATGTCATCCCGAAGGGCCGACTGAGTGCCAACTGAGATCCTTTCCTCCCGTGGGGCACGGGCTCGAAAGGGAGGGTACTGCTCGAACTCTAGAGTCAGTCCCCGACCGACCACTTCCAGGACCCACCTGTCTGAAGTGATACCAGACCAGGCAGAAAGACAGTGGCGGAGCCGGCCCCCCAACAGGAGGACCCAGCACTGGCGTGACAGGTGTAGGGGTGGCCACCCCCGACCCGTCACTGTGCAGGATTAGAGGAGGAGGAGGAGGCTCCTGGACTGGCACCTCAGCCTCCTTTGCAGGGCTGTTGGGGAACCTGCTTGGGCCTAGAGCGCCAAGCTTGAGCCTGCTGTTGCTGCTGACCTCCCTGGAATGGGGGGCTGTCTAACCGCAGGAGAAGCGTGCTGAAAAGGCTTCTTCTTGCGCTTCTGCTGGTTCTTGCCCGAAGAACCTTTTGCAGAAGTGGCATCCAAGGTGGCATTGGACTGCTCTATGCACTGGAGGTGACCTGCCACTCCTGGACCGAAGAGATCGGTGCCATGGAAGGGCAGGTCAGCTAACTTGTGCTGAGTATCTGCTGGAAAAGAGGATAACCTCAGCCAGGCCCTGTGGTGAGTAGCCACTGTGGCTGCTAGTGAACGGGCACAGGAATCTCCAATATCCAAGGCCATCTGGAGCTGCTGTTTTGCAACAGCACGGCCCTGGTCATGGACCTGCTTAACCGTGGTCTGCATGTCCACTGGGAGATGAGGGAGGACTTCATCTAGCGACCCCAAAAGGGCATGAGAGAAGTGTGCCATGATCACTGCCGAGCTGGTCTGACGAAGGCCCAAGGATGAGGCCACATATACCTTCCGGGCAGACTGGTCCATATTTTTGGACTCCTTGTCCGGAGGGCGGTCAGTATCCACTGAGCTACCCGTGTGTCTAAACACTGAGGCAGTCACAAGGCTCTCGGCCGAGGGATGCTCTGTGAAGCCCACCAGGGACTCCATGGGTACAGTGTACTTGCGAGCCATGCGGGCAGATGGAGCCGGGCAAGAGGCAGGGCGCTGCCATAGCTCAAGGGCTGGGCCAACAATGGCTTCGGCCACTGGGAAGGCCTCCGTCAGTATCCTCCAAGGATATCCTAGAGGATATTCTGTCTTCTTTTGGATAGGCTCCAAGGGCATACTGGTGGACTCTGAAATAAGTCGGAGGATGCCCTGGAAAGAGGAAGGACCTTCCTCCAGGCCTATCACTGACAACTCGTCTTCGGGGTGTGAGTGAAGAACAGTGGTATCTGAGTCCAAGGAGTCGGGACACAGGGGTCTCCCGCCTATGCCCCCTTCAATACGTTGAGAGCGATCGGGGGACAACAGTGATGGACAGACGACAGGGCAGGCCCGTATCTGTCCAGTCCTCTTTTGAGGGAGCCCCTCCCTGAGGCTGCTTAGGTGGTGGCTCCACCAAAACTGGTGGGGAGACTGGAACAGGCCGAACAGGAATGCGTGCCGGTCCTACCGGAGGGAGAACTGGAGTCTTCGGTTCTGGAGGGGTCGGCGTCGGCCTAAGACGCTGAGGCCAAGTAATGGCCAGTGTAGCCAGTGTAGCCGGCTTTTGACCAGTCAGAATTAGCTGTTGCCACATCAGGTCCTCATATTGCCGACGGAGCTCCTGTCGAAGTCTCTCCTCGTCCGAGAAGAATGAGGATCGGTGGCAACGTCTCTTCCGGGAGTGTCTGTGACCCTTTTACAGTTTTTCGACCAACGGGGTCCTAGTCCTCGATCGAGACCGACGGTGTCAGCTCTCTCGATCGGGAGAGGCCAGATTAGGTGAAAACTGAGGTTCCGGCTCCTGTCCCTTGATCTGGATACCCGAGGGAAGGGTCTCCTCATCGGGGAAGGAAAGGATGGATGTCCTCTCCAAGGAGTCGTCGACTGGGGTCGGCGACAACGGCTTGATCGGGTCGAGAGAAATCTCGTCCGGTTCGGCCGTATCCTCGGCCTCAGTGCCTTGGCCTGACGGAAGGCCCGAGAAGCCGGCGGCCCAGGAAGCGATCTCGACCGAGGTCGAGACCGCAAGATCCTGAGAATCGGACCGCTCTTGGTCCCAGGAACGTCTTCTTCGGCCAGAAGATGATTTAGGGTCCTTGTCTCTTTTTTTAGGGTGGGAGGAGTGCGAGCCTGAGGGCGCCTCACCCCTGGTGGGGACAGACTGGCACAGCTCCTGAAAGGACCCAGTGAAAGTGGAGTCCAGGTTAAGCGGCACGAAAAAACTTTGGCTGGCCGAAGCTTGAGCAGCTTCCTCTTCGGAAGCCGCTCTCTGTTCAAGCTGATCGGCGGATCTCGTGGCCGAGGAAACTGCCCACCTGGCCTCCTTCGATTTCACCAGTGGGTTGCGAAGCTCCGGTCTCCCTAGTTTTAGGCGCGCCTTGCGGTCGTCCAGGACGTTGGGATGGAAGGCCAAACAAATGGTGCAAGAGGTGGTGTCATGCATGACACCCAAGCAATAGACACACGAGAGGTGGGGATCGGTGCACAACATTTTCTGTCCGCAGGGACACCAGCGAAACCCGGGGGACAACTTGTCCTCCATGTCCGATGCGCCTGGATTGGAACGGTAAACTCGTACGAGTTTCAAAGAAAGCAAATGCAGCGAAAGCCGTCGATTAGAATCCAGGGCCTACGGTACTGCAGAAGTAGCACGAGGGAACCTGACTCTTCCAGTGGAAAGGAAGATCTGGCGTCAAGGGGCGGAGCAGAGGTATTTACCACCCGGGTGGGTGGGAGGAGCCAGCTTGAAGACTTAGATTTAAAGGGGAAAGGGACATGCCAAAGAGTGTGGATCAACAACATATCCACGCTCCTAGAAATACCATTCCTAGAAAGTGCAGTTACTAGATCTTCGAGGAATGTCTCTTGCAGTAGGTTATTACTCTTGGGAGGTTCCAGGAGAGCGTGCTGTCACATGGCAGCTTCTCCAGCAGTCTTTTACCAGGGACAGCCTACACGTCACCAGTTCCTTGTTGCCTATATAAGTGTGGGCGGTCCTTGGTATCCTCTGTTCCCAGGTGGTTTCAGCTCGCAAAAAGTGAGTCCCATCCCTAGTCCACAGATCAGGATTTTTCCCCTAGAGAAGGCAGGGGGGACGGAGGGCTGGATTGTACCTACTGCAAGAGACATTCCTCGAAGATCTATTGTTACGGTAAGTTCTTACGTAACCGCACTATCTTCTACGGAATGGTCTTTTGCTGTAGGTTATTACTCGTCGGAGAGTTCCCAGCAGTTATGTCCATGTGGGAGGACAGTTATGACAGGATGCCCTATAGGACGGCTCGGCCGAAGGCCATTCTGCGTCTGGAGGCAACATCCAGATTGTAATGCCTTGTAAAGGTATGGATGGTAGACCAGGTGGATGCACTACAATTATCAGTAATGGAGGCACCCTTAAAACAAGCCACAGTGGCTGCTATGGCCCTAGTGGAATGGGCTTGGACATGACCCGGTAAGAGCTTATTGTGTTTTTTGTAACAAAAGGTAATGCAATGGGCTAGCCAGCAACAGAGAGTGTGTTTTGCAACTGGAAGGCCCTCACGACCTGGGGAAAGGTGACAAACAGTTGTGAGGTTTTGCGAAGGGACTTCGTCCGATCAGTATAATAGTGAAGGATGCGATGAACATCCATCTTATGCAAAAGATGTTCACCCGGATTGCAGTATTTAGGGTAAAAGACTGGTAACTCCGAGGACTGATTCAAGGTTTGTTCGGAAAAAGCTTTAGGCAGAAAGGAAGGCTTAGTGCGAAGTACGACCCAATCCTTATGGAAGATAAGGACCGCTGCACATAAGGGCATGAAGCTCGGAAATTCATTGAGCAGACGTGATAGCTACTAGAAACAGCATTTTTCCAGGAGAGGAAACGCAGGTCACAAATGGCTGCTAGTTCAAAGGGGTCCACTCTTAAGTTTTTCAATCAGGAAATTCAGATCCCATGGAGGAATGGGACGTCGAATAGGAGGCTTGAGATGTAATATGCCCTTCAAAAACATCTTAGCCAGATGATGTTGATACAAAAGCCGTCCATCCAATGGTTCATGGAAAGCAGAGATGGCGGCTACGTGGACTTTAACAGAAGAATAACTAAGGCCCTCCGAGGACAAGGAGGCGAAGTAGTCCAGGACCTTTATAAGAGGGCAAGAGTATGGGCCCAGCGATTGAGAAGCAGACCAAATGGAGAAACGTTTCCACTTGGAATTATAAGTATCCCTGGTAGTATACCTGGTAGCCTGCTTTTGTGCGGCAAGCAGAATGTTTGCTACCTGAGAAGAGACTTGTAGTCTGTTTAGGAAGATGTCTTTGGGAGCCAATCATGAAGGCAGAGGGTCTTCAGATTGGGATGCAAGAAGGAACCTTGGCACTGCGTCAAGCTGTCCAGCCTGAATGGCAACGGAACAGGTTCCGCAACTGATAGCTGTTGCAGAAGTGGGAACCAAGCCTGTCGAGGCCACATGGGAGCTACGAGAAGCATCATGGCCGGCTCCATCTGTAGTTTCAGTAAGGTTCGGAGCAGGAAAGGGAGTGGGGGGAGGCATATAAGAAGAGTCCTGTTCAAGGCTGGGAGAGGGCATCTGTAGAGCTTCCCCTTGTGTTCGGGATAATGGAGAAGTATTTGGGGAGCTTGTGATTTTCTGGGGATGCAAACAGGTCTATTTGTGGAGTGCCCCAGAGATGAAAGAGATCCTGCAGGACTGAGTCGAGCAGTGTCTATTCGTGAGACGAGGACTGGTGACTCAGAAGGTCCGCTGATTGTGACAGCCTGGGAGATGAGTGGCCGTAAGCATCAACTGTTGTTTGGTTGCTTCACGCCATGCCTTGATCGCTTCCATGCAAAGGGTTTGTTGAGGTAACAGACTACTGTCATGTTGTCCGATTGAATCAGTAGATGACCTGGGGTGGTCAAGTGCAGACTGAAGGCGTGCAGCGTTAGAAAGACTGCCTGCAGTTCCAGAAGGATGATATGGTAACGAGAGTGACCTAAAAGCCACGTGCCCAGAGTCTGGTACGGACCAAGATGGGCACCCCACCCGTCTAGAGAGGCATCTGTTGTCAGAACTTGGTGAGGAGGGGATGCGCGAAAGGACATACCCTGGTTGAGATTGGAGCGGAGTGTCCACCATGTCAGAGCATACTTGAGGGCTGGAGTCACCCTAATGGGTTCTTTAAATTGCCGTTTTCTGGCACCACTGCTCTTGTACAACCCACTGAATGGGATGCATCTGAAGACGTGTGAACTCCACAGTTTGGATGGCGGTGCCCATGTGCCCTAGGAGGCGCAACATGAGTCGGGCAGTGATATCTTTCGTGACTGAATCTGTGAGGCCAGGCGAATTTGGATAGCCTGTTGGGCAGGGGGCAAATAGGCCTTGGCTACAGTCGTGTCCTGTATAGCTCCGATATACTGGAGCGATTGTGTCAGATGAGGGTTGGACTTAGGCCAATTTACCGTAATCCCTAGATTGTGGAACAACTGAAGGGTCTCCGAGAGGGAGGATAGCAGATGTTCCCCAGTGTCTGCTTTTATCAGTCAATCGTCTAAATAAGGGAAGACGAAATGGCCCCTTTTTCTCAAGGCCCCTGCAACCACAGCGAGACATCTGGTGAAAACCCGTGGTGCAGTCTAGGAAAAGCTGAAAGGCAGAGC
This sequence comes from Neoceratodus forsteri, assembly GCA_016271365.2. Lineage (NCBI taxonomy): Eukaryota > Metazoa > Chordata > Ceratodontiformes > Ceratodontidae > Neoceratodus > Neoceratodus forsteri. The sequence goes on from CM028137.1 coordinate 306,056,697, forward strand.
CCGAAATTGGTAATTTTGGCCCAGCAAGTGGAGGCGTAGGTATTTTTGATGGGCTGGATGCATGAGTATATGCAGATATGAATCCTTCATATCTAATGCGCACATCCCATCACTTTGGCGCAGGAGAGGCAGAATTGATGTCAAGGTAACCATCTGAAAATGTTTGCACTGGATGTACTGATTTAGGTTTCTCAAATCCAGTACTGGCCTGAGGTCTCCAGTTTTCTAGGGTACCAGAAAGAAATGGGAATAGAAACCCTTTTGTTGTGACAATGGCAAGGGAACAATGGCCTGCTTGGTCAGCAAGCCAGTAAGTTCCTCCTGGAGTACAGGCAGGTGTTCCTGAGGATACTGAACTGTCCGAGGAGGAAGTGGAGGTGGTACTGAAACTGGTTCCAGTGTTATGTCCAGCTTGGATAATCTGGAGTACCCATGCATCTGTCAATATTTGCTTCCAAGCCTCTAAATCAAGGGCAAAATGACCCCCCAACACCTCTGAGGCTTGGAGGAGGAGGCGAGGGGAAAGCTCTAAGAAGTCATTGAGAACTGGAGTTGCCGGCCCCTCCAGAGGGACGGGCACGGGGGTGGGGAACGCGTGGCAGTTGAACTGCCTCTTGTATTTTGACCGCGGCCCCGAAAAGTACCTCGGTGAGAGGACTTGTAACGGTTACCTCTTTTATTGTAAGGTGAGTATTAGTTCCATGGCGTATGATACATGCCCCGAACCGTTCGGAGGGTACATCTCGAGGCCTGGAGGTCATCCAAAATGATTTGGGTACCAGGATCAAACAGTTTGTCACCAGAGAAAGGTGCATTGGCTACTTTATGATGGACATCTAGTGCGAGGCCAGATACTCGAGGCCAGGCATGGCGGTGGAGGGTGATGCCAGTAGCCGAGAGCCGCGTAGAAGTATCAACTACATCTTAGCCCGACCTAAGAAGGTGGTGAGAAATGGATGTAATGGTTGACATGGTTTGTAGCAATTGCTCCTTATCCTGGGAAGGTAATTTGTTAAGGAGGTCTATGGCCAAGGTACTCATGGTATGCTGGTATTTCACCATGTGGCCCATATAGTTTAGGATCCTTGTATTCATGGTGCCAGAGGCTAATACCTTCTTGCCCAGGTAATCAAGGCACCTGGATTCTTTATCTGGAGGTAAAGAACTCATATGTTTAGGCTTTTTAGCGTGGTCGTGAGCGGCCGCAATAACCACTGAGTTGGCCGCAGGCATTGTGGACAAATATGAATGATCCAAAAGGGCTTGGTACAGCCGGTCAGCCTTCCGACGGACAGCTGTTACGGCCGAAGGCTGGCACCATGCATCAGAAATGGTGTTCTGATAAGTAGGTATTAATGGAGGAATGGCTAGGATGGGGTCCTTGGGTAGCTCGAGGTTCTCAGCCATGTCCCGTCGCTGTTTATCCTGTTCCATAGTGGAGAACTCCATGACTTTCTGAATTTGTATCATCAAATAATTAAAAGAGGGGACATCCGGAGGAGAGGCAGCCCGAGGGGCCGGCAGATCCTTGTCGAAGGAGAAGACTATGGAGTATGGTGAGTCCAGGTCTGGAAATTCTTTTGTTAAATTGTTTGCAGAAAACACAGGATGTGGTGTTGTGTTTGGGTCCCAGACACCTAACACAATATAGATGATTTTCAAGCTTGAAAATCTTCCTGCCACAAAAGCAGGAATGAAATAAGGCTTGCTTGTTTGTAGATCCTTTCTTAGACATTTGTTGTTCAAGTCTCGTCGATGACTGCTTTCACAGAAGATTGAGCTAGCTGCTGCGCAAGCTGAAGCCGGCAGAAAAATGAATAGAGGATACCAGGGACCGCCCACACTTACATAGGGAGCAAGGAAGTGATGTCATGTGTGGGCAGGTCCCTGGTAAAAGACTGCTGAAGAAGCTGCCGTGTGACAGCGCCCTCTGCTGGAACCTCCCAAGAGTAATACCTTTCTGCAAGAGACCATTCCGTAGAAGATCTAATGTTACAGGTGAGTAACCTGTGTTTCTAGGGATGTGGATATATTATTCTTATCCACACTTGTTGGTAGACTCCTAGCAGTTCTCTGGGAGGAGGGAGGCAAGGCGCACACCCCCTACTTAGAAAAAAGACTGGAGAACTGAGGCCCCAAAATCAGCATCCCAGTGTGACTCTAGGACAATGCGGTAATGGGTAATGAAGGTGTTTCCTGACTTCCAGATAGCAGCACTGCAGATATCCTGGATAGGGACGACCCTAGAAGAAGCCACCGACGTAGCAGTATGGCAGGCAGAATGAGTTCTTATCCCTATGGGAGGCTCCTTGCCCGCCAACCTGTAACAGAGATCAATACAGGATGTAATCCATCTGTCAATCGTCCGCTTTGCTGCAGGTCTGCCAGGTGCGGCTTTAGCGTAGGTGCCAAACAGCTGGCAAACCTCTTCCCGAACTTCAGCCATTCGCTCCCTACAAGACAGCGCTCATCTCAGGTCTAAAGTATGGAGTCTGTAATCGTCCTCAGAGGTGTAATGTGGGTAGTACACTGGCAGGAGTCAACACCTCATTCAGGTGAAACTCCGACACCACCTTCGGAAGAAATTTCGAGTGGGGGCGCAGCACAACTTTGTCCCTGTGGAAGGCCAGACAGGGAGACTCGACAGAGAGCACCTGTTGTTCCCCAGTCCTTCTGGCTGATGAGATAGCCACCAAAAAGGCGGTCTTCCACAACAGATGTGACATCTCACACCTGTGCATTGGTTTGAATGGCTTGCCCATGAGCTTTGCCAAAACCAGCAGTAAATCCAAAGGAGCTGCTAGTTCACGTAACAGATGGGAAATGTGGTCGAGGCGTTTAAAGAAACGCCAGACCACCTTTTCCTGTGCTACTGTATGCTTACCGGCCCGTGCCCGGTAAGCAGAGATGGTTGCCAGGTGCACCTTAAGGGTCGTAGACTGAAGACATCCTTTGGAGAGGGACCAAAGGTAGTCCCGGATGCTAGCCACCAGACAGGACAAAGGTCCAGGCCCTTGCCCCGACATCAAATGGAGAATCTCTTCCATTTGAAGGCATAGCACCTTCTGGTCGACTCCTTCCAAGATGCCTCAACTACATCGAGTACACTGTAGGAGAAACCCAAAGCCTGGAATTCTAGCCGCTCAGGAACCAGGCTGTCAGGTGCAGGGAATGAAGGTCCGGATGGACTACCTTCCCTTTATAGATGGAAAGCAGGTCCGAGCGTGCTGGAAGACACCTCAGGAGCCTGGTGCTGAGGCTGAGGAGATCTGGATACCAGAACTGGCGGGCCAGTCTGGGGCTATCAGGATCATCATTGCCTTGTCCCTCCTGACATTGAGGAGCACCTTGTGGATCATGGGAAGTGGAGGGAAGGCACAGAAAAGGCATGGAGTCCACGGCCATGAGAAGGCATTCCCCTGCAGCGAGCCCTGCTGAGGGGGGTGGGCATGTAACAGCCTCAGCTTGGTGTTCTCCCTGGAGGCAAAAAAGTTCACCTGAGGGTTGCCCCACTGGGAGAACAAACTGTGAACTATCTCTAAATGGAAACACCACTCGTGGGATGCCTCATCCACACGGCTGAGTGCGTCCACCAACTGTTTCGAGGCTCCTGCCATATGGATGGCTGAAGATCTGCCTCCATTCGGCTCATGAGGGTCCAGATGCAGAGCGCTTCCCTGCACAGAGGCCGGAAGTGCGTGTCGCCCTGTTTGATGAAGTAGTACATGGTCGTGGTGTTGTCCATCTGGACTTGAACTACTTCACCCTGAAGGAATGGAGCAAATGCAGCCAGCGTCAGCCAAACTGCTCGGAGCTCCAGCAGGTAGATATGGCATCGGGATTTCTTGGGGGTCCAGAGCCCATGGACTCTGTGATTCCCCATGTGGGCACCCCAGCTCATGAGAGAAGTGTCAGTCATGAGGACGACCGTCGGCTTGGGGTGGACAAACGGGATTCCTCCCTCCAGATGTTCCAGGATGGTCCACCACTGGAGGGCATCAGACATCTTCTGGGTCACAGTGACCAGCTGGTCAAAATGATCATGTCACTAAGACCACTAGCTGGCCAGCTCCCACTGAAGGGGGTGCATATGCCACCAGGCCCATCGGACCATGGTGGTGCAGGCTACCATGTAACCCAGAAGTTGCATCAAGTCCCGGGCAGGCACAATTGCCCAATCAGAAATGGTTGGGCAAAGGAAGAGAGAACCTCTGCCCTGTCCGGCAGTAACCTGGCTCTGACTCGGGAAGAGTCTAGCTCTGCCCCGATGAAGCAAATCACCTGCGAGGGCACGAGTTCCGACTTGGCCTCATTGACCAGGAGGCCAAGGCTGAGGCAGGTGTGGAGGGCCAGATGCCTGGACCTCTCCAACTCCAGTCTGGAGGGACCCACTATTAGCCAATCGTCGAGACAGGGGTACACTCTGACCCCTCAATGCCGAAGATGGGCCACCACCACTGCTATGCATTTTGTGAAGACCCTGGGGGCCGATGACAGGCTAAAGATATGGCTTGGAACTCATAGAGGGTTCCCTCCACCCTGAAGCAGAGGAACCTTTGGTGGGATGGACGAATCGGGATGTGAAAGAACGCGTCCTGAAAATCCAGTCAGCAGAACCACATGTTCTGCTTGAGGGATGGTATGATCTGGGACAGAGTTACCATCTGAAAGGTGCGCGATCTGAAAAAACGATTCAGGTCGTGCAGATCTAGAATGGGGCGCCAGCGTTCCGTCCATTTCGAAACCAGCAAGAACCTGGAAACGAACCCAGGGTTGACAGGGGGGTCTGCGACTCTGACCACTAACTCCTTGCGGAGATAATGGGCAATGTCATCTCTGAGAGCCGACAGAGTATGGGCTGATACCTTTTCCTCCCATGGGGCGCGAGCTCAGCTTGCGGGTACTGCTCAAATTCCAGAGGCAGACCTTGACTGACCACTTCCAAGACCCACTTGTCCGCTGTGACAGTGGACCAAGCAGAAAGGAATTGGCGGAGCTGGCCCCCCACGAGAGGACCTAGAGTAGTTGTGATGGGCAAGGAGGTGGCTGCCCTACTTGTCACTACTCAGGCTTGGAGGATGATGAGCTGGCAGCAGGGCTGCCGGAAACCTCTACCTCTGGGCTTACAGTTCACCAAAGCCCCAGACTTGGGCCGAGGGCACCAAGACTGAGCCTGCTGCTGCTGCCCAGTTTAATATTGGGGCTGCTTGGCTGCAGGGGCAGAAGGTCGAAAGGGCTTCTTCTTCTGTGATTTCTTAGAACCCTGGGGTTCTTTTTGGGCAGAAGTAACAGAGTCTAAGGTGGTGTAGGACTTCTCGATACGCTGAAGGTGACCATCGACGCCTGGACCGAACAAGTCGGTACACAAGAAGGGAAAGTTCACCAGTTTGTGCTGGGTGTCTGCCGTAAAGGTCAAGACCCTCAGCCAGGCCCTGCAGCACATGGCGACTGCAGCTGCCACTGATGAGGCACAAGAATCCCTGAGATCCTGGGCTGCCTGGAGTTGCTGTTTAGCAACAGCCAGACCCTGATCGTGGACCTGATTGACCGTGGTCTGAAGGTCCACAGGGAGATGAGGAAGCACCTCATCCAGAGAGCCCAAGAGGGCATGGGAGAAGTGTGCCATAACAACAGCTGAACTCGCCTGTCGGAGATTGAGCACGGAAGCAGCACAGACCTTCCTGGCTGCATGGTCCAACTTTTTGGACTCTTTGTCTGGATGGCTATCCGTGTCTCCAGAGTTGCCCGAGCGCGGGAACACAGATTTGGTCACCAATCCATTGGCCAAGGGATAAAGCGTAAACCCAGAGGGGGCGCCGATGGGAACTTGTGGGCCATACGAGCGGAAGGTGCAGGGCAGGAGGCTGGGTGCTGCCAAAGCTCCAAGGCTGGATCAAGTACGGCCTCAGCCAGTAGGAAGGCCTCAGATGGGGAATCCCCTTTCCTGAGGATATCAGTCAAGGGGGTATTCGGCCCATTTTAAGGTGGGCTCTAACGGAATCCCCGTTGAGTTGGAGATGAGATGGAGGATGCCCATGAAGGACGTGGGACCCTCTTCCATTGACAGAGTCACAGAATCTTTGTCACAGGGACGTGAGTGCAGGTCCAAATCCTCGGACCCCCGAGTCCAGATAAAGCGGCTGACCACCTGAGTCACTCTCGACCTGCTGAGGACAGCTGGGAGTAAGGGTGACTGACAGCCTGCATGGGAGACCCTGACTGGGTCGAGACTCCTTGGCAGGAGCCCCTGAGGGAGGCTGCTTAGGTGGTGGCTCCACCAAGATAGGTGGAGAGGCCAGCCTCAGCCGAGCGGGATGGTCTTCGCCGGTTCCGCAGGTGGAGGGACGGTGTTGACCAGCTCCAGAGGAGTCAACGTCAGCCTGGAGGGCGACAGCTAAGAGATGGCTGGAGTAGAAGCCAGGGTTGACTTTGGACCAGTCAGATGAGCTGTTGCAACATGAGGTCCTTGTAGCGACGACGCAACTTGCGTCAAAGCCTCTCCTCACCTGAGGAGGATGAGGACGAATGGCGACGTTGCCTCTTCATGGAGCGCCACTTGTGGGATTTCCTCAGCCTATCGGTCGAAGGGGTCCGGGATTAGAAGATGACCATCGGGGGGGACGGACCGACAGGGCTTCTTAGGAGGAGTCGGGGAGAACCGTGGCTCCTCCAGATCGGGGACCGTGACTACAGGGGGAGCACCAACAAGCTGGGTCTCCTCGGCAGTCAGTAGCACTGGGGTCCTAAATAAGGAACCGTTGGCCTCATCAGGCGACAATGGGTTGATTATGATTTCGACCTGGTCCTCGTCCCGCGTCCGAGCCAGCTGGCCTGACGGATGTACCGTGAAGCCAGCAGCCGAGGTCGCAAAAGTCGAGAAAGGAGAATCCTGCAACTGAGATCTCTCTCTGTCCCAAGAGCGTCGATGTGAAGATTCTTCTCTCAGTGCTCTGTCCTTTTTACGGGACCGGGAGGTGTGAGAACCCGACGGGCCCTCCCCTTTCGTAAAGAGACTGGCACATCTCTTTGAAGGAACTGGACAAGGAGATGCCCAGTTTGAGCGGAACAAAAACCGACAACGAAGAGGATTGTTCGGTAGCACGAGCCTCCTCCTCCTCAAAAGCTTCCATCTGCTCCAGTTGGTCGGTGAATTCTGCAGCCGCAGAGACCACATAACGGGCATCCTTAGATTTGACTGGTGGGTGCCATTTTGGTGCGTCCAGGTTATGGCGTACAAGTGATCATTCAGAACCTCAGACGGAAGGCACGGCAGAGATCGAGGCCTGAGAGTCAGCGCGCATGGCCCAGGCAATAGACGCACGTGGAATGCGGATCGGTGCGGGACATTTTCTGTCCGTAAGGACACCGGCAGAACCTGGGTGAGGACTTGACCTCCATCGTGGTCACGATCACGAACTTTGGTGGAGAAACTCAAATGAATTTTAATTTTGGTAAACTAGCTAAAGTATTAAATGCCAGGGCCTACTCAACACGGAGCGGTAAGGAGAAAACCTGAATCTTCCAAGCGGAAAGGAAGATCTGGTGTCATGGGGCAGAACCGAGGCCTATACCACCGGGGTGGGTGGGAGAAGCCAGCTTTTAGACCTTCTGGCAAGATTTAAAGGGAAAGGGCCATGCCAACAAGTGTGGATAAGAACAACATGTCCACATTCCTAGAACCTGGTCTTTCAGTTTGACCTGTGACATAGAATAGCATTGGCAGAGGCAAGCAACTTGCAACAGAAATGTATTTGATTGTAAATCAGCTGATCCAGCCGATTGGGGTTAAAGGACATGAAGAGCTGTTTCGACTGACGAAGTCCCTAGTTCCATCAAGGTAGAATGTCCAGAGAGTGGAAGGTATGCTCCCCATCATTCTGGAAACAGGGAAAGTATGTAGGCAGTACCGAAGGCTGGTTCAACTGTAACTCCAATATCACCTAAGGCAAAAACCTGGAGTGTGTGCGGAGAATCACTTTATCTGTATGGAAGACAGTATGCAGAGGATCTGTAACCAAAGCACGCATCTCAGAGACCCTGCAGGCAGAGGTAATGGCACCTAGAAGAACAGGTTACTCACCTGTAACAGTAGTTCTGGGAATGGTATATGCTGTTCATCCACAGTGTTTGGCATTGTCCCTTCCACTTTAAATCTTGCCAGAAGTCTTCAAGCTGGCTCCTCCCACCCACCTAGGTGGTATATACCTAGGCTCCGCCTCATGACGCCAGACCCTTGCCCGCTGGAAGCAGTTAGCTCAAGCCGGGAGGTCGGAGAAAGTGCTTGTGAATAACATATACCACTCCTAGAACTACTGTTACAGGTGAGTAACCAGTACTTCTAGGAGCATGGATATGTTGTTCATCCACACTGTTTGGCAGACTCCAAGCAGTTCTCCGGGAGGAGGGAGGCAAGGCGCACACCCCCTACTTAGGAAACAGAGATTGGAGAACTGAGACCCCAAAACCAGCATCCCGGCGTGACTCAAGGTCGATGTGGTAGTGGGTGATAAAGGTGTTTGCTGTCTTCCAGGTAGCAGCCCGGCAGATTTCCTGGATAGGGATGTCCCTGGAAGCAGCCAGCGATGCAGCAGTATGGCGGGTGGAATGTGCTTTTATCCCTCTGGGAGGCTCTCTGCCCTCCAACTCATAGCACAGACCTATGCATGATGTAATCCACTTTGCAATGGTCCATTTGGCTGCAGGTCTGCCAGAAGCGGCTTTAGCGTAGGTGACAAACAGCTGGAGAACCTCTCCCCGGATTTCTGCCGTCCTCTCCTTGTAGTAGGAGAGAGCATGTTTCATGTCCAAAGTATGGAGCCTGTACTCGGCGTCCAAGGTGTAGTTGGGGTAGTATACTGGCAGAGTCAACATCTGGTTAAGGTGAAACTCTGACACCACCTTCGGAAGGAATTTCGGGTGGGGGCACAGGACAACTTTGTCCCTGTGAAAGACCAGATAAGGGGAGACCACCGAAAGCGCCTGGAGCTCCCCTGTCCTTCTGGCTGAAGTGACAGCCACCAGGAAGGCCGTTTTCCAGAAGTGTGACAGCTCACACTTGTGCATGGGTTCGAATGGCTTGCTCATGAGCTTTGCCAAACCAGCAGCAGATCCCATGGAGGTGGAGGTTCATGCATCGGAGGGGATATGTGATCCAGGCCTTTGAAAAAGCACCCGACCACTGTCTCTTGCGCCAATATCTGCTGACCGGCCCATGCCCGGTATAAGCAGAACTGGCTGCCAGGTGCACCCTAAGGGTCGAAGATCGTAGACCCCCTTTGGAGAGAGACCAAAGGTAGTCAAGAATGTTAGCCACAGAGCAGGATGAGGGGCCCAGACTCTTACCCTGGCACCGAATGGAAAACCTTTTCCATCTGAAGGCATAACATTTCCTGGTCAATTCCTTTCTAGATGCCTCCACCACGGTTGAGACATCTTCGGAAAGACACAAAGCATGGAACTCTAGCTGCTCAGGTACCAGGCTGTGAGGTGCAGGGATTGAAGGGCCGGATGGAATACCTTCCCCTGGTTGAGAGATATCAGGTCCGGATGTGTACAAAAGCCGCTCTGGAGGCCTGCAGCTGAGGCTGAGGAGATCTGGGTACCAGAACTGACGCAGCCAGTCTGAGGCTACCAGAATCACCTTCGCCCTGTCCCTCCTCACCTTGAGCAACACCTTGTGGATCAAGGGAAATGAAGGGAAGGCATAGACGAGGCCTGGGGTCCACAGCCTTGAGAAGGCATCCCGCTGCAGCAAGCCCTACTAAGGGGGGCCGGCATCATACAGCCTCAGCTTGGTGTTTTCCCAGGAGCCAAACAGGTCCACCATCGGTTTGCCCCAACGGGAGAACAGGCTATAAGCTACCTCTGGATGGAGAAACCACTCGTGGGATGTCTGGCCTATGTGACTGAGAGCATCTGCCAGCTTGTTCGAGGCTCCTGCCACATGGATGGCTAGGAGATCTGCCTCCAACCGGCCTACGAAGGTCCAGATGCAGAGCACTTCCTAGCACAGCAAACAGAAGTGCATTCCGCCCTGCTTGTTGAGGTAGTACATGGTCGTGGTATTGTCTGCCTGGACTTGAACCACTTGACCCCGGAGCTGAGGAACGAAAGCTGACAGTGCCAGTCTGACTGCTCTGAGATCCAACAGGTTGATGTGGCATCGGGACTTCTCGTGGGTACAGAAACCGTGGGCCCTGTTGTCCCCCATGTGGGCTCCCCAGCCCATGAGAGAGGCATTGGTCGTAAGGACGACCATTGTCTCAGGGCAGACAAACGGGATCCCTTCCTGCAACTGGTCTGGAGCGGTCCACCATTGGAGAGCATCCCACATCTTCTGGGTTACAGTGATCAGCTGGTCGAAATGACCATATCGCTGAGTCCACTGGGCGGCCAGCTCCCATTGGAAGGGGCGCATATGCCACATGGCTCAACGGACCACCGAGGTGCATGCCGCCCTGTAACCCAGAAGATGCAGAAAGTCCCAGGCAGGGCGCAAATGCCCAACCAGAAATGATCGGGCAAAGGAGGAGAGAACCTCTGTCCTCTCTGCCGGGAGCTGAGCTCTGGCTTGACAAGAATCGAGCTCTGCCCCGATGAAGCCCATCACATGAGAGGGCACAAGTTCCGATTTGGCCTCGTTGATCAGGAGGCCAAGTTGGGAGCAGGTTAGGAGGGCCAGATCCCTGGACCTCTCCACCTCCTGTTGAGTGGAACCTGCCAAGAGCCAATCGTCGCAATAAGGGTAGATTCTGACTCGACACCAAAGGTAGGCTGCCACCACTGCAATGCATTTGGTGAAGACCCGTGGGGCCGATGACAGGCCGAACGGCATGGCTCAGAACTCGTACAGGGTCCCCTCGATCCTGAAGTGGAGAACCCACTGATGGGACGGACGGATTGGGATGTGAAAGAATGCGTCCTGTAGATCCCGTCAATAGAACCACGTTTCGCTTCAGGGATGGTATGATCTGGTTCAGAGTGACCATCCGGAAGGTGCAAGACCTGAGATATTGATTCAGGTCATGGAGATCTAGGATGGAGCGCCAACCCCCCCGTCGGCTTGGGCACCAGGAAGTACCTGGAAACAAAGCCTGGGTCTGTCGGAGGATCCAGCACCGGAGCTGAGCTACATCATCTCGAAGAGCTGACTGGGTGCATTCGGAAATCCATTCCTCCCGAGGAGTGCGGGCTCGGCTGGAAGGGTACTGCCCAAACTCTGGAGGCAGTCCCTGCCCGACCACTTCAAGAACCCACCTGTCCGAAGTGGTAGTGGACCAGGCGGAAAGGAAGTGGCAGAGCCGAACCCCCATGGGAGGACCCAAAGCTGGCGTGACGGGTGTAGGGGTGGTAACCCCCAACCCGTCACTGAGCAGGCTTAGAGGAGGGGGAGGAGGAGGAGGCTCCAGGACCTGAGCCTCGGCCTCTTTTACGGGGTTGTTAAGGACCCTGCTTAGGCCGAGGGCACCAAGCTTGAGCCTGCTGCTGTTGTTGATGAGGCTGACCTCCTCGATAGGAGGGCTGCCTGACCGCAGGGGAAGAGTGCCGAAATGGCTGCTTCTTTCTCTTCTGCTGGTTCTTGCCCACAGAACCCTTGGCAGAAGTAGTATCCAAGGTGGCACTGGACTGCTCTATACACTGAAGGTGACTGGCCACTCCTGGATCGAACAAGTTGGTACCCAGGAAGGGTATGTCAGCAAGCTTATGCTGAGTATCCACCGGGAAGGAGGAAAGCCTCAGCCAAACCCTTCAGCAAGTGGCCACTGCGTCCGCTAATGAGCGGGCACAAGAATCTCCGATGTCCAAGGCCATCTGGAGCTGCTGTTTAGCGACAGCACGGCCCTGGTCCCGGACCTGCTTGACTGTGGTCTGCATGTCCACTGGGAGATGAGGGAGGACCTTGTCTAATGACCCAAGAAGGGCATGAGAGAAGTGTACCATAATAACGGCCGAGCTGGCCTGACGAAGGTCCAGAGAAGAGGCCACATAGACCTTGTGGGCAGAGTGGTCCATATTTTTGGACTCTTTGTCTGGGGGTTGGTCAGTGTCAGACGAACTATCAGTATGCCTGAACACAGAGGCAGTCACCAGGCTTTCAGCCAAAGGGTGTTCTGTGAACCCCACAAGGGACTCATGGGCACCGCGTATTTGTGGGCCATGCGGGCACATGGTGCTGGGCAGGTAGCAGGACGCTGCCGAAGTTCAAAGGCCGGGCCAACAATGGCCTTGCCCACTGGAAAGGCCTCCGTTGGTGTATCCCCTCTCTTGAGGATGTCAGTGAGAGGGTATTCCGCCTTTTTCTGGATGGACTCCAGGGGCATTCCGGTGGAATCGAAGATGAGGCAGAGAATGCCCTGGAAAGAGGAAGGGCCTTCCTCCATCCCTGTGCCACGGATGACTCGTCATCTCCGGGATGCGAGTGCAGTCTGGGGACATCAGAGTCCGAATAATCGTGATATAGCGGTCTCCCACCCAAGTCACCTTCGATATACCGTGGGCGATCTGGGGTGACTATAACTGACAGACGCCGGGGAAGCCCGGTGTCCTGCCGGTCCTCTTTTGAGGGAGCCCCTTCCTCAGACTTCTTAGGCGGTGGTTCCACCCGAAATCAGTAGAGAGACCGGAATAGGCCGAACTGGGAGATGGGCCGGCCCCACAGGCGGAGGAACCGGTGGCTTCGGTTCCAGAGGGGGTCAGCTTCAGCCTAGGAGGAGAGAGCCAAGTAATGGCTGGGTAGGCGGCAGAGACGGCTTCTGTCTGTCAGGATCAGCTGCTGCCACGTAAGATCCTCAGAGCGCCGATGGAGTTTCCGCCAGAGCCTCTCCTCGTCCGAGGAGGATGAGGACCAGTGGAGTCACCTCTTCTTTGAGCGCTTGTGGCTCTTCCTCGGTCGATCGGCCAAGGGGTCCTGGACTGTGACTGGGCAGGCCGACTCGGTCTATCGGGAGACACCAGAATAGGTGAGACCCAAGGGTCCGGGACTGTGTCCTTGATGGGGACACCAGCAGGCTGGGTCTCCTCATCCGGAAAGAACACAATCAGAGTCCTTTCCCAAAGAGTCATCAGGCACAGCCGGCGACAGAAGGTCGATCAGGTCAAGGATAATTTCGACCTTGTCAGCCACTTCCTCGGTCCCCTGGCCAGAAGGAAGGTCCGAAAAGCCGGCGGCCGAGGATACAATCTCGACCGAGGTCAAGATCGCGTGTTCTTAGGACTCGGACCTCTCTTGGTCCCAAGAACGTTTTCTTTGACATGAAGACGACGGGTCCTTCTCTCTCTTGCGAGAATGGGAGGAGTGTGAGCCCGAGGGCGCCTCACCCCGGGTGGGGAGAGACTGGCGCAACTCCTTGAAGGAGCCCGTAAAGGTGGAGCCTAGGTTCAGCGGGACGAAGAAGCTTTGGTTGGCCGAAGCGCGAGCTGCCTCTTCCTCGAAGGCCTTCATCTGTTCCAGCTGTTCGGCGGAGCCCGCGGCCATGGAAACCGCCCACCTAGCCTCCTTCGATTTCACCAGTGGGTTCCTTTTTTCTGGTCTCTCCAGCTTCAAGTGTGCCTTGCGGTCGTCCAGGACGTTGGGATGGAAAGCCAGGCAAAAACTGCACGATGAGGTGTCATGGCCGACACCTAGGCAGTAAACGCAGGTGAGGTGAGGATCGGTGCGCGACATCTTTTGGCCGCAGGGGCACCGGCGAAATCCAGGGGATGATTTTTCCTCCATAGTCGAGACAGCAAAAGCACGATCGTTAACTCTAACGAGCTTAATTTTCGGTAAAACTGACAATTTAAAATCTAGGGGCCTACGATATGCTGAAAGCACGAGAGAACCTGTATCTTCCAGCGGAAAGGAAGATCTGGAGTCATGGGGCAGAGCAGAGGTATATACCACCCAGGAGGGTGGGAGGAGCCAGCTTGAAGGCTTCCAGCAAGATTTAAAGTGGAAGGGACAATGCCAAACAGTATGGATGAACAACATATCCACGCTCCTGGAAATACTGTTTTCCAAATTAGGAATTTGAGGTCACATGTAGCCAGGGGTTCAAAGCGCTTACAGGTGAGCATGTCCAACACAAGGAATAGATCCCAGGCAGCGACAGGTTTTCTAACTAGGGGCCTTGTGTGCAAAATGCCTTTCAAGAACCTCTTAAAAAGAGGCAGCTGAGCTAGAGCGAAGTTCTGAATTGGCTCATGGTACGCCAAAAAAGTGGACCTTAACTGAAGAGTATTGCAAACCTGCAGAGAGGTCCAGAAGGTACTCCAAAACCTTGTCCGGTGGGCATTTGAATGGGTCTATACAGGATTTGGAGCCCCATTCAGAAAAACATCTCCATTTGGCTGTGTAAGTCTTTCTGGTAAAGGGTGTATGAGCAGCGAGAAGAATCTCGGATACTCTCTGGGACACCTTGTACCTGCTGATTTCTGTCTCTTCAGGAGACAGGTGTGGAGATGAAGGGACTGCAGGTCGAGATGAACCAGTGACCCCTGCATCAGAAGGTCTGTCCAGAGGGGAAGGATTCTCAGAGGGCGACTGACAAATTGTTGAGTAGGGGAAACCATATCTGCCGAGGCCAACATGGATCAGCATGTCCCAGAGTTCTTCCAGCTTTAGAAATACTCTCTGAAGTAGAGGAATAGGGGGAAATGCGTACAGAGAGTGATTTGCCCACCGGAACCTGAATGCATCCTGACAGAAAACCCCACATTCTGGATTTCTGGAACATAACTGAGGCAGTTTGGCATTGAGTGGGGAAGCAAAAGGTCCACTTCAGGGGTTCCCCATGCATTGAAAAGAGACTGCATGATGGCTGGTGCCAATGACCATTCATGAGGATCTGCTTTTATCCGTCTTGAGTTCATCTGCCAGCCTATTCAGAAACCCTGGAAGATAAATAGCCTGGACAGAACATCCTGTTCCAGACACCATTCCCACACTCTCATTGCTTCCCTGCAAAGAGGGTAAGAGTGTTCTCCCCCTTTGTTTGCTGATGCAGTACATGACAGACTCATTATCCATCTGAAGAAGGATTATTTTGTGGCAGACAAAATCTGCCAGGGGGCCGAGGGTGTACAGAACTGCTCTCACCTCCAAGACATTGATGTGGAGATGGGAGTCTGCCTGGCTCTAGACTCCCCGAGTGTGGGGGCCCTGATAGTGTGCTCCCCACCCCAGCAGAGATGTGTCGGTTGGGAGAGGTATCTGAGGCTCTGGTGGAGAGAAAGGGAGACCCAGAAAAAGATGGTCTGCTTGTGTTCACCATGCAAGCGATCAAAGCAGAGGCTTCATCACTTTAATGGGGTAAGACTGAAGATGCGTTGCTTGAGACAACTGCGTGCTGAGCATCCACAGTTGTGGATGTGCAGGCTTTCTAGAGGCACTATGAAAAAGGAGGAGGCTATGAGTCCTAACATTCGCTGCATGGAGTGAGCCTGAACGGACTTGTTATTCATGATGAATTGAGCCATCTGAAGGATTGTTATCCTTCTGTTCTCTGGGAGAAAAGGCCTTGACATGGTGGTGTCTAAGAGGGCTCTGATGAAGAGGAGCTGCAGAGAAGGTTGAAGCTGTGACTTCTCTAAATTAAACAGGACTCCCATGGAGGTCAGGAACTGAGCTGCTGTGGTCACTGTTTGTTCCGTGCCCTGCTTGGATGGACTGGGTAGTAACCAGTCGTCCAGATAGGGAACAACTTGTAGTCCAAGTTTTTGGAGGTGGTCTTTGACTGTTGTTCAGTAGGGCTTTTTTTTTTTTTTTTTTTAAACTGACACAAAAATAAATACTAGCTTAAACACTAAAATCGAATAAACTGAATGCCGTTGTCGGATAGAAGTGAAGTTCGGACTCCCAGAGGGCAAGTGGTGCTGTCACTGAAGCGCACTTTACAGCAGGGAAAAAAGGAACTGAGGTGGTTGAAGGCAGGTGTCAAGGTAAGTCATGCAGCACGGGCTAGTCTAGCAGTGCAATGCATGTGCACAGGCTACCTCGGAGCAGACCCTCCTGAATAGTTCCGACTCCCGCAGGGTTCTAGCTCCTCTAGCTCAGAAACCATTGCTATGAATCAATG
Source organism: Neoceratodus forsteri (assembly GCA_016271365.2). Lineage (NCBI taxonomy): Eukaryota > Metazoa > Chordata > Ceratodontiformes > Ceratodontidae > Neoceratodus > Neoceratodus forsteri. Next base: position 306,072,752 of record CM028137.1, read on the forward strand.
GTGAAGATTGGTCCTGGAAGACTGATGAGACTGGGGTCAGACTCATCCCTTTTCATAACGAGGGGCAGACCTAGAAATGCCTAGCCCAGCTCTTGGAGTTGGATAGACAGGAGACACTGGCACCAGTAGAGGGGGAGCCGGTCCGGCTCCAAGCCAGGTGCCGGAAAATAAGAAGTCGAAGCCGGTGCTGGAGATGGCGTCGCCAGAGAGACTCAACCTGGCACCAAGGAATGTTTCGGTGCTGGGTTCAGCACCAGAACAGGCCCCAAAATACCTGGGCCTGGTACCAGGCCCAGCACCACCAGCAGCTTAGATGAGCCGGCAAGAGAAGTGATCGGCGAAGGAACCTGGGCAGGTCCCAAGACAGTGGCACTACAAGGGAGTGCGGCCAGTAGAACAGGAATTAGCGATGAGGTCACCGGCAAGGACACAGAGGCTGTTGCTGGAGCAATGTTCTACCTAGCTAGTGTTCCAACTTTGGCTCCAGTGTGTCCCTGGCCCCGTGGGACCCGGAACCGGTTTGTGAGAAGGGGCAAGCGAGTCAGGTGTTGTAGCCACTGCTCCATAAGAGCCGACCAATGATGAAACTGCCCAATGGAATCCCCACTGCAGGACAGGGAGGGGCTCCGGGCCTGAGACCTCGAATGCCCACGAGCAGGAGCCATCAGAGATACTGATGGTGCTCCTGCTCCCGGACACCAGGGACCTTGTGGCAGCCCTACCACAGGGCAACCTCCATCGGTACCACTTTTTTTCTCCTTCTGACGGGAAGAGGAAGAACATGAAATCGAGTGGTGCCGGGTCCCCGACCAGGACTGAGAATGGACCTGCTTCTTTTTGCGTTTATGGGAGGGCTGTCCTCCAACCTGGACACGACTGCACGTCGTCATAACCCTTCTTTGGACAGGGAAGTGGACTGGACATGGCCCCGCTGCCAGAGCAGCATGCCTGAAGAGGCTTCCTACCATCAATGTCCATGATCTTCAACCATTGTTCGGCAGTGCTGTGAGAATTTTTTTTTTTTTTTTGGTTAAACTAAACTGACACAATAGCAAATACTACCTTTAAACACTAAAACTGAATGAACTGAATGCCGTTGTCATACAGAAGTAAAGTTCTGACTCCCAGGGTGAGTGGCGTCATCACTGAAGCACACTTGGCAGGAAAAAAGAACTGAGGGCAGCTTAACTAGTGCCGAGGTAAATCATGCAGCATATGTTAGTCTCACGATGCTGCGCGACGTGGGCAACCTACCTCAGCACTGGCCCTCCTGAAAAGTTCTGGCTCCTGCAGGGTTCTAGCACCTCTGGCTCAGAACCCATTGGTGTGAATCAATGATAAAGACTGGTCCTGGAAGATCATTATGGTGTCAACAACATTCCAGGTAGCATACCTAGACATGTCTGAAATCAGGACTGAATGGAGCAAAGCCGCTGAGGTAGCCATTGCTCAGATGGAATGAGCTCTAATGGAACCCTTCAATTAATATACTTGCAATGCGTGGCAGTGCTGAATGCAAATGACAATCCAATTTGACCTTTGAAATAAAGAAGCACCTTTTGATTAGGGTGGAAAAAACAGATGAGAGGCCTGCTTGTATGCCATGGTTTTATTGAGAGAGAAGTCGAGGATTCTTCTAACACTGAGAGAATGCAGCAACAGTTTCCCGTGGGTTTTCTGGTTTGGGGAAAGAAGGCTGAAAGCACCAATGACTGACTAAGGTGTAGTTCTGACATCACCTAAAGTAGAAATTTAGGATACGTTTGGAGTACCACCCTATCCTGTTGATAAACCGTGTACGGAGGATCCGTCATTAAGGCCAGTAGTAAGAAACTCTGCTTGCAGTAGCAATGGCCACTAGAAACACAGCTTTCCAGGTCAGATGTTTCAAGTTTCAAGCAACCGCTAGTTCACAGTGCTTGTGGGTGAGAAACACAGAAACATAGAATTTGATGGCAGATGAGGACCGCTTGGCCCCCCTCCTCTGCCCATTTCCCTACCTAACGGATCAGCTGCAGATCCTAGTTAACCAACAGCCTACTTCCTCCTACCCCCACTAGAATTGCCTTATGTCTGTCGCACGCATTCTTGAATTCCCCCACTGTTTTTGACTGTACAACCTCCTCAGGAAGGCCGTTCCAAGCATCTACAACCCTCTGTGTGAAGAAACACTTCCTTACATTACCTCTGAGCCACCCCATCTTCACATTGTGCCCCCTTGTTCTTGCACATCTCTTTTTATGAAAGATGCTACCCTCTTGGACTTTGTTGATTCTCTTGAGATATCTGAAAGTTTCTATCATGTCCCCCTCTCCCTCCTTTCCTCGAGGCTATACATCTTAAGCTCCTTTAGTCTTTCTTCATATGTCTTCTGGTGCAGACCCTGCACCATTTTGGTTGCCCTCCTCTGGACAGCCTCCACCCTGTCTATGTCTTTGTGGAGATGGGGTCTCCAGAACTGTACACAGTACTCCAGATGTGGTCTTACCAACTGTCTGTACAGAGGGCAAACAACTTCCTGTTTTCTACTGGTGATGCCTCTCCCTATGCATCCCAGTATCCCCCCCAGCCCTCCTTACTGCCTTCTCACATTGCTGGCCCACCTTTAGGTTGTCTGATATGACTACCCCCAGGTCCCTTTCCATTTTTGTTGTTGAGCATGTCCAACACCAGCTTGACATCCAGGCTAGTGACTGGTTTCTTTAGAGGTGGGTCTCAAGTGTAAAATACCTTTAAGGAATCTTCTAAAGAGAGAGCTGTGCCATGGGAACAACTCATGATATGCTGGGATTGCTGAGATGTGCAACTTTATGGAAGAGTACTGGAAGCCAGACACCAAACATCCAGAAGGTAATCCATTACTTGAACCGGAGGGCAACAAAAAGGATCTTTGGGACTCGCTGAAACACCAGATGGAAAAGTGCTTCCACTCTGCCCCAGATGTTTTTCTGGTAGAAGGATTTTGAATTTTCAAAAGGACTTGGGAGACATGTTGGGACACTCAAAGCCAGACATGTAGATGCAGAAATGTTAGGTCCAGATAAACTAGCTAATCCTTGAACTGGGTCAAGAGGATCTGTTCTCAGCTGTTGGATTGCCCTTTTTTTTTTAATCCAGCTATTTGACCTCCCATCGCCACCTCCCTGGCAACGGGGTACATGGTGGAGCTGGTAGGTGGCTCTCAGTCTCTGGACGTCTGCTGTCTCCTGGCAATCTCCATGCCCCCGGGCAGGGCGAAGGTGAAGGGCACTGACCCGAGACCAACATCTAGATCCGGGGGCCATAAAGCCTGCCAGCTCCATGTTTTCTCCCCACCCCTGCTGCAGTTGCTCGGACATGAGTGGGGACATGATGGCAAAGCATCCGAGGCACTCTTCCTACTCTAGTCACTCCCGACTACACTACCTCCTGGCCTCCACCCGGGGGCAGCCCTGCAGTGGGCGCTTCAGTACCCCCACCCGGGAGGGGAGAGCTGCCTCACAGCTGCTCAATCCATCCCCCGGCCTCCCCTCCCCGTGGCACGAGGTGTGGTGGCCAGCACCTCAACCCTCAGCACCACCGGGCGGCTCTGTTAGATTGCCTTTTGAAGCAGCAGCGAATAGCAGATCTGCCACAGCCAAAAAGGGACTATCAGGATCATCTTGCCCCCATAAGCCTCAGCTTGAGGAACACCCTCTGAATGAGTGGGGAATGGAGGGAAGGTGTAAAGAAAGTGATCTATTTACTACAGCCTGAACGTATCCGGACAAAAGCATCATGCTCTCAATTTCAGAACCAGAAACACAGCAGTTTTGCACTGTGGCAGGACACAAAAAAACAGGTTACTTACCTGTAACAGTAGTTCTAAGAGTGGTATATGGTGAGTCCATTATGTGCACTGTTTGGAAAACAGAAGCTTAAATAATGAAAAATATAATTTAAATCATAAGGCAGTGGATCTAATTTTTGAGATTTCTTAAACACATATGTATATATACAGGTTACTCACCTGTAACAGGAGTTCTAGGAGTGGTATATGTTGTTCATCCACACTTATTGGCAGGTTCCTTGCCGCTTTAAATCTTGCTGGAAGGTCTTCAAGCTGGCTCCTCCCACCCACCCGGTAGTAAAACTCTCAGCTCCACCCCATGACACCAGATCTGGCCAGCTGGAAATGAGGTTGGATGGCCGAGAGCAGGAAGTGGGGTGGGTTGTGTGGATGAACAACAGATATCTCCCTAGAACTCCTGTTACAGGTGAGTAACCCATTTCTAAGGATGTGGATATGTTGTTCAATCCACACTTACTGGCAGACTCCTAGCAGTTCTCCAGGAGGAGGGAGGCAAGGCGTGCACCCCCTACTTAGGGAATAAGGACTGGAGAACCGAGGTCCCAAAACCAGCATCCCGGCCTAACTCTAGGTCGATGTGATAATGGGTAATGAAGGTGTGTGCTGACTTCCAGGTAGCACCCCTGCAGATTTCCTGGATAGGGACGTCCCTAGAAGCAGCGGTATGGCGGGTAGAATGAGCTCTTATCCCTTTGCGAGGCTCCATGCCCGCCAACCTATAGCAGAGATCTATGCAGGAGGTGACCCACCTGCCTATCGTCCGCTTGGCTGCAGGTCTACCAGGTGCGGCTTCAGCTTACGTGACAAACAGCTGGCGAACCTCTCCCCGAACTTCAGCCGTCCACTCCTTATAATAAGAGGGCGCTATTCTAGGGTCCAGAGTATGGAGCCTATATTCGGCCTCCGAGGTGCAATTGGGGTAGAACACCAGCAGAGTCAACACCTGGTTAAGGTGAAACTCCGACACCACCTTCGGAAGGAATTTCGGATGGGGGCGCAGGACAACCTTGTCCCTATGGAAGACCAGATAAGGAGACTCGATGGAAAGCGCCTGGAGCTCTCCCATCCTACAGGCTGACGTAATAGCCACCAAGAAGGCAGTCTTCTGCGACAGGTGAGAGATGTCACACCTGTGCATCGGTTCGAATGGCTTGCCCATGAGCTTAGCCAGTACCAGCAGTAGATCCCACGGAGGTGGAGGTTCTCGCACTGGAGGGGATATGTGATAAAGGTCTTTCAAAAAGCACCCTACCACCTTCTCCCGTGCCACCAGCTGCTTGCCGGCCCGCGCCCGGTAAGCAGAGATGGCTGCCAGGTGCACCTTGAGGGTCGTTGACCGAAGCCCAGGCTGAGAAAGGGACCACAGGTAGTCCAGAATGCTAGCCAATGAACAGAAGGAAGGGTCCAACCCCTTGCCCTGACACCAAATGGAGAATCTCTTCCATTTGAAGGCATAGCATTTTCCGGTCGACACCTTACGGGATGCCTCAACAACACTGAGGACCTTGTCGGAAAGACCCATGGCCTGGAACTATAGCCGCTCAGGAACCAGGCCGTCAAGTGCAGTGATTGAAGGTCCGGATGGAGTACCTTCCCCCTTGTTGACTGGGATCAGGTCCAGGCAGGCTGGAAGCCGCCTTGGAACCCTGGAGCTGAGGCTGAGGAGATCTGGATACCAGAACTGGCAGGGCCAGTCTGGGGCTACCAGAATCACCTGCGCCTGGTCCCTCTTCACCTTGTGGATCAAGGGGAATGGAGGGAAGGCGTAGAAGAGGCCCGGGGTCCACAGCCTCGAGAAGGCATCCCCCCCTGCAGCGATCCCTGCCGAGGGGGGCGGGCGTGAAACAGCCTCAGCTTCGCATTCTCCCTGGAAGCGAACAGGTCCACCTGAGGGGTGCCCCAGTGGGAGAACAGATCTTGAACTACCTCCGGCAGGGGAGACCACTCGTGAGATGCAGCGCCTAACCAGCTGAGGGTATCGGCCAGACTGTTGGAGGCTCCTGCCATATGGATGGCTAGGAGATCTGCCTCCAGGCTGATCATGAGAGACCAAGAGCGAAGAGCCTCCTTGCATGGGGCAAGGAGTGCGTCCCGCCCTGTCGGTTGAGGAAGTACATGGTCGTGGTGTTGTCCGTCTGGACCTGGACCACTTAACCCCGTATAAACGGAGTGAAGGCAGTGAGGGCTAGTCGGACGCTCGAAGCTCCAGCAGGTTGATGTGGCATCGAGACTCCGTAGGGGACCAGAGGCCATGGGCTCTGAGCTCCCCCAGATGGGCACCCCAACCCATCAGAGAGGCGTCGGTCAGAGTGACTGTCGGTTCCGGGTGGACAAACGGGATACTCTCCTGTAGATGAGCTGGAACGAGCCACCACTGGAGACCATTCCACATCCCCTGGGTCACTGTCACTGGCTGGTGCAGAGGACCGGAGCGCTGTGACCACTGGCGGGCCAGCCCCCATTGCAGGGGACGCATATGCCAGCGGACCCAATGGACCACACTGGTGCAGACCGCCATGAGGCCCAGAAGGCGTAGGAAGACCGGGGCAGGGTGCAATTGCCCAACCAGAAATGATTGGGCAAAGGAGGAAAGGACCTCGGCCCTGTCCGCCAGGAGCCGTGCCCCAGCTCGAAGGGAGTCGAGCTCTGCCCCGATTAATTGAATCACCAGCGATGGCACAGGTTCCAACTTGGCCTCGTTGATGAGGAGGCCAATCTGAGAGTAGACCTGGAGGGCCAGACCCCTGGACCGCTCCACCTCCAACCTGGAGGGGGCAGCAATCAGCCAGTCGTCCAGGTAAGGGTACACCCGGACCCCTCGGCGCCGCAGGAATGCTGTCATCACTACCATGCATTTGGTGAAGACCCCGGGAGCTGGAGAGAGGCCGAAGAGCATGGCCCGGAACTCGTAAAGGGATCCCTCTGCTCTGAAGCGGAGGAATTGCTGGTGAGATGGACGGATTGGGACATGAAAGAATGCGTCCTGAAGGTCCAGAGAACAGAACCACATGCCTCGTTCCAAGGATGGAATGATGTGAGCCAGAGTGACCATCCTGAAGGTGCGAGACCTTAGGAACTTGTTCAGGTCATGTAGGTTGAGAATGGGGCGCCAGCCCCCCATCCGTTTTGGGACCAGGAAGTACCTGGACACAAACCCTGGGTCTGGAGAGGGGTCCGCCACCTCCCTGATCACCTCCTTCTGGAGGAGCAAGGCAATGTCGGCTCGACGAGCCATCAGAGAGGCTGCGGAACCCGGAGCCCCCCATGGGGCGATGGCTCGACAGGAGGAGAACTGCTCGAATTCCAGAGGCAGACCCCTGCCTACCACTTCCAACACCCAGCAGTCAGGCGAAAAGGAAGTGGCGGAGCTGTCCCCCCATGGGGGGAACCCGAGGAGGAGTGACGAGGTTGGGGGCGACAACCCTCAACCCGTCACTGGGCAGGCTTGGAGAAAGGGCCAGCCGAGGAGCCGCCTGGGCCTTTTCCTCCAGGCTTCCTGCTGGAGGAAGCAGCAGGCTTGGCTTTGGGGTGCCAAGCACGAGCCTGCTGGCCCTGATGCTGGTGTTGCTGGGCCGGATGTGCCGCAGGGGCTGAAGGCCGAAAGGGCTTACGCTGCTGCTGGTGGCCTTTGTCCTTCTGGGCAGATGTGAGCCGAGTCCAAGGTGGCGTTGGACTTCTCGATCCGTTGAGGTGACCTCCACCCTGGGCCGAACAAGTTGGTACCCAGGAAGGGGACGTCTACCAGTTTGTGGTGGGTATCAGCCGTAAAGGTGGAGATCTGCAGCCAAGCTCTGCGGCGCATGGCCACTGCGGCCGCTACTGACCGGGCACATGAATCAGCAATGTCCAACGAAGTTTGGAGCTGCTGTTTAGCTACCGCCCTTCCCTGATCCCGCACCTTCTTGACCGTCATCTGAAGGTCAGCAGGGAAATGAGGAATCACCTCATCCAGGGAGTCCAAAAGAGCATGTGAAAAGTGTGCCATCAGAACGGCAGAGCTAGCCTGACAAAGTCCTAGGGAGGAAGCAGCGTATACCTTCCGCCCTGAGTAGTCCAATTTCTTGGGACTCCTTATCAGGCGGTTTGTCCACATCCCGAGCATTCCCGGAACGCCAGAAAACGCTATCAGTCACTAACCCCTCCGCAGAGGGGTGCTCAGAGAAACCGGAGAGTGAACCGGCAGGGACCGCATACTTTGAAGCCATCCTGGCCGAAGGTGCGGGACAAGATGCTGGCCGCTGCCACAGCTCCAGTGCCGGGCCAACAATGGCTTTCGCCACTGGAAAGGCCTCCGTAGGGGAATCCCCTCGGTTCAGTATCTCCGTCAGGGGATACTTGGCCCGTTTTGAAACGGGTTCGAGCTTTATCCCAGTGGACTCTGAGATGAGTCGAAGCATGCCTAAAAACGAGGATGGGCTCTCGTCCACCTACTGACCCCCTGCAGACTCCAGGTCAAGCGGCCTGGAGAACAAGGAGGAGTCATCGTCAGATTCTGAGGAGTCTGCGAACAGCTGCCGAGTGCCTGAGTCACCCACCACATGCTGAGGTCGATCGGGAGTGACGGTGACCGACAACCTATGGGGCAAGCCCTGACCCAACCGAGAATCCTTGATCGGGGCCCCAGTCTTTGGTTGTGGAGGCAGAGGTTCCACCACAATGGGTGGAGCAGCCGGTTTTGGCCGAACAACCGGTGCCAGTTCCGGCTCCTCGACTACGAGGGGTTGTTTCGGCCGCTCAGGTGACAGCCACTTAATGGCCGGAGAAGGCGATGGAGTTGGCTTATTCCCGGACAATAAGAGCTGCTGCCACATTAAATCCTTGTAGCGCCGAAGCAACTTACGCCGGGGCCTATCCTCCGAAGAGGACGATGAGGATGAGTGGCAATGCCGCTTTCCATGGTGCTGAGACTGCTGAAGTTGGCGGGACCGGCTGGACCTGGAAGAGGTCCGAGACCGAGACCTTCAGGGATTCCGAGGGTGGGCCAGAGAGGGGACGGGGAAACCCGCTCCTCCCTCGGTACAGGGACCTTAACCGGGGACTCCGGCACAGGAGGCACAGACAAGCCCTCGGTTTCCACCAGGGGAACCGGTGAAATAGGGTTGTCGGCATCACCAGTCAACAAACCGTCCGACGGGTCGAGAAAAATCTCGACTGCGTCGACGGGTGTCTCAGCCGGCTGACCTGACAGGGACACCGTGAAGTCAGCGGCCTTAGCCGCAACCTCGACTGAAGTTGAAAGTCGACCATCCAGTGAAGGGGATCTCTCCCGCTCCCACAAACGTCAACGGTGGGACCTACCTTTTGAGTCCTTCTTCTTGGACCGACTGGAATGTCCCGATGGTCCTTTTCCCTTGGTGGAGGAGGACTGGCAAAGCTCCTTAAAAGAAGCTGTATATGAAGAGCCCAAGGAGAGCGGGATAAATGCCGTGACAGAGGAGGAAGAAGACGTGGCCTGAGCCACCTCCTCCTTGAGGGCGATGATCTGCTCCAACTGTTCCGCGGAGCCCACCGCCGTGGACACCGCCCAACGGGCCTCCTTCGACTTGACCGGCGGATACCGTTTTTCAGGGTGCCCTAGAAGAAGTGCAACCAGCACGTCCCCCAAGACCGGGTCAAAAGGATTTGCACAAATCGCAAGCTCGCGAACGCGTGGCCAAGCCCACGCAGTAGACGCACGTGGAGTGCGGGTTGGTTCGGGACATCTTCTGCCCACAGGGGCACTGACGAAAGCCGGGAGTCGATTTGTCCATCGCAGCCACGAGGGAAAAAGAAGTCCGAAGTCTTGTAAATTTTAGAATTAGTTTCAGGTTAACCGAAGAGTGTGGATCCAGGCCTAAAACGCAGAGCGCTAAGGAGGGACCCTGAGCTTCCAAGCGGTAAGGAAGATCTGGCGTCATGGGGTGTAGCTGAGAGTTTTACCACACGGGTGGGTGGGAGGAGCCAGCTTGAAGACCTTCTGGCAAGATTTAAAGAGGCAAGGAACCTGCCAACAAGTGTGTATTGAACAACATCTCCACATCTCCAGAAATGTATATATTTTTTTGACCAAGCAACCTGGGTCAAGTAAAAAGACATGCAGAGTTTTTAATACTTATAATCTCTGTATATGTACTCACCCTTATTCGTGTGATCTTTGTTCATGATCAAGTGAAAGCTGCTTATAGCAGTAGAAGGTTGAAAGAATAATATAATCCATACCAGGATATATCGATTGTGTCTCAGCATGTGAGTAGTAGTAGTTGGACCTGTTCGTGGGAGGGACATGGAGTCCAGCACAATAGGCATCCCGGTGGAATGGCCGTAATGGTCTGTAACAGTGATACCTCAGAAAAAGAGGCTAGATGTATAAAGCCTTTTGGAAAAGGCCTCAGTATGTTTTTTAGTTGAAGCCCCAAGAGGTCTCTGAGGCCCAGAACAGGAGACCGGGACGTAGTCTGAAGTCTTTAATGAGAGGAAGAGACGCCGGGCCGGCCGGATGGGTGGCCAAGGGTTGGTTTAGTTGTGTTCCTTGTCACTTGTTCTTTGTGCTTAAAGTTTTCTCCTTGGTTATAATTATTTCCAGTTTTGTATGAATAATTATACTAAGGGCATGGTTTATAGTACATATATTGTACTGTTTTTAGTTGTCTGCCTGAGGTTTGTAGATTATCCAGTATCGTTTGAGCCCCGGGGTCAATAAGATGGTCGCCAGAAAAGAGGGCATTAGCCACTTTTTATTGAATATCAGATGCTAGCCCCTGAGAGTCGGAGCCATGCCTGATGGCATATAAGAATACCGACTGCAGAGGCTCTAGCTGAAGCATCGGCAATGTCGTATCCTGATCTTAATAAATGTCGAGAAAGGGAAGCGAATGTATTTATTATTGATGTGAGTTGCTCCTTTTCAGGGGATGCAGGTAGTTTATTTATAATGTCCCCAGCAGAGGTGCCTACCGTACGCTGGTATTTCAGCATATGTCCCATATAATTAAGCATTCTGATATTTAGTGGGTTTAGGGCAAACACTTTCTTAGGTTTGCCAGTACGGTCGTGAGCAGCTGCAATAACCACAGAATCCGCAGTGGGCATATCTGTTAAATATTGATAATCAAGAGGAGCCTGATAGAGCCTGTGCGCTTTTCTAGGTGACTCCTGTGCCGCTATGGGTTGACTTCATGTTTCAGTAATTACATTTCTGAATGTTGGTATAAAAGAAGAGATTGCCCGGATAGGTTCTTCGGAATGTCCAGATATTCTGCCATATCTTTACTTAATCTGTCCTGTTCAGTTGTGGTAAACCCCATTGTTTTTTGTATTTGTAACATCATTTTGGGGAATGAGGGGTCATCCGGTGGAGAAATGACCTTTAGTGGTTGTAATATTCCTTCGTCCCAGTAAGATGGCACATCATAAGGGAACTCGTACCCTCTTGTAGTAGGAGAATCAGCATCATTTGTGTGATGTTCGAATTTATATGATAATCTGAAAAATATTCTTCGGAATATTCATGAGGAGGCATGACTGGTGAGCATTCTAGCTCTGTGCGAGCTTGTTTTGATGGAGGCGAAGACACAATCTGTGATTGAGGGTTATGCCTTGGAGTGTGTGTATGGTCAAAACCCATAGAATCTAATACTCTATTTACTATTTCTTCAATATTTGGAACTTGTGAGGATGGAACTGCCATGTAAGCTGGTTCTGAGTCCTGTGTACATGGTGACGGGGGATCAATTTGTACCTCCCAGTAATGTGATCCAGTGCTTCTATGGCATCTTTGTTCACCACAGACTGGTGTGTGAGTACCACGCATGAGTGCAAATGAGGCTGGTTTGCCTATGCGTTCCGTAGTATATAATTCTTTATTTTGTGGTGATGCAGCCCCATGAGTATCTTTTGATAGATGTTTCTGAGAGTATTCATGGCTTTTTATGGCAAACTTTTTAAAAGGATCCTCCATAGTTGTATTATATGCAGGTAAAGGTGCTGTTCTAAGATGCAGGAGCTGCTCCGTCGACGGTGGTATTAGTCTTGTCAATGGAGGAGGAAGAGAAGCATGCCTCGTCGATGATGTAATGTGTCTTATTGATGAAGGGTAAGTAAAAGCATGCTCCGTCGATGGTGGGATGCTCTCCATCAACGATGGGACAGTGAGTACATGCTCTGTCGAAGATGGAAATGCTGTTGTCGATGATGAGAAGGTGAGTGCATGCTCCATCGACGGTGGTAGACTCCTCGTCGACGATGGAGCATAGGAAGCATGCCCCGTTAACAGGGAAGGAAGCCCAATCGACGATGAAGCAGGTAGTGTGTGCTCCATCGAAGGAGGAGGTGTTCTCACTGATGAGGATGTCTTGCAGAGCTCTCTCGTCGATGGAGGAGTATGCCCCGTTGATGGGGAAGGTAGCAGGACCTCTGTCGTCGACGGTGAATGTGGCCTCATCGATGGGGAGCCGAGGAATGACGTCCCGTCAACGAGGAATGTTCCTTTCTATGTGAGGTTGCACCTCTATGTTTTTTTGATGAAGAAGTGCCTGCTGTCGACGATGAATGTCTTCTTGATGATCCATGTTTAGGAGGTATGACTGTTGAAAGGAGGTCAGGCAGGACTTTAGGTGAAGGTGTTTCCTTCCCTATTTTGTTTCTTGAAGAGGACTCTGAATTTTCTGAGCCCTTTAATTGAGTACCCTGTGTATATGACAAGGAAATATACATTGTAGCACTCTTATCGAGTACAGGAATATGGTTCCGTGTGTGAAGCCCAGGCACCCCAAGCTATGGGTTCAATCCACGTCGTAGACTGCTGTTAAGAATAAGCTGCTGTCAGAGCTGAAGCCGGTGGGAAAATGAACGGAGATTACCAGGGGCCACCCACTTTTATAGGCACGCCCAGGAAGTGAAGTTGTGTGTGTGGTCTCTGGTGTGGAGACTGCTAGAAGAAACAGCCGTGCTACAGCAGCACCTATCGGGAACTCCCAGAAGTAATGACTTACTGCAGGAGACCATTCTGTGGAAGATCTACTGTTACAGGCGAGTAACCTGTTTTTCTAGGAGTGTGGATATGTTGTTCATCCACACTTTTTGGCAGACTCCAAGCAGTTCTCCGGGAGGAGGGAAGCAAGGCGTACACCCCTTACTTAGGGAACTGAGATTGGAGAACTGAGGCCCCAAAACCAGCATTCCGGCGTGACTCAAGGTCGATGTGGTAGTGGGTGATGAAGGTGTTTGCTGACTTCCAGGTAGCAGCCCAACAGATTTCCTGGATAGGGATATCCATGGAAGCAGCCACTGATGCAGCAGTACGGCGGGTAGAATCAGCTCTTATCCCTCTGGGAGGCTCCTTGCCCGCCAACTCGTAGCACAGACCTATGCATGATGTGATCCATCTTGCAATAGTCCGTTTTGCTGCAGGTCTGCCAGAAGCAGCTTCAGAGTAGGTGACAAACAGCTGGCGAACCTCTCCACAAATTTCCGTCGTCCTCTACTTGTACTAGGAGAGAGCACATCTCAGGTCCAAAGGATGGAGCCTGTACTCGGCCTCCAAGATGTAATTAGGGTAGTATACCGGCAGGGTTAACACCTGGTTAAGGTGAAACTCTGACATCACCTTCGGAAGGAATTACGGGTGGGGGCGTAGGACAACCCTGTCTCTGTGGAAGACCAGATAAGGGGAGTCCACCGAAAGCGCCTGGTGCTCCCCTGTCCTTCTGGCTGATGTGATAGCCACTAGGAAGGCCATCTTCCTCGACAAGTGTGACTAGCCTTGCCTATGAGCTTTGTCAGTACCAGCAGAAGATCCCACGGAGGTGGAGGTTCACGCACCGGAGGGGATATGTGATCCAGGCCTTTGAAAAAGTGCCCGACCACTGTCTCCTGCACCACCATCGGCTGACCAGCCCACACCCGGTAAGCAGAGATGACTGCCAGGTGCACCATAAGGGTCGATGACCGTAGACCTCCTTTGGACAGAGACCAAAGGTAGTTGAGAATGTTAGCCACTGGACAGGACAAAGGGTCCAGGCCCTTGCCCTGATACCCAAAAGGAAAATCTTTTCCACCTGAAGGCGTAACATTTCCTGGTCGATTCCCTTCTGGATGCCTTCACCACGGTGTAGACATCTTCGGAAAGACCCAAAACCTGGAACTCAAGCTGCTCAGGTACCAGGCTGTGAGGGGCTGGGATTGAAAGTCCGGATGGAATACGTTGCCCTGACTGAGTGATATCAGGACCAGGCATGCTGGAAGCCGCTCCAGGGGCTGCAGTGGAGGCTGAGGAGATCTGGATAACAGAACTGGCACAGCCAGTCCGGGGCTACCAGGATCACCTTCGCCTTGTCCCTCCTCACCTTGAGGAGCACCTTGTGGATAAAGGGAAATGGAGGGAAGGCGTAGAGGAGGCCTGGGGTCCATGGCCTCGAGAAGGCATCCCTCTGCAGAGTCCTGCTGAGGGGGGGTGGGCATGAAACAGCCTCAGCTTGGTGTTTTCGCTGGAGGCAGACAGGTCCACCATTGGTTTGCCCCAGTGGGAGAACAGACTGCAAGCTACCTCTGGCTGGAGAGACCACTCGTGGGATGTCTGGCCTAAGCGGCCGAGAGCATCCACCAGATGGTTTGAGGCTCCTGCCACGTGGATGGCTAGGAGATATGCCTCCAATGGTCTCACGAGGGTCCAGATGCGGAGCGCCTCCCTGCACAGCAGATGGGAGAGTGTGCCACCCTGTTTGTTGAGGTAGTATGTGGTCGTGGCATTGTCCATCTAGACTTGAACCACTTGATCCCGGAGCTGAGGAGCAAAAGCTGACAGTGCCAGTCTGACTGCTCTGAGCTCCAACAGGTTGATGTGGCATCGGGACTCCTCGGGAGTCCAGAGCCTGTGGGCCCTTCTGTCCTCCATGTGGAGTTCCCAGCCCATGAGAGAGGCAATGGTCATGAGGACGGCCATTGGCTCAGGGCAGACAAACGGGATCCCTTTCTGCAACTGGTCTGGGGTGGTCCACCACTGGAGACTGCCCCACATCTTCTGGGTTACAGTGATCAGCTGGTTGAAATGACCGTGGCGCTGAGTCCACTGAGCGGCCAGCTCCCATTGGAGGGGGCACATGTGCAGCTGGGCCCAACGGACCACTGAGGTGCACGCCGCCATGTAACCCAGAAGGCGCAGAAAGTCCTGGGCAGGGTGCAATTGCCCAACCAGAAATGAGAGGTTTCCATGATAGAAAACGTAGCTCGCAATCCGCGGCTGGTTCAAAAGGTGGCAGCGTAAGCTGCTCCAGGACGAAGGGTAGGTCCCAAGGAGGAATTCGATCCTTGATGGGTGGCCTAAGGTGGAGGACTCCCCTTAAAAAGGCACAAGTAGTGTCCAACTGGGCCACCGTCCGATGGCCTATGGGGGCATGGTAAGCAGAAACTGCACAAAGGTGCACTTTAATCGAGGAGTAAGCCAGTCCGGAATGAAAAGGGAAAGCAGGTAGTCCAGAACCAGCTTTTCGGGACAGTCTAACGGCGAGAAACCGCGCGCTTCAGCCCACAAACAGAATTTCATGGCGTACGTTGTGTGGGTTGCCGGTTTTCTGGTGGCAGAGAGTACATCTGCCACTTCTTGCGAGACCCCGTATCACATCAAGGCTATGTCTCTAGGAGCCAAGCGTGCAGGTTCAATGAACGTAAGTCTGGATGGACTAATGAACCCTCCTCCTGAGACAACAGATGGGAGCTGATTGGCAAAGGAACTGGAGGTTCCCGGGATAGCTGATGCAGAAGAGGGAACCAAATTTGTCTGGACCAGAAAGGCGCGATCAAAATGAGCGTCGTCTGCTCCCTGCAAAGTTTTAAGAGAACTCTCTGGATCAACCGGAAAGCAGGGAAGGCATAGAGGAATCTGCCCGCCCAGGAGAGGGACAACGCGTCTCGCCAGAAAACACCAGGCCCTGGAGCTAGCGAGCAAAAATTGGGCAGTTTTGTTTTGGGTGGGGACACGAAAAGGTCTAACTCTGGAGTGCCCCATCTGTGAAACAGATTCTCTGCCACCTCCTGTAGAAGTTCCCACTCGTGGACTCTGGCCTGAGAGCGACTCAGACTGTCTGCGACGGTGTTGTCCACTCCTGGGACGTGTATTGCAATTAGGTTTGCGCCATGTTGCAATACCCACTCCCACACTCTTATGGTCTCCCTGCAAAGCGGGTAGGAATGAGTGCCTCCTTGTTTGTTGAGGTAATACATCACCGCGGTATTGTCTGTTTGCAACAGGAATGTACCCGGTGGATTCTCCGACTGGAAGGCCTGCAGAGTGTAAAGTACTGCCCTCATTTCCAAAATGTTAATGTGGAGATGAGATTCCTGGGCTGTCCAAAGGCCCTGAGACCGCACATCGTCTAGGTGTGCTCCCCACCCGAGCCCTGAGGTATCTGTGGAGAGAGTCACAGTCGGAGACGGCGCTGTGAAGGGAACCCCCGAGGAGAGGTTCCCCAGATCTAGCCACCATTGCCAATCCCGAATCGCGGCATTCGTGATTCGAACTGGCTGCTGCAGATGGTCTTGCCTTTGGTCCCGTTGTACCCTTAGCATCCATTGGGTTACCCGCATGTGGAGCCATGCCATCGGGACTGTTGTAATGGCCGCAGCCATGTGTCCGAGCAGGTGAAGGACCAGTCTGGCCGGGATGGTGGTCTTCACCGACAGGTCCCTGATGAGGTATCTGATGTGTTCCACTCTGAAGGAAGAAAAGCTTTCCCTCTGACGGTGTCCAGAACTGCTCCTATAAACTGCAGTTTCTGGGACAGCACCAGGAGAGACTTCTCGTACTTGATGAGGATACCCAGTGATTGAAAAAGGGACTGGGTGTGGTGAATGGCCATCATCAGTGCCTCCCTGGAGGGTGTCATGAGAAGCCAGTCGTTCAGGTATGGGAACACGTAGTGGCCTTGTCTCCTCAGAGATGCTGCTACGACCGTCATACACTTCGTAAAAACACGAGGTGCCACAATGACAGCGAAAGGAAGAGCTCGGAACTGATAACGGCGGCTCTGAAACTCGAAGCGCAGGAACCTCCTGTGCGCTTGAGCATTGGAAGGTGCAGGTAGGCATCCTGCATGTCCAAAGACGCCAGAAAGGCATCTCACTTCAACATGAGAATTAGGCCTGGAAGGGTCATCATGTGGAAGCGTTTGTAAGCGACCGACAAGTTGAGGTCGCTGAGGTCCAGTATTGGACGGAGGTCCCCTGTTTTCTTTGGAACCAGGAAGAAGTGAGAATAATACCCTAGTCCTCTCTGGTTCTCTGGAATGTGCTCTAAGGCTTCTTTCTCCAGAAGCGCGAGCACTTCCTGCTGTATGAGCAGGGCGTGCTGACCCGAGTAGCGGGAAAGCAGGGGAGGTCTTGTAGGTGGGCTGCCTACAAATTCTATATAGTGGCTTTTGACCAGTTGCAGCACCCACCTGTCGGTGGTGATCGACAGCCACCCTGGCAGGTGATGTGCGATGCAACCCCCGACCTTCATTTCCCGTTGATCCTGAGGAGGGGCGGGGGCCGGGAAGGAGTCATGCTGTGGCAGCGTTCGATCCAGCAGGCTGGGATGACTTTGCAATTCGCTGGCCTCTACCTGGGGATGACTTGGCCTGGGCTTTTCGGGTGAAAGTGCCCCTCTGCTGTTGGCTGGAACGTGGCTGTTGCCTTTGTATCCGGCCGCGAAAGCGGCTCTGGTTCCTACGAAAGGAACTAGGCCGAGACCTGTACATGGCCTGTACAGATCTGACTGCCTTCCCTGAGTCCTGAAGTTTGGTGATCACCTTCTCTGAGGCTTCACCAAATAGGACCTCGCCGTTGTAAGGGACGTCTAAGATGTTCTTCTGGACGTCCGTGGTAAAACCGGAGACACGGAGCCAAGAGTGTCTCCGGAGACACACGCCGAGGCTGCAGCTCTGGCTGAAGAGTCCGCAGAATCATATGCGGCTCTGAGCACCTGGGTCCCAACATCCGAACCCGTGTGGAGGAGGTTCAAGAGCTCCTCCTTTTGGTCGCCATTTGGCATCTTCTCGACCAGGTCCTGTCCCTGTTCCCACACTGCGTTCTGAAATTGAACCATGTGGGTGAGGTAATTCAGTGACCTGATGGTGCAAGTCGCAGCCGCGTACGTGCGCCTACCCAGGACATCCAATTGCTTGGATTTCGGGTCCAGTGGCTGTGTGCTCAAGTACTGAGGTCTCTGAGACTGGTCATGCGAGGCAGTGATGACCAGGGAGTCAGCCAGAGGATGGTTCGCCAGATACTGGTCCTCCCTAAGGGCCTTGCGTATGCGGTCAGCCTTCTTCGGCACTGCTGGAGTAGAATGCGGAGCTTCCACGCAGCCTTGGTGACGTCCGCAAAAGTGTCCACCAAGGGTGGCACTACCACAGGCTTTGGGTCTTTCTGCCGAAGGTAGCGGGCAAGATGTTGTCTCTCTCGGGGTCTAGCTCTTCAGCATTCCACTCCATATTCTCCTGGATGTGCCTCATGATCTCTACGAAAGAGGGATCATCCGGAGGAGACCTAGGTAGGTCATGTGGGTCCGGAGAGGGAATACTGATGGGAGGAGGAGATCTGGAGCACCCTGAGGTGTCAGATCTAGAATCCTCCCCAGACGGGGTGTACCAGCGTCATCTGAGTCTCTTAGGACTGGGTGACCCTGAAGTGGATCTAGAGGGAGGTCTTCTCCTGTCTGAGGATCTGCCCCGAGGAGGTGGTGTTCGCTCCTTGGGGGTTGGTGACCGTCCTACGGGCCCCTTGGATGGAGGAGGGGGCATAGGCGGTGAAGGAATGGGTGGAGGCGGAGCCTGAGTAGGAGGAGGATGCGTGGCGACCCCATCTTTCCTGATGGTGTCCCACCAGAAGGTAAAGAGCTACTTTACCTCTGCCAAGTTCAAGCCCAACGACGGGCTGGGCACTGGTGGCCTGTCGCCGGGGTCGGGCGTCGGGTCCCGGGGGGCAGGGGGGTCTCCTGCTCCGGGGAAGGTTTCCGTGGGAGCCCAACATCTCCGGTGTTGCCTGCCTGGTCCTCGGGCTGAGTGGTATCCTCCTCCAATGAGACCTTCCGACCGACATCAGCCGCGACGGTGGTGCAGTCCTCCTCTCTGGGGTAGCTGACGTTGGTCCCCTGGCCGACGTCCTCAGAGGCGAACGCCTGGCCGGCAACGGGTGTTTTGCTGTCGCCGGCTCATGGGAGCGCTGGTGATGCTTGGCCGACGTCGGGTCTGGCGTCCGTTTGAGGGACGTCAGGTCCTTGGTCTTACGAGGAACCGGGTCCGACCCACGCGGAGGCCTGGGAAACTGACCTGGCGTCGGAGTCCTGACAGCGGGAGGAAGATTTGTGGCGCTCCCCAGACTTAGACGAGGCCTTAGATGGAGTGGACGAAGCCGATGGCCTGGAAGTCTTGAGGGGCTGCAGAGAGGAGGAGCCGCTGGAGGATCTGACCTGAACCGGGGGAGGCTGCGATTGAGCCCTGGAAGGAGAGTGGTCTGACCGTGAGCCGGAGCTTCGGGAGTCCAAGGCCCTCTCAGGGGATCTGGGCCTTTCCTTCTCCCGGTGTTTATGGATTTTCCCCGACTCCCCCCTGGAGGAAGGTTCCTTATCCATGGTCTTCAGTTTCTCTTCTAAGAGAAACGCTTGAAGGGCCTTCTGGCGGTGGATCCTGGTGCGACTATTGAAGCCCTGGTGTCGTGTTCTGGGCCTAGGCAGCGCACGCAGGCCGAGTGAGGATCCTTGAAGAGGATCTGTTTGCCGCAGGCACACTTCGATTGGTGACCTTCCAGAGAAGTGTTTGGAGAGGACATCAGATGAATCCAAACCTGTGAAGAAGGACGCGAACGTTGTAGCTCTAAGTTACGTAGCATGCTAGAAAGGGACCGAGAGGCCGATGCTTGATGTCGACGGTGGGAAAAGAACTGAGGATTGTGGGGACCACCCAATGTACTACGCCTGATCGTTGGGGGGAAGGATCTGACGCCGGAGGCGGTCCCCGGTGAAAACTGCTAGCTAGAAAATTTCCGTGGGGTCCTGACGCCTGACGGCTTCAGTCCTAATGGTGTAACCTGCTGCAAGAGCTGTATCTCAAAGTCAGATCAGGAGGATCACCCTGGGGCAAGGTCCCCTCTGTCACAAGAGGTGGCTATCACCTGGCTTGACGAGCCCCTCATGAGCTCAAGTGGAGGAGGGCTGCCTGCAACTATGTCCACCACTAGGAGGTAGAGGATTTACCTCTCAAGGAGGGAAGTGATCCAAGGGGACACCGCCCCAAGGGCAACCCAGGCCGATCACCCAAAAGAGTTTTAAAAGAGCCATGTGTGGGTCTAGAGACAGGGGGAGAAGGAGAAGAACAGGGAGGAAAAAAAAGAGGAGGGCCTCGATGCCCCGATGACCGAGCCAGAGACCCAACTGGGAGGCAACAGAAAGGCCACTCAGAAAAAAGAGAGGGGAAGGGGAGCCAAGGAAAAACAGAATTTTCTCTGGCAAGGATGCCATCCCAGAGGTGTCCCAGCCAAGCTATATGGAGCCCAGAGGAACCCCTGGCCAAAGGGGACAAGAGCTACTGCTTGCCCTCTCCCCAGAGGTGGGTCTCTGGTGCTTCAGTGAAGGGTCAGAAAACCCGGAGGTGCCAGCAGTATTAGAGCTGTAATTGACCTCAACTGGGGAAAGGCAAGCAGGCGAGGAGACACAGTCCAGAAAACTGAGGCCTAAGAGGGGATGGTGGGCGGGAAGCAGTGATGAATGGTGAAGGCATACAGTAAGATCAAGGATTACAGTAGGTATGTCATTTTCATATTTAACCTGTATCAATCTTAACCATTCTTTACCGGTAGGTGAGTACCAAGCACCACGACTGTGGTGCTGGCACCTCCCTAAGGGCTGAACCTTAGAGGAGTGGGCCCATCTCGTGTCTGGCCAGGCCTGTTACTGGTCAGGGTCAGGTCAAGGATCCTGATGCGCAGAAGAAGGAGGGTGCCCCGACAGCTGTCACCTGGCCCTGCGTGAGGAGAATCAGGCCCCCCAGAAGTGTGAGGCAATCACCCTACGCCAGGCCAAGGGTGACAACCAGGATAAGCGGAGCCATGCCATCCGCCGAATGCAGACTGCACTTCCTACAATCCCTGAGGCTACCGTGTTGGCATCATAAGAAGCCCTCACTTGCTGTCTTGCTAGCTCCAAGCTGTGGACAGAAATGACGATGGCCCGCCTGGTTGCCTCGCTATCAGGCATGGGCCACCAGGATCTAACCCAGCGTAGCCCAAAGGTGCCTTTCACAGACTACTTGGTGTGCAGGTATAGAGGGCAAGAGACACGCTGAAGAGAAAACCCTTCTACCCCAGCGATCGAACTCCACGGAGTCAGCCTCTGGGAGGCGATCTCTTGAAGGGCGAAGACGCCCCGAGAAGGTATCCAGTCAATACACGGGATGGTGCATTGCTCCTGGAGACCCACAGGTAGTGCAATACCTGCATTGGCAGCCCTGAAGGGCTGGAGCAAAGGAAGCAAGAAGATGCCAGATGCTGTGCAACTCCTGCATGAAGGGACTGGGCCATGGAGGGATCACAATGAATTCTTGACTGTACTCCCCGAGGAAGGCCAGTGTCATACGCACAGGACTGCAGTCTTGAGACAGGGGAAGATGGAATTCCTCCAACACTGTTGTGAGAAACCACTGATACTCTGTGAAGTCAGCATCAGAGGAAATGTGAGAAGGAGAGTCCTCTTCCTCAGAGGAGGAAGCAGACGATGTGGAAGGACTCTGTACAGAGTGCAACAGTGCCTGGGTAGGAGGTAGAAAAACTTCTCGTCTATGGCCCTAAAATAAACAGGAAACGCACTTGCCATTGCCCTATACTGTTCCCAGGTGAGGGGCCCCAAGTGACCAGAGAGCACTGGAAGAAGGAGGCAGAGAGTAAGGGGAGCATGACGGTACTGAGAGGCCGAAACCCTTCTGCCAGGGCTGTGGGAGCAAGCAGGAGACACCTCCTGAGGGAGAGGACTGCGCTGCTCAGCCACAACTGTTGCTCAACCCTCTCTGAGCCAGCAGGGTGGTGCCGGGGGACCCTGGTGAGGAGACCGCAGTTGTACAGGCCTAGAAGGGCGGCTCCTATCCCCACCCAAAGCAGGGCTCTGGCCGCTAGCCAGAGAGGGGGAGCCCTCATCCGTGCTCCGACGGAGTGGCCGAGGCCACCAGGACAGAGCGGGATGCATGACACCCCCCCCACCCAGAGGACTGGGATCTGCCCCCTGACAGAAGCCTTACCTTGGTCACTACTCTCAGGGAAGGGGGAAGAGAAAAACTGGCACCAGGCCCGGTTTCTAATTCTCCCTCAGACTCCGGATCGGCACTGAGGGTGGCACCAACAATGGAAATGGCACCAGAGGTGGCACCATCACCTGGAGCGACACCGACCTTGGCGCCGCCCCCAGAGGTGGTGCTGGACATAGCACTGACCCCAAAAGCGATGATGACCTCAGAAGTGGCGGTGACCACGGCACTGACTTCGGAAGCAGCGCCAAACACGACACAGTTACCAGAAGTGGCACCGCTCTCTGGAACGGCACCAGAAATGGCGCAGAAGGCCTTTGCAGTACTGGCATAAGGAGAGGAGACGTCGCGGACAGTGTTGGCCTGAGAAATGGGCAAAGGGGAAGTCCTTCTGCTGAGTCTGGGGAGCATCTGGAGCTCTGTAGAACTGGGCTGCCAGTCTGGATCATCCTGGTTATCCTCAGATTTCGACAAGGAGACCACAGAGATCCCAAAAGAAGCAACCCCGAACACTCTACCTGTGCAGGCACCGGGGGTGGTGTCGGAAGAGGACCAGAGGCAACGGCAGCGCCGCCTCGCTTATCGGCACCGGAGTCGGTGCCAGTAGCCAAAGCCACCGAAGCCTTGGAAGGAACCACCAATGCAGGGCCAGCATATAGCTGAGACCGCAACACTGGGGTAGACCACCCCAGTGTTGCGGTCTCAGCTATATGCTGGCCCTGCACTGGTGGTTCCCTCCCCCGAAGGGGAACTAGACCGCAAGGGGTGCTCAACTGGCCCCCTAGAGGAGACCAGCTGTCTGTTCAACCCCTCGCCCAGGCGTCTTAGTCTTAGTGAGACCCGAGAAAGTGGAGGCCTGCTCTCCCCTGGTGCATACAACAGTGAGGGGAGGCCGGGGGGAATGGCCCAGAGACCTTACCTTAGCTGCCCTCGTCTGACGTCGACCACCGAAAGTTGGGGGATCCCGGCCCAACCTCACCGCGTGGTTAACTATGGTGTGAAAATCCATCGAGAAACAGGTGTCACAATGATCCATATCACGGTTCAGCCCCAGTCAGGTGAAACACTGGTCATGCGGGTCTGTTACGGAAAAAAGACTACCACAGGGGCACCGACGCATTGGGGTAGTCCTCGCCTTCGACGAACCTTTTTGCCCCGAACCCGACATAATCGGCTGCACAAATGAACAAAAACGCAAGTAAAAGACTCCACATCATACTTTGATAAAGAAACTAAAACAAAAAAGCATAGCCAAAAATAGCGACGGTAACGGCGTCGAGTAACTGTTTCACGAATGAGCAGAACCGAAGTCTTCAGTCTTCTGGAACTTTCTGCGCTGTCCCATGGAGTTGCACTGCTGTCTCAACAGCGGGAAAAACAGAACAGAGGTGGTGGAGGGGCCGGCATCCGTTACTTGCCAACCTGCGACCACCACGTAATACGTCGGCCACGAGGGCAGCACTGTTCCCAACATCGGCCTCTCCCCTCCAGAAAGCTTTAGCTAAAAAGCATCCCATGGGGTCCTAGTGCCTCCGGCTGGTACCCACCAGTGATGAATGGTGAAGACTGATACAGGTAAGATCATATTGGAGTGAGCCCAGGGTATGAGGGCAAGATCATGCACACAGGGAAGAGAAACCCTGAAGCCACCTATAGGTTGGGAGGGGAGTTGCTGGCAATCACAAGGGAAGAAAGAGACTTGGGCATCATCATCACAGATGACCTTAAATAATCCAAGTAGACCACTAAAGCAGTAGGTAAGCCTAGAGGGATGTTGGGGTGTATTAATAGGGGTATCACAAGTCGTAAGAGGGAGGTAATAATCCCTTTTTACAAGACACTGGTTAGGCCCCATTTGGAGTACTACGTGCAGTACTGGTGGCTGCACCTGCACAAGGACATTAACATAATGGAGGCAGTCCAGAGAAGGGCAACCAAAATGGGGCAGGGACTGCATCAGAAAACATGAGGACAGACTACAGAGCTCAATATGTATACCCTAGAGCAAAGGAGGGCAAGAGGTGATATAATCGAAACATTCAAACATCTTAAGGGCATTAACGAGGTGAAAGAGTCTACATGTTTCAATATAAGAAAAACAGCAGGACAAGAGGACACAGCATGAGAGTAGAGGGAGGCCGATTAAGGGGTAATGTGAGGAAGTTCTTTTTCACAGAAAGGGTGGCGGATGCATAGAACAGCCTACCTCAGGAAGTGGTGGATATGAATACAGTGCAGGGCTTCAAACAGGCATGGGATAGGCATAAGGGAGCAATACAGATGAGTATGAATAGATAGGCCATTGACAAAGTAAAGACCTATGGCACATTCATAAGGTAGAAAAAATGGGCAGACTGGATGGGCCTTGCGGTCCTTATCTGCCGTCAACTTCTATAGTAGGTAGGTGTGTGAATCAATGGTAAAGATATTCCTGGAAAATCAAGAATTACAGTGGCATGCTGTCCTGCCTGGCATGGACATCGAGGGCATAGTGCTTCACAAAAGTGCGAACTGTGCTCCAAGGTGCAATTCTGCAAATACCATCAGTGGGCACAGGCCAGGGATGTAGCAACTGTGCTGGTAGAGCAGGCATGTATCTGGCACTCTAGCTTGACCTGAGCCATGGTACAGATGTGGCGCACAGGCAGAAAAGCACTTAACTGTAACAGGCTGTCCCTTTCGATTAGGACAGAAGGAGATAAATAGCTGTTTGGATTGCCTGAAGTCCTTCGTTCTGTCCAGAAGGAACCTAGGGACCCTCTTAATGTCCAGAGAATGGAGACTGTGCTCGCCTTCATTCTGGAAGTTAGCAAAGTACAGTAGGTAGGCAACACAACTGGCTGGTAAAGATGGAACTCTGACACCACTTTCAGCAGGAACTTGTGGTGTGTGCGGAGAACTATCTTGTCCTTGTGGAAAGAATCTATGGAGGACCTGTGAGCAAGGCATGAATTTCAAATACTCTGCGAGCAGAGGTAATGGCCACTAAGAATGCCACTTTTCAAGTTAAAAACTTCAGCTCACAGGTTGCAAGGGGCTTAAAAGGTTTGCGAGTGAGCATGTCTAACACTAGGTTGATATCCAGAAGACCAGGTGTGCAAAATGCTATTAAGGAACCTCTTAAACACTGGCAGCTGTGCCAGGTGGAGAGTACTGATGGGACAATGGTATGCAGAGATAGCACACAGGTGCACCTTCACTGTAGAATACTGTATGCCAGCATTGGAGTGGTCCAATAAGTGATCCAGAACCTTGTCACAGGGCACCCAAAGGGGTCCGTGCAAGTTTTGGAGCACCAAATGGAAAATCTTTTCCACTTGACTGTGTAAGTTTTCCTACTGGAAGGCTTGCAAGCAGCCAAAAATATTTCAGGGAACCTCTAATATACCCTGTATCCATTCACTGTTATATGTTCAGAAGTGAGGCCTGAAGATGAAGTGAGCACAGACTGGGATGGACCCGGTTATGGTGAGTCACTAAGTCCATTCTGAGTAGAAGAACCCTCTGAGTGCTAGTAGTCTGTTCAACAATCGAAACCATATCTGTCGAGGCCTGCAGGAGTGACTAGTATCATGTTGCCCCCCATGCGCCTCCAGCTTGAGCAATTCCCTATGCAACACAGGAATTGGTGGGCATGCATACAGAAATATATTTTGCCATTGCAGTCTGAATGCATCCTGACAGAAAATGTGTCCTGGATTTTTAGAGCAGAACTGAAGCAGATCGGCGTTCAGTGGGGATACAAAAAATGAAGATTACGTACCTGCCATAATTCTTGATCTTCCTGGACAGGTCTTCACCGTTCAGTCACATGGCGTAGAACCAAGAAGTGTGACTAAATGGTGGAAACAAAGTCCAGAAAGATCGTCCACATGTTGGGTACAACACCTGAACAGTGACCTCACAACATGTGGAGCTAGTAACCATTCGTGAGGACTGGCCTCTGTTCGGTTGAGCTCGTCTGCCAGAGTGTTCTGGACTCTTGGCAGATGTACTGCTTGAAGCAGGATCCCCTGCTCCAGGCACCATTCCCACACTCTCACTGTCTCCCTGCAGAGAGGGTAAGAGTATGCTCCTCCCTGCTAATTGATGTAGAACATGACAGACAGACTTGTTGCCTGTCTGAAGAACCGTTTTGTGGCTAACTAGGTCCACTGGAGCTCCCAGGTTGCACAAAACTGCTTGTATTTCCAGCACACTGATATGGAGATGAGTCTGATGGGTCCCACTTTGTGTTTGGAGGCCCCGACAGTGGTCCCCTACCCCAACAAGGAGACATCCATGATAAGAATCACTTGAGGCTCTGGTTGGGAGATGGGAAAGTCCTGGAGAACTATATGACAGTAGGCTGAATTCAAAAGTGAATTTACTGTGGCAAAGTGGAGGCTCATTGGTTTGAACCCTTAGCCCTAGCACATTAACCCCAAGCGGGTCTTTGTCAGGGGGCAGGTCTCTAGTCTATAGCTGTTTGGGCTAGCAGCCCTGCTTTGCACCCCCTCAACTCCTGTGCGTGACTTTTTTCTACTAAAGCCCTGAAGGAGACTGTCCTCCACTTGGCACCATGTGAGTGACCGCACCAGGGGCTTGGTCACCTGAAGAGGGTAGGTCTGAGGTCTGATGTTTGTGACCACTGAGGAGACTATTAGATCTAGCATGCACTGCATGGAATGGGCTTGCACAGTTTTGTGTTCCATGATGTAGCATGCATCTGCAGAATCACCAGCAGCCTGTTCTCTGAAAGAAAGGCCTGGACCTTGGTCATGTCTAGTAGAGATACTATGAACAGCAGCTGCTGTGAGGGTTGGAACTGAGACTTTTCCAGATTCAGCAGAACCCCCTATTCAGGATAGGAGCTGAGAGGCAGTGACCACTGCTTGTTAACGTCTTCTGCCTGGCTGGACTGGCAATCAGCCAGTTCAACTGTGGACAGACCTGGAGTACTTTCTCAGAAGCGCTGCGAGTACTGCAAAGCACTTTGTAAAGACCAGAGGTGCCAAGGAAAGACCAAAGGGCAGGACTTTGAACTGGCAATGCTGCCCCAGCATGATAAAGTGGAGGTATCTGTGGTGACTGAGGAGTACCAGTATGTGCTGATAAGCACCCTGCTCAGCTCTACTATGAAACACTGAGATGTGCCAAATGAAACTGCAGCAAAGCTTGAGGGACGCCCCATGAGGAAGAGTTTGTTTGGATCTGAACGCAGGACAGTGTGGAAAGTGACTGTGGTCATGTTTTTTTTGTTTTTTGGTTTTCAAACTAAATAAAGAGTTTTTTTGTAAACTGCCACTTGGGCATTGCTGCAATTTCATTTGGCACGTCTCAGTGTTTCGTAGTGGAGTTGAGCACTTTTACTTGTAGCAAGTTATTCTAATGGTATCGCAGGAGTGCACAGAGTTGTTTGGTTAGCTTCAGCTTGTTAGAGGAGTTAGGTAGCCAGTGTCTAAACCCGCACACATGCAAGCTGCTGTAACCCCCCCCCAACCTAATAAATCTTCATTTTCTGTTCTGTTTAAACCACCAGAGAACTGCCACCTTCTCTGGAGTGTGCAGAGGAAGAGAGAGCCTTGGGAGGACACAGAGAATCACATTGTAGTGAATTGTCAAAAATTATTGAGACACATAAAGGCTAAATAACAAAATGGATAGCGAGCAGGAGTTCTATTAGACAGAGGTAGATGTCTCTTCAGATCCTTGGCACATGCAAGTACAAAGCTGTCTGAGATCATTTCAGTGTTCCTTATTTTCAATACAGATCACAGAAACGGCATCAGTAAATAAACAGTAATTGTGTAAAAAAGAATAAAAACAGACTGCCGTTTTAGTCTGACAGTCTCACCTTGGAAGCGGTGCTTTTCCCCCCTCTTCTTTTATTCAAGCACTGAGTGCTAATCAACTACATATGAATGTGGAGCTTTTTGTGCACACTCCCTCTGACAATACTCTGCTTTTGCGAGAGCATATATGCTCGTACCCTGTTATTACCTAGTATCACTACATATATGCAGCAACAGTTATAACGTCATAAAATGACGTGTCTCTGAGTTTGCTGAATACGAGCATCAGAAGGTTGTGTTTTGGCAGACCTGTCAAGGATGGATCAAATCACAATACACAATAAAAAAAAAACAGATGAGAGATAACAGACATTAGGATATGTTTTTCAGTCAAGTTCAACTGTTTCTAGCTATTTGTAATGTTCTAAACCCATTCCTGTCCCCTTTAATCCCAGCTAGATTCAACAGGCTAGTTAGCAATTGTTTCTGTTTACTGAACTACAACTGCAACTTGCATGCAAGAGCTTGCACTCTGTTTTGGGCCAAGTTTGCTGCACGTAATAAACTTTCTGACAGCAACCACACCAGGAAAAAAATTGTTTTTCCTTCTCCCTTTCTACCAGGCAGGCACTGATACAGCACTTCCCAGCTACTGCATGGCACAGTCGGCGTTAATTTATTTTATACAATATAGTAGTACAAAAATCATCTTATATTGCAGAGTGTTTCCACCTTGGGTGAACCAGGGCAAGTCAGAACTGGGGCTGAGGGTCCACAATCCACAAAGTTCAAGAACAAGAAACAAAATGACAGGAAATTGCAATTTTTTTTTGTTTTAGCTCTGTGAATATGCTGCATCACTTCAGAATCATCACTCTGTCACTGACCTTGTTAGACAAAATGGTCCTTCTCTTGACAAATTATTGCTTTGCTGATCTAGCTGCTCCTCAGGAAACAACATGAATGCCTCCAGTCCAGGACCACATACACTCAGTGGACCCCGTGGGACCCCCCCCCAAACTCCAACAACAGGCAGCAGTTTTTTTCCTCTGGCCCAAGCCTGGAACGAAAACTCCTCCTCTGGGATGCCGGAGGGAAGGGGAAGGGTTTGACCGTCAGTCTCCTCCACACAGCAAAATCCAGGCTGTTCCTGCAGACAGGGCCTGCTCTGCCCCCCCAAGCTGGCTGCTGCTCACTCTCTTCGCAATCACTGGTCCACAGTCCCTATTCAAGACTGGTAGTGGGGGGGCATCTAAGCTGGCTCGGCAGGTCTGGAATCAGCTACTATCCAGGGAAGAGCGTCGCAGAGATGCCGCCTCAGCAATCCACCAAATCATGGCAGGCCTGAAGAAACAGACTAAGGATCAGCCTTCAAGAACAGCCACGCATCAGCCTGTCAAATTTATTTCCTAGCCTGCTAATTTATTCTCTCCTTACAGGTGAGCCAGTTCTTACTTCCCCCCTTTAAGGTGCCTACTGCTTGCAGCGGTTCAGTTCCCCGCCTCTTCCCCCTCCTTTCCCACGCACACCATGTAAGCCAGTTCGGGGGGTTGGGGGGCTTGCCTCCATCCACCCCCCCAGCCCTAGATAACACGGGCCAGGACTGTGCAGGTGACTGCCCGGCGTGATGCTGGGATCTCTGCTTGGGGTGGGGGTTGGGGAGTCGGGGTCTGGGTGGTGGGATAGGCACTGCCGCTATGGGTGGGTGGGACTGGTTCTTCGCTAGGCCCTGGCTGCCCTGACGACTGAGCCTGAGACAGGTCAGTGGCATCTTCTATTTACTGAATTTTTCTGGCTATTGAACAGCCCAGTGGCTACTGATTTCGCTCCTTTTACCTTCTGGGCATGGGGCTACAACTGTGCGGCTCTATGGGTCCACGACATGCCTTCTAGGGTCCCGGGCCTGCCGCCATGAAGGGTGCATAAATTAGATCAGGCACCTTGGCACTGGATGGGTCGGCCCCTTCGGGACCAGAGGTAGGTGCTCCATGGTCCAGATTATGGCCTCTTGCCACCATGGGCCCTCCTGGAGTTACATTCTCTCTGTTTTGAGGCATTTTGACCTTGTGGGTATTGTCCACGGGGTGGGTTGGGGGCTGGCTCCTTCCCTCCCTCTGCACTCTCCCTGTGGTCCGTGAACCCACCGAGGCCCAGCACTCGGCAAATAACCCCCAGTAACCACTGTTTTCTGGTCGCTTATACAAATACTGTAATTGAGTTTGAAATTGTTAAACATGTTTAAAAGCTATCGCCATGGAGGAGTCAAGGCATGACTACATCCGCCTCCCCTCCCTTTTCTCCGGACGTCTACGTCTAGTGCCCTCAGGTAGGAACAGGCCACACTTGGCACAGCTTGGGTGTTAGGTGTTTTCAGCACCTAGTCCCCATGGAAGCCAGACCTAGTTCGGCAGGCTCTGCCCAGTTTGCAAGTGCCTGTGTAGTTACTGTTCTCCCCTTACTCTTACTGGCAAATGCCTGCTTAGTCGTTGTTTCCCCCACTGTTTCCAATTTTCCTGTCAGATATTCCACCTCTAGGTTTCATGTTGGAGGGTTTGTTCTCTCACTCCTCTACAAGCAGTCACTATGCCTGGCCTGGAGATTTGGTTCAGGACTCGGTTACAGGCTTTAGCCTGGGGGTTAGGATATTTAAATCATATAAGCATATCTTGTTTTTGTTCAGGCTTAAAGAGCAAGTAGGTACATACTGTCAAGCACCCAGCTCCCCTCAAACATATATAATAGCAGATCTGCTCTACTGTTGAGGGGCATTAAATCATATGCGCCCCCTCTGGTTAAAAAAGTTATAGCACTCCAAATCTGCACCCTCATAAAAACCAAACCTTGTCTGACACACCTCCTTTCGTGATGTCAGAAAATTAATACAGAGGGTACATGTCATTAACCTGTATGTGTGCGATATGTCTATGGCATTTAGTACTATTTAGAAGTGCCATGTAGAAAAATCAAAGCAGCCGCTGGAGTAACAGTCCCTGTTTACTGGAGCGGTCACTTTCATTGTTCCAAGTGGCAACTCTAAACAGTGCTAAATGTAATTGATAAATGGCACCAATATAGATATATGGAGCACACACAAGCAGTCTTCATTTTTTGACATCACAAAAGGAGGCGTGTCAGACAAGGCTGGGTGCCTGACAGTAGGTACCTGCTCTTTAAGTATGACTAGTACACATGTCGAACTTTATTCTCTGAATGTTAATGGACTGGGCAGCCCTATAAAATGCACCAGGAAAATGTTGTTAAAGAAGAGTCAGGCTGTGGTTGTATATATTCAGGAGATCCACTTGTCAGCTGATGAATATAAGAAACTGGTTGGCAGGGGTTTCACTGAGGTGGTCTTCTCTGCATTCGGGAGAGAGAGAAGGAGGGGGGTCGCCATACTGATTCCTAGCCACACTGCCTTTCAGTTCACAATGGAATGGGTTGACCCGGAGGGCCGTCTGATCATCGTACAGGGGCAGTTACAGGAACGAGAGGTGACCCTGGCAAATATATACCTCCCCACTGGTGCCAATATCCCGACCATCCGACACCTCCTTAACAAGATTGTGGAATTGACCAAAGGGACGTTGATCCTGGCGGGAGACTTTAATATAGCCCCAAGCCCCAGTTTGGATTCCACAAACTTCTCTGAGGTAAACAACCTGCCACTCACAAATTCTTTAAACATTTTGTACAAGAGGTGGGCTGGCTGGATGTGTGGCGATCCCTCCATCCCAGGAGTAGAGGATACACTTATTACTCTGCAGTACATGGTACTAATACCCGTATCGACCACTGCTATCCTCAGAAGGAAAGTCTGGAAACAGTAGTAGGTGCCTCAATGGGGGATACTGCTCACTCTGACCATGCCCCTTTGGTTATCTCGTGGGACCTGGGTCTGAAGAGGCGTAATAACTTTTGGCAGTTTAACCCAATCCACCTCAAGAAGGAATCCTTTAGGGAGTTCCTGAGTGACAAACTCTAGGAGATCTTGGAGGACAACGCAGACCCAAAAATGTCCTCTTCCATTACATGGGATACCCTGAAGGCAGTTCTAAAGGTGCACCTAATTAAGCATACAGCCTCCCTGGTGAGGATTCAAAAGGAGAGGCGCATACATCTAAAACAGACTTTGCATTTCCTGCAGTCTGCACACCAACAGGGGGACCACTCTGTTGCCGCCCAGCTTACACAGGTTCGGTGGGACTTGGACGCTCTCTGCACCCAGCAAACAGAGACAGCACTCACTTTTTTGAGGCAGAGGTATGAGGAAATAGGATCACGAGCATCCTGCCTGTTAGCCTATCGCTTATGTACGCAACGTAAACTCTCAACCATAGCGGCAATAAAAGACCCTGCCTCAGGTACCCTTCACACAAAGCTCAGTAACCTTACTCAGGCATTCTATGACTACTATAAAACCTTATACACCCCTGAACGGCCAGCAGCCCCGGCTGCTACTGACACCTTCCTGTGACTCTGCATCTCCCGGGTCTGAGTCAGGACCAACAACAGACTCTGATGACCCCCCCGTCACCCCGGTGGAGCTGGCTGCAGCCATTTCTAGATCCAAAACCATGAAGGCCCCAGGCCCTGATGGCTACAGGGAGGAGTTTTATAAATGCACTGTGCAAACAGTCAGCTCACTCCTACTGCAGGTCTACAATGAGGTCAAGTAGGGGGATTCCTCCCCCCCTCCAAGCTGGTCATATGCTGCGTTTTCCCTTATCATGCAGCTCCTACAGACTGATCTCCGATCTCAATATGGACTACAAATACCTTATGTCCATTCTGGCTCATCGTCTCAACTCAGTCCTCCCCACTCTGATTAATCTCGACTAGACAGGCTTTGTGATCAATACCTGAAGAGCTCTCCACCTGGTTCACGAAATGCAGACCCAAAAAGCTCCCTCTGTCCTCCTCAGCCTAGAAGCTGAGAAGGCTTTTGATACGGTCTCCTGGCCTTTTCTTTTTTCCACCATGGCGAGGATGGGTTTTCCTTCCCCTTTTATTACCATAATTAAAGCATTATATGCCTCTCTGCAGGCCTGCGTTAAGGTCTCGGGACATCACTCTAGTTACTTCCCTCTCTTTAAAGGGACTAGGCAGGGCTGCCTCCTCTCTCCCGGACTCTCTGCCATTTTCAGTGAGCCACTGGCCCAGGCAATAAGACTCTCCCCCCTAATATTAGGTGTCTGGCTGGGGGGGGATGGAACACTGCAACGCCCTGTATGCGGATTACGTCCTACTTTTCCTCTCAGACCCATCCCAGTCTATCCCTGCAGTGTTTCAAATCCTCAAGACTTTTGCGTCATGTTCAGGATACAAACTTAACACCTCTAAAACTGACGCTCTTGTGTTTCGTTATAACCCCCCTCCCCCGATCCTTTGGCAGGCCTACCCGTTTCAGTGGGATCTTGACAGAGTGAAGTACCTGAGTACCTATATATCCCATAATGCAATGGGAAATAATTATGACCCCTTCCACACCCAGCTCCAGCAAGATATAAAAATTATGTACCTACCGTAATTCCTGATCTTCTCTTGTATCTTCACCATTCATTACTGCTGGGTGTAAGCCGGAAGGGTGCACCTGCTACAGGAGTTTAGTTTTTTTTTTTTTTTTTTTGGGAGGGAGGAGCCGGTGCCTAGCACCGCCCAGCGAGTGACGCCTACTGCAGTGAAGGTAAGGGCGGCCAGAAAGCCGCAGACCTCCTCCATCCCAAGTTCTGTGTCGGAGAGGCGAATAGAAGAATAAGAGCGAGGCAAGACAGCCGAGGGATAGTAAAAGGAAAGGAAACAAACTGAAAAAGGAATAAGCCGATAGAGGTCAGGAAAGAGGAGAACCTTATCCTAAGGGACCACAAGGCCTCACTCCTGGGGCGGCTCCGAAGGGGCGAAGAAGAAGAAGAGGGGGAGGATGCTGGGAGGAGGGAAAATACTGCCAAGTTGTGAGTTAAATTGGCTTAAAGATTATCAGCTCGGAACCAAAGGACAAGGAAGCAAGGATCCCTTCAAACAAAACTGGCCTAAGGTTCGAGCGAACCATTTGCACAGCTTGATATACAGAAGGCAGATTTCCTACACCTCCCATTATCCCGAAGCCCATCACTCAAGCTGAGAGCTCACAGATTGCCAAGGCACACAATCTGTTCCAGAGGGAGAGTGCCCAACTTAGGAAAGGGGAAAAAGGATCCCACTAGCACATTACCATGTGTTAATACAGGGGGGGGGAGGGATTGAAGCCCTAAAGAGGGCGGGATTCAGTAATGAATGGTGAAGATACAAGAGAAGATCAGGAATCACAGTAGGTACGTCATTTTTATATCTTCCCTTGCCAATCTTCACCATTCATTACTGCTGGGTGAGTACCAAGCCCCCCCAGAGGGCGACTAACATAACCCTGAGTGAACAAGACCCTCAGCCTCCTGTTGGTGAGAAACAGGAGGAAAAAACCCTGGTCGTACTAGACTGGAAGCCTAACGCCGAGGAGAGCTAGAAGGTGTCCCCTGAAGATGAGGGGCCCCTGCAGAAGCCTCCTAGCCCTGGCAGAAAAAAGGCGGGTCCCTCGGTAGGTGGAGTGAATCACCCTACGCCGGGCCAGGGGTGACAACCGTGGTAAACGAAGCCATGCCGTCTGCCTAATGCATATCGCTGTCCCCGCAAGCCTTGAAGCCACCTCACTGGCATCATAAGATGCCCTTGCTTGGTGCTTGCCAGTTCTAGGCCTATAGCGGAGAGGGCAGTGGCCTGTCAAGACTGCTCCGTATCAGGCATCGATGCTAGCACCTGAGCCAGCATCGACCACAAGTGCCTGTTATAGGCAGCATGGTGTGCCTGATGTGATGCAATGCACACTGTACGAGAAGAAGCCCCCACCAGTCGAATTGTAGGGAATCAGAGTCCGGTGGTCGGTCGTGCGCCAGGCGCCCGGAAGGGGTCCATAGGAACACCGAGGGCGGGTTAGGGAGAGAATCTAGGGACTCAGACGGAGCACAATACCTCCTCCTGCAGGCTGCCGGGGCTGGGAAAGGGTCGGCTGGAGACTACCAGGTGCGGATAGACGCCTCCTGGAAGGGAATCGGACAGGATGGCACCACCAAGTGCTGGGCACTGAATTCGCTGAGGAATTCGCATGTCTCCCGCTTGGTATTGTCCCGTCTAACAAAGGAAATATGGAGATCCCCAACCATCCTCAAAAGGAAACGCTGATATTCAGTGAAATCAACATCGAAAGAAAGGTGAGCAGAAGGTTCCTCTCCCTCTGAGGAGGGAGCCGAGGAGGAAGGGGAACTCGAATGTCTAGAAGACTCCTGTGGCGGTGGGGACAGGCGAAAGACCAGTTTGTGCATGTACCTAACATATGATGGGAAGGCTGCCGCAGTGCCTCTGAACGTCTCCCAGGATAACGGTCCCGTAGGACCCACGTGGCCTGGAAGAGAGGGGGTGGCTGCAGAGGAATGGGAGAGGGACACCTACAAGGAGGCTACTGTCCTCTGCCAGGGCTCTGAAATCCAGGGAATGGAGCCTGAGGTGGAGGGATCCCTGAAATCAAACCGGGTCGCATGACAGAACCCTGGGAATGCGAACTCCAGAACAGCCTAAATGGGGGATCTCTCCTGTGACGCACCTGGGGTTGCATAAGTCCAGAAAGGCAACCCACAGCAGCGCCACAGGAAGGGACCCCTGAACATAAGAAGGAGAGGTGGGGCTCGGCGCTACGGCTCCTCCCTGCACCCCGTGGGGTGGCAGAGGAGTGTCGACACCCCTCACCCTGACCCCTCAGATTCCGAGGACATTCTCCTCCTCGACCCCAGTGAAGGGGTCCCTTGATCCAGGGGCCTCCCTCGACGAGACTCTGATCCCGAGGGGTGCAGCAGTACCAAGGCTGGCAGCAGCCACCGCCCCTCTGGGGGGACAGTCCCCTTCCCAACCCCCAATCTGCCCTCCCTCATGGATCCCAGGCCACCCCCAGCCTGGGAGTCCTCAGAGGAAAACCGCTGTGGAGATTCAGGGATGAGGGCGCTGGGCTGCTTGACACCGTGTCCCACAGAGGATTCTGATTCCTAAGAATCAGGGAACCAGACCAGGTTCACATCTGAGTCGTCTCCCTCCGAAGAGGGGTCGAGCAGGAGGACCTCAATGCTGGCCACCCCGAGAACTCGAGAAACAGCATCTTAACGGCACCGCCGGGCCATTCTGCAATGCTGGCTGCTCCCAGCGCACTCACCAGCGGCTCCGGAACCTGGCCTTAACCCATCTACGCCCGGTCGAATCCCTGCCACCAGATGTTACTGAACCCAACATGACGCCGCCAACGGAGTCGAATGGGTCAACGGCGCCATGAGTGGCATAGAGAACCAAACTGGCGCCGAATGTGGCACCGCTCCGATCACCGGCACCACAAAAGGCACCAGGATCAGAGACGGAGCCAGAAGGCGGTGTCGAGGGTCCGCCAGTGCCGGGCCCAACAACCATGGGCAGCGACACTGGGGAAGCCTGCACCTCAGGAGAGGTGACTGCATAGGCAGTGTCAACGACACGACCCCGAGAAGGGCCACGATATTCCTCTGACACCGCAAAAGAGGCATCCTCCTCGGCAAGGCTTGAAGATGAGGAGGCCTCCTCCTCCCCAGACCATATAGGCCTGGGAGGGGACCCGGAGAAAGGGCCTAAAGACCTGGCCTGGGAAGCCCGAGAACGACGCCGTCCTCTGAAAGTCGACGGGGCCTTGCTGACTTTGAAAGTGTGGATTTCAAGAACGTGGCGATCCGCCGCCCGGTGACGCTGAGGGTTGAGGGCGCTGGATGCTGCACCTTGATGGCCACACCAATTAGAACGGACTCGGTGGCCGGGGTCGGCAGGGGAGAGGGAGGATCGAGTCCCAACGGATGCCTCTCCTCATGGGTGGGAAACCAAGAATGCATCTGCTTGCATCCCCTTCGCAGCCAGTGGAAGCAATTGACAACTGAAGGGTATAGAGGCGGCCCGCTCGGCGGAGCCGGGAGGGGGACGCCTGCGCGCATGAGTGGTCTGGCGTGCTGACTCGGGACATACATCCTATCGTTCGACGTCCCAGAGGGTAGGGGGAAACCAGGAAAAGAAAAACGGAAAAAACACTTCTCGGCAGCCCTAGATGATAGTCTCTCGGATACCGAGACCATCAAAGAGGGACACACCCCACTGTGCAGGAAGAGAGAAGGAGGCACTCTAGGGGTAGATCCCACTGAAGGTGGAATGGGGGATGAGAGGAAAGAAGGAGAGGGCTCCAAGAGAAGGGAAGGAGAAGATAAAAAAGAAATACAAAAAAAAAAAGAATGTGGCGATCCATGGAAAAACAGGCATTGCATCTATCCATATCATGGCTAGGTCCCAGGCACCAAAGGCAAACATCATGTCGGTTCGTCTTGGAGAAATGGCGGCCACAGGAGCACCTATGCATGGGGGCACGGCCCGCTTTCAACTTTTGCCTGGCTCCCGAACTGGACATGATGCGAAAACAATTTAATACACAGAAAAGCTCCCGGTGCCATCAAGAATAAAAAATAAAAGTGTCTTACTGGTTTCAACGGCGTCGGGAAGTCGAGCCAGGATGAAGGAGATCGAAACAGTCATCGAAAAATGACACAAAGCCTTATGGCGCAGCAGCAGACGGTTTCACTTGCGTAGCAGGTGTAGCCTCGACAGCGTGAGAAGCATAACTGGGACAGAGGAGGAGGAGTCTGCGGCGCATAATGGCTGCCCTTTCGTGACGGCAAAACCTCCCAGAAGGGTGCGTAAGCTCAGCCATATACTTCAGAAGTAATGAATGGTGAAGATCAACAAGGGAAGATCTGGCCAAGTGGAGTGTCCTTCCTTGAACTATACCAGAGAATAGAGGTCGTCCGGATGGTGATTTTGCCTAGGGCCCTCTACCTCTTTCAGAATGTACTATTGCACTTACCTACAAATTATTCCATATTTGGAATAAGACTCTGCTTGAATTTATCTGGTTAGGTAGGCGCCCAGGAGTGAAGTTCACCATTCTCTCTCACCACAAAAAACAGGGAGGCCTCGCCCTCCCCAACCTGCGGCTTTATAACGGAGCCCCCTACCTATCTTTCATTGTTGCTAGATACATGGGGGCCTCCCCTGCAATCTGGAGGGAGACAGAAGAGGGGCTATTCCCCTATGACGAAATGATTAGGGCTACTCTACACCAGACTACTCCCCACTAGAGCCAGACCCCTTCCCAGCCCTGGATTCAGCACCAGGTCAGGACCTGGAATGCGATCCACAGGCACCTTTCCCTCTCTCCATTCCTGACGTTACTTTGCCCGATTACTCTGTTGGAGAATTTCCTCCCTGCCTGGTTGGATCATACATACCGTAGTTGGGGCCGCTTGGCTCTCTCCTTTCTCTTTCAATTTCTAAACGGTCCCATCTTTAAGACATTTCAGGAGATGCTCCATTCCCATGAGCTACGTCAGATAGATTATTTTAGGTATCTCCAACCGAGACACTATTTTTATCCCCTTACCACTCCGGCCCATCACCCTGATGGATACCCCCCTCTAATCACACTCCTCCAGGGTCTCTTTTTCTCTACAGGGCTGCCACACGTGATTTCTGTGATATACAAGGCCCTCCTGGGCACAGTAGGGGAGTACCCCAGGCAGATCCTTGACAAATGGAATGAGGAGTTAGGAGCGAGCAACATGCCTCAACAATGGGACGTCAGTTGCCTTGCCATGTCTAAACTCACATTTTCTCATACCTGGCATTTCTTGTTCTGGCAACTCCTTATCAGGTATTTCCGTACACCCAGATAACAATGAATTTTATTTGGGCTGGCAGTATAGCCTAGAGGTTAGAGGAACGAGGTGTTAAAGAGCTTGATACATCCAGCAGACCAGACCTGAGTTTGATTCTCACAACCTCTACTTGCATACTGTGTGACTCTGAGCAAGTCACTTAACCGCCCAGTGCTCCCAGGTCGCCCCTGAAAACAAGCACTTGTGCCTAGTGGGCCTTACCCAGTTACCGAAGACTAAAATAACTAAAAAAAATGTCCTCTACCACTTATGCAAAAAAAAAAAAAAAAACCTAGAAGTGCCATTTAGCAAAAATGCAGGATCACTGAATACCCCTTTGTATTGCCTTTCAGCTTCATCAAGGACCATGGAATACTGTTCCTGCTATGATGCACATCCCTCGTGAGCTTCCCTTTCCCAGTTATCACAATTTATAAAATAGGCCATGGAAATCCTGTAACCACAATGGTCGAATCTAGTCACACATGAATACTGAATATTTTCTAATGACCACACATCTCACCCTAACCACTTTTTTTTGAACAAATAAAACCCATTTTATAAGTGGAATAACACATTCCAGGGTGTGTGGTCATAAAGGAATAATACACTTTTTGGGTGGTTGCAGCACTCAGTTACACCTCCTGCCTAACAAACAACTCAAGGCATGCATTATTCCCTTATAACCACACATCCTATCATGTGTTATCCCCTAATTATAAAACTGAGAAAAACATAGTACTTTTCTTTTCTTGTTGGCGTAGTCTCATCTCTCTTCTCTTTGGAACGTGATTCGAGTTTCTCCTTATCTTTCTTATCCCGCTCCTTCTCTCGTTCCAATTCCTTTTCTTTTTCCTGCAAGATAAATAAATGTATAAAATGGCAAGAAAAACTAAAGAAAGATCATTGGTCGAGATATGTCACCTGACCGTCCATTAAAATATGCAAATTACATACCTACCGTAATTCTTGATCTTCTTGGACGAAGTCTCCTCCACTCATTCACACTAATGGAACTACACTGGAGGTGCTAGGACTCGGTGGGAGCTAAAAATCTTCAGGAGGGCCGACGCTGGGGAAGGACCACGACTGCGCGGTGCCGCAAGACTGGCTCATGTCATATAGGCTACCTCAGTGTCGACCCTCCAACCGCCTTAGTACCTTTTTTACTGAGGAGGTGCAGCGTAAACTAACCTAATGAACTAACATATTCTGGATTTTAAAGTCTGCATGACCCGTGTAAGAAGGGTCAACTCCACAGAGTCTTCACAGCCCAAATGAGGAAGTGAAGGCAAAAACAGAATGAGTGAGTTCGGGGGATGGTGGGTGGGCATGTGAATGAGTGGTGGAGACTTCATCCAAGAAGATCAAGAAATATAGTAGGTACGTAATTTCCATATCTTCCTGGACATAAAGTCTCCACCACTCATTTACACTAATGGGAAAGCACCGAGCTAAAATAATCCCCCGAGACGGGCAACAGGAGAGAGGAACTCACTTAGGACAGAAGTCCACTAAGGATTGTCCTGCCAAAGGACTGATGCTGCCTGGCACGGACATCCAAAGTGTAGTGCTTTACGAAGGGGTGAACGGAGCTCCAAGAAGCTGCACTGCAGATGTCCGCAATGGGCATGTTTTGGATTTCTGCCAGAGATGCCGCAACTGCTCTGGCAGAATGTGTGTATACTCTGCCTTCCAGCTTAATCTGTGCCATGGAGTATCACGGAAGACATGCCACTAGCCATGCTGAAATGCATCTGATAGCAACAGGCTGACCCAGCCAGGCCGTGCTGAAGGAGACAAACAGTTGTTTTGATGTGCGGATTGCTTCACTTCTGTCTAAATAGAACCGCAAAGCTCTCTTCACATCCACAGAATGCAGGGTACGCTCCCAATCATTCTGGAAGTTCGCGAAGTAGGTTGGGAGGACCAAGGGCTGATTCAGATGGAATTCTGAGGCAACCTTGGGAAGAAACTTAGGGTGAGTTCTAAGAACCACCTTGTCTTTATGAAATACAGTATATGGAGGGTGTGTGACCAAAGCATGTATTTCAGACACTCTGCTTGCGGAGGTAATGGCTACAAGGAAGGCGGTCTTCCAAGTCAGAAACTTCAGCTTGCAAGTAGCTAGGGGCTCAAAACATTTATGGGTGAGCACGTCTAGCACAAGATTAATGTCCCAGGCAGCTACTGGTCGTCTTACCGGTGGTCTAGTATGCAGTATGCCCTTAAGGAGCCTCTTGACCACACGTAATTGAGACAGAGAACGGAGTGTACGGGCTCATGGTATGCTGAGATCGTGTAAAGGTGACCCTTCACGGTTGAGTATTGCAGGCCTGTGTTCAAGAGATCTAGAAGATACTCTAGGACTTTGTTTGGTGGGCAGGAAAAAGGACTCCAAAAGGATTTTGTGCACTATATGGAGAAATGGAAATTACGTACCTATCGTAATTCTTGATCTTCTCTTGTATCTTCACCATTCATTACTGCTGGGTGTAAGCTGGAGACGCGCACCCGCCACAGGAGTATTTTTTTTTGAGGAGGGAGGTTAGCTGATGGCACTGCCCGACGAGCGACGCATCACGTGGTGTGCAGGGTGGCCCTGCTTGCTGCAGACTCCTCCTTCATCCCAATTCTGTGTCGGAGAGGCGAAATAAAAGGACTAAAAGAAAAGCGAGGCAAGAGAGCCGAAGGATAGATAAAGGAAAGGAAACAAACTGAAAAAGGAATAAGCTGAAAAGAGGACAGGCAAGAGAAGAACTCTAAGGGACCGCAAGGCCTCCTTCCTTGGGCAGCTCTGAGGGAGAAACAGATAAGAGAAAGGAAGAAAGAAGAAAATGGAAGAAGAGGAGAGGATATTGGGAGGAGGGAAAAATACTGCCACAAATTCTGAGTGAAACTGGCTTGAAGCTTATCAGTTCAGATCTTAAAGCAAGGAAGCAAGGATGCCTTCAGACAAAACTGGTTTGGATGGTTCAAACGAACCTTCTACACAGCTTGAAACAAGACAAGCAGATTTCCCTACACATCCTGCTATCCTATTACCCATCACGCAAGCTGAGAGCTCACAGAATGCCAAGGAAAACTCTGTTCCAGAGAGAGACAGACCCCAACTAGGTAAAGGGAGAAGACCCCACTAGCACACAGATATGTGTTGGTACTGGGGAGGGGGGGTGGAAGGGAAGCCCCAAGAGAGGGCAACCTCCTTGTCAAGATGGACAAAGACAGAGAAGGAGCTCCTTCTGACTCGCTGGAGAAAGCAGGGGCCAAATGGACCAGACCACCAGTTCTGGATGGTAATTTTCGAATTGGGCTACAACAGGTGTTGACTAGCCCCGGTCTGCCATTGCCAGGTAATCCAGGGACACCAGCCAAGTCCAAAGACTGAGGGTTAGAGGACTGGCTCAGAGACTAACCCTGTCATCTGGAGATTGAGCTAATCTGGCCCAAAGGTTAAGTCCCCGAAGGCAATACCCTCCAGGAAATCAGAAAGAGTTCCATTAGATGAAAAGGACAAAGCTTCGCCCACTCTCCCCCTACTCAAATCCTTCATCATATTTTTAGAGAATAACAGAAGGTCCCAAGAAACTAGAGGGGGAGGAGGAGCAGGGCGAGTAGGGTGGGAAAGACACCCAAGAAATGAGGCCCATGAGGGGAAGGGGGTGGGATTCAGTAATGAATGGTGAAGATACAAGAGAAGATCAAGAATTATAGTAGGTACCTAATTTCCATATCTTCCCTTGTCAATCTTCACCATTCATTACTGCTGGGTGAGTACCAAGCACCCCCGAGGAAGCCTGAAATCCAGCCCTGAGGGAACAGATCCCTCAGCCTCCTACTGGTGGAAAGCAGGAGGGGGAGACACTGACGAATAGACTGGGACAGTCTAAGGTTGCCGAGGGCGAAGGGGTGTCCCTCGAGGCCGGGGGAACGGAGGATGGCCCTGAAAAATCCTCCTTGCCCTGCGAGAAAACAGGCAGGTCTCCCGGAAAGCAGAGGAAATCACCCTACTCCAGGCAATGGGTCACAGTCTGGACAGACAAAGCCATGCCATCCGCCTTATGCAGAGTGCTGTCCCTGCCAGTCTGGAAGCCACCTCGTTGGCGTCGTAAGATGCCCTTGCTTGGTGCCTTGCAAGCTCCAGACCCTGTGCAGAGAGGGCAATGTCTTGTCTAGACTGCTCCATATCAGGCACAGATGCCAGAACCTGCGCTAGCATCGACCACAGATGCCTGTTGTAGGCAGCGTGGTGTGCCTGATGTGAACCTATACATATCAACACGCGAGCTGAAGAGAAGACTCTTCGTCCCCACTGAACAAATTCAGCAGAATCCGGATCTGGGGGTCTACTGTGTGCCAGGCGCCGAGGCCAGGAAGGAGTATCTAGGGACGTCAAGCCCGAAGGCGAGTGAGGTAGGGAACCTAGAGATTCATGGGGGGGGGCGCAATATCGTCTCCTGCAGTCTGCCGGGGCTGGAGAAGGGGCGGCTGGAGACTGTCAGATGTGGATAGATGCCTCCTGGAAGGGGATTGGCCAGGAAGGCACCACGAGGTGGCGAGCGCTGAATTCACTGAGGAATGCAAGTGTCTGCCGCTTGGTATTGTCCCTGCGAATGAAGGAGCTACGAAGCTCCGAGACCAGCCTCAAAAGGAATCGCTGATATTCAGTGAAATCAGCGTCGGAGGATAGGTGGACAGAAAGTTCCTCTTCCTCAGGAGAGGAAGATGAGGAGGAAGTGGTGCTTGAATATTCAGAGGACTCCTGCTGCGGGGGAGATAGGCGGAAGACCTGTTCTGC
Source organism: Neoceratodus forsteri (assembly GCA_016271365.2). Taxonomy (NCBI): domain Eukaryota; kingdom Metazoa; phylum Chordata; order Ceratodontiformes; family Ceratodontidae; genus Neoceratodus; species Neoceratodus forsteri. The sequence goes on from CM028137.1 coordinate 306,116,188, forward strand.
TCATGGCCCTGACATATGATGGGAAGGCCGCCGCAGTAGCCTGAAAGTCTCCTGTTAAGGGCCCCGTGGGCCGGGAGAGGTGGGGGAAGGGCACCTAAGAGCACGTGCCTGGCCTCTGCCAGTGCTCTGAGATCCAGGGAGCGAAGCCACCAAGACTGGGGACCCTGAGAGCATACCGGGATGCAAGGAGGTAACTCGAGAAAGCAAACTCCGGAAGAGCCCAGAAGGAGAATCTCCCCATGACGCGAATGAGGTTGCATATGTCCAAAAGGGCAACCCTCAGTACCGCCACTAGAAGGCGTTCTGGAGACCTGGAAAGAAAGGCGAGGCTCAATACTATGACTCCTTCCCACACCCTGCAGGGCAGTGGAAAAGCACCGCCACTCCTCACCCTGACCTCTCAACCTCTGACTCTGAAGCAGCCCTCTTCCTCGACACCAGTGTAGGAGCTCCCCGCTCCACGGGCCTCCAGAGGGAGGCCACAAAGGTAGGGCTCTCTGCCCCTTCCTGAGGAGCCTGAGCAGCACCACGGATGGCAGCTGCCTGGTCCCTCTCAGAAGAGGGTATCCTCCCTTGAATCCTGGAACGATCACCCCTAGAAGGTCCCAGGCCACTACTAGCCATGGGACCCCCACAAGGAACCTGCTTCGGGGACTCGGGGAGAGGAACACTGGGCCGCCTGACACCCCGGCCTACAGAGAGTTCCGAATCCGAAGACTCAGGTTGCCAGTCCAGGTCCACCTCTGAGTCATCCTCCCTCGAAGAGGAGTTGAGCAAAGTGACCTCCATAGAGGCAACCCCAGAAACATCTCCTGTGATGGCACCGGGAACGGCACCGACGAAGGCTGTGACGTTGCCAACGGCACCGCTCGAGTCCCTGGCCCTGCAGACGGCGCCAGAACCCACAACGGAACTGCTAATGGCACTGCTCGAGTCCCCGGCACCATGGACGGCGCCGGAACCCAAAACGACATCACTAGGTGGCATCGAGGGTCCACCAGTGCCAGGTACCACAACCGGAGGCTGCGACATTGGGGGAGCCTGCACCTCTAAGGAGGTGACTGCTGGGACGGTGCCAATGATGCAACCCCAGAAGGAATCGCACCATTCCTCCGGCGCCAAAGATGAAACTTCCTCCTTGGCAAGGCTGGAAGTGGAGGAGGTCCCCTCCTCGCCAGGCCATATAGACCCGGGAGGGGACCCAGAGAAAGGGTTATGAGATCTGGCCTGGGAGGCCCGCGGGCGACGTTGTCCTCCAAAAGTCGGCAGAGCCCTGCCGATCTTAAACACATGGATTTCCAGTACATGGCGGTCCATGGAAAAACAGGCATCGCAGTGATCCATATCATGATTGGGGCCCAGGCACCGAAGACAAACATCATGCCGATCTGTGACGGAAAACTGACGGCCACAAGGGCACCAATGCATAGGGGCACGGCCCACCTTGGATTTACGCTTGGCCCCCGAATTGGACATGATGCAATATTATTTTATAAAACAGCAAAGATCCCGGCGCCGTTGAAACATACAACTGAAACGGTCTTGCCGGCTTCAATGGCGTCGCAATGGAGAACCGGGATGAAGGAGTCAACAAACGGTGTAGAACAACAAAGGCCTAATGGTGCAGCAACAATTTCACTCGCGCAGCAGGTGTAGCCTCGACAGTGGGAGAAACAGAACTGGGATGGAGGAGGAGTCTGCGGCACCTAACAGCCGCCCCTCGCACACCACACAGTGCGCTGCTCTCGTGGGCACTGCCATCGGCGCCGACTCCTCCCTCCAAAAAAACAAAAACAAACAAAAAAAAAACACCTCCCATGGCGGGTGCACACCTCCGGCTTACACCCAGCAGTAATGAATGGTGAAGATCGACAATGGAAGATCCGCTTCCACTTAGCCGTGTTAGTTTTTCGAGTTGCTGGCTTGCATGCAGCCAACAGAATATCCAAAACCCTACATGAAACGATAAACATATTCACCTCTATCTCTTCAGGAGCCAGGCATGGAGCTGAACGGACTTCAGGTTGGGATGGACCACAGGGCCCTGGGTCAGCAGGTTCGTATGAAGTGGAAGCTGCCTCAGAGAAGTTAATGATAATCTGTTGATTAATGGAAACCAGATCTGATGAGGCCAGAATGGGGCGATGAGGATCACTGCACCTCCAGTTTGAGCAGCACCCTCTGAACTAGGGGAAAAGGAGGAAATGAGTATAGGAAGCGTCTTGTCCACTGCAGTCGGAATGCATCCTGACAGAAAACGCCAGGCTCTGGATTTCTGAAGCAGAAGACAGGCAGTTTTACATTGAGTGAGGATGCAAAAAGGTCCAGGTCTGGGGTTCCCCACTCTTTGAAAAGCGACTGCGCAACGTCTGTGTTCAGAGACCACTCGTGAGGGTCTGTCTCTGTTCTGCTGGGATGATCCGCCAGATCGTTCTGTACCCCCGGCAGTTAGATCACCTGGATCAGTACTTTGTGCTCCAAACACCACTCCCACACTCTCATCGCTTCCCTGCATAAGGGGTAAGAGTGTTCTCCGCCCCTGCTTGTTGATGTACTACATCACTGCTTTGTTGTCCATTTGAAGGAGAATGATCTTGTGACAGAGTATGTACTTCAAAGCTCGGTTTGCATATAGAACAGCTCTCATTTCTAGAACATTTATGTGAAGCTGAGACTTGTCCTGATTCCATCGACCCTGGGTGTGGAGATCCTGGTAGTGAGCTCCCCATCCGAGTAGGGATGCATTCGTGGTGACAGAGATCTGAGATTCTAGAAGGGCGAAGGGATAACCTTCCAGAAGGTTGTCTTCCCGAGTCAACCAGGTGAGTGACCACTTCAGGGATTCCGTCACCTTGATGTGAAAGGACTGTGGATGCATGGCTGGTGACCACTGAGTGCTGAGCATCCACTGGGTAGTCCTCACGTGAAGACGAGCCAGGAGCATGGTGAACACTGAAGATGCCATGAGACCCAGCATCCGCTGCATCGAGAGAGCTCGAACCAAGTTGTTCTCCCTGATGAAGTGGGCCATCTGAAGGATGTCGTTCTGCTGTTCTCTGGAAGAAAGCCTTTTGTGCTGGAGGTATCCAGAAGGGCTCCTGTGAAGAGGAGCCATTGGGAGGGCTGTAGCTCCGACTTTCCAAAATTTAGCAGGACTCCAATGAATGTGAGGAATTTTGAAGCCATAGCTATGGCTTCCTGAGTCTCTTGTCTGGAGGGACTTGCTAGGAGCCAATCATCCAGATATGGGAACACCTGCATGCCGAGCTTTCTGAGATGTGCTGCGAGAACTGTAAAGCACTTTGTAAAGACTTGAGGCACCGAGGATAGCCCAAAGGGCAGGACTCTGAACTGGTAGTGTTGACCCAATGCAACAAATCTGAGGTATTTGTGATGGTTTGGGTGTATGAGAACATGCTGGTAGGCGTCCTGCATATCCAGGGAGGCCAGCCAATCGTTTTGATGAATCAGAGGTAAGAGTGTACTGAGTGATATCATCTTGAACTTTTCCTTGTAAAGGAATTTGTTTAACTTCCTCAGATTGAGAATTGGGCACCTGCCACCTATTTTCTTTGGAACTAGGAAGTAATGGGAGTAGAAACCTTTGTTTTGCTGATCCAGCGGGACTACTTCTACTTCCCTGTTGTTTAGAAGGCCTTGAATCTGGGAAGCAAGAAGGTCTGGCTGAGAGACGGACAGTCTGGGCTGTCGTTTGAGTGGGTGATCCGGAGGGGTTTCTGAAAGGTTTAGAAAGTACCCCTCGCAGATTATCCAGAGTACACACTTGTCTGATGTGACTGACTTCCACTGGTCGTAAAACTAAGTCAGATACCCTCCTACTGCCGAGGTAGAGTTCCCCTTGGACAGCTGGGGTGGGACTTGGGCTGGAATCTCAGAGGGTGGTACCAGGCACTTTGGGGCCCTGTGCCTTCTGCTGCGTTTTCTTTTGTGGCTGAGGGGCTTGGTTTCTGTTGAAGCCCCCTTTGCCTTTACCATGAAAGGACAGATGGTTATGAAACTGATGTCGGTTCCTGCCCCTTTGAGGGGTTGCGGATAGCTGTCTGGCTCTTTAGATAGCCGTTCTAGTTTTCTGTGTGGCCTCTAGCTCCTGCTCGACCTGAGGACCAAACAGGTACGTACTATCAAAAGGCAAACCCATAACTCTCTGCTGGGCATCATTCGTGAATCCCGACATGCATAACCAAGAGTGGCATCGGGTGCATATACCAGCCACTGCTGCTCTAGAAGCAGTGTCAAAGGCATCCATAGAGGCTTTAAGCTGCTGATTAATGGATTCAATGCCTCTAGTAATGGTTTGAAGGAGCTCTGTGTTAACTTTTGAATCTGGGAGAGCTTTTACCATGGCCTTGAGCCAATGCCACAGTGTATACTCATATTGAGAGAAATAATCCTGACAGCTTGCAATGTGCATGCCCAGGGTGAAGGCAGCAACGACTCACTTTCCCAAAGTATCGATTTTGCGAGATTCCTTGTTTATTGGACGTGCCGTAGATTCTTGAGGAAGAACGGCCTTATCATTCTCAACCAGGACAACTATGGCATCAGCAAAGGCTTGCGAGGCCAGAATAGGACGATCCTTGGGAGGGGCGTATTTCCTATCTATGGACTTAGCCACAGAGGGAATAAGCGCCGGATTATCCCACACCATTTGTGAGAGTCTCAAAAGAGGGTTGCATGGAAGGAGTCAATTCCACTGGAATGTCCGGAACGTGCAGGTACTGCAGACGCAGCAATTTCCCAGGACTGAGGTCTGGGGGGAGAGAGGGAGAGACAGAGAGAGAGAGAGGTATTCACATTTCCAAGCAGAGACTTAAACGCCCCGCCCTCCCGCCAGTTCTGAGTTGCCATACAGTAAGAAAAACAGGGTTGGTAGGGTGGGACAAGACAGTCCAAGGGACAGATAAAGGAAAAGATATAATAAACAAAAGGAGAAATAAATGACCAAGAGCATAGATGAGGGAGAAAGAGAAGCTAAAGGGGATTGGGAGGGGCCCCAATCTCTGGAAGAGGAAAAGGAAAGAGAGGGAAAGGGAAGGAGAATTAAGTGGGAGGGGAGAGGACAAACCAGGGTTCGCGGTCTGGTCCCCTGGCTCTTAGATGGATGACTGCCCAGGAGTAGTTAGGAGCCTGGCAAGGCTGGATGGATTCAATGCACAGAAGTTTGACCAAGACGTACTCCAGCAAGAACGCCTTTTAGAGTTGTGGATTAAAGAGGGGAGGGGGACCAGGAACCAAGGGATGTTCTCTTCCTTATCCAACTAAAAAAAAGAGGAGAGAAGGAAAAAAACACCTCTAAAAGAAGTAAAGGACAGTCCCAAAGGACAAGGGTTAAAGGGAGGAGAGATGAGGCAGTCCTCCACATCCCACCCTTTAAAGGGTGGGAACCAAAGGCAATAAGGAAAAACAGCCCCCCTGACTCCCCCCACCCAGCCAAAGGCTGCAGGAAAAAAAACACCCCTCGTGCCGAGGGTCTCCACTCCTGACCCAACCGGAGCAAGGCACACAGAGGGAGGAGGACCAGAGACTGAGGCCACAGGGGATGGTGGGTGGATTTTGAGATAGATACACAGAAAGATCAAGAATTACGGTAGGTACATAATTTTCATATCTTATCTGTGTCAATCTGCACCATTCATTACATTTGGGTGAGTACCGAGCCCCCCAAAGGGGCCCGAGACCCTAAAGGACTAAGTCCCTTAGCTCCCAGTGGGGGAGAAAACACTGAGAGGGAGAACCCCTATGGGCCCGGCGAGGCCAGAGACTGGGGAGACTAAGACGGGACACCCCCCCCCGGAGACGGCAGGAGGTTGCCCCAATAGACGCTGCCTCACTCTAAGGGAGAAAAGGTGGGTTCTCCAGTAAGTGTAAGAAATCACCCTGCGCTGGGCCAAGGGTGACAACCGGAAAAGACGAAGCCATGTCATCCGCCTAGTTCAGATCGCTGTCCCTACAACCCTGGAAACTACCTCGTTGGCGTCGTAACATGCCCTCGCTTTGTGCCTTGCTAGCTCCAGGTTACGTGCAGAGAGTGCAATGGCTTGTCTGGTTACCTTCGAATCAGGCAAGGAGGCTAGGAGCTGACCCAGCCTGGACCACAAGAACCTATCATAGGAAGCATAGTGGGCCTGATGAGCAGAAATCGACAGTAACAACCGTGCCAAGTAGAAGGTCCTCCTCCCCCAGAAGTCAAAATCCACAGAAACTTGATCTGGGGGCCGGTCACGGTGGAGGGCACAAAGCCCATCGGGAGTGTCCAGCTGCATCAGTCCTGACTGAGGATGAGGCATATGACCTGGAGATTCCGGGGGGGGGCACAATACCTGTGGCTCAGATCCCTAGGGTCTGGGACTCCGGGAAAGGGTATTTGCCAGAACCGCAATGAAGCCTCCTGGAAAGGAGCAGGCCAGGATGGCACCACAAGGGTGGCCGCACTGAAGTCGCCTAAAAAGGCATGCGTCGAATGCTCTGGATTGTGCGGAGGAGTGGGTGGGGTGATATGCAGGTCTACCATCATCCTCATGAGGAAACGCTGACACTCAGCAAGATCAGCAGCAGGGGAGATGTGGACAGAAGGCAACTCTCCCCCAGAAGAGGAGGATGAGGAAGCGGAAGACCTCAGAGATCCAGAGGTTGGCTGCTCAGGGGGAGGGTGGAACACCCGCTCGTCCATGGCCCTGACATAAGTAGGTAAGTGTGGAGCTGCACCCCTAAACTTTTCCCAGGAGAGAGTTCTTGTAGGACCACAAATGCCTGGGAGAGCAGGAGATGGTGACAGAGGAATGGGGGCAAGGTCCACAACAGAAGAGGACCGTCTTCTGTCTGGGCAAGACAGCGCACTGGAAGCCTCCAAGAAAGGAGGAGTTCCAGGAAGCCCAACAGCCAACAGCTGATCAACCACGCTGGAACTGCCTAGACCGTGCCCTGAAGAATCCCCGTGAGGTGACCGGGAGCGTGTAAACCCAGGAGGACGGTCCCTTCCCTCCAAAGACCAGGGCTCTCTTGAGGAGACTGAGAAGGAAGGGCGGGGGTCTGCGCTGCAACTCCTCCCCGAACCTTTTTGAAGTGGCTAGTTTTCCATTAGCAGGTTATACAGACCTGCCACTAGAGGGATTCTAGGTCTTCTACATAAATCGCTGTATTCATTCATGGGCAATATGGCCTGCATTGTCATTCTACTTCTTTCCCGGTTCTGCTACAAGGGAACTTGAGTCTGAAGGGTGGATGGCCACTAACTAAGCTGCTCCTGCTCTCCTTGTTCCCCTTTCTGCTGTATTTTCTCATCTAGGTTTTAAGTGAGTACCTAGGTGGGCAAATTTCTTGCCTAGAAAATATTGCACTAATACAAATTACGAGACCACTCAATCTGGGACCATGGCTCTCCTTATTGTGTTTTTATTGCTCCTAAGGTGCAGAGTCTTCAGCAATACAGTACAATTCGAAGTACCTCAATGCAATTCAGTTCTCCAATGTACCTTATCAATACCTAATGTTATAACAGTCTACCGTGCAGACACTATGTCATTCTCCTCTCCCCTTTTAGCCTATTCCCCCCGGTTAGTCTACACCCCCTTGCTACTGTCCTCACCTATGTCTACCCAAGCACTTACACTGATCACTATCAACTGTCATTACAGTGGTGCCACCTTCTTGGCAGACTGATATGGGTTGCCGAAGAAATAAAAAGCAGTCTCCATTCTTATAAGCTCCTTAAAGAAAGTTATACTTGCTTCTTCTCTGCTCAGGAAATGTGGAGCTCAACCCTGGCCCCCACTACAACTTACCTCGCTTATCGATTTTATTGAGGCCACAGGTCTCAAAATGATGATGGTCAACATTTTAAGCCTGCCTAAAAACTTGTACAGCTGCAAGCCTGGGCTGCACACGTTAACCCAGACCTTATCATAATTACTGAGTCGTGGTTAAAAAAGACGAGCACTGATCAACAAATATCACTGCAGGGCTACAATTTATTTAGAGCAGATAAGAGAGTCTAGAGGCGGGGTGTGGTTATTCACGCCAAATCTAAGTACTTGGTCACCAATATTAGTTGCAAATCTCTAGCCAAGGAATTTGAGTTAGTTTCATTGAGCCTTCATCTCCCTCCTCGAATGTATCACTATCCTAGGTGGCTATAGACCCCCGCCTGGTGGTGATGAAGTCCTTAATCTTTTGAAATCCATGTTCAGAGATGCAAAACTGAAACAATATTTCTAGGAGATCTAAATATGGACTGGCTGTCACCTAAATCACACGGCCTCAAATCCCTTTGTGACGAGCGAGGTCTTGGGCAATTAGTCAGTGAACCTACTAGGAACAACACTCTAAATACTGCCAACAGTTCCATTCTAGATGTGGTACTAACCACCCATCCACACAAAATATCTAATTTGGCAGTGTTTCACAATGACATGAGCGATCATGGAACTGTTGCTTGCATAAGACCTCAAATTAAGGCCGCTCGCAACTCATCTTTATAACAAAAGATCCTTTTCGCAAATTCAGTGCAGTAAACTTCCTATCTGACCTGAGCATGATCAGATGGCAAGATCTTTACTAGCCAAAGATGTCAACAAGGCAGCTTGCATCCTTAATGACAAACTCACTACAATAATAAATAAGCATGCCCTTTCATCAAAGTAAGGGTCACGGAACAATTCCAACCCCTGGTTCACCTCGATCTCAAGGCAGCCCTTACAGCTCGAGATAAGCTCTGGGTAAAGCTAGACATTCCAAAGAATCTTCGATTGGCAGGCCTTTAGAACAGCCAGGAATAACTGTGTGAAAAAACTTCGCTCTGCTAAAGCTAACTATTAAATTTCTACTCTCGAACAAGCTAAAGGTAACCCTAATAAAATATGGAAGACTATCAAACTATAGAAGGACGGTCCATGGCCCCCTCTGTCCCAACAAAGATAGTTGCAAGTGGCAAGATTGTGGAAAACAAGTCCCTAATCCTGGAGGAACTTAACTCCCACTTTGCCACAGCTGGATTAGCTTTTGACTCATCACCTTATGCTGGTGCTGCGGTGAGCCAGCATACCCTCCCGCCACATCTAGTCCTGCACCCAGGCCCTTCCAACTGCGTGAGATAACTTATAAAGAAGTAGAAGATTCTCTTCTTAACTTAGACACCAAAAAAAGCGCAGGGGACGATGGCTTGGAACCCTTTTTCCTAAGGTCAGGCTACGCCCATCTCACTGCCCCAATTCTCCACATCTTCAATCTTTCCATTACATCTGCTACTGTGCCGTCCTGCTGGAAATCAGCACATATCCTCCTCTATTTAAATCTGGTGACCCATGCGTATAAACAACTATAGGCCTATCTCCATATTGCCTGTCCTTTCTAAAGTTCTCGAAAACTGATCCATATTCAGTTAAAATCTCACTTGAAACCTTCTCTCTCATTAACCCAGCTCAATCTGGCTTCCGGGCTAATCATAGCACAATCACTGCACTAGCAAAAGTAACCAATGATTGGATCTCTGCTATAGATGCTAAGAAGATAACTGGTGCAGTCTTTTGGACCTCAGCAAAGCTTTTGATACTGTTGATCACAAACTATTAGTCAATTGCCTTGCAAAGTTGGGTGCCACATACCATATCACCCAGTGGTTCTCTAGCTACCTAACTGGAAGATTCCAAAAGTAAAGGCGGAAGGCTTTTTTCTGCTGCCTTGCCAGTTGCAAGAGGAGTCCCCAAGGATCCATCTTAGGCCCTATCTTGTTTTCTCTGTACATTAATGACTTAGATGCTAACATATTCACGTCCAATCTGCACTTTTTGCAGATGATACTGTGTTGTATACTTGCTCATCGTTATCTGAAGTCAAGGGAGTGCTTCAGCGGACTTCCGCACAACTTCAGCATAATCTAATAAAGGCAAAGCTTCTGCTCAATGCTAAGAAGACTAAAGCGATGATATTCTCCCGCAGTGCTGACTCAGGCCCCCCCATACCCTTGCCCAAGACTTCATTCTCACCATGCTAAACGAGCCTCTGGAAGTTGTAACCAAATTTAAATATCTAGGTATCTGGATCGACAATAAATTATCTTTCAGTGACCATGTCAAAGATGCCTCTAGAAGGTTAAAAGCAAGGTTAGGTTTCTTCTACAGAAATTGGCCCCTTTTCCCCCTTGAAACTCGAAACAAGCTTTAAGGCCACTTTTCTCCCCCTACTCGACTATGGCGATGTAATCTATTCCTCCACCACTCTTGCAAATCTAAGTAAACTGGACATCCTTTATCACCGCATGTTACGGTTCATTACCAACTCCTTACTGCTCGCACCACTGTGACTTATATGCAGCTGTTGGTTGGACATCCTTACTACTAGACGCCTGCTCCATGCTGGGCTATGGACTCTTAAACTGCTCCTCAGAAATTGCCAAGCTATCTCTCTTCCTTATTAGTATCTCACATAGTGCATACTGCTAAGAAAATCTGACTTTATTATGCTTGACATACCAAGGATGCGGACTTCCTTTGGTAAACGGTATTGCATATGCCCTTCCTCCATTTGGAACCAATTACAAACTGTGACTGAAACTCACTAGCTAGTTTCAATAAACTTCTACAAATCGCTAAGTTCAGCCAAAATAAAAGACACCTGTAACTGTCATTAAGTCTCTTCCTTCCCCATGTGTGCCATATTTATCCACTGGTAAGGTATAATTGATTTGTCATATTAACTGCTTTCCTTCCCTTCTACTCCTGGCTTTATCTTTTGCTTACGCCCACTGCTACTCTATCAAATCACTCCTCCCCCCATATCAGTTGTAGACTGTTGTTTGTTCTAGCTGTCAAAATACTGTATATGTATTGCACACACCAGTCATCATGTTTCATTTATCAGTATGCAACCTGTAAGTCGCTTCCCTGTCTCATATCAATGTTTACCACCTGCGGTCACCCTATGTGGTACCCTTGTATGTATATCCAGCCCGTATCATGTAACGTGCATTTCATATATATATATACTGTTATTACCTATCTGTGTTTGTACTTTAAGTGTTTATGTCACAGGACCTCCTTGTGAATGAGCTTGCTCAATGGAGTTTTCCTGCAATAAACTTGAACTTGAATAAACTTGAACCCGGGTGGGTCCCAGAGAAGGGCTGCTGCATTGAACCCCAACCCCTCGACCCCCTCAGAGTCTGAAAGAGCCCTCCACCTCGCAAACACTAGCCTGGGCTGTCCCCAAGGAGACCACCCAGGGAGTAGCACCCTCCCCTCCCGAGGGCGCTCTGGTCGGCCCAAAAGTTGGGCGATCCAGGCACACCACATGAGGAGGTAACCCAACTGAGGGGGCAGAAAACCCTCCAAGCCTAGGCTGCAGGGCAATAATGGCCTGGAACACCTCCTGCTGGTCAGCACCCCTGACCTCCAGACTTGGGGGTTACCGCCCGCTCCTCAGAGGGAGGCTGGTTCCGAAGTAACAGCGGGTCCAAACAAGACTCAAGAGTCCACCTCCGAAGAGGTAGAGACTGAAGTCCGGTGCCAGACCGTACAGGGACGCCTGCTCCTGTCTGGACTGAGGGAGGTAACAGTCCGGGTGTTTGCACCATAGTCGGCACCGAACTCCCCCACGGCACCGCGAACAGTGCCTGAGGAAGAGACGGCGCTAAGAGCGGCAGCAGAACTGGAGTCTATGTCAGTCCTGGCGCAACAAACAGCACCGGGGTCAAGGACTGCGCCAACAGTGACACAGACTCCCCCATCAGCGCCGCCAGTGCCACTGAGAGTGACACCTCCCAGCAGCACCGGAGCTAGACACGGCGCTGTCCCCAGTCAGAAACAGTCCAAGACAGCGCCAAAGAACTTCCCACGGTGCGAGAATGGCGTTGACAGCAGAGACGGCCCCCTCCTCTGTGGGCTGTGTAGAACCGGGAGGGGACCCAGAGGAAAGGCCGAGAGACTGCGGCTTGGCCCGATGAGTGCTCACCCATCCCCCGAAAGTCGGCGGAGCTCATCCAACTTTCCAAGTGCGCTGTTCCAGGACATGACGATCCAGAGAGAAACAGGCGTTGCACGAATCCATGTCATGAAGCGGGCCAAGACACGTAAGGCAACAATCACGCCAGTCGGTAATGGAGTACTCTATGGCCGCATCGGCACAGACGCATGGGAGGACGCTTCTACTTTGCTTACATTTGCATTCTGACTTAGATATGATCGACGGAAAACAATGAAAACAGACTGGTATAGTTGAAAATAATAAAGGAACAATCTTACCAAACAGCCGTCGAGTAGGGCAAAACAGAACCGCAGGTAGACTGGTGTCGATAGATGAACACTAGGCCCGAAGTGCATAGTTACTTGAGCTCCTCACAAGGTGCGACCTCTCGGCAGGATACAAAGAACTGGCGGGAGTGTGGGGCTGACAACAGCTAATGGTCAAGCCCACAGGCCACCAGTGCGTTGGCACGCGGTGCGGTGTCATACAAGGCTTGCCCGCATCCCAAAAAAAAAAAAAAAAAAAAAGAGCTCCGCTGGTTCGTGACCTCCGCCACATACCCACTGTGATGAATGGTGAAGACTGACACAGATAAGATCCCCGGTGCCAAAAGCGACCCTGGTGCCGGAACAGGAGGCGTCGCTGAGAATAGGAAGTGGCACTGGATGTGGTACCGGCACCAGAGCAGCTGGCGCCGGAGTCGCCGAACCAGAGGTTCCCAACCCCCAACTCCCTGAGGAAAGTCTGAGAAATTCAGCAGGAAATAAAGGTACCAGTGTTGACCCCTGCGCCACAGCTATATGAGGGGAAAAACAACAGAGTGTGGCATCGACGGCACCAGAGAAGGCGCCGCACGACTAGGAAGCCCCAACTGCCCTGCCCACAGGTCTGAAACTGAAAGGCCAGAAGGCCCAGGTGATGGACTTACCGGCTCAGGAAGACAGGACAACTGCCGAACCCACTGCTCCATAAGAGCAGCCCAATGGTGAAACTGCTCACCAGAGGACCCCCCAAGGCGGAGAGGGACTCTGGAATCGAGGATGTCAGTCACCAGAAACAGAGGTCGGAGGAGACTGAGTCGGGCCCCTGCCGCCGGTAACCGACGATCGATGCGTAGACGTACCAGAAGGCGATCTCGAGCGGTACCATTTCTTTTTCTACTGGGAGGCCGAAGCAGAACTTGAGGCTGAACGGTGCCGACTCCTCAACGAGGATCGAGAATGGGACCACTTCTTTTTGCGCTTCCAGGAAGACCACCCATCCCCGAGCACTGGACTGCCTGTAGTCAGACCACCCCTCCGTAGAGGGCGGCAGACCAGACCCAGCCCTGCAGACAACAAAGATTTCATGCGAAGTTTCCCTACCGACACCTGCCCCTGCCCCATTCTTGGTCGACTCCGTTGAAGGAGGGCTGAAGACTTTTTCTGACAAAAAAAATTCTACTTAACTATAATTTTTTTTTTAAACTGATAATAAAACCATAATCTAATCAAATAATAAAACGACTACAGCTGCTGTTGAATAGACGAAGATTTGACTCCCGGCAGGCGAGCAACATCGTCACTGAAGCGCACTCGACGGCAGGAAAAAAGGAACTGAGGCGGTTGGAGGGTTGATGCCGAGGTAGCCTATACAGCATGAGCCAGTTTTGCGGCGCTGCGCATGCGCAGTCCTGCACCGGCCCTCCTGAAGATTTTTGGCTCCCACTGGATCCTAGCGCCATCAGTGTAGTCCCATTAGTGTGAATGAGTGGTGGAGACTTCATGCCCAGGAAGATCTCCATAAACGCATGGTCAGATGCCAGTCTCATTCCCCCACCAACCCCCCCCCCAAAAAAATTTACCTATACAAATGAGCCATTTTGTAAGTGTGATAAGGCATTCCAGTATGTGCATCATAGCATTTGAATGCACTTCCCACAGGCATAAGGACACTCAGCCTTCTGCCTCTTGCCTCACTATGTCTCTGAGGCATGGATTAAAAAAGAAGAAATTCATTCGCACCTACTGTAACTTCCTTTTCTGGAGAATAATTATATGCGGGGTTATGTGCTCCCCTACAGGGGTAGCGGTATAGCTCAAAGCTGTGATCTCAGGCAGAGCCCCTTAGGGCATGAGGATTCTGGATGCATCAGCAGTCAAGAGTGGCGGAATGATGACCCACGTCAGCTGATGACATGCATGTCAGCTTGCTTGGGGAGAGAGTGAGCAACTTCCAGCATAGCACAGGAATGCTGCTATGGATGCTGGCAAGTGGCCAGCAAGACCAAAGTCATTCTGTGCCCACAGAAAGAGCAGGCGGCTGACAGCACAGCACCGAAAGCACTGCTATGGATGCTGGTAAATGGCTGGCAAAATAGAGGCAATAGTGTGGTTGTGGGGAAAAAAGCTAGTGGGGAAGCACTACTATGGGTGCTGGCTAGTGGCCAGCAAGACCGAGGCAATAGTATGGTAGAGGAGAAAAATAGTGCGAAGCACAGCAGCTGACAGGACACAATCTAAAGGCAGCCTCAAACTATCTCACACACACCGAGCACAATGTGCTTTCAAGAGCTGCCCTTATAACAGCATCAACACCGAAATGAGCAGACAGACAGACACAGGAAGTACTGGCCTCAGCCACATACCCCAATGAGACTGACCTGAATTTCAGGAAGAAAAGGCAAATTACAATTTAAAACTTCTGCTTCTCTGTCCAGAGCCCCAGAAGCAAGAAAAAGGCACCGTACTGGTGGCAGATTAGTTAGTGCCACCACCAACCCTAACTGACTTAACCCCCTTCCCAAAAGTAAAGGAAAAAGAAAAATTACTTACCTGAGGCACCAGACTATAAAATGTTTATTTTTTTTAAAGACCTAGATGGAAACACCTTACAAAGAAGGCCAGTGGCCCTCATTCAGGCACTGTAAGCGTTAAAATGAAAACTGGCTAGCAGGACAGTCAATTTGTAAGTCGCAGCTTAACAGGCACAATTTCTAAACTTGAGTGCTCCCTGTTGCCAGGTAGCTCCAACCTGCCTTAGAGATGCACAAACTTAGAGACAAAAAACAAACATTTAAAAGCAGAAAAGGCCAACTCTCCAGAGAGTTCTGCCCTATGCATGCTACCCCCTTGGTGGTACAGCTGAAACTGGGTGGCTGATGCAACTGGAATCCTCATGTTGTTAGGGTTCTGTGTTGAGGTCACAGTTTTGAGCTGTACCACTACTCCAGTGAGGGAGCACATTACCGATATTTAATTATTCTCCACTGACAATGTGGAGTGATTCAGAATCCTATAATGCACACACTGTTTAGGCTTACTGCTTATAAAATGAATATCACCGCTAAGGGAACTGGCGTTGGAATTAACTGAACCCCTGGCAGGGCTATTCAACAGCAACATTAAGATGGTGATTCTAAAAGACTGTACGGTAGTGGACATAGTTCTGCTACTCAAGGGTGGGGACAAACAGCAGTAAAGTAACTACAGACCTGTCAGTCTTACAGTGGTAATTGCACAAAAGTTGACAGGTGTTGCAGTATAACGCAGCTGTGGTTCAGTATTTGTGATCTGTATGACATGTATGTTTTTTTACCACAACTACGACACACGCTGAGGGTTGAGGTGCTAGATGCCTTACCTCGCGGCACGCTGGTAACCCCCGGCCGTCGGAGGTCGGCAACGGGTGGGGTGGAGGGTGGAGCTCTCCTCTCTGGGAAGCTGTAGTGGCTATCCTCAGTTAATGGCTGTCTCCTAGTGGAGGCCAGAGACAGCACAGGCCCAGAGGGTGCCAGGCATTAGGCCAACGGGGTGGGTGGAAAGGGGTCGTTACTGGGGCCGTAAGGCGCATGCACGCCTCCATACACATACGCTTCTGCTCCTGGGGCACCTGGGAGAAAATGGAGGAGAAAAGCACCATCGGCAGGATGACGACAGACTCCCCTCAGGTGCCGCTCCCAGGCTGGGCATAAGGTAAGCCCCAGTAATTCCGGGGGATGGGCCCAATGGTAAGGAGCAGAAAATGTTAAATGATTTAAAAAAAAAAAAACATTTACGACACACCACCACAATACCAGTCATCATTTACACAATTACCACTGTACCTCCGTGGTGGGTAAAGTGATGGAAACACTAGTGAAAGGGGACTTAGTGGACTACCTGGAGAAAAATCGGCTCCAAGATAATAAATAGCATGGGTTTGTGGCAGGAAGATCTTGGCAGAGCAATATAATTGTATTCTTTGACTATGTAACTAAGACAGTGGATAAGGGTCATGCAGTGGGTTTATTCTACTTAGACATCAGCAAGGCAATTCGACTCAGTGCCACACAGAAGGTTGACGAAGAAGCTAGAGAATCTAGGTGCAGCAAAGGACAGAGGTTGATGGGTGGGAAGTTGGTTGGAAGGGTGGCAGCAGAGGGTGATGGTAAATGGAGTCTGATTGAGGAGAGGGCGGTCTCCTTTAGAGTGACACACGGATCAGTCCTGGGTCCAGTTCTTTTCAATAGTTTCAGAAGAAGGGATAAAAGGCAAAATGCATCTCTTCGCAGATGACAGTTTGCTCTGGGGTGGGGTAGGGCAGACAGCGAGGAGAGGGTAAGGGAGATGCCAAGGGACCTACAAAGGCTGGAGAGGTGGTCCAGGGTTTAGTAGCTGAAATTCAACACCAAAAAGTGCATGATGATGCATACAGTGAACAAAAACTTTAGAACAGAATTTGTGATGGAGAAGTTTAAACTGGGCACCACTTCTGAGGAAAGGGACGTGGTTGTCATCATAAGTGACTCCCTTTAACAATCTAGTCAGTGTAACAAAGTTTACAGTAAGGCAAACGGGATGCAAGGCTGTAATGTGAGGGGTTTTGACAGCAGAAGGAAAATACTGGTTACCTACTTCTAACCATAGTTTTACTAGTGGTATACAGTTCACATGCATATTCTGGTAGTCCTCCTGGAGACAGTTGAGTCATCGGAAGTCTTCAAGCCAAGCTCTTCCTACCACCCAGGTGGTATATTCTAAGGCTCCACCCTGTGACATCAGATACTGCATGCTGGAAGCAGGGATCTGGGTGCCACTTGCCAAGGGAGGTTGGGTGTGTTGTGTGGATGTGAACCATATACCACTAGTTGAAATGAAAAGTACTCAATGTAATTCTTTATCTTCCACAATATCATCACCATTCATTACTGGATGGGTCAGTGCCAGAGGCGCTAGGACCCTGTGGGAGCGTATAGCTGTAAAAGTTTAGAGCTGGGGACCGACGTTAGGGATGGCGTCGCCCATGAGGCAGATCTATGACATGGTGCTTGTGGTCTGGCCGGTAACCGATGCTGGTTCCCTGCTCATTTCAGTTCTGTTCGCCAGTAAAGGAAACAAAGGGTAAGAAAAAAAGGAAAAGGTGGGTGGGGGTGCAAGACTGCCCAAGAGATAGAACAAAGGATACAGGATATAGAAAGAACAAAGCAATAAAACCAGATTACCAGAGAAGAGAAAGAAGAGGCTGGTTGGGAGGGCCTAGGATGCAGGGTAAAATAATGACATGGGCAAACTGGACAGAGAGAAAAATTGCTAAGAGAAGAGTGCAGTGGGGATCCACGGGCTCCCAGCAGGCAAAATGTTACCGGTAAAAAGGTGCTCCAACAGCAGAGCAGACATCTGGGACTTCAAAGAGTAACAGGTAACAATCCTGAAGAGGAAAAATAAATTGGGAGGGGAGGATCCCTGCTAGAAACGAGACAGCCCAACTCAGGAAAGAACCGAAAAAAGATATCCTGTGGTTCTCCTTCCATTTCCTTTTCTTTTTTGATTTGTAAAAACTTCCCTTAATACAGAAAAAAGTAAGGTAAAGAAAAATGTAGAAGGCTGACTGGTCTGGCAATGCAGGAAGACCCGCTGCCAAGTGGGAATGGATAAGACTGCTAGGTGAGGGAATCCGAGTTGAGATTCCAACAGATTTCTCCTGATCCACGTCTTCTTCCTCCTCCCCTCCCTCCCCCTTTCTCTCTCTCTCTCTCTCTCTCTCTCTTTCTTTCTCCTAACAGAAGAAGGAGAGTAAGAACTCCTATAAACAGCAAGGAAGCCTTACAGATGCCCCATCTGAAAGGGGAAGGTGGTGTTTTTTAACAAACATTTTTTTGTTTAATGATGCAAAACAAATTGTCTACAAGAGGCCTAAGTATATACAAAATTATAATCTATGTTTATAGTTTTTGGATTTTATACCTTTTTTTTTAAATAAAGAAAAACACCACCAAAAAGGATACCGAAGGAGCTAAGGCATACCCTTCTAATGGATTTTCTCCTTTGTATTTTTTTTCCAGTTATGAAACAACTGAGCCAAGAACAGTAAAAGCAGAAGGAAAAAAGAGAGCGACAGAGGTGAACTGCCCAGATATCTGGTCATAGAGGGGGTGGTTGGCAGGCTGTAGTACTGAATGGTGAAGATATTCTGGAAGGTCAAGAATTATAGTCAGTACATAATTTTCTTATCTTCCAAGAAATGAAAATGACATAACCTACCATCATTCTTGATCTTCC
Organism: Neoceratodus forsteri; assembly: GCA_016271365.2. Lineage (NCBI taxonomy): Eukaryota > Metazoa > Chordata > Ceratodontiformes > Ceratodontidae > Neoceratodus > Neoceratodus forsteri. Next base: position 306,134,682 of record CM028137.1, read on the forward strand.
TGTATATCTTCACCATTCATCACTGGTGAGTCTAGCCAGAGGTGCTAGGACCCTGCGGGAGCTTCTAGCTTTTTTACCTAGGAGGAGGAGGAGCAGACAATGGTGATGGCACTGCCCTCGAGGCCAACGCATTGCGTGGCGCTTGGTGGTTGGGCAGTAGCCAGCACTGGCCCTTCCACCACCTTAGTTCTGTTCGCCACAGAGGAAATCAAAGATAGAGGAAACAAGGGAGGTAGGGTGGGGTGGGGCAAGGGAACCCAAGAGATAGAAAAAGGAAAGGATATGAACTGAAAAAGAAATAAGACGACCACAGGAAGAAGGGTAGGGCACTAGGAGGACTGGAGAAGGGGACCGCAACCACCGGGCAGGCCAGGAAAGAGGGAGGGTTAGAATTTGAGATGAGGACAGGCTGGCCCACTGGCACAGCGGCAGTGTTACTGCCTGCGACACCGGTGACCTGGTTTTGGCGGCGAGCTAGGGTCGTCGGAGGACTAGCTGGGGGAAGAAGGACTGAGTGCCTGATGGGCTGCTCTCCTTCTCCAGGAGGAGTGGGCAGCTCTCCTCGCTGCAATATCGCCACCACCTGGGTGACCACGGGTGGTGCTGGTGCAGCAGAGGAGGCGCAACGTTCTGGAGGGGCGGGCGCTGGCCAAGGACTGGAGTGGAGGTGCATCACAGTGTGCCTCCGACTCACTGGTCTTCCCCGAGTGCTTACGTCTGCAGGGGGCGGGGACCAGAACAAGGAAAAGACCCCACATCTGGGCCAGGCGACAGGCTCCCGCACTGAAGAAGCGACCGCAGAAGAACCAGGGAACTCCAGGTGCACGCTCCTCTGAAAGTTTGGAGGGGGGAAGGGAGTGCCTCTGCCCCACCGGGGGTCAGCCGCCTCAAGATGTCATACAGAAGAGCACTTATCGGAGCATCCCGGTCCTCTTGGAGTTAGCCTGGGTGGTGCATTGGGATCCCAGGAAGAGGGCTGACATGGTGACAGGACTGAAAAATAGAAAGTAAAAAAAAAAAAAAAAAAGAATATGAGGAGGGGGAAGAAAGCAAAGAAAGCAGAGAGGAAAGAAAAGGAAGAGAGGGAGAGAAGTACTCGGGGGCTTGAGGAGACTCTGGTGGAGCAAAAAGGACCCCTCCTGTCTGTCCCCTCTCGCTGCATACCTCTTTTATTTTGGGGGGGGGGAAGGAAGATTGCCAGAACCCCCAAGAAGAGAGCAAGAGAACCTCACAGGTTCAAAATGGGTCCTCGTGACAGAACCACAGGCTGTCGAGGGAAGCTGGCTACCTGAACTTTACAGCATAAAGAAGCATCAACTGATGTCAGAGACAAGACATACGGGGTAGAATTTTTGGACCAGAGAACCCAAACTCTCTCCCTCCCACCCCTCCACTAGAACAGGGATGCAGATGGAGTTCATCCCAGGGCAGGATCCCTTTGGAAAAGACCCTGATACCATGGAGGTCTCAGAACCTTGGAGAGGGAAAGATTCCCATGCCTAGGGCCGCAAGCGGTGAAGGCAGAGGTTTGATACGCAACAAGACCAATGGACCTAGGGAGTCCTGCCCCACGGGAACTCAAAATTAGGCACCCAAGGATAATATGGGTGGAGATAAGAGCTCCATGAAGGATGGGGGTCCCTGGAGCCTCACTGACAAATGTGGACCCCTGAAGAGGGCAGACCTACAACTCCAGCGAGGAGAAGGTGGTCAAGATTCTCCCTAGAAGGAGGAGGACTCATGATTAACTCTCCACAGGAGTCTCCACAAACATGAGGGGCCCCGAGGAGCCCAACATTAAAAGAGGGTTAAGAGCTCCTGCTTGCCCTCCCCCCAGAGGTGGGCCCCTGATTCTTTAAAAAAAGGCACAGGGAACCCGGAAGTGCCAGCTGGATGTAACCTGCAATTGGCCTCAGTTGGGAGGAAGGCAAGCAGGGTAGAAGGCACTGCCCAGGAGATTGGGGCCCAAGAGGGGATGGTGGGCGGGAAGAAGTGATGAATGGTGAAGATATAAAGGAAGATCAAGAACTGCAGTAGGTATGTAATTTTCATCATTCATCACTGGTGGGTAAGTAGCAAGCACCACAACTGTGGCGCTGGCACCTCCCTGAGGGACAAAGTCATCCCTCAGCCTCCTGTGGGGAGAAAAACACAGGGAGGGAGGAAGGGAACCTTCATGGTCCTGGTGAAGCCAGAGACTGGTCAGGATGAGGCTGAGAATCCTGCTACATGGGAGAAGGAAGGCGCCTCGACAATTCTCGCCTCACTCTGGAGGGGGAGAAGAAGTGAGCCCCTTGGAAGGGAGAGGCAATCACCCTATGCCGGCCAGGGGTGATAACCATGAATGACGAAGCCACGCCATCAGCCTAATGCAGACTGCAGTTCCTGCTAGCCAAGAAGCTACCTCATTGGCATCATAAAACACCATTGCTTGGTGTCTCGCTAGTTCTAGGACCCAAGCAGAAAGGCAAATGGCTTGCCTGGCTGCTCAAGGCCACTGGTGGAGCTGTGCCAGCACTGCATACAGGTACTCCCCAGCGAGGCAGCCTGATGCTGAGACACACAAAAAGAGGTGTGCCGTGAAGAAGACCTCCTACCACAGCGGTCAAACTCAGCCGAGTCAGACCCGGGGAGGGCGGTCGTGCCTTGGGCAACTATGCCCAGAGGGGTATCCAGGATCTTCACTCCTGAAGAGGGTGGGGCACAGCACCGGAGACCCCTGGGGTGCACAATGCACTGCAGTCCTCGGGGGTGAGAGGAAGACTGTCAGACCAGAAGCAATGCCTCCATGAAAGAGCCAGGCCACGGAGGGATAACAATGTTTTCTGCACTGAACTCTCAGAGAAAACTGCGCATTACATTGACAGGATTGCAGCTCGCGAAGTGAGATACGTGGAGCTCCTCAAGCATCCCTGACAGGAATCGCTGATAGATGGTGATATCAGTGTCTGAGGACAGAAGAATCCTCTTCCTCTGGGGAGGAAGATGACGAGGCAGAGGAGCCCGGCTAGAATTCAGGGGCTGCTGGGAGTTCAGGTTAAAAATGACCTGCGCCAGGGCTCTTAAGTAGTGGGGAAAAGCAGCCGCCGAAGATCTGAACGGATTCCAGGTCAGAGGCCCCAAAGGGCTCAAGAGACCTAGCAGAGCAGAGGAAGGAGGCAGAGGATCCTGAAGGGGAGGAGAAACCTGGCAAGCCAGAGCAGGATCCCTGCTAGGGCTACGGGAACACACTGGGGACCCCTCCCAAGGGGGAGGACAAAGTGGTGACCAGAGAAAGGACCCCACGATGGGGCAATCGGTGCCGGTCTGTCACTTGCAGGCAGCCTCTAGCCCCACCTGCTGCAGACTCTACCTTGTTTGGAGAGCGAAGGAGTGACATTTTTGGCCCTGTGACTGCTCCTAGAGCCATCAGCAGCTCTGGAAGAGGGCCTGCACGCCACCCCCGACCTCCTTGGCTCCCCTCCCCAGACAGGGACCTGCTCCTTGGATGGTCCCCAGTGGTTGAAACTGTGGGCCCCGAGATAGGCCCAGCACCAGAAGAAGCACCAAAATCCTCCCCTGAGCCCACTCCATCCCTGGAATCCAGCCCGGCGCTGCGAATGGCGCCAGAATCAGACTCGGAGCCGGAATCCAGCCCAGCACCGAGTGCAGCGCCAAAGCCAGACCCAGTGCTGTCCCCTCTCCGGTGCCAGAATCTGCACTAGAGGCGTCCCTGGAGGACACAGAGGAGTCAGCTCCAAGGGCAGAGCCTGCCGGGGGGGGGGGGCGCAACCGAATCTGTAACACCGGAGACCGAATGGCTAGGCCTAACTGGGCTATGAGACTCCTAGGAGTCGGGAAGCCACTCCAGGTCATCCTGATCATCCTCTTCCGAAGTAGAGGAGATCAGGGAGACCTGCAGAGAAGCCACCCCCACAACCCTCCCACTCCTGCTGGCGGCACCAGAGGGGGGTCTAGCACCGGCCATGGCGCTGACTTGCTCACTGGCTCCAAGAGAGGAGTCGGGAAAAGAAGTGGCACCAATAGGCGGAATGGAGGACTCCACTGGTTTGGACCCAGCGGCCTGGGGACATCCGCACTTCTGAGGAAGTGGCGGGCAGTGAAGGGTGCTCAGCCAACCCTCCAGAAGGCCGAGTGTCCGCCCAACCCCTCATGCAGGCCTATGGTCTCAGCGAGATCGGAACCAGCCAAGGCCTGCTCCCCCTTGGTACGCACAGTACCGGAGGGAGACCTGGGAGAAGGGCCCAATGTCCTGACCTTGGCATCCCGGGACCGCCGACGTCCTCTCAAGGTGGGAGGATCCCAACCCACCTTCATTGCGCACACTTTGAAGACCCGGCAGTCCATGGAGAAGCAAGTGTCGCAGTTGTCCACATCACGACGGGGACCCAGGCAGGAGAGGCAACGATCATGACAGTCCAATACGGTCATCGGCTTGCTGCAGGGGCACCGGCGCATAGGGGCATGCCCCGCCTTGGATTTCGAAGTAGGCCCTGAATTGGACATGATCGTTTGTGACAAATTAAACTAAAACTAAAGAACAGACTTGGTACCATAGAAAAATTAATGAAGATAAAGAACTGGTTTTACCGGCTCCGGGGAGACTCCTACGGCATTGAGTGGCAGCGACAGAACTTCGGTAGCTCGATCGAACTTTCTCAATTGCGCAGTCAGGAAATGGCAGCTCCAGCAGGGTGATGCACCTCGATGGCGGGAAAATGAGAATGGAGGTGGTGAGGGGACGATGCTGGTTATGGGCCAAACCGTGAGCGCCATGCAATGCACTGGCCTCAAGGGTGGTGCTGTCCCCGGTGTCAGCTCCTCCTCCTCCTCCTAGAAAAAAGCTCCAAGCAATAAGCTCCAATGAGGTCCTAGAGCCTCCAGCTAGACCCACCAGTGATGAATAGTGAAGACTGATACAGATAAGATCAGGCAGGACAGGAGTCCTGGAGAGGGAATCCTCTCCCTTGTCTGGCGACAATGGGCCAATTAGCTCAAGAAAGATCTTGACTGGTTGGCGGACATGCATCTCGGCTGACAAGCCCGACAGGGACACCATCAGGCCAGCTGCCTGGATAGAAGAGTTGTCCGAAGCCGATGGATAGACAGCTGTCGAACCAGCAGAACTGCGAGAATTGGAGGCCCGTGAGCGTCCGCGGTCCTGCAACGGGACTTTTTGAGTTTAATGTCCCATTTAGAAGAGGAGGACCCTTGGGAAGGGCCCTCCCCTAGGGTCAGAGGGGACTGGAACAAGTCACAAAATGCCCTGACAAACGAGGCACCCGTGCCCACCGGAACCAGGGTAGACACGGACAAGGTGCCCACTGCGGCCAGGGCAGTGATCTCCTTGAAAGCGGCAAGTTGCTTGGCTGAGCCCACCGGCACAGGAAACGCCTTCCGGGCTTTAGATTTTACAAGAGGGTCCTGTTTGAACAGACGACCAAGAAGAAAGTGGGTGTAACCATCTTCCAAGGTGGAGGGGTGGACGGTACTGCACAGGCCGCAAGCCCGCGGATCGTGCTGTGCACCCAGACAGTAAACCCATAAGGAGTGCGGGTTAGCGTGCAATATTTGCTGGCCGTAAAAGGCACCACTTAAAACCGGGACCGGACTTCGGTTCGCCTGATTCCATTGTACGAATGCAAAGGTAGTCAAACGCATCAAGCTTAAAGACACAATAGTATTGAAAAAGTTAGGGCCTACACCAAGCATGGAGCTGCGATGGAAGGAACCTAATGCTTCCAGTGGAAAGGAAGTTCTAATGTCACGGGGCAGTGCTGAGGATACCCCCAAATGGGTGGGAGGAGCCAGTCTGAAGACACTCCAGACAGATCTAAAGGGGAAAGGATTCTGCTAGTGTGTGGATAGTACACCATATCCAGAAATACAATCTCAAGTAAACAGTATAAGAATATAAATAACCACCCCTTATACAACAAAACAACAGTGAACAGCTGAACTGCACTGCTATATATCTTTCATGTTCATACTGTGTAACAGTAGGGAGTATCATGTCCCATAAGCCTGAGCAAATAAGTATGTTTTAAGCCCCCTTTTAAAGGTCTCCACTGAGGGGGCCTTCCTCAGGGCTCTCGGGAGAGAATTCCAAAGAACCCATCCTGCAACCTCAAATGACTGGTTTCCTGAGATTCTAAATCTGGCCCTGGGAACCACCAGGAGACCTTCCCTGGTAGAGCAGAGTAGTTACACAGATAACCTGGGCCCAGAACATGTAGAACCTTGTAGATTATTAACCTCACTTTATAGGAGAAATGCCACTTGAATGGCAGTCAGTACAGTTCATGCAGTCCCGGCGAGATATGACTCTATAAAGGAAGGCCAATCAACAGCAGGCGCTGCAACATACCTCCACTGACCCTGAGGTACAGAGTATTACAGTAGTCTAGCTGTGACGTCACAAAAGCATGTACTAGGGAGGGTAAGTCCTTGGTTGGGGGGGGGGGTGGAGATAAGGGATTCAACTCAGCTGATGTTCCTCAGATGGTAAAAAACATTCCGGACTACTGCCAACACCTGAGCCTTAAACGTGGACCCCTTGTCTAGACTGACACCCAGATTCTTCACCTCTGCAGCAGTGACATGCCTAGAAGTGCTGCCACAAAGCCCTGCCCCCCCCCCCCAAAAAAAAAACCAGGCTCAATCACCAGTACTTCAGTTTTGTCCAGGTTGAGTCTCAGACAGTTCAATGACATCCAGTCCTGGATCTCAGCCAAGCACTGATTTAGCACATTCACCGCACCACGCGTCTCGGGTACTAGAGAGAGAGGTAGAGCTGAGTTATCATCTGCACAGCAATGAAACCCAATTCCAAACTGTCTAATGATCTTACCAAGGAGTAGCATATACACCATAAACAACATGGGCGAAAGGACCGACCACTGAGGTACACCACAGTGCAGGTCCACTGGGAGTGAGGAAAAAACTTCCCATCAGTACCCTCTGTGTCCTGCCCATGAGGTAGGACTCAAACCAGCTGATGACTTTGCCAACAAGTTCTACATACTTATGGAGTTGATCAAGTGAAAGTCTACGGTCCACGGTGCCAAATGTTGAGGAAAGATCAAGGAGAACAAGGACTGACTGTTCCCTCTATCCCTTGCCCTGAGCTGGTCATTATGCATCCTGACCAGCACCGTTACAGTGCTGTGCTTTGACCTAAGCCTAGACTGTAGGGGCTCCTTAAAGTTAATGGTTATGAGATGTGCATCAAGTTGCAATGCAACCACCTTCTCAATAACCTTGCCTAAAAAAGGCAGGTTAGAGACATGTCGGTAATTCACAAGACATCTGGGTCCAATGATGACTTTTTCAAGAAGGGTTTTACTAATGCATTTTTCAATGCATTTAGGAAAATCCCCTCAGATAAGGAACACTGGATAATCTCAGTGAACACTGGGCCTAGCTGCCCAACACAGCTCACTAGAAGTCAGGTTGGGTCTGGATGAAGTTCACAATATATTGATTGCAGCTCTGAAATCACAGCCACAACCTCATCCATTGTCACTGGCCGAAACTCTCCCCAGGATCACAAATGACTGAACACTGCTGGGCTGTAACTGCCCACTTGGTGAGATCCCAGTCCTGATAGAGGACACTGAAAAAATTGAGCAGCTCCTCCCACTTAGCAAATGAAGGGCTCCAGACAGGCTAGATACAAAAGCATGTACACTGCCTGAAAAAGCTGAGCTGGTCAGTTCCTTCCAGCCGCAATCTCCCTGGACAGGAATTCTGACTTCCTACCGGAGACTGCCCTTTGATATCCACTGTACTGAATATTCAAAGTAAGTTTGTCCTCCAGGACTCCCAGTCTCCTCCAACAATGCTCCAACCCCTACCTCCTTGCTTTCCTGTCTCACAGCTCACCATGAAACCACAGCGAGCCAAGCTGCGAAACCAATGGGTGTACACGGACTGGTGCTATGAGGTCAAAGGATCCACTAATGCCCCTATTATAAGTCGCCACCACTTCCTCCGAACCCCCAGCGCATGCTGCTGCCAAACCCAAAATGTCCAGCACTGTAAGTCCACCCATCCTCAACCCTCATAAATGGTGTACTGGACCATCTCCAGAGGGTGTGGACTATCGAGGGGTGCCCTGAAATCAAATCTAATGGCGCAATGATCTGACCAGCTAATCGGATCAATCCTAAGGTTCTCCATCTCAAGCCCCAGGTGGAACACCAATTCCAAGGAATAACCCTGTTGGTGAGTTGCAATAGCAACTGCTTGTGCTAGGCCCAGGGATTTCATTCCCTAGAGGAAATCTTGTTAAAATTGCGAGAGTTCAATGTTGACCCAGGCACTGATGTCACTCACAATAATCCACCTCGGCGACTCCTCAACATTAGCCAGAAGACAGGAGATTCCAAAAATGAAAATTACGTACCTACTGTAATTGTTGATCTTCTCTTGTATCTTCACCATTCATTACTGCTTGGGTAGTGTCGGAGGCACGCACCCGCTACGGGAGATTTTTTTTTTTTTTGAGTCGGCTCAACGGCGCCGCTTCAAGAGCGACTACGCTAGGCGCAGGGGTGGCCGTTAGGAGTCGCAGACTCCTCCTCTATCTCAGTTCTGGTAGCCGAGAGGCGAAAACAAGGGTAAGGAAAAAAGGAGAACGAGGCAAAGAGAGCTGAGGGACAGAAAAGGAAAGGATATAAACTGAAAAGGCATAAGTCGGTAGAGAACAGACAGAGAGAGAGAATTCTCACCTAAGGGACCAAGGGCCTCCTTTCCGGGCGTGTTCTAGGGAGGAACAGAGAGAGAGAAAGAGAAAGAAGAAGAAGAAAGAGAAGAAAAGAAGGCATGTTGAGAGGGAGAACAGTGCCCATCGAGCATTGGTTGAGAGGCTTATAAGCTTGAGACTAAAACAAGGGAGCAAGAATCCCTGTTGATAGGACTGAGAGAAGGTTCAACCGAACCACCTGCACAGATCAGACACAAGGGCAGATTCTATGATCTCTCAACATGCCAAGTCCCTACATCCTAGCCGAGAGCTCACAGACTGCCCAGGTAGAAATCTGTTCTGGAAGAGAGCGCCCACCCAGGAAGGGGACTATGCCCCTAAGCACCCTGTTAAGTGCTAACACAGAAGTGTATGGGGAAAGATTATGCCTTACTGAAGGCAGCTTTGTATGAAAGGATAAAGTGGGAACTCAATCAGACTCCCTAAGGCAAGGCAACAGCGGCCGCTCAAGGCTGAGTAGTGCAAATGCACCAGCTAGAATAAGCTGAATAATAATACCTGCCCGGGGGAATCTAAATTTCTGTTGAGGCCGAGCCAGGGCGCGGTCTCTTAAGCTGTGAACTGTGTAACATGATCAAGGTGCCCAGAGGTCGCACCCTAGAGGCAGTCAGAAACAGTTCCCTCAGAATAGGTGAAACACAGACCGTGCTCGTTCCTCTTTACCTTGAGGAAAAAAGATCCATTCACTAAGAATGGAAAACAGAAAGTTTTTTTTTTTTTTTGGCATAAAGGCCAAAGGAAGGGAGAGGAACGAGACGGGAGGGGGAGACACCACAGTAGGAGGCCACTGAGGGGAAGGTGGGTGGGTATCAGTAATGAATGGTGAAGATACAAGAGAAGATGAAGAATTATGGTAGGTACGTAATTTTTGTATCTTCCCTTGTCAATCTTCACCATTCACTACTGCTTGGGTGAGTTCCAAGCCCCTCCCGCAAGGGGGGTAGAAACCCTGAGGGAGCAAGACCCCCAGCCTCCTGTTGGTGAGAAACAGAAGGGGAAGACCCTGGGCTAATCAAGAGAGAAGCTTATGGGGGAGAAGAACTAGGAGGTGACTCCCGGGAGGAGGGAGACAGAGAAGCCCTGCAGTAATCTCCTAGCTCTGGAGGAAAAGAGACGGGTCCCCCGGAAAGCGGAGCGAATCACCCTACGCCGGGCCAGGGGTGACAACCTTGATAGACAAAGCCATGCCGTCCGTCTAATACAGATCGCTGTCCCTGCAAGCCTGGAAGCCACCTCACTGGCATCATAAGATGCCCTTGCTTGGTGTCTTGCCAGCTCCAGGCCCTATAGCAGAGAGGGCAATAGCTTGTCTGGTTTGTTCTGTATCAGGCATTGATGCTAAGATTTGGGAAAGCATCAACCACAAATGCCTACTATAGGCAGCGTGATGGGCCTGATGAGATGAGATGCAATGCAAGACATTGCACGAGAGGAAGAGAACACTCTTCGCCCCCACCGGTCGAACTGTAGAGAATCAGAGTCCGGTGGACGGTCGGATCGCCAGGCGCGGCGCCCGGAGGAAGTCTCAGGTATGCCAAACCTGAGGGTGGGTTGGGAAGAGTACCTAGGGATTCGAAGGGCACAATACATGGCTTGCAGTCTGCCGGGCTGGAGAAAGCGGCTGGTGACTGCCAAGAGCGGATAGAGCGCCTCCTGGAAGGGAATAGGCCAGGACAGTACCACCAAGTGCTGGGCACTGAATTCGCCAAGAAATTCACACGTCTCCCATTCAGTATTGTCTCGCCTAACATAGGAAATTCAAAGATCCCTCACCATCCTCGAAAGGAATCGCTGATATTCAGTGAAAGCAGCATCGGAGGAGAGATGAGCAATGAGTTCCTCTCCCTCAGAGGAGGGAGACGAGGATGATGGAGAGCTCGAGTGTCCAGAGGACTCTTGCGGCGGTGGGGATAGGCGAAAAACCCACTCATTCATGCACCTGACATATGAGGGGAAGGCCGCCGGAGAACCTCTGAACGCCTCCCAGGATAACGGGCCCGTGAGACCGACATGGCCTGGGAGAGAGGGGGGTGGGCTGCAGTGGAATGAGAGATGGGCGCCTACGGAGAGGCAACTGTCCTCTGCTAGGGCTCTGGAATCCGGGGAATGGAGCCCGAGCTGGCGGGATCCCGGACAACAGACCAGGTCGCAAAACGGAACCCTGGGGATGCGAAGCCTGGAAGAGCCCAGAAGGGGATCCTCCCCTATGGCGAACCTGGGACTGCATGGATCCAGAAGGGTAGCCCACAGCAACGCCACCAGAGGGGTCCCTGGGGTTCAAAAGGGAAAGACGGGGCCCAGCGCTACGGCTCTGAGCCACACCCCGAGGGGTGGCAGATAGAGACCGAGACACCTGAACCCTGCCCCTCGACCCCTCGGACTCCGAGCGCCCTCCTCCTCGACCCCAGCTCTCCCACCCGGGGCGTGCAGCACCAAGGTCGAGTAGCTGCCACGAGAGCTCCCCAGGAGGAGAGCCCCTCCTTCCACCCCCGCTCCATTGCCCCCCAGGGACCCCAGACCACCCTAGCCTGGGGGGCCTCAGGGGAGGATGGCAGCGGGGACAAAGGAATAGGTGTGCTGGTCCGCCTAGCACCTTGTGCCACTGGGGACCCTGACTCCGAAGAGTCAGGTTGCCAGGACAGGTCCACGTCTGAATCATCAGCCTCCGAAGAGGAAGAGATCAGCTGGACCACAATACTAGCAACCCCAGGGGTCCCCATTGAAACGGCGCCGGACGACCTCGGACCCCCCGCGACAGCTAAGCCTGGCCCAGGCTCCCCAACGGTGCCGGCCAGACCCATGGCACCGCCATCGGCGCCGGGACCCCACTCGGCGCTGCCAGAGAGGCGGCCAGGCCCGCGCGCTGAAGGCCAAAAGCGGCGCCGCCATCTGGCGCCCGTCTCGATCCTGGCGCCGCTCGCGGTGCCAGGATCAAACGGCACCCGGAAGCGGCATCGAGGGTCCACCGATGCGGGCCTGGCAGGCGTGGCCTCGACACTGAGGAGCCTGCATCTCTGCGGAGGTGACTGCCGGCGGTGTCCCGCTGCGGCCCGGGAGGACCTCGGCGTTCCTCTGACACCCATGAAAAGCTTCCTCTTCGGCAAGAAGATGAGAAGCCTCCTCCTCTCGGACCGTATAGGCCCGAAAGGGGACCTGGAGGAAGGGCCTAGAGACCTTACCTGGGAATCCCTGGAGCGACGCCATCCCCCGAAGATCGGCGGGGCCTTGCCCATCTTTAGCGCGCGGACTTCTAGGACGTGATGGTCCATGGAGAAACAGGCGTCGCATGCATTCATATCGTGGTTGGGTCCTAGGCAACGAAGACAAGCATCATGCTGATCCGTGACGGAAAAATGCCGGCCACAGGAGCACCGACGCATAGGGGCACGGCCCGCCTTCTACTTACGTTTTGGCCCCGAACCTGACATGATGTGAAAAAAATTAGACTAAAAATAGCAAAAAGCTCTGGCGCCGTCGAAAGTAGAAATAAACAGAACGGTCTTACGGTGGCGTGACATCGAGGAAAGTACGAGAGAGAAGAGTCTGGCTTGAAGAAGCGCAGAAAGCCTAACTTTAACTACCGCGCAGGTGCAGCCTCGGCGGCGGTAGAAACAGAACTGAGATAGAAGGAGGTCTGCGGCACCCTAACGGCCGCCTAGCTCGGGTGGCGCCGTTGAAACCAACTCCAAAAAAAAAAAAAAAACCTCCCGTAGCGGGTGCGTGCCTCCGGCACTACCCAAGCAGTAATGAATGGTGAAGATTGACAAGGGAAGATCAGCAGGTTCCCAGAAGTGGGCCTTCAGGTTCTTGGGGGGATGTGGGTTGGAGAACGTCCAACAGACCTGCCTGTCTTCGTAAGCTTGCAGTATGTCACAGGTAAGCAGTAGAGCACTACAGTGTGTGTGATTATGGGTCAATAATCACATGCCTCTCAAGTGTGGTGTAAGGCACAAGGGCGCATGTGTGGAGTGCATTTAAACACTCGCGAGAGAAGTGTGATTTTTGACCATAATCACACATCTGTGGAGTGTTTTACTACAATTATAACATATTTAGAAAGATTATTTGTAAAAATAAGACACTGGAACAGCTAGTAGGCTGCTCTTACTTGTAAATGTATTTTTCAACAATGGGACATAAAGTAGTCAGTTATTTCATCCTGCAGATTACATGAACTGACTGTGTAATTTTTTCTAATATTTTTTATTTTAAAACTGGTTGGGTTGTCGAGAGAAAGTCAGTGGATATTCGAATGGAGTTCTGTACTTTTGGCTGGTATCTGAATGAAGTTTCGCATTTTTGGCTTTTTTGTGGAGTCATTTTCTCTAACTTTTTAAATTTTAAATTCGGTCAGGTTGTTGAGGAAAGGCCGGTCGGGTAGTCGAATGGAATTTTGTATTTTCGACTCTTTTGCACAGTCTGCTGTTTGCTTAGTGGAAATCTGGTGTTCAGTGTCATTGTCACTGACCATGTTGCAGTCTTGGGTTGGCTGATATCACGGTGATGCTGTGGGGTGGCTATGGTCTTGGGTTACCTGATGTGGCGATGATGCAAGGGGTCTGGGATTCAATTTTAAAGGTGAGCAGGACAGCGTGTGGGAGCATCGTCAGGCATCAGGACCCAACCAACCCATCTACATTCTTTTCAAGCCACTTTTCTATAAAAACTCCCTTGCAAGGTAAAAGTGACAGTGCAGTGACATTCCTATCTTTATAAGATGTGGTCTGAATGGCTGTAAGTAGTCCAGACATGTAATTATGGGTCAATAATTACAAGGCTCTGAGCTGCATTCACCTAATCAAATCACTAGAATATTTCTAAACATGTTATGATGCCACACAACTGGTACTACATCATGTTGGAACCCCATGGAAGTCACTAACCTGCATGTTAGCGGGTGCAAACACCACTTGAGCCCACTAATATCTGGCTGGTTTGTTTGCACTGTAACTTAATCATGGCGGGGCGGAGGGGTAGGGGGCTATGACCGTCTGTTCTGTAGGCCCATTAGTTCTTAACCAGCATACATATTCCACATTTTAGAATCCAACATACTTTCAACTGAAATTCATTAACTTGAAAAGACTTGGAATACTCAGATTAAGAACAGTGTTCCACATACCCTCTGTAATAGCTTGTCTCTGTAGTGTTCAACCTGCTCTTGAATACTCTGCCCAGGCTTCTTTGGTCTTTTTCCAGATTCCAGTTCATCTTGAAACTTCATCACTTTGAGCTATAAAATAAAGCATCATGGTTACATTTAAACAGATCTACATTACAAGAAAAACAATAAATGCCTAAGTAATATGAGAAATGTAACATACTAAAAAAAAGTAAAAAGACTGCTCTGGTGGCCTAGCAGTTATGGTGCTCGCCTTCCGCTGGGGGAACTACGGTTTCATGTCCTGAACATGAAGTTCTTGTTGACCACTGTTAAGAATAGCAGTCCGATAAGACACAGTCTCTGCTCTGGGGAGGGTCTGCTGCACTGCCAGCTGAACAGCGGGGAGCAACCCTGTAATGGAACAACAAGAAGATGACACCCTGCTCCTCTGCCACTGAGTGGTTATTGGGAACTAAGCTGCAAGCTGTGGCAGTATACAGTTCCTCACATGACAGGTAAGTAATGGGGCAGGACGTCGGAGGGCATCAAGTGAGAACACTGAGAAACAATAAAACAGAATGATTAAAAAAAATAGTAAGAAAGGAAGAGGCCTGTCCCTTCCAGGAGAAAGAAAGATCCAATGTCAATGGGGTAGTGCTGACAGACATGCACCACACGTGGAGAGGGCGCCAAGCTTGAAGATGTCAGGTGACCTGCGTTATGCACAGCAACTCCCACAATGTGGCAAGGGTAGGAAGGAGAGAAATGGGGCGATAGTTATCAGGGAATAAGGAGTCACCCCCTTTGGGTAGAGGGAGGACCACAGTACGTTTCTATGAAGAGAGGACCGAGGCAGTAGAGAATGAGAGATCTAAGATTACTGAGAGGGAGTAGGCAATGGCTGAAGTGGAGAGGAGAGGTTTTGAGTCAAGGCCATCAGAGGAGGCACCTTTAGAAGGGCTGATGGTGAGGAGGGCACTAGGGCATCGTTTTGGGTTACAGTAGCGAAAGAGAAGGGAAGGTGGGAGGGTGGTGGAGGGGCACACGGTAGAGGTGTGTGGAGGAAGGGTAGGAGGGAGGGATTTCAGAAGCTCAGTGGGGAAGGAGGTATAGTAGGAGTTAAATTCCACAGCTACAAGTGGTGGGTTGAACACTAGTGAGCTATTTACTCCTAGTACCGAGGCGGGTCGTGAGATGGCCAGGAGTAAATGAGGAGTGGACCACACAGAGACTCTGAAGGGTAATTTAATGTTGATGATGAAGACAGATTTGAAATATTGGACTTGGCTAACCTTGCAGTCCTGGTGGAAGCGTTTCTGAGCATGCGGTAATTCGCGAGGTCACTAGGATGCTGGGTAGCTTTATGATGTTTCCAGGCTCGCTCTCTAGCACGGAGGCAGGTCAGAACTTCAGGGGTTATCCAAGGTAAGTGGTTACCTCTGACTCTGGTTTGTTTGAATGGGGCAAAGGCGTTCTAGTTTACAAGAAAGACTTCTTTGAAGTAGGCAAGGGCCTTATCAACTGAGGGGAAGGAGGTTAGGTCATCTCTGCTCCTTCTGACTGCAACTTGAGAAGAATTCTCTGCAGTAATGGAAAGGGAAGGAAGGCATACAGAAACTTCCCTGTCCAGCAGAGGGGCAACATGTGTCAGCAAAAAACAGCAGGCCCTGGATCTAGCGAGCAGAAACTGGGCGGTTTTGTGTTGAATGGTGATGCAAAGAGATCTAGCTCTGGATAGCCCCACCTGTCGAAGAGGTCTTTGACCACAAAAGGAAGAAGTTTCCATTCATGAGTCTTGGACTGGGACCGGCTTAAGCTGTCGGCCAAGGTATTCTGAATGCCTGGAACATGCACAACGGTCAGGTCCAGGTGATACTCTATGACCCAAAACCAGACTCTCATGGCCTCCCTGCAGAGGAGGTAAGAGTGCGTTCCTCCTTGTTTGTTTATGTTAGTAGGTTACTAGGTAACTCTAGACAAAAGAAGGCAATGGCCCATTGAGATTGTCTCCCACGAATGCGTGGGTATATGAGCGATGGTTACGTCCAGTTAATGTATCTGTCAAGCCTAGTTTTGAAGAGTTCAAAGTTTGGGGCTTCTACCACGGACTAGGGAAGCATATTCCATTTTTTAGCAGAACGAATAGTGAAAAAATGGTCACGTTTCTTGGTATGGGTCCTGGGAATCAACAACTGTTTGTTATGTGACCTAAGATTTAGATTATGATTTACAAACCGTAGCCCACACTGTACTTGTAGGCCAGGATCATCGATCAATTTGTAGAGCTGGAGTACGTTACCCCTCATCCTTCTTTCTTCTAAGGAAACTAATCCAGTTTTTTTGTAACTTGGATGGATATGGTAGGTTTTTTTTTTTTGTAACTCAATTTTATTCAAAAATTTGAATTTCAATACATATTAAGCAGTAAGGGTCAACATTTCATTCAAACACAATATCAGTCCAAAGACAATTAAAGGTGGTTGAAATGTCCAGAATCCACCTGTTGTCTCCTCATATATAGTGGCTCTTTCTTACACACTGCTCCCCTCTAATTAAATTTGAACAAAAGCTCCTTTGAGACAATACAATCAGAATCAAAATTCAACATTTCAAACTTGTTATACAACTCATAAAAAGAAAACTTAATATAAAAAGAAATACATTCACTTCCTGGCCTATAGTAGTATGTCACTATCATATGGTTCAAGTAAAAAAATATTATTGGGTGACCCATTTATATTATTCTACTTAATAAATCAAGCAACTGTCTTTTGCAGCTGTCCAGTCACCAATATACCTGAATTCTATTGGGGGTACTTAGGGAAGGGAAGTCAAAGAGGAGGGAGGGACAACAGTAACACAATAGGGGGGCCCTCCACCTCCTCCTCAAAGATAGAATTCCATCATAAATGTCACTGTCTCTCAACTGACCCTCTCCACCCTAGAGACTGGCTCCAAGCCATGTCAACCAGGGATTCCATATTTCTAGAAATTTTTCTTCCCTCGAGTGTATTCTGGCATTGAGCCTCTCTCGGTCCTGAATATGCCTTACATGGTTGAGCCATTCGCCCACTGTCGGGATTCCTGTTGTAGCCACCTAGAGGAGAGACATTTTAATACTGCAATAATGAAAACTAGTCCCAGTTTTCTCTGGGTAGGGGAGAGGCCCAGAACCACCGGAAACCCCAATACCCAGTTTAGGAAGCCTGAGGGTAAATTCACCGTTAAAATCTGGTGTACTTTTATCTTGATTTCATCCAAAAAGTTCCTAATAACCAGATACTCCCAGAGAATTTGGGTGTGAGATCCTTTGAGACAGCACCTCCGTCAGCACTGGTCTGAAAAAGTGGTCCCAAAATGCTTTGTAACTACGGGAGTGTGGAAAAATCTAATGATCATCTTCCAAAAATATTCCCTCCAGTCTGGGGAGGCGGTCACCCTCCACCCGATCCTAAATCTCTTCTCCCATATGTCCTGTGGGATGATGATGGAGAGCTCTCCCTCACAGGCAGTCTTTATTGAGTTTAAAGGTTCTAGGCCCCTTTCCCCCAGCATCCTGCATAATACTGAGATATATCTCATCCTGACCCTCAGAGTGGTAACCCCGTAGACAAAATCTTCCTACATTGTCTTTTGTCGCTGCAGAAGTAATACAGTGTCCCCACTCATGATAAAGTGTCTGACATGTAAATACCTAAAAAATTCTGAGTTACCTAAATGGAATTTCTCTTTCAATCTATCAAAGGACATACAGGTACCTCTCTCAATGGGCTGAGAAAATCTAGTAAGACCTCTGACTTCCCATGTGCTGTATCCAGGGCCTAGTCCTGGAGGGACAAAGTTGGCGTGGTGTCTTATAAGAGACAGAGTGCCCAGGGAAGACGGCGAAGTTAATTTCCTCAGACCTTATGTGAGACCTAGAGGGAGTGTTGAATCCAAATATTACGGTCAGCCCGGGGAGAATATACTGATCAAGACATGCAAAAGTAAACAGTGGCCTTGAAAGGCAGCACCCTCCTCTATCTCATACCAGCCGGACTCTGTCTGTTGCTTGGCCCAGGAACACACCGGGGTCATCTGGCATGCCAGATAGTATTTGTGCAAGTCAGGAAGTCCCACTCCTCCCCCATCTTTTGGCTGGTATAGAATCTTTCTGACCACTCTAGGTCTGTGACCTCCCCAAATAAATTAAGTTATGCCCTTCAGAACTTTTCCCCCAAACTGGGTTGGAACCTGGATAGGCAGGATAGAAAACAAGAAGAGAAATCTAGGTAGTATGTTCATTTTAATGGACTCAACTCGGACTGCCAAAGAAAGGGGCAACAATGTCCATCTCGCCAAATCTTTCCGGATGGTATTCCAAAGGTGACTGTAATTGACTTCAAATAAAGCATTATGCACTGTGGTGATCTGAATGCCCAAATAATGTATTTGGTTATGTTTGGCCCAAGAGAAAGGGAAATTCTGCCACATTGGTGGGGGGCAGCTCCCGCTCAGAACCAAGGCCTCTGACTTGCTATAATTGATCTTGTAGCCAGAGACAGATCCGAATTGCCCAAGTAAAGTCAGCAGTCATGGCAGGGACGTTTCGGGCCACCCAACAAAGAATATGGAATCGTCTGCATACAGGGCGACTTTGTTCTCTACCCCCACTACAATCCCCTCTATCCTCTGATCCTGGCGAACCGCCACAGCTAGAGGCTCCAGAAACAAAGCAAAGAGAAGTGGAGATAGGGGGTAGCCCTGCCTAGTTCCCCTACCAATCGGAAAGTACCCTGAGTTTACACCATTTACCCTCACTTGCGCTTGTGGGGAAGCACACAGACTCATTATATCTAAGAATTTTGGGCCAAATTGCATTTTCTCCATGGTTGCATTTAGAAAGTTCCAATTAACCCTATCGAATGCTTTTTTCAGCATCCATGGAGATGGCGAGCTGGAAGGTCACCCATCCCCACTAAGCAGATATTATCTTAAGCAAATGCCTCACATTGTCTTGTAAGTATCTGCCAGCTATAAATCCTGTCTGGACTCAATGTACAAGTGCATGCAGTCCGACAGGATCCCTGTAAAAAATTTTAAATACACATTCAGTAGTGTAATCGGGCAATATGAGCTGCATTGGGTATGGTCTTTCCCCTCTTTTGGGATAACGGAGATTAGGGTGGAGCACCAAGATTCCAGGACCTCCCCTCCCTCCTGTATATGATGGTAGCACAGGCCCAAAGGATGAACCAAGGACTCCTGTAAGACCTTATAAAAATTTGATGGCAGGCCATCTAGGCCTGAGGATTTACCCTGTTTAAGGCTTTTGATCTTAGTAATAACCTCCCCCTGAGCGGTTGGGATCTCCAATAAATCCGGTCCTCTTGAGTAAGGGTCTGAAGGGTCAGGGAATTTATAAATCCCATTGTTTGTTGCGCCTCATTATGTGCGTGTTCCTGGCTATATAATTTGCTGTAATATCTAGCAAACGCCCCTGTAATACCTGAGGATCTACAATAAGCTCCCCTATTTTCTCTGGCTCCTCCACTCTCAGAACAGTGAGCTGTTTATGAAGAGTGCAGGCCAGAAGTCTGCCTGCCCTGTTTTCCTCCGCATAGTACCTACATTGTGTTCTCCTAATAGCCCCTTCCACCTGGTATGCCAATTGCTGCTCTACTTCCATCTTCTTTCTCTGCCAGAGGGCCTTATCCCAAGGGTGGTGGGTCAGCTTATGTCGAAACTCTGCCTCCCTAAGTTCCTTCTCCAGCCTTTCTAACATGGCCTGGTGCTGTCTCTTCAGCTGAGAACTATATGAAATGATTTGACCCTGGATGTAGGCTTTAAGAGCATCCCATCTAACTGAGGGGGAGGTTGAATCTGGATCATTAGCATCCAGATAGGCAGAGAGCTGTTCTTTTAGTGTAGATTTAAAATCTGCCAAATTTAGGAGGCCCACATTTAGTCTCTAATTGGAGTTTCTGAAAGAGGGGAAGAATTGTAATTTAAGGGACAGTGGAGAATGATCAGACCACGACACTGGCAAAATTTTGCAGCTCTGTGCTAGGTGCATTTTCTCCCTAGATACAAGGAATATATCTATCCTTGAATACATCCATGCCTATGGGAGAAAATGGTATAATCTCGGTGCGCCCCATGGCCCTCCCTCCTGGCATCTGTCATGCCGACCTCCCCATCAGCCTCTTCATGAAGCTGTCATCCTGGGAACTGGCCCGCCCCCACCTGAGTGTGGACTGTCCCATAGAGCTGAGACCACTCTAATTAAATCTCCCCCCAAAATATATTTATTTATTTGCTTTTGGTAACCGGGTAAGTGCACTAGGCAACAAATCCTGCCCATTTTCAGGCACGACCTGAGAGAGTACAATATCACAATACAGAGAGAATACAGTAACACAGTACAGCAGTGACAGGGATACAGGTACATAATACAGTGGAACAATCCAGCAAAAAACAATGAAGAAGGACATCCAAATAAGGAAGTACATCTCCTGGAAAACAACAACCATTGCAATGTCATAGAAGCAACAATTATAACATAAAGCACTACTTATTCCATCTGGAGGCCTATCTAAAAGGAGAGCAGGCCAGTGGGCACCACTCACCGTATATTCACAAAGTGAGATAGACAAGGTACCCAGGCTAGGGGTGGGACAAGCAGACAGTTATAGACACTGGGACAAAGGCCAGCTTGCTAACGGGCAGGCAGGAAACAAGGTAAGGGTCCATTATAGAGACAGAAGACAAAGTAGGGAGCCAGGGCAGAAGTTAAGTGCAAACACAGTTACCTAGAGTAAAGAGGTGGGAAAATAGGGCATGCTTAAATGAGAGATGAGATGGGGGGTTCTTGACATGCACAGGGAGAGAATTCCAAAACCTAGGGGCAAAGTAGGAGAAGGCTTGCTCTCCCATTTTCGTGGAGCATGTCTGAACAGATATAGTAATGTGGAGGTTGAAGACCTGAGGGAGTGAGAGTGAGAGACCGGAGTGAGCATGTCCACCAGAGAGGAGGGACAAAGAGATCTGGTTAAGGAATCAACAAAACACCCAAGTGCACATGAACGAGAGGCTCCAGGAGACAGCCATTTTAATGCATCGTAGAGATGACAGTGATGAGTTAGGCGGGGAGTCAATAAGGCAAATCTACAGATATTGTTATAAGATGTGCCCCATTTTCAAAGAACACCTGTGTTAGCATGAGAGAGCACTGGCAGGGCATAAAGCAGTTGTGGTAGTAAAACACCTCTCGCAACTGAGACCCCTGCTGCTGGAGTGAGTGAGTAACGCACTCTGTAGGCCGCACTAATTTTGATGTTACCCAAGCGACACACTTCGTTAATATGTGCAGAGTAGTCAAGACATGGGTCCAGTGTAACCCCTAGATACTTGAAGGATGAAGTGTTGGAGACAGCAGTTCCAATGCTGCCAAGCACCAGGAGTTTAGAGGCCTTGGTGGGCACCTTTCTGGAGGATCCAAAGAGCATAGCCTGGGTCTATGATAAGTTCAGGATTGGAAAGTTGGATGAAAACCAGGATTGGAGGGTCTGAAAAGCGGAGGAAAGATGTTGGTTGATGTTGTCAATGGACTTGGAAGCAGAGTGTAGCACCAGGTCATCAGCATACATGATAATGTTACAGTGAGACGAGGGAGTTTGGATATCATTAATAAAGAGGGAGAAAAGTAAAGGACCAAGGATCGAACCTTGCAGAACAACATTGACGATCGGAACGAGGGAGGAGAGAGACTTACAAAAAGAGATGGCCTCAGAACGATTATCTAGGTAGCTGCTCAACCAGGAAAGGGTCAAGTCAGAGTCACCAATTGTGTTCAGTTTGACCAATAGAAGCGGGTGATGAACCATGTCAAATGCTTTGGAGAGATCGATGAACACTGCTCCTGTAAGCAGGCCCTTGTCCATGTTATTTTTTACATCGCTGGTAAACTGAGTAAGAGTAGTGGTAGTGCTGTGCCCAACCCTGAAACCATGTTGAACCGGGGATTGCAGGTTAAAGTTGAGAAAGTATGCTGAGACTTACTGATGCACAACTTTCTCGAGCAGCTTGCTGAGAGTAGGCAGAAGTGAAATGGACCTGTAGTTCGACATAATCTCAGGGTCCCCTTTCTTAAAGATAGGGTTTGTTCTGGCAACCTTCCAGACCAAAGGCACAGAGGCAGAGCAGATGGAGAGGTTGAGAAGTCTGGTAACAGGTGCAGCAAGCCAAGAGGCCAACTGCCTTAGAATCTTAGGATGAATACCATCAGGGCCAGCACTACCTTTAGCCGGGATAGCCTTTAGTAGCTTGAGTACTACTTTTTTTTTTTTTTTTAAACTTTCTTTATTCACCTACCCCCCGGGCATCCTTCAGGAGTGCCTAACTTGGATCCCACCCTACTCCCAACCTGAACCCTCGCATCTCCCCTGATCTCTCCCCCCGATCGACCCCAGGCAGACCAGACTCTCAGGACTGATTCCACTCTCCCCTAGCAGCTACCTCCTGAGTATGAAGGGCCTACCTGTAAGTCGTCGGGTCACCCTGAGAGAGATCCTGGGCGCGTCTTGGCCGGTATTTGGGCTGTGGGAGGGTCCACCGGGGCCCACCATCATCTTCCGGCTGATAGGAGGCTTTTTCTGTAATTTTTCCCATCCCCCACCCCGTGGAGCCCCGCTAGCAAGGTATTGCCGTGGCTCCACCCGCAGGCACTGCGCCACGTCACTACACTGGCGATCTCCAACTACTGCCAGAGGTCGCTACAGGAGCGACCACTTCCCATACCCACCCCTGGGAAGAGAGAGCAGTTGGCAGACACTCAATCTCTCCCCCCCCTCGGTGACCACCAGCGGCCCCGGCTCGTTCCCAAACCCGGGTCGCCGGCATGGCGCGAGGTATGGCGTCCAGCACCTCAACCATCAGCGCCACCAGGCCGGCTTTGAGTACTTCTTGACAAGTGACCGATGACGGTTCAAGTGCTGAGGTAGCAGCAGAGGACAGAGAGGAGGATACCATAGAAGTGATGGTAGATGAAGGGGGGATGGGAAGAGTGGAAAACAGGGAGTTAAAGGCATTAGCTATGGTATGGGGGTTACTGTAGTGGGTATCGTTAATCAGCATTTCATTTGGAGTCATAGGCTTGTTGCTCCCAAGGATTTCCTTAATTTGAGACCAGTACTGCTTCGATTTATGGGCCGAGGAACTGAGGAGGTTACGATAGTATAAACTCTTGGCCGAGTGACTCTCCCTTTTACAGGAGTTCCGTAAGGACCTGAAGGCCTCGAAGTCGGCTTGGAGAGAGGAGGACTTCCATACTGACCATGTTTATCCCTATGTTTTAGCAGCTGAAGTAAGGGGTGCTTGAGCCATTTAGTGACTTTACCTTTTACCCTACGGGTGGTGACTGGAATATGGAGGTTCTGGAGAGAGAGTAGGGTGTCACTGAAATATTCAACTGCTTCGTTTATGTCATTGGTTATGTAGAGGGGGGCCCAGTCAACCATGTTAAGATCATTCAGGAAAGCAGTGTGGTTTAGTTTAGAGACATTGGAGAAAGATAGGACTCTGGCTGGGTGGGAAGGAGGGGAAGGGAGGAGTCCCAGGTGCAGTAGACTGGGCAGTGATCACTTATGGAATCAGCGAGCACTCCCGCAGTAGGAAAGTTCTCCATCCTATTAGTCAGTATCCAGTCTATGAGAGTGGAGGTGGAACCGCGAGTGGAGAATCTGGTGGGGTTCCGGATAAGTTGAGTAAGGTTTGCCTTGCTTGTAATGGAGGAAAGAAGGGAGGAACTGGGCTCTGTCCAGTTCTGATTGAAATCACCCAGGCAAATTACTTCATTATTCCCAGACACAGAGGGCACAAGTTCAATGAATTCTTCCAGACCCTGCCTGGAGTTTCTACGTGAAATGTAAACACAGAAGATATGAATTTTCTTAACTCCACCTAGTAACAGAAGTGAATGTAGCACCTCACAGTTTGCCAGAGGGGGTCACTGAATGAGAGACACGTTGAGATGAGACTTGAAGTACAGTGCCAGTCCACCCCCTCTTTTGGCATTAGAGCGATCGGCACATAGCAGGTTATACCCTGGCATAAAGCAGAGAGAGTCAGCAATGGAGGGTTTCAGCCAAGCTTCAGACAGGGCAAGCATGTCAGGATTATAAGCAGTAACCCAAGCTTCGAGCTCAGGGAGGTTAGCGGAAAGGCTCCTTATAGAGTATCTGGATCCTGTATGGTCTCCATTAAGACTTTTAAAAAAAAAAAAAATCCTGTTCTCCTTCAACTCATTAGGGGCGTACAGACAGACCATCACACATTAAATATTAAAGATAAGTAGGTGGAGCCTAACAAAACGACCCTGGGGGTCCTGAACCTGAGAGACCACCTGGACAGGAAGATCTTGTCTAAACAAAATAGCTACTCCCCTCCGATGGGGGTGGCCCAACCAGCTAGTTGCGTAGACCTCCCCCACCCAGGAGCGTCTTAATTTAGAGTTCAATTTTGTTCAGGTGAGTCTCTTGCAGCACAGCCACACTAGTATGATGTCTCTGTAGTTCCTGTAAAATTCTAGCCCTTTTTATGGGTCCATTTAACCCTTTCACATTGTATGTCATAATATTCAGTTCCATTAGTAATAATGTTTTAAAGAATAATTAATATACTGTTTCCCCAACTTACCTCCCAATATGACCCCATCAACATACCACTAGGCCAATCAATAACATAGAATACCCAGATTGAACAGTAAACATGAAACTTTATACAACGAAGAGGCTGAACCCTTGGCCCCAGAACTGCAGAACTTTCTAGTACTTCCAATAGTGCCACCATCTCCCCTTCCCAATGGTACACGTTTTTGGGGAGGGGGGGGGTTGGTACAACTACTAAAGGTTATGCCAAACTGAGGCTTAATTCAGCAGCAGTATTAGGTGGTGTACCCAGCGAACACTTTCAGATTATTTGTAACAGCATCCATAAATCCCTCCTAGCCCCCCACCCCCGCTCTCCTCCCTTTGATTAAGAAATACTGGTAACACATACTCAAATAATTTGCTTGCTTAAACTATGAATTACTCTGATTCCCCCCCAAAAAACTGAACCCACCTTAATCTTCCACAATACTCCTTGCATTGCCCATGTTGGGTATCTCTTCCTGACCTAAAGCTGAGAAACCAGAGTTAGTGTAAAATATAATTCTAAGTAGCCTGGAAGAAGATCTCCTCCTTCCCTCAGAGTATAGCAAGTCTCAGGCCACTTCATTTTGGTCTGGAATCGGCACTTCCAAATCTGCTTATGTGTCCATTTCAAGTGCCCTGTTGCTCTTGTGCTGTTGACGGTCGACCTGCTTTAGGCACCCGGTTTTTCCGTTTCCCTCTTGTAGAACGTTGCAGGCGGGGACCCGGGGGAGGGGCGCCTGATTTGGCTGCCAGCTTTTCTAAGGAAGAATCCTTTCCAGTTTTCCCTTTAGCCTGGCTCCTTGTCCTGTGTGGATTTCGAACTACATACCAACAACGGTATTCCATCTCTTTTATGGTATCAGCATCTAAGATATCTATTAAGAGTTATTTCCCACTGTTGAAGGAACTTAGCTGCCTCTGAAATAGCCGGAAATGTATGCACACCAGAATCTGTTGTAATCCTGAGCACAGCCAGGTAATTCAAGCGGACTTTCATCCCTTTTGCCCAAAATTGTTTTAAAATAGGAAGTAGCTTATGTCTACGAACCATGGTTGTGGGGGCACAATCGTGTTCAAAGAAGAGTTGAGTAACCATGAAAATGATTTCCTTTTTAGCCCTCGCCTTTCCCAGGAGGTCTGCTTTGACTCTATAGTCTAGGAAAGCAATGGTAATAGACCTCGGGCGGGCTTTAGGGTCCAGAGGTCTAGGACCCAGGGAGTGATGAGCTCTAATCAAATTTAATTCATAGTCCGAGGGTAAGTTCAACAGTTCCTTAATGAGGCTCTCCATAAAGCTCGTCATTTCCCCCAATTCTGTCTGTTCAGGGAGGCCATGGATACGGATGTTTGCTCGTCTAGAGCAATTCTCTAGGTCTTCTAGCTTCTGTTGTATCCAGACCTCGCTGTCATGCAGCCGGAGAATTGCACTGTCATGTAACTCTATAGCCACAGACGCCTCCGTGGCCTGCTGCTTCAGATTCGCAATCTTCTGACTCTGTACTCCGTTCAGAGTGGATCTCTTTTAGCTCCGTTTGGATATTTTCCATGGAGTCTCCCAAGTGCCTGAGTTCTTTTAAGAGGTGCTTGGAAGTAATCGTGAATGCCGATTCCTCAACTGAGCTGCTCTCGTCCACTGAGCCAGAACCTGGGGAAGCCGAGCGCCGAGGCATATCGCAGGTCTCCAGTGATGTGGGCGCAGGGTTCGATTTTCCGTCATTGCGCGAGGTATTAGCCTCAAATTCCTTCAGCTTCTGGCATGTCTGCAGTATCATCTCATCCAAACGCCTCTGCTTGCCTCTAGTACCCAGCTTTAAGGGGGATTAGAGCAGATTTGGGCGAAGGCTCGGAGCAGCTGTCGAACAGTTAATCCACCATGTATGCCAATTTCACCAGAAGTCCTATATGGTAGTTTTTTTATTGCAGGGATTAACTTAGTTTGCTCTACGTTGCACCCATTCATTATGGAAAATCTCCCTTTTTTAAATAGGGATTCCAGACTGGTGAACAATAATCCAAATGTGGCCTAATGTAGGTTCTATAAAGAGGGATAATGCATTCTTTACTTCTGCTAGTGAATGAACATTTGATGCAATTCAGAATCATATTACTAGTTTGTATACATTTTTACTTTTTTTTGTATCGTTCACTGTTGACAAAGTTATTAATAATACTCCCCAGGTTCCTTTCCTTAGTTACTGCTTTTAGCTGATGACTGTCAATCAAATAGGCCGTATGCAGACTGTCGCGACCCATATGTAAGACTACACATTTATTCAAATTTAGCACCATTTTGTTGTCTCTGGCTCATGTCTCAATCCGTTCAACATCTTGAAGGAGGCTGAGTTGTTTTACAGCTGTGTCTACTTCACCCCCTATTTTAGTATCATCAGCAAATTTGATTAGGAAGTTCGTAATATTACTGTTTAAATCGCTGTTGAACAAATTGAACAGTGTGGGCTCCTGGACCGACCCCCAGGGGACACCTCTGCTCACCTCCCCCGGGGGGAGGGTAGTAAGCTGTGCCTACTCTGACCCTCTGGGTACAACCAGATAGCCAATTACTGACCCATCTGACTAAAGGTGGACTAAGGCCAATAGAAGTTAGCTTAACAAGAAGCTCCAAGTGAAGGACCTTATCAAACACTTTCCCGAAATCTAGCAATATAACATCACCTGGGATTTTATTATCAAGGCTTGTTCCCATGGTATTGTAAAAGGCCAGAAGATTGGTAGTACAAGATCGACCTTGGGTACAGCCGTGTTGGGCATTATCGGTAAAATTTAATGATTTGAGTTCAAGTTTGATTTTATTTTTGACCAGTTGCTCCATAGTCTTGCTAAGTTATAACAGAAGTGAGGCTAATTTAGATACATTTAGATACATTATTCTTTACATCCTTTCTGTGATTTGGAACTACAACAGAGTTACACCAGTCGTGGGGAATCTGACCAGTACAGATCAATTTATTAAATATTACAGTAAATGAGTATAGCACACTGTTTATTACTTCCTTTAGTAGTCGGGGATTCATTTGATCAGGACAAGCTGAAGTGTTAGTTCTAAGCTTATTAAGGGCTATATCTATTTCTTCGCTGGAGAATGTGACATTATGCTCAGTATTGCAAGTATCTGGGCTTAATCTGTTGTCTGTATTATAGACTGAACAGAAATAATTATTGAATTCTTGTGCAATAATGTTATCATCTGTAATTGTGACATCTGCTACAGTTATTGGCCCTAATTCTTGGGTATTTGTTTTTCCATTGACATAAGTGTAAACTGCTTAAGATTATCTTTGGTATGTGCTATTCTAAGCTCAACTTGGGCCTTCTTTTTTTAGGCCCCATTTGCACTGGGGCATTTGAAACAGTTCTTGGTGCTTGAACCGTTTCAAATGCGTGCTGGCCCGGATTGCGTTCGCACATAACCTGCTTGTAGATCGGAATTTTGGAAGCGTGCTCAAACCCTGAACAGACCTGGGCTTGAGCATGCTTCCAGAAATCTGTTTTAAAAGTAAAGCGATTTACCTAGAGTGCAAACGCACCAGCTCGTATCCTTTTAATACATTTCAAGAGAGCGTGCAAAGCATCACAGTAAGCAGCTTTTCCATGCTGCTGAATTCGGTTCACAGTGGGCACGGATCTCTGCCGCAGTGTGAACGCTGTAAAATGCATTGCCTGATGCAGATCACAGGAAGGGGGTTGCAGTATGAATGCTACAGTATGGTAAGTGCTAATCCACTTTTAAAAATATTTTGCGCAACCGTGCTGTAGGGGCCTTAATTAACTGTTTCAAAACCCGCAGCTCCTTTTTATATTTAGTAAGGTCCCCTGGTAAATTCCTAGTCTTTAGTAATTTGAATGCTTCTTCTTTAATCTTTATCTGTTTTTTTTTAATCGATTTAGTTAACCATAATGGAATTCTACCTTTTTATTATGTTTGACTATTGCTGGTACATATAAAGACTCCACTTTAAGGACGTATTTTTTGAAGATATTCCAGCACTCATAAGTAGTTTCATAGTTGTTTAAAAGTTCGGGAAGCAGAGCCTATTATTGAACTTGTCACCCAAAGGTGGTTTTAGTTATATTCAAATTTAGTATTACCCATGTGTTTGTCTAATGTGTTCTTAAATATATCCATAGATTTACTCTCAACTATTGAGACTGGTAGAGTATTCCATAAATTAACTATTCTCTGAGTGAACCATTGAAGTCTTTTTTTTTTTTGTTTGACAATTTGCTCCTTTTAATTTCATATTATGCGATCTTGTATGTGATGCACAAAATTTTCTTTCAATAGCTAATGTTTCTATTAATCCTGGATCACTGAGTGCTTTATAGATCATACATAAGTCACCTCGAAGATGTCTGTATTTGACTGAATACAGGCAAAGTATTTTTAATCTTTCGCCATAGGGTTTATCAAACATACCATTAAGTTTTTTGGTCATTTTCCTTTGGACTCCCTCGATTTGTTTCTTTCCATGAATTGTGGTAGGTGCACAAAATGGGGCACAATAATCCTGGACTAGTATATAATAGAAGGATGACCTGTGGTTGTCTGCTTTTAATATTTTTCCATATACTACCCATAATTCGCGGACATTTTTTTACTTTAAGTATTGTACTGTTTTCAAAAGTTAACTTACTGTCTCTGTTTATACCAAGATCTTTTTCATTATCTGTTATCTGAAGCATTACATTGTTTAATAGGTACCCTTTTTTCAGGTTGTTATGACCCAAATGCATTACTTTGCACTTCTGCTCGTTGAATTTCATTTTATTATTTATTGCCCAAATTTCTAGTGCCTCTAATTCTTTTTGCAGAGCATCTGTTGCTTCAGGAGTATTAACAATACTTCCAATTTTGCAATCATCGGCATATTTAGATATCCATATGTTATCCGATGGCTGCATTGATGTTATTAGGATATTGAAAAGAACAGGGCCCAGCATAGAACCCTGTGGAACTCTGCTTGTAACTCTGACCCATGAGGATAAGGCTCCCTTACCTGATGTACGTTGTTTACGATTGCATAGCCACGAATTGATCAAGCTGATTAAGATATATGGCAATTTTTGTTTAGCCAGATGTTCCAGAAAAATTCTATGTGATACTCTTGTCGAATGCCTTAGCTATGTCCAGGAATACATCTACCGGAAGAAAAAATTACTCACCTTAGTAATGTTGTTTCTTCTAATGGAGTCTTGCTATATTATAGACATTAGCAGTTTGTTCCAGCTCTAGAACTGCCCCGGAGTGAAATGGTTAAAACCATTCCAAAATAGAATTTTGGCACGAGAGCAGCTCTATCTGTGTCATTTCAAACTTGAACTGTCAGATCTTTATGAGCCAAACTCACTAAGGTCTGTGTGGAAGCTGTAACCTACACTAGCCAAATGGCTACCTAAATAATAACAACCATTGATGGTCCCAACACCCAAGACTCAAGTCAGGGGACCAGAAATACTAACACCATTCTAATAATATGAAAATGGAACATAAGTATAATAAAACACACACACGTGTACACATACACACCCCCAAAGTCCCAAAGGTGACAAAATGCTAACAGGACATAAGTAGTGCCCACACTAAGTTGCCCGCACCCCACCAAGTAGAGGTTCTGAGAGGGGCAAGTTGGAGGGGAGGTCTATAATATAGCAAGACTCCATTAGAAGAAACAACATTACTAAGGTGAGTAATTTTTTCTTCAAACAACATGAAGTCTTGCTATATTACAGACATTAGCAGAATACACAGCAGTACTTCCATGGAGGAGGGGCAGAACCTACTTAGGGAATAGGCTCTGAAGAACAGCTGTGCCAAACCGAGCACCTCTCCTGGCCTGGACATCCAGGGAGTAATGCTTGGTAAAAGTGTGTACCGTTTTCCAAGTAGCGGCCTGGCAAATCTCTAATAAAGGGATATCTCTGGCAGCAGCTAGAGATGCAGCTGTACCCCTGGTAGAATGAGCCCTCAAACAGGGGGGCTCTGCCCACTTTCTGATAACAAAATTGGATACAAGAGACAATCCACCTGGCTATTGATCTCTTAGTGGCAGGTTTGCCTTTCCCAGCTTCACCATAGGTAAGGAAAAGTTGGAGGGATTCGAACCTGTGACCTTTGGTACGCTCTATATAATAACTAAGAGCTCTCTTAACATCCAGGCTGTGCAACCTCCTCTCACCCGAAGAGGAGTGATCAGTGAAAAATACTGGAAGGGAAATAGATTGATTAAGATGGAAATCTGAAACCACCTTAGGCAAAAACTTCCTATTAGTCCTAAGGACTACCTTATCCCTGTGGAAAGAAATAAAGTCAGTCTCCACTGACAAGGCTTGCAATTCACTTATGCGTCTGGCAGAAGTGATAGCCACTAGAAAACAGTTTTCCAAGTTAGGTACTTAAGCTCTGCAGAAGACAGAGGTTCAAAGGGGTTGCATTAACTGGGCAATGCAAACATTAAGGTCCCAAGCAGGGCCGGTTCCCGAAAAGGAGGATTAGTATGGAGTAACCCTTAAAAACTTGGAAAACACAGGATGAGAGGAAGAGGGATGACTTTCCTGCTGACATAAAAGCAGACACAGCTGCCAAATGAACTCTCAGGTAGCTGGTCTGAGACCCAAGGAATTAAGATGTACCATGTAATCTAACAAAATGGGCAATTCAGCAGATTCTGGGGAAATATTTTTCCCAGCACACCAAATGGAAAACCTTTTCCATTTAGAACTATAAGTAGCCCTAGTGGAAGGCTTTCTGGAAGCCTTTAGGATCTCAAGAACACCCTGAGAGAGGTGTAAATCAGCAAACTCTAACTCCTCAAGAGCCAGGCCTTGAGGTTGAGGGATTTGAGGTCCGGATACCAAACCCTTCCCTGGGCACAAGTCAACAGATTGTGATTCCTGGGGAGGCACAGGGGAAGATGGACTGTCAGAGACAGAAGGAGTGGGTACCAGGGCTGCCTGGCCCAATCCGTGGCAATCAGAATCACCCTGCAAGGCTGAGATCTGATTTTGACTAGTACTTTGAATAGGAGAGGAAAGGGGGGGAAAGCATAGAGGAACTTCCCCTCCCAATCCAGAAGAAGGGCATCCAGGGGAACTGAGCCCAGCACTGGAGGCCTGCAACAGAACAGAGGAAGTTTGTAATTGTCTGGGGCTGCAAAAAGATCTATCTGAGGGATGCCCCACCTGGCAAAAGCTATCCCCAGCACTTGAGGATCCAGGGACCATTCGTGATGGCCCTGGGAAATCCTGCTGAGGGCATCCGCTAGGACATTGTCCTTCCCTGGAAGATGAACTGCTATGAGGGAAGTGTTCAGGGAATAGGCCAGAGACCACAACTTCATTGCCTCAGTGCACAAGGCCAAGACCAGTGCCCCGTTTGCTGATGTACCACATTGTTGTGGTGTTGTCTGTTCTGACTTGTATCACCTTGTCGTGGACAGATGCAGAAAAAGCTTGAAGAGCTAAAAAGACAGCTCTGAGTTCCAGCAAATTGATGTGGAGCAGAGATTCCTGGGGGACCAAACTCCCTGAGTGGAAAGGTCGCCCATGTGGGCTCCCAACCCAGAAGGGAAGCATCTGTAGTGAGAGTCAAGTCGTGAGAAGGGAAATGAAGGGACCCCGCTCTTAAGTGCTCTGATCCTGCCACCACTGGAGAGCTAGGATCAAGGTTCGAGTCACTGGGACCAACTTGGAAAGGGGTCTCTTCTCTGAGACCAAAAGGTTCTCAAGTGAAACTGAATGTCTCTCATCTGAAATCTGGCTCCTGCACAACAGCTGTGGATGCAGCCATGTGCCCCAGGAGCTGCAGAAGTGTCTTGCTGGTCGAGAGACTGCAGAGTGAAGGAAGAGGCCAGAGCCACTAAATTCCTTACCCTTTCTGGGGAAGAAAGGCTCTGGCTAGCTTTTTCCAATTCTGCCCTATAAAGGTGAGTACCTGGACTGGTTCCAGAACCGACTTTGGTAGGTTTAGCAGAAAACCCAGGGAGGTGAGAAGCTGCTGGGTGACCTGCAGGTGAGATATTACCTGTTCTGGGGACTGGCCTACAATGAGCCAGTCGTCTAGATAGGGAAAAACAGCAATCCTCTGCCTCCTTAAGTGGGCCACTGCCACTGCTAGACACTTTGTGAATACCCTTGGAGCAGACGTAAGGCCGAAGAGCATTGCTCTGAACTGGTAATGACCTGAGGGCAGTTCGAATCTGAGGTACTTTCGATGGGATCTTCTGATTAGGACATGGAAATAGGCATCCTTGAGGTCCAGGGAGGCTAGCCAGTCCCTGGCCTTAGGAAGGTAAAATCATTGCCAGAGTTACCATTTTGAACTTTGGTTTCAAAATATGCTTGTTCAGATATCTGAGATCTAAAATGGGCCGCCATTCTCCTGTCTTTTTGGGGTAAGGAAGTATCTGGAATACAGACCCCTGCCCTAATGCAGGGGAGGAACCCTTTCTACTGCTCTGAGAGCTAACAGGGATGAGACCTCTGTTTCCAGAGCGAGGGTCTCTGAAGCACTTGCAGGTAGAAAAGTCTGCTTCTCAACTTGGGAAACTTTTGAAGCTGAGAACCAGACCCTGGCTTACTACTTCCAGAACCCACTTGTCTGAGGTTAAGAGCCCAATTCTGACTGAAGTAAGCCAGCCTGCCCCCACTGGTACAGGAGAATCGGCCTGGGCACCCCATCAAGTGCCTGTTTAGAGGAGCTTTAGGCTGGGGGTGGAGAAGGTCTGCCTACCCTCGCCTGCCCCTGCCTCTGAAGAAGCCCTCTGAACAAAGGCAGAGGAGGCCTGAGTCTGGTAGAAAGGCCTGTGAAAAGGCCTACCCCTACCCCTGGGGGCATGCCTTTGAGGAGTGGCTTGCCGCTCCTTAGCCTGGGCACTCTTGTAAGTAGTCCTATATTCATCCATCTTCTTCATGTAATTCTCTGTCTGCTCTCCAAACAGAGAATTTCCCACCACAGGAAAATCCATAGCCTTAGTCTGGGTATCCTGTGACAAACTAGTACAACTGAGCCAGGCCAACCTCAAAGCTACAGATGTGGCCATGACCCTAGAGAAACATCATTAACATCCACAGCAGCATGAAACTGAACCTTAGAGGCTTCAATGCCATCAGCAGCCACCTGTTCTAGTTCACTAGCCAGCTGGCCATGGGCCTGCTTGGCCAATGCATAACAGTATCCCATCTAGATTTCTGATACCTAGCTACATAAGCCATATAATTTGCTTGCCTGAGTCCCAGAGAGGCTGCCATATACTGTTTTTTTGCCATGGCATCAATCTTCCTGGAATCCTTGTCAGGAGGATGTGAAGCAAAGAATAATAGCTTTATCACAGGCAGCAGCCTGAACTACTAACATGACTGCATTGCTGAGAAAGGAATTCTGTATCAGGGCCTGACAATGTATACCTTCTGTCCATCTTTTTATCTACAGGAGGCACAAAATTAGGAGCTTTTAAAATTTTAATTGTTTGTTTCCTAAAAGACTTATGTAAAGGAACAGACAATCTCCTAGACTCTGGAATGTCCATCATTTCTACAAAATCAGGCTCCTCTTGCTCATCCACAGCCTCTTCTAAAGGAAGCTGGAGGGTTTCAGCAACTTTTTTATAAAACATAAAATGAGATGGGGACTCAGACAGCATAGGGGGAGATTCTAAAGGTCTGTCTGGGGAGATGTCCGGTTCAATGGGCACACCCAGACCTTCCAGCCACATTCATACTGTTCATAATCCTCCTCCCCTCCTCTGGTTCATAAAATTCCTCAATATCATAATCCTGAACCACTGGGACCGGACGAACCGACCTTTACCAGATAGTGGTGGTTGGACGGACCCTGAGACAATGACTGGACAATTTGTATGGCTTTGCTATCTCTGCAGCAGTTGGAGAAGAATTTTGGACTCCAGACCTGCTGATTTTCTTGTTTTCTTTACTGGAATTGGTTCCTCAGAACCAGCTTTTCTTTGCCGAGGAAGTCTGGCCCTGGTCAGAGGCACTCCCTGGTTCGGTTGGCACCGAACCGGCTGTCCATCCAGGTCAGCGGACTTTTTGGCCTCTCGTTCCCTGAGCCTGCCCAATCTTTTTTCCAGGGTGGCTGCAGGGAAATTCTTACATACCTGGCAGTCTGACTGGAGGTGGTCAAACCCCAGACAATAAACACATGTGGTGTGTGGGTCAGCCTTGGCAAAGACTTCCCCACAAACATCACAGTGTTGAAACCCAGTGGGCCCGGTTTTTCTTTTGGGTTTCTCAGACATAATGCCAGCCTAACCAAAAACTTGCCCTTTTAACGGCAGTGCCAGGCAAGACACCCTTATCGGTTCCTAACCGTGTCACGGGTATTGGAAAAAAACATAATAAATCCGTTTTTTTTAGAACCGATAAGAACCGGGAACCGCACTCTAAAATAGTAACTTTTAGTTTTAAATGAGTTTTAAACCCACTGATCGGTTCAAACCGAACCGATAACTACAAGTTCCACACAGACAAAACCTTCATTTACTTACGGTTACCACAGACAGAGCTTGAACCGAAGCGGTTTGCGGTTAAAATAAAACTATTCTCGGTTAAATCCAACTGAGAAAACACTTTTAAACCGAGAAATGAACCGAGCAGAAGGAGAAATCTCCGGAGCGACTGTTCACTGAGGCAGAGTAAAGAATCTGACAGTTCAAGTTTGAAATGACACAGATAGAGCTGCTCTCGTGCCAAAATTCTATTTTGGAATGGTTTTAACCATTTCACTCCGGGGCAGTTCTAGAGCTGGAACAAACTGCTAATGTCTATAATACAGCAAGACTTCATGTTGTTTGAAGTCCTTTATCCAGTGCAGCACTCACATTCTCGAAGAAGTTTAGTTGATTTGTTAGACATGACCTTCCCTTTCTAAAACCATGCTGTGTTATATCATATAAGTTATAATGATTAATGTGTTCTTCAAGTCTATGCAAGATTAATCTTTCAAAGATATTCCCTATAACAGAAGTCAGGCTTATAGGTCGATAATTAGAAACTTCAGATTTATTTCCACTTTTGTATATTGGTATAACTACTGCTTCTTTCCAGCCTACTACACTTTCGCCTGCCTCAAGAGATAAATTAAATAATTTACACAGTGGGCCAGATAAACAAGAGGAGGTTTCTTTTAGGAAGAAGGGGTGTATCCCGTCGGGTCCAGCTGAGGAGGTGACTTTTAGATTCTGTAATTCTTTTGTAGTTTCATCTATTGTAATTGGTTCAACAGTTGTATAATTATAGTTTGTATTTAATTATTATTAAAATGTTCCTTATCAGAGAAGATTTTATGGAAACACTTATTAAATTCCTCAGCTATTTGTATTTCGTTACTTATTGTTCCTGAGTTTGTAAGTAAAGGACCTATAGTTGCTTTGGATCCTCTCAGTGAGCCAATGTAATTATAGAATTTTTTCTTGTTATCCAGTGTATCATTAGCCAATTCATTTTCCATATTCCTTTTGGCATTCCTAATTTCTAGTTTAACTTTATTACCATAGTTTTTGTACTGTTCCCATTTTTCTGTTGATGGTTGATCTTTGTATTTCTTACAAGTTTTTTGGTTTTTAGCAATCAATTTTTTAATGTTATTGTTCCACCAGGCAGGATTTCTATATCCCTTGTATATTTTTTTCTATTTGGAACCCAATTATCTATGTAGTATTTGAGCTTGGTCAATAAACTGTTCCAGGCTTGATGTACATTGAGCCCTATCCCTTCAGAGTTCCAGTCCCATATGTTCAAATATTGTTTGATTTTTGTATAATCAGCTCTAGTAAAATCTTTAGTTAGAGTGTTCCCTTTTGTATCTATTACTCTTGACTGTATGTGAAACAGAATCATATTGTGATCGCTGTTTGCCAGTGGTTCTAGTATTTTGATGTTGTTTACTAAAGTCCCCATATTAGTTAATACGATGTCAATGATATTATTGTTTCTTGTACCGTTCTGGATAATTTGATCCAAATTTTGACTAACTGTTATATCGAGGAATTCTTTCTCAACATTTCCCTTCCAAGTATGTGTATTCCAGTCAATACTGGGGAGGTTAAAGTCACCCATTAAGATGTAATTTGTTTTTGGTTTGAAACTATTAATCAGGTTTAGGAATTCAATGTTCTGGTCTTTATTTAAGTTAGGAGATCTATAAGCCAATCCAATGCACACTTTTAGGGATGGTAGGTTAATCTCTGTCCACATTATTTCACTTTCGTAGTTTGTTTGCATATTATTTTGATAACAGTGGAATAAGTATTCTTCAGAGATATATAAAACAATTCCTCCTCCTTGTTTATCTTTCCTATTTTTTGTTATTTTGTTAAATCCTGATATACCTTTACTCCAACTGTCATCATGGAACCATGTTTCAGTGACCCCACAGATAGAAATATTTTCTTTGTGCATTATATATCTTAATTCATCCATTTTATTCGACAGGCTTCTAGCATTTAATAATACTACTTTTATATCACTTTTTTGTTGTTGTAGCTGAATAAGGTTATTGGTTGTTACTATATTATTTGAGGAATCTGTAGTTATAGTTCTGGGCTGTGTTTCGTGATTCTTGTTCTCTTTAAGGATTCCCCCCCCCCAATCTAGTTTAAATATTTATCCAGTGGCAAATGAAATGATGGCTAAGTATGTCCCTCCCTTTTTTGTTTAAGCGTAGTCCGTCAAAGGAAAAGAACTCATCTTTTAGATAGAAATCTTCCCAGTGGATCAAACAATGGATCTCTTGTTTAAGAGTCCATGTTCTCAGCCAATTATTAAATTTATGGATTTTCTGGTTAATTCGAGGGGAGGCTTTTGGTATGGGGAGGACTTCAGAGATTATAATTTCACAACCAAGATAAGTTAACCTATTGGTTAATGCCACCATGTCTTGTTTTATTTCTTCAAGGGAGTCTTTGAACATGTTATTATTTCCCACATGTGTAAGAACAAGGGGGTTGTGACCTAATCCGTTAACCATTGCCTTGCACATCTTGGTTAAGTCAGCAATTTTTGGCCCGCTGAAAGCTGATAGGGTCCTATGTGATTTGTTTGAGTTGCATATGTTCCTGTCCAATCTTTTAATCAAAGAGATTCCTGTGGTTCAACTGAGCAATGCTGTCAGGTTCCAAGTTGATAAGGCTGCTACAGTTATGACTTTCCCCATCAGTTTGAAAAATAGATCTACTTTTGATATTAGAGTCTATTATAGTAAGGTGGTCAGAGGTCCCTTGAACTGAAGTAGTAGATATTTGGGTATTTTCAGGATTAGTTTCTAGTCTTTCAAGTATAGAATATCTATTTGTTAGGGGGATATCAAATGTTGTAGCATGCCTTCCTTTTTTTGCAGGTTTAGTGTATTGGATATTATACCACTCTTCATCCCTATCATGTGTAACCTCCTCCTCCTCTCTAGTTCTTTTGTTATTTTTCTTATTGTTTAATTCTAGCTCTTCTAGTCCCTTTGCACAAGGGACTGGATGTTCAGGGGTTGTAGTGTTATTAACTAAACTAGGAGTGGGCATCATTAAAGAAATGGTAGGGAAGATTTCTTTGTGCCCAGTATCAAGTTTTGTGCCAAGCCTATGTGCCATATTTCTTTGACTAGATTCTAGTTGTAATAATCTGTCCGTAAAGGAACTCAATTCATTTATTAGGTCATCGTTATGGATACATTTTACACATTTGAAAACTTCTACCCCGGGGTTTGTTTCGTTAATAGGTACATTAGGCAGTTAGTGCATTGTATAAGGTTTTCATCTTCTTTCACTGTTATTACATTAGCCATTTTATATTATGATGTCCCTTAGTCACTGTCTAAAGTTATTAAGTTATTGTAGTTTAACAGCCTAATGCTTACTTCTAAAAACAAATGGTCAAACACCTAGTAGTAGTGACCAGAGTATTACTGTCACTGTGAATTACCTTCCTTCAGATGTTCGTCTCAATGATGTATTTTATTGACTTCCCTCCAAACCCGCCTAACACGCGCAGACGCGAGTGTCTTTGTGCGCTCTGATGTGCGCTCGCCCTGCTCACCGCTAGGCTCTGTTTTTATGCCCCAAAATGAGCCGGAAGTGTTCCCAGGGGTCACCAAGTACTCGAGCCCAAGAAAGTGATTAAAATCACTATTTAGTTAAAACT
Organism: Neoceratodus forsteri; assembly: GCA_016271365.2. Taxonomy (NCBI): domain Eukaryota; kingdom Metazoa; phylum Chordata; order Ceratodontiformes; family Ceratodontidae; genus Neoceratodus; species Neoceratodus forsteri. Next base: position 306,173,389 of record CM028137.1, read on the forward strand.
GGAGCAAAAAGGCTATGTAGCCCTTAGTTAACCCAAATACAATTGTTCAACAGGTTTATTTGCAAAGTTAGAATGGGTTAGACAACGAGGGTCCAACCCCTCTTCCTGTTAGCCCTGTTGGCTTGGTAATAGGGCTTCAAATACTCACGATTTAGCGAGAAACACAAAATCAAGCACACAGTTTAAAAAGGCAATACAATGTGGTATATTTCAGTTTTTAAAAAAGGAGCAGCGTTTTTTCAGATGCTTGCAGGAATTCAATGTCCCAATTAATACTGTCTAAATACTGCTTTATCGAGGATAATTAGCTCTGTTATAGTTTTTAATTATCTATGACGGAGTATGTGTTAGGTGATCAGATTTTAGAATAAAGGAAATAATGTTATGATCGCTGCCACCCAGTGGTGATTTAACCTCAATATTGTTGATCAAACCATCATAACTGGTTAATATGAGGTCCAAAATATTAGTACCTCTTTTCGGTTCAGTAACCAATTGGTCTAAACCTACCAAAGCCACAGAACTGGTAAAAGTGAGTCTGGAGTAACTGAATCCAATTAATGACCTTCCCTTTTTCTGCAAAATATGTGATCTCTGTTAATTGCCTCACTATATTCAGTGGATGCATTTAGGGGGCATGTAGCAGTTACCCAGTATAACATATTCTTTCTTTTCATTATTTATAACTTGGACCCATACACTTTCTACCGCACAGTTACTGACAGTTTGGGGATAGACTTAATGAGAATCTATATCATTTTTATATACATACACACTACTCCTCTGTCAGAGTGGTCATGGTTAATTAGCCTAAAGCCATCTAAATTGGTGAACCACTTACTAGAATTATCCCACCAGGTCTCGGTGATTGCTATAATATCCACTTTATTTTGCAGTATTATGACATTCAGCTCTGCAAAAGATCACTTACATATTGTCCATCTGGATTAAAAGAGGGCCCAGGAGCAGGTTCGACTGGAATACCTGCAAGGCGTAAAGGATTGCCCACATCTCCCAAACACTGATATGGAGGAGATGTTCCTGTACGGACCAGGTCTCTTCAGTCTGACGGTCTGCAAGATAGGCGCCCAAGCCCTGGTCTGATGTATCTGTGGTCAGGATCTGATGAGGCAACTCTGTCCAAAAGTGGACCCTTTTGAAGAGGTTGGAGGGGTTCATCCACCACTCCAGAGTCTGCCACACAGAGTTGGAGACAGACATCGGTGGTTCCAAATCATCAATGCGCTGATCCCACTGGACCCGAAGGTTCCACTGGGCAACCCTCATGTGCAGGCAAGCCAGGGGGACTGTTGCAGTGGATGCTGCCATGTATCCCATTAGCCTTAGAAATTATCTGGCTGCGACCTGGCAAGATGATGAGACCAGTCGAGCCTGTGCCTGTGCCTGAAGGCGCTCTGCCCTGTCTGGGGGCAGAAAAACCTTGCCTTGGGCGATGTCCAAGATTGCCCCAATGTACTGAAACCTCTGGCTCGGCCAAGGAGAGGATCTGGGGAGACTAAGGGTGATCCCTAGATCCTGGAATGAGGAGAAAGTGGCTTCCATGGTTCTGAGCAACTGCTATCTGATGGGAGCTGTCAGAAGCCAATCGTCCAGAGAAGGGAAAACATAATGGCCATTCCTCCTTAAGGCCACAGCTACTACTGTGAGGCACTTATTATAGGCTCGTGGGGTAGAGGACAGGCCAAAGGGCAGGGCCCGAAACTGGTAATGGTCTCCTTGGAAGCGGAGCTACCTCCTGTGGGGTGAAGACACCAAGATGTGAAAACAAGCATCCTTCATGTCCAGAGAACAATTCCAGTCCCATTGATGAAGCAGGGGGAGAAGGTCGAGTAGAGTGACCATACTGAATCTTTTGTAGTCTATATACTGATTTAGGCGGCTGAGGTCTATGATGGGACACAAGTCTCCTGTTTTCTTCAGGACCAGGAAGAAATGAGTAGACTCCTTAACCCCGTTGCGCTGGTGGGACGGATTCTATTGTCTGTTTTTGCAGAAGCGCTTGGATCTCCTCTTGGATAAAGGCGAGAAGGGCTCGAGAGTGGTGAGAGGACAAAAATGGGTTGTCCTGGGGCATCTCTGAGAACTCTAGAGTGTGCCCCTTTTCTACTAGTTGAAGCACCCACTGGTCTGTGGTCATCTTGTGCCAGCCTTCTCCGGAGAGTGAGAAACAACCCCTCACAGCCTCCTGCAGGGCTTCGGCCAGGGGTCGGGTAGGGAGTCATGCTGAGGACCATGGGACAGGCAAGGTGGCCTGTGAGGTTCCAGGAGCTCTGGGGGCTGAACCTCCAGTAGCCTGAGTAGAGGCTTTTCGTTTTAAGGCACCCCTGGGTTGTTGGCCACTGGATGCTACTTGGCAGGGCGATGAAAGGGCCACTTCTGGGAGGATCTAGGCTGAGACTAGTATAAGGTTTGTACTGAGTGCAAAGCCTTGCCTAACTCTTGAAGGTGAGTAATTCTATTCTGTGAATCCTCGCCGAAAAGAACAGGACCCCTGAAAGGGGCGTTCAAGATCTTGGCTTGCACGTCTGGGGCAAACCCAGAAACCCTGAGCCAGGAGTAGCATCGGAGGCAAACTCCCGTAGTCTCAGCTCTACCTGCAGAGTCCAACAAGTCATAGGAAGCCCATAGAATGTGGGTCCCCCACATTCTAGCCCAACTTCAGAAGGTGCAATAGCTCAGACCTGCCCGCAGTATCTGGCTGAGCTTGAGCCACCTCTAAGGCCTTCTCCACAGGATGTTCTGATACTGGACAATGTGCATCAGAAAGTTCAGTGAATGGATAGTACAGGTGGCAGATGCATAGACCTTCCTGCCGAAGTGGTCTATCTGTCTGAAGTCTTTATCGGGAGGCTGAGTGCTCAGGTGCCTGAGGCACTGAGAGTGGTCATGGGCAGCATTAATTACAACCAAGTCAGCCTCTGGGTGCTCACCATAAAAAGGCTCCTCTCTTGGAGTGTTATACAGATGATCTGCCTTCTTGGAGGTCACCGAAGTAGAGGGAGGACGTTTCCAAGCAGCCCTGTTGACTTCCTTGAAGGATTCAATAAGGGAAGGAAAAACCAAGGGCAGTGACTCCTTATGAAGGAAAGTGGCCAACTGACATCTCTTGGGATCCACCTCCTCCATATCCCAACCTGAAATGGACTGGATGTGCCTCATCACCTCCATGAAAGTAGGGTCATCTGGAGGAGATCGAGGGGTATCTCTGGGTTCCTCTGGTTCAGAGGGTACGTCCTCACCTTCAGACTCCTCCTCCTCCTCCACTGAGGAAGAATATCCTCCTGACTCACCAGAGTCCGGTGATGGAGAGGATGAGTGACGATGTCTTCATCGACGAGTCTTTGGACAGCTGGTGCCAGCTCCTTTAGGCTGTGGCGTCAGTTCTCTAGGAGGTGGCGTCGGAACCTTCTTAGTAGGAATCTGATCCGGAGTCGAGAGTAGGATCCCTAGGAGTAGCAGCAGGGGGCTCCTTTGGGGACTCCTTATCCTTAAAGTATGCCCACCAGGCGGCAAACAGCACATTAAGGTTTGTGGGCAGATTCTGAGGTGTGACGGGGGGAGCTGGCATCAACAAGGTAGGGCTGGAGGGCCCTGCTGTCGGTTCCTTAGGCTGCAATAACCCAGGTGTAGGATCTACTGGTGTCAGGTTATCAGGCATCGGTCTGACAGGGGTAGCAGGACAGAACGTCAGACCCCCGGCTGTCGGCCGAGTGATGACAGGGTCGGTTGGTGACAGCAGAGGATTAGGAGGAGACTGCTGAGGCGTCGCTGGAGTAGACATCAGTGTGGCTGGCATCGACCGAACAGGTGTGGGTTGATGCCGGTCTGGTAGATACAGCTGGTGTCGGCCAAGAAGGAGAAGCCTGTGCCAGGGAGCTTGCTCCCGAGCAGAGCAGGGGCGTCACTCTCGCGGGGGAGGTGACAGCATGCCCAAGGCACTGCTTGGTGGCGTCGGGCCCTGGAGTCAGGATTGACTTAGCTGACGCCCAGACTGAGAGGGCGACAACTAAACACCCACTGCCCGGTCGAGCCACCTGGCTGAGTACCCAGCTGATGTAAGGGCCTGAGCTTCAGGGGCCGAGAGGCTGAGGATGAAGTCCTGAGCCCGGAGGAAGCTGCAGCTGAGATGTGTAATAAGGGCAGGAGGTTTTACCAGGGTCAGACCAGAAAGAGTAAGGGCTGCTGGGGTAGCAGTGGCCGACCTCCCATGGGCAGAAGACTCAGACTCAGTTGCCGCCTTATGCAGGGACCTGGATCGGGAAGCTGACCTGGGTCTGTCCCTGTGCTACTCCTGGTGTTTGTGCTTTCCTGAAGACTCTCTGGAGGATGTAGAAGTAGAGGCCCTAGAGACCGGGGAAGAAGGTGTACTTTTGTGGAGCTCTTTCTCCATTGCTGATAGTTTTTGCTGCAGCAGGAAGGCTTCCAGGGTCTTCTGGCAGGGGAACCGGGTACGCTACTTAATATCCTGGCAGTGCTGGCATGCCTCAGTGTCGTGGTCTACGCCTAAAAGCTGTTTTCCACAAGCACACTTCGTTCCCCTACACTCCACAGAAGACAATGGAGAAGAAGACATGTACAAAATACTGTAACTTTTGGAGAAAAATCAGAAAATAAAGCACTGGTAATGCAGAGAAAATGATGGTCGACTATAGCAGAAGGCATCTGTGCAGGTGCGACTTGCGCGAGTCAATGGTGGGAAAATAATTGAGGTGGAGTTGGGGGACCGCCCGTTTTATAAGTGGACGTCGCTGCCGGCCGGTATCAGGGGGCGGTCCCCTGCTAGTGACTGCTAGCCAGAAGCTTTCCGTGGGGTCCTGGTGCCTGCTGGCTTCAGTCCTAATGGTGCTGCCTGCTGCAAGAGCCCCCTCAAAGTGAGATCAACTATTCTAACACAGCATTCAAAAGACATGTAAAAGGTCCATATTCCAGGAAGCAGCACACAACGTGAAGCATTTCTTTTAAACAGAATAAGTATGTCTGTCAGAAGCCTTCGTACCCACAAGCAGGATGTCAGCAACCTTAGGGGACACCCCAAAACGGCAACAGCTATGTCTTCAGGAGTCATGCATGCAGGAGTAGGGACTTCAGGTCCAGATGGACCAGGGTTCCTTGCCATGTGACAACAGACCCGACACATATGTACGGCGACAGAAGGCACCACCGCTGGATGCTGAAGGACTGGAAATCATATCTGGTGAGGCTAGAATAGATCAATGCGGATGAGAGTGGCCTTCTCCACCCACAGCTTGAGCAGAAAGGAATGGGGGGGGGTGGAATATATTAGGAATTTCCCTTTCCAGGAGACGGACAACTTGCCTTATCAAAGAAACTGCAGGCCCTGGAGTGACCAGAAATGCCGTAGTTTTGGGTTGTGAGCAGACACAAAAAATGAAAATTACGTACCTACCATAATTCTTGATCTTCTTAGATGAGTCTCCACCACTCATTCACACTATTGGGATCTGCGCAGGAGGCACCAGGACCCATCGAGAGCAAACTTTTTGCTGGAGGGTCGGCGTCAGAGATGGCGCCGCAAGCCCTAGCTTGCATGGTAATGCCTATCTCGGTGTCGACCCTCCAACCGCCTCAGTACCTTTTTTACCAAGGAGGTGCAGCGTAACTAACCTAGAAGGGTAGCCTAACCTAAAGACCAGACATAAGATAGTCCGGGCGACCCGTGAAAGAAGGGTCAACAAAGAAGTCTTCACAGCCTAAAGATTTGAGGGAGTGAAGACCAACAACAGAGGTGAGCTCGGGGGACGGAGGGTGGGCGTGTGAATGGATGGTGGAGACTCGTCCAAGAAGATCAAGAATTACGGTAGGTACGTAATTTTCATATCTTCCTGGACATAAGTCTCCAACACTCATTCACACTATTGGGAGAGTACCGAGCTAATAATCCCCTGAGAGGGTGGCAGGAGAGACCAAGAGTTCACATTTCTAGGACAGAAGTCCATTGAGGATGGCTCTGCCAAAGGAAGAATGTCGTCTGGCATGGACATCTAGTGCATAATGTTTAATGAAAGTATGCACTGAGCTCCAGGTGGCCGCATTGCAGATGTCTGCGATGGGCACGTTGCGGATTTCCGCTAGGAATGCCGCGACCGCTCTAGTACAGTGAGCATAAACTCTACCCTCCAACTTAACCTGCGCCATGGAATAGCAGTGGCGAAGGCACGCCACTAGCCATGATGAGATACATCTGATAGCGACAGGTTGACCCAGCCGGGCCTCACTGAAGGAAACTAATAGTTGCTGAGCTTTCGAAAATCCTTGGTTCTATCTAGATAGAACGCATGAGCCCTCTTAACATCCAAAGAATGAAGAGAACGTTCCCTTCATTTTGGAAGTCCACAAAATAAGAGGGAAGGACCAAAGGTTGGTTTAGATGAAATTCTGACACAACCTTAGGAAGAAATTTAGGATGAGTACGAAGAACTACTTTGTCCTTATGGAACACAGTATACGGAGGGTCTGTGACCAGGGCATGTATCTCAGAGACCCTCCGGGCTGAGGTAATGGCCACTAGGAAGGCAGTCTTCCAGGTAAGAAATCTTAGCTCACAGGTAGCCAGAGGTTCGAAAGGTTTCCGAGTGAGCATGTCTAGCACAAGATTAATGTCCCAGGCTGCAACCGGACGTCTTGTAGGAGGTCTGGTATGCAGAATCCCCTTAAGAAATCTCTTAACCATAGGTAACTGAGCCAGTGTTAAGGAAAAAATGGGCTGATACGCTGAAAAGGCACTAAGGTGAACTCTGACTGTAGAGTACTGCAGACCTGAATTTGAGAGGTCCAAAAGGTACTCCAAAACCTTATCTGGTGGACAGGAAAAGGGATTCAAAGAGAACTTTGCACACCAGAGCGAAAAACTCTTCCGCTTGGCTGTGTAAGTTTTCCGAGTGGCTGGCTTCCGTGCAGCCAGAAGAATATTTGAAACTCTTCGAGAGACACTGAACCGGTTTACTTCGACCTCTTCAGGAGCCAAGCGTGAAGGTGAAGTGATCTCAGGTTGGGATGGACCACGGGTCCCCGAGTCAAAAGGTTCATCTGCAGGGGAAGTGGTCTCGGAGGAACTGCCAACGTATTATTGAGTAGTGGAAACCACAGCTGCCGAGGCCAAAAGGGAGCAATGAGAATCATCTTGTCCCCCTGGGATTCGAACTTGAGGAGTACTCTCTGAATTAGAGGAAGAGGCGTAAAGGCGTAAAGAAAGCGTTTTGTCCACCGCGGCCTGAACGCATCCTGGCAGAAAATACCAGCACCTGGATTTCTGGAGCAGAAGAGAGGCAGTTTTGCGTTGAGTGGGGATGCAAAAAGGTTCAGGTCTGGAGTTCCCCACTCTTCGAACAGAGACTGAACTATGGTTGAGTCGAGAGACCACTTGTGAGGATCTGTCTCTGTTCTGCTGAGACGGTCTGCCAAGTTGTTCTGTACACCTGGCAGGTAGACCGCTTGAATTAGAGCGTTGTGCTCCAAACACCATTCCCATACCCTCATTGCTTCCCTGCATCAGGGGTAAGAATGAGCACCGCCCTGCTTGTTGATGTAATACATCACTGCTTTGCTGTCCGTTTGCAGGAGAATGTTCTTGTGACAGAGAATGTCCTTCAACGTTCGGACCGCATAAAGGACGGCTCTCATTTCTAGGATGTTTATGTGAAGCTAGGACTCGAGTTGAGTCCACACACCTTGAGTGTGGAGAGCCTGACAGTGAGCTCCCCACCCCATTAGGGATGTGTCCGTGGTAATGGAGATTTGATGGTCCAGAGGAGCAAAGGGATATCCTTCCAGGAGATTGCTCTCGAGACCACCAGGTGAGTGACCTCTTTAAAGGTTCTGTCACTTTGATGAGATAGGACTGCGGGTGAGTGGTAGGGGACCAGTGAGTACTGAGCATCCACTGGGTGGTTCTCATGTGCAGACGTGCTAGGGGTACAGTGAACACTGAGGATGCCATGAGGCCTAGCATCCGTTGCATCGAGAGAGCTGTGACTGAGCTGTTTTCCCCGATGTGACGGGCCATCTGAAGGATATCGTTCCTCCTGTCTTCTGGAAGAAAAGTCTTCACATAGGAGGTGTCCAGAAGAGTCTCTATAAAAAGGAGCCTCTGGGAGGGCTGCAGTTGCGATTTCTTGAGGTTGAGCAGAACTCCCATGGACGTAAGGGAGGCGAGGCCATCTCTATGGCATCCAGAGTCCCTTGCCTGGAAGGGCTTGCTAGAAGCCAATCGTCCAGATAAGGAAACACCTGTATTCCGACCTTTCTGAGGTGCGCTGCGAGAACTGCACAACATTTTGTAAAAACTCGCAGCGCCGAGGATAGCCCAAAGGGCAGGACTCTGAACTGATAATGTTGTCCCAGAGCCACAAACCTCAGGAATTTGTGATGCCTCGGGTGAATAGGAATGTGCTGGTAAGCATCCTGCATATCTAGGGAGGTTAGCCAGTCGTGTTGATGAAGCAGAGGTAACAGGGTTCCCAGAGAAATCATTCTGAATTTCTCCTTGGAAAGAAATTTGTTTAGCTTTCTGAGATCTAGAATGGGGCGCATTCCCCTGGACTTCTTTGGAACCAGAAAGTAGTGGGAGTAGAACCCCGTGTTTCGTTGATGCAGTGGCACCACTTCTACTGCCCTGTTGTTTAGAAGGCCCTGAATCTCAGCGGCGAGAAGGTCTGACTGAAGGGTTGACAGCCTGGGCTGCTGTTTGGGGGGACGATCCTGAGGGGTCTCCACAAGATTGAGTGAATACCCCTCGCGAATTATCCGAAGGACCCATTTGTCTGAGGTTATGGACTTCCACTGGTTGTAGAAGGGCATCAGACGACCTTCCACCGGAGAGGAAAAGTCCACCTCGGGCAGCGGAGATGGAACTTGGACCAGCGATTCATAAGGTAGTGCTGGGCGCTTTGGGCCCTTGCGCTTTCTGTTGCGCCTTCTTTTGAGGTTAGGCAGGTTGGTTCTTATGGAAACTTCCTCTACCTCGAAAGGACTGACGATTATGAAACTGACGTTTACTGGCATGCCCTCGAGAGGGGGCAGGCAGGGGCCGAGCCAACTTAATGGCTGACCTAGTCTTTTGTGTAGCTTCTAGAGCTTGCTCTACCTGAGGACCAAAAAGATATGCACCGTCAAAGGGCAATGCCATCACCTGGTGCTGCGTGTCATTCGTGAAGCCCGAAGTGCGCAGCCAGGAATGACGGCGGGTGCAAATACCAGCAGCCGCTGAACGGAAAGCAGTGTCAAAAGCATCTATGGCTGCTTTAACCTGCTGGCTGTTAGATTCAATACCTCTGGTAATGGTTTGAAGAAGCTCTGGCTTTGAATCAGACTCCGGCAGGGCTTCAACCATTTGCTTGACAGAATGCCACAGGATATACTCATACTGGGAAAAATAGCCTTGGTAACTGGCAATACGCATGCTTAGAGTAGAAGCAGCAAAGACTCTCTTACCTAAGGTGTCTATCTTACGAGATTCTTTGTTAATAGGTCGACCTGTAGTAGTTTGAGGAAGAACGACCTTATCATTCTCTGCTAGGACTACAATAGGATCCGCAAAGGCTTGAGATGCCAAAATGGGACGATCCTTGGGGGCTAAATATTTCCTATCAATGGATTTAGCCACCGAAGGGGTGACAGCAGGATTATTCCATACCATTTGAGACAGCGTCTCGAAGGAAGGCTGAACCGGAGGAGTCAAATCCATAGGGATCTCTGAGGCATGAAGATATTGGAGTCTTAATTTCCCAGGATCGATGTCTGTAGTCTGGAGAGAAAGTGTGGAACTCAGATTTTTCAAGAGACTTAGAGGACAGGTCCTCGACCACAGGCTCTGTAGCAGTAATAGATCCTGCTTCGTCCACTTCATCACCCAACCGAAGGTCTGGGTCAGGCTCAATGTCATCTCCTGACAGTCCAGGAGGGACTGTATGGATAGGAAAGGAATGAAAATCAGAAGAGGAGGAGGAAGAAGGAAACAAGTGAAAAGAGGAGTCCCTGAGAGCCCCCGGCGCCGAGGAGGCACACGGCACCGAGAACGATGCCACGAGACCACGTGGCGCCGAGAAGCCGCACGGCACCGAGGACGGCGCCAAGCGCAGCATCGACGCCGAGGATGGCGCCGAGAGGCCACACGATGCCGAGGGCGCCAAAAAGACTCCCAGACTCCGAAAAACAGGTTTTGAAGGAAGAAGAGCAGGAGATAAGGGCACTGTGTGGGCCCCTCGCGCTGTAGCCATGTGGGGACACTCTGCTGGAGTCGACGGCACCGAAGAAGGTGCCGTGCGACCAGGAAGGTCCAACCGCCCTACCTGGTCGCCCAAAGAGCCCGAAGGCCCACGAGTGACCGAGCCAGGTAGCCGAACCAACCTCCGAGCCCAATGATCCATAAGAGCGGCCCACTGATGAAACTGCTCATCTGAAGACCTACCTGCGGGCGGGGTAGGGCTCTGATGTCGAAGCCGTCGGCTACCAGAAGCAGAGGTTGGCGACTCCGAAGGAGAAGACTGGCAACTAGCCCCGATAACCGAGCGTCTACGCGCAGACATATCAGAGGGCGACCTCGAGTGATGCCTTCTCTTTTTAGACCTGTGGCCGAAGAAGAGCTCGAGGCCGAATGGTGCCGAGTGTGCGACTGTTTATTTTTATGCTTCCGCTCCGGGGGGACCACCCATCCCCCCGGGCATTGACTGACCATTGTCAGACCCCCTCCGGAGAAGGCGGACCGGACCCAGCCCGACTGACTGAACAGCTTTACACGAAGTCTCCCTACCGCCACCTGACCTGCTCATGGTCGACTCCAGTCAAAGTAGGCTGAAACTTTTATTGTATTTATTTTAAAATAAGAATAAATTTAAGCGATACTGTATCGAGATAATACTACAAAATAATAAAACTGAAAACTATGCTGCTAGTTTGAAGTTTGACTCTATTAGGTGAGCGACGCCGCCACTGAAGTGCACTCGACGGACGGAAAAAAGGAACTGAGGCGGTTGGAGGGTCGACGCTGAGATAGGCATTACCGCGCAAGCTAGGGCTCGCGGTGCCGTTCCTCGCGGCGCCATCTCTGGCGCCGACCCTCCTGCAAAAAGTTTGCTCCCGATGGGTCCTGGTGCCTCCGGCGCAGATCCCAATAGTGTGAATGAGTGGTGGAGACTTATGTCCAGGAAGATGCTCCATCTCTGGATGACAAGCAGACACACTCTCATTTTCCTCAGTGCAGGGAATCAAGGAGGATATGGTACTGGGCTCTGTTTCACAGTCTTCAGCTATTAGCTGTGTTTCTCCCATGTTTCCAAATCATCTTGACAAACAGGTTAAGCGGGTCCCAGTTCATAGTTCACAAATGGGAACTGCTGACCTCTGTGGTAAACAACCTCTTCTCAAGACGGAGTCATCCAGAGATGGAGTTTATTGCGTCCTCTCACAACCCAAACTCTGCTACATACCTTGTCTCAGATGCATCAGTTGTTTGACAACTTGAGGGTCACATTGATTGTGCCAGAGTCTGTGTGGACTATTATGAACAAATTTACATGCACAGAGCGGAAAAGGGTACATAAGACAAACAGGGGATGCTGCTCCGCATAGAGCTACTCATTCTAGCAAAACCACAAAACTTGCAAACGTGCTACATTTAATGTCTCATACCTGGTAACAAGATTTTCTACATTTAAGACGTTTAATATACATTTCTATAATTATAGCAGTTACATTCTCACATCCTAGGACTTTTCTGTTACCATGGTTAAACCAGTATTTTACTACCACAGCAATAGGGATTAGTTGCCTAGTACTATCAATTCTGCACGGAGGTCACCACCATGACCTCCCTGTATGAGGACCTAGTAAGAAACAGAAAAGAAAGTGGGATTCTACAGCAGAGCTAAGGGGGCCGGAGGCACCCAAAAGTGGCCAACTTTATGGACTAGAAATGTTAAAGGAAAGATTAGTAATAGCAGAATTGTTGCAACAGATCTTCAGAGATAAAAGAACGGTCCTCAGAAGTGGCAGGGGGTTTCCCTGACACACTCATATGAAAATGTGCCAGTGGCACAATCACTATGGTCACAGCTGTGAGGCCCAGGAGATGTAATACTGTTCTCGCAGAGACATAGTGGCTCCTGTATACCAAGTGTGCCTGAGCAACCAAAGTGCCTGCCCTGTCCTGTGGCAGGAGCGCACATCCCTTCTCTGTGTCCAAGACCGCCCCTATGTACTGCAGTCTTTGGCATGGAGTCCACACAGACTCTGGCACGTTCACTGTGACCCACAAGTTGTCAAACAACTGATGCATCCGAGACAGGGTATGTAGCAGAGTTTCCCTTGAGCTGGCCTTCAGAAGCCAGTCACCCAGACTGGGGAAAACGTACAAGTCTTCCTTGCAAAGGGCTGTTGCCACTACAGCCAAAGGGCTGTCTGTGGGATTTCTTGATCTTTATAATAATAATAAACTTTATTTATAAAGCGCCTTTCCATGGATCAAAGCGCTGAACATGTAATTCAATAAAACACATACAAATAAATAACACATCTCCAAACATTTTCATAAAATCAGATATATTAAAAATCTGATGTTCAAATCAGCATAACATCATACAGCGGAATTAAATAAATTCCAGGCCAGCCCGTTGGCGCAGTGGTTGGACTTCCGCTTGCGACGCCAGCGACCCGGGTTCGGGAACGGACTCGGGTACTGGAGGGCTGGCTGGGGAGAGAGGGCTTGAGCGTCGGCTGACGGCTCACCTTCTCTCGGAAGGGCAGGGACGTGACCTGGCGATTGCTGACCCATAGTGGAGGCTGGGGGTACGGCAATGCGCAGGATCTCGGATACTAAGGGGGCGTGGTGAACGTTGACGTCAAGCCTTACGTTCGTGGCACACCACATCCCACGGGGAGCAAACGGGAAAAGAGCCCTGTAACCGACTGGATGACGGTCGCCAGTTCCCAATGCCGCGAGTCCATGGACAGTGCACGCACCATCCCCAACAGCACCCCGGAACAGGACTGGCGCTGGCCACCCCACCAGGGCCGTTCCCCTCGAAGAGGGACCCACCCGGTGAAGGGTTACATCCGGGGGTCATCCACAGAGCTGCATATGTGGGGGTGAACAGGTGGCTGATCCGAGACAGTGCGGCTCGAGGGCATAGGTGGCCTGAAGGAGAGGCCGGCCCAGAGCTGGGAGGGAGCAAAAATTGAATAAAAAAATATATATATAACAAATTCCATCAGCTGGCATAGTCCGGGAAAGCTAGACTGAATAAATAAGTCTTGAGGGCAGACTTAAAGCTCTGGATGGTCAGGCACTCCCTCACCCGACGAGGCAGAGAATTCCACTGGGTAGGGGCTGCATACACAAAGGAACAAGCCCCAGATGTCTTCAAACGCACCATGGGAATCTCTAGCAATCCCTCATCAGTGGATCAGAGTGGTCGGGAGGGGCAGTAGGGACAAAGGAGATCTTTCCGGTAGCAGAGTCCTTGCTCGTGTAGGGCTTTATAGGTCAGCAAGCCGACTCTGAAGGTGATCCGTCTCTGTACAGGCAACCAGTGCAGTCCGTGAAGCACAGGTGTAATGTGGCTGGTCCTAGAAGTGCAAGTCACAAACCTGGCCGCCGCATTCTGAGCTAGCTGCAAGCAGCAGATATCAACCCCTGGTAGCCCTAGGTACAGGGCATTGCAATACTCAAGGCAGGAGGTCACAAAGGCGTGGACCAAGGTTGAAAGATCCTCGGACGGAACCAGGTGCTTCACCTGGGCAATATTCCTCAGATGGTAAAATGAGGTCTTGACAACGGCCGACACCAGTGATTTCAGAGTCAGCCTGTTGTCAAAAATAACGCCCAGGTTTCGCACCTGATCTGAGGTAGTTAGTTGAGCATCCCTGAGCCAAAGCCCAGATGGTTGTCCAACCGACAAAACCCGCCGCCCGACGATCTGGGTCCAACACCTCAGTCCTATCTGGATTTAGCCTCAGCCAGCTGGCACTCATCCAGTCTTGAATCTTAGAGAGGCACTTGTTAAATACCGAGACTGCATCCTCCTGCCCAGGCACAAAGGACAAGTACAGCTGAGTATCATCTGCATAACAGTGAAAACTCAAGCCGTACCACCTAACAATGTCTCCTAATGGCAGCATATACACTGCGAACAACATAGGTGACAAAATGGAGCCCTGCGGAACCCTGCAAGATAGGGGGAGAGCATCAGAGGAATAAATCCCAGAGACCACTCTCTCAGTCCTACCCTTGAGGAAAGATCTAAACCATCTGAGGACCGTATCAGATAGTCAACAGATGAACCACAGGCACTCCAAGAGCACACCATGGTCCACAGTGTCAAATGCCGCAGAGAGATCAAAAAGGACCAAGATGGAATGAGTCCTACAGTCTCTCGCTATTAGAAGATCATTTAGTATCCAAACAAGGGCCATCTCAGTACTATACGTCTTCCTAAATCCGGTCTGGAGAGCATCATAAACCTAGTGGGTAGTAAGATGGTCATTCAGCTGCAGCGCAAGCACCTTCTCAATAACCTTGCCCACAAAAGGCAGGTTAGAGATAGGTCTGTAGTTGGTGAGACAGTTCGGGTCAAGGGATGTTTTTTTCAGAAGCGGTCGCACAGCTGCCTCCTCTAGGGGATAAGGAAAGATCCCCCTCTCCAATGAACTCCAGAATATCTCGGCCAGGACCGGGCCGATTTCAAATCACACAACCCATAAGGTGTTGTGTGGGGCCCAGATCCAAAGTACAGCTGGTTGGCCACAGACAGGAACAGATAAGGGGAGTAAAGGAGTATTTTACTACCATTTCTACATGATTAACTCCCACTTTCTAATTTTAAAAAGTTATTTCCCACCCAGTACATTTTAAGTATATTTGCCACACAAAATTGTCAGCAATATGCGAAATTAGCAGCAATGACACTATGCACTAACAGAGTGGAACCAGTAGAGATGGAGACAGAAGAGAGTATCAGCATCAGTTGTGTACACTGCAGGAGACAATGTCAGAAGTTGCTACGTGGCTGGCCATAAAACTTGTTGTAATTAGTCACAGCACTATATAAAGTAGCATAAGGAATGTATGTCTAACTCCGCAGCAGTACCAAGCAAATAGCCAGTGACTAAAAACATCTGGTGTGTTTGAGACCTGGTGTAGAGGCGGAGGTCCGAGACTGGTCCACTGATGACATTACTTCCATATAGATGGAAATACTACCAGTCTGAAGAAGCTAGCAGTAAATACCTACCAGTTCCAAAAATTATCTGGACTCCTGGCCACAGAGTCTGGATGATTCTCACGGTGTCAACAAATTCGAGCAGGCTAAAGTCGGTCCAAACAAACTGGGCATTTGCGACCTCCTGCTGACCATCCCCTAGAGGGAGTCTGGACAATCTCGGACCTGATGGAGGCAACCTTATCTGCAAAAACCTGAGCAAACTTGTCATACTTCTCTTGTGAAAAAGTTCTGCCAAGCTGAAGACAGGTTGGATTGCACAATCTGTCCACAGCCCGGAAGAGCTGAGCTGGTCGGTTTTGTGCAGCGGCAATCTCCCTAGACAGGAATTCTGCCTTCTTATGGATGATTGTTGATTGATGGATCAAAAAATGGTCCATCAATCTAAGTCTGTCAACACCCAGGCCTGATTACCAACAAAGTCTCTCTAACCTTCACCCCACTCTCAACTCCTTTAAAGGTCCCATCAAACCATGGGGACCTTAGGCAAAGAGTGAGGGGGTGAACACAAACAGAAGCCACAGAATCCAGGGCCTCCGTTACTGCCTTCTTATAGGCAAGCACCAGATTCCCTGGATCTATGCACTTCCTCGACACACTCGATAGAGCCAGCACCGCCACTAGGCCATCTGGGGTCACACCCCGCAAAGGACAGTAATGGACCATCTCTGTTGGGGCAGACCTATTGGGGGAGCCACGAAACTGAATCTTATGGTGTGATGGTCAGACTACCCAACTGGTTCCACCACCAAGTTGGATATCTCCATCCCCAGAAGGAACACCAGGTCCAATAAGTGACCTCTAATGTGAGTTGCATGTGAGGCCCATTGAAGTCATTAGCTGGAGGAAGTCACAACCAAACAGAGAGTTCATCATTGACCAAGGCTTTGAAATCCTCCAGAATCAACCATCTGGAGGATCCCAGTGCCATGTCAACAATGAAGTCTGTGACTTCCTGCAGAACTCTTTCCCATCTCAGGTGGACAGTAGATTAGCAGTATCCTGCACCCACGATATACTCTCTGGTGGACCCCACTGGCACTTCAGGCCCACTTCCGATCTAAAACACATGGCTATGCCCCTGCCCCTACAATTCATCCTTGGATGGTGTATCACCAAGTACCTAGCTGGAACAGCAGAGGCCAGTACTAGGCCCGCATTCTCATCCAGCCAGATCTCAGTGATGCATGCCAGGTCAGATGTCCCAACAAGATCTGCTATAACAGCAGTCTAGTTTTTAATAGATCTGGCGTTACATAACACCATCTGAGTAGGATGGGTAGTCGAGGAAGACCACGCCACCTGCGTGCATTCAGCAGAGCCCTTGGGTATGGGAACCAGACAGGGAGGACGCCTATCCTGATCCCATTTCGACCCAGGGTGTCTCCTTGTCCCCAATACCTCAATCCAACCACTCCACTCCATTCCCCTTCAGGGCCAGCTTCCCTCCCTTTTTCCCTCTCCTAACCATCCCCAGGGCACGACATCTACTATATGCCCCAGCTGACAAAGGAGGACATTCAAAAGGGCGAAGGCCTCTGAGCTTGGAGAGGGAATAGCGCCTGACAGTCTTACTACCCTCCAAACACATTCCAGAAGCAGAAGAAATGCCACACAATCAACAATAAACCAAAATAAAATATCAAAAATTCAATCACACACTCATTCAAACAAACACACTCAAATAACATTCCAAATACCTATAACACCCACTCAACCTTCCACTCCAACCTAAACAGAAATAAGCTACCAACAATAAATCCCCCCCCAACCCAAATTAATGTATAAAATCATGAGTTTTATAGCAGCATGTAAAACAATATTTTAACTGTAAGGCACAGTGACCAAAGTCTCAGATACAGGAATTATGGACTTGCAGAGCTCCCACCTCTACGAGCAGATGTCCAATAAAGTCTCTACCAGCACTACCTCTCACGTAGGCTGGACAATTCAACACAATTATTCAAGATAGGTAATTTATCAAGGCACTTTCACTGCCCATAGGATGTAAAAATGGTCATAAACACATAAGGAACAAGTATTTGTCAATGCTGAATATTGTTTTGCTGGCATTGACTGGTAGTGCAGAAGTTAGAGAGATGCATAATAGGAATGGCAGTGAAGTATTGAACTGATGCCAACCTCACCCCCACCCTGCAGAGACTGACAGACACTGGGGTGTGCCTTTGGGTCGTCGGCCATAATGCTCATGCCATTTCACCTCACCCTACCCTGCAGACACAGACAAGTGTCGCAGTGTTCCTTGGGGTTTTCAGGCCTTACGCTCACCCCATTCCATAAGGAAATACACTGAGATGGGTGCAGTACAGGAGAATGGGGTGAACTTTGGGGCTGAAGAATCCAAGGCACACCTCAATGCCTATCACTGGCTGCAGGGTGGGGGTGGAATGGTGTGAGCATTATAGCCGACAATCCCAAGTCACATCTTTGATGCCTGTCAGTCTCTACAGGGTGGGGCGTTACGGTTGGAAACCATAATGCCCCAGGCGTTTGTTGGTATTTTCACTCCACATTTTTAACATGGGCTTTTTGTGATCCCACTTCATGAACAGTGGCACTATCAGTTCGTTAGCCGGAAGGTGATTTTGCACAGCGACTGCGCCATTTGGCGCCACAGGTGTAAAAACACATTTTGGGCAGTATGTAAAAAATGACAGCTATACTGTTCATGAGGAGGTGTAAAAAAATGGCAATGTTGAAAATCTGGAGTGAAAATATGAAAAACTGGTGAAGTCACGAGCGTGCGTAGAAGCTGCGCAACGTACGTCGTAACACAATTATTTTGGGGACTTTTTAACCACATTTTCAACACAGGCATTTTGTGACCTCCATTCATGAACAGTGGCTCTGTGATTTTATTAACCTGTCCAGAAAGTTGATTTCCCACAGCGACCACGCCATTGTGCACCAGATGTCGGAAAATACATTTCAGGCAGGATGTGAAAAATTACAGCTGTACTGTGAAAAAATGGCATTGTTGAAAATCTGGAGTGAAAACATAAAAAATTGTCGGAGTTACGAGCATGCGTGGAAACTACGCAATGCATGTTTGTAACACAGTCATTCTTTTGAAATTTTTTCACCAAATTTGTAACACAGGCTTTTTGGGACCCCACCTCATGAACAGTGGTACTATCGTTTCATTAATCTGTCCCGAAAGGTGATTCCACGCAGTGACTGAAATCACCTTTTGGGACTGAATAATGAGACGACAATGCATGTGTTCATGAGGTGGGGTCCCAAGAACTCCATGTTGAAAATTTGGAGCCAAAATTTGAAAAAAATGGCTGAGATATCCAACTAAGTTGAAACCCCCCCATTGATGCCATTATACAGCTTACCGGCATTTCTTCATTTTGCAGTTCGGCTTTGAAGAGTCATACGTGTTTCCGCTCCACTGAAGATCATGGCCTTGGACCTCGAGGCAGAGTATGGGATGGGGAGCGCAGAGGTGGGTGTGAGTTGGGGCGCTGGGACGAGGGACCGCTTTCCTTTTTCAGGTACAAAAAAAAGAAAACTGACATTGCGGATGGTTTCTTTCTTACAGGTGAAATAAAACAAATGTTGGGCACACTGGGGTAGGCTCCCAGTGTGTCCCATGACTTTCGGGGGGATGTTGGGCACACTAGGGTGGGTTCCCAGAATATCCTACGTAGGTGCAGCGGGGACATGTAGACACAGGGATTGTACCCCGATGTCGGCTTGATGTGTGGTGGAGGCAGGAGCCACCGCCATGTTCACTGAAATGTTTCATCAGGAAAGGCATGTACAGGACGCATGTCATCTTTGCCGCTGCATGATGAGCTTGTCTCTGATTGCAGTGGCAGGTTTCTTTCAAGTTGATGGCACTTTACATAATTTTTGCATCAGCGCTAGCATGCTGGCTAATTGGGGAATGAGGGACGCACCTACTTAAGCGTGCTCTGCATTCGCCAATACTGACGCACCTCTCACTGTGCTACTACAGCAAGACGTTGCTTGCGCACACACAAGACAACATGAAAAGAGGTCTGACCATGTCCTGGAATAAGTAATTCTCAGAATGTCTAAATGCCTCCTTCAGTTTGGTAATCTTCCCCACGGAACGCAAGGGCCTACCAACACTGGCTAAGGGGCCCAAACAACTCCACCCCAGGAGGCCGCTGCCAGGAATTCCCGCGACCGTGACTTCAGCTCTCAGCTGGTGTTGGCCCAACAGCCAATCCCCAGTGGCCTAGGAAAGTATTTATGGAAGAACTTACCGTAACAGTAGATCTTCGAGAGAGGTTCCTGCAGTAGGTCATAACATGTAGGACTGTGCCCTCTGGCATCAGGACCGCATGGAAAATTTTTGCTAGCAACGTCTGGCAGGGGACCACCCACCCATTGTCACGTGACCGACATCAGCGTGACCCTATAAGTGGGCGGTCCCCGCGCCGCCTTCCAGTTCTCCCGCCAGAGACCCAAATGAATGTTACAGAAGAAGCAGATATAATCCTTGGAGCCCAATTCAGACAGGCCGACAAGAGCATAGAGAAGACTGGGGGAAGAAGGGAGGGAAAAAGGTGATCTACTGCAGGAACCTCTCTCGAAGATCTACTGTTATGGTAAGTTCTTACATAACTGTACTATCTTACTCAAGAAAGTTCCTGCAGTAGGTCATAACATGTAGGACTGAGTAACAAGCAGTCAACAGATCAGGACAAACTGAAATATGGGAGGAAGGAAGGTCTGCAGGAAGATCAGAGCTGGTCTAGGACAGAAGGCCTAGAGGCAATGTCCAGACTGTAATGTTTAGTGAAGGTGTGGACTGAACTCTCAAGTTGCAGCAGCACAAATCTCTGCTGTGAACACATTCCTGAAAAAAGTGCCGGAAGCAGCCACATCTCTGGTGGAATGACCTTTGATCTCTCCCAGAAGAGGCTTGCTGTACTTCTGGTAACAGAAATGGATGCAGTTAGCCAACCATTTGGACAAGCACTGCTTAGAGACTGCCGAACCCAGAGTCTTGGGGGCGAAAGAAACAAGAAGCTGGTCATCTTTATGGATGTCCTTAGTCCTGTTAATGTAGTGGCGCAATATCCTGTGCACATCCAAAGTGTGCAGGAGCGCATCACCCCTACTAGCATAAGCCAGATAATAGCTGGCAGTTCAACGGCTTGATTCAAAGTGAACACAAACCACCTTTTGAAGAAATTTAGAATTTGTATGCACAGCCACCTGGTCTCTGTGGAAAATCAAATAAGGCTCCTTACACATCAGGGCCTGAAGCTCGGAGATCCTTCGAGCAGAAGTAATGGCAACTAAAAAGAGTGCCTTCCAAGACAAATAAGCGCATCTCACAGCTTACTGATGCTTCAAAGGCGTGTAAGTAAGCTTTTCCAAATAAATTCCAGATCCCACAAAGGGGGCAGGGTTACGTATGGGGGTTTCAGATGGAGGATCCTCCAACTGAGCAATCGTCTTTCTGTCCCCCAGGGAGTGGCAGGCAGAGATAACAGATAGGTGGACCTTTAACGAAGAGTAACTGAGTCCTGAGTCAGACAGGTGCAAGAGGTACTCCATCACCTGGGGCACCGGGTAAGAAAGAGGGTCCCACCCTTTTGAGGCTGCCCAAATGGAAAAAGTTTCCATTTCATAGCACAAGTAGCTCTAGTGGAAGGTTTTCTGGCCTCCACCAAAAATTGGCCGACCCTGTCAGAGACTCCAAATCAGTTCGCGATTATGTCCGAAGGACCCACACATGGAGGTGTAGGGACCTGGGGCCCGGATGCATCAGTCTGCCCTGATTGTGCGTCAACAGATCGTACTGAAGAGGCAGAGGTACTGGGGGTTCCACAGCCAACTGCTGTAGGAGTGGAAACCAAATCTGCTTGGGCCAGAGGGGGGCGATCAGCAACAGTTGTGCCCTCTCTGCCTGAAGTTTTAGCAGAACCTTCTGCAGTATGAGAAAAGGGGGGAAGGCGTACAAGTATCTCCCTGTCCAACAGAGAAATAACATGTCTAGCCAGTTAACACCAGGCCCTTGAATGAGTGAGCAATGCTTGGGAAGTTTTGCATTGGACAGGGAGGTGAAGAAGTCTACCTCTGGACACCCCCAGCAGTGGAAGAGATTTTCTGCCACTTCCTGGTGCAGTTCCTATTCTTGAGCTAGGACTAAGGTATGGCTGAGGGTGTCCACCAGGACGTTGTGTACGCCTGGAACTTGCACAGCCATGAGATGTAGACCGTGCTGGACTGCAGAGTACCAGACCCACATCTCTTCCCTGCACAGGGGATATGATCGGGTGCCTCCCTGCTTTCTGATGTACCAGATCATGCACATGTCAGTCTGTACCAGCAGTGTTCCCATTGTCAGAAGGGACTGGAAGGCCCGAAGGGCATACAGGACTGCCCTCATCTCCAGAATGTTTATGTGGAGCGAGGATTCCAACTAGGACCATTTCCCTTGGATTTGGTGGTCCCCTTGATGGGCTCCCCAATCCAGACCCAATGCATCTGTGGTGAGGGTCCAAGAGGGCGGGGAGGGCCTGAATGGTATCCAGTGAGACATACTCAGAGGGTCCTGCCACCACAAGATGTCCTTCTTGAACGCACTGGACACCAGAATAGGGTGATCCAGGTCGTCTGTACTCTGATTCCATTGGACCCGTAAAGTCCACTGGGTGACCCTCATATGTAGCCTGGCCAGAAGTATGGTCAGAATGGCCGTGGCCATCAAGCTGAGAAGGCATAAAAACACTCTAGCTGGAGGACTGCTGAAGGAGGCTACCAGCTTGGCCTGCTCCTGCAAAGTATCCGCCCTGTCCGACAGGAGGAAGGCCTTGCCCTGGACTGTGGCCAGTACCACCCCAATGAATTGGAGGCACTGGGATGGGACCAGAGACGACTTGGGGTAATTGATATTAATACCCAGTCATGCAAAAAGGTCTAGGATGGAGGACAGGGAATCCTCCAGGCTGCTTCTGGACGGGGCTGTTACAAGCCAATCATCCAGGTATGGGAACACATAAATTCCCTGGCGACGAAGTGCTGCTGCTACCACCGCTAGGCACTTGGTGAAGACTCTGGGTGCTGAGGAAAGGCCAAAAGGGAGGGCTTTGAACTGGAAGTGTTCCCCTTGGAAGGAAAACCACAGGAAGTGGCAATGGCCAGGGAAAACTGGAATGTGCAGGTACACATCCTGCATATCCAATGCACAGAGTCAATGGTCTGTCTTGGGCAAGGGCAGGAGTCTCTGGAGAGTCAACATGTGGAACCTTCTGTACTCTACAAAAAGGTTCAGGTGGCTGAGGTCCAAGATGGGCCTGAGATTGGACATCTTTTTGGGAATGAGAAAGAAATGGGAGTAATACCCCTTTCCCCTCTGTGCCCAGGGAACTGGCTCTATTGTGGATTTTTGGAGTAGAGTCTGGATCTCATCCCTCACCAGTGCTATGTGGTCTGAGGGATAATAAGATCGTTCTGGAGGAGAGTCTGAAGGTTTCTCCAGAAACCCGATGGTGTGCCCTTTTGCTATAAGTTGAATGACCCAGGAATCCGACATGATGCCCTGTCACTCTGCTTGGTGGAGGGCGGATCTTCCCCCACTGGCTCCACACTGGTTGGAGGTGGTGGAGGCGGAGGAGGGCTGAAGGAGTCAGGAGGCGGAGGAGCGGGCGGGCAAGGTACTGACCACGGCCTGCTGGGTCTTGGAGGCGGGGGGGGGAACGGCAGGTCCCGATACCCTCCTTTTGGTTTGACACCTGTTAAAAGGCTGTTTGCCGTGGCGCCTTTTGCTGGCGCCAAAAGGGCTGCTTAGGCTTGAAGCCTGCCCTGTACATGGACTTAACTGATCTCAGGGCCTGCCCACTGTCCTGGAGGCCCGTGATGATGTCCTTGGTATCGCCTCTGAAGAGGACGGAGCCTCGGAAGGGGGCACCCTGAACATCTTGGGCGAGCCCAAAAATACAGAACCAAGTGGGATGCCTGAGGCAGACTGCCATGGCTGAAGGGCGAGCCACGGCATCTACAGAGTTGTAGGTAGCTCTCAGTGCATGCCTACAAGAGATCATAGACACCCTCAAGGCCTTGGTAAGCTCTGACTTAAGGTAAGAGTCCTCCACCATTTCCAGCCTAGCCTCGAGCTGAACCATGGTCACTCTTTGGTACGAAATCATATATGCTACATAGTTCAAGAAACGCAAAGCACATGTAGAGGAGAAGTAGATCTTACACCCAAACTGATCCAACTACCTCGACTCCTTGTCAGGAGAGGAGGTACTCATGTGCTTAGGTTTGGCAGTACAGTCATGAGCCGCGGCAATCATGATGGAGTCTGCTTAAGGTTGAAAGCATAGATAAGGAGTGCTCTCAGTAGTAGGTCTGCTCTGCCTTCTTGGGGACGGCCAGGATGAAATGAGGCATCTCCCAGATAGTGGAGGTGAGATCCTCATAGGGCGCCGTCCACAGAGGGATCGGAATGGGTGATGCCTCTGCTAAATCCAAATGCTCTGCTAGGCGCTTGCATTTCGGGCCCTGCTCCTCCACAATCCACCCGTTACCCTGTTGGAGGATATGGAGGAGTTTGGTGAAGGAGGGGTCTTCGGGAGGAGACCTAGGAGACTCCTTACCCTTGGAATCAATAGCTCCCGAAAGGTTTCCAGAGAAGTAGTCTGAGGAGTCAGTCTCCGAGTCGGAGGATTCCCCCTGTCCGAGGTCTTAAGCTCAGTCAAAAATGACCTCTGGAGTAGAGCCCCCAGAAATATGTGCTGTGGTGGAAAGTCCTGATCTATGCAAACCCATGGGGGAAAACAAGTGTGGGGTTGGGGTCACCACCAGGGCTGGCAGTCTCTTGTCTAAATCCCCCACCATCTGGAATCTGGCATCCTGCCACCAAGTCTGGAACATGGCCTGGAGATCCTGCTGAGGCTGAGGTTGAGGTTCAGGCTGGAAATACTAGTAACCCGCCCCTGGATAATGAAGGAGAGGGAAACCTGGCACCTGAAAAGGGAGGCCATAGCCTGGTGCCTGATATGCATGGTAAAGACCATGGACGAAAAAAGCCGACATCGGGCCTGATGGAAGGTAGCCTGGCGTCGGCAGTCCTGGGTAATGTGAGTAGCCCAAAGGCGGACCACCATGATGGTCCATAGGGGTCCCTGGGGGCCTCGAAGGAGGTGGAGCAGGGGGACCTGGCAAATTATCTGGCATAGGGTGTCCCGACGTCAGGATATCTGGCGATGGGGTCGGCACCGGGTTGCCTGGCATCGGGTTTTCAGGCATCAGGAAGGTTGGCGTCAGGCACAGGGGACCTGACGGAGGCTCTGACAAGAGGTGGCCCAAAGTGTCAGACGGGGCGCCTGAAGTCAGAGTCCTGGAGTGGGAAGGGACCGATGGAATAGGAAGGCCCCTGGGAGACGGTTGAGGAACTGACTCCAAGGTTAAGAGCCTCAGGAGAGACATCCGCTGGGTTCTGGAGGGTTACCCGTGCTGGAGTGGGTGAGGAAAAGACCACATCCAGGGGACCCACTTCTCCTTCCATCCCAGGTAGAGGGTTGGGCATGGGAGGTTCCATCAGCAACGGTGGAAGGGAAGTCTCCCGATCGGGGGAAACCTGATGGGAGGGCTGGCCTAGGGAGGTCAGTGAGCTCAGCTGGACGTCAGGTGTGTCGGTATCAGCCCCCGGCTTGCAAGCTTCGACCGGGCGGATGCCAGAGTCCCCTGCATCCGACTTACTGGTCGGGGAAGAAGGAGCTGGGTGGGTGGGGAAGGAGCCCCCGACTGGCTTATCGACTGATATTAGGCAGGTTCCCTCTGGGCGAGAACCCAACTCACTGATGACTGGGCGGGCTCCAGGAGAAGTGGAGTCCGGCTTACCGGTGGTGACCGGGCATCCGCTGGAGGTCCTGGCGGGTGATTTAATTGGTTGAGGATCCTGGCTTGGAGCCCATCTTAATGGGCTTAAGAGAAGCGGAGATACCGGGAGAACCAGACAACGAGGCCTGAACAGTCACCAGGGGAGGCGGCAGGGCGGACTTGTCCGCAGGCTTGATCCTGGCAGCCTTACTGGTAGAGGGCTGCTCTCAGTCCTTCAAGCACTCCTGCTGCTTCTATTTGTCTTTCTTCTTTTTATGCTGTGAAGAAGGGGAAGAAGCAAAGTCCCTCAGCTTTTACATCTCTTGCTCTAAGGTGGCCATCCTGAACTTCAAAAGATGGGCTTATAGGGCCTGCTGCCTGCGTTTACCTGTGGCCTGACTGAAGGACTTGCAATCCAGGCAGGCCTTGATGTCGTGGGACGGGCCTAGGCTGAACTTATGGCTCTTTGTGAGGGATCTGCGTGTCGCACCTCTCACACTTCTTCTTGGTCTTCGGAGTATTGGTTGCAGAAGACATAAAACTAAAGAAAAACTAACTATTATCGGAAGAAAAGGAAGAAATTCTTAGCAAAATGGCGATCGACTGGAGCAATGTTCACTGCAAAGTCCTTGTGCAGGTCGATGGCGGAAAAGAACTGGAAGGCGAGTGCGGGGACAAACCACGTGATGTCGGGTGGGCTGTCCCATGCCAGACATTGTTAGCAAAAGTTTGCCATGCGGTCCTGACACCAGAGGGCGCAGTCCTACATGTTATGACCTACAGCAGGAACCCTCTCGAAGTAAGATCTATCGGAGACTGCTTGCCCGCTCTCTAGCTGACCAAATCCCTGGCCTCCTGCATGACTATGGATCCGGCAGTCGACCACCCCAAGGATTAAATGAGCCCCCCCCCCACGCCAGAAATAAGCCCCCAGAAACAGCAAGTCCCTAAACTTCAGGGACCAGCTGAACATCCAGTCACGCCCCGAAAGAACACTGGGCAGGTTTTCTGGCTGCAGTCCATCAGATAGATCTTTGCCTGATGTTCGACACACCAAGCTCCCGACAAGATGGTTCCTCACAAAGACAATTCATCCTTCGGGCTCCTCACCATCCAGACCTTCTCCGACTCGCCTCTCCCCTGGACGATCAACAATTCAGGCAGGTACACCTCACAGTGTAAGATTTTAAAGCAGGTCAGTTTATGACCACTCTGTCAAAGCGATAAATGATCCATACGCTCCACGGTTGTAACTTTAAGACAGTGGAGTCACTCACCTAACCAATAGTTTTTAAAGGGTTGGTAACTCCAAATCAAGTTAAATCAATTTCTATCTGAAGCCCTGTCTAGCTGCTACTAAAACTATCTATATTTAAATGAAACAAATGATAATGAACAGACTATAGCATGAACACGAAAAACAAAAACAAATAAAATGACTAAATAAATAAAATAAATAACTAAAAACTGTTCTGCTATACTGCTCCGAGACAGCTAGCCCAGCGTGGACGCCATCTTGAACTGAAGGTATGTGTCCTTCATGTTCAGAGAACACAACCAGTCCCGTTTGCAGAAGGGGAATCAGAGCTTGCAGGGATACCATTCGAAACTTTTTCTATTCAATGTACTGGTTGAGATCCCTGAGATCTAACATTGGATGCAGATCCCCTGTCCATTTCAGGACTACGAAGTATGTGGAATAGAACCCTTTGCTTCTCTCCTGAGCAAGAAGAAAAAATTACTCACCTTAGTAATGTTGTTTCTTCTAATGGAGTCTTGCTATATTATGACATATGCAGTTTGTCCCAGCCTTAGAACTGCTCTGGAGGTGAAAGAGTTAACTTTCCATGCCAGGCATGGAATCTTGAGCGCGAGCTCGGTTGAAAACTCTGTCTGTTGTTCTTCAAACTCAAACTGTCAGATCTTTACGAGCAAAACTCACTAAGTTTCTGTGTGGAAGCTGTAAACCTACACTAGCCAACTGGCTATTAAAATATTAACACATTTTTTGGTCCCAAAACAGACAAGTCAGGGGATCCAAAAAATAAAATAAAATACAACACCCAAACACCCCAAAAAGAAGGGGTGAAAAACACAAGGTGGGCATCACTAAGTGCCAACACTGCACTGCCCACCCACATCCCAAGAGCAGAGGTTCTGAGAGGGCAGGCGGGGGGGGATCATAATATAGCAAGACTCCATTAGAAGAAACAACATTACTAAGGTGAGTAATTTTTTCTTCAAACAACATGAAGTCTTGCTATATTATGACATATGCAGACTACACAGCAGTACCTCCATGAAGGAGGGACAGAACCTACTTAGGAAATAGGCTCTGAAGCACAGCTGTGCCAAACCCGAGCATCCTCCTAGCCTGGATGTCCAGGATACTGCTTGATGAAAGTGTGTACTGTTTTCCAGGTAGCTGCTTGACATATCTCTAAGATAGGGATGTCTCCGGCCGCAGCTAGGACGAGCTGCGCCTGGTAGAGAGTGAGCCCTCAGGCCTGAAGGGGAACCTACCAGTTTCTGATAACAAAATTGGATACAAGAGACAATCCACCTGGCAATGGATCTTTTAGTGGCAGGTTTCCCTTTACCAACCTCACCATAAGTGAGGAACAGTTGGAGGGAGTCAAACCTGTGACCCTCGGTACACTCTATGTAGTAACTAAGGGCTCTCTTTACATCTAAACTGTGCAGCCTCCTCTCGCCAGAGGAGGAATGGTCAGTGAAGTACACTGGAAGAGATATAGATTGATTAAGGTGGAAATCTGAAACCACCTTAGGCAAGAACTTCCTGTTAGTCCTGAGGACTACCTTATCTCTGTGAAGGAGATAAAATCAGGCTCCACTGACAAAGCTTGTAATTCACTTATGCGCCTGGCAGAAGTGATGGCTACTAGAAACACAGTTTTCCAAGTCAAGTACTTAGCTCTGCTGAAGACAAAGGTTCAAAGGGGTTGCATTAGCTGAGCAATGCAAACATTAAGATCCCAGGCAGGAGCAGGGTCCCTGAATGGAGGGTTGGTGTGAAGCAATCCCTTGGAAAACTTGGGAGAATACAGGGTGAGCAGAAAGAGAAGAGGGTTTTCCTGCTGAAATAAAAGCAGAGACAGCTGCCAAATGCACTTTCAGGGTAGCAGGCCTCAGCCCCAAAGTATTTAGATGGACCATATAATCCAGGACTGTGGGCAAATCAGCAGATTCTGGGGAAATATGCTTTCCAGAGCACCATATGGAAAACCTTTTCCATTTAGAGTTATAAGTAGCCCTGGTGGAGGGCTTCCTAGAAGCTTTTCAAGATATCAGTACACCTTGAGAAAGGTGTAGGTCAACAAACTCTAACTCTTCAAGAGCCAGGCCTTGAGGTTGAGGATTTGAGATTCGGATACCAAACTCCCCTGGGCACAGGTTAACAGATTGTGATTCCTGGAAGACATGGGAAGGTGGACTGCTAAGGACAGAAGGAGTGGATACCAGGGCTGTCTGGCCCAATCTGGAGCAATCAGAATCATCTTGCAAGGTTGAGATCTGATTTTGACTAGCACCTTGAACAAGAGAGGAAGCGGGGAAAGCGATAGAGGAACCTCCTTCCTAGTCGAGAAGGAAGGCATCCAGAGGACTGAGCCCAACACTGGGGGCCTGCAACAAAAAGCGGAAGTTGGTGATTGTCTGGGGCTGCAAAAGATCTATCTGAAGGATGCCCACCTGGCAAATACTAACCAGCATTAGGGATCCAGTGACCATTCGTGATGGCCCTGGGAATCCTGCTGAGAACATCTGCCAGGACATTGTCCTTGCCTGGGAGATGAACTGCCATGAGGGAAGTGTTCAGAGAATAAGCCAGAGACAACTTCATTGCCTCGGTGCACAAGGCCGAAGACCGAGTGCCCCCAGCTTGTTGATGTACCACATTGTAGTGGTGTTGTCTGTTCTGACCTTTACCTCTTGTTCTGAACAGATGCAGAAAAAACCTGAAGTGCTAGGAAAACAGCTCTGAGTTCAACAGATTGATGTGGAGCAGAGATTCCTGAGGGACCACAATCCTGGGTGGTGAGGTCACCCATGTGAGCTCCCCATCCCAAGAAGGACGATCTGTAGTAAGGGTCAAGGAGTGAGATTGAGGGATGAAAGGAACCCTGTCTCAGATTGCTCTGATCCTGCCACCACTGCAGGGCCTAGATCAGGGTTCAGTTACTGGGATCAATTTGGTTAGAGGATCTCCCTTTGAGACCAGAAGGCTCTCAATTGGAACTGAATGTCCTCATCTGAAATCTTGCTCCTTGCACTACAGCTGTGGAAGCAGCCATGTGCCCCAGGAGCTGTGCAGAGTGCCTTGCTGGTCGAGAGACCTGCAGAGTGAAGGAGGAGGCCAGAGCCACCAGGGTCTTTACTCTTTCTAGAGGAAGGAAAGCTCTGGCCTGCTTTGTGTCCAGTTCTGCACCTATGAAGGTGAGTAGCTGAACAGGCTCTAGAACTGACTTTGGAAGATTGAGAAAACCTAGAGATGTAAGCAGCTGCTGGGTAACCTGAAGGTGTAATCTGACTTGGTCTGGAGACTGACCCACTATGAGCCAGTCGTCCAGGTAAGGAAAGATGGCAATATTTGCCTTCTTAGTGAGCAACTGCTACTGCCAGGCATTTTGTGAATACCCTTGGGGCAGGCAGTGAGGCTGAAGGGCATTGCTCTGAACTGGTAATGGCCTGAGGGCAGTTCAGATCGGAGGTACTTTCGGTGGGAGCTTCTGATAAGAACATGGAAGTAGAGCATCCTTGAGGTCCAGGGACGCCAGCCAGTCCCTGGCCTTAGGGAGGTAAAATAATTCCCAGAGTCACCATTTTGAATTTTGGTTTTAAAGGTGCTTGTTTAGGTATCTGAGATCCAGGATGGGCCACCATTCTCCTGTCTTTTTTGGGGTAAGGAAGTACCTGGAGTACAGTCCTTTGCCCTGGTGTAGGGAAGGAACCCTTTCTACAGCTCTGAGAGCCAGGAGGGTTGAGACTTCTGTTTCCAAAGCGAGAGCCTCTAATGGATTTGCAGGTGGGAAGGATCTGGTTCTCATCTTTGGAAATTTTTTGAAGCTGAGAACCAGTCCCTGGCTTACTACTTCCAGGACCCACTTGTCTGATGTTAAAGACTCCCAGTCCTGGACGAAGTAAGCCAGCCTGCCTCCTACAGGTAATGGAGAATTGGCCCTGGGCATCCCATCAGGGTGCCTGTTTGGCAGGGGCTTTAGACTGAGGGGTGGGAGCAGGTCTGCTCATACCCCGTCTGCCTCTCCCTTTGAAGAACCCCCTCTGGGCATAAGCTGAAGAGGAGGCCTGGGCTTGGTAAAAAGGCCTGTGAAAAGGCCTGCCCCTGCCCCTGGAAAGCTGCCTCTGAGGAGTGGCTTGCCTCTCCTTGGCCTGTGCACTCCTATAAGTGGTCCTATACTCATCCATTTTCTTCATGTAATTCTTTGTCTGCTCCCCAAACAGAGAATTACCCACAACAGGAAAATCCATGGCCTTAGCCTGGGTATCCTGTGACAGGCTAGTACACCTGAATCAAGCCATTCTGCAAAAAGCCACAGATGTAGCCATGACTCTTGAAGATACATCATTAGAGTCCACTGCAGCATGGAATTGCATCTTGGATGCCTCAATACCATCAGCAGCCACCTGCTCCAGCTC
Organism: Neoceratodus forsteri; assembly: GCA_016271365.2. Taxonomy (NCBI): domain Eukaryota; kingdom Metazoa; phylum Chordata; order Ceratodontiformes; family Ceratodontidae; genus Neoceratodus; species Neoceratodus forsteri. The sequence continues at coordinate 306,204,156 of CM028137.1, forward strand.
CTTGGCAAGCTGGCCAGGGACCTGTTTCGCTAAAGCCATAACAGTATCCCATCTGGATTTCTGGTATCTTGCAACATAGGCCATATAATTTGCCTGTCTGAGTCCCAAGGATGCTGCCATGTATTGTTTCTTTGCCATGGCATCAATCCTCCTGGAGTCCTTATCAGGGGGGTGTGAAGCCAAGGGAATATTTGCCTTATCACAGGCTGCAGCCTGCACTACCCCAACATGGCTGCATTGTTGTGAAAGGAACTCCGTATCAGAGCCTGACAATGTGTACCTCTTGTCCATTTTTTTATCCACAGGAGGTATAGTGTTAGGAGCTTTTAACATTTTTATTGTCTGTTTCCTAAAAGATTTATGTAAAGGAATAGACAATCTCCTGGACTCTGGGATAGCCATCATTTACACATAGTCAGGCTCCTCCTGTTCATCCACAGCTTCTTCCACAGGGAGCTGGAGGGTTTCAGCAACTTTTTTTATAAAATATAAAATGAGAAAGGGACTCAGAAAGCCTAGGGGGAGACACTCCTGGAGGTCTGTCTGGGGAGATGTCCGGTTCAATGGGCACATCCAGACTTCCAAAATCACATTCACTCTCTTCATAATCCTCCTCCAGCTCCTCCGGTTCATAAAATTCCTCTATATCATATTCTTGAACCGGTGGAACCGACCGCTTACCTGATGGTGCCGGTTCGGTCGGAACCGGGGAATGCGACTGGACAATTTGGATCGCTTTGGCTATCTCTGCAGCGGTTGGAGAAGGAAATATTGGCTCCACACCTGCTGATTTTCTAGTCCTCTTTGCTGGAACTGGCTCCTCCGAGTCAGCTCTTCGTTTGCCCGAGGAAGTCTCGCCCTGGTCAGAGGGCACTCCCTCCGGTTCGGTTGGCACCGAACCGGGCTGGCCATCTGGGTCAGCGGACATTTTGGCCTCTCGTTCCCTGAGCCTACCAACTCTCTTATCCAGGGTAGCTGCAGGGAAATTCTTACAAATCTGGCAGTCTGCATTGAGGTGGTCAAACCCCAGACAATAAACACATGTGGTGTGTGGGTCAGCCTTGGCAAAGGCTTCCCCACAGACACTACAGTGCTGAAACCCAGTGGGCCCGGTTTTCTTTTGGGTTTCTCAGACATAATGCCAGCCTAACCAAAAACTTGCCCTTTTATGGCAAATCGCCAAGCAAGACACCCTGTGGTTTAACCGTGTCACGGGTCGTGGAAACGTAATGAAATCCGTTTTTTTTTTTAGAACCGATAAGAACTGCGAACCACACTCTAAATGCAATTTAATAAAGTTTAACAACCACCTGATCGGTTCAAACCGAACCGATAACGTTTGCAAGTTCCACACAGAGAAAATGTAAAACCTATCTGTTACTTACGATACCACAGACAGAGCTTGAACCGACCGGTTGCGGTTAAAATAAGACAAATGCGGTTTAAAAAACCGAGAAATTACACTTTTTAACCGACAAAATGAACCGAGCAGAAGGAGAAATCTCCGGAGCGACTGTTCAGTGAGGCGGAGTAGAGAATCTGACAGTTTGAGTTTGAAGAACAACAGACAAGAGTTTTCAACCGAGCTCGCGCTCAAGATTCCATGCCTGGCATGGAAAGTTAACTCTTTCACCTCCGGAGCAGTTCTAAGGCTGGGACAAACTGCATATGTCATAATATAGCAAGACTTCATGTTGTTTGAACCAGTTTTACGGCATGTTTTTGGAATAAAGATAGAACTTCTTCCTTCATAAGGGACAAATGATCTGGGGGAGAAAAGGAAGGAGGCAGAGGATGATCTGGAGATATCTGTAACAGCCCCAGAGCATGTCCCCTTGCAATTATCTCCAGAACCCACTCATCCATAGTGATCTCCTACCACTATTTCAGAAGCAAGGAGATCCTGCCTCCACACTGACCCCTGGACGTAAAAGCTGAGGTGGAGAGAGATGGAAGACAGTCATGCGGAACCAGGGGTGGCAGGGCCACCAGAACTTACTCCCCTGGGTGCTTTCGCATGGGTACCAGATGGAAGGGGACACGTAAGGGGGTCACCGCCTCTACCATGGCCTTGCAGACGGTAGGTATATCTACCTCAGGAAGCAGGCGGACGAAAGGAGCCCCGACTTATAGCAGGAATGGGATACAGGGACGTCACAGACCTTACAGCCATTCTTGAAGTTTGAAATCCAGGTAGGGTCTCTTCAACATCATAGCTAAACAGTTTTGACCCTTTAAAGAGTACATTCAAAACTGCCTGTTGCACATCACTGGCAAGCTAGCAAATCTAAGCCAAGAGTATCTCCTCATGCAAATACCAGAAGCTGTAGCCCTGGCATAAGCATCAGAGGCATCATAAGCTGAGCACAGCAAATGTTTGGCAACCTCAGCATCAGCAGACAATGTTTTAAGCAGCTCAGTCTTGGCAGAGCTTCTGGCAAAGCTTGAGCCACAGAATGAGCAGATTTCCACAGGCTGTTCTGATATTTGATCATGTGGGCCTGGTAGTTTGCAATCTAAAGGCCTAGTAATGCAGAGGCGTAAATACTTTTGCCCATCAAATCCAGTCTCCTAGACTCCTTATCAGGCGATGCAGTACTCACATGTCTAGGGGCTCTAGACCAATCATGAGCAGCAATGATGACCAAAGTCAGTTTCTGGTTGGCTAGCATAATAAGGCTTAGCAAATGGTGCAGGATACTGCTCATCAGTCTTCCTAGGGACTGCAGGCAGTGAGTTTGGTTCATATCATGCAGCAAAAATCTCATTATCTAATGTAAAATATATAGGTGGAATAATAATGGAGGGTAAGCATAGCACCTCCAAAAATTTCATGAGACTCCTTTTACTGGAATCTTCCTCTTCCACAGCAAAACCTATGGCAGACTGCATTTGCTGCATAAAGGCTTGAAAAAATGGGTCCACAGCAGCAGATCTCAAGGCATAAACCACCAAGTTGTCATTACAGGATGAGAGGGTAGAACAAGAGCAAAGGGGACCCTCCAGAAATTCATATTCCTCCTCTAAATCCATGCGGTCAGGAATATATTCTATTTCGTCATCAGCACAAGTGAAGATGGGAGCTGCTGTTTGGACTGACAACGCCGGTGACTGAGAGGCAGGAAATCTGTTGTGTGCTATTGGAACCCATTGATGGGGGCTGAGTACCAGAAGGCCCCACTGGCGTTATAACTGCCTGCACTGGCAACCCTGGCAGAATGTGCTAATCATTTCAGAAAACAACACTAGCACAGACTGGGAGTAGATGGCACGCTGAAAAGGGTCTGGGACTATCTGTGTCAACGTGCCTTGATCCGACAACATCATCATAACCGTCCACAGTAGGTACGGCAGCACCTATGCCAAGCCCTGACCTTGGTGTCTAATCGACGATCTCTGTGGGGGTGGGGGAGAGGCTATCATCAACGCCACCAGAGCTGGCGATGACATGACTGATTTATCTTGTCTTACAGGCAACTGAGACCTCGCCTGTGAAATGCTTGTGCTTGTGTCCTGATGACGACGAGGATGGCCTCGATGTCAATCTTTCTTTGTTCTGGTCCTTTGATTTTGGCGGCTGCTTCTCAGCCGGTGTTGAGGGAGACACCCAATTTATATGCCAATTTAAATGCCAATTTATAAGACAAGATCTAGGTTACTATTAGAAAATTATAGACCAATTTCTCTTTTACCAACAATTTCTAAAATTTTGGAGAAAATAGTTGCAAAACAATTACAGGTTTATCTGAAAGATAATGAAATCCTTAAATTTTATCAATCCGGCTTTAGACCCGAACATGGAACAAACACTGCCCTTATAAAGGTTACAGGAGATATAATGGAGAGCATGGACAGGGGGATGCCAGTGGGAGCAATTTTTGTTGACCTTTCTAAGGCCTTTGACATGCTGGACCATGGCATCCTCCTGTCCAGACTAAAAACCTGTGGTATGTCTGAGTCGGTTATAAATTGGTTTCAAAATTATCTTGACTCAAGATTGCAGCAAGTGACTACTAGAGAGTGGTCATCTGATTTGAAATTGATTGTGTCAGGAGTCCCACAAGGATCCATTTTGGGTCCTATACTATATAATTTATATATGAATGATTTGGGGTTTGAACAACCAAAGCTACAATACCATCTTTATGCTGATGATACAGTTGTATATTTTGCTGATTCATCAGTGAGAACTATTCAAATAGTATTACAACAGGCTTTTGATCAGTTACAGGAATTTTTGCTTAGATCTAAATTGGTTTTGAATGAAAAAAAATCTCAGGTAATGGTGTTTCATAGGGGTTACGGGTCTAAAACTGAATATGAGGGGTTACAAATTAAAACATTTTCAGGAAGAATCTTGCAACAAGTTGTTAGTTATAAATATCTGGGGGTGTATTTAGACACAAAATTTAAATGGGACAGTCATATAGATAGTACCTTGACTAAAGTTAGTAAGTGCTTGGGGTCATTATATAGAGAAAGAAATAGTATGTCTTTGGAAATTAGAAAATTAGTTGTAACTGTTGTTGTACTACCCATATTGGAGTATGGTAATTTGATATATATGGGTGCGTCTTTATTTATTTTTTTTTTATTTAGTTGTTTAACCAGGTATAGCACACCAAGCTGAAAGCTTTTTTTACAGGAGCGACCTGGGAGCACAAGGAGGTTAAGTGACTTGCTCAGGGTCACACAGTATGCAAGTGGAAGCTGTGGGATTCAAACCCAGGTCTGGTCTGCTGGATGTCACCAGATCTGCAGCTCAGAGCCTTAGACCACTGTGCTATACTGCCTCTGTCTAAACAGCAACTATATAAGCTTGATGTTATGTATAATAAATTAATTAGATTTATACTGGGAGCTGCAAAGAGGGCACACAGAGTAGATATGTATAAAGAATTAGACTGGTATACTTTGTCTCAAAGGCGGGCTCTTAGTACAATTATGTTAATATTAAAATTTATCTCAGGAAAAGTCCCTAAATATATGGCTGAGTCCATTAAAATAAAAAGACCTATTGAGGGTCTGTGCTCTGCTAATTACTTGGACTATGCAGTCCCAAGTCATAGAACGGCTTGGGGGGGATAAGCATTTTTTTTAATATCGGACCTTCTATATGGAATAAATTGCCTGGGAAGCTTAGACCCCTTGAGGGAAATTTCCAGTTGCACCAAATTAAACAATGGCTTATCGAAAATAGTAGTTATGGTGGGAAATGGTTTGAATCTTAGGATGGTAGATTGTAACTTGTATTAAATGTATACTGTGAATTAATCATTTTTTTTGTATGTTCTTCTTGTCCTAGTTTGTTTTATGATTTGGAACTGTGTTATATTTATTGATGTATAATTATAGTGTATATGTGTTTTCCTTCGTTATATATTGTTAACTTATAAGAGTAACTGGAAATGACACCTAGATCTCACTGTAAAGGAGCTTCGGCTCAGTGAAGATATCCTTATTCATTTTTTGTATGAATAAAAATTTTTTACTACTACTACTTACTTACTACACCGATGCTGGGCCCTGATCCTTCTATATGGCAGTTAATGTTTCAAGGAGAAGGAGATTTTCTTGAGCTTTCTTGGGGAGTCACCTTGTAGCCTGATTGAAGCTCTGAAAAATCTCATGAGTCTTCACGTTGTGAGACAGGCCCGAACAAACATGCAGAATTTGTGGGTGTCTCCATTGTAGATTTTATCTTTGCACTTACAATACTGAAACAAACCTCTTAGCAGCATGCAGAGATGACAACAATCACTCAAGTATAAAATAAATGATAAATGGCAACGGTTAATTTATGATGTTTGCTTCATTAGGTCTGACAAGGCTGATCAATGGCAGCAAAAGAACTGTGGAGATACAGGGCCCCCCATGTTTATATAGACACCAACTCATGATGTTGTCATAGGCGGCCCCTAGCTAGCAAAAGTTTCTGTGTGGTCCTAGAGCAGATGCAGGTATAGTTCCAAAGGTGAGGCCTAATGGAAGAGAAGTCCTCGAAGAAGATCTGATGGTAGAATTGTGCAATAATTTATACATATATATCTTTTTAATTCTGGATCATCTCGAAAGCATTTTCACCGTTGCTTACTATTGCTGCAGAACTTATTGGTGCTAAAGAGATGTACCAAGTCTGTGTCTCTCTTGTGGTGCATTAGCTTAACTTTATCTTTTGACCACATCATTTTCCTCTGGGGTGCACTAGAAGTCTTAAACACTTCTTCAAAATTTCTAATGCTCATTCTGGTCCCATTTCATGTTTATATGCACTCTAGGATTTTACTTCCCCATCTAGTGTTGGCAATGTTGTCTTTGATTATAAACATTATGTTCAGTATTGAATTAGGGATTGTTCCTTTAATTAAGCAGCATATAATTCAGCTTGGATGAGACCAGTTCCAGCCCCATGACAGAACCTCACAAGCAAGAGGTGAAGTACTGGTGCTGTTTTGGGCTATGTTCACTTGTAATTCCTTCAGCCTGCAATAAATATTTGAGCTACTTCCCTTTATTAATGTGTTTGTGTGCTCTGCCTTTGTGCTGTTGCAGTTTGTGAAGTATTACCTGCAATGGTAAAGCCATAGGGGTTATACAACTTACTCTGCTGTTCAACCTACCTCAATTTCTCGGAGTTTGGCACGTTTCTCTTCACTCATTTCTGAGTATTTGGCTGAGGATTTGGACTCTGATATTTCTTCTTTAACTGGGTTGTAAAATGAATGTTGCTCTTCAGACTTGGAACTTTGAGTATCATCTTCATCCTCACTTTCTTCTTCTTCTTGGCTGTTGTATATTAAAAAAAAACTAAATTAGCATAGGATCTGAAAACAAAAACTATTCAGATTTTTTTTTATTGATCACTGCTCAATAACAATCTAGCTTTTTCACTAAAAGCGTGACAGACAAGTGGAACAGATTGTCTGCAGAGGTGGTGAAGTCCAGATCAGTGGAGAGTTTCAAGGAAGGGTGGGAAAGGATTATGACCACAATGAGAGGGAAGGGGCTGAAATAAGAGGGATGGATGGCCACTAGGCCCTTTGTGGCGCAGCTAGGTATAGTGGGCAGACTAGATGGGCTAATGGGCCTTTTTCTGATGTTATTTTCTAAGTTTCTATAATCCAGATCTCTAAAATGGAAAAAAAAAAAAAAAAGGCCGCTAATCAAGTCTCTGACACTAATTTATGTCTTGAGGTGGTTTAGAAATTACTCCTAGAAACAGTTTCTTTGAATCCTTAGGTGCGATTTTCACCCACAGTACCTAGTGTCCCTCAAAATTAGTTTCTCAATACCTGTACAGCCTCTGTTCCTTGATGCACATATAGGGACACTCCGTCACCCTTTCGTCCTGTTCTGTCCTTCCTAAACATATTGCACCCACTTACTGGTGTACCCCAAGTATCTTCTTCTTCCCAGGTTTCTGTCACTGCACATAAATCAGTATTACCCCTTAGGAGTACTTGCCTCCGGTTCCTCTTTTTTATTGCGTAGATTCCATGCATTTACAAGCAGACAGATCTACCCTAGACAGTTGTAGGAGCTTATGATTTTTTTTTTTAATTGGGCTCTAAAAACACTGTCTAATTGACTGTAACTGGGAGTTAGAAAGCATCTCTGATACATGGATGTACTTTTGTGCTTGAAGCGCCAAGGAGGTAGCTGATCTCTCTGGAGCTATTACCTTGTACCTCAGCATGGCAAGTTATGAATACTAAAGTCAAATTATTTACCAGCTTTTATTAGCATTTTGGGTCTCTTTTGTGTGTAATCCATTTGTATCTGTGTATGCTGGAGAGTAGCCATCTTGGTAACACACCATCACTTGTGGTTTTGGAATGGTCCTAGTCCTTTTTCGGACAGATGGAGTATGCCAACCTGGTAAAGCTTCCAGAGAGTATTTTAGAGCAAGAAGTGCCTATGCCCAAAGGGGAAGGAAAGGGCCCTCTCTGAGCATGGAGGAAGGGCAGATGAGCCAATGAAAGGCTAAAACTATCAGAAGGGTGAATCTCCCCATGATGATGAGGCACAGGAGAGGATTGTTGCCTAAGGGCACTTGGGTGAGGTCCTGTGGCTGCTGCCACAGTCTACAACTACAGGTAATTCATTTACCCTTTTGGATTTGCTCGTAGCAATGTGACTCCTTTCTGCTTTTGTGCAGGCAGACACACAGAAGGCTGGCTCATCTTGGGCACGTGGCTTAACCGGGCAGGCCTTTAGAGGGTGTGGCAGTCTGGTCAAATAGTGCAATATAAGTCACTGAGAGACTGCTGATACTAAAACAGTAGAGCTACTAAAAGCAGAAACTTAACTGGTAGTCCTAGGCTTTATAAAAATCCAACCAGACACACCATGGGAAGCAGGTGTGGGGATGTTAGTACTGGTGCCGCTAGCAACAAGACCACTCACAGTGACACAGCTAATGGCACAGTATGGCATGTAGTAAGAGGCATTAAAAACTGAGCTGAAGACACTGCTGTCAACACAGTCAGCAGGTCTGGTGCTGGGGAGCTCGGTGCCGAAGGCTCCAGTGCTGGAAAGCCAGCCAATGCCAAAGCAATGTTCACATAAGTGCCGAGACAAAATTCAGCAACGGCATTTGACAAACAATCTGGCGATGGTAACAAGACAACATTCAGTAACTGTGCCAAGGGAAAATTGCCACCAAGGATGGCACCAACCCAGAAGATGGTGCCATGGGCTTACCAGCTGAACCTCCAAAAGAACTAGAGAGAGAGAGAGAGAGAGATGATGCCAGATCCATCTCCAGTAGATGTGGATGAGCCATACCTTGAGAGGGGTGGTACTTACATGGTGTGGACCACCCAGACAGGATCAAGGCCAGCTAGATCTGATACATCCTGCACTCACCTCTGTCACAGACTCCAAAGAAGGGCATTCGCTGATGGTGATCATCAACAGTAGTGTGTCAATAGCTTCCTCAGATGATGATCTGTCCCTGAAGTCATGCGGACAGGTCAATGCTGAGATGTGTCGAGTTTTGGCAGGCAGTGGGTCTTGTACGACAGATACTACACACACTGTGCTCTGACCCAAACTCAAAAAAAAAAAAAAAAAAAAAAAAAGACAGCAAAACTACTCTGATGACAACTAGGAAGCCAAGAATGCTATTTCCCCAGGATAAGACATTTACTTGACAGTGGGTAAAAAGAAAGAACTAAGTTGGATAGGGCCTGCACATGTACAAGGGATACTGACATACTGTATGACATAAGCAACACAGCAATGTAGGGGGAAACCAGCTGTAAAAGTCTCCAGTGGGGTCCCAATGCCACTGGCTTACAGTTTAATGTGTATGGCTCTATGGAGAAGACATCCTCCAGGAAGATCTGCGTATGTTAGGCATAAAGACTTTCTAGGCATACTACCTCAGATGAGGCACAGATGAATACAGTAAAGTCTTCTTGCATAAAACTCGTACCTAGTTAAGAGTGCGAAAATGTTATTAGTCTATTCGGGTCGCATTCAAGTTTGGGTATTTTTGTATGACAGGACAGCATTAACCTGCAGAATAAACTGCATACAAGAGTGAATAACAAGCACAAGGCATAAATATGTGGGGTTTTGAAAAATAATGTTATGTGCACAAGAGGGGTTTGACTGTGCTTGCCTACTCTACTCAAAAGTTTTATTCTTAAACCTCTGATTTCATAGCTTTTTTAAGAGCAAAATAAAGGATACATCATATGTTAATTGTTACACTGTGGCTACTAATATAAAAAATACAAGAATATGCTACCATGGGGCTACCCCAACACATCTTTTAACAAGTGGGCAGTGTTATGGCATTTGTTGTTTAGCACATCTGGATTTAAAACATCATAACTCACTCTGCCAGTGATTGGTCCTCTTATCAAGCGATACAAATAATTTTCTTGCTCTAATTAACAGGTATTTCTTGGCTTAGTATATCACCTAGAAAGTAATTTAGCTTTGAAAATTTCTAGATTAAGACAAGTTAGAAATTCCACAGCATTCCCATACTTTTGATGTTCCTCCTCCTCTTCAGAGTCTTCCTGCTGATCAAACATCTCCCACTTGGACGTTGTAACAGCTATAAAACAAAAAGTGACACTGCAATAAGCAAAACTGGCAATTTCAGTTATTTGACTATTGTTTAAATGTATGCACTGTAATATCAACACAGCCCTTTTACACAAGTTTTTATTACTTCATCAATAAAAAACTTAACTTACAAGCAAATAGCTAAACTGAAATCATGAGGTTGTTTTTTTTTATCCAGTATGGTTCACAGACAGTGCATTAACATTGTTAAGCTATTCCATTTCTGAGTTTTGAAGTAAGTATGAATTCTGCATGACTGTATTCTCCGTCCCCTGGCCATGGTGTGTCTACTATACTATGTAAATAAGGGTTACTCACCTGTAACCACAGTTCTACTAGTGGTACACAGTTTACATCCACACTCTGGCAATCTTCATGGAGACATCTGTGTCATAGGAAGTCTTCAAGCTAAGCTCCTTCCACCACCTGGGTGGCACATCCTCTGGCTCCACCCCGTGATGTCAGATCTTCACATGCTGGAAGCAGGGACCCAGGTGCCACTTGCCAAGGGAGGTCGAGCAGGTTGTGTGGATGTGAACTGCATGCCACTAGCAGAACTACGGTTACAGGTGAGTAAAGAACAGTTACGTAAGAACTTACAGTAACAGTACAGCTTCGAGAGAATCTCCTCCATTGGGCCACACCTTTGGAACTGTAAGACATCAGTTTTCGGATCACACAGAAACTTTTGCTACCTGGGTGCTGCCCACAATAACGTGCAGCATCTATGTGTACATAAACGTGGGTGGCCCCATCACTTCTCAGTTCTCTGCCAGAGATTAGCCTAAGGAAGACCTCCAACTGTGGGGAACCAGGACATGAGACCAGCACCAGGTATACAAGGAAAGGCGTAGGGCTGGAGACAGGATGCATGGAGCAGGTTTCAGACACAGCATCTGATATAACCCTCAGTGAAAGCAAAAAAAGGGGGGAGGGATGGCGTGATCTAAAAGAGGAGATAGTACAGTTACGTAAAAACTTACCGTACCAGTAGATCATCGAGAAGTGCAGTTGCAGCAGGCAATAACCATCAGGACTATGTCGCCAGGCACTAGGACCCCACTGAAACATTTCTAGCTAGCAGTCCAAGGAGAAGGACCGCCCCCTGATGTCGAACCTGCACCTGGCATCACCCAATGGTATAAAAGGGCGTTCCGTCCACACCACCTCAGTTTGACTGCTGGAGACATGGCTTGCAGAAAGGATAGGGAACCGAGGAGGTTCAAACATCCCAATAGGGAGAAGAAAAAGAAAAAGTAACCAGGGGGAAGCATGCCTCCTGCAAGAGCTCTTCTCGAAGATCTACTGTTACAGTAAGTTCTTATGTAACTGTACTATCTCACTTCGAGAGAGCGCTCTTGCAGTAGGCAATAAATGGAAATTATGTACCTACGGTAATTCTTGATCTTCTTGGACGAAGTCTCCACCACTCAGTGACACTAATAGGGAGTTACGCCGGAGGTGCTAGGACTACAGGAGACAAACTTTTCCAGGATGGGCGACCTGAGATGTGGAGCCGCATGATGAAAGTGGCAATCATGAGCCCCAGCTCGTGGTAATGACTATCTCTGGCATCGACTCTCCAACCGCCTAGTACCTTTTTTCCAAGGAGGTGCAGCGTAACTAACCTAGAAGGACTAACATAAGAATTTGACATAAGATGGTACAAATGACCCGTGTAAGAAGGGTTAACAATAAAGTCTTCACAGCTTAGCCATTGGGGAGTGAAGACCATAAACAGTGAAGTGAGCTTGGGGGATGGTGGGTTGGCGTGTGAATGAGTGGTGGAGACTTCGTCCAAGAAGATCCAAGAATTACGGTAGGTATGTAATTTTCATATCTTCCTGGACATAAAGTCTCCACCACTCAGTCACACTAATGGGAGCGTACCTAGCTAATAACCCCCGCCGAGACGGGCGTCAGGAGATAAAGAGCTCATGTGCTTAGGACAGACGTCCGTTAAGAATGGTACTGCCAAACGACACATGTTGTCTGGCATGGACATCCAAGGCGTAGTGCTTAACGAAAGTATGCATGGAGCTCCAGGTAGCCGCACTGCAAATACCTGCAATAGGCACGTTGCAGATTTCCGCCAGAGATGCCGCGACTGCTCTGGCAGAGTGAGCATACACTCTGCCTTCCAGCTTGACCTGTGCCATAGAATAGCAGGGGCGAAGGCATGCCACCAGCCATGCTGAAATACATCTGATAGCTGACAGGTTGACCCAGCCGGGTCTCACTGAAGGAAACAAACAGTTGTTGAGCTCCTTGAAATTTCTTTCTATCTAGATAGAATCAAGAATGCTCTCTCATCCAGCTTAATGAAGGGTACGCCCCTTCATTCTGGAAGTTTGCAAAGTAGGTAGGAAGGACTAAAGATTGGTTTAGATGGAATTCTGAGACAACCTTAGGGAGAAACTTAGGATGAGTCCTAAGAACTACTTTGTCCTTGTGAAATACAGTGCATGGGGGCAAGGGTCTGTGACCAGTGTATGTAATTTAGAAACTCTATGGGCTGAAATAATGGCCACCAGGAAAGCCGTTTTCCAAGTGAGGAACTTCAACTCACAAGTAGCTAGAGGCTCGAAAGGTTTACGAGTGAGCATGTCTAGCACAAGGTTAATGTCCCAGGCTACGACTGGACGTCTGATAGGAGGTCTAGTATGCAGAATACCCCTAAGAAGCCTCTTAACTACTGGCAAATGAGCCAGAGACATGGAAAGTGCCGGCTCATAATATGCCGAAATGGCACAAAGATAATCTTTGACAGTGGAGTACTGCAGACCTGTATTTGAGAGGTCTAAAAGATACTCTAAGACTTTATTCGGAAGGCAGTAAAAAGGGTAACAACCGGATTTTGCACTCCAGATAGAAAAGCACTTCCATTTGGCTGTGTAGTTTTTCTAGTGGCGGCATTTGGCAAAGCCAAAAGAATATCTGAAACTCTATGAGAACCTATTCACCTCTCTCTCTTCAGGAGCCAAGCATGAAGGTTAAGCGACCTCAGGTTGGGATGGACCACTGGATCCTGGGTCAGAAGGTTCGTCTGAAGTGGAAGCGTCTTTGGGGGGGGTTCGATAGACTGTTGAGTAGCGGGAACCATATCTGCCGAGGCCAGAAAGGGGCAATGAGAATCATTCTGCACCCCCGAGACTCCAATTTGAGTAGTACTCTCTGAATTAGGAGAAGAGGAGGAAAAGTGTAAAGAAAGCGTCTTGTCCACTGCAGCCTGAATGTATTCTGACAAAAAAATGCCAGGTCCTGGATTTCTGGAGCAGAAGAGAAGCAGTTTTGCATTGAGTGGGGACGCAAAAAGGTCCAGGTCTGGAGTTCCCCACTCTTTGAAGAGTGACTGAACGACGGTTAAGTCAAGAGACCACTCGTCAGGATCTGCCACCATTCTGCTGAGTCGGTCTGCCAGCTCGTTTTGTACTCCTGGCAGGTAAACCACCTGAATCAGAGCCATGTGTTCCAGGCACCACTCCCACATTCTCACTGCTTCCCTGCATAATGGGTAAGAGTGTGCACCACCCTGTTTGTTGATGTAGTACATCACTGCCTTGTTGTTCATTTAAAGGAGAATGTTCTTGTGACAGAGTATGTTCTTCAAGGCTCAGACTGCATAGAGGACGTCTCTCATTTCCAGGATGTTTACATGAAGGTGAGACTCATCCTGAGTCCACGTACCCTGGGTGTGGAGATCCTGGCAGTGGGCTCCCCAACCCATCAGAGATGCGTCTGTGGTAATGGAGATCTGATGATCCAGAGGATTGTCCTCCTGCGACCCTCAGGTGAGCGACCTCTTCAGAAGTTCTGTCACCTTGATGGGAAAGGACTGAGGGTGAATGTTTGGGGACCACTGAGCACTCAGCATCCACTGAGATGTTCTCATTGGAAGACAAGCCAGTGGAACAGTGAACACTGAGGATGCCATGAGGCCCAGCATCTGCGGCATCGAAACAGCTAGAATCGAGCTGTGTTCTCTGATGTATCGGGCCATCTGCAAAATATCGCTCCTTCTGTCCTCTGGAAGAAAGGCCTTCACGCAGGTGGTGTCCAGAAGAGTTCTCATGAAGAGAAGCTTCTGGGAGGGCTGCAACTGCGACTTGTTGAGACTCAGCAGGACTCCCCATGGACGTGAGGAAGTCTGAGGCTACGGCCTCCAGAGTCTCTTGCCTGGAAGGACTTGCTAGGAGCCAGTCGTCCAGATATGGGAACACTTGTATTCCAATTTTCCTGAGGTGCGCCGCAAGAATTGCACAACACTTTGTAAAAACTCAGGGCGCCGAGGATAGCCCAAAGGGCAGGACTCTGAACTGATAGTGTTGACCCAATGCCATGAACCTTAGGTATTTGTGGTGCCTTGGGTGCATGAGAATGTGTTGGTAGGCATCCTGCATGTCCAGGGAGGCTAGCCAATCGTGTCGATGAATCAAAGTTAATAGGATACCTAGTGCTATCATCTTGAACTTCTCCTTGTGAAGGAACTTGTTTAACTTTCTGAGATCTAGAATGGGGTGCATGCCGCCGGTTTTCTTCAGGACCAGAAAGTAATATGAGTAGAAACCTGTGTTTCGTTGCTCCAGCAGAACTAATTCTACTGCTCTGTTGTTCAGAAGGTCTTGTACCTTGGAAGTAAGAAGGTCGGACTGTACTGCCGACAGTCTGGGCTGTTGTTTGGGAGGATGATCTGGAGAGGTCTACAAAAGACAGAGAGTACCCCTCACGGATTATCCGAAGGACCCATTTGTCTGATGTTCTAGATTTCCACTGGTTGTAGAACAGAGTCAGACGTCCTCCCACCGCTGAGGAGGAGTCCCCCTTGGACAGCTGAAGTGGGACCTGGGCCAGAAACTCAGAAGGTGGCACTGGGCGCTTTGGGCCCTTGTGCCTTTTGCTGCACTTTCTTTTGTGGCGGAAGGTTGTGGTTTTTGTTACAAAACCTCCTCTGCCCCGAAAGGACTGACGGATGTGAAACTGACGCTTGTTCGCACCCCTCAGAAGGGGGCGGGCGCAGGTCTAGCCGTCTTAATGGCAGACCTAGTCTTTTGCATGGCCTCCAGTGCTTGCTCCACCTGAGGTCCGAACGGATACATACCATCGAAAGGTAAGGCTATGACCTGCTGCTGGGCATCATTCGTGAAGCCAAAAATACGCAGCCAAGAGTGGCAGTGGGAGCAGATGCCAGCCGCCACCTGGGAAGTGGTACTGAAGGCATCCATTGCAGCTTTAACCTGTTGGTTATTGGACTCGATACCCCTAGTTATGGTTTGAAGTAGCTCTGAGTTAACTTCTGATTCGGGCAGGGCATCTACCATTTCTTTGAGCGAATGCCAAAGGACATACTCATATTGAGAAAAACAGCCCTGGTAGCTGGCAATGCGCATACCCAGGGTCTGAGACCATGACTATCTGGTTGAGATCATCTGTACACAGTCCACTGAACTCCGAATGTCCACTGGGGAACTCTCATGCATAGCCTGGCCAGAGGGACAGTTACTATGGCAGCTGCCATATGACGCAGAAAGCATAGGAACATGCACGCCGGGATGTGATGAGGAGTACAAAAGTCTGGCCATCTCCATCAAGCGGTCTGCTCTGTCCTGAGGGAGGAAGGCCATGCCCTAGATCGTGTCCAGAACTGCCACAATATACTGAGGTACTGGGAGGGAGAAAGGAAAGACTTGGCCAGACTGATGGTCACCCAAAGGTCCTGGAAAAGGCTGCAGGTATGCTCGAGGGTTAGCAGTAGGCACTCCCTGGACAGGGCCGCTAGGAGTCACTGGTGCAGGCAGGGATACACATAAAATCCTTGGAAATGGAGGGCAGCTACTACCACTGGCAGGCATGTGGTAAAGACCCTGGGAGCTGAGGACAAGCCAAAGGGGAGTTCCCAAAACTTTTAGAGAGCTCCCTGGAAATGGAAGCGAGATAGCACCTGTGAGAAGCACAGTCTGATGTGAAGGTACGCATCCTGCATGTCCAGGGAACAGATCCAGTTCCTCTGATGTAACAGGGGGAGAAGGCCTTGCAGCACTACCATTCTGAATTTCTTGTACTGAATGGAGAGATTTAGTTCGCTGAGGTCCAGGATGGGCCCAAGGTTTCCTGTGTGCTTGTGGACTAGGAAGAAATGGGAGTAGTACCCCTTCCCCTGCTGGGGTACTGGCACCAGCTCTACAGCTTGCTTTCATAGAAGAGCATGGATTTCCTCCCATATCAGGGGAACATGATGTAGGGGGTAGAGGGACAGAGGCAGGGGGCTGTCTGGAGGCCATTTCAGAAACTCTAGAGAATGACCCTGCTCGATTATCTGAAGTACCCAGCTGTCTGTTGTGATCTCCCTCCACCTTTGCAGGTGAATGGAGAAACGACCCCCTACCACCACCTCCTGCTCTGCCCAAGGGAAGGGGTTCGGCAAGGAGTTTGGGGGGGGGGCGCTACTGGTCCCCCTCGAGGATCTTGCTTGTGTAAGCAGCTGGGGTGGGCAGGGCAAGTGCTTTACATTTGCATTTACCCTGGGTTCTAGCAGGATGCTGGCGACGAAAGGGCTGCTTCAGAGTAGGCCTAGACTGTGTATGATAGAGAGTATGGACCGCACATATGGCCCTCCCTGACGCCCAGAGCTTGGCAAGAAGAAAAAATTACTTACCATAGTAATCTTGTTTCTTCCAAGGGAATCTTACTGTATTCTGACAAAATGCAGTAATGGTCTCACCATAGGACTGCCCCAGAGCCGAAATGGTTAATAGAACCTATGCAAAGGGTGGAATGTGCATAGGGCAGGCTTTCTCAAATGGTGAGGCCAGCCTCCCAGGGGAGGCTCAAGCAAGCCTTAAAATGTACTATATGTAAATGTCAAGTTTTGGATGCTTTTTGTGAAAGCATACTAAAGTGAATAATGGCATGCAAATGTATGTACAAAATGGGTGACCAGGAAAGTCACACTCAACAAACACTTGTTTCCTGGCGAGACATGGGGGGAAGCTGAATGGAGGAAATATAATTCTTGGAAACTGTGCAAAACAAAATGCAAAATAATACAAAATGAATAGGAACAAGGTAACAATTGAACCATTATACTGGCTGCAGAAGAGCACAAATACCAAAGCTAAGCAGAGAGGTAACTAGGAGCAAGAGCAGGACAAAGCAAAATGGTCCCTGAGAAGGTGTTTAAAACTGACAAAAAAAAGCAATATGACTCATGGAGGTATTGTAACAAGGGTTAAATAGGGTCCAAAACTCAGAAGTGTGGAGCGAGTAGGCTGACATGGGGAAGGGGGTTACCCAGAGGGAGAATAATAAGTTCAATAAAATGAGAATAAACTCAACGACTCAAAGGAATTTCACTGTATTCCTTGTATACTGTGCAAAGTATGCTAGTTGTTCTAAATGGGCGTCCCAAAATGATTTCTATATTGGGGGAGGCTCAAGATCTTTTCCAAGACTTGGGGGAGGCTCACTATGACAAAGTGTGAGAACTACTGGTATAGGGTGTGTAGCTTACCCCACCTCAGGGGGCTCTCTTCCCATCTCGTTGTAGCAAAACTGAATACAAGTCACAATCCAGCATGCAATAGACCTCTTAGTGGCTGGTTTTCCTTTCCTCTCTTCTCCATAGGTCAGGAAGATCTTGGTATTGCCCTGCCTATGGTCCTTTGTGTGGTCCAGACAGTAGCTGATAGACTTCTTAACATCAAGGCTATGCAGCCTAGGCTCAACTGAAGTGGAATGGTCAGTGAAAAAGACAGGTAGTGTAATGGACTGGTTACGGTAGAAGTAAGATACCACTCTTGGGAAGAAACTTCCTACTGGTCCCGAGGACTACCTTGTCCCTATGGAGTAGTGTTCCCATTCATGCATAGATGTATGTGAATCATGTAAAAAAATTAAAATTCACGTTCATCTATGCGAGAAGGGAGTACACTGCACGTAAAGAAGCCTGCCAGAGTTCTTGAAAAAAGATTGTTTTTTCCCCCCTCAGTAGCCAGTAGACGACTGGTCCAGCGCCCCATTATAGCATTTTTTGTTTTTGTTTTTGCAAATCCACTGCGATTGGTGCACACTGCACAGTTCAGGAAACCACCCTATCCCCATTCACCAATTGTAATGTGTGGGCGTGCACCTATACAGTTATAGGTGCGAGGGAACAGTGGGCTTCACGAGAGAGAAAGATTGTGGAGCGAGGAGTACACAAACTACTGAAGACCATGCAACAAACGACCCATGACTGGACGACAAACCTGGCCTGCCCGCCTGATCAATGTTATTCGAGTCCGTAGCGGAGAAAGAGAGACTGACCCAGGCCGGAGTGCTGAAGAGGGACCCAGCTACCCTACTGCATGCATGAAATCAGATTGGTATTGGTTATTCTTTTAACTAGTATGCCAACTTTGAGTTCCAGTCCAGCGGTCGGGCTGGGTGGGTGAGTGAGATGTAAGTTGTGTGGTTGGTTTGGCTCCTCCTTCCCATTTGCAGTCTTCTCCTCTCTCCTTCTTTCACACTGGCATCCACGGCCTGTTTGCCCTGTTAGTACCGATGACCATAATGGTGATGGTGATTGGCCGATTGTGCTGTTCCACATCCAAGATGACTCCCTCCTGTCCCATTCCAACTCCGTGACACCTCCGCTCCAAACCGAAGCGCCCGCTGGTCTATCTGTGACAGTCCCCACTCCCCTCCCCGCGCTGCAGCCTGACTGTGTATTCTGCAAGATAAATTGAAAGATGCAAGCTACTTGTTTAGGGGGAGGGTGACTCCAGTTCCTGGCCTGTTCCAGATAGATAGTTAAGAACCACCAGCCTTTAGAAAATGCAATGACAGTCCATTAGTCGTCAGTTTATCTCCACACGTAGTGAAAAAAACTGAATGCCATGCATTCCCTTCCGAACCTGAAGTACGATGATGGTCGACTATCGGATTCAGAATACCACCCACGTGCTGTAGCCTCTCCACTAGTCGCACCATTTCTTGCTCACTCAGGCTGTCTCCCCTCCGGTCCCATCTCCAGTCCCGACTCCCATCTGATTCAGGTTGGATGAGCAATCACTTTGGTGGTGGGGTAAGAAGACTCAGTGACTCAGGCAGGGAGGGAATCATGCGGGGCCAGGGTCACTCAGAGAAGGATGGATGGACAGGAAGGAAGGAAGAGACTGGAGGGAGTTAGAGACTGCTGCAGTGGTCTGCGGTCCTCTGGTTGATGACCACCCACCCGCCCGTGTTCTTCTGAATGTGACTGTCATGTGATGCGACTTGTGGCCATGGCGCCAGGCCTGCCTAATATTCAAATAGCCCATAATTGATCTGCTATCCCCCTGCTGCCTCGTAGTCACTTGTAAGTTACTTCAAGTTCGAAAGCCCTTCCATCCTGTCAGACTCCAGTCCCTCCCTCCCTCTCATCCACTTTACCATAGCCAAACATGATTGATTGCACTCTCTCCCAGAACAGTGTGTGTGTGTGTGTGTGTGTGTGTGTGTAGAATCAGGGTGCTCACTGAAGTGAAAGTTACTTCAAATTAATTTAACCTGCCTTGCAATGCATTTTGAAGTAAAATGTCCAGTCTGTCAGTGTTACAGTGTGACAAAGCGGTGGTATCCATAATGTCTTGATAAAAAAATGCTTGTCTAAGTTAACTATAAAAGTAAATTTTGCTTGAGTCTGATCTGATGTATCATGTGGATGTGCTGCTTTGCTGTAAAAGAAAGTCACAGTCACTCATGTCAGTCAGCGGGTATGTAGTAAAGTAAAGGGGGGGGTGGATGTGGCGGCAGTCACGGAAACATGGGCCAACAAAAACCATGACTGGGACCTAAATGTACGGGGGTACACTATGCTTAGGAAGGATAGAAAGGAGGGCAGAGGGGGTGGAGTGGCTATGTTCATTAGAGATGACATAGAAATTGCTATGGTAGAAGAGGCAGAGGGAAACGTGGAGGCCTTATGGGTCACGCCACGATCCCCAGCAGGAGATAAGGTCAAGCTGGGAGTAGTACATAGGCCCCAGGATGAGTGATGTTCTAGAGGGATGGTTTGCTGGACAACATCATTGCCCAGTGTGGTCAAAGGGAAGGAGTGGTATTGATGGGGACCATATGCCAGGTACAAACTGGGGAACCATGTCCTCTAAGGTGGCCAAGGCAGCAAGGCTGCTGGATGGCTTCCAGGATGTGTTCTTAACACAGCATGTGATGGAGCCCACAAGGGAGGGCATGTCCTGGATGTGGTTCTGGCAGATGGGGATCTGGTAAGGGACATGGTTGTACAGGACCCCCTGACTGGGAGTGACCACAATACTGTCTGGTTTCAAATAAGCATTGGGGGAGTGGGGGTGAGATCTAGGACACTGGCAGTGGACTTCAGGGGCAGACTTTATGGGCATGGGAAATATTCTCAAGGATCACTTGAGAGGGATTACCTCAACGACAAGTGTGGAAAGGAGATGGGGGTCATAAATGGGGACTTCATAAGGCAGTCAGGATCTAGCTAAGTTGAAGCGTGAAGGAGCAAGGTCACATAAACCATGCTGGTGGTCCAGTGAGGTACAGGTAGCAGTCAGAGAAAGAAGGCAGCTTACAAAAAATATAAAACAACAAGAGGATAGGGATAAGAAATGTACCAGCTTGCATCTAGAAAAGTCACCAGTATGGTGAGGGAGCAAAGTCCAGTAAAGAGCAGCGGCTGGCACAGGGGATACATGGAGGGGAAAGGGTTCTTCCGGGTACATTGGGGAGTGGAGAAAACTAAGGGCCATCTCAGCAGATTGAGATCAGAAGGAGGGTGGGTGGAAGAGGCGAGGACCAGGCAGAGGTATTTACTTAGTACTTTGCCTCTGTGTTCACTAGGGAGGAGATGGGAAAGCAAGGCACAAAGGGATAGAAAGCGGCAGAGTGGGATCAGGAGCAACAGGAAATGGAGCAAAAGGGAGGAAAGGTACCCAGGGTGTCACATCTGGATAAGGATAAAAGATCCAGTAAGGTGGAGGGGACGGATGATGCCATCCCGCCAAAGGTGTGGTTAGCCCTCAAGCCTAAAGAAAACAAATCTCCTGGGCGGATGGCATTCATCCGAGTACTATGGGAATTGGTGGACATACTGGCTGCACCCTGGCGGAGCTTTTCAGCAGGTCACTTGAGACAGGAGGGTACCTAGGGATTGGTGAGAGGCACATGTGGTACCAATCCATAAAGGGGTCAAAGGAAGTACCAGGTAACTATAGACCCATCAGTTTGACCTCAGTGGTGGGAAAATTAATGGAGAGTATACTAAAGGAACGATTGGGGTTTACTTGGAGGAGGTGGGAGGTCTGGATAGTCGCAACATGGGTTTGTGCTAGGTAGATCATGTCAAACCAACCTTGTGGAATTCTATGAATGGGTAACATCAGAACTGGACAGGGTAAGCCTGTGGATGTATTATTCTTGGACTTCAGCAGGCGTTTGACTCTGTCCCCACAATGGTCTGGTGGAGAAACTGATGGGGTTAAGATAGGCCTTTGATGGTCAGATGAATTGAAAACTGGATAGCTGGGCGCACTCAGAGAGTAGTGGTCTGTGGAGCTCTCGAACCCTAGAGAGGTTGGTAGTGGGGTACCACAGGGCTCGGTCCTGGGTCCAATCCTGTTTAATGCATACATATCGGACATCAGGGATGGTATAGAGTGTGAAATGAGTCTGTTCGCGGATGACTCACGAAGATAGGAGCAGTAGTTGAGGGAGAAGAGGAGTTGGCCCTGCAAGGGACCTGGACACCCTGGAAAGCTGGGCTCACACATAGAAATTAAATTTCAATATCACCAAGTGCAAGGTGTTGCATCATGGTCGGGAAACCCTAAACACAGGTACACCCTGGGAGGGGAGGTGCTGGAAGCCTCAATAGGGGAAAAAGACCTAGGGGTCATGGTGGATACATGTATGAATAACTCTGAGCAGTGCAGGAGAGCAGCTAGCAAGGCAAACAGGATGTTGGGATGCATCGTAAGGGGAGCACCCTAGGAGCAAGGAAGTGATTCTGCCGCTGTACAATGGACTGGTTAGACCACACCTTGAGTACTGTGTACAGTACTGGAGACCACACTTGAAGAGGACATACAGCTCCTGGAGAGGGTACAGAGGAGGGCAACAAAGATGATACGAGGGCTAGGGGATTTGACTTATGAGGACAGACTTGAGGAGCTCTGCCTGTTTTCATTGGAGGAGAGGAGAGACAGGGGGGACATGATTGAGGTCTTCAAGTACCTCAAGGGAATAAATAGGGTAAACATGGAGGGGATCTTTAGACTAAAGCAGGAAGGCATCACCAGAGGGCATGGTTTGAAGTTGGAAGGTGGAAGGGTGAGGGGGAAAGAGGAGGAGGTTTTTCACTGAGAGAGTGGTGGACCCTTGGAATGCACTGCCTGGTGAGCTGGTTCAGAGATCTACAGTGGAGGGTTTTAAGAGAGGGTGGGACAGACACAGAAAGGGGATGTATCAGATGATGGCCTGTCCCGGTTGGGGGTGGGGATGGATGATAGGGGTTTCTGGAGCACAAGGGATGGGAGGGTCTCGGCACCCAACTAAGGATCTAGGTTCGAGCAGACTCGATAGACCATAAGGCCTAATCTGCTGGCAAATAGTATGTTAGTATGTAAAGTTGGCTGCTGCTTGCTGCACTGCAGCAGAAGGCCTGCATAGATTGCAATGCAGAAAATGCAGATGTGCATAGTGCATTGTATGCAGATCAAGTGAGAACTGAAAAAATGGAAATTACGTACTTACTGTAATTCTTGATCTTCTTGGACGAGTCTCCACCACTCATTCACACTAATGGGAACTGCGCCAGAGGCACTAGGACCAGGGAGCAAACTTTGCCAGAGGGTCGGGCAATCACAGCCTCAGCTCATGTAATGACTATCTCAGCGTCGACCCTCCAACCGCCTAGTACCTCCCCGAGGAGGTGCAGCGTAACCTAACCTAGAAGGATAGCCTAACCAAAAAAGACCGGACACCAAACAGTCCGGACGACTCGTGTAAGAAGGGTCAACACAGAAGTCTTCACAGCCTAAAGACTGAGGGAGTGAAGACCAATAACAGAGGTAAGCTCGGGAGATGGAGGGTGGGCGTGTGAATGAGTGGTGGAGACTCGTCCAAGAAGATCAAGAATGACGGTAGGTACGTAATTTCCATATCTTCCTGGACATAAAGTCTTCACCACTCATTCACACTAATGGGAGAGTACCAAGCTAATAATCCCCCAAGAGCTCACAGTTTTAGGACAGGAGTCCATTAAGGATGGTTCTGCCAAAAGAAAGATGTCGTCTGGCATGGACATCCAGGGCATACTGTTTGACAAAAGTATGCAATGAGCTCCAGATAGCCGCATTGCAAATGTCTGCAATGGGCACGTTGCGGATTTCTGCTAGGGATGCTGCGACCGTTCTAGTAGCGTGAGCGTACACTCTGCCCTCCAGCTTAACCTGCGCCATGGAATAACAGTGGCGAAGGCATGCCACCAGCCATGCTGAAATACATCTGATAGCGATGGGTTGACCCAGCCAGGTCTCGCTGAAGGAAACAAACAGTTGTTGAGCTTTGAGGAAATCTTTTGTTCTATCTAGAGAGAAGAGCAAAGCTCTCTTGACATCCAAGGAATGAAGAGAACGCTCTCCTTCATTTTGGAAGTTCGCAAAGTAAGTAGGAAGGCCCAAAGGTTGGTTTGGGTGGAATTCTGAAACAACCTTAGGGAGAAACTTAGGATGGGTCCTAAGAACTACTTTGTCTTTATGAAACACCGTATACGGTGGGGGTGGTGGTCTGTGAGTCTATGACTAGAGCATATATCTCAGAGACCTGCAGGCTGAGGTAATGGCCACTACAAAGGCCGTTTTCCTTTTTTTGTAATTATATTTTTTATTAGTCATTTTCATTATTCACTTCCATACAGTACCATTTACCATTTTACAGTAAAATGCATAGTCTCGGGCAACTCCGGACTTGAAATACATTCGTTCGTTATTATATTCTAAACTCATTCGATACATCTCTAGCTTTACATATAAATTCATATATGTACATCTTTAATTAACATAAATCTCATACTCAGATCCGAGGTCCTAACCTTCCACTTCCGATCCTATTATCTTATTTCAGTATGACTTCTGCTCCCCTGCCCCCAACTGTCCCTCTTTTTCCCTTTACCATTACCATTATTCTTGGGTGATCCTCTCCTTTTCTTACGGTATCATAAAAGAAGTTTCTCCAACTTCTCTCGGGTCTGTCCTGACCTCTTCAGATGTCTTGAGGGTATTGTTCATCAACCTATCATTTCTCCTCTAGGGTACAAAGTTCGGTTCTCTAGGCATAATGTACATTATCCATCTCCTCCATCTCTCTGTACCAAGTGCTGTTTTATTATTTAAGGAGTATGTAATCTTTTCTGCTTTATAAATACTGTTAACAATAGTCCTCCAAGTCTCTACTGTGGGGATCTTAACAGTTAACCAGCATTTCGTTATTGCCTTCTTGGCAGCCAGGAGCATAGTTCCTAGTAGGGGACTCGTGGATGGACCCCTTAAATATCTGGGAAAAATATGCAATAGGAAAAATCCTCCTGACCATGGGAGCCCTGGGCCCCAAATCAACTCTAATTCTACTAGAAGGGAACTTAAGAAGACTTGTAATTTCGGGCATGACCAGAAGATGTGTGTATGTGAGCTGTTGTCTCTCCGCAATTCTGCCAGCAGGATGCAGTTCTAATTCTATCATAGTGTGAAAGTTATTACTGGTGTGCAGCAGTACCTTACTAAAAGTTGCCAAGAGAACAACCGCCACTCCTGAGAATTAGTAAGTTTACTTGACAGGTTGCAGGCTGTTTCCCATGTTTCTTCGGGTATCTGCGTGTCTAGTTCCCTTTCCCACTTCTGTCTGACCAGATAGGTGTCTCCCCCTATTGTCTGTGTTATTGCTTTATATATGCAGGAGATTGCATGTGGTAGGTTTTTGATCCGGTAATTCTGAAGAAGCATTTTTATCAAAGGAGGGTGTTCCTCCTGACATCGTACCTCTGGGGGTAAACTGTTAAAGAAGTGCCGAATCTGCAAGTATCTAAAAAAGTCGTAGGGTCTCAGTTTGAACTCTTGTTGAAGTGAGGTGAAGGTCCTCACCTGTGAGCCTGTCACCAATTGAGTTAGGCTAGTAAAGTGTTGGTGTTCCCAGATTCTGAATGTATGATCTAATCTACCGGGAGTTTTCCAGTTGCCCTATGGGTAGGAACCAGGTCAGATATGGGGAGATTCCCAGGGACCTACAAATCCCATTCCAGGCTCTTACCTGATGGTTGGTCCAGGAGTCCGTACATTGCTGCCCCTGGTTAGGAGGGGGGTAAGGTAAAACAAGGCTCTTTCCCACTCTGAGTTTGAGAGTAAAGACTCCTCTATCTCCTTCCATCTAGCTGTGTTGTCGGGTGCTGCTCTCCTAATCATAAATGAGATATGTGAGGCCCAATTGTAGAACTTAAGATTAGGTGGGGCCAGTCCTCCTTTGTCTTTTTGAAGCATTAGTGTGTTCAATCCCACTCTGGGCTTCTTTCCTGACCACAGAAACTTCGAAATTATCTTATTCCAGTCCCGAAGTAGGGTTGGGGGCAAATGAAGGGGTATGTTTTGAAATAGATAGAGTGCTCTGGGTAAGATCACCATTCGTATCACCTCGACTCTCTGTTTCAGGTTCAAGGAGAATATCCCACTTTTCCAGGTCACTTTTCATCTGGGCATGTAAAGGAGCCATAAATAAATCGCATGCCTTCTGTTTTGTGAGATAGGAAAATTCCTAAATATTTAAGTTTATTTAACTTCCAGCTGAAGGGGTATCTAACTCTTAGCCAATCTGGCGGGTCAAAGTGAAAGACCATTGCCTCCATTTTATTAGTATTCAGTCGATAGCCTGAACATCTGCCATATCCCTCTAGAATTTCGAAAACCTTGGGAAATTGACCTATTTGGATCTGAAAGGAAGAGCAAGACATCGTCTGCGTATATCGCTATACAATGCTCTAAATCATCTATCCTAATTCCCTCTACTTCTGTGGATTGTCGTATAGCTTGGGCAAGGGGTTCTACAAATATAGCGAAGAGACCTGGTGACAGCGGACAGCCCTGTCTTGTGCCTCTGCCTAAGGGGAAATACTGAGAGTGGTGACCCGAAACCTTTATACAGGCTTGTGGTGAGGAATATAGTTCTGTGAGGAGTGTGATGAATAGAGGAGGGAAGCTCATCGTCCTCATCGTAGTGAAAAGGAAAGGCCAGGACAGCCGATCGAATGCCTTCTCGGCATCCAAGCCGAGGAGGACACTCTGCATCTTGCTGGCCTGCATCTCCTGTATCAGGTGTAATGCCCGACGTGTGTTGTCGGTAGTTGATCTACCTCCTACAAAGCCTATTTGATCTAAATTAATCAGATTCGGGAGTACTAAATCTAGTCTCTTAGCCAAAATGGCAGTGAAGTATTTATAATCTACATTAAGGACTGACACTGGTCTGTACAAGCTGCATTGTAAGGCGTCCTTTTCGGGTTTAAGGATAAGGGAGATTGTAGCGTATGACCAGCTAGGTGGGGGGGTATCACCCTGCATTATTTCATTCATGGCTTCTACCAGGGTAGGGCAGACTGTGTGGGCCAAGTTTTTATAAAATTCAGCTCCGAATCCATCTGGACCTGGAGATTTTTGTGTCTTTGATCTGGCAATTGCTGTGGTTATTTCCTGTAGGGTTATAGGAGCCACTAACACTGCTTGCTGTTCCTCAGTGAGTTTGGGGAGGGTCAAATCCCCGAGGAAAGCTTCCACTTGCTCCGGCGGAGACTGTTGTTCCGGAGTATATAATTCTTGAAAATACTGAACAAAAACTCGGGTTACTTCCTCTAGCTTGGATTGTTGTGTACCTGTTTTTGGGTCTTTATTTATTGCTATTGTGGACATTTTACGCTGCTTGCGCAATCTATATGCTAATAGGCGAGAGGCCCTCGGGCCTACTTCGCCATACTTCTGCTTTAGGGAAGCTAATGCTACTTCAGCTTGCTGCGTGCATAGGTCCTCCAAATCTCACTTTGCCCTTTGGAGCTGTGGTAGAACCGAGGTATCTCCCTGCTGATGTTTCTGTTGGAGATCCAACAGGGTCTGCTCAAGGAGATTCCTCCTTTGCTCTCTGGCTTTAGCCAGTGTGGCTGTGTGTTTTATCAAGTGGCCTCTAAGAACCACTTTTAAGGTGTCCCACCTAATTGCCGCTGAGATGTTTGGATCAGCATTGTCCCTCTGAATTTCTTCTATTTTTCCTTGAGGAATTCCCTAAACACCTCACTTTTAAGGTGCTGGGGTTAAACCTCCACCTAGTTGTTCTTCTCGCCTCTCCTATTGCCCATACCGTAACTAATGGGGCATGATCTGCGTGTGCAATGGCTCCTATTTTTGCTTCTAACAATTTATCTAAATTTTCTTTTTGTGTGAAACAATAATTTATTCTAGAGTAGGTGCCATGTGGTGCTGAGAAAAACGAATATCCCCTAGTTCTCGGGTGTAGTGATCTCCAAGTGTCTAGCCATCCCACCTCCCATATGAAGCATCGGAAAAATCTCTGCTGGGTGGGTTGTTTATTCTTAATTAGTTTGGTGGAGTCCAATGCAGGGTCCAGTGTAGCATTGAAGTCTCCTCCCAACAACAGTATTCCCTTAGTCAGGGAAACCACTTTATCTAATAAGGTCCGAATAGTGGGTATATTCGCTCCCGGAGGTATATATATATTTGCCAGGGTGACTTCCCTATCCCATAGCCATCCCTGTACTATCACTAGTCTGCCTTCTGGGTCCTCCCATCTCTTTATCTCCCGGAAAGGAGTGCTTGTGGGGATTAATATGGCCACCCCTCTTCTTCTTCCCACATCTCCCATTGCTGAGGCATATACCTGAGAAAAACCTCTTCTTTTCAATTTCTCATGTTCCTTTGATGACATGCGAGTTTCTTGTAGGAATGCAATATCTGCACCCGATTTCTTTAGTAGTGTTAATATTCTAGTCCTTTTTATAGGGTTCCCCAAACCATTAACGTTTAGGGAATATAGTGTTACACGTCTATTCATGACAAACCAATAACCTTTCCTCTCAATCTAGGTCGGAAGTGGAAACCTCTCCCCTCCAAGCCTTTGCTTGTTCTCTCAATGAGTTGTAACATATTATAATTCTGCCAAATACCATGCCTGACTTTATCATAGTCCATACTTGTCGGGTACTGTACGTCGTGAATTTTAACTCTAACTAAACTTAAACCTCCAACTCGGTAACTAACCGGAAAAAGTAAACAAACTTAGGAGGTAATATCCCTTCCTAATTCGATTGTAACTATGACGAAACAGGGCCAACTGGGCCAATTTCGATAATTTGGTGTTCCATCTGGTTACGGATCTTCCATCGTTGTGATCCCTCTCTGGGATCATGGTGTGCTGTAGAATTACACACCTGAACTCTCGGTGTTTGAGAATTCCAGACATTTGTGTGTGCTTTTTGGGGGGGAGGGGGGAGACTGCTAGGCCAAGCCCGTGCAATAAGGCTATGGGCTAGTGTCAGTTAGGGAAGTAAATGGGCTGGGACGTCCCTCTGCTCTCTAGGGCCGCCCCTACTATCTCATTGCCGATTTACATATGAGGATCTACTATAGTAGAAAGGGTTACCCCTAGTTTATTTAGTTAGGACTGGGGGAAAGCATACAATCACGCTCTGCCAACCGGGGAAATCCCCCTAGGACTCCGGCTTACATAATTATTTCCGCTTGGAGATATGAATAAGTGAAGGGGAGGGAGAGAAGCCCCCTATCCCTCCTCCCTCCATCAGGTGTGACTCTTCCCAGCACTTTCAGATCGAAGTGCATCCCTCGTACCCCCGCTCCCCGGTACAGGGCATAGTGAAAGGCGGGCGAGGAAGCCGGGGCTGGGGCGAGCAGTGATGAAGGGTATACCCTCAACCACCCGAGAGACTCCTGTTGTCGCGTGAGCGCCCCCCATAATAGCTGGGAAGGAGGTGGCAGATCTCCAAACAAGAACAATCATTTTCCTTTACCCTGGTTAGCCACTACAGTACTTTATAGATAGAGAAAGTTATGCATCTAGGCTAATCTGTAACTTATCTGGAGTAGTCCATGAGTTTTCTGTTGATTTTTGATTGTTAAACTGAAGACTCAGACCAGGAGGTTCCAACAGAACCCTGCTTCCCCCCCCCCCCGAAGTCCAATTCTATGATTATCAGTCCTGCACCACCCGTTTTGCATTCAGTGGCACGCCCTTAGACCACCTTCGAAGAAATTCATCTAGGAGGCTATCATTCTGCTTCCTCTCGGTGGGATTACTCGTGCTGTTACGCTGTGGTGGCTGCTGTAGCGTTTTGACGATCTGCTGAATGGCCTCTCTGCCTTGCTGTCTGCGTGCCCCTCTATTGCCTTTGTTCCATACTTGCTGTGAAAGTTTAGACGCCAGGGAGAGTCTTTGGTTGGTGGGAGTCTTCGGGGTCTCAAAACCTCTCTTTTTTAGCTCTGCAATTGCCTCCCCTGCAGAATCAAAGGTGAGGGGACCCTCTGGGAATCCTATTACCAGTTTTGCGAGGTACGGAATCGGAGGCCTGCCGCTTTTAGGATGCGTAAGATTGGGATATCCTGCCTTCTTCTAAACATTATCTGAGGCGCGTAGTCGTTTTCTAAAAATATTCTGTGTGACTGGAAGAGTACCTCACCCTGTTTCCATGCCGCGTGGAGTACCGCTTCTTTCTCTTGGAAACGGAGAAATCTCACTAAAATTGCCCTCGGGCATGCTCCCATAGCCGGCTTTGGGCCCAGAGTGGGATGCACTCTCTCAAATTTGAGCGTTAAATTGTCTGGGATTTTTATAGCCTCCCTTAACATCTGCTTCATAAAGAGGAATATATCTGGGCTTTCTACTCCCTCCGGGATTCCCGAGATGCGGATATTATTCCGTCGGTTGCGGCTTTCCGCGTCCTCCGCTCTTGCTTGTAGGGCCTGCACCACTTTTGATATCTGGGCTACTGCGTGCTCCGTGTTATCCACTCTGCGGTCCGTTATTGTAGCTTGCTCCTCCAACTCATCCTGCCGCTTGTCTAGCTTTGTAAGATCCGTGCGGAGGGCTGTAACCGTTACCCTCATTTCTTCTCGAAAGTCTCTTATTTCAGTGAGCATGGCTGTCATCTGCTTCTGTATTGCTGACAGGGGAGGTTGTTGTGATCTCGCTCTTCTGCGGCGCGAGGTCCCGATGCCTACGCACTTCGCTCTCCGAGTCCCCTTCGACCATCCTGTTCCATCTCGCTCTTCCTGGTTTAGGATCGCATTTTCTCCTTTCTTTGGCATCCTTGCTTGCCGTTGATGAGTGATTCCTTCCCCTTTTAGTTCAAATCCTCTATTTTTTCACTTTTATTAATGGGGCGGCCCAGGAGCTCCCTTCTCAGGCTTCCATTCAGTAGGGTGACATCACCGGAAGTCGCACAAAGGCCGTTTTCCAAGTGAGAAATTTTAACTCACAGGTAGCTAGTGGCTCGAAAGGTTTGAGTGAGCATGTCCAGCACAAGATTAATGTCCCAGGCTGTGACTGGACGTCTTATTGGAGGCCTGGTATGCAGAATTCCCTTAAGAAACCTCTTAACCACAGGTAACTGAGCCAGCGACAAGGAAAGTACTGGCTCATAATAAGTTGAGATGGCACAAAGGTGAACCTTAACTGTAGAGTATTTCAGACTTGAATTTGAGAGGTCTAAGAGGTACTCTAGAACTTTATCTGGTGGGCAGGAAAAGGGGTTCAAAGAGGATTTTGCACACCAGAGCGAAAAACGCTTCCATTTGGCTGTGTAAGTCTTCCTAATGGCTGGCTTGCGCGCAGCCAGAAGAATATCTGAAACCCTGTGAGAGACATTGAACCTGTTCACTTTTATCTCTTCAGGAGCGAAACATGAAGGTGAAACGACCTCAGGTTGGGATGGACCACAGGCCCGAGTCAGAAGATTCATCTGAAGGGAAAGTGGTTTTGAAGGGGCTTCCGACATACTGTTGAGTAGTGGAAACCATATCTGTCGAGGCCAGAAGGGAGCAATGAGGATCATTTTGTCCCCCGGGACTCGAACTTGAGAAGTACCCTCTGAATTAGAGGAAGAGGCAGAATGGCGTATAGAAAGCGTTTTGTCCACTACAGCCTGAACGCATCCTGACAGAAAATGCCAAGGCCCTGGATTTTTGGAGCAGAAAAGAGGCAGTTCTGTGTTGAGTGGGGATGCAAAAAGGTCCAGGTCTGGAGTTCCCCACTCTGCGAATAGTGACTGAACTATGGTCGAGTCGAGAGACCATTCATGAGGATCTGTCTCTGTTCTGCTGAGATGGTCTGCCAGTTCATTCTGCACTCCCGGAAGGTAGACCGCTTGAATTAGAGCCCTGTGCTCAAAGCACCATTCCCACACTCTCATCGCTTCCCTGCATAAGGGGTAGGAGTGAGCACCGCCCTGCTAGTTGATGTAATACATCACTGCTTTGTTGTCTGAAGGAGAATGTTCTTGTGACAGAGAATGTCCTTCAAAGCCCGGACTGCATAAAGGACGGCTCTCATTTCTAAGACATTTATGTGAAGCTGGGACTCGTCCCAAGTCCACGTACCTGGAGTGTGGAGAGTCTGACAGTGAGCTCCCCACCCCATTAGGGACGCATCTGTGGTAATGGAAATTTGATGATCCAGAGGAGCAAAGGGATACCCTTCCAGAAGATTGTCCTCTTGCGACCACCAGGTGAGTGATCCCTTCAGAGGTTCTGTCACCTTGATGAGAAAGGACTGAGGGTTAGTGGTCAGGGACCACTGAGCATCCACTGAGAGGTTCTCATGTGGAGACGAGCTGGGGGTACAGTGAGCACCGCGGATGCCATGAGAACTAGCATCCGTTGCATCGAGAGAGCTGAAACCGAACTGCTCTCTCAAATGTATCGGGCCATCTGAAGGATATCGCTCCTCCTGTCCTCTGGAAGAAAAGCTTTCGCACAGGAGGTGTCCAGAAGGGTTCCTATGAAAAGGAGCCTTTGGGAGGGCTGCAGTTGCGATTTTTTTAGGTTTATCAGAACTCCCATGGACATGAGAAAGTGTGAAGCCGTGGCTACGGCATCGAGAATTCCCTGTGTGGAACGGCTTGCTAGAAGCTAATCGTCCAGATATAGGAACACCTGTATCCCGATTTTTCTGAGATGCGCTGCGAGAATTGCACAACACTTTGTAAAAACTCATGGCGTTGAGGACAGCCCAAAGGGCAGGACTCTGAACTGATAATGCTGTCCCAAAGCCACGAACCTTAGGGATTTGTGATGCTTCTGGTGAATAGGTATGTGCTGGTAAGCATCCTGCATGTCCAGGGAGGCTAACCAGTTGTGCTGATGAAGCAAAGGTAACAGGGTTCCTAGTGATATCATTTTGAATTTCTCTCTGGGAAGGAATTTGTTTAGCTTTCTGAGGTTCAAAATGGGGCGCATGCCCCCGGTTTTCTTGGGAACCAGAAAGTAATGGGAGTAGAACCCTGTGTTTGTTGATCCAACGGAACTACTTCCACTGCCCTGTTGTTCAGAAGGCCCTGTATTTCGGAGAGAAGATCTGACTGAAGAGCTGACAGCCTGGGCTGCCGTCTGGGGGGATGATCCGGAGGGGTGTCCAAAAGATTGAGGGAATACCCCCTCACAGATTATCCGAAGGACCCATTTGTCCGAGGTTATGGACTTTCATTGATTGTAGAAGTGAGTCAGACGACCTCCCACCGCTGAAGAAGAGTCCACCTCGGGCAGCTGAGGTGGGACTTGGGCCATCAAATCAGAAGGCGGCACTGGGCACTTTGGGTCCTTGCGCCTTCTGCTGCGTTTTCTTTTGAGGCTTTGGGGCTTGTTTTTTATTAAATCCCCTGCCTTTGCCTTGAAAGGACTGACGGTTATGAAAACTGGCGTTTATTAACACCCCCTCGAGAGGGAACAGGAGGAGGTCGAGCCAATTTAATGGCTGACCTAGTCTTTTGTGTAGCCTCTAGAGCCTGTTCTACTTGAGGGCCGAAGAGATACACACCATCGAAGGGCAACGCCATTACCTGTTGCTGAGCATCATTCATGAAACCTGAAGTGTGCAGCCAGGAATGACGGTGGGCACAGATGCCCGCCGCTGCTGCTCGGGAAGCAGTATCGAAAGCGTCCATAGTTACTTTAACCTGCTGGTTGTTGGACTCGATACCCCTGGTTATGGTCTGAAGAAGCTCTGAATTATTGTCCAACTCTGGTAGAGCTTCAACCATTTGTTTGAGTAAATGCCAAAGGATATACTCATATTGAGAGAAATAGCCTTGGTAACTGGCAATACGCATACCTAGGGTGGAAGCAGCAAAGACTCTCTTACCTAAAGTGTCTATCTTACGAGATTCTTTGTTAATAGGTCGAGCTGTAGTAGTTTGTGGAAGGATGACCTTATCATTCTCTGCCAAGACTACATAGAAACATAGACTATGATGGCAGATAAGGACCGCTAGGCCCATCTAGTCTGCCCATTTCCCTACCTACAGGATAGGCCGGAGATCCTAGTTAACCAACAGCCTATTTCTTCCTACCCTCCAGAAGAATTGCCTTATGTCTGTCCCATGCATTCTTGAAATCTCCCAGTTTTAGACTCCACAACCTCCTCAGGAAGGCTGTTCCATGCATCCACTACCCTCTCTGTGAAATACTTCCTCACATTGCCCCTGAACTGCCCTCCTTCTATCTTTAAATTGTGTCCCCTTGTTCTTGTAAGTCTCTCTTTCTGAAAGATGCTACCCTCTTGGACTTTGTTGATTCCACTGAGGTACTTAAAAGTTTCTATCATGTCTCTCTCCCTTCTTTCCTCAAGGGTATACATATTAAGCTCTTTAGTCTCTCCTCATACGGCTTCTCTTGCAGACCCTGCACCATTTTAGTTGCCCTCCTCTGGACTACCTCTATCCTGTCTATGCCCTTGCGGAGATGAGGTCTCCAGAACTGGACACAGTACTCCAGATGGGGTCTCACCAACTGTCTGTACAGAGGGATAACAACTTCCTGTTTTCTGCTGCTGATGCCTCTTCCCTTTACATCCCAGCCCTCCCTACTGCCTTCTCACATTGATTGCTAACCTTAAGGTCATCTGATATGATTACCCCCAGGTCCCTTTCCTTTTTTGTTGTTGTTACTTCCTCCCCACCCATTGTGTATTCTTCCCTGGGTTCTTGTTTCCCAAGTGCATTATTTTGTACTTCTTTGCATTGAATCCTAGCTGCCATACTTCTGACCATTCCTCCAACCTTGCCAAGTCCCTTTTCATCCTTTCCGCACTCCTTGTGTATCAACCCTGTTGCAGATCTTTGTGTCATCTGCCAAAGGCATACTTTTCCTTCAGTCCCTCTGCAATGTCACTGATGAAGACATTAAAGGACTGGACCCAATACTGAACCCTCGGTACCCACTAGTAACCCCTCTTTCTTCAGAGTGGACTCCATTTACAATTACTTTCTGTGTCCTGTTGTGCAGCCAATGTTTTACCCAGGCTACCACCCTGGGACCACTCCCAGGCTGGTTAATTTGACTATTAATCTTTTGTGTGGACTGGTCAAATGCCTTGCTAAAGTCTAGGTAGGCCACATCCACAGCCCTCCCTGGTCTACTACTTTGGTCACCCAGTCAAAGAAATCTATTAGATTCATCTGACATGACCTTCCCACTGTGAACCCTACTGCTTTGGGTCCTGTGCTCCACTGGCCTCTAGGTACTCAACTATTCTTTCCTTCAGAAGTGGCTCCATCACTTTCCCTACCACAGAGGTCAGACTCACAGGTCTGTAGTTTCTGCCTCTGTCTTGGTCCCACTTTTGTGAAGGGATCACATCCGCTTCCTCCAGTCCTCGGGTACCACACCATCCTCCTATGATTTATTAAAAGAGTAGCAGTGGTTTCACTAGTACCTCCTTAATTCTTTTTAGAATTCTGGGGTGAATTCCATCAGGACCCATTGCTTTGTCACCTTCAGTTTTAGGAGTTCTTGCAGAACCCTTTCTTCTGTGAAAGGACTGGGATCGACCCCCCTATCAAGAGTGCTTCTGTTAATTGGATTAGGCACTTCCCCCTCCTCTTTTGTGAATACTGAGCAGAAATATTCGTTCAGTATCCCTGCTTTTTCACTGTCCCCCTCTGCCCACCCACCGATCATTCTATTCAGCATCACAATCCCTCCCTTTGTCTTTCTACGCTCGCTGATGTACCTATAAAAGGTTTTATCCCCCTTCTTAACTGAGTTGGCGATCTTTTCCTCAGTTTGGGCCTTTGCTATTCGACTTCCCTCCTGCTTCCTTCTGCCTTAACTGGTACAACTCTCTGTCCTGCTCTTCTGTGTTTCCTTATACTTCCGAATGCTATCTTTTTTCCTGACTTTCACAGCCACCTCCTTTGAGAACCATAGTGGCTTTTTTTTCGTTTGATTTGTTTATTTGCTTCACACAAAGGCTTGCTGCCTCTGTGATGGCAGTTTGATGATTCCCATTGTTTCTCCACACCTCCTTCTAGCCTGTTTGCTAGTGCTTTTCTGAGGCACTTTCCCATCTTGCAAAGTCAGCTCTCCTAAAGTCCAGTACCCTCACTTTTGTATGGCTGACTCTGTAGCTGAGTTTAATGTGAACCACACTGTTTGATGGTCACTTGTCCCCAGATGGCAACCACTTCTAGATCAGAGATCCTCTCACTGCCCCGTTTGAGAGTCACGAAGTCTAAGATTGCTCCCTCATGAGTGGGTTCTGAAACTAGCTGTCTAATGCCTGCCACCTGTAGGGCATCAAGAATGGCCCTGCTCTTGGATGTGGCTGCAGCAAATGTGCTCCAATTAACATCTGGCATATTCAGGTCTCCCATCAACAGTATCTCCCCTTTCTCTGCCATTCTAAGAATGCCTTCTATCATACCTTGTCCATTCCCTCTCCTGACATGGGGGTCTGTACACAACCCCTGTGCGGATTGTGGTGCCTTTCCAGTCTCCAAGGTGACCCACAGTGCCTCCTCTCCTCCCTGTTTACTCTTTTGTTCAGTTGCTTTTATCCCTTCCTTTACAGAGAGCTATTCCTCCCCTCTTCTCCCTGCCTGTCTCTCCTGTAGGTTATGTACCCTGGTATGTTAACATCCCAGTCATGGTTCTCTGTGTACCATGTTTCTGTGACTGCTACGATATCCAGACATCCCTCTTCCATCAAGGCCACCAGCTCAGGGCGCTTGTTGCCCAGACTACGGGCACTGGTACTCATTACCCTCCATTTCCTGATGGCCTTACTCCCTTTTGCCCCATTCCTGTCCTTCTTGCCTTTGTCACTTTCTCCATTTACCCCTGCCCTTCTCCCTATCGACACCTCTATGTTGGTGTTTGCCGCACTTACTACCGTGATTACTACAATAGGATCCGCAAAAGCTTGGGATGCCAAAATGGGTCGATCTTTGGGAGCAGCATATTTCCTATCTATGGACTTGGCCTCCGAAGGAATAAGGGCAGGATTATTTCATACCATCTGAGATAGAGTCTCAAAGGAGGGCTGTACCGGAGGAGTCAAATCCATAGGGATCTCCGGAACATGAAGGTATTGGAGTCTTAACAGTTTCCCAGGATCGCTATAGTACAGTTACGTAAGAACTTACTGTAACAGTAGATCTTCGAGAAAAGCTCTTGCAGCAGGTTACACCATTAGGACTGAAGCCGGCAGGCGCCAGGACCACACAGGTCCTACAGCTAGCAGCCTTCAGCGAGGGACCACCTCGACATCGGTCCAGCTCCCGTCGGGCGCAGTACATAAGGAGGCGGTCCCCCCCATAATCCTCAGTTCTCCCACCAGAGACTCCCGGCCCCGCTAGATGACATCAGAAGAGGAGACCGAGGATCCGCCACCAGATGGCAAAAACTAGTGAATAGGAATGTTCCATCCAATAAGATGGGTGCTTCACTATGACCTACCTCCAACGGAGGATGGTGGGCGGGAAGGTACCTGCTGCAAGAGCTGTTCTCTAAGATCTACTGTTACAGTAAGTTCTTGCGTAACTGTACTATCTTACTTCGAGATACAGCTCTTGCAGCAGGTTACACCATTAGGACTGATTTCCAAGCAGTAGTGGCAATCATGCGCCATCCGGAGAGGAAAGGTAGAGGCCTCGAGGTAACTCGAGCCTAGGACAGAAGTCCCTGAAGGACGGCTAGACCGAACCCCGCTCTTCACCGCGATGCAATGTCCAGACTGTAATGCCTGATAAAGGTATGCACAGAGCTCCAAGTAGCTGCAGCGCAAATAGCTGAGGTGGAGACGTTCTTTAACGCCGCAAAAGAAGTAGCCACCCCTCTTGTGGAATGACCCTTGACCGCGCCTGGTAAGGGTTTATTGCGCTTGTCATAAAGAAAGTGATGCACTGGATGAGCCACCTAGAGAGTGACTGTTTGGAGACAGGAGCTCCTTTCATCCTGTGAGTAAAGGAGATGAAAAGTTGGTCTGACTTTCGGTGCTGTTTGGTTCTGGTCAGGTAGTATCTGAGGTACCTGTGCACGTCTAGGGTGTGCAGAAGGGCTTCTCCTCGATTAGAGTACCTTGGAAAATACACTGGTAGATCGATATCCTGATTAAGGGTGAGAGCTGAGACCACCTTAGGAAAAAACTTGGGGTTTGTCCTTAGGGATACCCTGTCCTGGTGGAAAACCAAACAGGGCTCTTTGCACATAAGAGCATGCAATTCCGAAATCCTTCTAGCAGAAGTAACAGCAACTAAAAATAACGTTTTCCAAGAGAGAAAACGTAGCTCGCAATCTGCGGCTGGTTCAAAGGGTGGCAGCGTGAGCTGCTCCAGGACAAAAAGTAAGTCCCAAGAAGGGATTGACTCTTTGATGGGAGGCCTAAGGTGGAGGACGCCCCTTAAGAAGGCACGTGTAGTGTCCAGCTGGGCCACCGTCCAATGGCCTATGGGGGCATGGTAAGCAGAAATTGCAGAAAGGTGCACTTTAATCGAGGAGTAAGCCAGTCCAGAGTGGAAGAGGGAAAGCAGGTAGTCCAGAACCAGCTTTTCTGGACAGTCTAATGGCGGAAAACCGCATGCTTGAGCCCACAAACAGAATCTATGCCATTTCATGGCATAAGCTGCGTGGGTAGCCGGTTTTCTGGTGGCAGAGAGTACGTCTGACACTTCTTGCGAGACCCCGTATCGCATCATGGCTATGTCTCTAGGAGCCAAGCGTGCAGGTTCAATGAGCGTAGGTCCGGATGGACCAACGAATCCACCTCCTAAGACAATAGATGGGAGCTGATTGGCAAAGGAACTGGATGTTCCCGGGATAGCTGGTGTAAAAGAGGGAACCAAATTTGTCTGGACCAGAAGGGTGCGATCAGAATGAGCGTCGCTTGCTCCCTGCAAAGTTTTAAGAGAAGTCTCTGGATCGACGGGAAAGGAGGAAAGGCATAGAGGAATCTGCCCGCCCAGGAGAAGGACAACGCATCTCGCCAGAAAACACCAGGCCCTGGATCTAGCGAGCAAAAACTTGGCAGTTTTGCGTTGGATGGGGACGCGAAAAGGTCTAACTCTGGAGTACCCCATCTGTGAAACAGATCCTCTGCCACCTCCTGTAGAAGTTCCCATTCGTGGACTCTGGCCTGACAGTGGCTGAGGCTGTCTGCGATGGCGTTGTCCACTCCTGGAATGTGTACTGCAATTAGGTTTGCGCCGTGTTGCAATACCCACTCCCACACTCTCATGGCCTCCCTGCAAAGTGGGTAGGAGAGAGTGCCTCCTTGTTTGTTGAGGTAGTACATCACCGTGTTATTGTCTGTTTGAAGCAGAAGTGTACCCGGTGGAATCTCCGACTGGAAGGCCTGCAGAGCATAAAGGACTGACCTCATTTCCAAGATGTTGATGTGGAGGTGAGACCCCTGGGCTATCCAGAGGCTCCAAGACCGAACACTGTCTAGATGCGCTCCCCACCCTAGCCCTGAGGTGTCTGTGGAGAGGGTCACAGTCGGGGACGGCGCTGTGAAGGGAACCCCCGCATAGAGGTTCCCTGGATTTAGCCACCATTGCCAATCTTTAATTACGGCTTTCGTGATCCGGACTGGATGCTGCAGATGGTCTTGCCTTTGGTCCCACTGCACCCGAAGCATCCACTGGGTTACCCGCATGTAGAGAAGGGCTAGCGGGACTGTTGCAATGGCCGCAGCCATGTGTCCGAGCAGGCAAAGGATCAGTCTGGCTGGGACGGTCTTCATCACCGACAAGTTCCTGATGAGAAACATAGAAACATAGACTTTGACGGCAGATGAGGACCGCTAGGCCCATCTAGTCTGCCCATTTCCCTACCTACAGGATAGGCCGCAGATCCTAATTAACCAACAGCCTATTCCTTCCTACCCCCCACAAGAATTGCCTTATGTCTGTCCCATGCATTCTTGAATTCTCCCACAGTTTTAGACCCCATAACCTCCTCAGGAAGGCTGTTCCATGCATCCACTACCTCTCTGTGAAATAATGCTTCCTCACATTGCCCTGAACTGCCCTCCTTCTATCTTTAAATTGTGTCCCTTGTTCTTGCAAGTCTCTTTTTCTGAAAATGCTACCCTCTTGGACTTTGTTGACTCCACTGAGGTACTTAAAGTTTCTATCATGTCCCCCTCTCCCTTCTTTCCTCAAGGGTATACATATTAGCTCTTTTAGTCTCTCTTCACACGGCTTCTCTTGCAGACCCTGTACCATTTTAGTTGCCCTCCTCTGGACTACCTCTATCCTGTCTATGTCCTTGCGGAGATGGGGTCTCCAGAACAGGACACAGTACTCCAGATGGGGTCTCACCAACTGTCTGTACAGAGGGATAACAACTTCCTGTTTTCTGCTGCTGATGCCTCTCCCTATACATCCCAGTATACCCCAGCCCTCCTGCTGCTTTCTCACATTGATTCCAACCTTAAGTTCATCTGATATGATTACTCCCAGGTCCCTTTCCTTTTTGTTGTTGTTACTACCTCCCCACCCATTGTGTATTCTTCCCTGGGTCCTTGTTTCCCAGGCGATTATTTTGCACTTTCTTGCACTGAATCCTAGCTGCCATACTTCTGACCATTCCTCCAACCTTGCCAAGTCCCTTTTCATCCTTTCCACGCCTCCTTGTGTATCAACCCTGTTGCAGATTTTGTGTCATCTGCAAAAGGCATACTTTCCTTCAGTCCTCTGCAATGTCACTGATAGAGACATTAAAAGGACTGGACCCAATAGTGAACCCTGCGGTGCACCCACTAGTAACCCCCTTTCTTCAGAATGGACTCCATTTACAATTACCTTCTGTGTCCTGTTGTGCAGCCAATGTTTTACAAAGGGCTACCACCCTGGGTCCCACTCCCAGGCTAGTTAATTTGACTATTAATCTTTTGTGTGGGACTATGTCAAATGCCTTGCTAAAGTCTAGGTAGGCCATGTCCACAGCCCCTCCCTGGTCTACTACTTTGGCCACCCAGTCAAAGAAATCTATTAGATTCGTCTGACATGACCTTCCCACTGTGAACCCATGCTGCTCCACTGGCCTCTAGGTACTCGATTATTCTTTCCTTCACAAGTGACTCCATCACTTTCCCTACCACAGAGGTCAGACTGACAGGTCTGTAGTTTCCTGCCTCTGTCTTGGACCCACTTTTGTGAAGGGGAATCACATCCGCCTTTCCTCAATCCTCGGTACCACACACATCCTCCCATGATTTATTAAAAGAGTAGCCAGTGGTTTCACTAGTTCCTCCTTAATTCTTTTAAATTCTGGGGTGATTCCATCAGGACCCATTGCTTTGTCCACCTTCAGTTTTAGGAGTTCTTGCAGAACCCTTTCTTCTGTGAAAGGACTGGGACCCGACCCCTATCAAGAGTGCTTCTGTTAATTGGATTAGGCACTTCCCCTCCTCTTTTGTGAATACCGAGCAGAAATATTCGTTCAGTATTCCTGCTTTTCACTGTCCCTCTGCCCACCACTGTTCATTCTATTCAGCATCACTATCCTCCTTTGTCTTTCTATGCTCGCTGATGTACCTATAAAGGTTTTATCCCCTTCTTAACTGAGTTGGCGATCTTTTCCTCAGTTTGGGCCTTTGCTATTCTGACTTCCTCCCTGCTTCCTTCTGCCTTAACTGGTACAGCTCTCTGTCCTGCTCCTTCTGTGTTTCCTTATACTTCCGGAATGCTATCTTTTCTTCCTGACTTTCACAGCCACCTCTTTTGAGAACCATAGTGGCTTTTTCTTTCGTTTGATTTGTTCATTTGCTTCACACAAAGGCTTGTTGCCTCTGTGATGGCAGTTTGATAATTCTCCATTGTTGCTCCACACCTCCTTCTAGCCTGTTTGCTAGTGTTTTCTGAGGCACTCTCCCATCTTGCCAAAGTCAGCCCTCCTAAAGTCCAGTACCCTCACTTTTGTATGGCTTGACTCTGTAGCTGAGTTTAACGTGAACCACACTGTTTGATGGTCACTTGTCCCCAGATGGCAACCCACTTCTAGATCTGAGATCCTCTCACTGCCCCGTTTGAGTACGAGGTCTAAGATTGCTCCCTCATGAGTGGGTTCTGAAACTAGCTGTCTAATGCCTGCCACCTGTAGGGCATCAAGAATGGCCCTGCTCTTGGATGTGGCTGCAGCAAATGTGCTCCAGTTAACATCTGGCATATTCAGGTCTCCCATCAACAGTATCTCCCCTTTCTCTGCCATTCTAAGAATGCCTTCTATCATATCCTTGTCCATTCCTTCCCCTGACATGGGGGTCTGTACACAACCCCTGTGCGGATTGTGGTGCCCTTTCCAGTCTCAAGGTGACCCACAGTGCCTCCTCTCCTCCATGTTTACTCTTTTGTTCAGTTGCTTCCATCCCTTCCTTTACATAGAGCTACTCCTCCCCTCTTCTCCCTGCCTGTCTCTCTCCTGCTGTTTATGTACCTGGTATGTTAACATCCCAGTCATGGTTCTCTGTGTACCCTGTTTCTGTGACTGCTACGATATCCAGGCATCCCTCTTCCATTAAGGCCATTAGCTCAGGGAGCTTGTTGCCCAGACTACGGGCATTGGTACTCATTACCCTCCATTTCCTGATGGCCTTACTCCCTTTTGCCCCATCCCTGTCCTTCTTGCCTTTGTCACTTTCTCCAGAGGGATCTGATGTGTTCCACTCTGTCCGAGGGAAGAAAAGCTTTCCTTCTGACGGTGTCCAGAACTGTAAACTGCAGTTTCTGGGATGGCACCAGGAGTGACTTCTCGTAGTTGATGAGAATACCCAGTGATTGAAAAAGGGCCTGGGTGCAGTGAATAGCCGTCATCAGGGCCTCCCTGGAGGGTGCCATGAGAAGCCAGTCGTCCAGGTATGGGAACACATAGTGGCCCTGTCTCCTCAGAGATGCTGCTATGACCGCCATGCACTTCGTGAATATGTGAGGTGCCGATGACAGCCCGAAGGGAAGAGTGTGGAACTGATAATGGCAGTTCTGAAACTCGAAGCGCAGGAACCTCCGGTGTGCCTGAGCAATCGGAATACGCAGGTAGGCATCCTGCATGTCCAAAGATGCCAGAAAGGCGTCCTGCTTCAGCATGGGAATTAGGCCCGGAAGGGTCACCATGCGGAAGCGTTTGTAAATGACCAAAAGGTTGAGGTCGCTGAGGTCCAGTATTGGATGGAGGTCCCCCGTTTTCTTTGGAACAAGGAAGAAGTGAGAATAGTACCCTAGTCCTCTCTGGTTCTCTGGGACGTGCGCTAAGGCTTCCTTTTCCAGAAGCGCGAGCACTTCCTGCTGTATGAGCAGGGCATGCTGACCCGAATATCGGGAGAGCAGGGGAGGTCTTGTAGGTGGACTGTCTACAAATTCTATATAATGGCCTTTTTTGACCAGCTGCAGAACCCACCTGTCGGTGGTGATCGACTGCCACCCTGGGAAGTGGCGTGCGATGCGACCCCTGACATTCTTTTCCCGTTGATCCTGAGGAGGGGCGGGAAGGAGTCATGCTGTGGCAGCGTTTGATCCGGCAGGCTGGGCTGACTTTGAAAATCATTGGCCTCTGCCTGGGGATGACTTGGCCTGGGCCTTGCGGGTGCAAGTGCCCCTCTGCTGCTGGCCAGAACGTTGCTGTTGCCTCTGTAGCCAGCCATGGAAACGGCTCTGGTTCCTATGAAAGTTTGTACAGATCGGTCTGCTTTCCCTGTGTCCTGGAGTTTGGTGATTACTCTCTCGGAGGCTTCACCAAACAGGACCTCGCCATTATAAGGGACGTCTAGGATGTTCTTCTGGACATCCGGGGTAAAGCCAGAGACAAGGAGCCAAGAGCGTCTCCGGAGACACACGTCTGAGGCTGCAGCTCTGGCTGAAGAGTCCGCAGAATCGTATGTGGCTCTGAGCACTTGGGTCCCCACACCTGAACCCGTGCGGAGGAGGTTCAGGAGCTCCTCCTTGTGGTCGCCATCGGGCATCTTCTCGACCAGGTCTTGACCCTGCTCCCACAGTGCGTTCTGGAATTGAACCATGTGGGTTAGGTAATTCAGTGACCTGATGGCGCAAGTTGCAGCCGCGTACGTGTGCCTACCCAGGACATCCAATTGCTTGGATTCCTGGTCCGGTGGCTGTGTGCTTAAATGCTGAGGTCTCTGAGACCGGTCATGCGAAGCAGTGATGACCAGGGAGTCAGCCAGAGGATGGTTCGCCAGATACTGGTCCTCTGTAGGGGCCTTGTATAGGCAGTCAGTCTTCTTTGGCACCGCGGGAGTGGAGTGCAGACGTTTCCAAGCAGCCTTGGTGACGTCTGCAAGGGTATCCACTAAGGGCGGCACTACCACAGGCTTCGGGTCTTTCTGCCGATGGTAGTGGGCAAGGCGTTGTCTCTCGGGGTCAAGCTCTTCAGCATCCCACCCCATGTTCTCCTGGACGTGCCTCATGAG
Organism: Neoceratodus forsteri; assembly: GCA_016271365.2. NCBI lineage: Eukaryota > Metazoa > Chordata > Ceratodontiformes > Ceratodontidae > Neoceratodus > Neoceratodus forsteri. Next base: position 306,248,217 of record CM028137.1, read on the forward strand.
CTCCACGAAAGAGGGATCATCCGGAGGAGACCTGGGTAGGTTGTGTGAGCCTGGAGAGGGAATGCTGATAGGAGAAGGTGGTCTGGAGCACTCCGGAGTGTCAGATCTGGAATCCTCCCCAGATGGAGTGTACCGGTGTAGTCTGGGTCTTTTGGGGCTGGGTGACCCTGAGGGGGATCTAGAGGGAGGTCTTCTCCTTTCCAAAGATCTGCCTCGAGGAGGTGGTGTCTGCTCCTTGGGGGTTGGTGGTCGTCCTACGGGCCCCCTAGGTGGAGAAGGGGGCATAGGCGGTGAAGGAGTGGGTGGAGGCGGAGTCGGAGTAGAAGGAGGATGTGTGGTGACCACATCTTTTTTGATGGTGTCCCACCAGAAGGTAAAAAGCTCTTTCACCTCTGCCAGATTCATACCCGACGATGGGCCTGGCACCAGTGACCTGTCGCCGGGGTCGGGCGTTGGGTCCCCGGGGGTCTCCCGCTCCGGGGAAGGTTCCCATGGGAGCCCGGTGTCGCCCGCCTGGTCCTCGGGCTGTGTGGCATCCTCCTCAGATGATTCCTTCTGACCAGTGTCCACCGGCGACGGTGGTGCGGTCCTCTTCTCAGGAGCTGCCAGCGTCGGTCCCCTGGCCGACGTCTTTGAAGGCGAACACCTGGCTGGCGACGGGTGTCTAGGTGTCGCCGGCTCCTGGGGGCGCCGGTGGTGTCTGGCCGACGTCCGTTTAAGGGGCGTCAGGTCTTTGGTTTTACGGGGAACCGGATCCGAACCACGCGGAGGCTGGGAAACTGACCTGGCATCGGTGTCCCGCTGGCGGGAGGAAGATTTATGGCACTCCCCGGACTTCGACGAGGCCTTAGAAGGAGTGGAAGAGGCTTATGGCCTGGAAGTCTTCAGAGGCTGAAAAGAAGAGGAGCTGCTGGATGACCTGACCTGAACCCGGGGAGGTTGCGACCGAGCCCTGGAGGGAGAGCGGTCCGATTACGAGCCGGAGCTTCGGGAGTCTGAGACCCTGCAGGAGACCTGGATCTTTCCTTTCCCGGTGCTTGTGGGTTTTACCCAGACTCCCCGGGAAGAAGGTTCCTTATCCATAATTTTAAGTTTCTCCTCCAGGAGAAACGCTTGAAGAGCCTTCTGGCGGCGGATCCTGGTGCGACTGTTGAAGCCCTGGCAGAAGGAGCAGGCCTTGGTGTCGTGTTCCGGGCCTAGGCAGCGCATGCAGGCCGAATGTGGATCCTTGAAGGGGATCTGTTTGCCGCAGGCACACTTTAAATGGTGACCCTCCAAAGAAGTTGTTGGAGAGGACATCAGTTGATCAAAAGTCGAGAAGCAGACGAAAATCGTCGTAGTTCTAATGGTCATCGCACGCTAGAAAGGGAGACCGAAGGGCTGATATTGGCGATGTCGATGGCGGGAAAAGAACTGAAGATTATGGGGGGACCACCTCCTTATGTACTGCGCCCAATGTCGGGGGCGGGACCGACGTCAGAGGCGGTCCCCGCTGAAGACTGCTAGCTAGAAAATTTCTGTGGGGTCCTGGCGCCTGCCGGCTTCAGTCCTAATGGTGTAACCTGCTGCAAGAGCTGTATCTCGAAGTAAGATCTGTAGTTTGGAGAGAAAGAGTGGAAATCAAGTTTTTCAGCACAGACTTAAAAGACAGGTCCTCGACCACAGCCTCTGCAGTAGGAATAGATGCTGTTTCTTCCACATCATCATCCAGCCTAAAGTCTGGATCAGGCTCAAAGTCATCTCCTGACAGTCCTGGAGGGACTGTATGGACAGGAAAGGAGTGAAAAATAGAAGGAAATGAGGAAGGAAAAGGGTTAAAGGAGTCCTGAAGGCTGGATGACGTCCTAACAGGCCTCGGCGCTGAAGAAACACATGACGCCGAGAAGCCACACGGTGCTGAAAAGCCCGATGGCGCCGAGAAGCCACACGGCGCAGAGGACGGTGCCGACAGACACATCGGTGCCGACTGTGCCATCGATGCCGAGAGTGTCGAAAACATCCCAAGACTCAGAAAAACAGGATTTGAGGGAAGAGAAGGATGAATACCAGGAGATAAAAACATCGGTGTGGCCCCCTGCACCGCAGCCATGTGAGAGGGGAAACATCTAAGTGCAGAGTCGACGGCACCGAAGACGGTGCCACGCAACTTGGAAAGGCTCAACCTGATCTCCGAATAAGCCCGAAGGCCCCTGAGTGACCGGGCCAGGCAGCTGGACCAACCTCCGAGCCCACTGCTCCATAAGGGCAGCCCAGTGATGAAACTGCTCATCTGAAGACCTACCAGAAGGCGGGTGAGGCTCCGATACCGAGCGTCGGCTACCAAGCACAGAAACCCGGCGACTCCGAAGGAGGACCCGCTGAAGCAATAACAGGCCATCTACGCGCGACATATCAGAGGCGACCTCGAGTGATGCCTTCTCTTTCTTGACCTGGGGTGAAGAAGAGCTTGAGGCGAGAGGTGCAGAGTGCGCGACCGTTTAGTTTTATGCTTCGAGGGACCACCCACTCACTCGGGCATCGGACTGTCCGTTGTCAGACCCCGGAGAAGGCGGCGGACGGACCCACCGGCTGACTGAACAGCTTTCATCGAGCTCCCTACCGTCACCTGACCTGGTCACGGTCGACTTCGTCAATGTAGGCTGAGACTTCTTTAATTAAGAATAAATAAACCAAACGAAACTTATTACTTATTCAAAATATTACTACAAAACAATAAAACTGGAAAACTAAGCTGCTAGTTTGAAGTTTGACTCCCGGCGGGCGCACGACATCATCAATGAAGTGCAAGTGACGGTGGGAAAAAAGGAACTGAGGTGGTTGGAGGGTCGACGCCGAGATAGTCATTACCGCACAAGCTGAGGCTCGCGGTGCCGCTCCTCGTGGCTCCATTTCTGGTGCCGACCCTCTAGCAAAAAGTTTGCTCCCGCTGGGTCCTAGTGCCTCCGGCACAGTTCCCATTAGTGAACGAGTGGTGGAGACTTTATGTCCAAGAAGATGTTAATTTTGCCGGCTTGCTGTTGACTCTCGTCTCTGTCTGAAAACGCTCTGACTAACACTGATTGAGCCGATTCTGCTGCTGTAGTTTCAAAGCCAGCTGTTAAGGTGTCTGCTGCTGTTGTCAGTTGCACAGCATGTACTGCCATGATTTTCTGCAATGGATGTGGCGTACCCTCAAAACACGATTTGTACCCCTGAAACATTTGGAGGAGGGTACGCTGTACCCCTTGTTATGTGGATGCAGTTGGAACACTGCTATGGAGTGCAATGTAGTTGGGCTCTATGGACAGGGCCTGCAGCTCACTTATCGTTCTGACTGAGGTGACTGCTCCCAGGAACACTGTTTTCCAAGTCACATACTTGAGCTCTGCTGAAGACATGGGCTTAAAGGGCGACTGCATAAGCTGTGCAATGCATATGTTGAGATCCTAAGCTGGGGTTGGCTCCATGTGTGGGGGATGCAAGTGCAACAGCCCTTTGAAAAACTTTCTGAATACCGGATTTAGAGCCAGCGATGAGCCCTTAACTGCTGATAGGTAAGCAGAGGCAGCTGCCAAATGCACCTTAAGGGTGGATGGTCTTAAGCCAAGGGAATGGAGGTGTGTCAGATAGTCTAAAATGACTGGCAAACCTGCCTGGTTGTGGTCTATATCCTTGTTCTCACAAACAGGAACATCAGCAACAGCATGGCTTCATATCTCAGTAAGTCTCAAAAACAGTCATACGATGTTCAGGATATAGGCAAAAAAAGACACTTTATTGCACAAAATTGCCAGACCACAGATACAAAACGGTCCCTCCCCCCAAAAAACAGCCAAACATTTTCACACTAACTCTCGCGCTTTCTCAAGGCTGAGGTAGCTGTAACAAATGATGCCAATTAAACAATCGCATTAAAGTGACAGTACAACATTGCAAGCTCACATATATATAACATACCAAACTAGCTTCATAAAAAACACCTAAGGTGCATAAAAGCATAACTTAATATGCATGTAGTATCCAATAATCAATTTAAACTCCTTTTGTAATACATATTCATATCTCATTCATAAAAAAAGGTAACAGTTGAAAAAAATCATTTAAACCAGGTTTTTCAAAAGACTTAATTTTAAATTGCCAAAAAGATTCTCTTTGCCTAAGTCTTTTGTCCAAATCTCCACCACGTATCTGTTCTGTTACCTGTTCTAACATCTGAAAAATACATTTATGTGTTTTTACCTTTTAACTTTACATGTTGTGCCAGAGCACTAACATCTTACTGATTTAAAATACTTCTAATGTGTTGTCCAATTCTCATTTTGACCTTTTGAACAGTCTTACCCACATAGAAACTTGAGCAACAACTACAGAAAGCGACGTAGACAATATTCTTAGTGTTACAATTACAGTATCAATTTATTCCTTTTGTAAATATATCAAAATAGGGGCATTTTTAGACATCCTGTGACTAACCAGATTTATCAAATAGATGGATACTTTTGGAGTACCCCACTTCCTGAAAACAATTTGCAGAACTTGCCTGTTGAGTGACCACTCGTAGTGGTTTTGACTGATCCTGCTGAGTACATCTGATAGGACATTGTCCTTTCCTGGGAGATGGACGGTTAACAGATTATGAGAGAGTAAGCCAAACTCCAGATTCTCAAGGCCTCTTTGCACAGTGGAGTTGACATTATGCCCCCTTGCTTGTTTACGTAGTACATGGTGGTAGTACTGTCTGTCCTGACCTGCACTACCTTGCCCTGGAACATTGTGGCAAAGGACTGCATGCCCAGAAGAACTGCCCTGAGCTCTAGCAGGTTGATGTGCAACAGTGACTCCTGCTGAAGCCACGTCCCATGAGCAATGTGCTTCCCTAGGTGGGCACCCTACCCTAGGAGGGAGGCATCTGTTGTTAGTACTACTGTTGGGGTCTGTTGCAGGAATGATGGTTGACATGTGACCCAACAGCTGTAAGTGCCTTGCTGGCCTGGGGTGTGTAGCCGGAAGGAGCTGGTCTTTCCCTGCTGAGTATCCAGTTTCACTCCCATGAACTCCAGGAGCTGGACTGGTTCCAATACAGGCTTTTTTTACATTCACTAGGAACCCTAGTGACTGCAGGGTATCCTATGTGACTACCAGGGCATCCCTGACCTGCTGAGGTGATTGACCTATGACTAGCCTGTAGTCCAGATAAGGAAACACATTTACCCCTTTTCTCCTTAGGTGTCCAACAACCACTGTCAAGCACTTTGTGAACACCCTTGGGGTGGAAGTCAGGCCTAAGGGAAGAGCCCTGAACTGGTAATGACCTTATGGCAATCTGAACCTGAGGTACTTTCTGTGTGATTACCTGATGGGGATGTGAAAATAAGCGCCTTTAGGTCTAGAGATGCCAAGATGGGATGTAAAAGTAAGCGTCCATTAGGTCAGAGATGCCAACCAATCTCCTTGTCTTAATGTTGGGAGAATGGTCATCAGGGTCACCATCTTAAACTTTAGTTTTGTTAGATGCCTGTTTAAGTGTCTAAGATGCAGTATGGGTCGCCACTCCCCAACTTTCTTTACTGTGAGGAAGTATTGAGTACAGACCTTTCCCTCTTTGTGCCAGAGGGACAGGTTCCTATTGTGCTTTGCAATACAAGGTTGGTCACGTCCTTCTCCAATAGGACTGTTTCTGATAAGGTAGCAGGTCTGAACACTCTTGCCCTCAGCCTGGGCATAATCTTGAAGCCGAGAGCCAGACCTGGCCCACTATCTCCAGGACCCACTTGTCTGTGGTGATGATTTGCCAAGCCTGGAGATAGTGGGCCAGCCTGCCCCGACTGGAGACAACCCTGACAGGCACATCAAGGGTTCTGTTTTGCCTGTGCAGCAGGCTGTGGGCTGGGGCCAGTACGACCACTGCCCTTCCTGCCCCTGCTTCTGAAATACCCCCTCTACTTTTGATAGGCTGGAATGGCCTGAGGCTGGAAAAATGGTCTGTACTGGCATCTACCCCTACCACCTCTATTCTGGTGTTTGTGGGGGTGCGGACACCTTTTCTTTGGCAGCTGCACTTTTGTAAGCTGCCTTGTACTCATCCATTTTCTTCATGTAAGCCTCAGTTTGCTCCCCAAACAGAGATGTGGGCTCACAAGAGAAGTCCAAGGCTTTTGTCTGGTTATCCTGGGACAAATCAGTAGTCCTGAGCTAGGAAAATCTTCTGAGACACACTAAAGTGGCCTTCTGACTAGCTGCAGTGTCACTGCAATACGAAACAGATACTTAGAAGCTTCTATGCCTCGTTTGGCAGCCTCTGTCAGGTCCGATGCCATAGGGGCAGGAACAGCCTTGGCAATTTCCAATACAGTGTTCCAGAGATTTCTCTGGTACCTGGAAACAGGCCATATATGAAGCTGGCCGAATGGCCAGAGAAGATCCAAGATAAATCTTCCTGGCCATAGAATCTATCTTTCTGGAGTCCTTTTCAGGACGATGTGATGCCAGTGGTATGCCTGTTTAGTCACATGTAGCAGCCTGCACCACCCCTTCATGACTGGGGTGCCCAAAAAGGAATTCTGCTCCTCCTTTGGCTATCCAGTACTTCTTCTCCATCCTCTTGTCTACGGGGGTGGGGGAGACACAGAAGTAATAGTTAGATCAGTGGGTTGCTAAGTGCATCTCTGGCCTCATATGTACTTTTAAATTAAACTTACACTGTGCCAGTAAAAACACTTTTTATTCTGTGTGGAGCCCTTGCTCCAGATTGAAAGGAACCAGGAAGAGAGCCTGTAGTTTGCTGAGATATTCCAACGAACTACAGACTGTGTAGGCAGTGCTCATTTTCACTTCTGGGGCTTATCGTAGTGTGTTTGCAGCACTTTATATTTCAAATTGAGGATATGCATTTTAGAAATTCTGTTTTGAAATAACTTCAGAACGAGGTACAGTGTGACCCCTCCCATACACTTCCGGGTTGGCTTCAGCTTATAAAGCCGCATACTTGGTGAGCAGGGCGCATGCGGAGATGCGCGCAGAGACATGCGCATCTGCACACGTTCAGCGGGAGTAAGTAGTTATAACTAATTAAGTTGTGTACAATACAAGGCAATAACTCTTTGATACTCTGTGTCCTGTTTATTGTGGGTTAGGCTGGATGATTAGTTTGGATTAAAAACATCACGATGTCTCAGTCCAGCATTCTGCCTCACATATCTGGTGGCATTATGTGTGTATCATGTCAAATGTACAGCACCACTGTGAGTGCAGAGTTAGCAAATGAGTACACTTGCTTTAAGTGTGAGGAAAGTGAGTCTCTAAAGCAAGCTGTAGCCATGTTCCACGACAGGCTATCAGAACTTGATGCAAGTCAAAGCCAAATGCAGGCTAGATTTATGACACTTAAGCAAACCCATACCTGTGTCCCAAAAGATCTCCCCTGTTCTAGTACTATGCCTAAATTTGATTCCATAAGATCCAGTGATGGCCACATAGATCCAACACCTGAAACATGTACTGGCAGCACTAGAAAGTGCCCCAGGGAAAATGAGAGTACAGATAGTTCAGACGATCAATGGTATGAGGTTCAAAGTAGACAAGCTTATAAAGAAGGTCCCAAGGCCTCTCAATTCTGCCCGATTACAAGTAATAGATTCAACTTATTAATGAACTTGAGGACCCCAGTGGGGTTTCCACCTCACCGGATTACATGTTCCCAAACATGCCAGCCACTGTCCACCATAGAGACTTCTCATATCTACCGACTAATCATCAAGGCCCCCCAACTAGGTGTCCTCTCCCTTCAAGTGTCCCATTAGTTCCACTAAAAGTTTCTCCGCCTGCCCCAGTGTTTGATGCAGTACATTCCTTTGTCCCTATGGAAACCTCCCATCCCTTCGGAGGCATCCAAAGGCAAGTGTTTGTAATAGGTGACACCACTGTGAAACATCTGGACAGAGCTAAATGTGACCCAGACAAGGCAAACTGTACATGCTCTAGTTTTTGGGGTGCTAGGATTGCAAACATTTCGAGCGTGGTTCATAATATTTTGGCTCCCAGATAGTGTTATTAACCCACCAGTGGTTCTCCATATAGGATTTTTGGCACTCCAGCATAATAGAGCTTAAGAAAGATCTTGTTGCCCTCTCTAATATTTTGGTGGACACTGGGTGTGAGATTGCTTTTTCTGAAGTCTTACCTGTCCCGAGAGTCTCTGTCGAGTTTAATAATGTAAAACACAAATTTAATAATTGGCTCCGCGTGAGATGTCTTAAGTAAAATCCAGTGTGCCTCACCCATTGGTAAGATTTCACTGGTAGATTTGACCTGTACTGTAGAGATGGACCACATTTGAGCTGCAAGGGGAACCAACTATTGGGTGAACACATATCAAATTACATCAAACATCTAAACTGCTTGTTCTGGGGGAGAGACTAGTTCCTCCCCTTAAGAGGTCTTTGGTTAAACACATTTATTTAGGAAATTGGAATTACAACCCATTCAGCTCACAAATACTCAGCTAAACAATTTAAAATGTTTGTATTTCAATACCAGGAGCCTTCACAGTAAACTTGATGAGCCAAGGGTCATTTTAACAACGGACAAAGTTGATATTATACTAATTACTGAAACATGGGGTGATGAGAAATCTAACTGGGACTTTTCTCTGCCTGGGTATATGTTATATAATTGTATCAGCAAAATAAAAAGGGAGGTGGTGGTGTCATTTTTCTAAGTAATTCCTTATAGGCAGTTGAAATCACTGATAAGGTTAAATGTCTTGCCAGTCCTTCTGAATCAATATGAAATAAATTAATGTTAAACAAAAATCAGCACATCATCCTGGGTGTTTGTTATCTCCTCTAAGCGCACCCACTGAACATCTTGACTTCATTATTAAGGAAATTGAAACAGCTTGTTCCTTAGGGGATATCATTCTTACTGGAGAGTTTAACTTGGGTGCTAACTGACTGGATAAAGTATGTGGCTGTTTCCAGTTCTGAAAGGAAACTGGTAGATATGTGTCAGCAGTGTAACCTAACGCAGAGGGTAAACAACCCACCCGGGGAAAAAATCTCCTCGATCATGTCCTTTACAGTAGATCCTCGATGCTAAAGAATTTTTTTGTATCATCACCTATTGGAAATAGTGATCAGTGCTCTATTAGTTTTGTCTTGGAAGAAGTGACATTCCAAACATCAAAGCTGGTTTGGATAGTGTGAATTAGTCATCCATTTTTAACACTGTAGTTGTCGGGGAGTATTTCAGTACATTACTTAGCAAAACTACTGATCCGAGAAACAGCCATGTTCCAACTAGGCTAAAAACCACATCTAGACAGTCTAAACCAAAATGGATGACTAAGGCAATAATCAAACTTATAAAAACAAAAGATAAGTGCTATTCAGCCTATTTAAAATCCAAAACTCCCATAAAAGTACAGTTACATAAGAACTTATGTTAACAGTAGATCTTCGGGAGAGGCTCTTGCAGTAGGTAATTACATATAGGACTGATGCCAGCTGACGTCAGGACCCAACAGAAAAATTTCTAGCTAGCAGTCTCTGGCGGGGGACCGCCCCCACATCAGGTGACCGTCATGCGGTGTCAGTATAAAGGGGCGGTCCCCAACGCCCGACTTCCAGTTCTTTCCCGCCAAATGCCAAAAGGCAAGACGAGAGAGAAGCGGATATTTCCCCTCCTGGAAAAGGAGCTGAAAAAGCTTAGGGGGATGGAGGGCAAGAAGGTATTACCTACTGCAAGAGCCTCTCTCGAAGATCTACTGTTATGGTAAGTTCTTACGTAACTGTACTATCTTACTTCGAGAGGGCTCTTGCAGTAGTTAATTACACATAGGACTAAGTCCCAAGCAGTCTGGAACAAGGAGAAGCAAACGGGAGGAGGAAAGCTACTCAGAAGTAGACCCTCTGGTTGTGAGGGCCTTAGGAAAGGAGGTCTTGCAAAACAGCCAGCCCGAACCCTGCTATACAGCGAGAGGCAATGTCCAAACTGTAATGTTTCGTAAAGGTATGGACAGAAGTCCAAGTGGCGGATGCACAAATGTCAGCAGCTGACACACTCTTGAAACAAGCCACAGAGGCAGCGACCCCTCTGGTGGAGTGGCCTCTAACTTGACCCGGCAGGGTCTTGTACTTGTCATAACAGAAAGTGATACAATGAGCCAACCATTTTGATAGGCATTGCTTAGAAACAGCATTGTCTTCTCTTTTATGAACAAAAGAGACGAACAGTTGATCAGTCTTTCTGAGATCCTTCGTCCTGTTGGTGTAGTATCTCAGAATTCGGTGAACATCCAAAGTGTGCAGGAGGTACTCTCCCTGATTAGAGTGCTGCGTAAAAAAGGCAGGCAACTCTATGGATTGATTCAGCGCTGATTCCGCTACCACCTTAGGGAGAAACTTAGGGTTGGTACGCAGAGCCACACGTTCCTTGTGAAAAATCAAATACAGGATTTTATACATCAGGGCCTGGAGCTCGGAAATCCGTCGAGCAGAAGTAATGGCCACTAGGAAGAGAGTCTTCCAAGAAAGGAACTCTAGCTCCACTGAGGCTGCCGGCTCAAAAGGAGGCAGAGTAAGCTTCTCTAAAATTAAATTCAGATCCCAAGAAGGGGCAGGAACCCGGATAGGGGGTCGTAAGTGAAGGACCCCTCTCAAAAAGGTCTTAGAGACCTCCAGCTGACCAAACGTTCTGTCTGCACAGAGGACATGATAGGCCAAAATGGCTGCCATGTGAACCTTTAAGGATGAATGGCTGAGACTCAGATCGAAGAAGTGTCGCAGGTAATCCAGAAGTCGGCCGACAGAGCATGAGAAGGGCTCGACATCATTGGAGGCGGCCCATATACAGAACCGCTTCCATTTCATGGCATAAGTAGATCTGGTAGAGGGTTTTCTGGCCTCCACCAGAATCTCAGCTACTGGGGGGGTGGGGGACCCCGAATTGGGCTTGAGCTACGTCTGCAGGAGCCACGCGTGCAACTGAAGGGACTTGAGGCCTGGATGGACCAGGGTCCCTTGATCCTGGGTCAGCAAAAATAGCGACAGAGGAAGAGGAGGTTCCTCTGAGTACTGTTGCAGAAGAGAGAAATAAAAATTACGTACCTACCGTAATTCTTGATCTTCTTGGACGAGTCTCCACCACTCATTCACACTATTGGGATCTGCGCCGGAGGCACTAGGATCCATCGGGAGCAAACTTTTTGCTGGAGGGTCGACACCAGAGATGGCGCCGCGAGCACTAGCTCGCGCGGCAATGACTATCTCGGCGACCCTCCAACCGCCTCAGTACCTTTTTTACCAAGGAGGTGCAGCGCAACTAACGTAAAGAGTAACCTAACCTTAAGACCGGACATAAGATAGTCCGGGCAACCCGTGTAAGAAGGGTCAACAAAGGAGTCTTCACAGCCTAAAGAGTTGAGGGAGTGAAGACCAACACAGCGGTGAGCTCGGGGGATGGAGGGTGGGCGTGTGAATGAGTGGTGGAGACTCGTCCAAGAAGATCAAGAATTACGGTAGGTACGTAATTTTCATATCTTCCTGGACATAAGTCTCCACCACTCATTCACACTATTGGGAGAGTACCGAGCTAATAATCCCCCGAGAGGGCGGCAGGAAGACCAAGAGCTCACGTTTCTAGACAGAAGTCCATTAAGGATAGTTCTGCCGAAGGTGGAATGTCGCCTGGTATGAACATCCAGTGCATAATGCTTAACGAAGGTATGCACCGAGCTCCAGGTGGCGGCATTGCAGATGTCTGCAATCGCACATTGCGACTTGCTTAGGGATGCCATGCGACCGCTCTGGTAGAGTGGCGTAAACCCTACCTTCCAATTTAACCTGTGCTATGAATAGCAATGTCTAAGACATGCCACTAGCCAATGTATGAGATGCATCTGATAGCGACAGGTTGACCCAGCTGGTCTCGCTGAAGGAAACAAACAGTTGTTGGGCTTTTATGAAAATCCTTGGTTCTATCTAGATAGAAATGCAGGGCTCTTAACATCCAAGGAATGAAGAGATCGCTCCTTCATTTTGGAAGTCCGCAAAGTAAGAGGAAGGACCAAAGGTTGGTTTAGATGGAATCTCGACAACCTTGGGAAGAAATTTAGGATGAGTGCTAAGAACTACTTTGTCCTTATGGAACACAGTATACGGAGGGTCCGTAACCAGGGCATGTATCTCAGAGACCCTGCGGGCTGAGGTAATGGCCACTAGGAAGGCCGTCTTCCAGGTGAGAAATTTTAGCTCACAGGTAACCAGAGGTTCGAAAGGTTTCCGAGTGAGCATGTCTAGCACAAGGTTAATGTCCCAGGCTGCAACCGGACGTCTTACAGGGGGTCTGGTATGCAGAATTCCTTTAAGAAATCTCTTAACCATAGGTAACTGAGCCAGAGACAAATAAGAAACCGGCTCATGATACGCTGAAATGGCACTAAGGTGAACTTTGACTGTAGAGTACTGAAGACCTGAATTTGAGAGGTCCAAAAGTTACTCCAAAACCTTGTCTGGTGGACAGGAAAAGGGATTCCAAGAGGACTTTGCACACCAGAGGGAAAAACGCTTCCACTTAGACATGTAAGTTTTCCGAGTAGCTGGCTTCCGAGCAGCCAGAAGAATATCTGAAACTCTTCGAGAGACACTGAACCGGTTCACTTCTACCTCTTCAGGAGCCAAGCGTGAAGGTGAAGCGATCTCAGGTTGGGATGGACCACCGGACCCTGAGTCAACAGGTTCATCTGCAGGGGGAGTGGTCTCGGAGCGGCTGCCAACATATTGTCGAGTAGTGGAAACCATAGTTGTCGAGGCCAAGAGGGAGCAATGAGAATCATCTTGGTCCCCTGGGACTCGAATTTGAGAAGTACTCTCTGAATTAGAGGAAGAGGCGGAAAGAAAGCGTTTTGTCCACTGCAGCCTGAACGCATCCTGATAGAAAATGCTAGGCCCTGGATTTCTGGAGCAGAAGAGAGGCAGTTTTGCGTTGAGTGGGGATGCAAAAAGGTCCAGGTCTGGAGTTCCCCACTCTTCGAATAGTGATTGAACTATGGTTGAGTCGAGAGACCACTCGTGAGGATCTGCCTCTGTTCTGCTGAGACGGTCCGCCAAGTTGTTTTGTACACCTGGCAGGTAGACCACTTGAATTAGAGATTTGTGTTTCAAGCACCATTCCCACACCCTCATCGCTCCCTGCATAAGGGGTAAGAGGAGCACCACCTGCTTGTTGATGTAATACATCACAGTTTTGTTGTCCGTTTGAAGGAGAATGTTCTTGTGACAGAGGATGTCCTTCAAAGCCCGGACTGCATAAAGGACGGCTCTCATCTCTAGGACATTTATGTGAAGCTGGGCCTCGAGTTGAGTCCATACACCTTGAGTGTGGAGAGAGCAACAATGAGCTCCCCATCCCGTTAGCGATGCGTCTGTGGTGATGGAGATTTGATGATCCAGAGGAGCAAAGGGAAATCCTTCCAGGAGATTGCTCTCTTGAGACCACCAGGTGAGAGACCTCTGTAAGAGTTCTGTCACCTTGATGGGATAAGACTGTGGGTGAGTGGTTGGGGACCACTGAGCATCCATTGGATGGTTCTCATGTGTAGCCGAGCTAGGGGTACAGTGAACACTGAGGATGCCATGAGGCTCTAATATACGCTGTATTGAGAGAGCTGTAACTGATCTGTTCTCCCAATGTAACTGCCATCTGAAGGATATCGAGCCTTCTGTCCTGGAAGGAAAGCTCAAGAGGTGTCCAGTAGAGTCCCTATGAAAAGGAGTCTCTGGGAGGGCTGCAACTGTGACTTCTTAGATTCAGCAGAACTCCCATGGACGTAAGAAGGCGAGAGGCCATCTGAACGGCTTCCAGGGTCCCCTGTCTCGAAGGGCTTGCTAGGAGCCAGTCGTCCAGGTAGGGAAACACTCGGATTCCGAAGCTTCCTGAGATGCGCCATGCAGAACTGCACAACACTTTGTAAAGACTCATGGCGCAAGGATAGCCCAAAGGCAGGACTCTGAACTGATAGTGTTGACCCAGAGCACAAACCTCAGGAATTTGTGATGCCCTCGGTGAATAGAAATGTGCTGGTAAGCGCCCCATATGTCCAGGGAGGCTAGCCAGTCGTGTTGATGAAGCAAAGGTAACAGGGTTCCTACAGAAATCATTTTGAATTTCTCCCTGGGGAGAAATTTGTTTAGCTTACTGAGGTTCAGAATGGGGCGATACCTCAGACTTCTTTGGAACCAGAAAGTAGTGGGAGAACCTGTGTTTCGCTGATGCAGAGGCACCAGTTCTACTGCCCTGTTGTTCAGAAGGCCCTGGATCTCGGTGGCGAGAAGGTCTGACTGAAGGATTGACAGCCTGGGTTGTCGTTTGGGAGGACGATTCGGAGGGGTCTCCAGAAAATTGAGAGAATACCCCTCGCGAATTATCCAAAAGACCCATTTGTCTGAGGTTATGGACTTCCACTGGTTGTAGAAGTGCATCAGACGACCTCCCACCGGAGAGGAAAAGTCCACCTCGGGCAGTGGAGATGGAACTTGGGCTGGCAACTCATAAGGTAGCACTGGACGCTTTGGGCTCTGCGCTTTCTATGCCTTTTGAGGTTGGGCAGGTTGGTTCTTATGGAAACTTCCTCTGCCCCTGCCTCGAAAGGACTGATGATTATGAAACTGACGCTACCAACATGCCCTTGGAGAGGGGTAGGAGGGGTCGAGCCAGCTTAATGGCCGACCTAGTCTCTGAGTAGCCTCGAGCTGGTTTCTACCTGAGGACCAAAAAGATACGAGCCATCAGTGGCAACGCCATCACCTGCTGCTGTGCATCATTCGTGAAGCCCGAAGTACGTAGCCAGGAGTGACGGCGAGTACAAATACCAGCGCTGCTGAATGAGAAGCAGTGTCGAAAGCATCCATGGCTGCTTTGACCTGTTGGTTATTAGATTCTATACCTCTGGTAATGGTCAGAAGAAGCTCTGGCTTAGAGTCTGAGTCCGGAAGAGCTTCAGCCATTTGTTTGATAGAGTGCCAGGATATACTCATACTGAGAAAAATAGCCCTGGTAACTGGCAATACGATACTTAGAGGGACTGAGCAAGACTCTCTTACCTAATGTATCAATCTTACGAGACTCTTTGTTAATAGGTCGAGCTGTAGTAGTTTGAGGAAGAACGACCTTGTCATTCTCTGCCAGGACTACAATAGGATCCGCAAAGGCTTGGGATGCCAGGAAAGGATGATCCTTGGGAGCTGAGTATTTCCTATCAATGGATTTAGCCACCGAAGGGGTAAGAGCAGGATTATTCCATACTATTTGGAGACAGCTGCCTCGAAGGAAGGTTGAATCGGAGGAGTCAAACCAGAGGGATCTCCAAGCATGAAGATATTGGAGTCTCAACCGCTTCCCAGGATCGGTGTCTGTAGTCTGGAGAGAAAGAGGGAGCTCCAGGTTCTTCAACAGAGACTTAAAGGACAGGTCCTCAACACAGGCTCTGTAGCAGTGAAAGATCCTGCTTCATCCACTTCCCATCACCCAACTGAAGGTCTGGGTCAGGCTCAACGTCATCTACCGATAGTCCAGGGAGGACTGTTTGGACAGGAAAGGAGGAAATACAGGAGAGGAAGGAAGAATTGAGAGGAAAGAGGAGTCCGAGAGCTCCCGGCTACCGAGAGGCAAACGGACTGAAAACGGGCGTCAAGAACAGCGCGCCGAAGCCTCACATGACACCGCGGACGGCACCGAGAAGGGTACACGGCGCCGCAGAAGGCGCCAGAAGCTCACGACGCCGCGGACGGCGCCAAGCCCCGCGACGCCAAAAAAGGCGCCAACAAGCTCCGCGACGCCGCAGATGGCGCTGAAAGGCCAGACAGCACCTGAAAAACATGGTTAGAAGGGAAAATAGCAGGAGATAAGGGCATCGGTGTGGCCCCCTGCGCCGCAGCCATGTGGGGACACCTAAGCGCAGAGTCGTCGGCACCGAAGAAGGTGCCACGCAACCAGGAAAGTCCAACCACCCTACCTGGTCGCCCGACAAGCCCGCGGGCAACCGAGCCAGGTAGCAGAACCAACCTCCGAGCCCATTGCTCCATAACAGCGGCCCACTGATGAAACTGCTCATCTGAAGACCTACCTATAGGCGGGGTAGGACTCCGATGCCGAAGACGCCGGCTACCGGAAGCAGAAGTTGGCGACTCTGAAGGAGGAGACCTCCGTCAAGTAGGCTGAGACTTCTTTATTGTATATTAAAATAGAATAAACTTAAGCGATACTATATCGAGATAATACTACAAAAAAATAAACTGAAAACTATGCTGCTAGTTTGAAGTTTGACTCCCGACAGGCGAGCGACGTCGTTACTGAAGCGCACTCGACGGCAGGAAAAAAAGGAACTAGAGCGGTTGGAGGGTTCGACGCCGAGATAGTCAGTGCACGTATTAGCTAGTGCTCGCGGCGCCATCTCTGGTGTCGACCCTCCAGCAAAAAGTTTGCTCCCGATGGGTCCTAGTGCCTCCGGCGCAGATCCCAATAGTGTGAATGAGTGGTGGAGACTTATGTCCAGGAAGATCCAAACTTGCCTGGGCCAGAAAGGAGCAATCAGAATCATTCAAGCTCCTTCCAAACAGAGTTTCTGAGAGACCCTCGTAATCAGTGGAATAGAGGAAAAGGCATAGATGAATCTGCCCTTCCAGTCTAGAGACAAAGCGTCTCTCCAAAAAATGCCGCACCCTGGAGCAAGCGAGCAGAAGATGGGAAGTTTTGTGTTTTGAGGGGATGCAAACAGGTCTACCTGTGGAGTTCCCCAGCACAGGAAGATGTCGCTCACGCACCCCTGATCCAGTTCCCATTCGTGAGCTAGAGCAGATGACCGCTGAGCCTGTCTGCCAGCGTGTTCTCGACTCCTGGACGTGAGATGCCGTGGAGGTGAAGGTTGTGCTGCACTGCCCAATCCCAGACTCGCATCGCCTCTCTGCAAAGGGGGTAGGAACGAGCTCCTCCCTGTTTGTTGATGTACCAGACCACACACATATTGTCCGTCTGCACAGCTAGGTGACCAGGAGACAGATACAGATGCAGATGCAGAGCCTGAAAAGCATACAGTACTGCCCTTCGTTCCAGCACATTGATGTGAAGGGACTTCTCGAGCTTGGACTAGGAGCCCTGGGTCCTGTGAGGACCGAGATGGGCTCCTCAACCTTCACCGGAGGCGTCCGTAGTCAACATCTGCGAGGGGGGACTCCCTGGCAGAGATTCTACTGAACCATCCACCACTGCAAGTCCCGAGCCATGGGAGTGGAGAACTGGACAAGTTGATCTAGGTCGTCCACTAGCTGATCCCATTGAGACCAAAGCGTCAACTGAGAGATTCTAATGTGGAGCCGATCACGAGGAACTGTCGGAATTACAGCCACCATTAGCCCGAGGAGGCGAAGGGCTGACCTGCCTGCAGCCGGACAACAGGCTGACCTGGGCCTGGAGAGTGGGCGCCCTGTCCGGTGGCAGGAAGGCCATGCCAGAGGTCGTGTCCAGGATCGCCCCAATAAACTGGAGCCTCTGGGACGGGATCAGATGGGACTTGGCCTGGTTGATGGTACCCAGGCAGGCAAAGACCTGCTGGGTAAGGGAGAGGAAGCACCAGAGTTCCTCCCTGGACGGGGCCACCAGGAACCAATCGTCCAGATACGGGAAAATCTACACCCCCTTGGTATGCAGATAGGCTGCTACCACCGAAAGGCATTTGGTGAATACCCGGGGTGCCGAGGAAAGACCAAATGGGAGGACCTTGAACTAGTAGTGGTCCCCCTTGAATGCAAAACGCAGGTATCTGCGGTGGGAAGAAAAGACAGAGATATGCAGGGAGGCATCCTGCATATCCAAAGCGCACAGCCAATGTCCCGGCCAGCGAAGGGGAAGGAGGCTCTGCAGCGAGATCATCCTGAACCTCTTGTACTCCATGAACAAGTTCAGGGAGCTGAGGTCGAGAATCGGCCTCACGTCCCCTGTTTTCTTTGGGACCAGGAAGAAACGGGAATAGTACCCCGTTCCCTGAAGAGGAATGGGGACGGGTTCTATCGCCTCCTTCAAGAGAAGAGAGGAAATTTCTTCCTGGACCAGAAGAAGATGCTCCCATGCAGCATGACACCTTGGGGAGGGTGTCAAGGGTTTCTGTAGAAACTCTATCAAGTGTCCTTCTGCGACGAGTTGGAGCACCCAGGAATCTGACGTTATCCTCTTCCAACCCAGGAGGTGGAGGGAAATCCTCCCCCCTACCTGTTCCTCTGGAAATGCTAGAGGCTGTGGGAGAGGAAAGGAGTCAGATGGTGTGAGGCAGCGTAGTGGCTGAAGCTCCCGCTGCTTTTTTGGGTGGTGGGGGCTTGGCAGCTGGAGGGGCCCGACGTTTACTGGCCCACTTTCCCTGTGGTTTCACCCTTTGCCAATTCTGCCTGTGAAAGGGCCGACGCTGCGCTGGAGGGGGACTGTACATGGAGTCCACAGACTTCACTGCAGTCCCCTTCTCCTGCAGATCAGTGATAATGTCCTTGACATCACCACCAAACAGCACCAAACCCCAGAAGGACGCTTTCTGAATAGCGGACTGCACTTCCGGGACCAAACCTGACACACGGAGCCTGGCATGATGCCGTAAGCCTACGGCGAAAGCCGAGCTCCTACCAGCAGTGTCCACTGCATCATACGTGGCATGACGCATGTGCCAACTGGCCGAACGAGCAGAACGGACAAGGTCAGCCACTTCCTGTTTAACCTGAGAGTCAGGAAGGGAGTCCAACTTGGATTCCACCTCACTAAGAATCGCCTTCTGGTAATCCCCCATGTGACCAACATAGTTCAGGGCCCCAACACCCAGAGTGGAAGAAGCATAGATCTTCTTGCCATACTGGTCCAGAAGACGGGATTCTGTGTCAGGTGGAGACAAGCTCAAATGCTTCTGATTGGCTGACCAGCTGTGAGCGGCACTAATCACCACCGAGTCAGCTCGAGGGTGAGAATCAAGGAAGTTAACACCCTCGGGAGCCTGGTATAGCCTATTAGACTTCCGAGGAAGAGGGGCTAATGCCGACAGTTGCTTCCAAATGGTGGAAACAAGGTCGGCATGAGGCTCAATCCAAGGTGGCAACAAGGTCGGAGTGGTCTCGGGCAGATCCAGGTGTTCGGTGAGTTTCTTACGCTGTGGGTCTGGCTCCAAAGAGCACCACTGAAGAACTTCCAGGATTTTGCGCAACTCCGAGAAAGAAGGATCCTCCGGATGAGACTTCGGAGGAGTCCTAGGCCTGGGTTTGGTCGGAGAGCGTGGCTCATCGTCCGGGTCGGAACAACAGTCGGTGTCATCCGAGGTGTCCGAGGAGGAAGAGGAAGACTCCCTTTCCTGGCGTGGGGGAGGAACAGACCCCTTAGGAAGCCCTAGGGGAAACATGTCCTGCCCCTGGTATCCGGAGGTGTGGAGGGAGTCTGTCGCCTGGGGCGTATGGGAACCGGAACCGTCACCGGGAGATGACTCTCCACCTCTCTTTTGAGCTGAGCCTTGGCCTCAGCCCACCACGAGGCCAGAGTCTCCTTCAAATCCACCGGTGGCTGAGGGGCGGTGGAGGAGGGGGGGGGATACAGATACTGAGTGTACCCGTAGGGTGAGTATCCGTAACCCGACGGCTGGTAACCCGGCGTCGGGTAGTGAGGCACCGAGTACTGCAGTGTCGGGTAGGCCGGCATCGGGTAATGGGGCGTCGGATCCTGCAGAGTCGGGTAAGACGGCGCTGAAGAAGACTGGTCAGATACCTGGGGGCCGTGGGGTCTGACGAAGCAGACAGCCCAGCCGGAAGCCCAGCGGGCGGGCTTGGAGCAGAAGGCCTGGCATTGGAGCGGCATCCAGGAGAGAGATGTCGCCCGGCGTCAGTATGACCGGTGTCGGAGCCGACGTCCTGGGAACCAATGTTGGGTCGTCCGGCACAGCGGGCGGGAGGCCTGACAGAGGCGCAGCAGGAACCTTGGCATCGCCCGGGGAAGGTGGGGAAAAACCTCCAGGGTCAGGCTGAGGAGACCTAGGGTTCCCGGAGGGCAGCAAAGACTGCGGAGAGTTGGGAACAGCGGATGCAAGAGGGTTCGATGTCGGGTCGGCCAATGTCCAACTTATCAGCGGAGTCCGGGCGGACATCGGAGGAGCCAGCGTCCAACTTAGCGGACCCATTGCCCGAGGCAGGTCGCGAAGGAGGGGTGGTCTGGTCAGGCGGGAAACTGGCTGTGCGCCGCCTCGAAGGGTCGAGTGACTTATCGACCGTCTCCGTGAGAGTGTCAGAGGGGCTGACGTCCAGTTTACCGGAGCCGCTCTAGCCAGTGGGCCGCACAGTGACGGCTTTACTGGGAGCGGAGGCCTCCAACAGCCCGGAGGCGCCCGAAGGGCCCGAGCGCGAGCCAGACGGGCGGGCCGACGCCACCTTGGAAACTTCCAAGACGGCCATCGTGGGGTGGTCCCCCGGAGGGGACATTACCTGGAGCACGGCGACTCCAGCCGGAGTCGCCGTGGAAGAAGAGCCCTTGTCCCGATGCTTCTCCTTGTCCTTCTTCTTACGATGGCGTTCGGGGGAAGTGGACACCTGACGGAGCTTTTTCAACTCCTTCTCCATGGAGGACATCTTCTTCTTGAGGATATGAGCCTCCAGGAACTGCTGCCTCCGTCTGCAGGTGGCGGTGTTAAATTTAAGGCAGTACTGGCACTTCTCTACCTGAGGGTTCGGGCCCAGACAGAAGAGGCACTGGGAATGGCCGTCCTTGTGCAGGAGTTGGGCGCCGCATAAGTCGCACTTATTTTTGTCCTTGGAGGGTGCAGAGGACGATATACACCAATAAAAGACTGAAGATTAAGTCGAATAACCCAAAAAATGACGGTAAATACTTATTACGCATAGAGCTGATGAGCTGCTGAACTTTACGAGGCTTGACACGAGCTAACAGCGGAAAGAACTGAAGGCGGGCGGGGACCACCCCTTTATACTGACGCTGTATGACGTCGGGTCACCTGATGTGGGGCAGTCCCCCGCTAGAGACTGCTAGCTAGAAATTTTTCCGTTGGGTCCTGACGCCAGCCGGCATCAGTCCTATATATAATTACCTACTGCAAGAGCCCTCTCGAAGTAAGATCTGGTGTTCATATTTACAAATCCCCCCCCAAAAAAGTAAAAACAGTATCAGAAGGGCGAAATAAAAAATTGGGAGCTCAAAGTTAGCTTCAAATGCATGCAAGGACAATAGCAAGTCATCTTACGCCTGTATTGATTCCCTAAAGAAATCTACGTCAGGTAGGCCCACTTCAGGTAAATGATGCCCTAATACATAACCCTCTTGACATGGCCAATTTATTTAATACCAACTTTTGTAATACATTTCAAAAAAATCAGAGAGAGACAATTTAATTAAAAATTCCATGGGCAGCTACATTACCATTTCTGAATCGGATGTCCACACAAAATTAGTTGAGCTCAAAGGGAAAATTAGTGCGTCTCCTGATGAAGTGCCTGGTCACTTTTTGTACTTACTGGCTGACAGCCTGTCTTTGCCCCTTAAACTACTATATGAACACTGTATAAATCACAACTATGTTCCTGAACTTTGGAAGACTGCGCATGTATTCCCCATCCACAAAAAAGCCCCAAGGAATCATTGGGAGAAAGTACAGTTACGTAAGAACTTACCTTAAGAGTAGATCTTCGAGAACAGCTCTTGCAGCAGGTTACACCATTAGGACTGAAGCCGGCAGGCGCCAGGACCCCATGGAAATTTTCTAGCTAGCAGTATTCAGCGGGGACTGCCTCTGACGTCGGTCCTGCCCCCAACGTCAGACATAGTACATGAGGAGGCGGTCCCCCAGAATCCCCAGTTCTCCCGTCGGAGACTCCCAGCCGCTGGATGACATCAGAAGAGGAGACTGAGGATCCGCCATCAAATGGCAGTCAGGGAGATGCTAAGAACACCTGTTCCTAGGAAAAGGATGTTGTAACTAGAATCTACCTCCAGCGGGGATGGCGTGAAGGAAAGTATCTGTTGCAAGAGCTGTTCCCGAAGATCTACCGTTACAGTAAGTTCTTACGTAACTGTACTATCTTACTTCGAGAAACAGCTCTTGCAGCAGGTTACACCATTAGGACTGATTCCCAAGCAATAATGGAAATCCCACACCATTGGGAGGAGGGAAGGTAGAAATCCTTAATGGAACCTAAGCCTAGGACAGAAGTCCTTGAAGGACTGCTGGACCAAAACCTGCTCTTCGCCTCGATGCAATATCCAGGCTATAATGCCTGATGAAAGTGTGCACGGAGCTCCAAGTAGCTGCAGCACAGATGGCTGATGTGGACACATGCTTAAAGGCCGCAAAGGAGGTAGCCACCTCCCTTGTGGAATGACCCTTAACCGTGCCCGGTAAGGGTTTGTTGTGCTTCTGGTAACAGAACGTGATACACTGAATGAGCCACCTGGATAGCGACTGTTTGGAAACAGGAGCTCCCATCATCCTATGAGCAAAGGAGACAAAAAGCTGGTCCGATTTTCTGTGGTGTTTTGTACTCATCAGGTAGTATCAGAGACACCTATGCACATCTAACGTGTGCAACAGGGCCTCTCCTCGATTAGAATACTTAGAAAAATACACTGGTAGGTCGATGTCCTGATAAGCGTGAGAGCTGAGACCACCTTAGGCAGAAACTTATGATTAGTCCGTAGGGATACCCTGTCTTGGTGAAAAACCAAATAAGGTTCTTTGCACATGACTGCATGAAGTTCAGAAATTCTGGCCGAGGTAACGGCAACTAAAAACAACATCTTCCAAGTAAGAAGACGTAGCTCGCGCTCCATGGCTGGTTCAAAGGGTGGCAGCGTGAGCTGCTTCAGGACAAAGGGTAAATCCCATGGCAGAATCGGTTCCTTAATTGGAGGTCTAAGGTGGAGAACACCTCTCAGGAAGGCTCGTAATGTGTCCAACTGAGATATGGTGCGTTGGCCTATAGGAGTGTGACAGGCTGAGATGGCACAGAGATGAACCTTAATCGAGGAGTAGGCCAAGCCTGTCTGAAAAGGGACAGGAGGTAGCCCAAGACCAACCTTTCTGGACAATCCATAGGCGAAAAACTGCGTGCTTGAACCCATATACAAAATTGACGCCATTTGATGGCTTAAGTAGCATGGGTAGCCGGTTTCCTAGCAGCCGCAAGAACGTCTGCTACCTCTTGCGAGACTCCGTATCGCATCATGGCTACGTCTCTAGGAGCCAAGCGTGCAGGTTCAGCGAACGAAGGTCCGGTTGAACCAAGGAACCCGCCTCCTGAGACAGCAAGTGGGAGCTGATTGGCAGAGGCACTGGAGGCTCCTGGGACAGCTGACGTAGTAGAGGGAAACAGATCTGCCTGGGCCAGAAAGGCTCGATAAGTATCAGCGTCGCTTGCTCTCTGCAAAGTTTCAGAAGGACCCTCTGGATCAATGGAAAGGGGGGAAACGCATAGAGGAATCTGCCTGCCCAGGAGAGGGACAATGCGTCTCGCCAGAAAACACCAGGCTCTGGATCTAGCAAGCAAAAATTGGGCAGTTTAGGGTTGGATGGGGACGTGAAAAGGTCCAACTCTGGTGTACCCCATCTGCGAAACAGATCCTCTACTACCTCCTGGAATACTTCCCACTCATGGACTCTGGCCTGAGAGCGTCTCAGGCTGTCTGTGATGACACTGTCCACTCCTGGGACATGAACAGCAATGAGGTTTGTGCCGTGTTGCAAAACCCAATCCCACACCCTCATGGCCTCCTTGCAAAGTGGGTAGGAATGGGTGCCTCCTTGTTTGTTGAGGTAATACATCACCGTGGAATTGTCTGTTTGTAACAGAAGAGTACCCGGTAGAATCTCTGACTGGAAGGCCTGCAGGGCATAAAGAACTACTCTCATTTCCAAGATATTTATGTGGAGAGGAGTCTCTTGGGCTGTCCACAGGCCCCGAGACCGGACACCACTGAGGTGTGCACACCATCCGAGCCCTGAGGCGTCTGTGGAGATTGTCACAATCGGAGATGGCGCAATGAAGGGGACCCCCACCGATAGATTCTTTGCATCTAACCACCATTGCCAATCCCGGATTACGGCCTTCGTGATCCGGATTGGGAGCTGCAGATGGTCTTGCTTTTGATCCCATTGGACCCGTAACATCCACTGTGTCACCCGCATGTGGAGACGAGCAAGTGGGACTGTTGCAATGGCCGCAGCCATGTGTCCGAGCAGGCAAAGGACCAATCTGGAAGGAACGGTCTTCTTCGTAAAAATGTCCCTAATGAGGGATCTGATGTGTTCCACTCTGTCCTGGGGAAGAAAAGCTTTCCCCTGGAAGGTGTCCAGAACTGCGGCTATGAACTGCAGAATCTGTGACGGAACCAGGCGTGACTTCTCTTGATTGATCTTGATGCCCAGCGTCTTGAACAGAGACTGAGTATAATGAATGGTGGACAGCAAGGCCTCCCGAGAGGGCGCCATGAGAAGCCAGTCGTCCAGGTATGGGAACACGTAGTGGCCTTGTCTCCTCAGAGTCGCTGCTACGACCACCATGCACTTTGTGAATACCAGAGGTGCTGATGACAGTCCGAAAGGGAGGGTTCGGAACTGATAATAGCGACCTAAAAATTCGAAACGCAAGAACTTCCTGTGCGCTCGAGCAATGGGTATGTGCAGGTAAGCATCCTGCATGTCCAGGGCCGCAAGGAAGGCGCCCTGCTTGAGCATGGGTATCAGACCAGGAAGGGTCACCATGCCGAAACGTTTGTAGAGGACCGAAGTGTTGAGATCGCTGAGATCCAGTATCGGACGGAGGTCCCCTGTCTTTTTGGGAACCAGAAAGAAGTGGGAATAGTAACCGCACCTCTCTGGTTCCGCGGTACGTGCTCTATAGCTTCCTTTCCTAGAAGCGCAACCACCTCCTGCTGTATGAGCTGAGCGTGCTGACCTGAATAACGGGAAAGCAGGGGAGGTCTTGACGGTGGGTGGTCGAGGAATTAGATAAAAGTGACCTCTCTTGACCATCTGAAGTACCCACCGGTCGGCGGTAATCGACTGCTACCCTGAAATGTGGTGAGTGATGCGACCCCTGACCTTTTCTGCCCGTTGATCCAGAGGAGGGGCAGGGGCCAGGAAGGAGACATGCTGTGGCAGCGTTGGTTCCCGCAGGCTGGGCCTGTTTGGTATATTGCTGGCCTCTGCCTGGGGAAGATTTAGCCTGGGCTTTACGATGGAAAGTGCCCCTTTGTTGCTGGCCGGAACGTGGCTGCTGCCGTTGTTGCCAGCTGTGAAAACGGTTCTGGTTCCTATGAAAGGAACCAGGTTTACAGCTGTACATGGCCTGTATGGATCTTACTGCCTTCCTGGAGTCCTGAAGCTTGGTGATGACCTTTTCCGAGTGTTCACCAAACAAGACTTCGCTGTTGTATGGGACGTCAAGAACGTTCTTCTGTACGGCTGGGGTAAAACCAGAGACACGGAGCCAAAAGCATCTCCGGAGACAGACGCCCAAAGCTGCAGCTCTGGCAGACGAGTCCGCAGAGTCATATGCAGCTCGTAGTACTTGGGTACCCACATCAGACCCTGTGCGGAGAAGGTTTAGGAGCTTCGCCTTCTGTTTGCCATCCGGACGTTTATCTACCAGGTCCTGACCCTGTTCCCACAGGGCGTTCTGAAATTGCACCATGTGGGTTAGGTAGTTCAGGGACCTGATGGAGCATGTAGCAGCCGCATACAAGCGCCTTCCCAGGGCATACAACTGTTTGGATTCCTGGTCCAGTGGCTGTGTGCTCATGTGTTGCAGTCTTTGGGACCGGTCATGTGAGGCTGTAATGACCACGGAGTCTGCCAGAGGTTGTTGAGCCAAGCACTGGTCCTCTCTCGGGGTCTTGTACAGGCGGTCAGCTTTCTTCTGCACAACGGGAGTGGAGTGCGGATGCTTCCATGCAGCCTTGGTGATGTCCGCGAAGGTGTCCACCAAGGGTGGCACTACCACAGGCTCTGGGTCTTTCTGCTGAAGATAACGGGCAAGGTGCTGCCTTTCCGGGTTGATGTCTTCGGCATCCTACCCCATGTTGTCCTGGATGTGCCTCATGATCTCAGAGAAAGAGGGATCATCTGGAGGTGACCTGGGCAGATCTTGTGGGTCAGGGGATGGGATGCTGAGTGGAGGAGGAGACCCGGAGGTGTCAGAAGTATCCGGTCTAGAATCTTCCCCTGGGGGAGTGTACCGTCAATGTCTGGGCCGCTTGGGGCTGGAAGACCTTGACGGAGGCCTTCTCCATTCCTTAGATCTTCCCCAAGGAGGTGGGGTACACTCCTTGAGGGTTGGTGGTCATCCTGCTGGCCCTGCGGTGGAGGAGGCTGAGTAGAAGGTGAAGGAGTAGGAGAAGGAGTAGGAGGAGGAGGAGTTTTCACTGGGATCACATCTTTCCTTATTGTATCCCACCAGAAAGTGAAGAGATCTTTGACCTCTTGGATGTTCATACCCAACGATGGACCTGGAGCTGGGGTCGGGCATCGCGTCCGAAGGCATCTCTGGGATTGGTGAAGGCTCCCGTGGAAGCCCGGCATCCTTGTTGTCACCTGTCTGGTCCTCAGGCAATGTCAGGTCCTCCTTCGTCGAGTCCCAGTGACCGGTGTCTACCGGTGATGGGTGGGCAGTCTTCGGCGCCGGCGAACGTGTCACCGATGTTGGGTGCTTTGCTGACGTCCTCGGCGCTGGCGAACGTCTGGCCGGTGTCAGGTCCGTCAGATCTTTAGTCTTCCTAGGTGGGGGGTCCGGACCCCTGAGAGGCTGGGAGACCGATCTGGAGTCGGGGTCCCTGTGTCAGTCTGATGAGGAAGACTTGGTCTGGTGATGGTCGGAGGACTTCGACGAGGCCCATGAGGGGGTGGAGGAAACCGAACGCCTGGAAGTCTTTAGCCGCCTGAAGCATTGACCGGACGGGGGCTGGGAGCGAGCCCTGGAGGGACAGTGGTCTGAGCGCGTGGAGCCTGAGCTGGTGCGCGAGTCTGAGGCCCGGTTAGGGGATCTGGACCAGGCCTTCTTCCGGTGCTTGTCCTGGTGTTTCTGGACTTTTGAGGTAGATTCACCTCTGGAGGAAGGTTCCTTATCCATTCTGTGTAGTTTCTCTTCCAAGAGGAACCCCTGAAGTGCCTTCTGGCGGTGGATCCTGGTGCGACTGTTAAACCCCTGACAGAAGGAGCAGGCCTTGGTGTTGTGGTCCGGGCCTAAGCACTGCAGACAGGACGAATGAGGATTCTTGAAGGGGATCTGTTTGCTGCAGGCACACTTGGAAGGGTGTCCTTCTGAAGAAGGAGTTGGAGATGCAGACATTTAGTTTGGTAAAACTGTTTTGTGGAAGTTTTTAGTCATCGTGCGCTAGAGTAGGGCCGTGAGGCCGATGCTGGCGAGTTGACAGCGGGAAAAGAACTGGGGATTCTGGGGGACTGCCCTCTCTTATATGATGCCTGACTTCGGGGGCGGTCCCCGCTGAATACTGCTAGCTAGAACATTTCTGTGGGGTCCTGGCGCCTGCCGGCTTCAGTCCTAATGGTGTAACCTGCTACAAGAGCTGTTTCTCTAAGTAAGATCAAATTTACTAGCACACAGCATGTAGAATACAAAGGTGCCTCACGCATACATATAGTGAACCAATACACAAGTAGGCTGCTTAGATATATAGGATACCTTGTAAGGTATGCGTGAAGAGGGAGGCAGAGTTCAGAGTAAGTGTAACTGCAGGCTACAGTACAATGCTAGGTTAAGTTGTGGGGTGAGGTAGAAGGCGTAGCTCAGTTTTAACAGTAGAGTAAGAGTGAGAGTTGGGTGTGGGGGGGTTGAGAGCTCCACAGGGAGGGGAGGTGGTAGTTGAAGGCAGATTTGCCAAAGTTGGAAGATGGAGTAGGGAGTGAGTAAGTGCGTGAGCCTCTAGATCATAGTGAACAGGTGGAGGTAGGGGCAGGTGAGAGGAGGGAGGAGATGTAGGAGGGGAGTAGGTTGAACCAGAATTTAGAGATGAAAGATGCAGAGTGGGTAAGATGTCTACATGAGAGTGGAGGGAGAGCCAAACAAGAGAGAAGGGCACAGTGATGAGTCCTGTAATGAGAGTTTGAGGCAAAGCGACAGAACAAGGCGAGAGAGAGAGAGGTGAAGGAAGCAGTGCCGTAGACAATATATGCATAATCGACTTTATCAAGAGTTCACGGCGTGCTGGGAGGGGTAGAGTCTCTGTTTCGGTATAGGACTCCTAGCTTAGGGCGAAGTTTGGGTGTAATGTAATCAATGTGTAAAGAGAAGTTTAGATTGGGGTCAAGCCAGATGCCAAGGTATTTGTAGGATGGGACCATGTTCAGTGGGGTGCCATCAAGGGAGGTGATAGGTGGGGCGAGATTTGCTTTAGCTAGTCTTTGGGGAGTGCCAAAGGTCATAGAGACAGTTTTTGTAATATTTAGTTTAAGCTGTTTAGAGATGAACCAAGCCTGAGCGGAGCTGAAATCTTGTTGAAGCTTAGAGTGTGTAGTGACAAGGTCTGGACCAGATGAGAACAGTATGGTGTCATCCACATACATATGGTCGAGGGAGGAAGAGCAGGCAGAAGGGAGGTTATTGATGAAAATTTAAAACAGAATAGGGCCAAGTATGGAACTCTGGGGGAACCTGCCAGGATAGGGACAGAAGGGCAGGAGAAGTTTGCAATTTTAACTGACTAGTGCCTATCTTTTAGATAGGAATCGAACCGCCGAATAGCAGGAGGGGCAAGCCCTGCGTCATCGAGTGAGTTCAGAAGTAGGGGGTTGGATATGGAGTCGAAGGCTTTAGTTAGATCAATGAAGACTGCAGCGGCGGGGTGGCCTTTATCGATAGCAGATTGGATGTGACCAGTAACACAGAGAAGGGAGGAGATGGTGGAGTATTTTTTTCTAAAGCCAGACTGGTATTTAATGTATCTGCAACTTGTGTGGGGTCCGTTATTTCTGCATTATTGTGCTTTAGTGTAGGGGTGTTGGACTGGGGAAGAGGGTTGACAATGGAGTGTAATATGTTCCAGAAAGAGGTGGTGTCTGCGGTGCTCAAGCGATGTTTGAAATAGTCTGCCTTGGCACGGCGGATAGCCTGAGTGCAAGCATTCCTCGCAGTATTATACACTTATCTTGGGGCAGTAATCCAAGGGTAGTGGCGCTTCCTAACCCTGGTTTTTCGTAAGGGGCATGGAGATCCCAGATGCTGCTGAAAATTCCGGTGAAGTGGACTAGGGCAGTATCAACTGTGGCCACAGAGTAGACTGGGAACCAGTGTGCATAACTTGTTTGCCAACCTTCTATGTGGGATGGTATCAAAGACTTGGCTGAAATATAAGTAGGCCACATCCACCACCCTTCCCTCATCTACCTCCCTGGTCACCCAGTCAAAGAAATCTACAGATTTGTTTGACATGACCTTCCCGCTGTGAATCCATGCTGCCTTGGATCCTGTGTTCCACTAGATTCAAGGAATGACACAATCCTCTCTTTTAGCAGTGCCTCCATTATTTTCCCTATCACCGAGGTTAGGCTGACTGGTCTGTAGTTGCCTGCCTCTTCTCGGCGTCCACTTTTGTGGAGAGGGACCACATTTGCCCTCCTCCAGTCTTTTGCGCCTGCCCGCATCTCCAGTGATCTGTGAATAGGGTGGCCAGCAAGGCAAGTTCTGCAAGCGGCGGTTGGCTGGGCTAGAGCCTATATGATTAGTTCTGTCAGGAGTAAGAACATACCAAGCGACCACTTTCCACTTGAATTCCCTCCAACCTGCCAAACTTGTAGTCCTATGTACCTGTTGCCAAGCTACAACACAGTTTTTACCCATAGGAGGTACATTAGCCTTCCTTTCCCATATGTCCTGTATATGTGTTACTGGTGTAACCTCCATATCTACATTTAATCCTGTGCATAATTCTGAGATTAGATGCTCACTTTCCAACCAGTTAGCTTCCTCCTCACCATGGCCAACAAAGGGCCAGATACTGTACCAGGGAGAGGTCATCTATCAGCCTGTGATTATTTATAAACACCCGAACTTGTAAATATCTTAAGTCTGAGGTGAGCAAGTGAAACTCTGTGATTGTAACTGTTGAAAAGACAGAATAATCCATTCCTCTATAAATTGCTGAAAGACGCAAGGTCCTCTACGTGCCCATCTCTCAAAATCCAAATCAAGTTTCACTGGAGTAAAATCTAGATACCAGCTAATTGGATTCCAGCATAACTGTTTAAAGGAATTACAGATTTACTTTTTGATCATTAAGCACAGTCTCAGCATATAACAAGTCCACTGGTTCTTAAATTTGACTACATCGGAATGTCTGCTAACCAGCCAGGGTTGACATTTCAGTGGCTCCTCCCAAGCAGTTTCAATCTGCAGACGAGAGGTATCCGGTGACTGTTTTACCATTTCCACTACATGAGTAATTTGCACAGCTCTAAAATTTAATCGGAGGTTAGGGAAATGCAGACCTCCACCTTGCTGATGCCACTGTAACAGACCCCAATTTACCCTCCGCCTTCTGCCCTGCCAAATGAACTTTTTAATAGCTTTATCAAGTAGGCACTAATCATGCCTGGGAGTCGAGACAAGTAATGTTTAATATAGATATAATAGTCAGGGTAAAATGTTCATCTTAATAGTTTTGATTCTGTTTTTTAAGGAAAGGGGGAGCAATGACCACATCCAAAGATCTGTATAGATATCTTGGTGTAACCTATCATAGTTAGCATGATAAAGAGAAGTCAGATGTTTAGGAATAAATGCACCCAAGTATCTGACTTTGTCTTTGTTTCAGCTTCAGTTATACTTCTGCTTAAATTCCTGAGTGGGTGCTCCCACTAATCTGTATATTTTCAGATTTAGAGGCATTGACTTTGAATCCTGAAAGGGCATTATAGCAGGATAGCAAATGTTCTAGATGTGCCGTATTTTCTTTTTTTTAAGAAAAGTAACTGTGCCATCTACATACAACACTCCGTTATCTGTACCCACCACCACCACCACTCCCCAATCATCTTTTTTTTTTTGTCTGGTCCCCCCTATCCTTGGACCCGTTTTGCTTGCTGCCCCTATGCCCAGGCTTGCTCCCCCTCCCAATGGACACTGTTGGCAAGCCCTGGTTTACCTCCCCAGTGAGGCCACAGGAAGCGAGACCCTCCTGGTGGGCGGCGGAGGCAGTGGGCGCTGCAGGCTAGAGCAGGTCATCATGCCGGGGCAGGTTTTTCCATGCTTGCTCCCGGGGTGACGACATGCAATGATGTCCAACATCTGTGCTCCTCGCAACGCAACGGCGCTGGTCACAACAACATCCCCAGCCTCTGCCAGGGGTCCGTAAAGTGACGGACACACTTCCCTCCCACCCCCGAGAAGGAGAGCAGTCCTCAGGATGCTCGATCCTTCTCCCTCGTTAACCTTCCTACTCCCAGGTCCATTCCCGAACCGGGTCATTGGCGTTGCAAACAGAATCCCAACCGCTGCGCCAGTGGGCTGGCTCACTCTCCAATCTTTTCGCAAAGACTGCATAGTCTCCGCCTGCAACTCTATGATAACTGCAAAGAGGAGCAGTGAGAGGGGGCAACCCTGTCGGGTTCCTCTAGCAATCCCAAAAGTTAGACAAGTGGGTTCCATTAGCTCGAACCGCAGCTTTGGAAGTTAGACAAGTGTGTTCCACTAGCTCAAACCGCAGCTTTGGGAGAGGCATACAGCATATTAATCTACTTTAGAAAATTCTCACCATACCCATTTTTCACAAAAATTTCCTTAAGAAACGTCTAGCTAAGCCTATTGAAGCCTTTTTCAGTGTCGATTAGAAGAGCAGCTTGGGACACTGTAGCTCTAGCCCCTCCCGATAAAATATTTAACATATGCCGAACGCTATCACTTAAATGCCTCCCCAGTTTACACTTCATTTGGTTGAGATGTACCATGTAGGTTACCACTTTCTGTACGCGGTTTGCTAAAATTTTTGTGAATAATTTGAGATCCTTATTTAACAGAGACATGGGTCTAGATGATTCACAGAATTCTTGATTTTTCCCTGGTTTAGGGATAACCAAAATAATTGCTTCATTCCAAGCTTGGGGTACAGTGCCATTTTTCTGACCATTTCAAAACAGATCGCAGAGTACTGGGGCTAACCGAAGTTTAAATTGCTTATAGAAGTCTGCATTATGTACCAGCCCGGTGGTGCAGAGGGCTGAAGCACTGCGAGTGCATTACCTTGTCCCATGCCGGCAACCTGGTTTCAGGAATGGAGTCCGGTCGCACAGGGGTCATCTGCGGGAGGAAGGATCCCATGCCTTGCTGCTTGACTGCCATCTGGAGGCTCCAGATGGTAGCGCGTGTGAGGCCCAGTAAGTGAGAAGGGCACGCATTCAGAGCACCAGGGGCATCTCTGTGGAGGAGAAGCTCGCACACTGTGCTTACTGCATGTCTGTGCAGCCCAGGGGAAGAAAACAATGAGGAAAATGGAGGATGGGCTTCATGAAGCACTGGCCACTTGTGCTAATGGCCTCTTGGTCTCTCTGGCCCTCCAGAGACATCAGGATTCGTGCCCTGAGTAGGGGAGGAAGGCCCTGTGTTCCTGGCCCCGTCGCGGGCGGGAAGCAATTCGTGTGGGATACAAGTCTCCCGAGACTGAAGGAAACACGGGACAGCTGTATCTAACACCTCTCCATCCCCAGGCTTAAGGATTGGCAGCTGCAATGGTTGTAAAAATTCTCTAGTATCACATGACACCTGCTCTGGATCTTTAGCCTCTGAGTAAAGTGAGGTATAGTAATTATGGAAACAATGCACTATCTACTCTGGCTGAATTTTACTGATAGGGCCCTGATTCTCCACCCTAATTTTCATTATAGTGCATTCTGCAGCTTCCTTACACAGTCTGAATGCCAATAATGTTGTAGCGCAGCCACCGATTTCTTTGTACCTATGTTTCCTGCAATGCAATCTGTCTGTCTTTTTGTTTGTAAGGTCTAGCAATTTTGTTCTAGACTGGTGCAACTCTTTAGTGATCTGTTTTGTCCTAGAATGTTTATGTTAAGTTTCTAAGACTTTTTTAATTTCTTTTCTAAGGTGTCCTGCAGGGCTCTTCTTTTCCTTATTTTTAGCAGCTGATCAACTGACAGTTAAGCCACGGAGGACTGCTTTTACTGTATCCCATCGAGTCTGCAAGGAAGTAGGACCATTAGTATTCAGTTCAAAATAAGAAGTCATCGCTGTACGAAGCATGTTAATAAAGTCTGGATCATTTAATAAAATGGTATTAAATATCCAAGTTGTCTGCCTATTTTTATTACCCATACTTAGAGTTAAAGAAATAGGGGCATGATATGATTGGGTTATATTGTGAATCTGTGTGGAGCGAACTTTATAGAGATCTTGTGAATTGACCAAAAATATGTCAGTTCTTGAGTATTCATGATGTGGATGGGAGAAAGGTGTAATCTCTTTCGCCTGAGTGCTGTCTGTGCCAAATATCTATTAAACTGAGCTCCTCCATAAACCCTCTCAGAACCTTACTAGAGGCCCTATTTGTATCAGAGTTTCTGCAGGTTCTGTCTAAAGATGGATTCATGAAACAATTAAAGTCTCCCCCAAGATTAATCATTCCTTCACTACTATTTTATAAAAAAAAAAAAATGGACGTGTAGAATGGTGTTGCATTAGTATCTGGGGCGTAAATACTAATTACGACGACCATTTCTTGTCACGATCTTTAGACTTCGATGACCACTTTTCAGCCAACTGTGAGGAAGGCACAGATTTTGAGACCTGTTCCTTCTCCATAGCTTTCAATGTAGGGTGAGACAAACTGGGTAGCCAGGTGGCCAATGGCCACTACAAAAAATGGTTTGGTAACAAAGATTTTTAAAGTTACTGGCTAACTGGCTACCTGCACACAAAGTGATTTGTGTGCCCTTAAACAGGATAGTCACTAAAAATGCTGATTTAGCCACCAGATTTTGAAAGCTAATGGCCAAACCGACCACCTGCTCCAAACTGACTTGTCCCACCCTGTTTCAATGCCTTGAGTAAAAGGAATTTTTCTAGAGCATTCTAACAGCGTCACCATCTCAAAGCCTGGTTGAAGCTGTCTAATCTCTCAAGGTCCTCACGTTAGGAGACAGGCCTAGATTTTTTATTTTTAATTTTAGTCTTTGGTAACCGGGTAAGGCTCACTAGGTACAAGTGCCTGTTTTCAGGGGCAACCTGGGAGCATTGGGCGGTTAAGTGACTTGCTCAGAGTCACACAGTATGCAAGCAGAGGTTGTGAGAATCAAACTGAGGTCTGGTCTGCTGGATGTATCAAGCTTGTTCACACCTCGTTTCTTTAATCTCTAGGCTATACTATCAGACGATAGATAGACAGCACCCACAAATCGTGTGTGTCTTCTCTGTAAATGTTATCTCTGCACTTAAAATACCAAATAAAGGCTCTTTTGCCTTCAGAGGCATACAAAGACAAAGGTAAAACACTAAGTAAAGTAATATAACAAACGGCAATGGCTAAATTAATGGTGTTTCCTTCAGTAGGTCCAAAATAGATTGATCACTGGGAAAGAACTGGGGAGTGATGGAGTTGTCCATGCTTATACATGCAGATGCTGCATATCACTGTGGGTGGCCACTAGCTAGCAAAAGTTCCCATGTGGTCTTAACGCCGACAGCTTCTAGTTACAAAGGTGTGGCCTAATGGAGGAGACAGCCTCAAAGAAGATCCCATAATTCTAACATGGATACAGTTCACATCCACACTCTGACAGACTCCAAGCAGTCCTCCTGGAGGAGGGGGCAAGGTGCTCACCCCTATTTGGTGAAAAGAGAGTGGAGGACAGAGGACCCAAAAGCAGCATCCCAACAACTCGTGATGTCAATGCTGTAACTGGCAAGGCCCCAATTTTTCAGTGGCACTTTGGAATCAAGTTTGCAGGATTACCATTTGCCACAGAACTTGTCTGGCAGTGGTTTGTGATTTCTACGACACCAATGAACTGCCATATTACAGCATCAGCTTTTCATCCTGACACCATGTCCATGGCAATGGCAAATGGGATGAGGGAACACACAGTACCACTAGTTCAAAAAATAAACCCACAGACTTTCAGAAATGTATTTTTTTTTTAAAAAAGCTCTTAAAAACAAAATTTAGCACTTAAGGCCCTATCCCATCGCACGAATAAAATATGCAGAGGGGACCGTATGAGATAAATGATTTATCTATACTCATGCTGTTTACGCCACTCATGAGGTCCCCACTGTGTATAGCTTATGTATTTATAAGTAATCTGTAATGTAGTTTTAAAAAAAAAATCCCTTTTTGTGACTGTGAAATTGTATCCTCATTCGTACCGGTCCCTTTGGAAACTGAATAAACAGAATAGTGGAGCTATTTCAAAACTAATTTTTCATTACAACCTACTTTTCCTGAAGCACTACGTCACCCCGTCAGGCCATGACACACACGTAAACCCCTCGAGAAGAAAAGCTCCTCAGCCTATCACAAGGTGTAACCCATGCAACAGAACACTGCGCCATACCCAGGTTTGGAGCAGTGGTGCACAACAGCACTGCCACCCCCCCATTCTTGTGCTGCCTAGCCAGCTCCCCAAGCTCATTCCCGAACTTGTCGCTGGCACAGGAACACAACATGCTACCTGCTTGCCCAACAGCCGGCCCTGCACACAATGTTTCTTCATAACTTTTAGATAATTCTATCAACCCATGATAACATGTAATCAATAACCTTGGCAAAAATGTGTACTAGCACAATTCTTAATTTAATAGGTCTGTTCTTTTTCAACAGGTCTACACATCATTATATTCCACCTTTCAGTGCATAATTATTTTGTTTTCTCTTTTTTGTTTCAAAGACAGGTTAATTCATTTTATTCAATTCAACTTTATATGGCACAATTCCCATTACGATTTACTTTAATTTCCATCACAATAAAAACATTTAAAATACAATACATATAAACAAACAACATATAATATCATTTTGTCACCAGTAGATATTAAACAAGGTCTGGGAACACTTGCCTAAACAAGTAGGTTTTTAGCTCCCACGTGAACTGATCCAAAGTCTGACTAAGAGAGTTCCAGAGGGTCGGAGCTACATAAGCAAAAATGAGAGCGCCGGAAGTTTGTAAACAGCGCCTTGGAACCTCACCCTCTGCAATCCCCCATCAGTGGAGCAGAATGGGTGGTAGCGGAACAGGAGGTCTTGCAGGTAGCTGGGCAACTGTCCATGTAGGGCTTTATAGGTCAGCAGAGCAACCTTGAAGTAGATCCACCACCTAACCAGCAGCCGGCACAGATAGCAGAACACGAGTGTAATATGACAACACCTAGACAAGCCAGTCAGCAACCTGGCCGGCACATTCTGCACTAGCTGCAGACGGTGAAGATCTACCCCCAAGAGCCCTAGGTATAGGGCATTGCAATAATCAAGGCGAGAGGTCGTGAAAGCATGGACTAGTGCTGGCACATCACCAGGGGATGATCAGATGTTTAATCCTGGCGATGTTCCTCAGATGGTAAAATGAGGTCTGGACCACGGCTAACACCTGCCACTTTAGCGTCAAGCCGCCGTCCAAAACAACGCCAAGATTCTTTACTTGATCTGCGGTGAGCAACTGGGAGTCTCCCAGTTGTAACCCAGAGACCTGACCCGACTGCCCCCTCACTCCCTGGTGACCAGGCTCCAGCACCAGTACTTCAGTCTTGTCTGGGTTCAGCTTCAACCAGTTGGACCTCATCCAGCCTTGAATCTCAGCAAGGCGGCTGATAAACAATGAAACTGGCTCTTGTTGTTCAGATGCAAAAGACAGGGGGGATAATGGGATGTATAGAGAGAGGCATCATCAGCAGAAAACAGGAAGCTGTTATCCCTCTGTACAGACAATTGGTGAGACCCCATCTGGAGTACTGCATCCAGTTCTGGAGACCCTATCTCCGCAAGGACATTGACAGGATAGAGGCAGTCCAGAGGAGGGCAACTAAAATGGTGCAGGGTCTGCAAGAGAAGCCATACGAGGAGAGACTAAAGGAGCTTAACATGTATACCCTTGAGGAAAGGAGGGAGAGAGGGGGGACATGATAGAAACTTTTAAGTACCTCAGTGGAATCAACAAAGTCCAAGAGGGTAGCATCTTTCAGAAAAAGAGATGTGCAAGAACAAGGGGACACAATTTGAAGATAGAGGTGGGGTGGTTCGGGGCAATGTGAGGAAGTATTTTTTCACAGAAAGGGTGGTGGACGCATGGAACAGCCTTCCCGAGGAGGCTGTGGGGTCTAAAACTGTGGGAGAATTCAAGAATGCATGGGACAGACATAAGGCAATTTTTGTGGGGGGTTGGAAGAAATAGGCTGTTGGTTAACTAGGATCTGCAGTTTATCCTGTCAGTAGTGAAATGGGCAGACAAGGTGAGCCAAGCGGTCCTTACCTGCCGTCAAAGTCTGTGTTTCTATGTATAGCGAGTATCATCTGCATAATAGTGAAAACTCAACCCATACAGTCTACTAATGTCCCCTAGCAGTAGCATATACATGCAAACAACATGGGGGACAAAATCAAGCCCTGCAGTACCCCACATGGCAGGGATACGGGGGCCAAGGAAAAAATTCCCGACACCACCTTCTGTGACCTGCCAGTGAGGAAAGATTTAAACCAGTTGAGGACTGTATCTGCCAGTCCACAACAGACCCATAGGCACTCGATCAGAACCCCATGTTCCATGGTGTCAAATACTGCTGAGAGGTCAAGGAGAATCAAGATGGTATGACTTTCTCAATTCCTTGCTGCCAGGAGATCATTCTTCACCCGAACCAGGGCAGTCTCGGTGCCATGCCTTTTTCTGAAACCAGACTGGAGAGGATCGTAGAAGTCATGAGCTGTCAAATGGTTTTCCAGTTGAACATTTTACCACTTATTCATTTCAGAGATCTTCCCTATACCAAAAAGGCACAAAGTAAGGTATTTGGTTAACAGGACCATGCTACTGTCAAGTATTTCTTTAAGTTGACCCCAGTGACCCGCAGGCACAGCGGTTGGATTTCTGCTTGCAACGCTGGTGACCCGGGTTCGGAACAGACCGGATCTCTGGAGGAGCAGCCAGGGGAGAAGAATAGAAGCGCCCTATGGACTGCTCTCCTTCTCGGGGGTGCCCAGCAAGACGGACCCATGGCGGAGGCTGGGAGTCATGAAGCTACTGCTCCATCTGTACTGGAGGCGGGCAGACGAGGACGCATTGCACGCCCCTGTTCTCGGAGGAAAACAAGAAATGGGAGAGGTGGGTCCTCTGTTACATGAAGCCCTCCTGGGCTTCAATTAGCCACTGTCACCACACTCCTAACTAGTTATTGGTTCCATGGCACTGGAATTAGGGAACCAGTGCTGGCACCCATCCTAGGTAGGCTGGGGGTAACGGGAGAGGGATCTGACGGCTGGTGGGAGCCCGGGGGCCGTGACCAGGGCAGAGCTCGGAGGACCTGCCGAGAAAAGAGGATAAAATAAAATTAATAACTTAAGACTGAAAAGTTTATTAGGCTGTAGCAAATGTTGAGCACATACCACAGTACCTGATGTACTGTGCCACTTCCTCAGGGAAGGGAAGCAGTGGTAGATAAATGACTTCATTTCTGTGGCAGAATGCAGCTCTATCATTAGCTAATGTATGATGTGATGTCACTGATAACATCACATGCTGAGCACAGAGGGGTTTTGGATATAAAAGGAGAGGAAGGGAACCAGCTGCTATGCAATAACTAATAAATATCAACAACAGTGAATTCTGTGGCACAGCAGTTATTCTGCAGTAGGCTGCAAGTTCTGTGCAAAATTCTGCAGCTGCAGAATTCTAGGGGCCTTGGTAATGGGAGATGAAGGTGTGTGCTTTACTCCACGTTGCAGCCTTGCATATCTCCGCAATGGGGATATCCATGAACACAGGCAAAGCCCCTTCAGTGACTCCCTTCCAGACATCCTATAGCAGAGGTTGCTGGCAGGATGCAATCCACCTGACAATCATCCACTTTGTTGCCGGTCTTCCAGGAGCGGCTTCAGCTTATGTTGCAAACAGGTGGTGAGCCTCACCCTGAACTCCAGCCATGCATGCTTTGTAATACAAGAGCGCCCTCTGCAGGTCCAGAGTATAGAGCCTGCGATCGGTCCATATGGTCAGTCAGTAAAGTATACCAGAAGGTTGATCACCTGGCTAAGGTGAAAATCCAATATTACCTTCGGGAGGAAATTATGGTGGGGGCCAGCCCACAGGCACAGCAGAAGAGCTTCCATCTGTGGTGCCGGTGACCGGGGTTTGGAAGCGAACCTTGGACATTGGAGGGTCAGGGGGAGCAAGAAAAAATTACTCACCTTAGTAATGTTGTTTCTTCTAATGGAGTCTTGCTATATTATGACAATTGCAGTTTGTCCCACCATTAGAACTGCTCCGGAAGTGAAAGAGTTAACTTCCATGCCAGGCATGGAGCTTAGAGCGCTAGCTCGGTTAGAGAAGCTCTGTCTGGATAATTTCAAACTGAAACTGTCAGATCTTTACGAGCAAAACTCACTACGGTTCTGTGTGGAAGCTGTAACCTACACTAGCCAACTGGCTACATAAATATAAACACATATTCCTGGTCCCAACACCAAGACTCGAGTCGGGGGGCCAGAAAAATAAGATAAGATAAGATAAAATAAAACACAACACCCCAAAACCCCAAAAAGAAGGGGTGGAAAACATAAAATTGGCATAAACAAGTGCCCACACTGGACTGCCCACCCCATGCCCAAGTAGAAGTTCTGAGAGGGCAGGTTGGGAGGTCATAATATAGCAAGACTCCATTAGAAGAAACAACATTACTAAGGTGAGTAATTTTTTCTTCAAACAACATGAAGTCTTGCTATATTATGACAATTGCAGACATACACAGCAGTACCTCCATGGAGGAGGGACAGAACCTACTAAGGGAATAGGCTCTGAAGCACGGCTGTGCCAAACCGAGCATCCCTCCTGGCCTGGACATCCAGGGAGTAATGCTTGGTGAAAGTGTGTGCCGTTTTCCGAGTAGCTGCTTGACATATCTCTAAGATAGGGATGTCTCTGGCAGCAGCTAGAGACGCAGCTGTATCTCTGGTAGAGTGAGCCCTCAGGCCTGAAGGGGGAACTTTTCCCAGTTTTTGATAACAAAACTGGATACAAGAGACAATCCACTTGGCAATGGATCTCTTAGTGGCAGGTTTCCCTTTCCCAACCTCACCATAAGTGAGAAAAAGTTGGAGGGATTCGAACCTGTGACCCTTGGTACGCTCTGTATAGTAACTTAGGGCCCTCTTAACATCTAAGCTGTGCAACCTCCTCTCACCAGAGGAGGAATGGTCAGTGAAGAACACTGGAAGGGAGATAGATTGATTAAGATGGAAATCTGAAACCACCTTAGGCAAAAACTTCCTGTTAGTCCTAAGGACTACCTTATCCCTGTGGAAGGAAATAAAGTCAGTCTCTACTGACAAAGCTTGTAACTCACTTATGCGCCTGGCAGAAGTGACAGCTACTAGAAAAACAGTTTTCCAAGTCAAATACTTAAGCTCTGCAGAAGACAGAGGGTCAAAGGGGGGTTGCATCAACTGAGCAATGCAAACATTAAGATCCCAGGCAGGGGCCGGGTCCCTGAAAGGTGGATTAGTAAGAAGTAATCCTTTGAAAAACTTGGAAAATACAGGGTGAGCGGAAAGAGAGGAGGGCTTTCCTGCTGAAATAAAAGCAGAGACAGCTGCCAAATGTACTTTCAGGGTAGCTGGTCTCAGACCCAAAGAATTAAGATGGACCATATAGTCCAAAACAATGGGCAAGTCAGCAGATTCCGGGGAAATATGTTTCCCAGAACACCAGATGGAAAATCTTTTCCATTTAGAGTTATAAGTAGCCTAGTGGAAGGCTTCCTAGAAGCCTTCAGGATTTCAAGAACACCTTGAGAAGGTGTAGGTCAGCAAATTCTAACTCCTCAAGAGCCAGGCCTTGAGGTTGAGGGATTTGAGATTCGATACCAAACTCTCCCTGGGCACAAGTTAACAGGTTGTGATTCCTGGGAGACACAGGGAAGATGGACTGCTAAGGACAGAAGGAGGGTACCAGGGCTGCCTGGCCCAATCTGGAGCAATCAGAATCATCTTGCAAGGCTGGGATCTGATTTTGACTAGCACCTTGAATAGGAGAGGGAAGGGGAAGGTATAGAAACTTCCTTCCCAATCTAGGAGAAAGGCATCCAGGGGACTGAGCCCATCACTGGGGCCTGCAACAAAACAGTGGAAGTTGGTGATTGTCTGGGGCTGCGAAAAGATCTATCTGAGGGTGCCCCATCTGGCAAAACTATCCCCAGTACTTGGGGATCCAGTGACCATTCGTGATGGCCCTGGGAAATCCTGCTGAGAGCATCTGCCAGGACATTGTCCTTTCCTGGGAGGTGAACTGCTATGAGGGAAGTGTTCAGGGAATAAGTCAGAGACCACAACTTCATTGCCTCGGTGCACAAGGCCGAAGACCGAGTGCCCCCTTGTTTGTTGATGTACCACATTGTAGTGGTGTTGTCTGTTCTGACTTGTACCACTTTGTTCTGAACAGATGCAGAAAACACCTGAAGTGCTAGAAAAACAGCTCTGAGTTCCAGCAAATTGATGTGGAGCAGAGATTCCTGAGGGGACCACACTCCTGGGTGGAGAGGTCAGCATGTGAGCACCCCATCCCAGAAGGGACGATCTGTAGTAAGGGTCAAGGAGTGAGATAGAGGGATGAAGGGGACCCCTAGTCTCAAATTGCTCTGATCCTGCCACCACTGAAGGGCCTGGATCAGGGTTCGAGTCACTGGGATCAACTTGGAAAGGGGATCTTTTCTTTGAGACCAAAAGGCTCTCAAGTGAAACTGAATGTCCCTCATCCTTCAAAAAACTGTACATTAGTCTATTCCCAGAATCATGCAACTGCTTCCATAAGGCCTAGTCCTCCCACACCCCCTCCTTCCCCCACCCCCCTTTTTTATGCTACCCCCTATTTCTCTATCGTTCTTCTAGCTTGTTCTCCAACCAACTTCATACAAAAATGCCCACCCAAGTCCAACTATCCGAGCTTTATCCCTACTATACTGTTTGTTTCTTTCCTTTTAATATGATTTAGGTTTACTGTCATTTTGCCTTGTATATGTAAATATTTGTATATCTGTCTCATTCATAAATCATTGTATCTGTGTTTATTCAGTACCATGTTTTTTGTGTAAAACTTGTAACCTTATATTGTTATGACCACTCAGGTCCATCTTGTAAATGAGCTATGCTCAATGATGTTCGCCTGAATAAAGATTTTGATTGATTGATTGATCTGAAACCTTGCTCCTTGCACTACAGCTGTGGAAGCAGCCATGTGTCCTAGTAGCTGTAAGAAGTGCCTTGCTGGTCGAGAGACCTGCAGAGTGAAGGAGGAGGCCAGGGCCACTAGGTTCCTTACCCTTTCTAGGGGCAGGAAGGCTCTGGCCTGCTTTGTGTCCAATTCTGCACCTATAAAGGTGAGTACCTGGACAGGTTCCAGAACTGACTTTGGAAGACTGAGAAGAAAACCCAGAGAGGTGAGCAGCTGCTGGGTAACTTGCAGATGTGATTTGACCTGGTCTGGAGACTGACCTACAATGAGCTAGTCGTCTAGGTAGGGAAAGATGGCAATCTTTTGCCTTCTTAAACGAGCAACTGTTACTGCTAGACATTTTGTGAATACCCTTGGGGCAGAGGTAAGGCTGAAGGGCATTGCTCTGAACTGGTAATGGCCTGAAGGCAGTTCGAATCTGAGGTACTTTCGGTGGGAGCTTCTGATGAGAACATGGAAATAGGCATCCTTGAGGTCCAGGGAAGCTAGCCAGTCCCCTGGCCTTAGAGAAGGTAAAATCATTGCCAGAGTCACCATTTTGAATTTTGGTTTTAAAAGGTGCTTGTTCAGATATCTTAGGTCCAAAATGGGCCGCCATTCTCCTGTCTTTTTTGGGGTAAGGAAGTACCTGGAGTACAGACCCTTGCCCTGGTGTAGGGGAGAAACCCTTTCTACAGCTCTGAGAGCCAGGAGGGTTGAGACTTCTGTTTCTAAGGCAAAGGTCTCTAGAGGGTTTGCATGTGGAAAAGATCTGATTCTCATCTTTGGAAATTTTTTGAAGCTGAGAACCAGACCCAGGCTTACTACTTCCAGGACCCACTTGTCTGATGTTAGAGACTCCTAGTCCTGAACGAAGTAAGCCAACCTGCCCCCTACAGGTAATGGAGAACCGGCCCTGGGCACCCCATCAGGGTGCCTGTTTGGCAGGGGCTTTAGGCTGAGGGGTGGGAGCAGACCTGCTTGCACCCCGTCTGCCTCTCCCT
Source organism: Neoceratodus forsteri (assembly GCA_016271365.2). Lineage (NCBI taxonomy): Eukaryota > Metazoa > Chordata > Ceratodontiformes > Ceratodontidae > Neoceratodus > Neoceratodus forsteri. The sequence goes on from CM028137.1 coordinate 306,291,639, forward strand.
CTGAAGAACCCCCTCTGAGCATAAGCAGAGGAGGCCTGGGTTTGGTTAAAAGGACTATGAAAAGGCCTACCTCTACCCCTGGGGGTCTGCCTCTGAGGAGTGGCTTCCCACTCCTTGGCTTGTGCACTCCTATAAGTTGCCTTGGATGCCTCAATACCATCAGCAGCCACCTGCTCCAGCTCCTTAGCAAGCTGGCCAGGGGCCTGTTTGGCCAAAGCCATGACAGTGTCCCATCTAGATTTTTGGTATCTTGCCATATAAGCCATGTAATTTGCTTGTCTGAGTCCCAGGGACGCTGCCATGTATTGTTTTTTATTCTGGAGTCCTTGTCAGGAGGATGTGAAGCCAGGGGAATATTAGCCTTATCACAGGCTGCAGCCTGAACTACTCCAACATGACCGCATTGCTGTGAAATGAATTCTGTATCAGGACCTGACAAAGTGTACCTCCTGTCCATCTTTTTGTCCACAGGAGGCACAGAATTAGGAGCTTTTAAAATTTTTATTGTTTGTTTCCTAAATGATTTATGTAAAGGGATAGACTCTGGGATATTCATCATTTCCACAAAATCAGGTTCCTCTTGCTCATCCACAGCTTCCTCCAATGGGAGCTGGAGGGTTTCAGCAACCTTTTTATAAAACAGAAAGTGAGAAGGGGACTCAGAAAGCGTAGGGGGAGATTCTAAAGGTCTGTCTGGGGAGATGTCCGGTTCAATGGGCACATCCAGACTCTCAAAGTCACATTCACACTGTTCATAATCATCCTCCTCTGGTTCATAAAACTCTTCTATATCATATTCTTGAACTGGTGGAACCGGCCGAACCGACCTTTTGCCAGACAGTGGTGGTTCAGACGGAACCGGAGAAAGTGACTGTACAATTTGTATAGCTTTTGCTATCTCTGCAGCAGTTGGAGAAGGGATTTTAGACTCCACACCTGCTGATTTTCTAGTTTTCTTTGCTGGAACTGGCTCCTCAGAGTCAGCTTTACGTTTGGCCGAGGAAGTCTCGCCCTGGTCAGAGGGCACTCCCTCCGGTTCGGTTGGCACCAAACCGGGCTGGCCATCTGGGTCAGCAGACTTTTTGGCCTCTCGTTCCCTGAGCCTGCCAACTCTCTTATCCAGGGTGGCTGCAGGGAAATTCTTACAAATCTGGCAGTCTGAATTGAGGTGGTCAAACCCCAGACAATATACACATGGTGTGTGGGTCAGCCTTGGCAAGGCTTCCCCACAGACACCACAGTGTTGAAACCCAGTGGGCCCAGTTTTTCTTTTGGGTTTCTCAGACATGATGCCAGCCTAACCAAAAAAACTTGCCTTTTTAACGGCAGTGCCAGGCAAGACACCCTTATCGGTTCCCAACCGTGTCACGGGTCGTGGAAAAAAAACGTAATGAAATCCGTGTTTTTTAGAACCAATAAGAACTGGAACCGCACTCTAAAAGCTTTTAGATGCTTGATTTTTAAAGTTTTAAAACAACCTGATCGGTTCGAACCGAACCGATAAACATTTACAAGTTCCATATAGAAATAAACCTGTCTATTACTTACAATACCACAGACAGAGCTTGAACCGATCGGTTTGCGGTTAAAATAATAATACTCGAGGTTGAATTTAACCGAGAAAATACTGTTTAAACCGAGAAATGAACCGAGCAGTAGGAGAAATCTCCGGAGCGACTGTTCAGTGAGGCGGAGTAAAGAATCTGACAGTTTCAGTTTGAAATTATCCAGACAGAACTTCTTTAACCGAGCTCGCGCTCTAAGCTCCATGCCTGGCATGGAAGTTAGCTCTTTCACCTCCAGAGCAGTTCTAATGGTGGGACAAACTGCAATTGTCATAATATAGCAAGACTTCATGTTGTTTGAAGCTGAGCAGCCCAAGAACTGCTCGCCTTCTCCAGGGAGAAAGGGAATTTGGAACCCGGTGTGACGCTCTGCCATCTGTTTATGGTTATGTATGATATTTGTAATATAAAATGTATAATATGTGACTGTCTGACATCCAGGCTGCAGTGAGTGACCTTTGACCCCAAAAGGTTTCAGTGGTGCTGCCAGCTGCAGGTTGTATAAACAGATCAGGAAACAACTAATTTAATGCCTTCCTTCCAGAGGGATAGTTTATGGCCCTTATCACCTGCTGCTGCCTTTGATGTTGGTTCCCAAATATACATTTTATGACATCACGAAGGTTGGCTGATCCCCCTTGGTTTTTTCACACCTTAGTGACAGATTGTGGGGTTGTAAACCTTAAAGGAAATGGTTGATCAAAGACTGTCATATTTGGGAATTTTTTTTTTTGCTGATGTTCACATTAATTAAAATACCTCCTTGTAGAAATTATGTTAGAATCAACTCTAAGGGAAGGTCTAACAGACTTCACTAAAGGGGAGGGGGAGATGTCTCCTGAAATGATCCTGCCTCTGGTGAATATGTGACATCATTTTTGGACTCAAAGAGAGAAAGATTTCTCTGAACTTTTGAAAGCACTCAAAGGATAACATCTAGAATAAGAAAAACTTTAAGCATCTGTGGTAGGAGTTTATATTCTGTAACTTCCCATTTTTTATATGACTAAGATTTGTGATGTAATTGTTCTGTGTTTGATTTTACCTGTTTTTACCATTTTTAGTAAATAACCTTTTCTTTGAAATACTGCCTGTGTGTCTTGTCAGTTTTCCTTTGCATGTAATGCTGAACCTGGTTTAAGTCTGACAGCTGTTACAAGCTTGATTGTGTTACTGAGCTTACTTAAAAGGTAAGAAATACCTAGGTCTCTTGTAGAGCTGTAAGGGTTCATTTTGGAGACCTGGCTGGGTGCCCTTGGGAGAAAGACTGTAGTGCACCCCCCCACCCCCCGAAGACAATATTATCTGAGCCTTTCAACTGGGTATGCTAGCATAAGGTTCGCAGTTTGAATCCCTCCAGAACTCTATTTTTATTTTTTTTTATTTATTTATTTGTGTCTAGGATTACAAAGTACCTTTGAGCCAAGGCTCTTTAACAAAGGTTCCATGTCATGCTGGTTACAGGGTAACAGACTCTAAAACATAAAACAGTTACAGGTACATCGTTTTAGACAGCAACTTTGCTTGACAAAATCAGACTGAGCGATGAGTAACTCAAGAAACAATAGGAGGAAGAGGGCTGAGGGTAGGGGAAGGCATAGGTGTAGAGGGTCAGGGTGAGGCCGCCGAAGGGCCTTATCAGGACAGACACAGGGCAAGTGCATTAGAAGTTGCATTGGACAGGTAAGTGCAAGAAGAGAGGGCAGAAACTGACACCTATAAGGTCAGAGGAGCGTAGGGAATGAAGATGTTATGGGGTGCAAGCACAGGTGCAAGGTGCCAGTTATGGAGTAAAGCGAACTTTTTTGAGCAGCTCCCAGGCGTTGCTGTGGATGAGGTGTCACTAGAGATCTCATTCAGCCAACTCTCGAGCCTGTATGCAAATGTCCTTTGGCCTTGGGACGCGGTAGCTGGGGATCGAAGGATTTGGGGCTAGAGCTCCTGGTGTTGCGGTTGGTGATTGTGGGTTTGACGAGGGTGCGGACTCCTGGTGGTGCCTTTCCCATCATGATTTTCTTAGCAGTGATGCAGGTTTGGTATTTGATTCGGTTGTTCAGTTGCAGCCAGCCTGTTTTGGAGTAGAGGTTGCAGGTGTGGGTGAGGCAGTGGGAACCAGTAACGAGTTGGCAGGCTTGATTGAGGGAAGTCGAAACATGCCCGAGAGACGAGGTTGTGGCAGATCCATAGATAATGAGACCGTAGTCAATGATGCTGATGATGGAGCTCTGGACAGCTGTGGACACAGCTTCTGGGGTTAGATGTTTCCTATGTTGGAATAGTAGGCCCATCCTGGTGTTGGCTACCTTTGCCACGTTATTGAAGTGTGGGGCATAGGAGAGATTACAGTCGAGGGTGAGGCCGAGGTATTTGAAGGTATGAACTTGTTCGAGGGTGATTCCTTGCTTGGTTTTAATGGAGAGCTGATATTGTTTGTGTTTGTTTTGGGAGCTGCAGAAGAACATGGTCTTTGTTTTTTTCTGGTTAAGTATAAGTCTGTGTTTTATGAACCAGTTTTCGACTGCAGAGAAGGCCTGTTGGAGGTCACCTTGTAGATGGACTGGAACATGGTGGGATGCCAGGATGACAGCATCATCCACGTAGAGTAGGATCTGTTCAGGGCAGGATTCTGGCAATGAGTTCAGCAATAGGCTGAAAAGGAGGGGGCCCAAGATTGAGCCCTGTGGGACACCGGACCGGACTGGTCTTTGGTCTGAGAGTGTGCCAGCAATTCTCACTCTTTGGGAGCGGTTGTCTAAGTAGCTTTTCAACCGGTTCACCGAGTTAGGTAAGAGCCCTTCTAGTCGAGGTTGGGCAAGTAGGAGATTGTGGTTGATGGTATCAAAGGCTTTAGTTAAGTCGATGAAGGTGGACCCAGTAAGATGACTGTTATTGAATGAGTGATGGATTGCACCAGTGAATTAAAGTAGCGCTGTGCAGGTGCTATGACATTTTCTAAAGCCATGTTGCTCCTTGCACAGGATGTTGTGATTGTCTAGGAAGTCCGTGAGCTGGTCTGACACAATTCGTTCTAGGGCACTGGAGAGTGGAGGTACGATGGAAATTGGACGGTAATGTCTCAGTAGCTGTTTTGTCACCACTTTTATGAATTGGGGTTACCGTGGCAGATTTCCATAAGTCAGGTAACTGGCTGAGGGAGAGGTTGAAAATCCTGGTCAGTGGTCAGAGTACTTCTTCAAGTGTGAGTGATAGCAGTCTGAGGTCGAAGGAGTCACTGCTGGCTCTGGAGTTGCAAATGGCTTTGGTAACATAGCTGCGGACTTGATGCATTTTTACTGCTTTAAAGTAGAAAGGAGGGTGGCTGGGGGGGGGCGCGCAAGGGGAACCATCTCATCGAAAAAACCCTGTGGGAGTACAGCACTGAGGTCTGTGAATGTGTCACTGAATGTATCAGCAATGAGTTTCTGGTCAAGTGTAGTTTCACGATTTATGCCCAGTACTGACAGGGGGTGATTTAGATTGCTTCCCGGTGACTTCTTTAATGTTATTCCAGAAGTCCCTACCGTTGCCCCATGAGTTAGTGAGAGCATTATGGAAATAGGTGGTCTTCGTATCCCGGATATATTTGGTGCAGTCATTTCGTGCACATTTATAGTTAGCAATATCAACTTGTCTCCCAGTGTTTCTAGCAATCTCCCAAAGGTGGTCTCGAGCTTTTAGTCGTCTAAGTAGGTCTTCGATGAGCCAGGAGTTACATAGGGCTTTGGCCTTGTGCTTCTTGAAGGGTGGAAATATGTTGCATGCTTGGTTGAAAATCCTGATGAAGTGTTCCAGTGCGGTGTTCACATTGGTTGCAGTGAGAATTGGGGACCAATCCTGTTGACGAAGGAAGGTTTTGAGATGAGGTAGCTTGCTTCCAGGTAGAACCCGGCTAGTAATGGTTTTGGGGGGGCTTGATGAACTCGAGGTTAATAAGGTGATTTCGGACCCAAAACAGACAGTTGGGTTACCCTGTCCATTACCAGTTCACACTATTGCACTCGGACGTTGGCACTGTGGGAGCAGAGGGCCTGATCTGGGGAGTGCGTTTGTGACACCTGGTGCCTACCCACCGCTAGCACTGGCGGGGGGGGGGGTTACAGCAGCCCAGGACCATACTTGGAGTCCGTCGGGCCGGGGACTGGCAGACCTCTGCATGTTGGGTGCGGGAGTATGGCCGGTCATGCGCTGAGGTAACTCCACCACCGGCTACACCTGGGACAGGTAGGTGGGTGGGGGAGCATGGGGAAAAAACAATCGGCATGAACCCAATAAAGGCAGATCCTGGCACATCGCGGGACCTAGCAGATACAGGAGGGATCTCCTCCCGGCAACAACTGAGGGCAGAAAAATTAACATTAAAAAAATTCAGGTTAGGGCAATGGACGACCTTGTCCCTGTGGAAGACCAGGTAAGCAGACTCCAATGAGAGAGCCTGGAGCTCGCTGATCCTTCTGGCTAACTTGATGGCCATCAAGAAGGTAGTCTTCCACAACAGATTTCACATCTCACACCTGAGCACTAGCCAGAACAGCTTTCCCATGAGCATTGCCAGCACCAGAAGGTGGTCCCATAGAAGCAGAGGCTCATGCACCGGAGGGGACAAGTGATCCAGGCCTTTGAAAAAGCATCCAAGCACCTTTTCCTGGGGAACCGTTGGCATACCAACCCACTCCTGGTATGCCAAGATGGCTGCCAGGTGCACCTTAAGGGTGTCTGTCGCTCGCAAGCCTGTCAGAGAGGGACCACAGGTAGTCCAGGATGCTCTCCAAGGGGCAGGTAAGGGGAATCAAGGTCCTTACCCTGGTTTGACATTGAGTGGGGATGCAAAAAAAGTCTACATCTGGAGTGCACCACTCATCAAAGAGAGATCTCAAGATGTCTGGAGCTAGTGACCACTAATTAGGATCAGCCTTTGTTCAGCTGAGATCATCTGCTACAGTGTTCTGAATTCCTGGCAGGTAAGTGGCTTGGAGCTGTATTCCTTGCTCCAGACACCATTCCCACACTCTAACTGCCTCCCTGCAGAGAGGGTAAGATGATGCTCCTCCTTGTTTGTTGATGTAATATATCACAGACTTGTCTGTCTGGAGATGGGCTGCTCTGTGGCTGAGAAGATCCACTAGGGCTCGCAGGCCATACAAACAGTCCGCATCTCTAACACAATAATGTGCAGATGAGTGTTTTGTGTTTAGAGGCCCTGACAGTGGGCATCCCACCCCAACAGGGAGGCATCCATAGTGAGAGTAACCTGAGGCTCCGGTTGTGAGAAGAGAAGGCCCTGGACGAGAGTGTCCTCCACTGACCACGATGTGCGTGACCGAATCAGGGGCCTGGTGACTTGTATGGGGTAGGTATTTTTATTTATTTAAATTTCGGGATTAACACCTTTGAGTCTGGGAGCTCTTTTACGTAGGTTCCATGTCATGATACTGAGACAAATACAAAACAGAAGCAAACAGTGAGACATATGGTGTAACACAGAGTACAAAAAAAGTAACACACAAAGGTGGAGCAGCCGGAGGCATTGTCAGGTTTGATCTTGACTAAAGAAAGACAAATGAGTGCAGGCATTGTACAATGTATGCCTGGTATTATACTTTTTTTTTTTTTGGTATGAGAATGTGATGCTTGTGACCACTGTGCAGTGAGCAACCACCAAGTCATTCTCATGTGCAGTTGTACCAAGGGTACTGTGGACATGGAGGCGGCTATCAAACCCAGCACAAGTGGTAAGGAATGGGCTTGAACAGATCTGTGTTCCATTACATAGCATGCCATCTAAAGAATCATCTGCATTTTGATCTCTGGAAGAAAGGCATGTGCCCTGGTAGTATCCAGAAGAGCTCGTATGAACAACAGCTGCTGTGAAGGTTGAAACTGAAACTTCTCTAAGTTCAGCAGAACCCCCATGAAGGTAAGGAACTGAGGGGCCACGGCTACTGCTTGTTCCATCTCCTGCCTAGATGAGCTGGCTATCAGCTAGTTGTCCAGATAAGGGTAAACCTAGAGTTCTAGTTTCTGAGATGCATTTCAAGTCCGACAATGCACTCTGTAAAGACTTGAGGTGCCCAGAACAGCCCACAAGACAGGACTCTGAATTGATAATGCTGGTCCAGCACAATGAATCAAAGGTATCTGCGGTGACTGGGGTGCACTAGGATATGCTTGTAAGCATCCTGCATATCCAGGGAGGCTAACCAATCCTGAGGTTTCTGGAAGGGAAGCAGCAGAGATCCCAGAGAAACCATTCTGAATTTCTCTAAATCCATGAACTTGCTCACATTTCTGAGGTCAAGAATGAGACGCATGCCCCCTTATTTCTTTGGAACTACAGTAGCAGGTAATGGGAGTAGAAGCAAGTGTTTTATTCTGACTCTGGCACTACCTCCACCGCCCTGTTGCTCCGAAGGCCCGCAATCTCCTACACAGGGAGCTCTGACATATGGGCTGATAAGAGGAGTTGCCTTCTGGGTGGACAGTCCAGAGGGATTTTTGTGAAGCAGAGGGAGTATCGCTGTGAGGGTTGGAGCCGAGACTTCCTTTTATTCAGCAGAACTCCCATGGAGGTAAGGAACTGAGAGGCCATGGCCACTGCCTGTTCTGCCTCTTGCTTGGATGTACTGACTATCAGACTATCATCAAGATAAGGGTAAACCTGGAGTCCTAGTTTTCTGAAGTGCACTGCCAGTACTGCAAAGCACTTTGTAAAGATTCGAGGCCCCTAGGAAATCCCAAAAGGCAGGACTCTGAACTCGAAATGTTGCCCCGGCACAACAAATCGGAGGTGTCTATAGTGGCTGGGGTGCACCAGTATGTGCTGGTATGCATCTTGCATTTCCAGGGAAGCTAACCAATCCTGAGGTTTCCAGAAGGGAAGCAGAGACCCCAGAGATGTCACCTTTAACTTTTCTCGATCCAAGAACTTGTTGAGGATTCTGAGGTCGAGAAGGGGGTGCATGCCCCCTGATTTCTATGGATCTAAGAAGTAGTAGGAGTAGAAGCCTGTGTTTTGTTTCTACTCTAGCACTACCTCCACTGTCCTTCTGCTCAGAAGGCTCGCAACTCCTGCACAAAAGGCTCTGACATATGGGCTGGCAAGAGGGGCTGCCTTCTGAGTGGATAGTCTGGAAGGATTTCTGTGAAGTCTAGGAGTATCCCTCTTGGATGATCCTGAGGACCCACTTGTCGGCTGTGATCAACACCCACTGATGGTATAACTGGGTCAGGTGCCCCCCTACTGAGGAGAAATCTGCCTCAGGCAACTGAGGCAGGACTGGGCGTAGCTTCAGAGGGTGGCACTGGGTGCTTCTGGCATCTGTGCCTTCAGCTGCGCCTTCTTTTGAGGCTGGGGAGGTCGAGATTTGATTCGGGCTCCCGTCTTTCACATGAAAGGACTGCCAGTTCTGAAAGAAACCACGTCCTCTTCCGCTCTCATTCCAGTTTTCTTAGATGCCTCAAGAGACGTCTCTACTTGCTTCCCAAACAGGTAAGTACCATCAAAGGGAACACTCATTACCTGTTACTGGACATCTTAAGGAAAACCAGAAGTATGTTACCAGAAGTGCCCTCTGACACAAATGCCTGACGCAGCACAGCAAGAAGCAGTGTTGAAGGCATCCACAGTTGCTTAGAGCTGATCACTGTTAGATTCAATACCATAAGTAACAGTTTGCAGGATCTTATGTTTAGTCTCGTGAGTCAGACAAGAACTCTTAAGAGACTTAAGGCAAGCTCTAAAGAGTATATTCGTACTTGGAAAAAATGCTCTTGGTGACCAGAAATTCGCATGCTAAGAATGGTAGCCGTGAAAGCTCTCTTGCCCATAATGTCTACCTCTCTCGACTCCTTGTTAATAGGAGACAGAGCGACCTCCTGGGGCAGAATGGCTTTATCATTCTCAGCAAGAACAGCAGCAGCAGCATCAACTATAGGCTGAGAAACATACACTGGTCTGTTCTTAGGAGTAATGTACTTTCTACCTATTTGTCTACAGGCAGAAGGGAAAGGAGCAGGCCTATTCCAGACAGTATCCAAGGTATCAAATGCTGGAGCACCAGGGGGAACCAGGCTGACCGGTATTGTAGAAACGTTTAACTACCGCAGACGGAGACATCTGCCGTGGTAAATAGTTGACGGCTCAAAAACCAAGTGCAGAATGCATTTTTTTTTTTTTAACAAGGCTTGGAAAGATAAATCTTCCTCAGGAACAGGAGAAGGACCTGGGTCCAAGGAATCCAGGCTATAGAAAGAGTCATCATCACTGCCCTCAGAAATGATGAGTTCAGGGTCAGACTTGTCTCCCTCCAGCTCTCACCCAGCGGCCACTGTAGTCAACTATCCAGCTAGCACCAGAGCGACTGGCCAGGGTACTAAAGTCAATCCCATCACAGCGACACTGAATGGGGGTGTGGGCAGTAGGACATGAGTTGGGGAAGTAGTCACTGGCAAGGGTCCTGAGACTGTTCCTGGAGCCAAATGCTCTACCCAGCTTTAATGCCCTGCCTGCGGCTCCTGTTCCACCCCCCGGCCCAAATGGGCCAGAGACTTGTTCCGTAGGCAGAGGAAAATGAGCAAGACGCTGCACCTTAAGAGCTGCCCAGTTGTGGAAATGCTCACTAGAGTCTCCAGTAAGAAACAGAGGGGGACTCCAGGCCCAAGATAATGATCTCCCAAGAAAAGAAATCCACGGTGATCCCAATGGCACTAGCGAGGGCCTCCTGCTTGGGTAGACTGAGGATCTCGCAGCAGACCACGCAAAGGGTGACCTCGAATGGTACCACTTCTTTCTCAACATACAGAAAGAGGAAGAACTCAAAGCAGAGTGGTGCCAGAAACCAAACATGGATTGTGAACAGGCCCACCACTTCTTGTGCTTCCAGGAGGACTGCCCTCCCTCCTGGGCACAGGACTGTCTGTCCTCAGAACCCTCCCGCTGCTGGGAGAAATGGACCGGACAGAACCCCGCTGCCAGTGGAGCATGTCTGAGTAGGCTCCCTACCATCATTGTCCATTGCTGTCGACCACTGACTTGGCAGAGCTATGACAGACTGAAAGATTTTTGTAAAATCACTAAACTGACACAAAACTAGGAAGCTCTCAACATTAAAAGCTAAGAAGAACTAAACGCTGTTATTGTACAGACGTGAAGCTCTGACTCCAAGCGGGCGACTGATGTCACTAAAGCACACTCAATGGTGGGGGAAAAAAACTGAGGCGGTTGAGGGTTGGCGCTGAAGTATGTCATGCAGCACAAGCCAGTCTTGCAGTGCCGAATGTGCACGCAGATTACCTCGGTGCTAGCCCTCCTGAAATGTTCTGGCTCCTGCAGGGTCCCAGCGCCTCCTTAGACTGATTAGTGTGAATCAATGGTGAAGACCGATTCCTGGAAAATAAAACTGGTTCAGTTTAATCAACAGATTCACAGTAGCTTAAATTGATTCTCAATCATAATTACTTGGATAGAACCTAATTTTTTTCCAAGTCAGAACCCTTTTTCCTTTTTTTTTTAAAGTACTTTTATAGTAACACCTGTATAAACTAAACGATGAGCAAGAACATACAATATCAACCCCTTCACGAAAATTCTTTCATGCCCTTAAATGAAAACAAATTAAGGATAATGAAATTACATAGCGCATGTAAAAGCTTACCCTGAGCTTCAAGTTCTGATTCATCAACCGCTTCCCATTTGGAAGGAGCTACTTTAAATACTGGTTCATTCTTTTTTGGCTCCATAGGAGCATCCACTGATAAAAATATTAAAACTGAGTTAATACTAAATGAATACACTTACAAGAGTTCATAATGTATTTTAACAGCAGCAATGTTATTTAGCACTACATAAGATGGCATACTATGCACTTTATACATTTTATAGTTAGAATTTCCTCATGGTCTATTACCTGTTATTGTTACAGTAGCATTTCTATAGACTATTTTTGTATACCCTATCATTTTAGGTAAACCCTGTAAAAATTCATGTTTTCTGTCCATTGTTTAGTAGTTGCTTCTTGGTGCTACACTTTCATATATGTAAAATTTAACAAACTGTTTAACGAAAAAATAAAATGGCATAACACGATGAAAATCTTAATATGCATTCACTTATTTCATGCACTTGAATAAATGCAAGACAAATAGTAAAAAAAATAAGCCATTTAATCAAGCCTATACATTGTGTAACAGAGATAAAGTGTAGCATTAACACGTCATTAACAAAAGTAAATATCTGCTTACAAGGCACCCCATCCAAGTCATCATCTATAGATTTGATAGGGACACCATCTAAGTCATCGATAGGAGTTCCATCAATAGGAATGCCATCCACATCTTCCAGGGGTGCACCATCCAGTTCTTCTTCAATTGGAGCACCATCCAAGTCATCCGGTATTTCCTACAGCAATATGAATTTTGTTGCTTTGGTGAACTTTTTCCGAGACTTAAATCTGTTTATTTTCCAATATAAGTGTGTTTTTCCCTCTTCAAACTTCTGACTTTTATTAATGTTATTAACATGTTGATTAATTTTAGATGATGCAAGTCAAAAAAAACAGGTTACTCACCTGTAACAGTAGTTCTAGGAGTGGTATATGTTGTTCATCCACATTTCTTGGCAGATCTTCTTGGCATGTCCCTTTCCCTTTAAGGATCGCCGGAAGGTCTTCAAGCTGGCTCCTCGCATCCACCCGGGTGGTATATCCCTTGGCTCTGCCCCATGATGTCAGATCTTAGCCCGCTGGAAGCCAGGTGTTGTGCGTCTGCAGCCAGGTAGGTCCGTGTGGATGAACAACATATACCACTCCTAGAACTACTGCTACAAGTGAGTAACCTGTTTTTCTAAGATCGTGGATATGTTGTTCATCCACACTTACGGGCAGACTTCAAGAAGTTCTCCGGGAGAAGGGAGGCAAGGTGCACACCACCACTGATACTTACTTGGGGAAAAAGACTGGAGAACTGAGGCCCCAAAATCGGCGTGACTAAAGGTCGATGTGGTAATGGGTAATGAAGTATTTGCAGACTTCCAGGTAGCAGCCCGACAGATTTCTTGTATGGGGATGTCCCTGGAAGCAGGCACTGATGCAGCGGTATGGTGGGTAACATGAGCTCTTATCCCTCTGGGATGCTCATGCCCGCCAACTCGTAGCACAGACTTATGCAAGATGTAATCCACCTTGCAATAGTCCGTTCTGCTGCAGGTCTGCCAGAAGCGGCTCCAGCATACGTGACGAACAGCTGACGAACCTCTCCTCGAATTTCTGCCGTCCTCTCCTTATAATAGGAGAGGGCTCGTTTCAGGTCCAAGGTACGGAGCCTGTATTCGGCCTCCGAGGTGCAATTAGGGAAGTATACTGGCAGAGTTAACACCTGGTTAAGGTGAAACTCTGACACCACCTCCGGAAGGAATTTCGGGTTGGGGCATAGGACAACCTTGCCCCTGTGGAAGACCAGATAAGAGGAGTCCACCAAGGGGGCCTGGAACTCCCCTGTCCTTCTGGCAGATGTGACAGCCACCAGGAAGGCTGTCTTCCATGACAAGTGTGACAATGCACACTTGTGCACTGGTTCTAATGGCTTGCCCATGAGCTTTGCCAGTACAAGCAGTAGATCCCACAGAGGTGGAGGTTCACGCACCGGAGGGGATATGTGATCCAGGCCTTTGAAAAGCGCCCAACCGCTGTCTCCTACGCCAATGTTGGCTGACCGTCCCGCGCCCGGTAAGCAGAGATGGCTACCAGGTGCACCCTAAGGGTCGATGACCAAAGACCCCCTTTGGACAAAGACTGAAGGTAATCGAGAATGTTAGCCACTGGACAGGACAGAGGGTCCAGGCCCTTGCACTGACACCAAATGGAAAACCTTTTCCATTTGAAGGCATAACATTTCCTGGTCGATTACTTTCTGGATGCCTCCACCACGTTGAGGACATCCTCGGAAAGACCCAAAGCCTGGAACTCTAGCCGTTCAGGTACCAGGCTGTTAGGTGCAGGGGCTGAAGGTCCGGATGGTATACCTTCCCCTGATTGAGAGAGATCAGGTCCGGGCATGCTGGAAACTGCTTCGGGGGCCTGCAGCTGAGGCTGAGGAGATCTGGATACCAGAACTGGCGTGGCCAGTCTGGGGCTACCAGAATCACCTTCGCCTTGTCCCTCCTCACCTTGAGGAGCACCCTGTGGACCAAAAGAAATGGAGGGAAGGCATAGAAGAGGCTTGGGGTCCACAGCCTCGAGAAGGCATCCCCCTGTGAGCCTCTCCAAATGAGCCTTGCTGAGGGGGCGGGCATGAAACATCCTCAGCTTGGTGTTGTCCCTGGAGGCAAACAGGTCCAACATCGGTTTGCCCCAGCAGGAGAACAGGCTGTAAGCTACCTCTGGATGGAGAGACCACTCGTGGAATGTCTCGCCTAAGCGGCTGAGAGCATCCGCCAGATGGTTTGAGGCTCCTGCCACATGAATGGCTAGGAGATCTGCCTCCAGATGGCCGACGAGGGTCCAGATGCGGAGCACTTCCCTGCAAAGCAGACGGGAATGCATGCCACCCTGTTTGTTGAGGTAGTACATGGTCGTGGTATTGTCCATCTGGACTTGAACCACTTGACTCCGGAGCTGAGGAGCGAAAGCTGACAGCGCCAGTCTGACTGCTCTGAGCTCCAACAGGTTGATGTGGTATTGGGACTCCTCAGGGGTCCAGAACCCGTGGGCCCTTTTGTTCCCCATGTGGGCTCCCAAGCCCAAGAGAGCAGCATCGGTCGTGAGTATGGCCTTCGGCTCGGGGCGGACAGACGGGATTCCTTCCTGCAACCAGTCTGGGGTGGTCCACCATCGGAGAGTATCCCACATCTTCTGGGTTGCAGTGATCAGCTGGTCGAAATGACCCTGGCACTGAGTCCACTGGGCAGCCAGCTCTCACTGAAGGGGGAGCATGTGCCACTGGGTCCACTGGACCATGGCAGTGCATACTGCCATGTAACCCAGAAGGTGCAGAAAGTCCCGGGCAGGGCACAATTGCCCAACCAGAAATTATCGGGCAAAGGAGGAGAGAACCTCCGTGCTGTCCGCCGGGAGCAGAGCTCTGGCTTGATGAGAGTCAAGCTCTACCCCGATGAAGCACATCACCTGGGAAGGCACAAGCTCCGACTTGGCCTCGCTGATCAGGAGGCCAAGTTGGGAGCAGGTCTGGAGGGCCAGGTCCCTGGAGCTCTCCACATCTTGTTAGATGGGACCTGCTAAGAGCCAATCGTCGAGGTAGGGATAAATTCTGAACCCCCCCCGGACGCCTGACATGAGCTGCCACCACTATGATGCAATTGGTGAAGACCCATGGGGCCGACGACATGGCTCGGAACTCATTAAGGGTCCCTTCGGCTCTGAAGTGGAGGAACCGCCAATGAGACGGACGGACTGGGACGTGAAAGAACGCGTTCTGCAGATCCAGTGAACAGAACCACGTTTCGCTCCAAGGATGGTATGTGTGGGACACAGTGATCATCTGAAATGAGCGTGGCCTGAGATACTGATTCAGGTTGTGCAGATCTAGAATGGGGCGCCAGCCCCCCATCTGCTTGGGCACCAGGAAGTACCTGGAGACAAAGTCTGGGTCCGCTGGAGAATCCGCCACTGGAGCTACTGCTTCCTTGAGGAGGAGCTGAGCGATGTCGTCTCAGAGAGCCGACTGAGTATGGGTGGATACGCTTTCCTCCCGTGGGGCACGGGCTCGGCTTGGAGGGTACTGCTTGAATTCGAGAGGCAGTCCCTGACCGACCACCTCCAAGACCCACCTGCCCATGGTGATAGCAGACCAGGCAGAAAGGAAGTGGCAGAGCTGGCCCCCATGGGAGGACCCATAGCTGGTGTGACAGGAGAGGGGGTGGCAGCCGCTGCCCAGTCACTGAGCAGGCTTAGAGGAGAATGATGATCCAGGACCTGAACCTCGGCCTTGGGCACCAAGCTTGAGCCTGCTGCTGCTGCCCTCCTTGAAAGGAGTTTTGCTGGGCGGCAGGGGAAGAGTGCTGAAAAGGCTTCTTCTTCCTCAAAGAACCTTTAGCAGAAGTGGTATCCAAGGTGGCACTGGACTGCTCAATACGCTGAAGGTGACCAGCCACACCTGGGCTGAAAAGATCGGTGCCCAGGAAAGGCACATCAGCTAGTCTGTGCTGAGTATCTGCTGGGAAAGAGGAGAGTCTCAGCCAAGCCCTGCAGCGAGAGGCAGCTGTGGCTGCCTACAAGCGGGCACAAGAGTCCCCAATATCCAGGGCCATCTGGAGCTGCTGTTTGGCAACAGCCGGCCCTGGTCCCGGGAGTTGCTCGACCATAGCCTGCATGTCCATGGGGAGATGTGAGAGGACTTCATCCAAATACCCCAAGAGGGCATGGGAGAAGTGTGCCATGATGACGGCTGAACTTGCCTGACGGAGGCCTAAAGACGAGGCCGCACAGACCTTCAAAGCCGAATGATCTAAGTTTTTGGATTCCTTCTCGGGGAAGTCGACCAGTGTCGGAAGAACTGCCAGTACGCCTGAACACAGAGGCGGTCACCAGGTTCTTGGCCGAAGGGTGCTCTGTGAACCCCGCAAGGGACCCCATGGGCACCACATACTTGCAGGCCATGTGGGCAGATGGAGCTGGACAGGAGGCAGGGTGCTGCCAAAGTTCTAAGACAGGGCAAACTATGGCCTCAGCCACAGGAAAGGCCTCCATCAGGGTATCCCCTCTCTTGAGGATGTCCGTGACAGGGTATTCCGCCTTTTTCTGGACAGGCTTCAGGGGCATCCCCGTAGACTCAGAGATGAGGCGAAGAATGCCCTGAAAGGACGAAGGACCTTCCTCTGTCTCTATCCCACCAGCCGATTCATCATCACTGGAATGAGAATGTAGGCCTGTCTCATCTGAATCTGAGGAATGCAGATACAACGGTCGCGCCCAGGTCACCTTCGACTTGCCGAGGGCGGTCTGGGGTGACGGTGACTGAAAGACGCTGGGGAAGCCCGGTGTCTGGTCTAGCTTCCTTAGAAGGAGCCCCTCCCACAGGCTGCTTGGGCAGTGGTTCCACCATGTTTGGTGAAGAGACCAATGTACACCAAATCGGAGGTTTCGCCAGCTCCACGGGTGGGGGAACCAACTGAATCGGCTCCGAATGAGTCGGCTTTGGCCCAGGAAGCGAAAACCTAGTAATGGCCCGGGTAGAAGCCGGGGTCGGCTTATGACTGGTCAAAATCAGCTGTTGCCACATGAGGTCCTCGTAGCGCCATCTGAGTTTCCACTGGAGCCTCTCCTCTTCCAAGGAGGATGAGGACGACCGATGGTGTCGCCTCTTTTTCCAGCGCTTGTGGTTCTTCCTCGGGCCTGTCAGTCGAGGGGGTCCTGGACCTCGATCGAGATCGGCCAGGCCAGGCTGATTCGGTCACTCGGGAGACACTGGCGGGACCGGAGATTTCCCAGGGTCGGGGACCACTTCCTTGACAGGATTCCCAGTGGGCTGGGTCTCCTCGTCGGGGAAAGCAAGGACCAGAGTCCAAGTGAGAGAGTCGCTGACCGGAGTCGGTGACAAGGGGTCGAGGATTATTTCCACCTCATTGATAGACCCTTCAGTTGACCAGCCAGACGACAAAGCCAAAAAGCCAACGGATGAAAAAGCAATTTCAACTGAGGTTGAGACTTCCGGTTCCTGGGACTGAGATCTCGCCTGATCCCAAGAACGTCTTTGCTGAGACGACTACCAAAGGTTCCCTGTACACACAAATCCATAATAAAATGGCTCAATTATTTGTGCAAAAGTATTTATTAAATTTAAAAAGAAAACAGTGTGAACTTAATTGCCTGACATGTTTTGAACCCCGCAATGGTTCTTTTTCAAAGGCTGAGATGAAGATGATCCCGGGTCCTTTTCCCGTTTACGGGACCGAGAGGAGTGCATGCCTGCAAGACTCTCTCCCTTAGTCGGGAGAGGCTGGCACAACTCTCGGAAAGAACCCGAGAAAGTGGAGCCCAGGTTGAGCAGAACAAAGAAGCTCCAAGAGGAAGATTCTGCGGCATGAGCCGCTTTCTCCTCGAAGGCTTGCATGCATTCCAATTGCTCGGCGGTTTCCACGGCTGTGGAAACCGCCCACCGAGCCTCCTTTGATTTCACCAGAGAATTCTGTTTTTCTGGTCTCCCCAACTTCAGGCATGCAAGACAGTCATTGAGAACGTTACAGTGAAATGCAAGACAAAAATCGCACTTCGAGGTGTCATGGTCGACACCCAAACAAGACGCACGCGGTGTGGGGATCGGTGCGTGACATCTTCTGGCTGCACGAACACTGGCGAAATCCGGGGGAAGACTTTTCGAAATAACTGAAAGTTCTGAAGCCAGGGCCTACAAAATGCGGGAGCACGAAGGAGGCAACCTGAATCTTCCAGCGGAAAGGAAGATCTGACATCATGGGGAGGAGCCGAGGGATATACCACCCGGGTGGGTGGGAGGAGCCAGCTTGAAGACCTTCCGCGATCCTTAAAGGGAAAAAGGACATGCCAAGAAGATCTGCCAAGAAGTGTGCATGAACAACATATCCACAATCCTAGAACAGCCATTCAATGCCTTTTGCTATAACTTTCTGAAGAGTTCAATAAACAGACAAATGCCTGTGAAAAATCAAGTTTAGTCTGTTGGGATTGGTCCTATTAAAATGATCAATATGGATACCATTATGTACTCTACAAGTCACACAATGTCACTCATCTCATTTCAGTGCGTGGAGAATGGTAGCTAAGGCCGAAGACTATCTACTGTGCAATAGTAAATCAATGAGCTGCTTATTCTATACACCAAATAAAGTACAACATACATGTTTACTATAAAATGCAAATATTTGCCTGTAAATAATTCTAAATGTTTACCTTAGGGACTTCCTTGTCTTCTATGTTGACAAGTCCAAGGAAGACATTCTGGAGTTTGATAAGGTAGGGTTCAGGATAAACAGTCCAGTCTTCCCAAGCTCTAAAGCATGCCATTACCCTTTGCTAAAAGAACATATTAGAAAAAAATATTATAAACTCATTCTGAAACTACAATTAAACTACATTTATTTTAATATGGGCTTGTAGAAACAGTTATTTCTCAGTAGCCGTAACAGGGGCAAGATTTTTTTTTTCATTAATGAAAACAAGGCACAGCTGGTCCAGTAAAAACAAATTAAAAATTGGGACTGTTTTAATCTCTTGAAATCTGGTTGTAAAATACTGTGGCTGTCAGAACCATGCAGGAATCACACTAAATTCTATATGACACTGCTGATTCTGAATGGGAAAACAAATAACTTACTACTCTGCAGCCTTCACTAATGGCGGTGGCGCACGCAAGGAAATAAAACCAATACAAACAAAAGGTCAAAACTTGGAAACGTAAGGCAAGCCAGCACACCAGACCAAACAGGTTCCCACGGAAAGTGTGTTATAACAAAAAACAAATTCTCTTTTTAGCCGCAAAGTGTCAATGCACTGTAAGTGGCAGTTTCTGGATGAAGAAGTTTATATTGTACCAATGTAATGAAGTCCTTAATTAAACTGGACGATTTATTTTAAATTGGTTTAAAATGGTTAAATACTGTGTCATATTTAATCACGTATCCATCCCTGTGAGCCTCTCTGACTGGGTGTGCTAGCATGGCTTATCTGTGTCTTCAGAAAAAAACAATGTTCCTTTCAATTGGAATTCAGTGGTGTTGCATTATCTTTGTTCAGCAGAATTTTATTTTGACAAGCCCCGTTGTGTTAGTAGAGCAATAACTGCATTAAAGTTGACCATTTTTCTTTCAGTCTATACTTTAAGAGCTCCTGACCCCTCAGAGAAAACTCTGAAAAACATAATAATTGGGTACAACGCAGCTTGCATTCCATATACAGTATAGTTTACATATTTCTCTTCCCCATTATTTATTACTGAGTAAATTTGTATGAATACATGATGGTTATCCCTTAGAGTTTATCTGCCTATATAGCTTACTCCCCACTTCAAATCATAATCCTGTGTTGTGACATCATAATCTATTGCCATGGGAGTAACTGTAATGTCACAAGCAGTACATTATGATCTCAGGTACGGAGAAGGCAACAGGAATAGATGAACTCTTCAGGAGCAAAGATCCTGTTTTCATACAAATTTCATCAATAATAAATAATGGGGATGAAGAATATAAAACTAATGTGAAATACAACTTGAACTCTGTTTAAATATTGTGTTTTGTTAAAGTTCTCCCCGATGGTGTCAGCTGTTCTTTAAAAATATAAATGCACACAAGCTTGTAACACATAACAGGGTGTGCGATAATGCTCTGATATACACACGCCCTCAAGTGTGTTGTGAAGCACGAGGCACAGTGCATACCCTGAAGTCGGTTATCACACTTATAAAATGGGCACAATAATTTATATACTGGTGAAAAACACATTAAAAAAGTTTAGGTGTGCAGTTGTTGGTGACCAATGCACGATCATTTGATAGGTTTGCACCAATCACAAACTGCTGCGCTATATGTTTAGTTCACAGTTCATTTATTTGAATTAAGTGCCAAAGAGCGAACATATATTAAAACTTACAAGTCCATATGAAAGCTGTTAGCTGGACGTACTGCGGTCCTTTTGCCCAATGGCTATGGGCTTCGTCAGAGGTGATGCAACAATAGTAAAGGCCTCCTTTTAAACTCCACTCTTAAAGTGACAGTATATACCGCATGAACAAAGTGCAATAATTAAAGTGCCAGAGAGAAAATGTAAACTGGGTGCTCGAATCCACACCAGACACATACTTAATTAAAATGAATTTTTACTCCTCTTTTTTCTCTTTTTGATAAAAAAAAAATACTACAAATTATGAAGTTGGTACATGTACGTACCAGGCACTTACTCAATTTGATTAAATCAAATCCTCTGAAGTGGTGTGTACCCTTACTATAAATATTACATATATGACTTTTTAAATCATTAGCTGAAAACTGCAGGAACATAACACAGAAACAGAATCTGACGACAGATAATGATTGCTTGACCCATCCAGTCTGCCCGTGTATTCATTTATTCTAAGCACAGTATGTAAACTGATGCATATCATAAATTAAAAACTCCTAAGCCAGGGCCGGCTCGTTGGCGCAACGGTTGGATTTCCCGCTGCGATGCCAGCAACCTGGGTTCAGGAGCAGATTTGGGTCATTGGAGGGCCAGCTGGGGGAGAGTGGCTTGAGCATCCTATGACAGCTTGCCCTCTCAGGGGGAAGGGGGGGCCAATGCAGAGGCTCAGGGTACTACAAGCCCCATTGGGGAAGGGTGGCCAAGAGTACGCAGTGGACATCGGCGTGTTGTGTCATGACGTCAAGGTCTACTTGGCGTATGGGGAGAAAACCAGTGGAAGACGCCTGCCAGCGCTGGGAAGACAGGCTGCTTGGAGCGTGCCTCCGATGTGCCCCAGCTCACCCAGCCACCTCTGGACCGATGAGAAAAGTGAGTAGCTCGGGGTGTTGGGGCACACCTTGTCCCTGCTTGGGGGATAAAACCAAAGCTCCATGGGGCCTGGAGGTAGGTGTGGGCAGAGCGGGAGGCAGGATGACTCCCTGGCAGCCCCGAAAGGTTGGGGCTGGCAGGACAGGAGGAATACAAATTGCAATTTTAAAAAACAAAACTTCTAAACTATATATATATATATATATTAAAGGAATCAAAATGGACCCATGGGCACAGCAGTCTGCCCTGGGTCTCCTTGCTTTAGGTGCATTTTTTTTTCCTATCCTTGTATTCAATTTAATTGGCACTTTAGCATGGTCCTGGTACGTCCCTGTTCCTGTAATTACTCCCACTAGCTTGCACAGGTGACACAAGTTTCTTTTTTAAATATCTAAAAATGAGACTGGACGACAGTACTCGTTGGTAACTGATGTACTGAGTGCCTATATGAGTGAAGTGCTGCATATCCTGATACAGTTTAATAATGGTCATCTTTCCTTTTTTGCTAAAGCGCCATTTTTCCTTGTGCACAATATAAAAAATGGAAATGGGGACCAAAAGACGAACTGGGCAGCGAGACCGCATCCATCGGCTTTGCCAATAACATATTCCTTGAAGTTGTTGGTGGTAACCCTCTTCTGACCAGAGACACAGTGGTAATGGAAGACAGTGCAGTAATGGATGAAAAAAGTGCTTATAGACAACTCGAGAATCTGGTTCTTAAAGGATGCTGCATGTACTGACATCGAGTAACACTGGAAGCCTACCTGAAGGTGAACTGTATTCCTAGGGGTTTAAGAATTTTAAAGAAATTAGCATATGGAACAGATGATGAATCATTCATGAAAGGGTAGCATGAAATTACGGAGGAGGCACTGCTGAAATCTATGAGGTTCACTCTAGGAAAGGCTTTACCAGTCTGAGAGGCTATTTACTGCAAGGGACATTAAAAATAGAGAGGACATTCTAAAATAACTCACTATGAAATAGGATATGGACAAGTACAGAGAAATGTCATATTGTTAGATGCTATGACAAACAGGTTAAAAGTGGCAAAAAGAAAAAAGTTTGTGATGAAAATCGCTACAGACTCAGAGTGTGTACGTAACTGGCAAGAACATGAAAACACAAACGTACAGCCAAAGTTAATTTTAGAAAACCAGAATGAACAGCAGACTACTAAAGGCACTAATGTTATGGACTATACAACAGGATATGGAAGAGTTCTGACAATATTTTTTTTTTTTTTTTTGAGAGGTCCCCGAGAAGAGGCAACAAAACCATAAGAGATGCAGCAAAATAAAGACCGGTTTCCAGTAGCCTTATTACCAGCAAGGAGGAAATCATGGTGCTGGGGAGATTAGAGCAAAAATGAGATGGAATTAAACAATTTTACAGTACAGTAAGGCCAAAATAACAGACTCATCGGTTGTGAATGTATCAAAACAGGCCTCTCAGACCACAGGAGTAGCCTATTTTACATAAAACACTCCCGTTTGCAATGAGCACAAATACTGATAACTGATGGACATACCCAGTTACGTGGCAGAGACTGAAAGACAATTGGCCGATGCACTATTTTATGAAAGACTATCTGGTAATAACACTAAAATTTACAAAATGCATATTAATAGTGTATTAGAAGAAGGTGTTTTTAATGGCTACTTAACAGATTAGTAATGAAAAGCACTGAAAGTTGAATATCCCGTGGTCATAGAAACATGGACCTTGACGGCAGATAAGGACTGCTTGGTCCACCTAGTCTGCCCATTTCCCTACCTAGAGGATAAGTTGCAGATCCGATTTAACCAACAGCCCATTTCTTTCTACCCCTCACAAAAACTGCCTTATGTCTGTCCCATGCATTCTTGAATTCTCCCACAGTTTTAGACTCCACAACCTCCTCAGAAAGGCTGTTCCATGCATCCACCACCCTCTCTGTGAAAAAAAATACTTCCTCACATTGCCCCTGAGCCGTCCCCCCTCTATCTTCAAATTGTGTCCCCTTGTTCTTTTTTTTTTTACTCTTTTTATCGCCTCTGGAGTCGGAACTCTCTCAGGCCTCACCACTGGCTGGTACTACTCTACCGCCCACTGTGAGCCCCGCCATCCTCAAGGATGTTACTGTTCCTCCCCCAAGCCCCCCCCGGAGGACATAGGGCCCGAGGAGAAAGAAGGGGCGGTGGAGGGGCTCCAGTGTTGGGAGTGTGGTAGCGTGGCTCAGTGCGGGCCATCGCCTATCTGGCCCAGAGGGTTTTTCCCCTGTAGTGTTTACACCCCCCCCCCGACATGGGACATGCAATGCCGTCCTAGCCCTAGACATGGGTGCTCCCACCCACGTCCGGAAGAGAGGCGCCCGATGTCTACCCCTTCACTAAACCCCGTGTTTGTAGCAGTGCCACCAGTCTCCACCGGGCGCCGCTGCCACACCGGGTTACCCCATAATCCCTCCACGAGAGAGGAGAGCAGTTCTGCAGATGGCTCAATCCTCCCTCTCCCCTGCCGACCCCTGGTGGACGGGGCTCGTTCCCAAACCCGGGTCACTGGTGTAGCGTGAGGTGTGGCGTCCAGCGCCTCAACCCTCAGCACCATCGGGGCCGGCTGTGTCCTCTTGTTCTTGCACATCTCTTTTTCTGAAAGATGCTACCCTCTTGGACTTTGTTGATTTCACTGAGGTACTTAAACGTTTCTATCATGCCCCCCCCTTCCTCAAGGGTATACATATTAAGCTCCTTTAGTCTCTCCCCATATGGCTTCTCTTGCAGACCCTGCACCATTTTAGTTGCCCTCCTCTGAACTGCCTCCATCCTGTCTATGTCCTTGCGGAGATAGAGTCTCCAGAACGGGACGCAGTACTCCAGATGGGGTCTTATCAACTGTCTGTACAGGGGGATAACAACTTCCCATTTTCTGCTGGTGATGCCTCTCCCTATACATCCCAGTACCCCCCCCCAGCCCTCCCTATCGCCTTCTCACATTCCTTGCCAACCTTAAGGTCATCTGATATGATTACCCCCAGGCCCCTTTCTATTTTTGTTGTTGTTACTACCCCCATTGTGTAATCTTCCAATAGGTTTTTGTTTCCCAGGTGCATTATTCTGCACTTCTTTTCATTGAATCCAAGCTGCCATACTTCTGACCATTCCTCCAACCTTGCCAGGTCCCTTCTCATCCTTTCCACGCCTCCTTGTGTATCAACCCTGTTGCAGACCTTTGTGTCATCTGCAAAGAGGCATACTTTTCCTTCCAGTCCCTCTGCAATGTCATTTATAAAGACATTAAAAAGGACTGGACCCAGTACTGAACCCTGCGGTACCCAACTAGTAACCCCTCTTTCTTCAGAGTGGACTCCATTTACAATTACTTTCTGTGTCCTGTTGTCCGGCCAATATTTTACCCAGGCTACCACCCTGGGACCCACTCCCAGGCTGGTTGATTTGACTATTAATCTTTTGTGTGGGACTGCGTCAAATGCCTTGCTAAAGTCTAGGTAGGCCATGTACACAGCCCCTCCCTGGTCTACTACTTTGATCACCCAGTCAAAGAAATCGATCAGATTCATCTGATATGACCTTCCCGCTGTGAACCCATGCTGCCTTGGGTCCTGTGCCTCACTAACCTCTAGGTACTCAACAATTCTTTCCTTCAGAAGTGATTCCATCACTTTCCCTACCACAGAGGTCAAACTGACAGGTCTGTAGTTTCCTGCCTCTGTCTTGGTCCCACTTTTGTGATGGGGAATCACATCTGCTTTCCTCCAGTCCTCAGGTACCACACCATCCTCCCATGATTTGTTAAAAAGGGTAGTCAGTGGTGTCACTAGTGCTCTGCTTAATTCTTTTAGAACTCTGGGGTAAATTCCATCTGGCCCCATTGCTTTGTCCACCTTCAGTTTTAGGAGTTCTTTCAGAATCCTTTCTTCTGTGAAAGGACTGGGTCGATCCCCTATCCAGAGTGCTTCTGTTAAATGGATTAGAGCACGTCCCCACCTCCTCTTCTGTGAATACTGAACAGAAGTATTCATCCAGTATCCCTGCTTTTTCACTGTCCCTCTCTGCCCACCTACCGTTTATTATATTCAGCCTCACTATCCCTCCCTTTGTCTTACTACGCTCCCTGATATACCTATAAAAGGTTTTATCCCTCTTCTTAAATGAGTTGGCTAGCTTTTCCTCAGTTTGGGCCTTTGCTATTCTGACTACCCTCCCTGCTTCCTTCTGCCTTAACTGGTACAGCTCTCTGTCCTGTTCCTTCTGTGTTTCCTTATACTTCCTAAATGCTATCTTTTTCTACCTAACCTTCACCGACACCTCTTTTGAGAACCATAGTGGCTTTTTCTTTTGTTTTGATTTGTTTATTTGCCTCACACAAAGGCTTGTTGCCTCTGTGATGGCAGTTTTGATATTTCCCCATTGTTGCTCCACCAATCCTTCTAGTCTGTTTGCTAGTGCTTTTCTAAGGCACTCTCCCATCTTGCCAAAGTCAGCCCTCCTGAAGTCCAGAACCCTCACTTTTGTATGGCTTGACTCTGTAACTGAGTTTATCGTGAACCACACTGTTTGGTGGTCACTTGTTCCCAAATGGATACCCACTTCTAGATGTGAGATCCTCTCACTGTCCCCATTTGAAACTACGAGGTCTAAGATTGCTCCCTCACGAGTAGGTTCCAAAACTAGCTGTCTGAGGCATGCCACCTGAAGGGCATCGAGAATGGCCCTGCTTTTGGATGTGGCTGCAGCAAAGGTGCTCCAGTTAACATCTGGCATATTAACCCTTAGGCTGCTGTTGACAGGATAACTTGTCCTAAAAACCTATACATTCTAAATCTTCTGGCAGCCTAAAGGTTAAGGTCTCCCATCAACAGTATCTCCTCTTTCTCTGCCATCCTAAGAATGCCTTCTATCATATCCCTATCCATTCCCTCCCTGACATGGGGGTCTGTATACAACCTCTGTGCGGATTGTGTTGCCATTTCCAGTCTTTAAAGTGACCCACAGTGCCTCTCTCCTCCCCGTTTACTCTCTTGTTCAGTTGCTTTTATCCTTCCCTTACATAGAGAACTACTCCTCCCCCTCTTCGCCCCTCCCTGTCTCTCCTGTAGGTTGTGTACCCTGGTATGATAACATCCCGGTCATGGTTCTCTGTGTACCATGTTTCTGTGACTGCTACGATATCCAGGCAACCCTCTTCCATCAAGGCCACCAGTTCAGGCGCTTGCTGCCCAGACTACGGGCGCTGGTGCTCATTACCCTCCATTTCTTGATGGTCCTCACCCAATACACGCTACCGCAACTTCATAAACATCTGTCAGACCCACCCTGTAGACCTAGAATATCTGGCATCGGGTGGATCAATAAAACATTATCAGATTTTGTAGATGGCTTCTTGCAACCCTGTGTTTAAGTCCCTCCCATCATACATTAGGGACACAACGGAGACAATAGATATAGTGGAAAGTGTGAATATGGGGGACTGGATGTTTGCCACCCTGGATGTGGAAAGTTTGTATGCCAATACTCCACACCACAGTATGACTTTGATGCCACTGGCTTCTACTTAGAAGGGACAACTGATCACAGAGTTCCGACTCACTTTCTAATATCTGTAACTAGACTGGCGTTGGAAAGCAATATGTTTATTTTTCAGGGGGAGATACTACAGGCAGAGAAAGGGGCTTGTCATGGGTGCCATAATGGTGCTAGTTTCGCAAATTTGTATATGGGATACTGGGAATCACAGTACCTTTACAGCAGTGCCAATAATCCATTATTTTCGTCTTTGGGTTTGTGGTGCCCGCTATATTGATGATATAGTTATAATTTGGAGGAGTACTAAACATCAATTCAGGAGCTTTGTTGACAAATCCAAATCTTCATTTTAAAGCCACAGTAGACAGGGAACAGATAGTATTTGTTAATATACAAGGCAGGAAAGGGAAATATTGAAACTACACTGTCTAAAAACTACAGATCGGAATAGCCTCCTTTCAGCAAATAATTGTTGTTATCCTAATATCACATGAAACATTCCAAAGGGTCAGATAATCAGAACCCTCAGGAACTGTACAAGTCACGATGAATTTCAGAAAAAGAGGGCAGAAAAATTTCGGCAGAAGGGATACAGCCCTAGTGTTATCCATAATGCAGTCCAGCAAGTGGAAAGAATTCCAAGGGTTGGTACTCTGATCCCAAAACAAAGATAGCAACAAGATTTTAATACTCACTGTGTACTTGTAACCACCTATAGTGATATGGTAGCAGATGTCTGAGACATCACTACACTAAACTGGGGCATCTTAAAAATTGACAATTTTAGACATTTAGTTAAAGATGGTCCACAGTTTGTACACAGACAACCAAAAGCCATTAAAAGATCACGTTGTTACAAGCTTTTTGCTACTACAAAAACCAGTTGCCAGTTCTTGGCTTGCCTCGCTCCCAGTAGGGTCACACTTGTGTAGTAGATGCAAATATTGTCCTTTTGTGAAGCATACCAATATATTTGAAAACCCTAACAATATAATTGAGACCTTCCACATAAACATTATATGAATTGTAACACAATGGGTGTAGTCTATTTATTGGAATGCAGATGTGGTGCTTGTTATGTGGGGCACACTACCCCCCAAACAATACACCATTGTAAAACATGTTAAGAATGTGTGTGTGTGTGTGGGGGGGGCACATCATGTGACATCTACGACCATTTTAAAAATAACAATGGTATCATGAGGTGGAGGACTAGAGAGCCTGACTGGACGCTGTGACAGATACTGGATTTTTAGATTGGGGGCTAGGGAAGGATATGGCCTCAGTGACAACATTGATTTGGCTGCTTTTCTTGAATAGTTCTATGCCTGGTCTCCAAAATGAATGTAGGTATACGTTTTTAATTTTTCAACACAGAATGACTAGGTCTGAAAAGAGACCAAGGAGCTGTTACAGCAATAGGACACTGCCATCAAAAATCTATTTGTATAGGGATAACGTGCAATAAATAATTATGTAAAAATACTGATACTGTCTTTGTTAAAAAAATATGGACATTAAATGATGGGGATCATTTTGATTCCTCTAATATTTATATAGATTAGGAGTTATTATGTGCATCAATTTACATACTGTGCTTTGAGTACATGGTTTTAAACATAGAAACATAGAATTTGACTGCAGATAAGGACCGCTTGGCCCACCCAGTCTTCCCATTTCCCTACCTACTGGAGAAGCTGCAGATCCTAGTTAACCAGCAGCCTACTTCTTCCTACTCCCACCCCCTAGAATGTCCTTATGACTGTCCCATGCATGCTTGAATTCCACCGCTGTTTTTGACTCCACAACCTCCTCCGGAAGGCCGTTCCATGCATCCACAACCCCTCTCTGTGAAGAATACTAGACATGATTATTGACAGTGTCGGGTAGATAAGGGGCCTATGGCCCACCCAGTCTGCCCATTTGAGCTTGTAAGTTCAGTTTGTTTTCCTAGAAGTCTGTTGCACCTACCCTGACCTCCAGAATTCCTTTATGTCTATCCCATGCATTCCTCAAATCCCATGATTGTTTCAGCCCCACCACTTCCTCTGGCAGGGTGTTCCACTTGTCCACCACCGGGTCTGTGAAGAAATTCTTTCTCATGTTTCTCCTGAATCGTCCTCCCTCCAACTTCATCCCATGCCCTCTAGTCCTGGAACATCTTTTTTCGCTTAAAATAGTGTTTTTCTGCACCCTGTTCCTCCCTGTAAGATACTTGTATGTCTTCTCCTTATACTTGTATCTTCCTTAAATTACCTCTGAGCCACCCCCCATCTTCAAATTGTGCCCCTTGTTCTTGCACACCTCTTTTTTGAAAGATGCTACCCTCTGGACTTTGTTGATTCCTTGAGGTACTTGAAAGTTTCTATCATGTCCCCCTCTCCCTCCTTTCCCCAAGGCTATACATATTAAGCTCCTTTAGTCTCTCTTCCTTATGTCTTCTGTTGCAGACCCTGCACCATTTTAGTTGCCCTCCTCTGGACAGCTTCCATCCTGTCTATGTCTTTTATGGATTGGGTCTCCAGAACTAAGCGTAGTACTCCAGATTAGGTCTGACCAGCTGTCTGTACACAGGGATAACAACTTCCTGTTTTCTACTGGTGATGCCTCTCCTATGCATCCCAGCATCCCCAGCCCTCCTTGCTGCCCTCTCACATTGCTTGCCCACCTTTAGGTCATCTGATAACTACCCCCAGGTCCCTTTCCATTTTGTTGTTGTTAGCATCTCACCCCATTGTACTACTCTCCCCTGGGTTTTTGTTTCCCAGGTGCATTACCTTGCACTTCAGCATTGAATCTAAGCTGCCACATACATTTGACCATTCCTCTAACCTTGCCAGTCCCTTCTCATCCTTTCCACCCCACCTTGGCCATCAACTCTGTTGCAGATCTTTTGTGTCATCTGCTAAGAGACATAATTTTCCTTCCAGTCCTTCTGCAATGTCGCTTTATAAAGACACTGAAGAGGGACCGGTCCTAATACTGAACTCCTGCGGTACCTCACTAGTAACCCCACTTTCTTCAGAGAGGACTCCATTTACTGTTACTCTCTGTGTCCTATTCTCCAGCCAATTCTTTACTTAGGCTGTCATCCTGGGACCCACTCCCAGGCTGCCTAACTTGTATATTAATCTTTTGTGAGGGACTGTGTCAAATGCCTTGCTAAAGTCTAGGTAGGCCATGTCCACAGCCCCTCCCTGATCTACTACTTTGGTCACCCAGTCAAAGAAATCTATCAGATTCGTCTGGCATGACCTTCCTGCTGTGAATTCATGCTGCCTTGATCTGTTTTCAGCTTATAATTCAAAATGTCATATATGTAATATTTATGGTGAGGGTACATACCACTTCAAAGGATTACACTTAATGAAATTAAAGTGCCCAGTACATACATGTACCAAGTTAATGTTTGTAATATTTTTTTTAACAAAAAGATAAAAAGAGGGGAAAAGTAGCAAAAATTGGTTTTAATGAATTAAGTACATGTCTGGTGTGGATTTGAGCACTCAGTTTACAATTACATTTTTTCTCTGGCACTTTAATTACTGCAATGTGCTCATGTGGTGTATTCTGTCATTAAGTGTGGAGTTAAAAAAAGAGGCTTTTACTACTGTTACATCACCTTTGATGAAGCCCAGTGTCACTGGGCAAAATGTCAGGTGACGCAGTGAATCCGGGGAGCAGCGTGCTTATGGACTTGTAAGTCTTACTATATGTTCACTCTTCGGCACTTGATTCAAATAAATGAGCTATAAGCTGAAAATTTAACACAACAGCTTATAGTGGCTCTCTTTGCTTTGGGTGTATTTTCCTAGCCTTGTATTCAGTTTGACTTGCACCTTAGCATGGTCACATTGCATCCCCGTTTCTGTAATTACTCACATCTCTCTAGCTCTCTACCACACACAAATACAAACATACATATACACACACATATTATGTACACCTATACAGATATACAGTGAAGCCCACCAGGATGAAGCGCAGTGCTGCAGAATTCTGCAGTAGAGTTACTGCAGCACACAATGAAGTTTCAATGGGAGTTAATCCCTTTTGTCATGCAGTAAACCTATCACACTGCACTTCATCCTGGTGGGCTTCACTGTAGACATGCATCATATACACTTGCACAGAATTAGTCTGAGGTGTCTTACAGAATAACAGAGTAATCTTATGATATTTATGCAAGAGGAAGACGACGATGACAAATTCAATAACAGACATCTCAAAATAACCCTATAAACAAAAAAAAAAGCTACTCATCATAGTAATGTTGTTTCTTGTTAAGGGATCCCTCACTGCGTTTACACTTTATGCAGTCATCTCGGTCGAGACTGACATCTCAGGAGACAGAACCTATGCAAACTGGAAAATAGGTTCAAACTCTGCATTGGTCTCCACTCTGGCCATTGCTCAGAGCTGTTTCCAAGTCAGTGTGGAGCAGAGGCTAGCTAATCTAGCTAAAAAGTTACCAACAAATTTTACATTTTTTTTAATAGAATTTTATCAAACAGCAGACAATTTGAAAGCAGACTTGAGAAAAAATCTGTCATATGAACCATAACAACAAACTTACGAACATATCTAGAAGCCAGCAGAAGAAGGTCACTTGGTCTATCTAGCCTGCTCTTACTGCAGGGTCTACAGCTTGAGCTACTGTCCCTGCTCCTTCCTCCCCACTCCTCCCATCGTCCCAACCCATGATTCTTACTTTCCCTGTATGATCATCCCACCCTCTCTTCAAGCTGCCCACTGTTTCAATGAGATCACCTCTTCCGGAAGCACATTCTAAGTGTCCACCACCCGCTCGTGAAGAACTGCTTCCTGACCTCCCTCCTAACCCCCCCCCCACTTAGGACTGCACCCCCTCATGTCATGGTTGCCATTCAGCTTAAAGAGACCCTCCTTATCCACCTTACTTATCCCTTTCAAGTACCTGAAGGTCCCAATCATGTCCACCCTCTCTCTCTCTCTCTCTCTCTCCCCTGTCCTCCAGGAAGTACATGTTCAGTGCCCTCAACCTCTCCTTATATGCCTTACCCTGATGACTTGCTATCATCTTTGTTGCCCTCCTCTGGACCTTCTCCAGCAGGTTAATGTCCTTTTTTGAGATGTGGCTACAGTACTGAACTCCATGCTCAAGATAAGGCATCACCAGTATCATATCAAATTTATTTAAAAGCGCTGTTCCAGGAGATCACAGCGCTAAACAATAAACAGTAAAATCACAAATACGAGTTAAATAGAATAAAATCAGGCAGTTAAAAATATTTAAAATGACAAAAAATGAAAATTACCTACAGTAATTATGTTCTTTCTGTTCTTCACCACATTCATCACATTTGGGTTCATGGCCGGAGGTCATGACCCATGAAGGACTCCTTTTTTTTTCTGGTAGGTGAAGCCGGCCTTTCATCGGTGCCGCCCTCGAGCCGGCGATTGTGTGGCACTTATGTGGTTGGCCATTAGACACCGTTGACTCCGCCTGCCTGCCAGTTCTGAGTCGCCAGAGAGGTAAGAGGAAGGGAGGGGAGGGTGAGAAAGGAAGTCAGGGAAAGGATAAAGGAAAAGATATAACACTAAAAGGAGAAATAATGACTGAGAGGACAGAAAGAGAGAAGTTGGGAACTAAAGGGTTTGGGAGGGGCCCTAATCTCTGGAAATAGAGGAGGGAGGTAGGGTGGGATAAAGAATTTAGAAGGTAGGAAGAGAGGGGAAAAGGTTAAACACATCCCAGACCCTGGTCCGTCTCCAGATTGTATAGGAATTGCAAGGAGACGCCAAAGGCTTCTTGCCAGAATTCAATGCACAGAATAGCTGGCAAAAACTCTATCTGAGCACAGTCGGCTATTCTGGAAGAAGGACAGGGCACAGAAAATTAACACCCTCTCCAGGAAATATTTTTGGTGAGAAAGGAAAAGGAATTTTTTTTGGGGGGGTAATAAAAGATAGTCTAAAGGACAAGGAAAAATAAGATGGACAGGAAAAAGGAGGAGAGAATGGAGGGCAACTACCAACTCCCATCCCACGGAGCGGAGCTAACGCACTGGAGAAGGAGTGCCCCCCATGTTGACCACTCTCCCCAGAACCTTATCACCCTATGTGCTCCTGTTCACCCCACTCCTAACAAGAAAGGAGGGGGGTGAGTTTGGGCACAGAGAGGGAGGTGGACCCAGAGACTGGGGCCTCAGGAGGATGGAGGGCGGGATTGTGATGAATGGTGAAGATGCACAGAAAGATCATAATTACGGTAAGCACGTCATTTTCATATCTTATCTGCATCAATCTTCACCATTCATCACATTTGGGTGAGTGCTGAGCCCCGAAGGGGTTTTCTTTACACCCTAAGGGACAAAGTCCCTTAGCTCTCAGTGGGTGACACACTAAGAGGGAGAACCTTCAGGGCCTGAGAGGCCCGAGAGTGGGGAGAGTGAGACGGGGACCCTCCCTGGAGGGGGAAGGAAGCTGCCCCGACAAATGCCATCTTGCTCAATGGGAGAAGAGATAGGTTCTCTGGTGAGTGGAGTTAATCACCCTATGACGGGCCAAGGGTGACAACCGGGAAAGACGCAGCCATGCCGTCTGCCTAGTTTAGATCGTTGTCCCTACGACCCTGGTAGCTAACTCATTGGCATCATAGGATGGCCTCGCTTGGTGCCTTGCTAGCTCCAGGCCACGTGCAGAGAGTGCAATGGCTTGTCTGGTTTGTTCTGTGTCAAGCAACGAGGCTAGGAGTTGACCTAGCCTGGACCACAAGAACCTGTCATAGGCTGCATAGTAGGCCTGATGTGCAGAAATAGAAAGCAACAACCGTGCCGAATAGAAAGCCCTCCTACCACAGAAGCCCAAATCTGAGGAATCTTGATCTGGGGGCCAGTCACGGTGGAGGGTGCGAAGACCATCAGGAGTGTCCAGCTGCATCAATCCAGACTAAGAATGAGGCATGGAACCTGGAGATTCCGGGGGAGGGGGTGCAATACTGCTGGCAGAGATCACTAGGGGCAGCAACTCCAGAGAAGGGCCTCTGCCAGGAACGCAACAATGCCTCCCGAAAATGAGCAGGCCAGGGGGGCACCACAAGGGTGGTAGAGGCTGAGGCCCTGTGCTAGACTATAGTAGGGCACCCGGTGCCATCCCTGCCAAATGGAGTGCCGCATTCCAAGACCACGCCCGAGCCAGTGGCAGTGCCCCCCACAGCACCGTGAGTGGTATCCGCGGAGGACACGGCCCCGGCCCGAACAGCAGCCCCAGAGTCAGAACCAGTCATGGTGCCGCGAGTGGCACCAAAGGCAGGAATGGCGCTGATGCGGCTCTGGACGGTGCCATTGGCACCGTGGGCGGCGCCACCGGCTCACGGCACTGCTGACGGCGCCAGGGCAGGGCGGCGCGACAGTGGAATCGAAGCCCCCATGATGTGCTTGCAGTATCGGCGCCATTCAGCAGCCCGCGATTGCAGGTGACAAACCAGCGCCCGACGATGGCTCCGTCAGAGCCCACAGTGCCGCGAACGACGCCGACCGACAGTGCCAACCCGGGCCTTGCGAACCGTGGGTCTGACACCGGGGGAGCCTTCACCCCCAAAGGGGCGATTGCCTTGGTGGTGCCTCCTGCCCACCCCTTGAACGGAGCGGGATGGGCCTCCTACACCGTGGAAGGAGCCTCGGCAATGGCCAGGCTGCTAAAAGCCGAGGCTCCCTCCTCCTTGGTCTGTGTAGAACTGGGAGGGGACCTGGAGGAAAGGCTGAGAGTATGTGGCTTGGCCCAACGAGTGCGCACCAGACCTCCGAAAGTCGGCGGAGCTCGCCCACTTTCCACGCGCGTTGTTCAATGACCCGGCGGTCCATGGAGAAACAGGCGTCGCACAAATCCATGTCGTGAAGCGGGCTAAGGCATGTAAGACAATGGTCGCACTGGTCGGTGACGGAAAATTTACGGCCACAAGGGCACCGTCGCATAGGGGCCGTCCCGTCTTCGAAGTCTTCTTGCCCTCCAACCCAGATATGACCTACGAGGAAAAAAACACCAAAAACAGACTCGACATCACCAAGAATAAAAATAAATGGAAAGATCTTACCAAGTGACATCAAGTAAGGCAACTAGAACCGGCAAAAAAGGAGCAGATGGACTGTGGCACAGTGGAATAATAGGCTGAGGACGAAACTGCATAGGCGGTAGGCCTCAAGTTCTGCAGAGCTTCTACACGAGGTGACCTCAACGGTGGGAGACGAAGAACTGGCAAGCAGGCGGAGCTGACAGCGCCTAATGGCCAACCCGTGAGCGCCACGCAATACATCGACCTCGAGGACAGCGCCGATGGTGCGTCGGCTCCACCTACCAAAAAAAAAAAAAAAGAGCTCCCGCGGGGTCATGACCTCCGGCCATGAACCCAAATGTTACGAATGGTGAAGACTGACAGAGAAGATAATGAAAATTACGTACCTACTGTAATTATGATCTTTCTGTGTATCTTCACCATTCATCACAATTGGGTTACTGTCCGGAGGGCTTGACCCTGCAGGAGCTTCTTTTTGGCGGGGGATGGGCGGAGTCGACGCAGCATCGGCACCGCCCTCGAGGCCGACGCAATGCGTGGTGCTCATGGGTTGGCCGTTATGTGCTGTCGACTCTGCCCTCTCGCCAGTTCTGAATCACTGGAGAGGTGAGGAAAAGGGATGGGAGGGTGGGACAAGGAAGTCCAAGGGACAGACAAAGGAAAAGATATATAAACCAAAAAGAGAAATAAACGACTGAGAGAACAGAAGAAGGAGGAGGAGGAAACTAAGGGGATTGTGTAGGGGCCCCAATCTCCGGAAATAGGCAAAAGGAGAGAGGAGGAATTTAGAGTAAGTTTGGGGGGGGTTAGCAACCATACCTGGACCTTGACTTTTTTCCAGATTGTACAAAAACTGCAAGGAGTAGCCAAAGGCTCAATGACAGAATTCAAAGCACAGAATTAATGGCAATACTCCAAAAGGCAGAAAACGGTTATTCTGGAAGAAAGATAAGACACAGGGATTCTCCCCCACTCAGGGAAAGGATTTTTGGTGTAAGAAAAATTTGTTTTTTTTTTTAATTAAGGAAGGACATGTCCAATGGACAAAGAAAATTAAGGACTGATGGGAACAAAGGTGGAGTAGAGAATGGAGGGCGACTGCCAACTCCCACCCCACAAGGGTGGGGCTAAAGCACTGAAGAAGGAGTGTCCCTCACGCTGACCACTCTCCCCTTAGAAATATAATCCCCCTATCTGCCCCTGTTTATCCAACTCCTGACAAAGAAAGGAGGGGGGCAAGGGAGGGCAAAGAGAGGGAGGGGGACCCAGAGACTGAGGCCCCAGGGGGATGGCGGGCGGGATTGTGATGAATGGTGAAGATACACAGAAAGCTCATAATTACGGTAGGTATGTAATTTTCATATCTTATCTGTGGCAATCTTCACCATTCTTCATTGTATTAATAAACACATAAAAAGTAATAGCAGTAAGGTCCTGCTCCCCTTGTATTCCTCACTCGTCACCTGGAGTACTGTGTCCAGTTTTGGGCACCAGGAGATAAGGGTGCTATTAATGCCCTAGAGCGAGTCCAGAGAAGGGCAACTAAAAAAATGGATGAAGTACGTGGATTAGAATATGATGATAGACTCCTAAAACTTGAACTTTATAGTCTGGAATATCGTAGATTGAGGGGAGATCTATGTTTAGTGTATCGTGCCTTACAAGATGATAGTTTGTGGGATACCATGGGATTGGTCTTTAGAGAGGTGGTTTATGAAACCAAGGCTCATCCGTTACAATTAATGGTAGAACGCTGCAGAACAAAACAGAGAAGTTCATGGTTCTCAGAGTGTCTAGAATATGGAATGACCTACCACTTGTAGTAGTGGCCAGTGAAAGTATGCATTTATTCAAAAACCAGTTGGATGCTTTCTTGTGTACAAACTTAATTAAGGGGTATAATTAATAAACTGGCGAGCAATATGGACCACGGTCTTTTGGCTCTGTTTAACCTATGAAACCATTCATCACTTTTGGGTGCATGCCGAGCCCCCCGAAGGGGGTCTTAACTCT
The DNA here is from genome assembly GCA_016271365.2 of Neoceratodus forsteri. Classification (NCBI taxonomy): domain Eukaryota; kingdom Metazoa; phylum Chordata; order Ceratodontiformes; family Ceratodontidae; genus Neoceratodus; species Neoceratodus forsteri. The sequence continues at coordinate 306,328,267 of CM028137.1, forward strand.
AAAGGACAGAGTCCCTTAGCTCTCAGTGGGTAACTCACTAAGAGGGAGAACCTTCAGGTCCTGGGGAGGCCCGAGAGTGGGGAGAGTGAGAAGGGGACCCCACTGGAGGGGGAAGGAAGCTGCCCCGACAAACACCATCTCGCTCTACAGGAGAAGAGATAGGTTCTCTGGTGAGCGGAGTTAATTACCCTACGCCAGGCCAAGGGTGACAACCGGGAAAGACATAGCCATGCCACCCGCCTAGTGCAGATCGCTGTCCCTATGACCCTGGTAGCTACCTCGCTGGCATCGTACGATCCCCTCGCTTGGTTCAATGCTAGCTCCAGGCCACGTGCAGAAAGTGCGATGGCTTGTCTGGTTTGCTCCATGTCAGGCAAAGAGGCTAGGAGCTGACCCAGCCTGGACCACAAGAACCTATCATAGGATGCATAGTGGGCCTGATGTGCTGCGATGGAGAGCAGCAACTGTGCTGAGTAGAACGTCCTCCTCTCCCAGAAGTCAAAATCCAAGGAATCTTGATCTGGGGGTCAGTCACGGTGGAGGGCGCAAAGCCCATCAGGAGTGTTCAGTTGCATCAATCCAGACTGAGGATGAGACATGGAACCTGGAGACTCTGGGGGGGGGGGGCGAGCAATACCACTGGCAGAGATCCCTAGGGGCAGGAACTCCAGAGAAGGGCCTCTGCCAGGAATGCAAGGATGCCTCCCGAACAGGAGCAGGCCACGGGGGCACCACAAGGGTGTCCTCGCTGAAGTCACCTAGAAAGGCGTGCGCAGAGTGCTCTGGATTGCTTTGAGTGGGAGGGTGATGTGCAGGTCCTCCAACATCCTCATGAGGAGTCGCTGATACTCCACAAGATCAGCAGCTGGGGAGATGTGGACAGAAGGCTCCTCTCCTCCAGAAGAGTAGGATGAGGAGTTAGAGGACATCAACTGCTCAGAGGGTGGCTGCTTGGGGGGAGGTTGAAAAACATGTCTGTCCATTGCCCTGACATAAGCGGGGAATCGAGCAGCCACGGCCCTGAACTGCTCCCAGGAGAGAGGCCCGCTAGGACCAAGGATGCCTGGGAGCGCCGGAGAATGTGGCAGAAGGATGGGGCAGAGCCGACAAGAGAAATCGACTGACCTCCACCTGGGCTAGGGAGCGTACCAGGAGCACCAGCAGAAGAAGGTGCTCTGGAAGACACCACAGCCGACAGCTGAACAACCATTTCAGAAGTGCCTTGGCTGCACCTGGAAGAATCCCCCGTGAGGTGACCGGGGCCATGTAGGTCCAGAAGTACAGTCCCCTACCTCCAAAGAACAGGGCCTTCTCAAAGAAACCGAAGGGGAAGAGTGGAGATCCGAGGTACGGCTTCACCCAGAGCCCGGGTGGGCTCCAGAAAAAGGTTGCCGCACATAGCCCATGCCCCTCGACCCCTCAGAATCCGAGAGTGCCCTTCTCCTCGAGAGAGCCAGCCTAGGCAACTGGCAGCCCTGAAGGAGCTATCCAGGGCGCAGCATCCACCCCTCCCATGGGTGCTGTGATCGGCCTTAAAGTTGGATGATCTAGACACACCACCTGAGGGGGTACCACCACTGAGGGGTCAGAGAACCCTCCGAGGCCGGGCTGCAGTGCAATGGTGGCCTGCACCGCTGCCTGCTGGTCAGAACCCATGACCCCAGCCCCGACAGTCCCTGCCCGCTTCTCAGAGGACGGCTGACTCTGGCTTGTTGAGGACAATACGAGGGTGCCATGCCAGCAGCTAACTCCAAGGAGCCAGACTGCCCGTCTAACTCAGAGTCCTACTCCTCCTCCGAAGAGGTGGAGACCGAAGCCCTGTGCCAAACAGCCATCCCGACCAAATAGGGTACCAGAAACAGAGACCAACCCGAGTCGGTGCCACTATCGCCACAGCACCATGACAGTAGGCAGAAAGACACGGCTCAATCAGGACAGCAGTCTCCGAGGCCAGGGAATCTGACAAGGCGTCCCACTCTCTCAAGGACAGAGACGCACCCGACAGCGCTGGCCGAGGTCAGAGATCCCCAGGGCGCCATCCCGTCCCATGGTGCCGCTTGACAGAGATGGCACGGATGATGGCTCCAATGGTGCTCTCGGCGCCGATATCCAAAACCCCCACGGCACCGTGTCCACGTCCGGAGCTGCGAATGGTCCTGGAACTGGACAGCGCCGTGCTCAACCTCGGCACCACGGTGAGAAAAAGTCAGAGACAGCACCATAGAACCTCCCACGGTGCTGCTAGCACCATCGGCTCCGCAAACGACGCAGAGCGACTGACCCGTACCAACGATGGCTTCATCAGGACCCACAGCGTTGCGAACGGCACTGAGGTCTGAAACGGCACCGACAGACGGCGTCGACCCGGGCCTTCCGAGCCGTGGGTCCGACACCTGGGGAGCCTTCGTTCTCAAAGGGGCGACTGCCAAAGTGGTGCCTCCCGACCGTCCCCCGGAGGGAACAGACTGGGCTTCCTGCACCACGGGAGAAGCCTCGGCTAGGCTATGAGAGACCGAGGCTCCCTCCTCCTTCTCAGTCCATATAGAACCGGGAGGGGACCTGGAGGAAAGGCAGCGAGAACACGGCTTGGCCTGACGAGTGTCATCGACCCAGGCGTCGGTGGAGCTACCCTTTTCCACATGCGTTACTCGATGACCCTGGCGGTCCATGGAAAAACAGGCATTGCACAAATCCATGTCGTGAAGCAGGCCAAGACACGTAAGGCAACGGTCATGCTGGTCCGTGATGGAGTATTTTCGGTCGTATGGGGGACCGTCCCATCTTAGAAGTATTCTTGCCCTCCGACCGAGACATGACCGACAGAGATAAAAACACCAAATAAGACTTGACATCGCAGAATAACAAAAATAATGGAAAGCTCTTACCAGGCGATGTCGAGTGTGGCTAACAGAACTGGCAGGAGGAAGCCAATGGACTTCGGTATGGAGGTATAGTCAACACGGACTAGAAAGATTGAACTGTGTAGCAGGTAGGCCTGAAAATTGCTCTTGAAGCATCCCACGAGGTGACCTCGACGGCGGGAGATGAAGAAATGGCAGGAGGGCGAAGTCGACAGCACATAAAGTACAGTTACGTAAGAACTTACCGTAACAGTAGATCTTCGAGAACAGCTCTTGCAGCAGGTTACACCATTAGGACTGAAGCCGCCAGGCGCCAGGACCCCACGGAAAATTCTAGCTAGCTAACTACAGCGGGGACCCCTGACGTCGGTCCCGCCCCGACCGTCAGGCTGGTACAAAGCAAGCGGTCCCGCTCAGGATTCCCTAGTTCTCTGCCGGAGACTTTGCTGCAGGCTGACATCAAAATGGAGACCTAGGATCAGCCGTCAGAAGACAGAAAGATAACAATTCCTGCTCAGAAAGACTGAGCCATGCTTCCTCCAAGGGGAAGGTGGGAGGAAGGTACCTGCTGCAAGAGCTGTTCTCGAAGATCTACTGTTACGTAAGTTCTTACGAATCGTACTATCTTACTGAGACACAGCTCTGCAGCAGGTTGCACCATTAGGACTGATTCCCAAGCAGTAACGCTGTCAGAAACTCCGAGGAGGAAATTAAAGGATAAAACCAGGTCCTGAACCTAGGACAGGAGACCCTGAAGCACGGCCAAACCAAAAACCAGCCCTTCGCCGAGAGGCGTGTCCAAGCTATAATGCCTGATAAAGGTATGCACAGAACTCAAGTGGTTGCAGCGCATATAGCAGAGGTGGGAAACATTTTGAGCACTGCAAAGGAAGCAGCCCCTCTAGTGGAATGACCCCGGACTGTACTCGGGAGGGCTTTGTTTGATACCACAACAGTGAGAAATACACTGGACAAGCCAGCGAGAAAGGGCTGTTTGGATACTGATTGGCCCATCATTCTCTCAGAGAAGGAATGAAAAGCTGCTCAGAACTACGAAAGGACTGAGTTCTGTTGAGGTAAAACCTCAGGCTGCGGTGAACATCCAGGGTATGGAGCAGACCTCTCCTCTATTAGAGTAGTCCGGGAAGTAGACCGAAGGTCGATATCCTGGTTCAAGTGAGTGAAGAAACCACCTTAGGCAAGAATTTAGGGTTCGTCCTCAGGGATACTCTGTCCCGGTGGAAAACTAAATAAGGCTCTTTGCACATGAGAGCGTGAAGTTCAGAAATTCTTCTTGCCGAGGTAACAGCAACTAAAAACAACGTTTTCCACGACAGAAAACGTAGCTCGCAATCCGCGGCAGGTTCAAAGGGGGAAGCGTGAGCTGTTCAAGGACAAAAAGCAAATCCCATGGAGACTAGGGTCTCTAATAGGGGGCCTAAGTTGCAACACTCCTAAGAAATTCGAGGCGTCCACCTGAGCCACTGTCACGATTTCCCACGGAAGTAGTAAGCGAAATGGACTGGGGTGCACTTTAATAGAGGAGTAGGCTAGACCCGAATGAAAGAGGGAGAGCAAATATTCTAATATTACTCCCACAGGACAACCTAAGGGAAAAGGTCGGCGTGCTCACGACCATACACTAAAACGCGCCATTTCATGGCGTACATCGATGCGCTGTCGGTCGGCTGCAGAAAGGACTCTAGCAACCCTTGCGAGACCCCGTGACACAAAATGGCTATGTCTCTAGGAGCCAAGCATGCAGGTTCAAGGAACGAGGTCGGGTGGACAAGTGAACCCTTCTCCTGGACATGGTGCAAGTGGGAGCTGAGCCGCACTGGAGGCGGGGTTCCCAGGATAGTTGAATCAACTAAGGGAACCAAATCTGTCTGGGCCAAAATGGGGCCACTAGGATCATTATTGCGTGCTCCCTGCGCGGTTTGAGAGAACTCTCTGGATCAACGGAAGGAGGGAAAGCATAGAGGAATCTGTTGGCCCAGGAGAGGATAACGCGTCTCGCCAGAAAACACCAGGCCCTGGATCTAGCGGAGCAAAAATTGGGCAGTTTTAGCTGGATGTGGAAGCGAACAAGTCTAGATCTGGAGTTCCCCATCGAAGAAACAGATCCTCTGCTACCTCTTGAAGGAGTTCCCATTCGTGGACTCTGGCCTGAGAACGACTCAGGCCGTCTGCAACCGTGTTGTCCACTCCGGGAACGTGCACAGTGATCAGATTCGCGCAGTGTCTGATTACCCAATCCCACACTCTCATGGCCTCCCTGCAAAGGGGGTAAGAGTGTGCGCCTCCTTGTTTGTTGAGGTAATACATCACCGCCGTGTTGTCTGTCTGAAGTAGAAGAGTACACGGTGGGATAACTGACTGAAAAGCCTGCAGGGCATAGAGGACCGCTCTCATTTCCAGCACGTTGATGTGAAGGTGAGCTTCCATCTGGGTCCACGTACCCTGGGACTTTACCCCGTCCAGGTGTGCCCCCCACCCAAGACCGGAAGCGTCTGTGGTGAGGGTGACCTCCGGGGACGGCGCAATGAACGGGACGCTCTGATGAGAGCAACCCTGAGGCTAGCCACCACTGCCAGTCTTGAACCACTGAATTCGTGAGTCTGACCCGGATGCTGCAAGTGGTCTTGCTTTTGGTCCCATGCACTTTGAGCATCCACTGAGTAATCCCATGTGGAGTCTTGCGAAAGGGACAGTAGGAATGGCCGCAGCCATGTGTCCGGCAAGCAAAGGACCGACCTGGCAGGTACAACCTTGTTAATGATAGGTCCCTTATGAGGGATCTGATGCGCTCCGCGCTGTCGGCGCGGAAGAAAGGCTCTTCCCGAACAGTGTCCAGAACTGCTCCTATGAACTGCAGTTTCTGCGACGGTACCAGGAGAGACTTCTCGTAATTTATGAGGATGCCAGGGATGGAACAGATCCTGGGTGCTCTTGATTGCAAGAAGCAACGCCTCTCTGGAGATGGCCATGAGAAGCCAGTCGTCCAGGTACGGGAACACGTAGTGGCCCTGTCTCCTCAGAGACGCTGCCACGACTGCCATGCACTTGGTAAAGACCCTCGGTGCGGAGGACAGTCCGAAAGGAAGGGCTCGGAACTGAAGGTGGTGGTCGAGAAACTCGAGCGCAGGAACCTCCTGTGCGCCTGAGCCATAGGGATGTGCAGATGGCATCCTGCATGTCTAGAGAGCGCTAAAAAGGCGTCCTGTTTGAGCATGGGGATAAGACCTGGAAGGGTCACCACGGAATCTCTTATAAGTGACCGACACATTGAGGTGGCTGAGGTCAAGATTGGACGGAGGTCCCCTGTTTTCTTGGGAACCAGGAAGAAGTGGGAATAATATCCTAGTCCTCTCTGGTTCTCTGGGACGTACTCTATCGCTCCCTTTAAATGATGGCCTTGAGTACTTCTTGCCAGATCAAGGCTTTGTGCTGACCCTGATACCGGGAGAGCAAGGGAGGCCTCGGGGGTGGCTTTCCTGCGAATTCTATAAGTGGCCTAGACTGACCAACTGAAGAACCCACCTGTCGGTGGTAATGGCCCCTGCCATCCCGGCAGGAAGTTATGACTCAAGACACCGACTATAAACTCCCGTTGATCCTGAGGCGGGGGGCGGCTAGGAGTCAGGCTGTGGGCAGATGGACCCGCTGGCTGGGCCTGCCAGGAAACGCTGGCCTCGGCTGGCCGGGGTGTTGCCCTGGGCTCTCACGAAAACCAGAGCCCCTCTGAGTGCAGCGGAGTGGGTCTGTTGCCTCTGCTGCCCGCCAAGACGAAAACGGCTTTGGTTCCCTACTTAAAGGAAATTCAGCTTAGGTCGGTACATGGCCCGAACCGACCTTACCGCCTTCCCGGCCTCTTGAGTTTGGTGGGATCTTTCTGTAGATTGACAAACAATACTTCTCCCTCAAAAGGCGTCCAAAGATGTTCTTTTGGACATCCGAGGTAAAACGAGCGCAACAAAGAGTGTCTCCGGAGGCAAACGCCAGAAGCTGCTGCTCGGGCCGATGAGTCCGCTGGAGTCATACGCCGCTCTTTAGCACTTGGGTCCCCACGCCTGAACCCCGTGACGGGAGGACCGAAGCATCTCCTCCTGCTCACCTTCGGGCATCTTTTTCAGCCGCCTCCAGGACCCTGTTCCCACAAAAGCTTCTGGAACTGAACCATGTGGGTTAAATAGTTCAGGGATCTGATGGCGCAGGTAGCGAAGCATGCCGATGCGCCTACCCTCGTCCAGTTGTTTGGACTCTGGGTCAGTGGCAAGTGCTCAAATGTTGTGGCCTCTGTGACCGGTCATGGAGCTGTGATGACCAGAGAATCGGCCTGAGGATGCCACTCAAGTACTGGTACGTCCCGGAGCCTTGTACAAGCGATCAGCTTTCTTGTCGATCTCGCCGGAGCCAGTGTGGACGCCCACGCAGCTCCTTGGTGACGCCCACGAAGTGTCAACCAAGGGTGGTACCACCACAGGCTTGGGGTCCTTTTGCCGAAGATATTTGGCGAGTCGCACTCTTCGGTCTAAGTCTTCAGCATCCCATCCCATGTTCTCTTGTATATGTCTCATAATATCAAGGAGCGAGGGATCATCGGAGGAGATCTAGGCATCTCACGTGGGTCGGAGAAGGGATGGAGAGTGGAGATGGGGATCTAGAGGTGGAGTAGTCTGATCCGTGTCCTCCGTTGAAAGCGAGCGTCGGGCGTCTCCTGGATCTCTTGGGGCTGGGTGATCCAGAAGAGAATTCGACGGAGGTCTCCGTTTATCAGGTCTCCTGGGAGGGGTTCCTAGGCTCCGGGAGGAGGAACACACCTGCCGACCCCCGATGGCGGGGGGCAGGAACCGGAGTAGGAGGAGGAGGAGGAGGAGGAGGAGGGGGAACCATGTCTTTTATGGTATCCCACCAGTAGGTGAACAGATCTTTCACCTCCACTAGAGAGAGGCCAACGACGGCCCGAGTGCCCGGTGGGCGGTCGTCCGGGTCCCGCGCCGCTCCACAGGGGGCTCTGAATGGCGAGGGATCCCTGGGAGTACCCACGGGACCGGGTCGCCTGCCTGGTCCTCGGGCTGCTCTAGGTCCTCCTCCGAGAGGCTCCTGACCGATGTCGGTCGGAGGCAACAGGCCTTCTTCTTTCAGGAGGGTGGGCCGGTCCCCTACCGCGCCCGCTGGGATGTAATGGCAGGGCGCCGGTCGCCGGGCCGACGGGCGCTCCAGGGAAGAAGGGCGACGGCCGACGGCTGTCGAGCCGCACGCCTGGGCTACAGGCCTTTTTAAAGGCGCGTGAGCTCCAACGCCTGGCGTGGAGGCACCGACGAAGACCTGACGCCGGTACCGAGGGAGCCGGAACCCGACTTGCGGTGGTGATGGTGTCGTTCTCTGACTTCGCCAAGGCCCTGGGAGGGAGGAAGGCCTTGGATTTCTCCTGAGATGAAGGTTTTTGATTGCAGCCGGGAGATTTGAACCGAGCTGCCGGGACTCGAACCCTAGAAGGGACCTGGAAGAGCCTTCTCCCTTCTCTTCTCAGCGTGCTTGTGGACCCTGGAGCTTTCCCCTTGGAGGACATGGTCTTCAGTTGTTCCTCCAGAAGAAACGCCTGCAAAGCCCTCTGACGCGGATCCTGGTACAGCTGTTGAACCCTTGGCAAGAAGGACAGGCCGGGTATACGTGGTCTGGGCCTGACACCGGACTTGAGCCGTGGGAGGTCCTTGAACGGATCTGCTTTCCACGTCTACACTTTTGAAGGAGGATGGCCGGTTGGTGATGACATCAAGATCTTGCTTGAAGAGGTCTGAAGAGTTTCAAAATTTTATCGAAAAAGGAACTATTCACTGCCGCCAGACTGGCAACCGGCGGGGTCAGGTAGCCAAGTCGACGGGCGGAAAAGAACTGGGAATCTGGGCGGACCGCCTCTTTGTAACACGCCTGACGCCGGAGGCGGACCGACGTCAGCAGTCCCCGCCGTAGTTAGCTAGCGAATTCTTCCGGTGGTCCTGGCGCCTGGCGCTGCTTCAGTCCCAATGGTGTAACCTGCTGCAAGAGCTGTGTTCAAGTAAATCGGCAATCCACGAGCCGCCATGCAGTGCGCCGGCCTCGGGAGGGTAGCCGATGTCATGCTGACTCTGCTCATCCAAAAAAAAAAAAGGCTCCCATGGGGTCATGACCTCCGCCCAGTAACCCAAAAGTAATGAATGGTGAAGACTGACACAGATAAGATCTTATCAACATTTAAAGATACAGTAGCTAAAGCTAATTATCACTAGAATCAGGAAAAGTTAGCTGAAACAGATATGTTTTTAAAGCAGTTTTGAAACTCTCGATGGTCAGGCACTCTCTAATCCGACAAGGTACAGAATTCCACAGGGTAGGGTCTACAAAAGCAAAAAAGCTTGCCCCAGAGGTCTTTAATTGAACTCCTGGAATCTCTAGCAAACCCTCATTGGAGGAGCAGAGAGGGCGTAGGGGTCGATGGGGGCAAAGAAGATCTTGCAAGTAGCACTGACCCTGACCGTGTAGGGCTTTATAGGTCAGTAACCCGATCTTGAAGGTGATCCGCCAATATATGGGCAGCCAGTGCAGGCAGCGGAGCAGAGATGTGGCATGGCAAGATCTCGATAGGTCAGTCAACAACCTGGCCGCTGCATTCTGCACCAGCTGTAATCGATGAATATAAACCCCTGGTAGCCCCAGGTATAGGGCATTGCAGTAATCAAGGCATGAGGTTACAAAGGAGTGGACCAATGTTGGAAGGTCGCAGGTGGGACCAGGCAGTTGATCTGGGCAATGTTCCTCAGATGGAAAAAAAAAAAAAAGTCTTAATGACAGCAGACACCTGGGGTTTTAATGTCAGGCCACTATCGAACACAACACCCAGATTTTGCGCCTGATTGGTGGTAAGCAGCTGGTCACCCTCAAGCCAAAGCCCGGAGGGCAAGCCTGCTGACAACCCCAAATCATGGTGACCTGGCTCCACCACCAACACCTCAGTCTTATCAGAGTTCAACTTCAGTCAGTTGGCATTCATCCAGCCCTGGATCTCGGAGAGGCAGCTGTTAAAACCCGAGACCATACCACTCTGCTTGGGTACAAAGGACATGTAGAGCTGAGTGTCATCTGCATAGCAGTGAAAATTCAGTCCATACCACATCATGTCTCCCAACAGCAGCATATACAATGCAAACATGGGGGACAGTATGAAGCCCTGCAGAACCTCACATGACAATGGGAGGGAGGCTGAGGAATAAATCCTGACACCGCCCTTTGAGTCCTGTCAGTGAGCACGATCGAAACAATCTGAGAACTGTACCTGTGTACAAGGGCAGCATGACCTCCTCTCCTACTACTTACAATTGTAAGAACTGCAATAGTAATGCTCAAGCAACCACAATTAAAAAAAAATAAATAAAATGTATCCTTGTGTGAACAGATTTCAGGTTCTGGAAGGGGACGCAGGGTAGCGAGTGTAAACACAGTGAGGAATCCCTCAAGAAGAAACATTGCTATGTTGAATAATTTTTTTTCCCCAACCCTAGGAATCCCTCACTTAATGTTTACACTTGATGCAGACTCAGCAGCAGTTCCTTGGGAGGTTGGGTTCAAAACACAGTTAGGAAAAAGGTTCTGCACGACAGCTGGAATCCCTTCTGGACTGTATGTCCAAACAGTAGTGCTTTGTGAAGGTGTGCACTGTTTTTCAGGTAGCGGCTTTGATGCCACAGAGGCAGAGATACTCCATGCGGAGTATGCCCTTAAGCCTCCTGGTGACTTTTTCACAGCAGAACTGAACACAAGAGACTAGTGAACGTGACAGATCTCTTTGTAGCTGGTTTGCCTTTGCCAACCTCACCAGAAATTGCAAAAAGCTGGATGCTGTGAGACTTGACATCTTTTGTCCAGTCCATATAGATAATTAGGACTCACTTTAGGTCCAAGCTATACATTTCCTCACCTGGACTGGAATGCTTTGGAGAGTTTACAGGGAGGGTCACTGTCAAGTTGAAGCAGAATTCAGATACCACCTTGAGAAGGAATTTTCTGTTGGTTCTAAGAAAGAACAAAAGAACAGTTATGTTCTTACCATAATAGTAGATCTTTGAGAGCATCTCTTTCATTAGGCCACACCTATGGAACTTACAGCCACCAGACACTAGGACCACATGGAAACTTTTTGCAAGCAGTCCACCAAGGGCCGCCCACGACGATGTTAGACGTCAGCTGCCATATAAACATGCGCAGCCCCTTCCCTCCTCAGTTCCCTGCCGGAGAACATGCTCAGAGGACCTACCTCAAGGGAACCAGGAGGAAACCTAGGCTCTGTTTACCAGGCGAGGCAGAGAACAATAGGTAGAAATCTCATAAAGAAGCAGACAGTCTATCTAGAGTGTCAGAACCCCATAGAGGGAAGGAGGGTGAGGCGGCATGGCCTGATGAAAACAATTCTCTCGAAGATCTACTGTCACGGTATGGAACTGTTCTATCTTCTTCAAAGCTATCTCTTTCATCAGGCCACACCTATGGAACGAGTACCAAGCAGTAGTGACAGTGAAACAGTCTGGGTGGCTGGAGCCTATAGGCCTAAGAGAGAAAGCCTTGAAGCACAGCTAGGCCAAAAGCCAGCCCTTTTTTGAGAGGCAATGTCCAAACTGCAGTGTCTAGTGAAAGTGTGGACAGTATTCCAGGTGGCAGCTGCACAAATATCTACATGATACATTTTTAAAACAGGCAACAGAGGTGGCCATGCCTCTTGTGGAATGACCACGAACCACTTCAGGAAGTTCTTTACTATACTTCCTGTAACAGAAAGTAATACAGTTTGCCAGACATTTGTATAAGCACCGTTTACTGTGTATATAATACAAAAGTATTCTATGTACATCCAGAGTATGGAGCAATGCTTCCACTGGACTGGCATGCTCAGGGAATAAACTGGCAGGTGGATGGTTTAATTTAAACTCAGACATCACCTATAGCAAAAACTTAGGATTAGTATGCAAAGACACCCTGTCTTTGTGAAAAATCAAATAAGGAGGCTCACACATCAAAGCCTGAAGCTCTGAAATTCTTTTGAGCACAGAAGTAATAGCAACTAAAAATAATGCTTTTCAAGACAGCAAGTGTAATCCACAAGTAGTGACTGGCTCAAAAGGAGCCAAAGTAAGCTTTTCCAAAACAAAATTCTGGTCCTTGGTCCAGAATGGCTTGCGGATAGGAGGCTTCAAGTGTAAAATGCCTCTCAAGAACATACGAGTAACCTCCAACTGGGCAACCATACAACCCTCTATAGATACATGGAAAACTGAAATGGCAGCCAGGTGCACTTTTACAGAGGAATACTGCAGGCCTGCATCTGAAAAGGACAGCAGGTACTAGATCCCGATTAACTGGACAGGTAAATGGGTCTAAGTGATGAGAAGCGGTCAACAAAGCAAACTGCTTCCACTTCACGGAATAAGTGGATCTGGTGGAAGGCTTTCTGGCAGCCACCAGGACATCAGCCACCTTTTGGGACACCCCAGACCTCTCAATGGTTATGTTCTCGGGAGTCATGTATGAAGGTGAAGTGATCTGAGGTCTGGATGGACCAGGGTTCTCTGTTTCTGTGACAGTAAGCCTTGCACAAGGGCAGAGGCACTGGTGATTCCACTGCCAGCTGCTGTATTGGGGGAACCAGATCTGACGAGGCCACAGGTGAGCAGCGAGGATCAGGACTGCCCCCTCCATTAGGAGCTTGATTAGTACCCTCTGATTTAGAGGGAAGGCATACAGGAACCTCTCCTTCCAAGAGAGGGACAACGTATATCACCAGAAAACTCCAGGCCTTGGAGTGTGCGAGCAGAAACGCAGCAGTTTTGCATTGTGTGGGAATGGAAAAAAGGTCCAATTCTGGATGACTCCACCTGTCGAACAAGTCTCCTACTACTGAGGTCAGCAGTTCCCACTCATGCATTTTGGACTGTGACCTGCTTAGTCTGTCTGCCAAGACATTTTGGGTGCCTGGAACATGTACTGCTGACAGTTATAGACCATGTTCTAGAGCCCAATACCAGACTCTCATCGCTTCCCTGCATAGGGTATAAGAGTGAGTGTCCCCTTGCTTGCTGATGTAATGCATCACACTGATGTTGTCCATCTGTACCAACAGAGGACCTGGGGAAAGAAAAGCTTGGAAGGCTTGTAGCCCGTACAGAACAGCTCTCATCTCTAAAATATTTATGTGCAGAGTGCTCTCCAATGTGGTCCATGTATCCTGTGTCTGATGGGACCCCTAAATGCATCCCCTAGCCCATCACTAAGGCATCTGTTAGAATCTGAGAAGGGGAAGGGATCAGAAAAGGAACCTCCTTTAGCAGGTTGCTGGTTCCATCCACCACTGAGGCACTCTGCGGACAGGGGAGGTTACTAGAACTTTCTGTTCTAGATCGTCGGTACACTGGTCCCACTGGACACTTAGGGTTCACTGAGGGATCCTTATATGCAGTCTGTCCAGGGGTAATGTGACAATGACCACTGCCATGAGACCCAAGAGCCGTAGGAATGTCCTGGCTAAGACATACCAGCTGTCGGGTACCAGATGGGTCTGGGCAATCAGCCATTCGACCCTGTCCAGAGGCAGGAAGACTGAGCCTTGAGCTGTGTCCAAGAATGCCCCTATATACTGCAGGTGATGACAAGGTATCAAAACAGACTAGGGTATGTTAACCATAACTCCCCGAGCATTGCACAGCAGCCTTGTTCAGGATAGGGTGTGTAGGCATTGATTCCTGGAGAGGGTTTTCAGAAGCCAGTCATTCAGGTAGGGGAAGACACTCACCGCAGTAATGTTGTTTCTTCTAATGGAGTGTTGCTGTATTCAGACATAATGCAGTCAGCCCCAGCACTTGAACTGCCCTGGAGAGGAAAGAGTTAACTCTATGCAGAAGCATAGAATGTTGAGCTCGAGCTCAGTTTTCAATCCTCTGTCTGTGGTACTTCCCAGTGTAACTGTCAGATTCTTATGAGCTAACTAACTAATATACTAAAGTATGGAAATTGTTCAAAATATAGCCAAAGGGCAAAATATTTCTTTTTGGGCCCCAAAAGACTCAAGTCGAGAACCCAAGAAAGAAAGGTAGTGACAATATTTAAGTAAAACACCAGAAAAATAATAATAACATCTGCCCCACCCAAGAGGGAGGGTACAAGGTACACCCCTGAGGTGCAACACTGTAACTGCCAGACCACTTCCCAAAACCAGGTTCTGAGAGGGGAGGCGGGGGGAAGGGGAGATCTGAATACAGCAAGACTCCATTAGAAGAAACAACATTACTATGGTGAGTAATTTTTTCTTCAAACAACATGAAGTCTTGCTGTATTCAGACATAATACAGACTACCAAACAGTTCCCTATGGAGGAGGGAATGCAGAACCTACTTTGGGAAGAGGCTCTGCAGTACTGTTGTACAACCTAGCATCACTCCTAGCCTGGATGTCCAGGAGTAATGCTTGGTGAAAGTATGTACTGTTTTCCAGGTGGTTGCTTACAAATCTCTAACAAAGGTATAGCTCTGGCTGCAGCTAGAGAAGCAGCTGTACCCCTGGTCGAGTGAGCCCTCAGGCCTGAAGGGGGCGTCCTACCCAACTTGTTACAACAAAATTGTATACAAGAAACAATCCACCTGGCAATAGTTCTTTTAGTGACAGGCTTACCTTTCCCCACTTCACCATAAGTGAGAAACAACTGAAGACAGTCATCTCTATGTGCCTTAGTATGCTCAATATAGTAGCTCAGGGCCCTCTTAACGTCCAGACTGTGTAACCTTCTTTCACCTGAAGAAGAATGGTCAGTGAAAAACACAGGGAGAGATACAGACTGGTTCAGATGAAAATTTGAAACCACTTTGGGCAAGAACCTCTTACTGGTTCTGAGGACCACTTTGTCCCTATGGAAGGAGATGAAGTCAGGTTCCACTGACAGAGTCTATAACTCACTAATCCGCCTGGCAGAAGTAATATCTACCAGGAACACAGTTTTCCAGGTCAAGTACTTCAATTCAGCCGAAGTCAGAGGTTCAAAGGGTGGCTGCATTAGCTGAGCTATGCAGACATTAAGATCCCAAGGCGGAGTGGGCTCCCTAAAGGGAGGGTTAATATGAATCAGACCTTTGAAAAACTTTCTGAAAACAGGATGAGATGCCAGGGAAGAGGCTTTCCCTGCTGAGAGGAATGCAGAGACAGCTGCTAGATGAACCTTCAGAGTGGCAGGCCTAAGGCCTAAACCATTGAGATTAACTAGATAGTCTAAGGTTGTGGAAATGTCTGCAGAATCGGGCAGGATGCCTTTCTGAGAGCACCAAATACTGAACCTTTTCCATTTGGAGTTGTAAGTTTTTCTAGTGGAAAGTTTCCTAGAGACCTTCAGAATATCCAGAACTCCCCGAGAAAGATGTAGAGCTGCATATTCTAACTCTTTAAGAGCCAGGCCTTGAGATGGAGAGACTGGAGATTGGGGTACCAGATCCGCCCCTGGGAGGAGGACAGGAGATTGTATGTCCTGGGCAGAGACAGGGGACGTGACACTGACAAGGACAGCAGTAGAGGATACCAAGGCTGTCTGGCCTAATCTGGAGCCACTAGTATCACTGTGCAGGGTTGAGTCCTGATCTTGATCAGAACTCTGAACAGCAAAGGGAAGGGAGGGAACGCACAGAGAAACCTGCCCTTCCAGTCCAAAATGAGACCATCCTGGGGAACCGTCCCCAGGACTGGAAGTCTGCAACAAAACAGAGGAAGCTGATGATTGTCCGGTGCTGCAAAGAGATCTATCTTTGGAGTGCCCCATCTGGAGAAGATAACCTTCAGAATGTGAGGATCCAGGGACCATTCATGGTGTCCCTGTGAAATTCTGCTCAGAGCATCTGCTAGTACGTTGTCCTTCCCTGGAAGGTGGACTGCTACCAGAGAAGTCCGAAGAGAATAGGCCAGAGACCACAGCTTCATGGCTTCTGTGCACAAGGCTGAGAACCGAGTGCCTCCCTGCTTGTTGATGTACCACATTGTGGTGGTGGTGGTGGTGGTGTCCATTCTGACTTGGACCACCTTGCCCTTGACTGAATCCGAGAAGATCTGCAGGGCTAGGAAAACTGCCCTTATTTCCAGGAGAGTGATACGAAGGAGAGACTCCTGTGGAGACCAGAGCCCTTGAGCTGTCAGGGCTTCCACATGGGCTCCCCACCCTAGGAGAGAAGCATGAGCATCCATAGTTAGAACTATTGATGGGGCTTGAGGGAGAAATGGAACCCCTTGTCTGAGGTTGTCCTGGTCCAGCCACCACTGGAGAGCCTGGACCAGAGTCTGAGTCACTGGAATCAGTTTGGTAAGTAAATCCTTCTTTTCAGACCAAAAAGACATCAGATGGAACGGAGTGTCCCTCATCTGGAACCTTGTTCCCTGCACCACTGCCGTGGAAGCTGCCATGTGGCCCAGGAGCTGGAGGAACTGTCTTGCTGGGCGGAAGACCAGAGGTCGAAAGGAAGAAGCGAGATCCACTAGGGTCTTTACCCTTGCCAGGGGGAAGGAAGGCTTTTGCTTGTACAGTATCTAACTCTATGCCTATAAAGATGAAAAGTTGAACTGGTTCGAGTACAGACTTTGGAAGATTAAGAAACCCAAGGGAGCTGATTAGGTCCTGGGTAGCTTGAAGAGCTGACTTGACCTGTAAAGGTGACTGACCCACTAAAAGCCAGTCATCCAGATACGGGAAGATGGTGATACTCTTGTCTTTTGAGGTAAGCCACCACTACTGCAAGGCACTCTGTGAACATCCTTGGAGTTGATGTTTGGCCGAATGTCATGGCTCTGAATTGATAATGGCCTGAAGACAACTCGAACCCGAGGTATTTTCTGTGGGAGCACCTGATAGGAATATGGAAGTAGGCATCCTTGAGGTCCAGAGATGCTAGCCAATCCCTTGGCCTTAGAGAGGGAAGGATTATTCCCAGAGTTAACATTTTGAATTTGGGCTTTGAAATGTGCTTGTTCAGATACCTTAGGTCTAGGATGGGTCGCCACTCCCCTGTTTTCTTTGGGGGTAAGGAAGTACCTGGAATACAGTCCTTTTCCCTTGTGCTGAGTAGGAACTTTCTCTAACTCTGAGAGCTAGAAGAGAGGAAACCTCTGCTTTTAGGGCAAGGGTTTCTGAGACTGATGCACGTGGAAAAGACTTGGCCCTTGTTTTTGGAAATTCTTTGAAGCTGAGGGCCAGTTCCTGGTTTACTACTTCCAGGACCCACTTGTCTGAGGTCACAGACTACCAGGCCTGGAAGTAGAAAGCCAGCCTGCCTCCTACTGGAAATGGGGAGTCAACCCGGGCTGACACATCAGGGTGTCTGCTTGGCAGGAGCCTTAGAGTGAGAGGAGGAGGGAGCAGCCTGACTCATTCCCTCCCTCTGAAGAACCCCCTCTGTGGGAAGGGAGAAGAGGCCTGGGCTTGGTAAAAAGGCTTTTGAAAGGGCCTGCCCCCTGCCCCTAGACTGCTGCTTGTACGGAGTGATCTGCCTTTCCTTGGCCTGTGCACTCCTGTACGTGGTTCTGTATTCATCCATTTTCTTTATGTAAGCCTCTGTCTGCTACCCAAACAGAGAGTTACCTTCTACAGGAAAATCCATGGCCTTAGTCTGGGTATCCTGTGAAAGGCCAGTACATCTGAGCCAAGCAGGTCTTCTGAGAGACACAGATGTAGCCATGACTCTAGATGCCACATCACTGGAGTCCACGGCAGCATGAAATTGCATTTTGGATGCCTCAATTCCATCAGCAGCCACCACCTCCAGCTCCTTGGCTAGCTGGGGAGAGGCCTGCTTAGCCAGTTCCAGAACCATATCCCGTCTGGATTTCTGGTACCTGGCTGTGTAAGCCATATAAGTAGCCAGCCTGAGTCCCAAAGAGGATGCCAAATACTGTTTTTTGGCCATGGCATCCACTTTACTGGAGTCCTTATCAAGAGGGTGTGAAGCGTAAGCAATGTTAGCACTGTCACAGGCTGCAGCCTCCACTACCCCAACATGGCTGCAATGACTATGAAGGAACTCCACAGCTGAGCCTGATAATGAATACCTCCTGTCCATTCTCTTATCCACAGGAGGTAGTGAATTAGGGGTTTGTAAAATTGTGTGTGTCTGTTTCCCCAGGGATTTATGAAGAGGGATAGACAGCTTTTTGGCCTCTGGGATGTCCATCATTTCCACAAAATCAGGCTCTTCATCCTCCTCTGTGGCTTCAACCAAGGGAAGCTGCAGGGTTTGTGCCACCTTTCTGTAGAACCAAAAGTGTGAAGGGGACTCAGAGAGCCTGGGAGGAGAGACATCTGAGGGCCTGTCTGGGGAGATGTCCGGTTCAATGGGCACATCCAGACCCCCTTCATCGTCATCATCATGGCCATCATCACCGGGATAGTAGTCGTCTCCCTCCCACTCCTCATAATAAGCATCTGGGTCATAATCTGGAGGAGACGGATCTGACTGAACTGGCGGTATCGGTTCAGACAGAACTGGTCTAAGCGATTGGACAATACTAATCGCTTCGGCTATTTCGTCCGCGGTTGGAGAGTGGGATACAGTATCCGAACCAGCAGACTTGCGCTTCTTCTTTGACGGAACTGCCCCCTCAGAGTCGGCTCTCCTTTTGCCTGAGGAGGTACTGCCTAGGTCAGCAGGCACCTCCTCGGGTTCAGTCACAACCGAACCGGGCTGGCTATATGGATCTAAGGACTTCTCGGCCTCCCTTTCCTTCATCCTACTCAGTCTTTTATCTAGAGTGGATTTAGGAAAATTTTTACAGATTTGGCAGTCTGACTTGAAGTGGTCAAACCCCAGACAATAAACACAGATGAGGTGGGGGTCGGCCTTAGCAAAGGCCTCCCCACACTCAGTACAGTGTTGAAACCCAGTGGGACCGGTTTTCTTCTTGGTTTTCTCAGACATGGCCAACCTAACAAATTACCCTATTGCAGCTTTCATGCCAGGTAATAAAACAACCGATCGGTTACAAACGGTGTCACAGGCTTTTTAAAAGAACCAGCAAAAAGTCTGGTTCTTTTGAAACCAATCGGTACCGGAATACCACACTAATCCCAGAAAAATTTAAATTAAACAAAGTCGGTTCCAAACTGGACTGACCAGGAAGAAACCGAAGAAAAGACAATTTCCACTTTTTTTTACCAAAATAAAACACAGTCACTACCTATCTACACACTACCTGTACCATAGACAGAGGCTGGAAATCCGAAAATAACAAAAAAATATGCAGTTTAATCGAATGCTTTTTCTTTTAACGAACCGAGCAGAGGAAATCTCTGGAGCGACTTCACTGTTAGGCGGAGTAAAGAATCTGACTGTTATACTGGGAAGTACCACAGACAGAGGTTTGAAAAACAAGCTCGAGCTCAACGTTCTATGCTTCTGCATAGAGTTAACTCTTTCCTCTCCGGGGCAGTTCAAGTGCTGGGGCTGACTGCATTATGTCTGAATACAGCAAGACTTCATGTTGTTTGAAAGAGACCTTCCCTGCAAAGGGCTGCTGCCACCACTGCCAAGCATATGGTAAAGACTTGGGGCGCATAGGACAAGCCAAAGGGCAATATTCTGAATTGGTAGTGTTCCCCCTGAAATAGGAAGCTCAAAAACATTCTGTGAAGTTTGCAAATTTGGATATGAAGGTAAGCATCTTTCATGTCGAGGGAAAAAATCCAGTCCCCTGCTTGCAGCAGTAGAAGCAGGCCTTGCTGGGTGACCATCCTGAACTTTTTGTACTGTATGAAGAAGTTCAGGTCCCTGAAGTCCAGGATAGTTGCAGGTCTCCTTGTTCAATTTAGGACTAGGAAGTATCAGGAATAGAACCCTGTGTTTCTTTGTTCTAACAGCACAGGTTCTATGGCTTTCTTCTGAAGCAAAGTCTGGATTTCCTCCCCTGAGCAAAGGAATGTGATCTGGAGGGTAAACAAAGGGTTCTGGGGGATGATCTGGAGGTGTGTCCAGAAGTTCCAGAGCATGTCCCGATGCTATGATTTTCAGGAACCAGGCATCTGATGTTCCCTCCTTCCACAGACTGAGGTGGAGAGAGAGATGACACCCTCTACAACCACCGCTGGAAGTAATGGTGGTTGGGGCGTGTGCAAGGAGTCAATCAGAACTAGTTGTGGTGGCTCCTGCTGTGCCACCACTTCTAGGGGCTTTTGAATGTGCACCTGAAGTGGTTCCTGGAGTAGGCATGGCTCCTGCTCCCTTGCTCTTACTCTGTCATCCGGTGGCAGGACGGTGTCTAGCACCAGCCAGACAAAAGGGTACCCTCGGCCTACTCCTGGGTTGAATATGGTAGAGGGAGTGCACCGACTTCAGGGTTCTGCCTGAGGATTAAAGATTGGAGACGATATCCTGTACATCTGATTCAATGAGTTTATATCCTTTAAAAGGGGGGAACTGACAATCGACTGCTGTACATCATTCACAAACCTTGCCACCCTGAGCCAGGTATGCCTCCCTAAGCAGATGCCTGAAGCAGCAGCCCTGGCTGAGGCATCAGAGACATCATAAGCTGTACAGAGCAGCTATTTTCCCACATCAGCCCCAGTGGAGAGAGCTTTTTAAAGAGAGACTCCAGCCAAAAGTGCTACATTGCTGAATTAGAATAAGCATACTCCCAATAAATCACATACCAAAAAATTAGGTTTCTACGTTACTTCATTTTGAGCGATTTTGTAACCCTGATTTCACTACCTGTTGAAAAAGCCAGTTTCAGTGAAAAGCTACTGATGATGTCATCTCCTGAACTCACAGTCTAGTCCTGCCTGCCAGCAAGCATGTACAGCTGTGACCAAAAATATTGGCGCCCTTGCAGTTTTTTCTAATAATGCACCATTCCTTCCAGAAAATTGTTGAAATTAAAAAATATTTTGGTATCCACATATGTATTTCTTTGGTTTGCAGTGGAATAAAACACAAAAGCAGAAAAATTTACTAAGTCTTAGCTTATTCCACACAGAAATCCTTAAATGGCCCGGACAAAATTATTGGCACCTTTTAGAAGTAGTTAGAAATAATTAGATTTCAAGCAGATGATTGATTCTCCTTCACTTTGGAATTGAACTCACCTGTGGTGAGTTGCAGGTGCCTGCAATATAAAAATCACTCATTCAACCAGTATGAATAGAGAAAAGGACTCATTCTCCTGTTTTGTGTCACTGTGTATACTGCAATGAGCATGGAGAAAAGAAAGACAGCCAGAGAATTGTCTGAGGCGGTCAGACAGAAGATTGTAGCCAAGCATGGACAATCTCAAGGCTACAAATCAATCTCCAGAGACCCTGATGTTCCCGTTTCCACCGTATGTAATGTTATCAGGATGTTTAAGGCCCATGGCACTGTAGCCAACCTCCCTGGACGTGGCCGCAAGAGAAAACTTGATCGAAGATTGCAGTGCAGGATTGTTCGAATGGTGGAGAAAGCACCTCGATCAACTGCCAAACAGATTCAAGCTGATCTTCAGACACAAGGTACGACAGTTTCAACTCGCACCATCCGTCGCCAACTCAATGAAAGGGGGTTATATGGCAGGAGGCCCAGGAGGACCCCACTGCTGAGAGAGAGACATAAGAAAGCCCGACTCAGGTTTGCCAAAACACACCTGAACAAGCCAAAATCCTTCTGGGAGAATGTCCTGTGGACAGATGAAACCAAATTAGAGCTTTTTGGTAAAGCACATCATCTCTATGTTTACAGAAAACAAAATGAAGCCTTCAAAGAAAAGAACACCTTCCCTACAGTCAAACATAGAGGAGATTCAGTGATGTTTTGGGGTTGCTGTGCTGCCTCTGGCACTGGGTGCCTTGAACGTATGCATGGCATCATGAAATCTGGAGATTATCAGGCCATTCTGGAGCGCAATGTTGAACCCAGTGTCAGAAAGGTGGGTCTCCGTCGAAGGTCATGGGTCTTCCAGCAGGACAATGACCCCAAACACACTTCAAAGAGCACCCACAAATGGTTCAAGACAAGACGCTGGACTGTTCTGCAGTGGCCAGCAATGAGTCCAGATCTAAATCCCATTGAAAACCTGTGGAGAGATCTGAAAACAGCAGTTGGGAGAAGGCACCCTTCAAATCTGAGAGCACTGAAGCAGTTTGCACAAGAAGAGTGGGCCAAACTGCCAGTAGAGAGGTGCAGGAAGCTCATCCATGGCTATAGGAAGCGGTTGATTGCAGTTATTTTGACCAAAGGCTGTGCTACCAAACATTAAGTCTAGGGTGTCAATAATTTTGTCAATGCCATTTCTTTTCATTTTCTGATTTAAAAGGATATATTAAATTCTGAATCAAAAACAAAGGTTCTGTAATATTAACAGAGAAATAAAGAATTGTGGAGACCAAATACTGTACTGTTGTTAATTTCAAATTATGTTTAGCGGAATTGTGAGTTATTTGAAAAGTGCAAGGGCACCAATATTTTTGGCTACGACTGTGGGACCTGTTTTTCCAAAGTTTAAAGATCATGTGCAATGGTTTTCACAAGTAAAAATGTCAACACCATTCAATAAACACTGCTTTAAAAACTATGTGTTTCGTAGACCTTGGTACTCCTGGTCCTCACCCAGGAGGACGTGACTCGATCGGTCTCCTCGGTCGACCTGTTTGGGAGAAGCCTCCGACTGAAGTTGGGTCTTCCACGCCCATGTTATTGAATGTGGGCTTGCATGTGATATATGGCCAGCAGCCCTGCCCGCTGTTGTCTGGGAGGCCGATGGTCGAAGTCGAGATGTTTGCATTCTCGATCTTGCTCGACTGGGAGGCCCTGTCCTCATCCTTTTCATCCTCAGTTGAGGAAATGCATTGCCAAAAAATGTGCTAGTGTTACGAGAAGTTCCTCTGGTAACAGTGGGCCATCTTGGGGCAGGGTAGGGCTCTACCACATGGTCCCACACTCTCCTGGCAACTGCCAGTGGTTACCCCGCTAGTACTGGTACTGGTTCTGCGAGTGCTGCAAACACCATCTTCTCCTCTGATTACAGTGAGCCACCACCATGACAGCTGCCGACCGTCTAGGCATATGCATTAGCTTCGCTGTTAATACGCATGCCCAGAGTCACAGCTTCAACTTTCAAACACGGATTGCAACACATTAGAGCACTTCTTTTTAGAAGAAATTCACTTTAAATTCTTCAGTGGTGTCCACACTATCAGGAATTGTGTTTTCTGAATAATCAAAAAAAATGATCGGCACGGTCTGTTGCTGGTGGACGGGCGGGAACTTTGTTGGTAGTCTATAAAGATGGACTGCTGAAGAATGAATGCTAGCTCAGAAAAATAAAAAATTATATACATTATTTACATCTTGTGGCACTGATGCCTTTCTAGTGATTTGTATGCCAACAGGATAACTGAAGACATGCACTTACGGTAATGTAATTTCAGACAAAAGCTGACGGTGTCCTACAGTGCACAGTGCTGTGCAACATGAAACTCTTCTGCAGCATTTTTGAAATGTATTCCTAAATACGCAGCAGCTAAATACAAGCTGCTAGCAATCCACAATGAAATGTTTAATAATTCACTGCATTGAATAATTCAGCTATTAAACAACCAGTTGCAAAATGCTAAACTAGCCAGTTAGAGGAACAGTTTAATGTGACTTGTACTGTAGGTAAACCAGATACTGGATCACCATTGCAACATGGACAGAAAAACGTGGATGATAAACTACTTCCTGTATTCTTTAAGGGTCAACTGGCATCTGAACTTCTACAAGACCTTATTTGTGCCTGTACCAGTAGGGGTCGCTGCACAATCAACTGTGTCTGTAGTCAGAACAATCCTGCCTGCACAGAACTGTGTGCATGCCAAGGTAATGAAGACTGTGGTAAACCACGTCCTCTTGACAGAGATCACGATGATAAACAAGGTGATGATAGTGATGTTGACTAGAAATGTCACCAGCGCTATTACATTTCAATGATACCTGTACAAATGTATTATTAGATTTTATTTTACCCTTTTGATTGTTGTTGTGATGCTTTGAGGTCACAAAGAAATCCTATTTTATGTCTTTAAGTAAAACACAGCATTACAAAACGAATAGAAATGAATGCAAATATTTCAAAATGGTTATTCTAACATGTTGAGAGTGTCACTGTTTAGCCACGTTTCTTTGGTAATGACACCACTTGACAGCTCCACATCATACTGTATCTCATCTTAAAGTAGACATAAGAAGCTTTCAACTGATGTATGATGTGAGTGTGTGTAGAGAGGGTACATTAAGTTGACCAAATTGGTGATGTCTGCTGCTCCCCTATTGAGGAGATTGTTGAAAATTCTATGGCATAACCCAAGTTCAGGATTTCAAAAACCCAGGCGTATGACATTGTTTGGGCCCATCTTAAGTAAAATTCCTGTAGTCTTCCACCAAGGAAAAGGGGGCAGAGGTGGGCCCATGTACCCTCATTGCGGGGTACCAGGCTTTTGGGCTGGGCCTCCTGTATGGTGCCTGGCCAGGACCCCTCTATTATTGTAACCCTTGTTACCTAAGCAGGCTCCTCTATTTCTCTGGTTACCGAAGTTCCAAAAAGGATGCCCCCCGCCATGACTGCCCGTGCCAGCCGTCACCTTGACCCCTTTGGGTTGAGGTAGTCTTACACTGTCGTTTTGACGCTGGAAAATGGCCCTTCTTGTCCTGAGTATCTTTTAAAATAGCATCCAGACCAGAACTGAACAACAAGCTTCCCTCATAGGTAGGTTAAACAGCTTAGATTATGAAGCTTGATTGGTGGCCCAATGCCTAAGCCATACTTCCCACATGGTCGATGCAATGTGGTAGGCCGAACAGCCGACATGTACAAATGCTCCACCTAGAAAAGTGGAGGCCATGGCAACCAAGTGCAAAATGCTCACTCCTTCTGAATCGGGAGAAACAAAGCTGCCCAGGGTAGCGACCCACAAGTTTAAGGCTCCGGCAATAATAAAGGAGGCACAAGAAGTACGTAGGTTTGTGCTGTTAGAGACGAAGGCCCTCCTACATACAGCATCCACTTGTTTGTCATGGGAATCTGTTAAGGCCAAAGAGTCTTCGACAGGCAAGAGCGGTGTGTTTGACTGAATTATAGATGGCCTTGTCCACCAGTCGCCAGTGGAGGGGCTTCCCACCAGCGAGATTTTTCCCTCTAAAAATGGAAAAGGCTGCGTCTTTGGTTTTGGAAGATACTTTCCCTGATCCACATCTGCCCATTCTTGCTCAATAATTTGGTCACAGTGAATATAACCTGGAAAACACTTTGGAGCAGAGGAAAATGCAGACAGAATCGGATTGACATCCACCGTCTCCACTGACTGTTCCTTCTTGAGCTGTAAGAATCTATATGCTTCAGCTAGCAAAAAAGACAAAGACTTATTGTCAAACGGGAGGAATTGGAATCCTTGACCTGGGCCCCATCCACTCCCCTTCCTCCTCCTCAGAGGGGACTGTCCTCTTCATCAGAGAGCAATTTTTTAAGGTGAGGAGCTTCCCTAAGATCCTCATCCTGACTGTCTACGTAGTCAGGGTTGAGGTCTGCCTGCACATCTGTCTCTGCAGCCTTTTCTTGCTGAGATGCATCTGGACATGCCCGACCTGAGGGACCCAGTTTGGGGTCGGGTGTGTCTGCTGGGATGTCCTGTGGAAGAACATCAGGGCCCAAAAGCTCACAGCCTGTATTGTGGCCATGTTACTCCTCCTATATTCTGTTCTGCTAAATGTGTCATTGTTTATGGCCCGGGTTGTGCCTGAAAACAGTCCCTTGGATAAGCGCACCTACCCGGTAACCAAAGACATAAATAAATAAATTAATTGAAAAGCTTACCCAGGAGCAACAAAAGTGATTTTCTAAATTCTGCTTTGTCACTGCCAACTGAAGAAACAGGTGCCCCCCTTCCCAGCTCGGAGGACCTGCTGGGGGGAACCGTTAAGAGAAATATTATGCTGAGCAACACAGCGAGGGCAATAGGAACTCATGGGAGAGGACCTCATCACCCTTTTGCAGGTCCTACATCGTTTCATAATTATCATAATTAATGGTCTCTGATAAGCCATGGTGCCAAGAATATGTTTATAATTGTGAATGCCAAAAAGAAAAAAATTACCAGAGGAAAATAATTAGCCCTATTAGCTTGCCTAGGCTGATGTCTCTCCACTGAAGATGCAGGCAGGGATCAGCGTTGCTAGAGGGAGCCAACTAGGCATGCGTGCTCACTAGTGGGAGTATGCCTGACATCACAACATCCCACGTGACGTTAGCAAACTTGGCGCGGGTGCGCGTGCACTTGCAGGCACGCAAGCATGTTAGCACAATGCAAAAGACAGGCAATTAAGTGCACTAACCTGCTGTACTATGCGCAACTGCATGCACCCTCTGGCGTGCTAAAACCATGCGTGGGAAAATGAACTGAGGAAGAAGCATGCGCCCAACCATCAACACGACTGAATAGCAGCCGCACAGAAGTGTTCAGAGGGCTGAGGTAGAAAGAAACTTCTGAGACCCTCTGATCATAACACAAGGTCAAAAATACCAGAAAACAGAGTTTTTAAAATTTAGTGTCACAGAAACCTGAAGCGGGGGTGCGGGTGGAGACAACTGATGCCAGATCCGAAGGAAACACCCCAGAAACCTTACACTACCCCAGAAAAAAGCAAAAATGTACCTACCTGTGGCACTTTTTTTTTTTTTTTTTTTTTAAACAGAGAACATTAAAATACCCTAGCAAGGCAGAGGTGGCTCCCAGTAAACAAATGGAATTGGAAAAGGCAGGTTTAGTCAATTTGAAAGCTGCAGCTTAACAGGCACAATTTTAATTTAGGCATGCTTCCTGGAACCAGGCAGCCACGACCTGCTATGCAGAACTGCAGGCCTAAGAGAAAATCTTGAGAGAAGATAAAGGTAGCAGTTTCCCCTTTCAATGGCACAGCTGAACTGAGGAGTCACTGCTGCTTGGAATTCTCATATACCCAATATTCTAAAGCTTTGGCTGTGCCATTCTCCTGGTAGGGGTGCACTATACCCAGCTGTTGTGAATACCCACTGACAATGTGGATGGAACACTGCAGAAACATTAAGTGAGGTATTCCTGGGGTTAGAATCACTGGACCTAGCCTGCGTGCTTAAAAATACATTTTTGTTTTGTACTTTTTCAGAAATTAAAATAATGCTCCTCCCTGTCCTGTTGAAGTGGAACATTGTTCTACTTTAAGCCACCACATAAAGCAGAAACTGTTGATGTCCTGCCGTTCTGGGTCCTGACTGGCTGACATCACACAATTTACATACTAACATGCTAAGATGCCAGCAGAGTAGACCCAAAGGTCTATCTAGTCTGCTTGATCAGCACCTGGTAGATGCATCCTTCACTGCCCTCACATCCTCCCCCATCAGGTGTGCATCACCAGTTCCGGCATTACTTAGTTAAAAACAATTATTCAAATCAAAGTCTATTTTACCAGAAACCAAAACACCCAAACAGCATTCAGTTTAGAGAATGGCTGGTATTATTCCAGTTACTGTCAAGCAGAAAATCTGGCTTCTGTCTCATTCTTGTGGTGCATTTTAAATCAATATTGGTTTCTTACTATGGCAAACTACTGTCTGTGCAATAATAACAGAACTGTGTAATTGTGAATTAACTTGTGTTTGTTGAATGTTGTATTAATTTTAAGTGTTTGTAATGTGTGATCTAATTTATGATGTTTTTTCTATGTCAGGCATGACTGAAAAAGGGCTGTGCCCAGTCATTTTCCTGGTTAAAAATAAAAACAAACATACATTGAGGAGTCAAACATGACAATCCATTTTTGTTATGAACTTTTTCCTTTTTAATTCTCTAAACAGTAAATACAGAGACTAACACCCTTTTTAGAAGTTTTAACATTTAAATGGCACACTGCATTCATATAACTACTCTGACTGCTGGACTACAATTTTTTCCATATGCATCATTTCCCAGCTGGTTGCTTGTCTGGCTTCAGCGGTATACCCTGTTCTCAGGGGATATACCCAGATTAGGCCAAGGGATCCCCTTCCATCATATAGACTTCTACCAGGGTTTTCTTCCCCTGTTTTCTCCCATCTCCTCCCCAGCATGGGAAACACCTTTGCTGGTCTCTCTCGCGCATATACACACACAAACGCACACCTTTCCCAGCAAGCTCCCTAGCCCGGCCTCAGGGGTCGCTATGGTGGTGGAACCTGCCGCCAGTCCTCCATGGCTGAGATGCACTGCTGGGTGGTGCCTGTCTCAACCCTGGCCTGCCTCCGGACGTGAGTGACTTCACCAGGCTTGGTCTGGAACCACAGATCATCAGCGTTGTAGTGCAATGCACTGACGCCGAGCAACCAGGGTGACATAAGTCTATTTTTAAAGTTTATTTTTTTTTTTTAAAAAACCTCCCCAATAGTTTTGACAGCTTTTAAAAAGAGAGTACTAAACAAACACACATACTAAAATACAAGCTGTAAATACCTTAAAGTTTTCTGACTGTAGGTGACCTTGAATGGATTTGTATGCAGCATTCAGATCTGCAAATATCTGGCATAATTTTGCTTCAAAGCTGAAAGGTAAAACAAAAAATTTAATTTCAGGCTTGTGATGTAAAATGCCTTGCTATTTTATTTAGTGGGTAAAAATGGACCTTTAAAACACACTGGCAGTATACTGATCTATTAGCTTTCCCTTATTATCATCTCAAAGGAAAATTCTCTGGTGCTGTAAGCTGCCTGCAAGACTAATTTTGGGATACAGACAGACCCTAAAAATGTATCATTTAGTAAATAGCCCAGTCAGCATCTGGCCTAGAACATGCCTGAGGGGGATAAAACAAAATGGATCCTGGTAAAAAACATAGGCATGGCTCACTACTCAAAGAAGTTCCGAAAGAAATTGATCTTGGGCACCTCCGGGAAGATTTCTTAAAAGGAATCATAGTTTCTTACAATTATAAAAATGTAATGAAAAACATAATATTTGGCATGGCAGACTATAATAATATGATGTATGCTGCTAACTCAAAATGAATAAGCTGGTACTCAAAATCTAAACACTTGTATGGGTGCGAGCACTCTCTCTTCTTGGCTCTGGAGGATGGAGAAAGGTGTATTATACTGTGCATATTTGAATTATTACCTTTTTTTAAAAATGGCAGCCAGATACGGCAAAAGAAAGAAGAATGATGTTGACTGCTTTAATAGAAAGGGCCATGAAGAACTGTTTCACATATTAAACTGCCCTTTGCACAAAAGCTGGTGTATAAAATAAATGATTTCATTATACTGTATAACTCATCCGAGTGACTGCATGGATATACTACTGAATCCAATGAATGAACAGGATGCTAGAAGATGAACTAAACTAATAGGCACTGTCGTTAGACAAAGAAAAAAAGATTGCTGTTGCATGTTTACCATAATTAACAGCCACAGTACTGTTTAAATGCAAAATGAAAATATGCCTATGTAAATGGTTAAAAAAGTTGTGCAATATATTTGTATAAATATTTTTATGTGCTTTTAATACTCTTGCAGTGGCCCATGGCCAATCGAATACATTTCAAACCTGACACTTGTAGCAGCACATACCCCATTTACAAATATCAATACATTTAGCGCCTAGAAAAATACATAGATACATAGACAGTGTCAGCAGATAAGGGCCTATGGCCCACCTAGTCTGCCCATTTGAGCTTGTAAGTTCAGTTTGTTTTCCTAGAAGTCTATTTCCCCTTACCCCTGACCTCTAGAATTCCTTTATGTCTATCCCAAGCATTCTTAAATCCCGTGATTGTTTCAGCCCCACCACTTCCTCTGGCAGGGTGTTCCACTTGTCCACCATTGCCTGTGAAGAAATTCTTTCTCATGTTTCCTCTGAATCGTCCTCCCTCCAACTTCATCCATGCCTCTAGTCCTGAAACATCTTTTTCGCTAAAGATAGTGTTTTCCTGCACCCTGTTCCTCCCTGTAAGATACTTGTATGTCTCTATCTATCCCTCTCTCCCTCCTCTCCTCCAGGGAGTACATGTTCAGTACCTTCAACCTGTCTTCATAGGACTTGTGATGCAAGCCCATGCACCATCTTTGTTGCCCTCCTCTGAACCTTCTCTACCCTGTCTATGTCCTTACGTGAGTATGGTCTCAGAACTGTACACTGTACTCCAGGTGGGGCCTCACTAGTGTCTTGTATGAGCAGATTATGACCTCCTTTTTCCTGCTGGTGATGTCCCTGCCCTACATCCCAGCATCCTATTTGCTTTACCTGATGCCTTGTCACACTGTTTCCCTACCTTGAGGTCATCAGAGATGACAACCCCAAGATCCCTTTCCTGCTTGGTGCATGCTATATCCTCACCCCCAACTGATATATTGTGCCAGGGTTTTGTGCCCCATATGCATTATCTTGCACTTTTGATTGAATTTCAACTGCCAAACCCTTGACCATTCTTCAAGTTTCTGCAGGTCCCTTCTCATTCTGTCTACACCCTCTGGTGTGTCTACTCTATTACAGAGCTTTGTGTCATCAGCGAACAGTGAAATTCTGCCTTCTATATCCTGTGCAATGTCACTGATGAAGATGTTGAATAGGACTGGTCCCAGCACTGATCCCTGTGGTACCCCACTGGTCACTCTTCCCTCTGTGGGAGTGACAGCAATTTACCACCACCCTCTGTGTCCTGCCACCCAGCCAGTTACCTACCCACCACACTACTGTCCTGCCCACACCATATTCCCCAGTTTGTGTAATAGTCTTCTATGTGGCACAGTGTCAAGGCCTTGCTGAAGTCCAGATAGGCCATGTCCACTGCCCTCCCTGATCCACCTCCTGGTCACCCAGTCAAAAGTTCAATGAGGGTTGGTCTGACATGGCCTCCCCTGGTGAAACCATGCTGCCTTGGGTCCTGTGGTCCATTGACAGCCAGATGTTCCACCAATCTCTCCTTCAGTAGTGCTTCCATGATCTTTCTCCTACGGAGGTGAGGCTGACTGGTCTGTAGTTCTTGCTTCCTCTTTGTTCCCACTTTTTGTACAAGGGACTACATCTGCTGTCCTCCAGTCTTTGGGTACCTCCCTGTTTCCAGTGATTGGCTGAACAGGATAGCCAGAGGTTCAGCCACCACCTCTCTTAGTTCTTTAAGGACCCTGGGGTGCACCCCATCTGGTCCCATTGCTTTATCAGCTCTTATTACTTCCAGTTCCTTCAGGACCCTTTCTGTAAAGGGACTTGTGTCCATTCTGCACCATTCTCACCCCTTGTACTCCCTTCAGACCCATTACCCCCCTCTTCCTTAGTAAAGACTGAGCAGAAATACCTGTTCAATATGTCAGCTTTACTGTTGTCATCCTCCACGCGGCTCCCATCCTCCCCCTTCAGTCTCACTATCCCTCCCTTTGTCCTTCTTTTTTCCCTTATGTACCTGTAAAAGGTTTTGTCCCCTTTAACCACTGATTTTGCAAAATGAGGCTGTAAAGAATGACACTTCATTAACATCCTGGGCAGATGCTGAACCTGGATTTGAATCTACTACCCATACAATTCCATAATACTTAATAAAATGTGTGACGGGTTAAAAGATGTCTGTAGAATTTTAGAACTATATGCTGCAGTTTGTGTCTTTGTTATATAGTATTCTTTCACTGTTGATGCAATGTCCCCATGTTACACTCTAGAATTCTGGGGCTGAAAGAATAACCTGCATCATAGGTCCTGTCCACACTTGCGTTCTTGTAATGTTACAGGCAGTCTGTAATGTTACAAGAACGGGCAAATATGGATCACGTCCGCACTATAGCACGGTAAAACCATGCTACGAACAGTGTTTAAAAACCATGCTAAACCCCTGATTGGAGCTGGGTTTTAGCAAGATTTCAGACCAACACAGTTGCCGGTCGGGAACTCAAGCAGGCAAGTACAGTGTCGGAGCACAGTGTGGACACTCCGACATCCGTGCTTTAACTTAAGGGAAACGCTTTTTTAAAATGGTTCTGTGCCAAGCAACTAGTGTAGACAGAGTCATACTGTTTATGGTACTAAAATAGCAGTGTGTAAGTCAGAAATACCAGCTGATTTAACTAAAAGACAAAATAATATAAGAACTGGAACAACTATATATAAGATTTCTATGGGGAAAAAAGATTTACAGGTCCAGTGCAGTTCTCCTTTTAAGGTATTCTGGAAGAACTTAATTAAATGGCATGGTGCACGGCAGGAGGAGAAGAGGTAGTACTGGTAACATGGCGCAGGGCAGAATTGTTCACAGTGATTCTTGCACACAAAGAATCCAAAAAGGCTCAGTGTTCTGCATTGTTATGATCTGTTCCATACTAACCCCACTTCCACTAAAAAATTACTCAGACTGTTTTTTTTTTCTCTTTAAAGTAGACAGGAAATGTGTGCTAATCGGCAGGACTCAGTAATGTTCCTGGTAAGAGAAATGAAATGAAAAGATTTGCCTCCAAATGATCCATATTGAACAGCCTGTCCAGGAGTTGCTGTAAGTAACATTACAGGTATCAAAACCCCCTTAGAAGCCATAAAATAAGCATAATAAAGTACCACCACTGCTGCTATAATAAGAGCAGTGGTAGGAGCGACGTCACTAAATGGGTGTAATACCCATGACTCATAAACCGGCTCAATCCGGAACCACGGAAGCTTTTCGTGTTCAAGAAGTTTCAGCAGTTTATATAAAAATAACCAGATGATTTAAAAATTATGATCACTGCAGCCCCAGACTCCAACACCAGCATTGTAAGGTATGTGGGGATGGGAGCAGGCTGCAGTGGTTCTTTGCACATCACCTTTAAGATCAACTACACTCTCTCAACATATTCAGCAGAGGATAAGGCCTTTATGAAGGCCACTGCACAATACAAAAATCAGATCTGAAGATAACCATAATACAGTGGAATACACTGTAACATATGAAAGGAAAGTATAGTTACGTAAGAACTTACCATAACAGTAGATCTTCGAGAGGGGCTCTTGCAGCAGGTTACACCACAAGGACTGAAGTCAAAATGCACCAGATCCCCACGGAAAACTTCTAGCTAACAGTGTACAGCGCTGACTGCCCTCTGACGTTGCACCGCCCCCGATGTCCGCCTATGGTATAAATGAGGAGCTCCCCCAGCACCACCTCAGTTCTCCCGCCATAAACCACGGCAAGCACAGTGACTGGAGGACCGAGGTGTTCTTCTGAAACCGAGGAAAAAGCAACAGATATGGAGAAGCAGTCACTAGGGGGATAGAGGGAAGGAAAGCAGCACCTGCTGCAAGAGCACCTCTCGAAGATCTACTGTTACGGTAAGTTTATGTAACCGTACTATTTCACTTCAAGGGGGCTCTTGCAGCAGGTTACACCATAAGGACTGAGTCCCAAGCAGTGAAAGGACTGACCCTGGTCAGCTGAGAGGAGGTAGAGGTCAGCGCAAGGCTCGAGAGAGAGCAGGCCCTGTAGGACAGCGAGTCCAAAACCTGCCCTGCACCCAGATGTAATGTCCAGACTGTAATGCCAGATGAAAGTGTGGACAGAACTCCAAGTGGCTGCTGCACAAATGTCAGCAATGGACATATATCTGAATGAGACAAACTAAGCAGCTACTCCCCTGGTACAATGGTCTTCAACCGGGCCCGGTAAAGGCTTGTCGTAGTTACGATAACAATAGACAATGCAAATGCAATTCACTAACCATCTGGACGAACATGGTTTAGAAACAGAAGCTCCTTCTTTCCTCGGGGCAAATGAAACAAATAACTGATCAGTTTTGCTGATGGCTCGGGTGTGATCCAAATAATAATGGAGCACCCAGTGGACAGCCAGAGTATGCAGTAAGGCCTCCCCTAGATTCGAATACTCTGGATAATACACAGGCAAGTGGAACGTCTTCATTCACAGTAAACTCTGACATCACTTTAGGAAGAAACTCAGGATTGGTCTACAAGGACACCCTGTCCTTGTGGACAACTAAATAAGGCTCTTTCCATATCAGACTGAAGCTCAGAAATCCTCCAAACAGAAGTAACTGCAACTAAAAATAACGCTTTCCATGACAAAAAGCAAAGCTACGCAGCTTATGAGGCTCAAAGGAGGAAAGCAATCTTTTCTAAAATGAACAACAGATCCGGGAGAGACAGGGTCCCTGATGGGAGGTTTCAGATGCAGTATGCCCTGCAAGAAAGTACGGGGCAAGAGCAAGGCCCCTAGAATTCTGCAGCTGCAGAATTCTATGCAGAACTTGCAACCTAATGCTGAATATCTGCAATCCCGCAGAATTCACTGTTCCTGGTGATTCATTATTCTTTCCAGTTTATCCATGGCACCTGGTTCCCTTCCCCCACCTTTTATATTCAAAACCCCTCTATGCAAAGCACGTGATGTTATCAGTGCTATCACATCATACATTAGCTAAAGACAGGGCTGAATTCTATCACAGAAATGAATAGTCACTTATCTACCACAGCTCCCATTCCAAGAGGAAGTGGCACAGGACATCAGGTACTGTGATATTTGCTCAACCTGTACTACAACCTAATACAGTTTTCAGTCTTAAGTTATTACACTAGGGCCAACTTAAACAAATACTTGACAATAGCATAGACCTATTAATTCCATATCTTACTTTGTACAGATTTGTGTGTGCCTTTATGGTACAGAGATGCTGTCTGAAATGAATAACTGGTAAAATGAATTAACCTGTTATTTTTAAGAAAAATAATTATGCCCAGAAAGGTGGAATTTAATAATGTATAGACCTGTTAAAAGAACAGATCTATTAAAAGAATCATTGCACTGTATACATTTTTGCCAGGGTTACTGATTACATGTTAGCACAGGTTGACAGAATTACCTAAAAGTTAGAGAAATGTTGTGTGCAGGGCCAGCCGTTGGGCCAGTGGGTAGCATGTTATGTTCCCATGCTGACGACTCTGGTTCTGGGAACTGACTGGGCAGCACAAGGATTTGGGGGCGCAGCCCTGTTGCACATCACCGCTCTAAGCCTGGGAAGGTAAGGTGCAGAGTTCTGTCACACGGATAACATCTTGTGTTGGGCTGGGGAACCTTCTCTCACAAGGAGTTTGTGTGCATGTCATGGCCTGATGGGGTTACGTAGCGTGTCAGGAGAAGTGGGTTGGCATGAAAAATGAGTCTTGCAATACCTCCTCTATTCTGTTTATTCCACTTCCAAATGGGCCTGTATGAATCAGGATACAATTTCACTGTCACAAAAAGGGAAATTTATTTAAAAACAAAACTATGTTACAGATTGCATATAAGTGATGCACAGTCGGGACCTCACGAGTGGTGTAAACAGCATGAGTGTGTGTGTGTCTGTGTGTGTGTGTGTGTGTGTGTGTATATATATATATATACATACACACACACACACACACACACACACTTTATTCATCACATGCATATTCCATTCATTTATTTATGACTTTGATTAGCGGGTAAGTGCACTGATCTGAGGGACTGCTTTCAGACACGACCGGGCCATAAAAGACGGCAATGGTAAACAAGAAAAAATTACTCACCTTAGTAATGTTGTTTCTTCTAATGGAGTCTTGCTATATTATGACCAGTATAACCCCAGGTTAGAACTGCTCCGGAGGTAAAAGAGTTAACATTCCATGCCAGGCATGGAACCTTGAGCGCGAGCTCGGTTGAAAACTCTGTCTGTTGTTGCTCAAACTTAAACTGTCAGATCTTCACGAGCAAAACTCACTAAGGTTCTGTGTGGAAGCCGTAAACCTACACCAGCCCATTGGCTACTAACTACAAAAAACACATTTGTGTTCTTGATCCCAAAACAAAGACTCAAGTCAGGGGAATCAAGAAAGAAAATTAAAACACAACACTCCGGCACCCTAAAGAAAGGGTGAAACAAAGTGGGCATCTATGAAGTGCCAACATTGCGCTGCCCACCCACATCCCAAAAATAGAGGTTCTGAGAGGGGCAGGCTTGGGGAGGTCATAATATAAAGAGACTCCATTAGAAGAAACAACAACATTACTAAGGTGAGTATTTTTTTCTTCAAACAACATGAAGTCTTGCTATATTATGACATCTGTAGACTACACAGCAGTACCTCCATGGAGGAGGGACAGAACCTACTTAGGAAATAGGCTCTGAAGCACGACTGTGCCAAATCGAGCAACACTCCTAGCCTGGATGTCCAGAGAGTAATGCTTAGTGAAAGTGCGAACTGTTTTCCAGGTAACTGCTTGACATATCTCTAGGATAGGGATGTCTCTGGCAGCAGCCAGAGCAGCAGCTATACCTGTGGTAGTGAGCCCTCAGGCCTGAGGGAGGAACCGTACCCAGTTTTTCATAACAAAATTGGATACAAGAGACAATCCACCTGGCAATGGATCTTTTAGTGGCAGGTTTTCCTTTTCCAACCTCGCCATAAGTGAGGAATAATTGAAGGGAGTCAAACCTGTGACCCTTGGTACGTTCCATGTAGTAACTAAGGGCTCTTTTGACATCTAAACTGTGCAATCTCCTCTCGCCAGAGGAGGAATGGTCAGTGAAATACACAGGAAGGCATATGGATTGATTAAGGTGGAAGTCTGAAACCACCTTAGGCAGAAACTTTCTGTTAGTCCTGAGACCACCTTACCCCTGTGAAAGGAGATAAAATCAGGTTCCACTGACAATGCTTGCAACTCACTTATGCGCCTGGCAGAAGTGATGGCTACCAAAAACACAGTTTTCCAAGTCAAGTACTTGAGCTCTGCTGAAGACAACGGCTCAAAAGGGGGTTGCATAAGCTGTGCAAGTATTAAGATCCCAAGTAGAGGCAGGGTCCCTGAATGGAGGGTTGGTGTGAAGCAACCCCTTGAAAAGCTTGGGGAATACAGGGTGAGCTGAAAAAGAAGAAGGTTTACCGCTAATAAGAAAGCAGACAAGGCAGCCAGGTGCATTTTTAAGGTAGCTGGTCTCAGCCTCAAAGAATTCAAATGCACCAAATAATCCAGGATTGTGGGCAAATCAGCAGATTCTGGTGGAATATGCTTGCCAGAGCACCAGATGGAAAATCTCTTCCATTTGGAATTATAAGTAGCCCTGGTGGAAGGCTTCCTGGAGGCCTTCAAGATATCCAATACACCTTGGGAGAGGTGTAGGCCAGCAAACTCTAACTCTTCAAGAGCCATGCCTTGAGATTGAGAGATTTGAGGTTCGGATACCAAACCCTCCCCTGGGCACAGGTTAACAGATTGTGATTTCTGGGGAGGTGCAGGGGAGGGTGGACTGCTAAGGACATGAGGAGTGGGTACCAGGGCTGTCTGGCCCAATCAGGATCATCTTGCAGGGTTGAGATCTGATTTTGACTAGCACTTTGAACGGGGGGGGGGGCATAGAGGAACTTCCCTTCCCAACTGAGAAGGAAGGCATCCAGAGGGACTGAGCCCAACACTGGGGCCTGCAGCAAAAAAGGGGAAGTTGGTGATTGTCTGGGGCTGCAAAAAGATCTATCTGCGGGGTGCCCCATCTGGCAAATACTACCTCCAGTACTATGGGATCCAGTGCCCATTCGTGATGGCCCTGGGAAATCCTGCTGAGAGCATCCTCTAAGACATTGTCCTTGCCTGGAAGGTGAACTGCCGTAAGGGAGGCGTTCAGGGAATAAGCCAGAGACCACAACTTCATTGCTTTGGTGCCCAAGGCTGTAGACCGAGTGCCTCCTTGCTTGTTGATGTACCACACTGTAGTAGTATTGTCTGTTCTGACCTGTACAACCTTGTTCTGAACACATGTGGAAAAAACCTGGAGTGCTAGAAAAACTGCTCTTAGTTCCAACAAATTGATGTGGAGCAGAGATTCCTGTGGGGACCACAATCCCTGGGTAGTGAGGTCGCCCATGGAGCTCCCACCCTAAGAGGATGCATCTGTAGTAAGGGTCAAGGAGTGAGACTGGGGTTGAAGGAACCCCTGTCTCAGATTGCTCTAGTCCTGCCACCAATGAAGGGCCTGGATCAGGGTTGAGTCACTGGGATCAATTTGGTTAGAGGGTCTGTTCTTTGAGACCAAAAGGCTCTCAAATGGAACTGGAGCGTCCCTCATCTGAAATCTTGCTCCCTGCACTACTGCTGTAGAAGCAGCCATGTGCCCCAGGAGCTGTAGAAATGCCTTGCGGTCGAGAGACCTGCAGGGTGAAAGAGGAGGCCAGAGAGACCAAGGTCCTTGCTCTTTCCAGAGGGAGGAAGGCTCTGGCCTCTTTTGTGTTCAGTTCTGCGCCTATGAAGGTGAGAAGCTGGACAGTCTCTAGAACAGACTTTGGAAGACTGAGAAGGAAACCTAGAGATGTGAGCAGTTGCTGAGTTACCTGAAGGTGTAATTTGACCTGGTCTGGGGACTGGCCTACTATGAGCCAGTTGTCCAGATAAGGAAGGATGGCAATCTTTTACCTTCCTAAGTGGGCAACTGCTACCGCCAGGCATTTTGTGAATACCCTCAGGGCTGAGGTGAGGCCGAAGGGCATTGCTCTGAACTGGTAATGGCCTGAGGGCAGTTCGAATCTGAGGTACTTTCGATGGGAGCTTCTGATAAGAACATGGAAGTAGGCATCCTTGAGGTCCAGGAGGCTAGCCAGTTCCCTGGCCTTAGAGGATAAAATAATTCCCAGTCACCATTTTGAACTTTGGTTTTAAAAGGTGCTTGTTTAGATAACCGAGATCCAGGATGGGCCGCCATTCTCCTGTCTTTTTGGGGTAAGAGTACCTGAGTACAACCTTTGCCCTGGTGTAGGGGTGGAACCCTTTCCACAGCTCTGAGAGCAGGAGGCAGAAATTTCTGTTTCTAGGGCAAAAGCCTCTGATGGATTTCAGGTGAAAGGACCTGGCTCTCATCTTGGGAATTTTTGAAGCTGAGAACCAGTCCCTGGCTTACTACTTCAGGACCCACTTGTCTGATGTTAAAGACTTCCAGTCCTGGACAAAGTAAGCCAGAATGCCCCTCGCCGTGGTGGAGAATCGGCCCTGGCCACCCCATCAGGAGCCTGTTTGCAGGGGCTTTGGGTTGAGAGGTAGCAGCAGGCTTACTTGAACCCTTCTGCCTCTTCCTCTAAGAACCCCCTCTGGGCATAAGCAGAAGAGGACGCCTGGGCTTAGTAAAAGGCATATGAAAAGGCCTGCCCTGACATGCTGCCTTTGAGGTGCATGCTTTCTCTGGCCTGTGCACTCCTATAGGTGGTCCTATACTCATCCATTTTTCTTCATAATTCTCTGTCTGCTCCCAAACAGAAATTGCCCACAAAGGAAAATCCATAGCCTTAGACTGGGTATCCTGTGACAGGGCAGTACATCTGAGCCAGGCCATCCTGCGAGAGAACACAGGATGTAGCCATGACTCTTGATGAAACATCATTAGAGTCTGGCAGCATAATGCACCTTGGATGCCTCAATACCATCCGCAGCCACCTGCTCCAGCTCCCTGGCAAGCTGGTCAGGGGCCTGTTTTGCTAGGGCCAGCACAGTATCCCATCTGGATTTCTGGTACCTAGCAGCATAAGCCATATAATTTGCTTGTCTGAGTCCTAAGGATGCTGCCATGTACTGTTTCTTTGCCATGGCATCCATCCTCCTGGAATCCTTTTCGGGAGGGTGAGAGGCTAGAGGAATATTAGCCTTGTCACAGTTGCAGCCTGCACTACCCCACATGGCTGCATTGTCGAGAGAGGAACTCCGTATCAGGGCCTGATAAAGTATCTCTTGTCATCCTTTATCAACAGGAAGGATAGAGTGAGGAGTTTTAAATTTTTACTGTCTGTTTCCTAAATGATTTGTGCAAGGGAATAGACAGTCTCCTAGACTCTGGAATATCCATAATTTCTACATAATCAGGCTCTTTCTTGGTCATCAACAGCTTCCTCAGCAGGGAGTTGGAGAGTTTCATAACTTTCTTATAGAACATAAAATGAGAAGGGACTCAGATAGCCTGGGGACCCTGATGGTCTGTCTGGAGAGATGTCCGGTTCAATGGGCACATCCAGACCTTCAAAATCACATTCACTCTCCTCATACCCCTCCTCCCCTTCCTCCAGTTCATAAAAATCCTCAAAATCATAATCCTGAACTGCTGGAACCGGCCGAACCGAGCGCTTCCCTGATGGTGTCGGTTCGGACGGAACCAGGGAAAGAGACTGGACAATTTGAATAGCTTTAGCAATTTCCTCAGCGGTTGGAGAAAGAACTTTTGGCTCCACACTAGCTGACTTTCTAGCCCTTTTAGTTGGAACCGGCTCCTTAGAGCTGGCTCTTCGTTGCCAGTATAGCCTCGGTCAGAGGCACTACCTCAGGTTCGTTGGAACCGAACCGGCTGGCCATCTGGGTCAGTGGATTTTTGGCCTCCCTTTCCTGAGCCTACCAACTCTCTTTTCCACGGTGGCAGCAGGAAAATTCCTACAAATCTGGCAGTCTGCATTGAGGTGGTCAAACCCCAGACAATATACACAAGTGGTGTGTGGGTCAGCCTTAGCAAAGGCTTCCCCACAGAGGCCACAGAGCTGAAACCCAGTGGGTCCGGTTTTTCTTTTGGGTTTCTCAGACATAGTGCCAGCCTAACCAAAACTTGCCCGTTAGTGGCAATCCGCCAAGCAAGACTCCTTATCGGTTCCCAACCGTGTCACGGGTCGTGGAAAAAACCGTAATGAAATCCGTTTTTTTTTTAGAACCGATAAGAACCGGGAACCGCACTCTAAAGGACTAGAAAGTTATTTTAAACCAATCTGATCGGTTCAAACAGAACCGAAAAAGACGTTTACAAGTTCCACACAGAAGAAAATAAACATAAGCATATCTATTACAATACCACAGACAGAGCTTGAACTGACCGATTGCGGTTTAATTTCGGTCAATAAACCGAAAATTACACTTTTTAACCGACAAACGAACCGAGCAGCAGGAGAAATCTCCGGAGCGACTGTTCAGTGAGGCGGAGTAAAGAATCTGACAGTTTAAGTTTGAGCAACAACAGACAGAGTTTTCAACCGAGCTCGCGCTCAAGGTTCCATGCCTGGCGTGGAAAGTTAACTCTTTCACCGGAGCAGTTCTAACCTGGGGTTATACTGCATATGTCATAATATAGCAAGACTTCATGTTGTTTGAACAGTTACAATCACAAGGAACAAGATATATACAGTTAAACAGAAGTCAAACATTTTTTACATACAGGAATATTAAACACAGAAATATTGGCGTCAGGGTACAGGTGAATAAATTATGGGTTAGGTAGCCGTACAGGACACAAGAGGGTACAACAGTCCTGCCCCACCCCCCTATTCATCACACCTTAGAGAGTCACAGGGAGAGAGAGGAACTTAAAAACAGCTTGAGCAGATAAGAAACTCACAGCAGAAGTCAGGTTAGTACGGTGTTAGAGTTGCTGGGTGTGTGTGTGTGTGTGGGGGGGGGTGAGAGCTACCCCGGTGGGCAAGAGCAAAGGGCCCTGTCCATAAGCCAGGTTTTGAAGAGGAAATTGAAGGCTGTATGGATGTTGGATAAGCGGAGGGGAGCAGGGATCCCGTTCCACAGTGTAGGAGCAGCAACTGATAAAGTTTTCCCTCCCATGCTGGTAGAGACCCTCAGTACCTCGAGGGGAGGGACACTGGACGAGCAGAGACTCTTAGGTAGGGTTCTAACCTCGAGTAGGGGAGTGAGAGGGGACACATCACCGCTTCTGATGGTACTATCCATGATACAGCCGAGAGCAAAATAAAGGTGGCCTTGGAGGGGTAGCCAGCCAATGGGTTCTGTAAAGGTCACAGTGATGGGTTGAGAAAGGTGCCATAAGAGCAAAGCGGCATGCACTATTGTAAGCGGACATGAGCCTGGTTCTGAAGGCAGGGGATGCACTTGAGTAGGAGTGGGGAAGCAGGTTACCCTGGACAGTTGCTATTCAAGCCTCAGGGGTTAGTAGGTGGCGTAGATGGTAGGCGGCTCCTAGTTTTTGATTGCCCCTGCGAACCACAGCGTTGATGTGGTCCGAGAAGGTTACTACTGGGTCAAGTTTTACCCCAAGGTATCTGAATGGGGCAATGTCTTCTAGAA
Organism: Neoceratodus forsteri; assembly: GCA_016271365.2. Taxonomy (NCBI): domain Eukaryota; kingdom Metazoa; phylum Chordata; order Ceratodontiformes; family Ceratodontidae; genus Neoceratodus; species Neoceratodus forsteri. Next base: position 306,370,223 of record CM028137.1, read on the forward strand.
CCAGACCATCAGGGGATAGTATTTGGAGGGAGCAGCCTGAACTATGAATTTTGGCGAGGTGGGGATTGGACGCAAATAGCATGGTTTTGGTTTTTTTCCCCATTAACCAATAACAGGTTCGATGTGAACCAACTAAAAGCACTGCCATAGTTCTGGGTGAGGACTGAAGAGACCAAGGTGAGGAACTTATCGCTGTGGTAAATAATAAAGTTGTCTGCATACAGAAGTGATTTACAGTTGAGGCTTTCTGATGGGAGAGAATTAATGAAAATGGAAAAAAGTAGTGGGCCCAGGATGGAAACCTGGGTGATGCCAGTTGAGGCAGGGAGGGTCGGGAGATGGCAGAACTAATGCATACAGATTGCGAGCGACCGGAGAGGTAGCTTCTCAACCAATCAGTGGTCTCAGTGGAGCAACCAAAAAGATGCAGCTTGGACAGGAGGAGTGCATGGTTGACCATGTCGAAGACCTTAGTAAAGTCCACAAAGACAGCCTCGGTAGCGTGCCCACGATCCATACTAGTAAGGACTTGGTCACTAAAGAGTGCAAGAGCAGAGGTGGTGCAATGATTTTTGCAAAAGCCATACTGTTGGCTACACACAAGACTGTATTTATTGATGTGTTCCAGCAGTTGACAGTGGACAATTTTTTCTAGAAGTTTACTTAAGTGGGGAAGGATAGAGATAGATCAGTAATTATCAGATGAGTGGGGTCTCCAGCTTTGAAGACTAGAATAACTTTCGCAGATTTCCAGTATCAGGCATGGAGGAGGTAGACAGGGCCAAATTGAAAATAAAAGTGAGAAGCTTGGAGACAGTGGGGGAGATGAGTCTGAGCAGGATAGGTGAGAGGCTGTCCGAACCCGGGCTACCCCGTGTGACAGGTCTGAATATGGCCCTGTTCCAGTTGTTATGCAGGAGGAGTTTAAATGCAAGGATCTGTTCTATTCTCTCCGTTTCTATCTCTTCTCTGCCTGGCTGCACAACCAAATGTTTTCATGAGACCTAGGACCTGATCACCCTGACGGTCTTGCAATTCTCTGCCTCTCACTATCTCTCTACCTTCACTTGCTGCTCTGTCTTTTCTCCCCCCTTGCATATCTGCTGGTACAAAAATATGTGTGACTCATTATGTGGAAATGTAACTGATACTGGGATCTCTTTGTTTAGAAATGTATATAGTTTTACTGTTGAAATGTATATAGGTGTATAGGTTTACTGTTGAAATGTATATAGTTATACTGTTGAAACGATTGCAAAAAGCTGTCTGGAACTCAAGGGGTTAACCTGAGAAGCTAGTTTGCAAACTCTCTGAGAAGCTATAAGCAAGAGGTCAGTTCTGGGTCACAAATTTATTCAGCTGCACTTCTTGAAACTTACAAGAACACTGTGTGAGAAGCATGCTGTTTTCTTAACGAGCGGGGGTTGCAACAACTTATAAAAACAGAGCTGCAATTTCTTGCAAGAGAGAAACAGAAAGACTGAGATTGGAAATTGAGAAGAAACTCTGATGGACTTTATCTGTTTATACTGCCTTTATAAACAGTTATACTGAATAATTCTATTTTTTATTTTACTGTTATTAGAAAAATGCAAATTTTACAACTGCTCCTGGTTTTCCTACGCATCCTGACCTGTACCTCGACAAAACCCCAGTTTGGGAGATTATTCAGAGGTTTGGTAGTGTCCTGAATGGATATGGTCTTGAAGTGAAAGCAGGGGATGCCGGGGGTGAAAGAGGGCAGCGGGTTTGCGGAGGCTCCCAGGTTGAAAGGTGGGCTGCCAGTGAGTTTGTCAAGATGGGCCGACAGATTAGTGACTTTTATGTTAAAAGAGTGAGCTACCTTAAATGGCTCAGTCAGAGGGGGAGTCCAGTTTGATAACAGATATACTGGTACAGGGGTTGGTGAGGGAGCTAAAGGAGGCCCAGAATTTCATGGGACTACCTAGGCAGTCCTTCTGAAGGTTAATGTAATAGTTCTGTTTTAGGGTTTTGGCCAGCTGTTTACACTGATTTCTCAGACGCCTATATTTGTTCCACAAGGAAGGGGAGGGGGACGATTTATGATCAGCCCACTTACGATCTCGAGCTTTCATGAATATTAGGAGTTCCCTAGTGATCCAGTCTGTACACCCTTCACGCACTCTCCTCGTCTTAAGGGGGATGTGGTTGTCCTGAATCTTCAGAATGGCAATCGTGAAATAAGTCACTGCTGAGGTCACATCAGATTGTGTGTAAAGGCATGACCAGGTTATGGCTTTAACTTCTTCCAGGATGACAGAGGTCTCAGGACAATGGAAATTGCGGAAGGAGAGGTACTTGGGGTGGGTGTCTGGTCTTAGTGGACTAGATGATGTAAGTGGGAGAGTGGTCACTTATGGAGTCGGCAAGCGTTCCCGCCTGAATTACACTGTCTTCCCGACTGGTGACTATCCAGTCCAATAGGTTATGTAAAGAGGTGTGCGGGTTTTACCTGGTAGGAATTGAGATGATCTAACCAGGTTACGCAGTTTCAGTAGATTGGCACAGTCTGGTTCCTGGGTGCTTAACCAGTTATGGTTAAAGTCACCAAGGAAGATGGTGTCTCGGGGCTGAGACCAGACAGAAGGTTCTGAAGGCCATCCGTGCCCCCTGCTGGAGGGTTATAGCAACACCCCAGGAAGAGGTTTTTGGAGGAGCCCAAAACCAACTCAGCAATGAGCCACTCGCTAAGGGAGGATGGGTCAGAGCTGAAGGAGATGGTGGCAGATAGTGATTGCCTTAGGTAAATTGCTACACCACCGCTTTTTCTTTCCCATCCTGTTGTGGCAAAGCATGGTGTCACTGGCCAGTTGACACACGGCGTCAGAGATGTGCGGCTTTAGCCAGGTTTTTTGAGATCCTGATAGCATGAGGTTTGTGGGGGGCTACCCAGGCTTGAAACTCCTAGTAATTAGAAGGGTGGCTGCATATATTTAGGTGAGTGATTTTCAGTCCATGGGGGTTGGACCAGATACTATGAGAGAAGGTAATAGGGATATTTGTTGGGCCAGGGTCGATCTTGGTATCACCCGCAAGAAGTAGCAAGGAGAACAGGAGAAGGTAAGGGTGAGCTACCCAGAGGGAAGAGAACGAGCGGGAGTACAGGAAGGAGCCAAGAAGTAATTTCTCAGATTTAGATAGGAACAAGAGTGTATGTGGGCCATTAGTTGTACGTTCCCATCTAAGTGTTACAGAGGGGAGGTCTAACGGTAGTCGAGAGATGGAGAACAAGTACTGGTTTGCTTGATCATGTGCTAGTATCAAGGAACATAAGTCAGACATCCAGAGGGAGCTGAATAGTGAGGCTGCCAGCACAGTTAGGAATAAAGGATTCATTGTCAGAATAACTAGAAGAGGTGCAGTAGGTAGCTGGAGGTTTCTGAGCCCGCAAGGTAGGGGAGCTACAGACCAGTTGAGGCACAGGAATTCTGGTAGCTAGTAACCACTAGTAAGAGTCCCTGCAATTTTGCTAGACTAAAGAGGTGTGGGTGGCAAGGAGGCCATCTCAAATTTGGTGAGCTAGCAAAAGAAAGAATATCAGCAAACGCAATGGTGCAACTACTGGGATGAATAGGCTGAGACAGCATATGTTACCATAAGGAGAGGACGTGATACCAGTTTCCCTCTACTGGTGGAAGAGCATAGCCTGAAATGGAGAAATCAACATTTAGAAATATTAGGCATGAACCAGACCATGTGACCCCCGGTACCTATAAACTGCAGGACAGCCAAGGGTGGGGAGCAGACGCATAGCGTCAGCAGGAAGCCAGCGAGCAGACAGCAGCAGCCCTGCAGCAAAGCTGCAGCCCAAGTGGCTCCAAGGAAAAACAGAATTAGAGGGAGAGCTCTACTTAGATAAAATCTCAGTCAGAGCTCAAGTGGGAGAGCTCTAATTAAATGAAAATACAGTTAAGGTTTACTGAAAGCCCACGACTCTCAGAGAAAAACATTTAGAATTCCAGATCACGATATAATCAGGTTAGGAGCAGAGTCAGGGGAGCTGCAATTTTTAGGAATAAGACAAAAATAAAGTACGATTTGAGAGCTAAAGTTCTGCAATTTTTAGCAATAAAAATAAAGAACAATTCATGGACTGAAGGTCTGCTGAAAGCCTGCCGTATACAGAGATGGATACAAAGGCACAGTTCACAAGCAGAGAAAAAGGCACCAACACTCAGAAAGAAATTACTGGCGGGGCGCAGAATGTCCGTTGGTGAAATTAGCTGGGCATACCTGATGTGGTAGTTCGGTGGCCGGGGAGCAGCTTCTGCAGCTACGGTCATGGGTAGGGATTGCCCAGGGGGCGAGACTCGGGCTGTGAATAAAAAGGGGAGAGGAGGTTACAATTACAAAAGGAGGAAGGACAGACGGAGGGGTAGGGCTAATCAAGGGATGGAGAGAGGAGGGACTGGAGATCAGAGCCAGATTAGCTAGCAAGGTGGAGGGTAGTAGAGGAGCAAGGGTGAGGAAAGATGGAACAGAGGTCAGACAGAGAAAGAACAGATCAAGGTTAAATTCGGCTTGATATGCAGCACAAATGATTCAGGTTGAGTTTAGCTTGCTTTTCTGCACAAATACATCTACACACACAGTCATTTCCAAAATTAAATCCCCAAAATCCCACAGATAAATCTTCACTCACAGCAAATCCCACAAATAAATCACAGTCCCACAGAATTAATCTGCACTCACAGTGAAGTCCCAAAAATTAAATCCTAATATTCACCCACTACACAAGTGTTATACATCACTTCATCCAGCAAGCAGACAGCAGCAGCCCTGTAGCCTAAGTGGCTCCAAGGAAAAGTAGAATTAGGGCAGAAATTTGTAACAAATAAAGATGGGCAGAAAATTATTTGGCAATGGCTCCAGTAGTGCATCTTAACTTATGGCTACTACAGAGCTGAAAGGGAATAGATCCTGCAATTATGGGGGCACTGCTGTGACCGTACCTGGCCAGCACAGCAGAGAAAGCTGCTATGATCTAGTGAGTGCTGCACAAGGAAGTAACCTGAATAAAATCTCAAACTCGGAAGAGCTCTATTTAAATAAATCTCAATTGGGGCTCAAGCGGGACAGCTCTATTTATTTATTTGCTTTTGGTAACCGGGTGGGTGCACTAGGCATAGGAATGCCTATTTTCAGACATGACACGGCAGAATACAAGTGGACAATATGTAAGCACACCATGTTGTGCAGCACATGAAATAGGTACTACAGTGGGAAGGGGTCAGAACAATCAACACTGAAGGTTGAGCGAAATACAGTTGAGAGACCAGGTCAGGGTACTAGCAGCATAACATTAGACAAAAGTTAAATAGGTATGGACAAGTGCAAAACAACTGAAAACACTGAGTACAAAAAATGGATAAGTTTGGACAAGATATAAACAATATAAAATAAGTGCCTAGAGGTAGTTAAGCTTTAGAGAGGAGGGAGTGGAGGATACGGTAGAGGCAGGGGAGAAAGGGGTGAAGGGTGGTGGAGAGTGTGCAAGGTGAGGGTCATTAAAGGAGGTGATAAAGCAGATAGGAGGGTATTAGATGCAGGGCGGGTAGTGAGGAAATAGGAAGAGGGATCTACGGCGGGAGGAAGCAGCGCGGGGTTAGAAGCATGTAGATGATCTTGGTGGAGTTTCTTTAAACTGGCATGGGTGGGATCTAGGCAGATAGCTTGAGGTATGGAGTTCCAGTACTTCGGAGCTGAGTGAGAGAAAGCTTGTGCACCCATAGAGGTTTTGCATCTGGGGAAATAGAAAGGGGCTAGGTCAGTACAGTGAAGCCCATAAGAGGGGGACTGGGAGTGAAGCATGGAAGCAAGGGATTGAGGGAGACCTGATCTAACTATTCCGTCAATTAGGGAGCCATAGAACTGAAGTCGATGGGCAGTGGGAGAGGGCCAGTTTAAGTCAGTATACAGCTGGCAGTGGTGTTTTTATCTTGGTGATGCAGAGGCGTAGTGGCAGATGTTGCTATAAGTGGTGTCCCATTTATGGAGGGAGGACTTAGTGGCACCTAGGTAGGTGACAGCGCCATAGGCCAGGGCCAGGAGTAGAAGGCCTTGTGCAACAGCAAGTCTGGCAGATGGGGTGAGGGCATAGCTAGTACGGCAGGCCCCTCCAATTTTCGAGCTGACAGATTTACAGGTGTGGGTAATATGTTGGTCAAAATCCAGGGATTCGTCCAGGAGAATCTCCAGGTATTTGAAGGATCTGGAAGTGACAAGTGGGGAGCCATCTGCACATGAGATATTGAGGGAGTTTTGATTTCCTTTAAGTCTGACAGAAGAGTCAAAGAGCATACAGTGTGTTGTGCTGACATTGAGCACTAGTTTCTTCTCTGTCAGCCAGGATTGGATGCTTAGAAAGTCAGACGCAAGAGAGTGGTTTATATCCGAGATATTTTTGGCACTATGGTAGATGACTAGGTCATCCACATAGAGAAGAGATGAACAGGTTGGTGCTAGAAGTGGGAGGTTACTGATGAAGATGGAGAAAAGCAGAGGGACCAGCATAGAGCCCTGAGGAACACCAACTTGGATAGAGGAGAGATTTGACATGGCAGAATTGAAAACTACAGCTTGCTTCCTGTTTAAGAGGTAGCTCTTAAACCATGCCACCACTTCAGCAGAGAAACCAAGGGAGCAAAGTTTTGAAAGAAGGCTGTGACTGACCAGGTCAAAAGCCTTGGTCAGGTCGATGAAGACCGCGCCTGTCAGGAGGCCAGCATTCATGGCAGCATAGATGTCATTTGTTAGTTTTAGGAGGGCAGTGGAGGTGCTGTGGCCTTTGCGGAAGCAATGCTGGGCACCAGAGAGGAGGTTATATTTCTGAAGATAAGCTATGGTTTGAGTAGCCACTAATTTACCAGGATTTTGCTATGCACCAAAAGAATGGCAATAGGTCGATAATTAATTTCTTTTGGATCGCCTTTTTAGGGATTGGTGTTATTTTGGCTATTTTCCAGATAGCAGAAAAGGTGCCATGGCACAGCAACAAGTTAAAGACTTTGGTTAAGGGGGAAGAAAAAATTACTCACCTTAGTAATGTTGTTTCTTCTAATGGAGTCTTGCTATATTATGACATATGCAGTATAACCCCAGGTTAGAACTGCTCCGGAGGTGAAAGAGTTAACTTTCCATGCAGGGCACGGAATCTTGAGCGCGAGCTCGGTTGAACACTCTGTCTGTTGAAGCTCAAACTTAAACTGTCAGATCTTTACGAGCAAAAACTCACTAAGGTTCTGTGTGGAAGCCGTAAACCTACACTAGCCCACTGACTACTAACTACAAAAACACATTTTTTATTCTTGATCCCAAAACAAAGACTCAAGTCAGGGGATTCAAGAAAGAAAAACAAGTATAACACCTAAGCACCCTAAGACAGGGTGAAAATAAAGTGGGCATTTATGAAGTGCCAACACTGCACTGCCCACATCCCAAAAATAGAGGTTCTGAGAGGGGCAGGCTGGGAAGAGGTCAAAAATAGCAAGACTCCATTAGAAGAAACAACATTACTAAGGTGAGTAATTTTTTCTTCAAACAACATGAAGTCTTGCTATATTATGACATATGTAGACTACACAGCAATACCTCCATGGAGGAGGGACAGAACCTACTTGGGAAATAGGCTCTGAAGCACAGCTGTGCCAAATCGAGCATCACTCCTAGCCTGGATATACAGGGAGTAATGCTTAGTAAAAGTGTGAACTGTTTTCCTGGTAGCTGCTTGACATATCTCTAGGATAGGAATGTCCCTGGCAGCAGCCAGAGACGCAGCTGTACCCCTGGTAGAGTGAGCCCTCAGGCCTGAGGGAGGAACCTTACCCAGTTTTTCATAGCAGAATTGGATACAAGAGACAATCCACCTGGCAATGGATCTTTTAGTGGCAGGTTTCCCTTTACCAACCTCACCATAAGTGAGGAACAATTGGAGGGGATTCAAACCTATGACCCTTGGTACGTTCTATATAGTAGCTAAGGGCTCTTTTGACATCTAAACTGTGTAATCTTCTCTCACCAGAGGAGGAATGGTCAGTGAAGTACACAGGAAGAGACATGGATTGATTAAGGTGGAAGTCCGAAACCACCTTAGGCAAAAACTTCCTGTTAGTCCTGAGGACCACCTTATCTCTATGAAAGGAGATAAAATCAGGTTCCACTGACAAAGCTTGTAGCTCACTTATACGCCTGGCAGAGGTGATGGCTACCAGAAACACAGTTTTCCAAGTCAAGTACTTAAGCTCTGCTGAAGACAATGGCTCAAGGGGCTGTATAAGCTGGGCAATACAAATATTAAGATCCCAAGCAGGGCAGGGCCCTGAACGGAGGGGTTGGTGTGAAGCAACCCTTTAAAAAACTTGGAGAACACAGGGTGAGCTGAAAAAGAAGAAGGCTTACCTGCTGATAAGAAGACAGACACAGCTGCTAAGTGCACTTTTAGGGTAGCTGGTCTCAGCCCCAAGGAATTCAAATGCACCAAATAATCCAGGATCGTGGGCATGCCAGCAGATTCCGGGGAAATATGTTTACCAGCATACCAAATGGAAAATCTCTTCCATTTTGAATTATAAATAGCCCTGGTGGAAGGCTTCCTAGAGGCCTTCAATATATCCAATACACCTTGGGAAAGGTGTAGGTCAGCAAACTCTAACTCTTCAAGAGCCAAGCCTTGAGATTGAGAGATTTGAGGTTCGGATACCAAACTCTCTCTTGGGCACAAGTTAACAGGTTGTGATTCCTGGGAAGACACAGGGGAAGGTGGACTGCTAAGGACATGAGGAGTGGGTACCAAGGCTGCCTGGCCCAATCCGGAGCAATCAGAACCATCTTGCAGGATTGAGATCTGATTCTGACTAGCACCTTGAAAAGAAGGGGGAAGGGGGGGAAGCACAGAGGAACTTCCCTTCCCAACTGAGGAGGAAGGCATCCAGAGGGACTGAGCCCAACACTGGGGACCTGCAGCAAAAAAGGGGAAGCTGGTGATTGTCCGGGGCTGCAAAGAGATCTATTTGCGGGGTGCCCCATCTGGCAAATACTACCTCCAGTACCAGGGGTCCAGTGCCCATTCGTGATGGCCCTGGGAAATCCTGCTGAGAGCATCCACTAGGACACTGTCTTTTCCTGGGAGGTGAACTGCCGTAAGGGAGGTGTGCAGAGAATAAGCCAGAGACCACAACTTCATTGCTTCGGTGCACAAGGCCGAAGACCGAGTGCCCCCTTGCTTGTTGATGTACCACATTGTAGTGGTATTGTCTGTTCTGATTTGAACAACCTTGTTCTGAACAGATGTGGAAAAAACCTGGAGTGCTAGAAAAACTGCCCTGAGCTCCAGCAAATTGATGTGGAGCAGAGATTCCTGAGGGGACCACAGCCCTTGGGGGGAAAGGTCGCCCATGTGAGCTCCCCACCCCAAGAGAGATGCATCTGTAGTAAGAATCAAGGAATGAGACTGGGGAGTGAAGGGAACCCCCTGTCTCAGATTGTTCTGATCCTGCCACCACTGAAGGGCCAGGATCAGGGTTCAAGTCACTGGAATCAACTTGGTTAGAGGATCTGTCCTTTGAGACCAAAAGGCTCTCAAATGGAACTGGATGTCCCTCATCTGAAACCTTGCTCCCTGCACTACTGCTGTAGAAGCAGCCATGTGCCCCAGGAGCTGTAGAAAATGCCTTGCTGGTCGAGAGACCTGCAGGGTGAAAGAAGAGGCCAGAGAGACCAAGGTCCTTGCTCTCTCCAGAGGGAGAAAGGCTCTGGCTTCTTTTGTGTTCAGTTCTGCGCCTATGAAGGTGAGAAGCTGGACAGGCTCCAGAACTGACTTTGGGATATTGAAAAGGACACCTAGAGATGTAAGCAGTTGCTGGGTGACTTGTAAATGTAGTTTGACCTGTTCTGGAGACTGGCCTACAATGAGCCAGTCGTCCAGATAACGAAAGATGGCAATCTTTTGCCTTCTTAAATGAGCAACTGCTACTGCCAGGCATTTTGTGAACACCCTCAGGGCCCGAGGTGAGGCCGAAGGGCATTGCTCTGAACTGGTAATGGCCTGAGGGCAGTTCGAATCTGAGGTACTTTTGATGGGAGCTTCTGATGAGAACGTGGAAGTAGGCATCCTTGAGGTCCAGGAGGCTAGCCAGTCCCCTGGCCTTAGAGAAGGTAAAATAATCCCCCAGTGTCACCATTTTGAACTTTGGTTTTAAAAGGTGCTTGTTTAGATACCTGAGATCCAGGATGGGCCGCCATTCTCCTGTCTTTTTTGGGGTAAGGAAGTACCTGGAGTACAACCCTTTGCCCTGGTGTATGGTTGGAACCCTCTCCACGGCTCTGAGAGCCAGGAGGGAAGAAACCTCTGTTTCCAGGGCAAGTGCCTCTGAAGGGTTTGCAGGTGGAAAAGACCTGGCTCTCATCTTCGGAAATTTTTTGAAGCTGAGAACCAGTCCCTGGCTTACTACTTCCAGGACCCACTTGTCTGATGTTAAAGACTTCCAGTCCTGGACAAAGTAAGCCAGCCTGCCCCCTACCGGTAGTGGAGAATCGGCCCTGGCCACCCCATCAGGGAGCCTGTTTTACAGGGGCTTTGGGTTGAGGGGTAGAAGCAGGCTTACTAGAACCCCTTCTGCCTCTTCCTCTAAAGAACCCCCTCTGGGCATAAGCAGAAGAAGAGGCCTGGGCTTGGTAAAAAGGCCTATGAAAAGGCCTGCCCCTGCCCCTGACATGCTGCCTTTGAGGAGTGGCTTGCCTTTCTTTGGCCTGTGCACTCCTATAGGTGGTCCTATACTCATCCATTTTCTTCATATAATTCTGTCTGCTCCCCAAACAGAGAATTGCCCACAACAGGAAAATCCATAGCCTTAGACTGAGTATCCTGTGACAGGGCAGTACATCTGAGCCAGGCCATTCTACTAAGGGAGACAGATGTAGCCATGACTCTTGACGAAACATCATTAGAGTCTACTGCATGAAATTGCACCTGGATGCCTCAATACCATCCGCAGCCACCTGCTCCAGTCCCCTGGCAAGCTGGTCAGGGCCTGTTTTGCTAGGGCCAGGACAGTATCCCACCTGGATTTCTGGTACCTAGCTGCATAACATATAATTTGCCTGTCTGAATCCCAAAGATGCTGCCATGTACTGTTTCTTTGCCATGGCATCCATCCTCCTGGAATCCTTTTCAGGAGGGTGAGAAGCTAGAGGAATATTAGCCTTGTCACAGGCTGCAGCCTGCACTACCCCCACATGGCTGCATTGCTGGGAGAGAACTCCATATCAGAGCCTGATAAAGCATACCTCTTGTCCATCCTTTTATCCACAGGAGGATAGAATGAGGAGTTTTCAGAATTTTTACTGTCTGTTTCCTAAAAGATTTGTGCAAGGGAATAGACAGTCTCCTAGACTCTGGAATATCCATCATTTCCACAAAATCAGGCTCTTCTTGATCATCAATAGCTTCCTCAACAGGTAGTTGCAGAGTCTCAGCAACTTTCTTGTAAAACAGAAAATGAGAAGGGGACTCAGATAGCCTGGGAGGGGAAACCCCTGAAGGTCTGTCTGGAGAGATGTCCGGTTCAATGGGCACATCCAGGCTTTCAAAATCACATTCACTCTCTTCATACCCCTCCTCCCCTTCCTCTGGTTCATAAAAATCCTCAAAATCATAATCTTGAACCGGGAACCGACCGCTCTCAAATGGTGTCGGTTCGGACGGAACCGGGAAAGAGACTGGACAATTTGAATAGCTTTGGCTATTTCCTCAGCGGTTGAAGAAAGAACTTTTGCCAAACTAGCTGACTTCCTAGTCCTTTTAGTTGGAACCGGCTCCTCAGAGCTGGCTCTGTTTGCCCGAGGAAGTATCGCCCTGGTCAGAGGGCACTACCTCAGGTTCGGCTGGAACCGAACCAGGCTGGCCATCCGGGTCAGCGGACTTTTTGGCCTCCCTTTCCCTGAGCCTACCAACTCTCTTTTCCACGGTGGCAGCAGGAAAATTCTTACAAATCTGGCAGTCTGCATTGAGGTGGTCAAACCCCAGACAATATACACAAGTGGTGTGTGGGTCAGCCTTAGCAAAGGCTTCCCACAGAGGCCACAGTGCTGAAACCCAGTGGGTCTGGTTTTTCTTTGGGTTTCTCAGACATAGTGCCAGCCTACAAAACTTGCCCGTTAATGGCAATCCACCAAGCAAGACTCTCTTATCGGTTCCCAACCGTGTCACGGGTCGTGGAAAAAACCGTAATAAAATCTGTTTTTTTTAGAACCGATAAGAACCGGGAACCGCACTCTAAAGGACTAGAAAGTAATTTTAAACCCAATCTGGTCGGTTCAAACCGAACCAAAAAGACGTCTACAAGTTCCACACTGAAGAAATAAACAAAAGCCTATCTATTACTTACAATACCACAGACAGAGCTTGAACAGATGATTGCGGTTAAATTTCGGTAAAATAAACCGAGAGTTACACTTTAAAACAGACAAACGAACCGAGCAGCAGGAGGAATCTCCGGAGCGACTGTGTAGTGAGGCGGAGTAAAGAATCTGACAATTTAAGTTTCAGCTTCAACAGACACAGTGTTCAACCGAGCTCGCGCTCAAGATTCCATGCCCTGCATGGAAAGTTAACTCTTTCACCTCCGGAGCAGTTCTAACCTGGGGTTATACAGCATATGTCATAATATAGGAAGACTTCATGTTGTTTGAAGCAATGATTGGGGCTGCTATTTTCAGAAGCCGGGGTTCAAGCCCATCGGACCCAGAGATAGTGCTGTCTGGGATAGCGAGTAGTAGCATTAGAACTTCAGTTCTTGTAATAGCCTGAAACCAAAAAGGTAGGTGTGGGCGTGATTTAGTGCAACCGGGGCACATGACTTGATAGGTCGGAGAAGTGACTGTTGAAGAAATGGTGATGGTCACCAGGCTGTTACAATGAATGCCATTTAGCAGCAGGTCATTTGAAGCGGCTGAGCAATCTTTTCCTAGGAGGGTTTTTATGATTGACCAGAATTTCTTTGAGTCACCTGTGGCTTTTGTCAATAAGTCTTTGCAAAAAGCACCACCAACTTTTGTCTCTAGCCCTAATTTGAGAGAGAAGGTCCTTGGTTAACCACTTTGTTTGAGTTCCACGTATGCGGCAGGTTACTCTGGGAGTATGGATATCCTGGAGAAGTCCAAATCTTTCTAGGAAGAAATCAAGGGCTGACTGAGCATTAGAGGTAGTGAAAATTGGTGACCAGTTAGTCATAGAGCGTTTGTACAGAAACTGTGTCTGATTAAAGTTACCCAGATTGAGGAAGGTGATAATTTTGGGGGGACGGGATGGCCAACTAGGGGCGCGCCAGATGCAGAAGATAGGGGAGTGATCACTTATTGCATCTGAAAGGGTACCAGTCGAGGCTATGCTGTCAGGGCGGTTTGTACGGACCCAGTCTATTAGTGAGCTGGACCAGGGGTGGGGGTTGGGTGTAACCCTTGTTGGATCAGTGATAATCTGGTGAAGGTTGTGGCCCTGTACTATGGTGTGAAAGGGCTGGTTTGCTTTACTGGTCCAGTTCAAGTTGAAATCCCCTAGTGTGAGAACCTCGTTTCGTCCGATCGTTGTGTCCACCTGAGAGAGGAGTTCCTCAAGACCACAGATGCCGCCGTCAGGTGGGTTATAGGCACACACTATGTGCAGTTTCTTAAAGCCAAGTTGAAGGACTGCATGAATTGATTCACAGAGTGAGGGGGGCGGAGATGTTCCTTGACAGTGATAGATGAGATTTGCAGTTAATGGCCACACCACCACGCTTAGCTAGGGGCCTGTCTTGCCTGACTAGTTTATAATTAGATAACACGCACTGCGAATCAGGGGTGGATGGTTTCAGCCAGGCAGAGAATGTCAGGGTTATGCAGAGCAACCCAAGCCTCAAGTTCAATTAGATCATTGGACAGGCTCCTGATATTTAGGTGAGTTATGCAGAAGCCCTTGGTGTGCACTGAGGCAGAGTCAGAGTAGGGAATTAAATGAAAACACAGTTAAGGTTTAATTGATGGACTAAAGGTTTACTGAAAGCCCGTGGCTCTCGGGTAACTCGAGAGAGCTCTAACTAAATACAATCTCAAACTTGGGAGAGCTCTACTTGAATAAATCTCAGTCAGGGCTCAAGCGAGAGAGCTCTAAATGAAAATACAGTTAAGATTTAATTGATGGGCTAAAGGTTTACTGAAAGACCGCAGCTCTCAGAGAATTGGCTTTAGAATTCCAGATCACGATATAATCAGGTTAGGAGCGGAGTCGGGGGGAGCTGCAATTCTTAGGAATAAGATAAAAATAAAGGACGATTTGAGGGCTAAAGGTCTGCAATTTTTAGGAATAAAGATAAAAATAAAGTACAATTTGTGGGCTGAAGGTCTTCTGAAAGCCCACAGTATACAGAGAGGGATACAAAGGCACAGTTCACAAGCAGGAAAAAGGCACCAAAATTCAAAAGAAAATACTGGCGGGCGGAATGTCCGCTGGTGAAGTCAGCTGGACATACCTGATGCTATAGTTTGGCGGGTGGGGAGCAGCTCCTGTGGCTACGGCCACGGGCAGGGATTGCCCAGAGGGCGAGACTCGGGCTGATGGGGTAGTTCGGAGGGCAGGGAGCAGTTCCTGCAGCTACAGCCACAGGTAGGGATTGCCCAGGGGGTGAGACTCGGGCTGATACGGTAGTTTGGCAGGTGGGAAGCAGCTCCTGTGGCTGCATCCATGGGTAGGGACTGCCCTTAAGTGATACATTTTATTTATTTATTTTTTTTTTAAAACTTTTTTAAAAATAAAATAATTTCTAAAAGTCTTTTTTTTTTTTAACTAGTGTTACTGTGCTTTCCTGCATCCTGATTGCCATAGCCTTTGCCATGTGCATGAAGTCAGGATGACAAGCTGATGCTGTGATGTAGCAGTTCACTGGTGCCGCAGAACTTCCACAGAAATTGCAAACCACTGCCACAGAAGTTTTGTGGCAAATCGTAATCCTGTCGTAGAACTTGGTCCCAAAGTGCTGCAGAAAAGTAGGGGCCTTGGGCAAGAGTCTTGCCTTTAACAGGTGCGTGGTACACACAGATGGTGGCTAAATGCACCTCGATTGATGAGTAACTCAGACCCAAGTCTGAAAGGGAAAGGAGGTACTCTAGAACTAGATTCTCTGGACAGGTAAAGGGATCTAGGTGATGAATGGTGGCCCATAAGCAGAACCACTTCCACTTCGTAGCATAAATGGATCTAGTGGAGGGTTTCCTGGCTGTCATTAGGATGTCTGCTACTCAGGAAGAAATCCCAAATCTGGCAGCCGCTAGGTTAGCAGGAGCAATGCATGAAGGTGAAGTGACTTGAGGTACGGATGAACCAGGGTGCCCTGCTCCTGGGAGAGCAGATTGGAGCACAGCAGTAGGGGAACTGGAGGCTCCACTGCTAGCTGCTGTAGAAACGGAAACCATAACTGGTGCAGCCAGTAAGGGGGTATCAGGATCATGTCTGCCCCTTCTGACTGCAACTTGAGTAGAATTCTCTGTAGCAAAGGAAAGGGAGGGAAGGCGTAAAGAAACCTCCCTGTCTAAAACAGGGACAACGTGTCTTGCCAGAAAAGCAGAAACTGGGCAGTTTTGCATTGGATGGGGATGCGAATATGTCCAGCTCTGGGTGTCCCCACCTATTGCACAGATCTTCGACTACTGAGGGAAGAAGTTCACACTTACGTGCCTTGGACCGAGAATGGCTTAGACTGTGGGTCAAGGTGTTCTGAATGCCTGGAACATGCACTGCAGTCAGGTCCAAGTGATGCTCTATGGCTCAATACCAGACTCTCACTGCCTCTCTGCAGGTCCCAGGAACAGGTGCGTCTGAAAGGCCTGCAGAGCATAAAGGATCGGCCTCATCTCAAAAACACTGATGTGGAGATGCTGCTCCAATAGGAACTAGGTCCCCTGAGTCTTGCGGCCTGCCAGATGGGTGCCCCAGACCTGGCACGACGCGTCTGTGATCAGTATCTATCAAGGTGACTCAGACTAAAAGAGGACCTCTTTGGAGAGATTGGAGGGGTCTAGCCACCACTTCATAGTCTTTCACACTCAGCTGGACACAGACATCGGAAGATCCAAATCCTCTGTGCGCTGGGCCCACTGGACCTGAAGGTTCTACTGGGCTACCCTCATGTACAGGTGGGCCAGGAGAACTACTGCAATGGCTGCCGCCATATGTCCCAATAGTCTTAGGAAAGTTTTGGCTGGAACCTGGCGAGATAACAGGACCAGTTGAGCCTGTGCCTGAAGGCGTTCTGCCCTGCCTGCGGGAAGAAAGGCTTTGCCTTGGGCAGTGTCCAAGACTGCCCCAATGTACTGCAGTCTTTGGCTTGGCCAAGGAGAGGATCTGGGGAGACAGAGTTATCCCCAGATCCCGAAACAGGCTAAAAGTGGCCTCCATGGTTCTGAGTAACAGCTCTTTGGTGGGTGCTGACAGGAGCCAGTCAGTTAGGTAAGGGAAGACATAATGGCCTTCCCACCTTAAGGCCGCTGCCACTACTGCGAGGCATTTTGCAAAGACTTGTGGGGCAGAGGACAGGCCGTAAAAGTAGAGCCCAAAACTGGTAGTAGTTTCCTTGAAAGCGGAAGTGAAGGAACCTCCTGTGGGGTGGAAACACCAAGACGTGCAGATAATCATCCTGCATGTCCAGAGAACAGAGCCAATCCCCCTGATGATGCAAGGGGAGAAGGCCGGGGAGAGTGACCATTCTGAACCGTTTGTATTTTATGAACTGATTCAGGTGGCAGAGGTCCAGGATTGGACACAAGTCTCCTGTTCTTTTTGGGACCAGGAAGAAATGTGTGTAGATTCCCTTCCCTCACTGTGCTGGTGGGAATGGGTTATACGGCCTGTTTTCTGAGAAGCACTTGGATCTCTTATTGAAGAAGAGCGAGATGGGCTTGAGGGTAATGGGAGGAGATTAGAGGATTGTATGGAAGGATCTCCAAAAACTCCTACAGTGTGCCCTTGCTCCACTAACTGCAGAACCCCACTGAGCCAAGGTTATTCTGCGCCAACCCTCCCCGTAGAGAGAGAGAAACGACCCCCCCACTGCCTCCCCCAGGGATTCGGCCGTGGGAGGGGGGAGGTTGGGTAAGGAGTCAGGCAGAGGAGCCGGGGACAGGCAACGTGGCCTGTGAGGTTCTGGGAGCCCTGGGGGGCAGAACCTCCTGTGGCCTGAGAAGTAGCCTTCCTCTTAAAGGCACTTCTGGGCTGTTGGCCCCTGGGCTGCTGCCTGGAGGTGTGACAAAAGGACTGCCTCTGGGACGATTTAGGTTGGGATAAGTACAATGTGTGAATCGAACGCAGAGCCTTGCCCGACTCTCAACAATTATATTTTCAGACTCCTCGCCAAACAAAACAGGACCTCCGAAAGGGGCATCCAGAATCTTAGACTGGACATCCAGAGCAAACCTGGAGACCTTAAGCCAGGAGTAGCGATGAAGGCAGCCCCCTGTAGCTGCTGCTCTATCTGTGAAGTCTGCAAAGTCGTAAGAGGCTTGGAGAACATGAGTCCCCACATCCAAGCCAGACTTCAAAATGAGTAACACTTCAGCGTTCCCAGGAAGGAATATTGGGCTGAGCTTGCGCCACCTCAAAGGCCTTCTCCCACAGAGCATTCTGGTACTGAACCTTGTGGGCAAGAAAGCTGAGTGAAAGAACAGTGCAGGTAGCTGAAAAATACAGGTTACTCACCTGTAACAGGAGTTCTAGGAATGGTATATGTTGTTCATCCACACTCATTGGCAGTATCCTTGCCGCTTTAAATCTTGCCGGAAGGTCTTCAAGCTTGCTCCTCCCACCCACCCGGGTGGTATAACTCTGACTCCATATGGCATAGATCTGGCCGCTGGAGAGCTCAGGTTGTGCGTCGAGCCGGGGAGGTCGGGTGGTGTGGGATGAACAACATATACCATTCCTAGAACTCCTGTTACAGGTGAGTAACCTGTATTTCTAGGGACATGGATATGTTGTTCATCCACACTCATTGGCAGACTCCTAGCAGTTCTCCGGGAGGAGGGAGGCAAGACGCACACCCATATACTTACTTGGGAAAGAGAGACTGAGAACCGAGGCCCCAAACCAGCATCCCGGCGTGACTCAAGGTCGATGTGGTAGTGGGTAATGAAGGTGTTTGCTGACTTCCAGGTAGCAGCCCTGCAGATTTCCTGGATAGGGACGCCCCTGGAAGCAGCCACTGCTGCAGCAGTATGGCGGGTAGAATGAGCTCTTATCCCTCTGGGAGGCTCCATGCCCGCCAACTTATAGCAGAGATCTATGCAGGAGGTTACCCACCTGCTTATCGTCCGCTTGGCTGCAGGTCTGCCAGATGCGACTTCAGCGTAGGTGACAAACAGCTGGCGTAACCTCTCCCGCCTTCTCAGCCGCAGCGCCTTATATAAGCGAGCCTTCTAGGGTCCAGAGTATGGAGCCTATATTCGCCTCGAGGTGTGATTGGGGTAGAACACCGCAGAGTCAACACCTGGTTAAGGTGAAACTCCGACACCACCTTCGGAAGGAATTTCGGGTGGGCGCAGGACAACCTTGTCCCTGTGGAAGACCAGGTAAGGAGACCTCGATGGAAAGCGCCTGGAGCTCTCCCATCCTTCTGGCTGACGGATAGCCACCAAGAAGGCGGTTCTTCTCCACGACAGGTGAGAGAGAGCACACCTGTGCATAGGTTCGAATGGCTTTGCCCATGAGCTTTGCCAGTACCAGCAGTAGATCCCACGGAGGTGGGGGTTCCCGTGACTGAGGAAATGTGATCAAGGCCTTTGAAAAGCGCCAGACCACCTTCTCCCAGCGCCATCGACTGCTTCCCGCCCGCGCCCGTAAGCAGAGATGGCTGCCAGGTGCACCCTTAGGGTCGCCGACCTAAGCCCTTGACTCAGAAAGGGACCATAAACAGTCCAAGATGCTTGCCAAGGAACAGGAGGAAGGGTCCAAGCCCTTGTTCCTGACACCAAATGGAAAACCTTTCCATTTGAAGGCATAGCATTTTCTGGTTGACTCCTTACGGGACGCCTCAACTACATTGAGGACCTCGTCCGAAAGACCCAAGGCCTGGAACTCTAGCCGCTCAGGAACCAGGCCGTCAGGTGCAGGGATTGAAGGTCCGGATGGAACACCTTCCCCTGATTGACTGAGAGCAGGTCCGGGCGAGCTGGAAGCTGCCGCGGAGTCCTGGAGCTGAGACTGAGGAGATCTGGGTACCAGAACTGGCGAGGCCAGTCTGGGGCTATCAGAATCACCTGCGCCTTGTCCCTCCTCGCCTTGAGAAGCACCTTGTGGATCAAGGGAAATGGGGGAAAGGCGTAAAAGAGGCCCGGGGTCCATTGCCTCGAGAAGGCATCCCCCTGCAGCGAGCCCTGCTGAGGGGGGCGGGCATGGAACAGACTCAGCTTCGCGTTCTCCATGGAGGCAAACAGGTCCACCTGAGGTGTGCCCCAAAGGGAGAACAGATGCTGTACTACTCCGCAGGAGAGACCACTGGGATGCAGCCCCTATCCGGCTCAGGGCATCGGCCAGGGTGTTGGAGGCCCTGCCACGTGAATGGCTAGGAGATCCGCCTCCAGGCTGCGCATGCAGTGACCAAATGCGGAGAGCTTCCTGCATAGAAGCATGGAGCGCGCCCCGCCTCTGGCGGTTTAGATAGTACATGGTCGTGGTATTGTCCGCCTGGACCACTTGACCCCGAGGAACGGAGCAAAGGCGGTGAGAGTTAGGCGGACCGCTCGAGCCCAGCAGGTTGATGTGGCATCGGGACTTCGGGGACCAGAGGCCATGAGCCCGTGTTCCCCAGATGGGCACCCCAACCCATCAGAGAGGCATCGGTCGATAGAGAGACCGCCGGCTCGGGCGACGAACGGGATGCCCTCCTGCAAATGATCTGGAACGGTCCACCACTGGAGAGCGCTCCACATCCCCTGTGTCACCGACAAGCTGGTCCAAGGATCGCAGCGCCAGGACCACTGGCTGGCCAGTCCTCACTGAAGGGGACGATGTTCCAGCGGGCCCAACGGACCATGCTGGTGCAGGCCGCCATGAGACCCAGGGAGGCGAGGAAGTCCCGGCAGGGCGAATTGCCCAACCAGAAATGATCGGGCAAAGGAGGAAAGAACCCGGCCCTGTCCGCTGGAGCCGCGCCTGGCTCAAGAGAGTCGAGCTGCGCCCGATGAATAGAATCACCTGCTTCGCTCGAGTTCCGACTTGGCCTCGTGATAAGGAGGCCCAGTTGAGAGCAGACCTGGAGGGCCAGATCTCTGGACCACTCCGCCTCCTTCCTGGAGGGAGCTGCTATCAGCCAGTCGTCCAGGTAAGGGTACACCCGGACCCCTCGGCGCCGAAGGAATGCTGTCACCACTGCCATGCATTTGGTGAAGACCCTGGGAGCTGGAGACAAGCCGAAGGGCATGGCTTGGAACTCGAAGAGGGATCCTTCCGCCGGAAGCTAAGGGAATCTCTGGTGAGAGACGGACGGATAGGACGTGAAAACGCGGCCCTGCAAGTCCAGAGAGCAGAACCACACGCTGCCCAAGGATGGTATTATCTGAGCCAGAGAGACCATCCTGAAGGTTCGAGACCTTAGGAACTTGTTTAGGTCGTAGGATGAGAATGGGCGCCAGCCCCCATCCGCTTCGGAACCAGGAAGTACCTGGACACAAACCCTAGGTCTGAAGGAGGGTCCACCACCTCTCTTACCACCTCCTTCTGGAGGAGGAGAGCGATGTCGGCTCGACGAGCCGCCAGTGAGGCTGGGGATCCCGAAGCCCCCGAGGGCGACGGCCTGAAGGGTGGTGCCTGCTCAATTCCAGAGGCAGGCCTCTTCCCACCACTTCCAAGACCCACCTGTCCGGGTAACAGCGGACCAGGCGGAACGAAGTGGGAGCCGCCTCTAATGGGGGACCTAGGGGTAAGGTGTGACGGGGATGGGGCGACACCCCTCAGCCCGCCATCACTGGGCAGGCTTGGAGGAGGGACCGGCCGAGGGACCTCCTGGGCCCTTTCCTCCCTGCCTCCTGTTAGAGGAAGCCGGCGGTTTGGGTTTGGGATGCCAAGGTCGAGCCTGCTGGCCCTGACGTTGCTGGGCTGGGCCGGGCTGCAGAAGGACGTAAAGGGCTTAGGCTGTGGTTTATGGCCTTGTCCTTCTGAGCGGAAGAGACCGAGTCCAAGGTAGCATTGGACTTCTCGATCCTCTGCAGGTGACCTTCCACCCCAGGGTCGAAGAGGTCAGTCCCAAAAGGAACATCCGCCAACTTGTGCTGGTATCCGAGTAAAGGTGGATATCCTCAGCCAAGCCGCCGACGAGATAGCCACTCGCGGCCGCCACCGATCTGGCACATGAGTCCCCTATATCCAAAGCAGTCTGGAGCTGCTGTTTGGCCACTGCCCTGCCCTGGTCCCGCACCTGCTTAACCGTAGTCTGCAGATCGGCGGGAAGATGAGGGATGACCTCCTCCAGGGAGCCCAACAGGGCATGAGAAAAATGTGCCATGAGGACGGCCGAACTGGCCTGACGAAGGCCGAGAGAGGACGCAGCGTAGACTTTTCGCCCGACATAGTCCAATTTCTTGGACTCCTTGTCAGGAGGTTTGTCCACATCCCTGGCGTTGCCGGCGCGCCGGAAAACGCTGTCGGTAACCAACCCCTCAGCAGAGGGGTGTTCCGAAAAACCGGACAAGGAACCGGGTAGGACCGTACTTCCTGGCCATCCTGGCCGGGCGCAGGGCAGGAAGCAGGGCGCTGCCAGCTCCAGTGCCGACCCACTATGGCCTCGCCACCGAAAGGCCTCCGCCGGAGAATCCCTCGTCCAGAATCTCCGTGAGGGGATACCTGGCCCGCTTGGAAACGGGTTCAGCTCCATCCCGTAGACTCCGAGATGAGCCAAGCAGTCCTAGGAAGGACGACGGGCTATCGTCCATTGACTGACCTCCTGAAGACTCCAAGTCCAGTCGCTTGGAGAAAAGGAGGATCATCTTCGGACTCGGAAGAGTCCTCGAAGAGCTCTCTGGCCTGAGCCACCCTTCACCTGCCGAGGTCGGTCGGGAGTGAGGGTAACTGACAGTCGATGGGGAGACCCTTAGCCGATCGAGAATCCTTGGTCGGAGCCCCAATTGGTGGCTGTGGAGGCGGAGGTTCCACCGGAATCGGTGGAGCAGCTGGTTTTGGCCGCACAACCGGCCTGGGTATAGGCCTCGGATAAGTCGAGGGGTTGTGTCGCCGCCCGTGACAGCCACTTAATGGCCGGGAAGGCGACGGGTCGGCTTATTCCCGCCAGGAGGAGCTGTTGCAACATAAGGTCTCTCGATCGCCGACGCATTTACGCCGCTTCCCTCATCCGAGGAGGAGGACGAGGACGAGCGGCGACGCGGCTACCGCGGGTGTCGAGACCGAGACCGCCTTATGACGGTGGGATCGGCTGGATCGCGAAGAGGTCCGGAGACCGAGAGTCCCGAATTTCGAGGTCGGTGCGGGAGGTGTCGGCCGGAACCGCACTCTTCGCTCGGATGGTCCATCCGAGGGCTCCGGAACCGAGGCACAGGCGAGCCCACGATCTCAACTCCTCCCGGGAACCGGGAGAGGGAATTGCCGGTTAAAGGCGACAGTTCGTCTAATGGGTCGAGAAAATCGACTTCATCGGTGGAGTCTCGGTCAACTGACCTGACGGGGACACCGTGAGGCCAGTGGTCAAGCCGAGCGGTCGACCAGCCGACGGTCGACGGCCCGGGAGAGGGACCTTTCCCGCCTCCCAAGAGCGCCGACGGAGGGACTTACCCTGTCCTCTTTTGACCGAGAATAAGGTCCAGCAGACGAGGCCCTTCTCCTTAGTGGAGAGGGACAGACAAAGCTCCTTAAAAGAAGCCGTGTAGGAAGAACCCAGAGAGGCGGGATAAATGCCGCGGCCGAGAAGATCACCGGCCCGCCGCTCTTCGAGAAGCGACCATCCGCCGAGCTGATCCGCCGAGGCCCGCCGCGACACCGCCAACCGGCCTTGGACTTCACCGGAGGGAACGCCGGACGGCCCAGTTGCAATCGGGCAGCACGGTCTTCGAGGACGAGGCCGAGAAAGATGAGCACAGGTCGCAAGCCCGCGGGTCGTGCTCAAGGCCTAAGCAGTAGACACACGTGAGTGTGGATCCGTCCGAGGTATCTTTCACACCGCATGGGCATCTCTGAACCGGAGTCGATTTGTCCATCGAGTCACAGATAGAAGACTGGAAGTCTTTTTGCAAAATTTATTTTAAACCGCAAACGGAGAAATAGGAACTAGTCACAAACGCAGAGCGTTAAGGAGGGAACCTGAGCTTCCAAGCGGTAAGGAAGATCTGGCGTCATGGGGCGGAGCCGAGAGTTATACCACCCGGGTGGGTGGGAGGAGCAAGCTTGAAGACCTTCCGGCAAGATTTAAAGCGGCAAGGATACTGCCAATGAGTGTGGATGAACAACATATCCATGTCCCTAGAAATAGACCTTTTTGCCAAAATAGTCTATCTTCCTAGAGTTCTTGTTGGGAGACTGAGTGCTAAGGTGTTGGGGCCGCTTAGAACGGTAGTAGGCTGTGTTAACGACTGAGTCAGCCTCTGGGGTGCTCTGCATAAAAGGGTTCATCCTGAAGGGCAATATACAGGCGATCCGCCTTCTTAGATGGTGTTTCCAAGCAGCCCTTCTAACATCCTTGAAGAAGTCAATAAGGGGAGGAACAACTAAAGGCAAGGACTCTTTCTTACACAGGAAAGTAACGGACGTCGCTCAGGATCCACTTCCTCCATGTCCCAACCCATAAGAGCCTGGATGTGCCTCATCACATCCATGAATGTCGGGTCTGAAGGAGAACGCGGGGTGTCCTTGGGCTCCCCTGGTTTGGACTGGAGATCAGAGTCTCCAGAATCATCATAAGATGAAGAGGAGGAATATCCACCTGACTGCCTGAGTCCGGAGAGGGGGAGCGACGATGCCTACGCCGGTGGGTCCTCGGACGCCCGGCACCGGCTCCATCCGGTTGTAGAGTAGGCTCCCTAGGAGGAGGTGTTGGGGCTTTCCTAGGGGGAACATGGTCTTTAGTTGGATTTGTAGGAAGGTCCATGTGAGTTGGAGTTGGGGGCTCCTTAGAGGCCTCTTTATTCTTGAAGTATGCCTAATACGCCACAAAAAGAGCAATAAGGTCTGTGGGCGGGTTCTGAGGCATGGCAGGAATAGCCAGCATCTGTGGGGTTGGTTGCGAGGGCCCCCGGCGTCACTTCATTGGGTTGTGGTAACCCTGGCGTCAGATCCATTGGTATCGGGTTAACCTGCGTTGGTTCCTGAGGTAAGGAACCATCTGGCATCAGTCTGACTGGAATCGAGATGCCGGGTGTCGGTCCCTCAGACGTCGGCTGAGTGATGACAGGGCCGGCCGGTGACCGTGAAGGGTAAGGGCACGGTGGTCGAGGCATCTACGGGGTCCACATCGGGGTGACCGGCGTCGACAAGATAGCTGCAGGCTGATGCTGGTTTGATGATGCAGCCGGTGCCAGCCTAGAAGAGGATGCCTGTCCTGGGGAGCGAGCTCCCGAATGGGGCAGAGGTGTCACTCTCGCGGGGGAGGTGGAGCGCATGCCCCTAGTGTTGTTTGGAGGCATCGGTCCTTGACGTCAGAACCAACTTAGCAGATGCCTAGACTGGGAGGACAATGGGTAAAGAGTCACTGTCCAAGGAGGACCTGCCTGCTGAATGGGCTTGAGCTTCAGGGGCTGAGAGGCTGGGGACGAAGTCCCGATCCCCAAAGAACCACCACCTGAGACCATGGAAAGTGGGTGGTTTGGCCACTGGGAGCCCGGAGGGAGAGAGGGCTACTGGAGTGGAAGGGACGACCTCCTGCAGGAGGAAGACCCGTTTTCTGTGCCTGACGTCCACGTGGACCTGGAGCGGGAAGCTGACTGGGGTTTGTCCCTGTGCTTCTCCCAGTGTTCATGCTTTCCCGAAGAAAACTTCTCTTTGGCTGATGAAAAAGTGGATGCCTTCGAGGCCGTGGAAGAGGAGGTACTTTTGTGGAATTTCTTCCCCATTGCTGTAAGTTTCTGTTGCAGCAGGAAGGCTTCCAGAGTTTTCTGGTACTGAAACCGGGTACACTGAATAAAATCCTGGCAGTGTCGTGGTCCGGGCCTAGACAAAGCAGGCACAATGAATGGCTATTCTTGTGGGGTAGTTGCTTTCCACAAGCACACTTCGTTTGCTGCTGCTCTACTGAAGAGGATGGAGAAGACATACACAGAGAGCTGAAAATGTTGATGAAAAATAGAAAATAAAGTGCGGGTTGACAGGAAGAAAATGGTGGTCGACTAAATCAGACGGCGACTTGCGCGAGTCGACGGCAGGAAAAGAACTGAGGAGGTGCTGGGGGACCGCCCCATTTATACCATAGGTGGACATCTGGGGCAGTTCGATATCAAGGGGGAGTCCCGCACTGTATACTGCTAGCTTCAGTCCTTATAGTGTAACCTGCTGCAAGAGCCCCCTCAAAGTGAGATCAGATGTTTAGTGACTGGCCGTGTGAAATGTTTGGCACTGTTAAATCCATAAAAGCAATACATAAGAACAGGTTACTCAACTGTAACAGTAGCTCTAGGAGTGGTATATGTTGTTCATCCACACTTCTTGGCATGTCCCCTTCCACTCTAAATCTTGCCGGAAGTCTTCAAGCTGGCTCCTCCCACCCACCTGGGTGGTATATACCTCGGCTCCGCCCCATGATGCCAGATCTTAGCCAGCTGGAAGCAAGGTTGTGCGCCCGAAGCCGGGGAGGTCGGGTTGGTGTGTGGATGAACAACATATACCACTCCTAGAACTACTGTTATAGGTGAGTAACCTGTTCTTCTAGAAGCATGGATATGTTGTTCATCCACACTTCTTGGCAGACTCCAAGCAGTTCTCCAGGAGAAGGGAGGCAAGACACACCCCCCCAACTTACGGAATAAAGATTGGAGAACCGAGGCCCCAAAATCAGCATCCCGGCATGACTCAAGGTCTATGTGGTAGTGGGTAATGAAGGTGTTTGCTGACTTCCAGGTAGCAGCCCGGCAGATTTCCTGGATAAAGATGTCCCTGGAAGCAGCCACCGATGCAGCAATATGGCGGGTAGAATGAGCTCTTATCCCTCTGGGAGGCTCCTTGCCCGCCAACTCATAGCACAGACCTATGCAAGATGTAATCCATCTTGCTATGGTCCATTTGGCTGCAGGTCTGCCTGAAGCGACTTCAGTGTAGGTGACAAACAGCTGGTGAATTTCCGCCGTTCTTTCCTTATAATGGGAGAGAGCACACCTCAGGTACAAAGTATGGAGCCTGTACTCGGCCTCCGAGGTGTAATTAGGGTAGTATAGCGGCAGAGTCAACACCTGGTTAAGGTGAAACTCTGACACCACCTTTGGAAGGAATTTCGGGTGGGAGCGCAGGACAACTCTGTCCCTGTGAAAGACTAGATAATGGGAGTCCACCGAAAGTGCCTGGAGCTCCCCTGTCCTTCTGGCTGACGTGATAGCCACCAGGAATGCCATCTTCCATGACAAGTGTGACAGCTCAGACTTGTGCATGGGTTCGAATGGCTTGTCCATGACCTTTGCCAAAACCAGCTACAGATCCCATGGAGGTGGAGGTTCACGCACAGGAGGGGATGTGTGATCCAGGCCTTTGAAAATGCTCCCGACCAGTCTCCTGCACCAATGACGGCTGACCGGCCCGTGGCCGGTAAGCAGAAATGGCTGCCAGGTGCACCCCAAGGGTCAATGACCGTAGACCCCCTTTGGAGAGAGACCAAACGTAGTTGAGAATGTTAGCCACAGAACAGGATAAGGGGTCCAGTTTCTTATCCTGACACCAAATGGAAAATCTTTTCCATTTGAAGGCATAATATTTCCTGGTCGATTCCTTTCGAGATGCCTCCAACACGGTGTAGACATCCTCGGAAAGACCCAAAGCCTGGAACTCTAGCCGCTCAAGTACCAGGCTGTCAGGTGCAGGGATTGAAGGTCCGGATGAAATAACTTCCCCTGATTCAGAGATATCAGGTCCGGGCGTGTCCAGAGCCGCTCCTGGGCCTGCAGCTGAGGCTGAGAAGATCTGGGTACCAGAACTGATGTGTCCAGTCTGGGGCTACCAGAATCACCTTCGCCCTGTCCCTCCTCACCTTGAGTAATACCTTGTGGATCAAGGGAAATGGAGGGAAGACATAGAGGAGGCCTGGGGTCCACGGCCTCGAGAAGGCATCCCCCTGCAACGAGCCCTGCCGGTGGGGGGGTGGGGGCAGGCATGATACAGACTCAGCTTGTTGCTTTCCCTGGAGGCAAACAGGTACACCATCGGTCTGCCCCAATGGGAGAACAGGTTGTAAGCTACCTCTGGATGGAGAGACCACTCATGGGATGTCTGGCCTATATGGCTGAGAGCATCTGCCAGCTGGTTCGAGACTCCTGCCACATGGATGGCTAGGAGATCTGCCTCCAACCAGCTTATGAGGGTCCAGATGCGGAGCGCCTCCTTGCACAGCAGATGGGAGTGCATGCCACCCTGTTTGTTGAGGTAGTACATGTTCGTGGTATTGTCTGTCTGGACTTGAACCACTTGACCCCGAAGCTGAGGAGCGAAAGCTGACAGTGCCAGTCTGACTGCTCTGAGCTCAAACAGGTTTATGTGGCATCAGGACTCCTCAGGGGTCCAAAACCCGTGGGTCTTGTTGTCCCCCATGTGGGCTCCCCAGCCCATGAGAGAAGCATTGGTCGTAAGGACGACCGTTGGCTCAGGGTGGACAAACAGGATCCCTTCCTGCAACAGGTCTGTGGCAATCCTTCACTGGAGAGCGTCCCACATCTTCTGGGTTACAGTGATCAGCTGGTCGAAATGACCATGACGCTGAGTCCACTGGGCAGCCAGCTCCCACTGGAGGGGGCACATGTGCAACCGGGCCCAACGGACCACCGAGGTGCATGCTGCCATGTAACCCAGAAGGCGCAGGAAGTCCCGGGCTGGGCGCAAGTGCCCAACCAGAAATGATTAGGCAAAGGAGGAGAGAACCTCCGCCCTGTCCGCCGGGAGCCGAGCTCTGGCTTGACAAGAGTCTAGCTCTGCCCCGATGAAGCCCATCATCTGAGAGGGCACAAGTTCTGACTTGGCCTCGTTGATCAGGAGGCCGACTTGGGAGCAGGTTTGGCGGGCCAGATCCCTGGACCTCTCCACCTCCTGAAGGGAGGAACCTGCCAGGAGCCAGTCATCGAGATAAGGGTAGATTCGGACTCCTCGATGCCGAAGGTGGGCCACCGCCACTGCAATGCACTTAGTGAAGACCCGTGGGGCCGATGACAGGCCGAACGGCATGGCTCGGAACTCGTACAGGTTTCTTTGACCCTGAAGCAGAGAACCGCTGATGGGATGGATGTATATTGGATGTGAAGGAATGCGTCCTGTACATCCAGTGAACAGAACCACGTTTCGCTCCGGGGATTGAATGATCTGGTTCCGAGTTACCATCCGGAAGGTGCAGGACCTGAGATATTGATTCAGGTCGTGGAGATCTAGGATGGGGTGCCAACCCCTCTATCCGCTTGGGCACCAGGAAGTACCTGGACACGAAGCCTGGGTCTGTAGGAGGATCCAGCACTGGAGCTACTGCCTCCTTGCGGAGGAGCTGAGCTATGTCGTCTCAGAGAGCTGACTGAGTGCAAGCTGAGATCCTTTCCTCCCAAGGGGCACGGGCTCAGCTGGGAGGGTACTCCTCGAACTTTAGAGGCAGTCCCTGACCGACCACTTCCAGAACCCACCTGTCCAAAGTAATACCAGACCAGGTGGAAAGGAAGTGGCAGAGCCAACCCCTCATGGGAGGACCCAGAGCTGGCGTGACGGGTGTAGGGGTGGCAACCCCCAACTCGTCACTGAGCAGGTTTAGAGGAGGAGAAGGCTCATGGACCTGCACCTCTGCCTCCTTTACAGGGCTGCTGAGGACCTGCCATGAGTGCCAAGCTTGAGCCTGCTGCTGACCTCCTTGATAGGAGGGCTGCCTGACCGCAGGGGAAGAGTGCCGAAATGGCTGCTTCTTTCTCTTCTGCTGGTTCTTACCCGAAGACCCCTTTGCAGAAGTAGCATCCAAGCTTGCATTGGACTGCTCTATGTGCTGAAGGTGACTGGCCACTCCTGGACCGGAAAAGTTGGTGCCTAGACAGGGCACGTTGGCCAGTTTATGCTGAGTATCCGCTGGGACGGAGGAAAGCCTCAGCCAAGCCCTGGGGCGAGTGGCCACTGCGGCTGCTAAAGAGTGGGCACAGGAATCTCCAATGTCCAGGGCAATCTGGAGCTGCTGTTTTGCAACAGCACGGCCCTGATCACGGACTTGCTTGACTATGGTCTGCATGTCCGCTGGGAGATGAGGGAGGACCTCGTCTAATGACCCAAGGAGGGCATGAGAGAAGTGTGCCATGATAACAGCCGAGCTGGCCTAACGAAGGCCTAAGGAAGAGGCCGCATAGATCTTAGGGGCAGAGTGGTCCATATTTTTGGACTCCTTGTCCGGGGGTTGGTCAGTGTCAGCCGAGCTATCAGTACGCCTGAACACAGAAGTGGTCACCAAGCTCTTGGCCGAAAGGTGTTCTGTGAACCCCGCCAGGGACCCCATGGCACCGCGTACTTGCGGGCCATGCAGGCAGATGGTGCTGGACAGGAAGCTGGACACTGCCAAAGCTCAAGGGCTGGGCCAACAATGGCTTCGGCCGCTGGAAAGGCCTTCGTCGAGGTGTCTCCCTTTTTGAGGATATCAGTAAGGGGGTACTCCGCCTTTTTCTGGATGGACTCCAAGGGCATTCCGGTGGATTCAGAGATCAGGCGGAGAATGTCCTGGAAGGAGGACGGGCCTTCCTCCAACCCTGCCACGGATGGCTCATCATCTCCGGGAAGGGAGTGCAATCCAGTGACATCTGAGTCCAAAGAGTCAGGATACAGTGGCCTCCCGCCTATGTCTCCCTCGATACGCCGAGGGTGGTCGGGAGTGACTTAGACAGACGTCGGGGAAGCCCGGTGTCTGTGCAGTCCTCTTTCGAGGGAGCCCCTCCCTGAGACTGCTTAGCCGGCTGTTCCACCAGACTCGGTGCAGAGACCAAGTGCAGGCCGAACGGGCCAGCCCCACGGGTGGAGGAACCAATGGCTTTGGTTCCGGAGGGGTCGGTGTCAGCCTGGGAGGCGGAAGCCAAGTGATGGCCAGAGCAGGCAGTGGAGCCAGCTTCTGCCTGGTCAAAATCAGCTGTTGCCAGATGAGGTCTTCATAGCGTTAATAGAGTTTCCATCGAAGCCTCTCCTTGTCCGAGGAGGATGAAGACCTGTGGCGTCGCCTCTTTTTAGAGCGCTTATGGCTCTTTTTCGGCTGTTCAGCCGAAGGAGTTCTGGACCTCGACCGAGATAGGGAAGGCTGACTCAGTCGATTGGGAGACACTGGGGGAGGTGAAAACCGAGGGTCCGGAACTGGGTCCTCTATGGGAACACCAGCAGACTGGGTCTCCGCATCGGGGAAGACAAGGACCGGAGTCCTTTCCAAGGAGTCGTCGGGCTGAGCCGGCGACAGAGGGTCGATAGGGTAGAGGATGATCTTGGCCTTGTCGGCCACTTCCTCGGTCCCCTGGCCAGACGGAAGGTCCGTGAAGCCGGCGGCCGAGTATGCGATCTCGACCGAAGTTGAGATCGAGTGCTCTTGAGACTCAGACCTTTCTTGGTCCCACGAGCGTCTTCGTCGAGACGAAGACTTTGGGTCCTTCTCCCTCTTGCGAGAGTGGGAGGAGTGTGAGCCCGAGGGTTCCTCACCCCTGGTGGGGAGAGAGTGACACAAATCCTTGAAGGAGCCCGAAAAGGTGGAGCCAAGGTTCAGCGGAACAAAAAGCTTTGATTGGCCGGAGCTTGAGCTGCCTCCTCCTCAAATGCCTTCATTTGTTCCAGCTGCTCGGCTGATCCCACGGCCTCGGAAACCGCCCACCTCACCTCCTTTGATTTCACCAGTGGGTTCCTTTTCTCCGGTCTCCCCAGCTTTAGGCATGCCTTGGGGTCGTCCTGGACATTGGGATGGAAGGCCAGGCAAAACCCACACGACGAGGTGTCATGTCAGACACCTAGACAGTAGACGCAGGTTAGGTGGGGATTGGTGCACGACATCTTCTGGCTGCAGGAGCACCGGGCGAAATCTGGGGGAAGATTTTTCCTCCATGTCAGATGTAGTAAAATTGCAATCGCAAACTCGAATGAGTTTCAAAGTAATATTCGGCCAAAACCGACGTTTTGAATCCAGGGCCTACGAATTGCTGCAAGAGCACAAGGGAACCTGTATCTTCCAGCGGAAAGGAAGATCTGGCGTCATAGGGCAGAGCCGAGGTATATACCACCCGTGTGGGTGGGAGGAGCCAGCCTGAAGACTTCCGGCAAGATTTAAAGTGGAAGTGGACATGCCAAGAAGTGTGAATGAACAACATATCCATGCTCCTAGAAACACATTTTCTTAGTAAGCTATGCATTTAGGTTTTCCATGAGGCTCACAGATACACAATTACAATAAGTTGCGTATAAATTACAATAATCAACATTTTTCATAATATGATTTGAATTAAAGAGCTAGTGAACAAAAATAGGGAAATGCAGTACTTTTAACAACATAAAATGTACAAATTATTTATTATGGACCAGGAGAACACGATGATAGAGAAATTAGGAGGGGGTGGAGAATTGCAGCTTCATCTTCTTAGTGATGTGATGGGAGACAGCTTCTGTGTACTGAGAGACTGCCTGCACAGCGAAGGCTTGCTACCAATGTGTGTACAATGTATACCGTATGACTGCACTGTATCCCATTAAAACTTCTATGCCTGTATTAATGAAATCAAGATGTCTATTTTTTCCTGTACTAACTGAAGCCACCACTGAAAATGTTTTTTCTTTCTATTACTGAATAAACATACTGAATAGAGTATGGACAGGAATAAGGGCCCCTAATTACAGTTTATATACATCGCATAATAGGCAAAAAACAAACATTATGAGCACAGGACAAACATTCTCTTTTTACTTTTGGTGCCTCTTGGTCTTGTAATCATTGTGACTATGACACAATATATAAAAGCTACAAACACAGGCCCCATCTCAGCCCATCGTCTATAGAATGAAGTCTTCCCAGTCTCATGTCACTAAGGGGATGGGGCATTGCTCAATTTTATGTATAAATGAAGAAGCAGTGCTGTCCTCTTCATTATGGAGCAGAGCATAACACTGGAATTTGAATCTGCATCACCTTGTTGTGCATATTTTTGCAGTAATCCAAAAGCAATGAGTAATAAAAATTACAAGCTAACTCATACTGTATACACTAAAATGTGTCTTCTTCCTGCTGTCACTAAGGGAGAGAAACCATGTGTCTCCATCCCATTTTATGTTCCCTATTCCCCAGTGCTCTCAACTGTTCTGTAACAGAGCTGGTAATTACACCAAAACAAGACACTATCTGCCAAATTGGCCATTATGCTGCAAAGCCCTCCCTGGTCAACACTGGTTAAAAGAATTTATAAGGTTAATGAAAGAAAACAATGATGTGTCTTTTTTAATAGCCGAATGTTAACTGCAGAAAAAAAAGCAGGAACCTATTTTCTTAAATGAAGTACCTGTGGATTTTTCATTTTTTAGAATCCATCACCCATAAGTTGTCCTTTTTTACATTTTGATTCTGCTTTTGTGGTTTTCACTAGGTCTGAAATAATGAAAGCAATCCCTTTACTCATTACTACCCCCAGACTGTAAAAAGAAGGTACAGCTATGTAAGAATTTACCGTAAGAGTAGACCTTTGAGAGAAGCTCCTGCAGTAGGTAATAACCATTAGGACTGAGCCACCCGGGGCTAGGACCACACTGAAAACTTTAGCTACCAGTGTATAGCAGGGGACTGCCCCTGACGTCATGTGACCGGCGTTGGCCAGATGCCATATAAAGGGGCGGACCCCATGCCTGTCCTCATGTTCTCCCGCTAGAGACCTGAATGGTGCAACAGGAGAGAGGAGCGGGCTCCTGGAGCCAACAGGCTGAAAACCAACAGCAGCAGGGGGAAGGAGGGGTTGAAAAGCTTACCTACTGCAAGAGCCTCTCTCAAAGATCTATTGTAATGGTAGGTTCTTACATGACTGTACTATCTGACTTCAAGAGGGCTCTTGCAGTGACCATTGGGACCGAGTCCCAAACATTGAAATTCAGACAAAGGCTGGAAAGGTCTGAAGTAAGCACATAATTAAGACAGGAAGCACAGAAGGACGGCTAGTCCAAAGCCGGTCCTGCGCTGAAAGGCAATGTCCAGACTGTAATGTTTAGTGAAGGTGTGCACGGAATAACAAGTGGCTGCTGCACAAATGTCCACAGCAGAAACATTTCTGAAACATGCAGCAGAGGTAGCCATGCCTCTGGCTGAATGTCATTTAACTTCCCCTGGAAGTGGCTTGTTATACTTCTGATAAAACAAAATGCAGTTTGCCAACCATTCGGATAAACACTGTTTGGCAGCTGCCGTGTCCTCTCTTTTGGGCACAAAGGAAACGAAAAGCTGATCTGTTTTGTGGACTTACTTAATCCGATTTGTGTAGTAATGCAAAATTCTGTGCCTATCTAAAGTGTGAAGAACTGCCTCCCCTTGACTGGGATGTTCAGGGTACTACACTGGTAAGTGTATAGTCTGATTCAAAGTAAACTCAGAAACTACCTTTGGTAGAAACTTAGGATTTGTATGCAAAGCCACCCAGTCTCTGTGAAAAATCAAATAGGGCTCCTTGCACATAACAGTCTGAAGCTCGGAAATCCTCCGAGCCGAAGTAATGGCTGCTGCAATGTTTCTGCCCTGTCCAAAGGGAGGAAAGCCTGACCCTGAGTTGTATCCAGTACTGCCCCAATAAATTGGGAGGCACTGAGAAAGGATAAGGTGAGACTTGGGGTAGTTCACCGTAATACCCGACTGACAGAAAAGATCCAGGGTAGCAGAGAGAGGTTACCAAGCTGCCCCTCGACGGGAATGACGGAAGTCAGTTGTCGAGGAAAGGGAACACGTAATGGCTCTGACGACGCAAAGCCACTGCCACTACTGTTAGGCACATGGTAAAGACCCTGGGTGCCGAAGACAAGCCAAAGGGGAGAGCCTTGAAATGGAAGTGCTCCCCCTGGAAGATAAACCTGAGAAAGCGGCAGTGGGCAGAGAAGACTGGGATACGCAGGTAGGCATTCTGCATGTCCAGCACGCAGCACCACTGTCCCTGATGAAGCAGGGGCAACAGACCAGGTAGAGTCAGCATGCAAAATCTCTTGTACTCTACGTACAGGTTGAGCATGCTAAGGTCCAACATTGGCCAAAGGTCTCCCATCTGTTTGGGGACCAGGAAGAAGTGGGAGTAGTATCCTCTTCCAATCTGGCCCTGAGGAACAGGCTCTAGGGTGGATTTTCTCAGCAGAGACTTGATTTCCTCTCTGATGAGTGGAATGTGACCTTTGGGGTAGTGAGAGTGACCTGGAAGGTTTTCTGGAGATCTCTCTCTCTAGAAGTTCTAGTGTGTGACCTTGACCTATAAGCTAAAGGACCCTCGAGTCTGCCGTGACTGCCTTCCACCCTGCCAGGTGGCTGGCGAACCTGCCCACTACCGGCAACTTCAGAGCCGGTG
This sequence comes from Neoceratodus forsteri, assembly GCA_016271365.2. NCBI lineage: Eukaryota > Metazoa > Chordata > Ceratodontiformes > Ceratodontidae > Neoceratodus > Neoceratodus forsteri. The sequence continues at coordinate 306,404,948 of CM028137.1, forward strand.
GAGGAAGTGGGGGGGGGGGAGCCAGAGTCAAGAGGCGGTAGGAGGGTTGGGATCGCCACCCCGGAGGCTCTCTCAGACTTGGCTAGAGGGATGGAGGCTGAAGAAGTAGCCTGATGTTTGCTCTGGCAGGCTGCTGCCTGTTTTGGTGCCTTTGCTGGGTGACGAAAGGGCTGCTTAGGCTTAGTATTAGACCGGTACAGAGATTGCACCGAGTGTAAAGCTCTCCTGTAATTCCATTAGAATGTCCTTGGCATCTCCCCCAAAGAGGACAAAGCCTCGGAAAAGGGAGTCCAGGACAGAGGTCTGAACATCCTGGGTGAATCCTGAGACCCGCAACCAGGAGTATCTGCGTAGGCAAACAGCCGTGGCAGCGCTTCCGAGCCAAAGCATCAGCAGTGTCCTAGATAGTTTGCAAGGCATGGCAGCAGGTAATCTTAGCTGTTCTGACTAACTGTTCAGTTTCAGCCCTGGCTTCAGAAGCAGGCAAGGCCTCAAATTTAGACTTGAGCTGTCCCAGTGCAGTCATTTGATAAAGAATTATATGGCTCAGACAGTTCAGAGCCTGCATTGTCAGAGTAGAAGACAAGTAGAACTTACGTCCGAACTGGTCCAGCTGCCTTGACTCCTTATCTGGAGGTGATGTACTCATATGTTTGGGCTTAATGGTGTGGTCATGTGCTGCACTGATGACCACCGAATCAGCCTTGCGATAGGTACTGAGGTGGTCTTGCCCTCCAGGGCATGGTATAACCTATCTGCCTTTTTAAAGACAGTGGGGACTGATGACAGCTGCTGCCAGATAGTGGCATCCAAGTCTTTGTGAGGCCCAATCCATGGGGGCATGAGAAGGGGAAACAGCTCGGAGAGGTCGAGGTGCTCCGCCGATCTTATGCTGAGGATCCAGATTCTCAGTCCTCCAACCATGAGCCTCCAGGATCTTCTTGGGGATTTCCATAAAAGAAAGGTCCCGCTGGGGGAGACTTGGAGAGTCTCCTTCGGCTTAGGATCCTCTGGAGGTGTCTCATACCCAGAGGAAGAGTCAGACTCCATGTCCGACGAAGGGCTCCTGTCTGGGAACAAACCCTGGCAAGGGGAACCTCCTTGTGAAGTTCAACCAACCCGCTGCTACGACCCTCCACAGAGGAGGCACCCAGCATGCAACCCAACGTGGAGGGGCGCTTCTTCATCAGCGATGGAGACCATGGAGTGGGAGTCAGGTGGACCGGCATGGAGGCTGCTGCTAGCTGACGGCGGTCCAACTCCCTAACCAGCTGGGACTTAGTTTTGGCTAACCAAGAGTGACAAAAAAAAAAAAGGCTTCAAAATGTACCTGTTGCTGTGGAGGTTGCGGGGGTGGTTGGTAGAGTGGCGCATATCCTGGGGTCCGATAGCCTGGCACCGGATATTGTAGTGTAGGGTAGCTCAGTGCTGGATAACTGGGAGTTGGGTACTGCGGCATCGGATAACCCAGAGTTGGGTAGCCTGGTGTAGGCCCCAACGGTGGTGACGAAGGACCTGACAGTGGCTTAGAAGTAATATGGGAGGGCCCCGGTAGGGTCATGTCAGTCTGACAGCCTACTGGAGGGAAAACCTGGCATTGGTCCCGAAGGGCCAGAGGAAACCCACGGAGTCTAGGGAGGAGCAGAAGGCCCAGACGTAGGGCCCACATGGGTGGGTGTCTGAGTCCCCGAAGGGAGGTCCGGTGACGGGAAGTATGGCGCTGGCATGTTTTGAGGGACCAGCAGGTGGCTCCTCCTCCTCCTTCTCCAGCTCTGAAGGGATGGGGCAGTCCAGAGATACCACCAAAGATTGTGTAGGGGGGTCCTAGGAGGGGGATTCCTGCCAAGGAGGCTATGGTGTAAGCGGCAGTGGGCACTGCTCTGACAGACCATCATCAGACCTGTTATCAGGGTCCAATGGGAGCATCGTGGCTGGGCGTTTGTCAGAAGGACTGACGTCCGACTTACCAGCTGAGGCTGTGCGTTCATCGGAAGGTCCGATGCCCGACTTACCAGCCGAACCACTCAGCTTAGACCCAGGAGTTTTGAGGGGCCTAAAAGTGGCTGGAGCCTCCGAATTCCTGGAGGTGCCTGCCTGAACCTTAACCAGCTCAGGCGGGGGGGGACCTCAGTCTGCTCTATAGAGGAAAGACACATAGCTGGAAGGGCGTTTCCCTTGCTACAGAAAAGCCTGTCGGCCTCGGTCCCTGGAGGGAGCCGCAGCCCGGAAAGAGACCAATCCCGGTCATGTCGTCCCTCCTTGTCCTTCTTCTGCTTGTGGGAGTCAGAAGAACCTCCTGGAGAAGTGGAAGCACTTCGCATCTGCTGCAGCTCTTTCTCCATGGAAGCGAGTTTTGTCTTCAAAAGCTGGGCTTCCAGGGCCTGCTGCCTGTGTTTCCATGTGGCCTGGTTAAAATTCTGGCAGGCCACACAGGCCTCGGTGTTGTGGTCGGGTCCCAAACACAAGAGGCACGAAGTGTGGGTGTCCTTCTCCGAGAGCTGCTTGCTGCAGGCAGACTTACTGTGATGCGATTCGGTAGGAGCTGGAGAAGACATGCAATCCGATGACAAGTAGTACAATTTTTATGAGACAAAAATGCAGATTACTCACCTGTAACAGGAGTTCTAGGAGTGGTATATGTTGTTCATCCACACTTAATGGCAGGTTCTTTGCTGCTTTAAATGTTGCCTGAAGGTCTTCAAGCTGGCTCCTTCCACCCACTCGGGTGGTAAAACTCTCAGCTCCACCACACGATGCCAGATCTAGCCCGCTGGAAGCCAGGTTGCGCATCGAAGCAGGGGAGGTCGGGTGGGTTGTGTGGATGAACAACAAATACCACTCCTAGAACTCCTGTTACAGGTGAGTAACCTGTATTTCTAGGGACGTGGATATGTTGTTCAATCCATACTTATTGGCAGACCCATAGCAGTTCTCTGGGAGGAGGGAGGCAAGACATGCACCCCCTACTTAGGGAATAAGGGCTAGAGAACCGAGGTCCCAAAACCAGCATCCTGGTGTGGCTCTAGGTCGATGTGGTAATGGGTAATGAAGGTGTGTGCTGACTTCCAGGTAGCAGCTCTGCAGATTTCCTGGATAGGGATGTCCCTAGAAGCAGCCACCGAAGCAGTGGTATGGTGGCTAGAATGAGCTCTTGTCCCCTTGGGAGGCTCCATGCCCGCCAACCTATAACAGAGATCTATGCAGGAGGTGACCCACCTGCCTATCGTCCGCTTGGCTGCAGGTGTGCCAGGTGCAGTTTCAGCGTAGGTGACAAACAGCTGGCGAACCTCTCCCCAAACTTCAGCCGTACGCTCCTTGTAATAAAAGAGCCCTCTTCTAGGGTCCAGAGTATGGAGCCTATATTCGGCCTCCGAGGTGTGACTGGGGTAGAACACCGGCAGAGTCAACACCTGGTTAAGGTGAAACTCCGACACCACCTTCAGAAGGAATTTCGGGTAGGGGCGCAGGACAACCTTGTCCCTGTAGAAAACCAGATAAGGAGACTCGATAGAAAGCACCTGGAGCTCTCCCATCTTTCTGGCTGACATAATAGTCACCAAGAAGGCGGTCTTCCACGACTGGTGAGAGATGTCACACTTGTGCATCGGTTCGAATGGCTTGCCCATGAGCTTAGCCAATACCAGCAGTAGATCCCACGGAGGTTCTCGCACCGGAGGGGATATGCGATCAAGGCCTTTGAAAAAGCACCTGACCACCTTCTCCTGCGCCACTGACTGCTTGCCGGCCCATGCCCATTAAGCAGAGATGGCTGCCAGGTGCACCTTGAGGGTCGTCGACTGAAGCCCAGGCTGAGAAAGGGACCACAGGTAGTCCAGAATGCTAGCCAAGGAACAGGAGGAAGGGTCCAACCCCTTGTCCTTACACCAAATGGAGAATCTCTTCCATTTGAAGGCATAGCATTTTCTGGTCGACTCCTTATGGGATGCTTCAACGACGTTGATGACCTCGTCAGAAAGACCCAAGGCCTGGAACTCTAGCCGCTCAGGAACCAGGCCGTCAGGTGCAGGGATTGAAGGTCCAGATGGAGTACCTTCCCCTTGTTGACTGAGGTCAGGTCCAGGCAGGCTGGAAGCCGCCTCGGGAGCCTGGAGCTGAGGCTGAGGAGACCTGGATACCAGAACTAGCAGGGCCAGACTGGGGCTACCAGAATCATCTACACCTGGTCCATCTTCAACTTGAGAAGCACCTTGTGGATCAAGGGGAATGGAGGGAAGGCACAGAAGAGGTCCGGGGTCCATGGCCTCAAGAAGGCATCCCTCTGCAGCGAGCCCTGCTGAAGGGGGCAGGCGTGAAACAGCCTCAGCTTCGCATTCTCCCTGGAGATGAACAGGTCCACCTGAGGGGTGCCCCAGTGGGAGAACAGATCTTGTACTACCTCCGGCAGGAGAGACCACTCATGAGATGCAGCGCTGATCCAGTCGAGGGCATTGGCCAGACTGTTGGAGGCTCCTGCCACATGGATGGCTAGGAGATCTGCCTCCAGGCTGATCACGAGACCAAGCGTGGAGAGCCTCCTTGCACAGGGGCAAAGAGTGCGTCACACCCTATCGGTTGAGGTAGTACATGGTCATGGTGTTGTCCATCTGGAACTGGACCACTTGACCCTGTACAAACGAAGCGAAGGCAGTGAGGGCTAGTCGGACCACTCGAAGCTCCAGCAGGTTGATGTAGCATCGAGACTCCTGAGGGGACCAGAGGTCGTGGGCTCTGAGCTCCCCCAGATGGGCACCCCAACCCATCAGAGAGGCGTCGGTTGTCAGAGTGACCATTGGCTCGGGGCAGACAAATGGGATACCCTCCTGCAGATGAGCTGGAACGAGCCACCACGGGAGGCCGTTCCACATCTCCTGGGCCACTATCACTGGCTGGTCCAGAGGACCTGAGAGCTGTGACCATTGGCGGGCCAGCCCCCATTGCAAGAGATGCATGCATATGCCAGCGGGCCCAACGGGCCATGCTGGTGCAGGCTGCCATGAGGCCCAGAAGGCACAGGAAGACCCGGGCAGGGCGCAATTGCCCAACCAGAAACTGGGCAAAGGAGGAAAGGATCTCAGCCCTGTCCACCAGGAGCCGTGCTCTGGCTCGAAGAGAGTCGAGCTTTGCCCCGATGAACTGAACCACCTGCGATGGCACGAGTTCCGACGTGGCCTCGTTGATGAGGAGGCCAATCTGAGAGCAGACCTGGAGGGCGACATCCATGGACTGCTCCACCTCCAACCTGGAGGGGGCTGCAATCAGCCAGTCGTCCATGTAAGGGTGCACACGGAACCCTTGGCACCGCAAGAATACTGTCACCACTGCCATGCATTTGGTGAAGACCCTGGGAGCTGGAGAGAGGCCGAAGAGCATGGCCCGGAACTCGTAAAGGGATCCCTCTGCTCTGAAGTGGAGGAATCGCTGGTGAGACGGACGGATTGGGATGTGAAAGAACACGTCCTGAAGGTCCAGAGAACAGAACCACATGCCTCGTTCCAAGGATGGAATGATCTGAGCCAGACTGACCATCCTGAAGGTGCAAGACCTTAGGAACTTGTTCAGGTCGTGAAGGTCGAGAATGGGGTGCCAGCCCCCCATCCGTTTTGGGACCAGGAAGTACCTGGACACAAACCCTGCTTCTGGAGGGGGGTCTGCCACCTCCCTGATCACCTCCTTCTGGAGGAGCAAGGCAATGTCGGCTCGACAAGCTGACAGAGAGGCTGCGGAACCCGTAGCCCCCCCGTGGAGCGACGGCTCGATAGGAGGGGAACTGCTCGAATTCCAGAGGCAGACCCCTGCCTACCACTTCCAACACCCAGCGGTCCATGGTGATAGTGGACCAGGTGGAAAGGAAGTGGCAGAGCCATCCCCCCACGGGGGTAACCCGGGGAGGAGTGACGAGGTTGCGGGGACACCCCTCAACCCGTCACTGAGCAGGCTTGGAGGAAGGGCCGGCCGAGGAGCCGCCTGGGCCTTTTCCTCCAGGCTTCCTGCTGGAGGAGGCAGCAGGCTTCGCTTTGGGGTGCCAAGCACGAGCCTGCTGGTCATGATGCTGGTGTTGCTGGGCCGGACGTGCTGCAGGGGCTGAAGGACAAAAGGGCTTACACTGCTGCTGGCGGCCTTTATCCTTCTGGGCAGATGTGACCGAGTCCAAGGTGGCATTGGACTTCTCGATCCGTTGGAGAGGACCCTCAACCCCGGGCCCGAACAAGTCGGTACTCAGGAAGGGGACGTCTGCCAGCTTGTGCTGCGTATCAGCCGTAAAGGTGGAGATCCACAGCCAAGCTCTGCGGCACATGGCCACTGCGGCCACTACTGACCAGGCACATGAATCAGCAATGTCCAACGAAGTTTGGAGCTGCTGTTTAGGTACCACCCTTCCCTGATCCCGCACCTGCTTGACCATCGTCTGAAGGTCAGATGGGAGATGAGGAATGACCTCATCCAGGGAGCCCAAAAGGGCGTGTGAAAAGTGTGCCATCAGAACGGCCAAGCTAGCCTGACTAAGGACTAGGGAGGAAGCAGCGTATACCTTCCTCCCTGAGTAGTCCAATTTCTTGGACTCCTTATCGTGCTGTTTGTTCACATCCCGAGCTTCCCGGAACGCCAGAAAATGCTATCGGTCATTAACCCCTCCGCAGAAGAGTGTTCCGAGAAACTGGAGAGTGAACCGGTAGGGACCGTATACTTTTAAGCCATCCTGGCTGAAGGTGCGGGACAACATGCTGGCCGCTGCCACAGCTCCAGGGCCTGGCCAACAATGGCTTTGGCCACAGGAAAGGCCTCCGTAGGGGAATCTCCTCGGTCCAGTATATCCATGAGGGGATACTTGGCCCGTTCTGAAAAGGGTTCGAGCTTCATCCCAGTGGACTCTGAGATGAGTCGAAGCATTCTCAAAAATGAGGACGGGCTCTCGTCCACCAACTGGCCCCCCGCAGACTCCAGGTCAAACGGCCTGGAGAACAGGGAGGAGTCGTTGTCAGACTCCGAGGAGTCTGCAAACAGCTGCCGGGCGCCTGAGCCACCCTACACCTGCTGAGGTCGATCGGGAGCGAGGGTGACTGACAACCTGTGGGGCAAGCCCTGACCCGACCGAGAATCCTTGGTCGGGGCCCCAGTCTTCGGTTGTGGAGGCGGAGGTTCCACCACAATGGGCGGAGCAGCCGGATTCAGCCGAACAACCGGTGCCGGGGTCGGCTCCTCGACTACTACGAGGGGTTGTTTCGGCCGCTCCAGTGACAGCCACTTAATGGCCAGAGAAGGTGACGGAGTCGGCTTATTCCTGGACAGTAAGAGCTGCTGCCACATTAACTCCTCGTAGCACTGACGCAACTTGTGCCGGAGCCTATCCTCCGAAGAGGACGACGAGGATGAGCGGTGACACTGCTTTCCATGGTGCCGAGACCGTCGACGTCAGCGGGACCGGCTGGACCTGAAAGAGGACCGAGACCTTCGGAGTTTCCGAGGATGGGTCAGAGAGGGGACGGGGGAGTGGTATATGTTGTTCATCCACACTTTTTGGCATGTCCCCTTCCACTTTAAATCTTGCGGTAAGTCTTCAAGCAGGCTCCTCCCACCCACCCGGGTTGTATAAACCTCAGCTCCGCCCCATGAATCCAGATCTTTGCCCAATGGAAGCCAGGTGTTGTGCATCCGCAGCCTGGGAGGTCGGGTGGGTCCGTGTGGATAAACAACATATACCACTCCTAGAACTACTGTTACAGGTGAGTAACCTGTTTTTCTAGGATTGTGGATATGTTGTTCATCCACACTCTTTGGCAGACTCCTAGCAGTTCTCCAGGAGAAGAGTGGCAAGGCGCGCACCCCCTACTTAGGGAACAGAGATTGGAGAACTAAGGCCCCAAAACCAGCTTCCCAGCATTAATGTGGTAATGGGTAATGAAGGTGTTTGCTGACTCCCAGGTAGCAGTCTGGCAGATTTCCTGGATAGGGATGTCCCTGGAAGCAGCCACTGATGCAGCATAATCCATCTGCCAATCAACCGCTTTGTTGCAGGTCTGCCAGGTGTGGCTTCAGCGTAGGTGACAGCTTGGCGAACCTCTTTTCGAACTTACGCCGACCTCTCCTTACAGTAGGAGAGAGCACGTCTCAGGTCCAGAGTATGGAGCCTGTACTCGGCATCCAAGGTGCAATTCAGGTAGAACACAGGCAGAGTCAACACTTCATTAAGGTGAAACTCTGACACCACCTTCGGGAGGAATTTCGAGTGGGGACGCAGGACAACCTTGTCCCTGTAGAAGACCAGCACCTGGAGCTCCCCAGTTCTTCTGGCAGATGTGATAGCCACCAGGAAGGCCATCTTCCACGACAAGTGTGACATCTCACATTTGTGCATAGGTTTGAATGGCTTGCCCATGAGTTTTGCCAAAACCAGCAGTAAATCCCACGGAGGTGGAGGTTCACGCACCAGAGGGGATATGTGATCGAGGCCTTTGAAAAAGCGCCAGACCACCTTCTCCTGTGCCACCATCTGCTGACCGGCCAGCGCACGGTAAGAAGAGATGGCTGCCAGGTGCACCTTAAGGGTCGAAGACCCCCTTTGGACAGAGATCAAAGGTAGTCTAGAATGCTAGCCATTGGACAGGACAGAGGGTCCAAGCTCTTACCCTGACACCAAATGGAAAATCTCTTCCATTTGAAGGCATAGAACCACCTGATCAACTCCTTCCTGGATGTTTCTACTACAATGAGTACATCTTCAGAGAGACCCAAAGCCTGGAACTCTAGCCGCTCAGGAACCAGGCTGTCAGGTGCAGGGATTGAAGGTCTGGATGGAATACCTTTCCCTAATTGACTGAGATCAGATGGGGGCATGCTGGAAGATGCCTCGGGAGCCTGTTGCTGAGACTGAGGAGATCTGGATACCAGAACTGGTGGGGCCAGTCTGGGGCTACCAGGATCACATGCGCCTTGTACCTCCTCCCCTTGAGGAGCACCCTGTGGATCAGAGGGAAGGTGTAGAAGAGGCCTAGGGTCCACGGCCTCGAGAAGGCATCCCCTCGCAGCGATCCCCACTGAGGGGGGTGGGCATGAAACAGCCTAGGTTTAGTGTTTTCCCTGAAGGCAAACAGGTCCACCATCGGTTTGCCCCCAGTGAGAGAACAGGCTGTGAGCTACCTCTGGATGGAGACACACTCATGGGATGTCTCGCTTATGCAGCTGAGAGAATCCGCCAGCTGTTTCAAGGCTCCTGCCACATGGATGGCTAGGAGATCTGCCTCCAGTTGGCTCACAAGTGCCCAGATGTGGAGCGCTTCCCTGCACAACAGCCAGGAGTGCATGCTGCCCTGCTTGTTGAGGTAGTACATGGTTGTGGTACTGTCCGTCTGGACTTGAACCACTTGACCCTGAAGCTGCTGAACGAATGCTGACAGTGCCAGTCTGACCGCTCTGAGCTCCAACAGGTTGATATGGTATTGGGATTCCTCGGGGTCCAGAACCCGTGGGCCCTGTTGTTCCCCATGTGGGCTCACCAGCCCATGAGAGAGGCATCGGTGGCAAGGTCGACCGCAGGCTCGGGGCGGACAAACGGGATCCCTTCCTGCAACCGATCTAGGATGGTCCACCACTGGAGAGCATCCCACATCTTCTGGGTCACAGTGATCACCTGGTCAGGTGAAGGCCACCATGTAACCCAGAAGGTGCAGAAAGTCCCGGGCAGGGCGCAAGTGCCCAACCAGAAATGACTGAGCAAAGGAGGAGAGAACTTCCCCCTGTCCGCTGGGAGCCGTGCTCTGGCTCAGCTAGAGTCGAGCTCTGCCCTGATTAAGCATATCACCTGAGATGGCACGAGCTCCGACTTCATCTCGTTGATCAGGATGCCAAGCTGAGAGCAGGTCTGGAGGGCCAGGTCCCTGGACCTCTCCAACTCTTGCTGGGTGGAACCTGCCAAGAACCAATCGTTGAGGTAAGGGTACACTCTGACCCCTCGACGCCTGAGATGGGCTGCCACCACTGCCATGCATTTGGTGAAGACCCATGGGGCCGATGACAGGCCGAATGGCATGGCTCGGAACTCAAAGTGTTACCTCTGCTCTGAAGTAGAGAAACCGTTGGTGGGACGGACGGATTGGGATGTGAAAGAATGCATCCTGGAGACCCAGAGAGCAGAACCACATGTTTTGCTCTATGGATGGTATGAACTGGGACAGAGTTAGCATCCTGAAGGTGCGTGGCCAAAGATACTGATTCAGGTCGTGCAGATCTAGAATGGGGTGCCAGCCCCCTGTCCACTTCAGGACCAGGAAGTACACGGAAACGAAGCCTGGGCTGACTGGACGATTTACCACTTGAACCACTGCCTCCTTGAGAAGGAGATAGGCTATGTCATCTCTCATAGCCGAACAAGAGTGTGCTAATACTTTCTCCTCCCGTGAGGCACGGGCTCGGCAAGGAGGGTACTGCTCGAATTCCAGAGGCAGACCCTGGCTGTCCACATCTAAGACCTACCTGTCCGTGGTAACAGCGGACCAGGCAGAAAGAAAGTGGCGGAGCCGATCCCCCATGGGAGGACCCAGAGCTGGCATGATGGGGATAGGGGTGGCAACCCCTATCACGTCACTGAGCAAGCATGGAGGAAGAGGGTCCAGGGCCTGAACCCTGACCTCCTTGTCTGCAGGCCACCGGAGGCCAAGACTTGGGCCAAGGGTGCCAAGCTTGTGCCTGCTGTTGCTGCCCACCATGAAAGGAGGGCTGCTGGGCCACAGGAGCAGGGTGCCGAAAAGGCTTTTTCTTCTTCTGTTGCTTCTTGGTGCCAGGAGCAATTTGAGCAGAAGTGGCGGAGTCCAAGGTGGCACTGAACTGCTCGATTTGCTGAAGGTGACCATCCACACCTGGCCCGAAGAGATCGGTACCCAGGACAGGAAAGGAACAAAAGTGAGTTTGTGCTGGGTATCCGCTGTAAAGGCGGAAAGCCTCAGCCAAGCCTTGCGGCGTGAGGCAACCGCAGCTGCCACTGAACGAGTGCAAGAGTCCCTAAGGTCCAAGGCTGTCTGAAGCTGCTGCTTAGCAACGGCATGGCCCTGGTCCCGGACCTGCTTGACCCTAGTCTGAAGGTCCGCAGGGAGGTGCGGGAGAACTTCATCCAAGGACCCTAGGAGGGCATGGGAGAACGGCGCAATGACGACAGCCGAGTTTGCCTGACGGAGGCCTGGAGATAAACCTGCACAGACCTCCCTGGCAGAGTGATCCAGTTCTTTGGACTCCTTGTCTGGTGGTCTATCAGTGTCAGCAAAGCTGCCTGTGCGTCTGAACACAGAAGCGGTCACTAACCCCTCAGTCGAGGGATGTTCCGTGAACCCCGAGAGGGACCCGATGGGCACCGCATACTTGCGGGCCATTTGGGCAGATGGGGCTGGGCAGGAGGCAGGATGCTGCCAGAGATCCAAGGCTGGGCCAACAATGGCCTCAGCCACTGTATGGTTATCCCCTCTTTTAAGAATATCTGTAAGAGGGCAATCTGCCCATTTCTGGACAGGTTCCAGGGGCATCCCCCCATGGATTCAGAGACAAGGTGAAGAATCCCTTGAAAAGATAAAGGGCCCTCCTCCATCGACAGACTACCGACCGACTCATTATCCAGTGGGTGAGAGTGAAGGTCGGTGTCAGAATCCGAGGTATCCAGATAAAACGGTCGACCACCAAGATCCCCCTGAACATGCCTGGGAGGGTCAGACATAAGGGTGACCGATAACGTGCGAAGAAGACCTGGGACTGTTCAGGAATCCTTCGTAGGAGCCCCTCCCAAGGGCTGTTTTGATGGCAGCCCCACCACTATCGGTGGAGAGACTGTTTTTTGCCAAACTAGGGCAGGTTTCACTGGTTCCACGGGTGGGGGAACCTATTTTATCAGTTCCAAGGGAGTCTGCATTGGCCTGGGTGGAAACTGAGGAAGGCTTCTGCCTGGACAGAATGAGCTGTTGCCACATCAAATCTTTGTAGTGTCAGAGTTTCCGTCAAAGCCTCCGCTCATCTGAGGAGGATGAAGATGAGTGGTGACGTTGTCTCTTTTTGGCGTGCTTATGCGCCTTCCTGGGCCTGTCAGTAGAGAGGGTCCGAGATCTCGACCTCGATCGGACAGGCCGACTGGGTCACTTGGGAGACACCGGTGGAACTGGTGATTTTCCCAGATCCAGGACTGGTTCCTCGATGGGACTGCCAGCAATCTGGGTCTCCTTATCTGGGATAAACAAGACCAGAGTATTGTTAAGATAGTTGTCGACCTCCTCGGTTGACAACCGATTGACAGAGTCGAGAGTTAACTCAACCACATCTTTGATCGAGACTTTGGCAGGCTGGCCTGATGGTGGGACTGAAAAACTGGCGTCCAAAGCCGTAATCTCGACTGAGGTCGATACTCAAGATTCCTGGGACCGAGATTGCTCTCAGTCCCAAGAACGTCTTCGCCAAGATGAAGAATCTCTCGGTTCCTTATCCTTTTTATGGGACCGGAAGGTATGCGAGCCCGAATGTCGCTCGCCCTTAGTGGCGCGAGAAGGGCACATCTCCCGGAAGGAGCCCGAGAATGTGGAGGCCAGGCTGAGTGGAATGAAAATCGGTTGAGAGGAACAATCCGTGGCACGTGCCGCCTCTTCCTCAAAGGCCTGCATCTGTTCTAACTGCTCAGCAGACCCCGCAGCCACGGAGACTGCCCATCGGGCCTCTTTGGATTTCACTGGTGGATTCAGTTTCTTGGGCCTGCCCAGCTTCAAGCATGCAAGACGATCGTCAAGGACAATCGGCTGGAATGCAAGGCAAAACTCGCAAGCCTAAGTGTCATGGCCGACACCCAAGCAGTAGGCGCACGTGGAGTGCGGGTCTGTGCGTGACATTTTCTTTCCGCACGGGCACCGGCAAAAACTGGGGGAAGATTTATCTTCCATTATCAAGAAGCAAAGTCTACAATCGCTAGCTCGACAAGTGTAATCTTCATAGGGATCTGAAGGTTTTAGAGCCAGGGCCTACAACATATGGTAGCAGAGGAGGCACTTGTACTTCCAGCGGAAAGGAAGATCTGGCATCATGAGGCGGAGCCGAGGGTTATACCACCTGGGTGGGTAAGAGGAGTCAACTTGAAGACCTTCCAGCAAGAATTAAAGGTGAAAGGGACATGCCAACAAATGTGGATAAAAATAACATATCCACATCCCTTGAAAAACAGGTTTCTCACCTGTAACAGTAGTTCTAGGAGTGGTATATGTTGTTCGTTCACATTTCCAGGCATCAGTCGTGAGGACGACTGTCGGCTTGGGGCGGACAAACAGGTTCCCTTCCTGTAGATGGTCTAGGATGGTCCACCACCAGAGAGCATCCAACATCCTTTGGGTCACAGTGATCAGCTGGTCGAAAACACCATGGCGCTGAGTCCACTGGGCTACCAGCTCCCATTGAAGGGGGCGCATATGCTACCGGGCCAATTGGACCACAGTGGTGCAGGCTGCCACGTACCCCAGAAGGCACAGAAAGTCCCGGGCAGGGCGCAAGTGCCCAACCAGAAATGACTGGGCAAAGGAGGAGACAACCTCCACCCTGTCTGCTGGGAGCCGTGCTCTGGTTTGGCAAGAGTCGAGCTCTGCCCCCATGAAGCATATCACCTGTGACAGCATGAGCTCCGAGTTCACCTCGTTGATCAGGAGGCCAAGCTGAGAGCAGGTCTGAAGGGCCAGGTCCCTGGACCTCACCGCCTCTTGCTGGGTGGAACCTGCTAAGAGCCAATCATCGAGGTAAGGGTATATTCTGACCACTCGACGCCTGAGATGGGCTGCCACCACTGCCATGCATTTGGCGAACACCCGAGGGGCTGATGACAGGCTGAATGGCATGTTCAGAACTCGTGTAGCGTTCCCTTTGCTCTGAAGCAGAGGAACTGCTGGTGAGACGGATGGATCGGGACGTAAAAAAAACATGTCCTGGAGATCCAGTGAACAGAACCACGTGTTTGGCTCAAGGGATGGTATGATCTGGGTCAGAGTTACCATCCTGAAGGTGCGTGGCCTGAGAAACTGATTCAGATTGTGCAGATCTAGAATGGGGCGCCAGATCCCTGTCCACTTAGGGACCAGGAAGTACCTGGAAACAAACCCTGGGTTGACTGGAAGATCTGCCACTCGAACCACTGCCTCCCCAAGGAGGAGTTGGACTATGTCGTCTCTCAGAGCTGACAGAGTGTGGGCTGATACTCCCTCCTCCAGTGGGGCGTGGGCTCAGCTGGGAGGGTACTGCTCGAACTCTAGAGGCACACCCTGGATGACCACTTCTAAGACCCACCTGTCCATGGTAAGAGCGGACCAGGCGGAAAGAAAGTGGTGGAGCCAGCCCCCCCATGGGAGGACCCAGAGCTGGCGTGACTGGAATAAGGGGTGGCAGCCTTTATCCTGTCACTGGGCAGGCTTGGAGGAAGAGGGTCCAGATTGGAACCTGCTTGAACCCTAACCTCCTTGTCTGTGGGCCGCTGGAGGCCTGGACTTGGGCCGAGGGCGACAAGCTTGTGCCTGCTGTTGCTGCCCACCCTGGAAGAAGGGCTGCTTGGCCACAACAGCAGGTTGCTGAAAAGGCTTCTTCTGCTGTTTCTTGGAGCCAGGGGTGTCCTTTTGAGCAGAAGTAGCAGAGTCCAAGGTGGCATTGGACTGCTCGATTCGCTGAAGGTGACCATCCACACCTGGGCCGAAGATCAGTACCCAGGAAAGAACATCAGTTTGTTTGTGCTGGGTAACCGCTGTGAAGGTGGAAATCCTCAGCCAAGCTGTACAGTGCATGGCAACCGTGGCTGCCACTGAATGGGTGCACGAGTCTTCAAGGTCCAAGGCTGTCTGAAGTTGCTGCTTGGCAACGGCTCAGCCCTGGTCCTGGACCTGCTTGACTGCATTTTGAAGGTCCGCGGGGAGATGCGGGAGAACTTCATCCAAGGAGCCCAGGAAAGCATGGGAGAAGTGTGCCATGATGATGGCCAAGTATGCCTGATGGAGGCCTAGAGAGGAGGCTGCATAGACCTTCCTGGCAGTGTTTTCTAGTTTTTTGGACTCCTTGTCTGGAGGTCTATCAGTGTCAGCAGAGCTGCCTGTGCTTCCGAACAAAGAAGCAGTCACTAACCCCTCTGCCGAGAGATGTTGCATACTCCAAGAGGGACCCAATGGGCACCGCATACTTGCGGGCCATCCAGGCAGATGGAGCTTGGCAGGAGGCAGGATGCTGCCAGAGCTCCAAAGCTGGGCCTACAGTGGCCTCGGCCACTGGGAAGGCATCCGTAGGGGTATCCCCTCTTTAGGTGGCAGCTCCAGCACCGATGATGGAGAGACTGATTTCGGCCGAACCGGGGCAGGTTTTACCAGCTCTGCGGGTGGAGGAACCAATTTTACTGGTTCCAATGGAGTCTGCTTCGGCCTGGGAGGCGAAAGCCAAGTAAAGGCCGGTCTGGAAACCGAAGAAGGCTTCTGCCTGGACAGAATGAGCTGTTGCCATATTAGATCTTTGTAGCGTCGACGGAGTTTCCGCTGAAGCCTCTCCTTATCCGAGGACGACGAAGATGAACGGTGGCGTCACCTCTTTTTAGAGCGCTTATGTGCCTTCCTCGGGCTATTGGTCAAGGAGGTCTGAGATCTCGACCTTGATCGGACTGGCCAAGCGGATTGTTCGGGGAACCGGTGATTCTCCCGGATCAGTGACCAGCTCCTCGATGGGACTGCCAACAAGCTGAGTTTCCTCATCAGGAAAAGGCAGGACCAGGGTGCTGGTGGGTAAGCTGTCAGGTGACAACAGATTGACAAGGTCGAGAGTGATCTCCACTGTGTTATGACAAGGTCGAGGGTGATCTCCACTGTGTTATCAATCGAGACTTTGGCCAGCTGACCAGTTGGCAAAGCCGAGAACCCGGCAGCCGAAGAAGCAGTCTCGACCGAAGTAGAGACTGGAAATTCCTGTGACCGAGATTGCTCTCGATCCCAAGAACGTCTTCGCTGAGACGAAGAATCTCTTGGTTCCTTGTCCTTTTTACAGGACTGGGAGGTATGTGAGCCCGAAGCTCCCTTGACCTTGGTGAGGAGAGATAGGCACATCTCCTTAAAGGAGCCTGAGAATGCGGAGCCCAGGTTGAGTGGAATGAAAATTGGTCAAGAGAAGAGCTACGCAGCCCATGCTGCCTCTTCCTCGAAGGCCCGCATCTGTTCTAACTGCTTGGCAGACACTGTAGCTGTGGAGACCGACAACCGGGCATTTTTGGATTTCACCGGTGGATTCCATTTCTCAGGCTTGTCCAACTTGAGCCATGTGAGACGATCATCGAGGATGTTCGGGTGAAAAGCGAGACACATCTCACATGCCTGGGTGTCATGGCCGACACCCAAGCAGTAGACGCACGCGGTACGTGGGTCTGTGGGCGACACTTACTGGCCACACAGGCACTGGCAAAAAACAGGGAAAGATTTATCTTCCATAATCGAATAGCAAAAGTGGCAATCGCTAGCTCAAACGAGCTTAATCTTCAGATGATCTGAAGAAATTGAAGTCAGGGCCTACAAAACACAGTAGCGGAGAGGAGGCAACCTGAATCTTCCAGCAGAAAGGAAGATCTGGCATCATGGGGTGGAGTCGAGGGTTATACTACCCGGGTGGGTGAGAGGAGCCAGCCTGAAGACCTTCCGGTGAGAATTAAAGGGGAAAGGGACATGCCAAGTAGTGTGGATGAACAACATATCCACGTCACTAGAAGTAACGTTTTTGTTACTGGAATTAGCTTTGACAGAGGATCCTTTCTCTGACACCAATGCGCCCTGAAGTGGAATTGGATATCTCGCATCTGGAACCTGGAACTCAGGACTGTGCCAGTGGCAACTGCCATGTGGCCCAGTCGATGTGAAAGCTGTCCTGCTGTTTTTGGTCTGTTGAGGCTGAAGGAAAGTGCCATCTGCAGAATACTTCTTACCCTGCCCAGAGGTAGGTAGGCCCTGCCCTCCTGGGTATTAAATTCTACTCCTAAGAACTGCATCACTTGTGCAGAAGGACTGACTTTTTTAGATTTATCAGAAAACCTAGTGACTCTAGAAGTCCTTGGGTGAGCTGCAGATGTTCTCTTACCTGTTGCGGTGACTTTCCGACCACCAACCAGTCGCCAGGTAAGGGAAAACTGTGACACCTGGCCTTCGCAGGTGCGCCACAACCACTGCCAGGCACACTGTGAACACTCTTGGAAGTGAAGTGAGACCCAGTGGCATGGCTGAGAACTGGTAATGACCTGAAGGGAGTCTGAACCTGAGGCACTTTCTGTGAGACTCCCTTACGAGTATGTGGAAGTAAGCATCTTTTAGATCCAAAGATGCCAGCCTATCTCCTCTTTGGAGTGCTGGCAGAATCTGTGACAAGGTTACCACTTTGAACCTTGGCTTTAGAAAGTGCCTGTCTAGCACCCTTAGGTCTAGTATAGGTTGCCACTCCCCATTTTTCTTTGTTGTGAGGAAGTATCTTGAATAAAAACCCTTTCCCCTTTCTTGTGGGGGCTCAGATTCCACTGCCTTTGACAACAGTAGGTTTTGTACCTCCTTTTCCAGCAACTTCCTTTCTGCATTGAAGGCTAGCTTGAACACTATGGTTCTTAGAGTGGGAAGGGTTTTGAAGCTTAGGGACAAACCCTGACTCACTATTTCCAGGACCCACCTGTCTGTGGTCATCTGTTTCCAAGCCTGGAAATAGTGACTCAGTCTGTCCCCTACTGGTAGTGGGGAGGCAGCCTTGAAAAGCATGTTAGAGGTCTTGCTTTGCCCAAGACTGAGAACCACGCCTGGAACCCTTTCTACCCCTGCCCCTGAAGTACCCCCCTGCTGTGGGTACTGCTGAGCCTGGGGTACAGCCATGGCCTGACAAAAAGGCCTGGTGTGCCCCTGTCTCCCCTTCCATGGGGTCCAGTGGATGGAAAGGCCTTTTCTTTGGCAGAACTGCTTTTGTAGGTGGCCTTGTACTCATCCACCTTTTTCATGTAAGCCTCTGAGTTCCAAAGAGGGAATGACTCTCAACAGGGAAGTCTAAGGCCTTGGCCTGAGTATCCCGAGTGAGGTTTGTGGCTTATAACCAAGCAAACCTCCTCTAAGCAATAGTATTAGCCATCCACCTGGCAGCCGTGCTGTTAGTGTCTGCTGCCATCTGAAATTGGTATTTGGCTGCTTCCAGGCCAAGCCTAGCAGTCTCAGCTAAGTCAGCTGAGAGACCAGATGGAGCTTTACCTGCCATAGCAATGACAGACTGCCAAGAAGACTTCTGATATTGGGCTGCATAAGCCTAGAAATCCGCTTGTCTGATGGCCAAAGAAGCTGACAGGTAACCTTTCTTGGCCATGCTATCAATTTTTCTGGAATCTTTATCAGGAGGGTGAGATGCCAGAGGTACTTTTGCCTTGTCACAGGCTGCAGCTTGTACCACTCCTTGGTGGTCAGGGTGGGAGAACAAGAATTAAGCCTTTTCCCTGTCCCGCTGATATTTCTTGTCCAGCCTTTTGTCTAAAGGAGGGACAGACCCAGGTGTCTGTAGGATTTTAAATATGTCCTTTTTAAAGAACTTATTCACAGGAAGCAATAATTTCTTGGTGGATGTTAACCCCATCTTTTCTAAATATTCTGCTTCCTATTCGTCCTCTATCACTTCAGTGGTAGTTATGTCAAGGGCATCTACCATTTTTCTGACAAATGTGAAATGGGAGGAATAATCCTCCGAGGCCCTGGGTGGTGAACCAAACTCCTGTTCAGGGGAGACTTCACGCACTATAGGCTCCCCTTCACCTTCTACCTCATACTCCCCATACTCCTCCATATCATCATGGAAGGAAGACTGGGTAGATTTAGTAGGGGTCTGAACTGGTGGCTGCTTTCCAACAGGCAGCATCCTCTGTAAAGCCTGTGCAATCTCCTGTGGAGAAGGCATATTTTCAGTCACTCCAGAAGTCCCCAAACGCTGTCCAGCAGGGGGTTCTGTGTGTTTAGTTTTTTTTTTTTTCGTCTTCTTTAATGGAACCGGAGAACTAGCCGGTTCAGCAGGCCTTTTTCCAAGGACCTTGGTACCCATATAAGGGGTAGATGTAGTGGCTTCTGTGGTTTCACCCACAGGCATTGAGAGCGTTGACTGGTCAGAGTCTGAGGGACCCTAAGGTGGAGGCAATTTTCTTTTGAGCCTTTCCAAACATTTTTTTCAGGAAAGGTCTTGCAAATTTCGCAATTAGACGTTAAATGTTCACAGCCAAGACGAGCCACACAAGAAGTGTGTATCTGCCTTGGCAAATACTTCTCCACAATCAGTACAGTTTTTAAAACCGGGTTCACCGGTTTTCCTCTTAGGTTTTCCTGACATATTGACCAATTTGGCAGAAAAACACAAACTGCAAAAGGATTTTAAATAACAGTTTGTGGTTGCGGTCGGTTCAGGATCCGATCGGAACCGTGAACCGAAACAAAAAGGAACCGAGCTTATTGGTTCAGTAACCGGTGTTAGCTGTTACACAAAATAAATTAATTTCAACAATTTAAGCTAAAATAAAGGAGTTTCTTTCATAAAACTCCACTCTAGACTAAAATATTCCTGGTCCCCCTCCGGTTATGCCGAACCGGGAGAAACTGGGATCCGGGCGGACGCCGGAGGGGCCGGCGTCCAGACTTAATGGACCCTTCGCTGGAGGCAGGCTGCAAAGGAGGGGTGGCCAGGTCAGGCAGAACGGGGGCCGCGCGCCGCCCCAAAGGGTCGGGCGACTTACCGACCTTCTCCGTGTGGGCGTCGGAGGAGCCGACGTCCAGCTTATCGGAGCCTCTCGGACCAGTAGGCCGTGAAACCACTGCTTTAATGGGAGCGGAGGCCTCCACAAGCCCGGAGGTGCCCAAAGGGCCAGAGCGCGAGCCAGACAGGCGGGCCGATGCCGCCTTACAAGCCTCTGAGGTGGACGCCGGGGAGCAGTCCCCCCGGAGGGGATGTTACCTGTTTTCCTGTGACTCCCGAGGAAGACGCAGTGGGAGAGGAGCCCTTGTCCCAGTGCCTTTCCTAATCCTTTTTCTTGCGATGGCCTTCAGGGGAGGTCAATGCCTGCCAAAGCTTTTTCAGTTCTTTTTCCATGGAGCTCATTTTCTTTTTTTAAAATGTGGGCTTCCAGGGACTGCTGCCACCTTCTCCAGGTGGCCGTGTTGAAGCTGAGGCAGTGCTGGCACTTCTCCACCGGATGGTCTGGGCCTAGGCAAAAAAGGCACAGGGAATGGCCGTCCTTGTGCGGGAGTTGGGCGCCGAACTGGTTGCACTTGTTTTTGTGCTCGGAGGAGGTGTAGGGGCGACATACACCGCGAGGTACCTGGCGATGGCTGAGAAAAAGCAAAAATACTCGGTAAAACAACCGACGAGCAGGGAACATTTCCGTGAGGCGCTGGCATAAGCTAATGGCGGGAAAGAACTGGAAGGTGGGCATGAGGGACCACCCATTTATACCGATGTCTCCTGACGCCGGTCACTTGACGTGGGGGCGGTCCCTCGCCAGAGACTGCTAGCTAGAAATTTTTCCGTGGGGTCCTATCGCCTGTTGACGTCAGTTCTATATGTAATTACCTACTTCAAGAGCCCTCTCGAAGTAAGATCAACAATTTTAACTAAATAAACTTAGCGGTTAAAGGGACACTGCCAACCTTTTTTGCATCATATTATTTCTACGTAAAACCCCACATTTTATGATTCTTTACCTGCTCTAAAATGTATCGATGTTGCTGGTTGTTTAATCTGCCTCTTTGCTTATTAGAACTGAAATGTACGGGAATGTATAGTTATACACAGCTTTGTTTTGCTCCAAATTGTTTACCTAAGCTTACTGCATATTCCCGGAACATTAGAAACATTCTCAAACGGTGCAGCCACCCATGATACAATCTCATCTACTCCCACTGCATAATGAGTAGCTAGATAGCGCTGGGGGTGTTTCTGGGTCCAGGAAAAATGCAGTTGTAGTTGGTCAAGAAATGTAAATAAACATGTTATGGTGTGGAAACACCAGTATAGCTGACACTCAGTTTTTTACTTTTTAAAAGGAAAAAGGAGTCAATCAACCAACCAGCTACATCAGCAGTCTCTACAGAAAAAGAACAATCACAAAATGTGTTTTTTAAACTACAGACATTTTAAGGCCAAATGGGGTTGACAGTGTCCCTTCAAGCTTAAAACAAAAGATAAGGGCAGCACATGAGAAAATAAGGAATACTTATATCTTTTTCATAAGTCTTCACGATGAGATGCTGAGGAGAGGATCTCAGAGCGCCTAGTCTTGACAAGTGGAGAGTGAAAGCTGAGAGGTTAGAATGTAGGCAGCTGATAGGGGCAGCATTTGAAAAGTGGCACGTGCCAGTGGTGTTCCACCATTAGCATAACGTTACGTCTCCAGGCAGATCTGGCTTAAAGGCATACTGCACAAGAGTTAGGAATATTGGAGTATTCCCGGGGTGAGAAATCTGGTTGATTTCTTCAACTGGGTGACTAAGGAAATGAATCAGGGTGGGGTAGTGGACGTCGCCTACCTTGATTTCAGCAAAGCCTCCGACACCATCCCACACAGGAGGCTGATAAACAAGTTGGGTAGGCAAGGCATGGGGGACAGGGTGGTAAACTAGGTTAGAAGCTCGCTAACAGACAGGAGGCAGAGGGCGTTGGTAAATGGGGTGCAGTCTGGGAAGAGGGGGGTGACCAGTGGGGTACCTCAGGGACTGGTCCTGGGGCCAGTCCTATTCAATGTCTTCATTAGCAACATTGTACAGGGGCTGGAGGGAAGGGTCTGCCTGTTTGCAGATGACACCAGGATCTGTAAGAGTGGATACCCCAGAGGGGGTGGAGAAGATGAGGAGGGACCTGAGGAAGCTTAAAAATGATCTGAGGACTGGCAACTGAAGTTTAATTCAAAGAAGTGCAAAACTACAGGTTACTCACCTGTAACAGGAGTTCTAGGAATGGTATATGTTGTTCATCCACACTGTCTGGCAGGCTCCTTGCCGCTTTAAATCTTGCTGGAAGGTCTTCAAGCAGGCTCCTCCCACCCAACCGGGTGGTAAAACTCTCGGCTCCGCCCCATGACGCCAGATCTAGCCTGCTGGAAGCCAGGTTGTGCATCGAAGCCGGGGAGGTCGGGTGGGTCATGTGGATTAACAACATATACCATTCCTAGAACTCCTGTTACAGGTGAGTAACCTGTATTTCTAGGGACATGGATATGTTGTTCATCCACACTGTCTGGCAGACTCCTAGCAGTTCTCCGGGAGGAGGGAGGCAAGGCGCACACCTCCTACTTAGGAAATAAAGACTGGAGAACCGAGGCCCCAAAACCAGCATCCCGGCGTGACTCAAGGTCGATGTGGCAGTAGGGTGATGAAGGTGTGTGCTGACTTCCAGGTAGCAGCCCTGCAGATTTCCTGGATAGGGACATCCCTGGAAGCAGCAACCGATGCAGCGGTATGGTGGGTAGAATGAGCTCTTATCCCTCTGGGAGGCTCCATGCCCACCAACCTATAGCAGAGATCTATGCAGGAGGTGACCCACCTGCCTATCGTCCGCTTGGCTGCAGGTCTGCCAGGTGCGGCTTCAGGGTAGGTGACAAACAGCTAGCGAACCTCTTCCCGAACTTCAGTCGTCCACTCCTTGTAGTAAGCGAGCGCTCTTCTAGGGTCCAAAGTATGGAGCCTATATTCGGCCTCCGAGGGGTGACTGGGGTAGAACACCGGCAGAGTCAACACCTGGTTAAGGTGAAACTCCGACACCACCTTCAGAAGGAACTTCGGGTGGGGGCGCAGGACAACCTTGTCCCTGTGGAAGACCAGATAAGGAGACTTGATGGAAAGCACCTGGAGCTCTACCATTCTTCTGGCTGACATGATAGCCACCAAGAAGGTGGTCTTCCACGACAGGTGAGATATGTCACACCTGTGCATCGGTTCGAATGGCCTGCCCATGAGCTTAGCCAGTACCAGCAGCAGATCCCACGGAAGTGAAGGTTCTCGCACCAGAGGGAATATGTGATCAAGGCCTTTGAAAAAGCGCCCAACCACCTTCTCCTGTGCCACTGACTGCTTCCCGGCCCGAGCCTGGTAAGCAGAGATGGCTGCCAGGTGCACCTTAAGGGTCGTCGACCGAAGCCCTTGCTGAGAAAGGGACCACAGGTAGTCCAGAATGCTTGCCAAGGAACAGGAGGAAGGGTCCAGGCCCTTGCCCTGACACCAAATGGAGAATCTCTTCCATTTGAAAGGCGTAGCATTTTCTGGTCGACTCCTTACGGGACGCCTCAACGACGTTGAGGACCTCGTCGGAAAGACCCAAGGCCTGGAACTCCAGCTGCTCAGGAACCAGGCCATCAGGTGCAAGGATTGAAGGACCGGATGGAACACCTTCCCCTGATTGACTGAGATCAGGTCCGGGCGGGCTGGAAGTCGCCTCGGGAGCCTGGAGCGGAGACTGAGGAGAGCTGGATACCAGAACTGGCGGGGCCAGTCTGGGACTATCAGAATCACCTGCGCCTTGTCCCTCCTCGCCTTGAGAAGCACCTTGAGGATCAAGGGAAATGGGGGAGAGACGCAGAAGAGGGCCGGGGTCCACGGCCTCGAGCTGGCATCCCCCTGCAGCAAGCCCTGCTGAGGGGGGTGGGCATGAAACAGTCTCAGCTTCGCATTCTCCCTGGAGGCAAACAGGTCTGCCTGAGGCGTGCCCCAGTGGGAGAACAGATCTTGTACTACCTCCGGCAGGAGAGACCACTCGTGGGACACAGCCCCTATCTGGCTTAGGGCATCGGCCAGGGTATTGGAGGCTCCTGCCACATGAATGGTGAGGAGATCTGCCTCCAGGCGGCGCATGAGTGACCAAATGCGGAGAGCTTCCCTGCACAGAGGCATGGAGCGCGTCCTGCCCTGGTGGTTTAGGTAGTACATGGTCGTGGTATTGTCCACCTGGACCTGAACCACTTGACCCCGTAGAAACGGAGCGAAGGCGGTGAGGGCTACACGAACCACTCGAAGCTCCAGCAGGTTGATGTGGCATTGGGACTCCCGAAGGGGCCAGAGGCTGTGCGCTCTGTGCTCCCCCAGAAGGGCACCCCAACCCATCAGAGAGGCATCGGTCGATAGAGAGACCGTCGGCTCGGGGCGGACAAATGGGACGCTGTCCTGCAGATGTGCTGGAATAGTCCACCACTGGAGAGCATTCCACATCCCCTGGGTCACTGTCACTAGCTGATCCAGAAGATCGAAGTGCTATGACCATTGGCTGGCCAGCCCCCATTGAAGGGGACGCATGTATCAGCGGGCCCAATGGACCACGCTGGTGCAGGCCGCCATGAGGCCCAGGAGACGTAAGAAGTCCCGGGCAGGGTGCAATTGCCCAACCTGAAATGATTGGGCAAAGGAGGAAAGAACCTCGGCCCTGTCCACCAGGATCCGTGCTCTGGCTCTTAGAGAGTCGAGCTCTGCCCCGATGAATTGTATCACCTGCTTTGGCACGAGTTCCAATTCAGCCTCGTTGATGAGGAGGCCAACCTCAGAACAAACCCGGAGGGCCAGATCTCTGGACCACTCCACCTCCGCTCTGGGGGGGGGGCTGCAATCAGCCAGTCGTCCAGGTAGGGGTACACCCGGACCCTTCGGCACCACAGGAATGCTGTCACCACTGCCATGTATTTGGTGAAGACCCTGGGAGCTAGGGAAAGGCCGAAGGGCATGGCCCGGAACTCGTAGAGTGAACCCTCTGCCGTGAAGTGGAGGAATCTCTGGTGGGACGGATGGATTGGGACGTGAAAGAACGCGTCCTGGAGGTCCAGAGAACAGAACCACATGCCTCGTTCCAAGGATGGGATTATCTGAGCCAGAGTGGCCATCCTGAAGGTTCAAGACCTTAGGAACCTGTTCAGGTCGTGTAGGTCGAGAATGGGGTGTCAGCCTCCCATCCGTTTTTGGGACCAAGAAGTACCTGGACACAAATGCCGGGTCTGGAGGAGGATCCACCACCTTCCTGATCACCTCTTTTTCGAGGAGCAGGGCGATATCGGCTCAGCGAGCTGACAATGAGGGAGCGGATGCCGTAGCCCCCCGAGGGGCGACAGCTCGGAAGGGCGGGGCCTGCTCGAACTCCAGGGGCAGGCCCTTTCCTACCACCTCCAACACCCAATGGTCCTTGGTGATAACGGACCAAGCGGAAAGGTAGTGGCGGAGCCATCCCCCCAGAGGGGGAACCCAGGGGGCAGTGACGAGGCTAGGGGAGACACCCCTCAACCCGTCACTGGGCAGGCTCGGAGAAGCGACCGGCCAAGGGACCTCCCGGGCCTTTACCTCCCTGCTTCTATTGGAAGAAGCCGCGAGGCTTGGGTTTGGATATAGCCTTGAGCCTGCTGGCCTCTGGTGCCTGTGGCCGGACGTGTGCCGCAGGCGCAGAAGGATTAAAGGACTTGTGCTACTGCTGTCGGCTACCTTGCCCTTCTGGGTGGAGGTGACGGAGTCCAGAGTGGCACTGGACTTTTCGATCCGCTGGAGGTGACTTTCCACTCCAGAGCCGAAGAGGTCAGTCCCCAGGAAGGGGACATCTGCCAGTTTGTGCTGGGTACCCGCCGTGAAGGTGGATATCCTCAGCCATGCTCTGCGGCGCATGGCCACCACGGCCGCAACCGATGTGGCACAGGAGTTTCCAATGTCCAGAGCCATTTGGAGCTGATGTTTAGCCACTGCCCTACCCTGGTCCCGTACCTGTTGGCCTGTGGTCTGCAGGTCGGCCGGGAGATGAGGGATTACCTCACCCAGGGAGCCCATGATGGTGTGGGAGAAGTGTGCCATCAGCACGGCCGAGCTGGCCTGGTGGAGGCCAAGGGAGGACGCAGCGTACACCTTGCACCTGGCACAGTCCAGCTTTTTGGACTCCTTGTCGGGGGGCTTGTCCACATTCCTAGCGTTCCCGGAACGCCGGAGAAAGCTGTCGGTGACCAACCCCTCGGCGGAGGGTGTTCCGAAAAACCGGGCAAAGAGCCGGTAGGGACCGCATACTTCCTGGCCATCCTGGCCGAAGGCGCAGGACAGGAAGCAGGCCACTGCCAGAGCTCCAAGGCTGGGCCAACAATGGCTTCAGCCACCGGAAAGGCCTCCATGGGTGAATCCCCTTGGTCCAGTATCTCTGTGAGGGGATACTTGGCCCGCTTGGATACGGGCTCGAGCTGCATCCTGGTGGACTCTGAAATGAGCTGAAGCAAACCCATGAAGGATGATGGGCTTTCGTCCATCAACTGGCCCCTGGAGGACTCCAGGTCAATGGGCCTGGAGAACAGGGAGTCGTCGTCGGACTCCGAGGAGTCCGCGAAGAGCTGCCTGGGGCCTAAGCCACCCTCCACCTGCCGAGGACGGTCGGGAGTGAAGGTGACCGACAACCTGTGGAGCAGGCCCTGACCCGACCAAGAGTCCTTGGTCAGCGCCCCCAATTTCAGTTGTGGAGGCGGAGGTTCCACCACAATCGGTGGGGCAGCTGATTTTGGCTGAACAACCGGCACAGGCTTGGGCACCTCGGCTACAGCGAGGGGTTGTTTCGGCCGCTCGGGTGACAGCCACTTGATGGCCGAGGAAGGCGACAGCGTTGGCTTGTTCCCGGACAGAAGTAACTGCTGCCTCATCAGGTCCTCGTAGAGTCGACGCAACTTGCATCGAAGCCTCTCCTCTTCCGAGGAGGAAGGCGAGACGGCGGCGGCGCGCTTGCCAGTGGACCGCCCGATGTAGGCGGATCGGGCTGGACCGAGACGATGTCAAAGACAGAGACCGAGATTCTCGGCGTTTCGGGACGGGTCTGGGAAGGGGCAGGGGACACCCACTTCCCTCGGCTCGGAAGCCTTAACTGGGGACTGCAGCACCAGAGGCGCAGGCAGGTCCTCGGTCTCCACCGGGGGAACCGGTGAAGAAGGGTTGTCGGCTTCACCAGTCAACAGCCCGTCCGACGGGTTGAGAAATATTTCGACTGCGTCGACGGGTGTCTCAGCCGACTGACCTGACAGGGACACCGTGAAGCCAGCGGCCTTAGCTGCAACCTCGACCGAAGTCGAGTGTTGGCTGTCCGGGGAAGGGGACCACTCCTGCTCCCACGAACGCCGACGATGGGACTTACCTTCTGAGTCCTTCTTTCTGGACCGAGAGGAATGTCCCGATGGCCCCTCTCCCTTCGTGGAAAGGGAATGGCAAAGCTCCTTGAAAGAAGCTGAATAAGAGGTACCCAGAGAGAGCGGGATAAATGCCGCGACTGAGGAAGAGGATGATGCGGCCTGTGCCGCTTCATCCTCAAGGGCGATCATCTGCTCAAGTTGCTCAGCCGAGCCAGCCGCTGCTGTAACCGCCCAATGGGACTACTTCGACTTAACCGGCGGGTAGTACTTCTCGGGGCGCCCAAGCTGTAACTAGGCAGCGTGGTCTTCCAGGACGTTGACCGAAAATGAACGGCATAACTCGCAGGCTTGCGGGTCATGTTCTAGGCCGAGGCAATAGACGCACGTGGCATGCGGGTCAGTCCTGGACATTTTCTGCCCACAAGGGCACCGCCGAAATCCAGGAGTCGATTTGTCGATCGCAGCTGTGAGGGAGAAAGTTGACCGAAGTCTTGAAAATTTTAAAATAAGTTTCGGGCGAACCGACGAATTAGGATCCAGTCTACATGCAGAGCGTTAAGGAGGGAACCTGAGCTGCCAAGCGGTAAGGAAGATCTGGCATCATGGGGCAGAGCCGAGAGTTTTACCACCCGGGTGGGTGGGAGGAACCAGCTTGAAGACCTTCCGGCAAGATTTAAAGCGGCAAGGAACCTGCCAGACAGTTTGGATGAACAACATATCCATGTCCCTAGAATTATGTATGCACCTGGGACACAGAAACCCTAGGGAAAGCTACAGGATTTTTGGGGGTTGCTGACAGTCACAAAGGAGGAAAGGGACCTGGGGGTTAGTTCAGACAACCTGAAAATGTCAAAGTAGAGTACTAAAGGCAGCTAGGGGGCCAGTGGCATGCTGGGGTGCACAGACAGGGTTATCACCAGCAGAAGGATGGATGTAGTGACGCCATTATATAAAACCATGGTCAGGCCTCAAATGGAGTACTGTGTGCAGTTCTAGAGGCCTCACCTTCATAAAGACATTAACAGGCTGGAGACGGTCCAGAGAAGGGTGACTAAGTTGGTACAGGGCTTGCAACACAAGACTTACGAGGAGAGATTAAGGGACCTTAATATGAACTTGCTGGAAGAGAGGAGAGAAAGAAGGGACATGACAGAAACAAGGTGGGAGGTTAAGAGGGAATGTGAAGAAGTTCTTCTTTACAGAGAGGGTGGCGGACACATGGAATGGTCTGCCTCAGGAGGTGGTGGGAGAGAGCATTGTGGATGGATTCAAGCATGCTTGGGGCAGACAGAGGAACCATAGATGTACAGCTGTGGGTGGGTCAGAAGCAGTAATCCAGTACAAGAGCAGACTAGATGGGCCAGGCGGTCCTTATCTGTTGACAATTTCTAAGTTTCTGTGCTATTTTACTGGCCTGGGCAAACTGCAGATTGCCCTGGAATAGCGTGTATGTCCCCTGACCTTCCAGATATGGTTAGTGCATTCTAGCCAGCATCAGGAAATAACAGGTATGGCCCTTAAGAAAAAATTACTCACCTTAGTAATGTTGTTTCTTCTAATGGAGTCTTGCTATATTATAGACATTAGCAGTTTGTTCCAGCTCTAGAACTGCCCCGGAGTGAAATGGTTAAAACCATTCCAAAATAGAATTTTGGCACAAGAGCAGCTCTATCTGTGTCATTTCAAACTTGAACTGTCAGATCTTTACGAGCCAAACTCACTAAGGTCTGTGTGGAAGCTGTAACCTACACTAGCCAAATAGCTACCTAAATAATAACAACCATTGATGGTCCCAACACCCAAGACTCAAGTCAGGGGACCAGAAATACTAACACCATTCTAATAATATGAAAATGGAACATAAGTATAATAAAACACACACCGCACCCATACACACCCCAAAGTCCCAAAGGGACAAAATGCTAACAGGACATAAGTAGTGCCCACACTAAGTTGCCCGCACCCCACCAAGTAGAGGTTCTGAGAGGGGCAGGTTGGGGGGGAGGTCTATAATATAGCAAGACTCCATTAGAAGAAACAACATTACTAAGGTGAGTAATTTTTTCTTCAAACAACATGGAGTCTTGCTATATTATAGACATTTGCAGAATACACAGCAGTACCTCCAAGGAGGAGGGGCAGAACCTACTTAGGGAATAGGCTCTGAAGAACAGCTGTGCCAAAGCGAGCATCTCTCCTGGCCTGGACATCCAGGGAGTAACGCTTGGTAAAAGTGTGTACCGCTTTCCAAGTAGCAGCCTGGCAAATCTCTAATAAGGCCCTCAAACCGGGGCTCTGCCCACTTTCTGATAACAAAATTGGATACAAGAGACAATCCACCTGGCTATTGATCTCTTACTGGCAGGTTTGCCTTTCCCAACTTCACCATAGGTAAGGAAAAGTTGGAGGGATTCGAACCTGTGACCTTTGGTACGCTCTATGTAATAACTAAGAGCTCTCTTAACATCCAGGCTGTGCAACCTTCTCTCACCGAAGAGGAGTGATCAGTGAAAAATACTGGAAGGGAGATAGATTGATTAAGATGGAAATCTGAAACCATCTTAGGCAAAAACTTCCTATTAGTCCTAAGGACTACCTTATCCCTGTGGAAAAAAATAAAGTCAGTCTCCACTGACAAGGCTTGCAATTCACTTATGTGTCTGGCAGAAGTGATAGCCACTAGAAAAACAGTTTTCCAAGTTAGGTACTTAAGCTCTGTAGAAGACAGAGGTTCAAAAGGTTGCATTAACTGGGCAATGCAAACATTAAGGTCCCAAGCAGGAGCGGTTCCCAAAGGGAGGATTAGTATGGAGTAATCCTTAAAAACTTGGAAAACACAGGATGAGAGGAAAGAGGGGATGACTTTCCTGCTGACACAAAAGCAGACACAGCTGCCAAATGAACTCTCAGGGTAGCTGGTCTGAGACCCAAGGAATTAAGATGTACCATGTAATCCAACAAAATGGGCAATTCAGCAGATTCTGGGGAAATATTTTTCCCAGCACACCAAATGGAAAACCTTTTCCATTTAGAACTATAAGTAGCCCTAGTGGAAGGCTTTCTGGAAGCCTTTAGGATCTCAAGAACACCCTGAGAGACGTGTAAATCAGCAAACTCCAACTCCTCAAGAGCCAGGCCTTGAGGTTGAGGGATTTGAGGTCCGGATACCAAACCCTTCCCTGGGCACAAGTCAACAGATTGTGATTCCTGGGGAGGCACAGGGGAAGATGGACTGTCAGAGACAGAAGGAGTGGGTACCAGGGCTGCCTGGCCCAATCCGGGCAATCAGAATCACCCTGCAAGGCTGAGATCTGATTTTGACTAGTACTTTGAATAGAGAGGAAAGGGGGAAAGCATAGAGGAACTTCCTCCCAATCCAGAAGAAGGGCATCCAGGGAACTGAGCCCAGCACTGGAGGCCTGCAACAGAACAGAGGAAGTTTGTGATTGTCTGGGGCTGCAAAAGATCTATCTGAGGGATGCCCACCTGGCAAAACTATCCCCAGCACTTGAGGATCCAGGGACCATTCGTGATGGCCCTGGGAAATCCTGCTGAGGGCATCTGCTAGGACACTGTCCTTCCCTGGAAGATGAACTGCTATGAGGGAAGTGTTCGGGAATAGGCCAGAGACCACAACTTCATTGCCTCGGTGCACAAGGTCAAGACCGAGTGCCCCTGTTTGCTGATGTACCACATTGTTGTGGTGTTGTCTGTTCTGACTTGTATCACCTTGTCGTGGACAGATGCAGAAAAAGCTTGAAGAGCTAAAAAGACAGCTCTGAGTTCCAGCAAATTGATGTGGAGCAGAGATTCCTGGGGGGACCAAACTCCCTGAGTGGAAAGGTCGCCCATGTGGGCTCCCCAACCCAGAAGGGAAGCATCTGTAGTGAGAGTCAAGTCGTGAGAAGGGGAAATGAAGGGGACCCCCGCTCTTAAATTGCTCTGATCCTGCCACCACTGGAGAGCTAGGATCAAGGTTCGAGTCACTGGGACCAACTTGGAAAGGGGGTCTCTTCTCTGAGACCAAAAGGTTCTCAAAGTGAAACTGAATGTCTCTCATCTGAAATCTGGCTCCCTGCACAACAGCTGTGGATGCAGCCATGTGCCCCAGGAGCTGCAGAAAGTGTCTTGCTGGTCGAGAGACCTGCAGAGTGAAGGAAGAGGCCAGAGCCACTAAATTCCTTACCCTTTCTGGGGAAGAAAGGCTCTGGCTAGCTTTGTGTCCAATTCTGCCCTATAAAGGTGAGTACCTGGACTGGTTCCAGAACCGACTTTGGTAGGTTTAGCAGAAAACCCAGGGAGGTGAGAAGCTGCTGGGTGACCTGCAGGTGAGATTTTACCTGTTCTGGGACTGGCCTACAATGAGCCAGTCGTCTAGATAGGAAAAACAGCAATCCTCTGCCTCCTTAAGTGGGCCACTGCCACTGCTAGACACTTTGTGAATACCCTTGGAGCAGAGGTAAGGCTGAAGGGCATTGCTCTGAACTGGTAATGACCTGAGGGCAGTTCGAATGTGAGGTACTTTCGATGGGATCTTCTGATTAGGACATGGAAATAGGCATCCTTGAGGTCCAGGGAGGCTAGCCAGTCCCTGGCCTTAGGGAAAGTAAAATCATTGCCAGAGTTACCATTTTGAACTTTGGTTTCAAAAGATGCTTGTTCAGATATCTGAGATCTAAAATGGGCCGCCATTCTCCTGTCTTTTGGGGTAAGGAAGTATCTGAATACAGACCCCTGCCCTGATGCAGGAGGAACCCTTCTACTGCTCTGAGAGCTAACAGGGATGAGACCTCTGTTTCCAGAGCGAGGGTCTCTGAAGCACTTGCAGGTGAAAAAGTCTGCTTCTCAACTTGGGAAACTTTTGAAGCTGAGAACCAGACCCTGGCTTACTACTTCCAGAACCCACTTGTCTGAGGTTAAAGAAGCCCAATTCTGACTGAGGTAAGCCAGCCTGCCCCCCACTGGTACAGGAGAATCGGCCCTGGGCACCCCATCAGGGTGCCTGCTTCAGGGAGCTTTAGGCTGGGGTGGAGCAGGTCTGCCCACCCCTCGCCTGCCCCTGCCTCTGAAGAAGCCCCTCTGAGCATAGACAGAGGAGGCCGAGTCTGGTAGAAAGGCCTGTGAAGGCCTCACCCCTGTCTCTGGGCATGCCTTGAGGAGTGGCTTGCCGCCTCCTTAGCCTGGGCACTCTTTGCAAGTGGTCCCATATTCATCCATCTTCTTCCTGTAATTCTCTGTCTGCTCTCCAAACAGAGAATTCCACCACAGGAAAATCCATAGCCTTAGTCTGGGTATCCTGTGACAAACTAGTACACCTGAGCCAGGCCAACCTACGAAAAGCTACAGATGTGGCCATGACCCTAGAGGAAACATCATTAACATCCACAGCAGCATGAAACTGAACCTCAGAGGCTTCAATGCCATCAGCAGCCACCTGTTCAAGTTCACTAGCCAGCTGGCCATGGGCCTGCTTGGCCAATTGCATAACAGTATCCCATCTAGATTTCTGATACCTAGCTACATAAGCCATATAATTTGCTTGCCTGAGTCCCAGAGGCTGCCATATACTGTTTTTGCCATGGCATCAATCTTCCTGGAATCCTTGTCAGGAGGATGTGAAGCCAAGGAATATTAGCTTTATCACAGGCATCAGCCTGAACTACCCCAACATGACTGCATTGCTGAGAAAGGAATTCTGTATCAGGGCCTGACAATGTATACCTTCTGTCCATCTTCTTATCTACAGGAGGCACAAAATTAGGAGCTTTTAAAATTTTAATTGTTTGTTTCCTAAAAGACTTATGTAAAGGAATAGACAATCTCCTAGACTCTGGAATATCCATCATTTCTACAAAATCAGGCTCCTCTTGCTCATCCACAGCCTCTTCTAAAGGAAGCTGGAGGGTTTCTGCAACTTTTTAATAAAACATAAAATGAGATGGGGACTCAGACAGCATAGGGGGAGATTCTAAAGGTCTGTCTGGGGAGATGTCCGGTTCAATGGGCTCACCCAGACTCTCCAAGTCACATTCATACTGTTCATAATCCTCCTCCCCCTCCTCTGGTTCATAAAATTCCTCAATATCATAATCCTGAACCACTGGGACTGGACGAACCGACCTTTTACCAGATAGTGGTGGTTCGGACGGACCCTGAGACAGTGACTGGACAATTTGTATGGCTTTTGCTATCTCTGCTGCAGTTGGAGAAGGAATTTTGGACTCCAGACCTGCTGATTTTCTTGTTTTCTTTACTGGAATTGGTTCCTCAGAACCAGCTTTTCTTTTGGCCGAGGAAGTCTGGCCCTGGTCAGAGGCACTCCCTCTGGTTCGGTTGGCACGAACCGGGCTGACTCATCAGGTCGAGCGACTTTTGACCTCTCTGGGCCTGAGCCTGCCAATCTTTTTCCAGGGTGGCTGCAGGAAATTCTACATACCTGGCAGTCTGACTGAGGTGGTCAAACCCCAGACAATAAACACATGTGGTGTGTGGGTCAGCCTTGGCAAGACTTCCCCACAAACATCACAGTGTTGAAACCCAGTGGGCCGGTTTTCTTTTGGGTTTCTCAGACATAATGCCAGCCTAACCAAAAACTTGCCCTTTTAACGGCAGTGCCAGGCAAGACACCCTTATCGGTTCCTAACCGTGTCACGGGTATTGGAAAAAAACGTAATAAATCCGTTCTTTTTAGAACCGATAAGAACCGGGAACCACACTCTAAAATAGTATTAACTGAGTTTTAAACCCACTGATCGGTTCAAAACCGAACCGATAACTTACAAGTTCCACACAGACAAAACCTTCATTTACTTACGGTTACCACAGATAGAGCTTGAACCGAACGGTTTTATGTGTTAAATAAACTATTCTCGTTAAATCCAACTGAGAAAACACTTTTTAAACCGAGAAATGAACCGAGCAGAAGGAGAAATCTCCGGAGCGACTGTTCACTGAGGCGGAGTAAAGAATCTGACAGTTCAAGTTTGAAATGACACAGATAGAGCTGCTCTCGTGCCAAAATTCTATTTTGGAATGGTTTTAACCATTTCACTCCGGGGCAGTTCTAGAGCTGGAACAAACTGCTAATGTCTATAATATAGCAAGACTTCATGTTGTTTGAATGCATTTTTTGGCAGGAAGCCTTTGTTGGAAGCCTGATTTTTTTTCTGTTTTGTTTTTAAGTCCGTGGCACACGTGATAGCTGTGCCATATATCAGGGTTGCCTCTGATTGGTCCATCTTGATCTCTCCACTCTGATACTGAAGCTAATGTTTGGAAACTGGTGGAGTCATGCAATTGGAAGAGTGCAGAGGAATGAGTGGGATGGCCATCATGAATTGATGAGGTAGGAGCCATGAAGGACAGTGATAGGACTTTACCAGACAGGTTTTCAGATATGTTTTATTAAAAACTTTTGAGTGCCCAGGGACAGGCAAATGAGGGTGAGACAGAGTAATACAGCAGACTGTGTGAAGCCACAACTGAGGATTCAGAATCACTGGCTGTCAAACCATCATGCCAGAAACAAGGAAATACTAAAAGGCAGGAGAGCAGAAAGCATGTGAATAAAAAACACAGAGTGAAAAACACAGGTTACTCACCTGTAACAGTAGTTCTAGGAGTGGTATATGTTGTTCATCTACACTTCTTGGCATGTCCTTTCCCTTTAAGAATCTTGCCGGAAGGTCTAAAAGCTGGCTCCTCCCACCCACTCAGGTGGTATAACCCTCGGCTCCAACCCCTGACACCAGATCTTGCCCGCTGGAAGCAGGGGCTATTTGTCGAAGCCGGGTGGGTCCGTGTGGATGAACATATACCATTCCTAGAACTACTGTTATAGGCGAGTAAGATGTGCTTCTAGGGATGTGGATATGTTGTTCTATCCACACTTCTTGGCAGACTCCTAGCAGTTCTCCAGGAGGAGGGAGGCAAGGTGCACACACCCTACTTAGGGAACAGAGATTGGAGAACTGAGGCCCCAAAACCGGCATCCTGGCGTGACTCTAGGTCAATGTGGTAATGGGAAATGAAGGTGTTTGCTGACTTCCAGGTGGCAGCCCTGCAGACATCCTGGATAGGGACATTCCTAGAAACAGCCATCAATGCAGCAGTATGGCAGGTGGAATGAGCCCTAAGCCCTACGGAAGGCTCCCTACCTGCCAACCTATATCAGAGATCGATGCAGGATGTCATCCATCTGCCAACTGTTTGCTTAGCTGCAGGTCTGCCAAGTGAGGCTTCAGCATACATGACAAACAGCTGGCGAACCTCTCCCCGAACTCTGGCCGTGTGCTCTTCCTAATAAGACAGCACTCATCTCAGGTCCAAAGTATGGAGCCTGTACTTGACCTCCGAGGTGTGACTGGGGTAACACACCTTCAGAGTCATCACCTAGTTCAGATGAAACTCCAACACAATCTTCGGAAGGAACTTTGGGTTGTGGTGCAGGACAACCTTGTCTCTGTGGAAGACCAGATAGGGAGACTCAATAGAGATGCCTGGAGCTCCTCAATCCTTCTGGCTGATGCGACAGCCACCAGGAAGATGGTCTTCCATGACAGGTGTCAATCTCACTCCTGTGCATTGGTTCGAATGGCTTGCCCATAAGCTTTGCCAGTACCAGCAGTAAATCCCACGGTGGTGGTGGTTCATGCACCAGAGGGGAAATATGGTTGAGGCCTTTGAAGAAACGCCAGACCACCTTCTCCTGTGCCGCCTGCTGACCGGCCTGTGCATGGTAAGCAGAGATGGCTGCCAGGTGCACCTTAAGGGTCGTAGACCACAGACCCCCTTCGAATAGAGACCAAAGGTAGTTGAGAATGCTAGCCACCAGACAGGACAAAGGGTCCAGGCCCTTGCCCTGACACCAAATTGAGAATATCTTACACTTGAAAGTATAGCACTTCCTGGTCCGATTCCTTCCTAGATGCCTCAACTACAGTGAGTACATCTTCAGAAAGACCCCAAGCGTGGAACTCTAGTCACTCAGAAACCAGGCTGTCAGGTGCAGGGACTGAAGGTCCAAGTGGAGGACCTTCCCTGATTGACTGAGAGCAGGTCCGGGCGTGCTGGAAGACGCCTCGGGAGCCCGATGCTGAGGCTGAGGAGATCGGGGTACCAAAACTGGCGGGGCCAGTCCGGAGCCACCAGGATCACCTGTGCCATGTCCCTCCTCACCTTGAGGAGCACCTTGTGGATCAAGGGAAGTGAAGGGAAGGCATAAAAGAGGCCTGGGGTCCACAGCCTCGAGAAGGCATCCCCCTGCAGCGAACCCTGCTGAGGGTGGCAGGCGCCAAAGAGCCTCAGCTTTGTGTTCTTCCTGCAGGCGAACAGGTCCACCAGATGGGTGCCCCACTGGGAGAACAGGCTGTGTACTACCTCTGGATGGAGACACCACTTGTGGGACGCCTCACCTACACGGCTGAGGGCTTCCGCCAGCTGATTTGAGGCTCCTGCCACATGAATGGCTAGGAGATCCACCTCCAGTCGGCTCCCAAGGGTCCAGATGCAAAGAGCTTCCCTGCACAGAGGCCGGGAGTGCATGGCCCTGTTTGTTGAAATAGTACATGGTTGTTGTCCATCTGGACCTGAACCACTTGACCCCAAAGGAACGGAGCGAATGCAGTCAGCAGCAGCAGGTTGATGTGGCATCGGGATTCCTCGGGGGTCCACAGCCCGTGGACTCTGTCTTCCCCCATGTGGGCACCCCAGCTCGTGAGAGGGGCATCGGTTATCAAGATGACAGTCGGCTCGGGACTGACAAACCGGATCCCTTCTTGCAGATGTTCCGAGACGGACCATCACTGGAAAACATCCCTTATCTTCTGGGTTACAGTGACCAGCTGGTTGAAATGACCTAGTCACTGAGTCCACACTGGCTGGCCAGCTCCCATTAAAGGGGTGCATATGCCATTGGGCCCAGTGTACCACGGAGGTGCAGGCCGCCATGTAGCCCAGAAGTCGCAAGAAGTCCCGGGCAGAGTGCAAGTGCCCAACCAGAAATGATCGGGCAAAGGAGGAGACAACCTCTGCCCTGTCTGTCAGGAGCCTGGCTCTGGCTCAACAAGAGTCAAGCTCTGCCACAAGGAAGCAAATCACCTGTGAAGGCATGAGTTCTGACTTGGCCTCACTGACTAGGAGGCCAAGGTCGATGCAGGTCTGGAGGGCCAGATCCCTGGATCGCTCCACCTCCTGTCTGGAGGGACCTGCTATGAGCCAATCATCCAGAAAGGGGTACACTCTGACCCCTCAATGCCGAAGATGGGCCTCCACAACTGCAATGCATTTGGTAAAGTCCCTGGGGGCCGATGACAGGCCAAACAGCATTGCCTGAGACTCAAAAAGGGTTCCCTCTGCTTGGAAGCAGAGTAACCTTTGGTGTGTTGGCTGGATCGGGACGTGGGAGAACGTATCCTGCAGATGCAGAAAGCAAAAACCAAATGAGCTGCTCGAGGGATGGTATGATCTGAGACAGAGTTGTCATCCTGAAGGTGCGAGACCTGAAAAAAAAAGTTCAAGTTGTGCAGATTCAGAACGGGGTGTCAGCCCCCCAGCCGTTTCGGGAACAGGAAAGTACCTGAAAATGAACCCTGGATTGACAGGAGGATTCGCGACTCTGACCTGACACTGAGGGCAGTGGACATGGCCTATCTGGACTTCAGCAAGGCCTTTGACACTGTGCCACATAGAAGACTATTACACAAACTGGGGAATATGGGTGTGGGCAGGACAGTAGTGTGGTGGGTAGGTAACTGGCTGGGTGGCAGGACACAGAGAGTGGTGGTAAATGGCTGTCACTCCACAGAGGGAAGAGTGACCAGTGGGGTACCACAGGGATCAGTGCTGGGACCGGTCCTATTCAACATCTTCATCAGTGACATTGCATGAGGACCTAGAAGGCAGAATTTCACTGTTCACTGATGACACAAAGCTCTGTAACAGAGTAGACACACCAGAGGGTGTAGACAGAATGAGAAGGGACCTGCAGAAACTTGAAGAATGGTCAGGGTTTGGCAGTTGAAATTCAATGCAAGGAAGTGCAAGATAATGCATATAGGCACAAAAACCCTGGCACAATATATCAGTTGGGGGTGAGGATATAGCATACACCAAGCAGGAAAGGGATCTTGGGGTTATCATCTCTGATGACCTCAAGGTAGGGAAACAGTGTGACAAGGCAGCAGGTAAAGCAAATAGGATGCTGGATGCATAGGCAGGGCATCACCAGCAGGAAAAGGGAGGTCATAATTCCACTACACAAGACACTAGTGAGGCCCCACCTGGAGTACAGTGTACAGTTCTGGAGACCATACCTACGTAAGGACATAGACAGGGTAGAGAAGGTTCGGAGGAGGGCAACAAAGATGGTGCATGGATTGCATCACAAGTCCTATGAAGACAGGTTGAAGGAACTGGAACATGTACTCCCTGAAGGAGAGGAGGGAGGAGAGAGGGATATGATGAGACATACAAGTATCTTACAGGGAGGAACAGGGTGCAGGAATACACTATTTTAAGCGAAAAAAGATGTTCCAGGACTAGAGGGCATGGGATGAAGTTGGAGGGAGGGCGATTCAGAGGAAGCGTGAGGAAGAATTTCTTCACAGAACGGGTGGTGGACAAGTGGAACACCCTGCTAGAGGAAGTGGTGGGGGCTGAAACAATCACGGATTTAAGAATGCATGGGATAGACATAAAGGAATTCTGGAGGTCAGGGGTAAGGGGCAACAGACTTCCAGGAAAACATAAACTGAACTTACAAACTCAAATGGGCAGACTGGGTGTGCCATAGGCCCTTATCTGCCGACACTGTCTATGTATCTATGACCACCACCTCCTTGCGGAGGAGTTGGGTGATGTCGACTCGGAGAGCCGACGGAGTGTCCACAGATACCTTCTCCTCCCATGGGGCTTGGCTTGGTGGGTACTGCTCGAATTCCAGAGGCAGACCCTGGCCGACCACTTCCAGTATCCACCTGTCCGTCGTGACAGCGGACCAGGCAGAAAGGAAGTGGTGGAGCCGGCCCCCCACGGGAGGACCCATAGTAGGCGTGACGGGCATGGGGTGATCACACCCATCCTGTCACTGAGCAGGCTTGGAGGAGGAGGACCCGGTCGCAGGACCGCCGGGACACTTCCCTCTGGGTTTACGGACCGCCACAGCCACCTGACTTGGGCCGAGGGCGCCAATGCTGAGCCTGCTGCTGCCTCGATTGGTACTGGGGCTGCTTGGCTGTAGGGGCAGAAGGCTGAAAGGGCTTATGCTTCTGCTTTTTGGAACCCTGAGATTCCTTCTGGGTGGAGACAACAGAGTCCAAGGTGGCACTGGACTTCTTGATGCGCTGGAGGTGACCATCAACTCCTGGGTCAAACAAGTTGGTGCACAGGAAGGGAACATCTGCCAGTTTATGCTGCGGGTCCACTGTAAAGGTTGAGACCCTCAGCCAGGCCCTGTGGCGCATGGCGACTGTGGCCGCCATAGAACAGACACAGGAATCCCCAATGTCCAGAGCTGTCTGGAGCTGCTGTTTTGCCACAGCTCGACCCAGATCCCGGACCTGATTGACCATAGTCTGAAGGTCCGCAGGGAAGTGAGGAAGCACCTCATCTAGAGAGCCCAGGAGGGCATGGGAGAAGTGTGCCATGATGACAGTCGAGCTCGCCTGACGGAGACTGAGCAAAGAGGCAGCATAGACTTTTCTGCCAGAGTGGTCCAGTTTTTTTAACTCTTTGTTCGGAGGTCTAGCGGTGTCTCCTGAATTGCCTGAGCGCCGAAACACAGATTCAGTCACCAATCCCTCAGCGGAGAGGTGCTTCTGTGAACCCAGATAGGGTGCAGATGGGAACCACATACTTGCAGCCATCTGGGCCGATGGCACGGGGCAGGAGGCATGGTGCTGCCAGAGCTCCAGAGCTGGGCCAACAATGGCTTTGGCTATTGGGAAGGCCTCTGTCAGAGAATCTCCTTTCATCAGAATATGTGTCGGGGGATATTAAGCCTGTTTCTGGACAGGCTCCAGTTTCATCCCTATGGATTTGGAGATGAGACGGAGAATGCCCGTAAAAGACGTGGGACCTTCCTCCGTCGACAGACTCCCCATCGAAGCTCTGTCGAACTGGCAAGAGTGCAAGGAGGAGTCCTCGGACAAGTCTGGATAGATTGGTCGAAAACCAGAGTCACTCTAGAACTGCAGCGGACGGTCAGGAGTAAGGGTGACCAACAGCCTATACGAGAGGCCCTTAGTGGGCCGAGACTCCCTGACAGGAGCTCCAGAGGGAGGCTGTTTAGGTGGTGGCACCACCACGATCAGTGGAGAGGCCAGTTCGGCTGAGCCAGGAAGGCCTTCACCAGTTCCATGGGAGGATGGACGGTGTCATCCAGCTCTGGAGGAGTTGGTGTTGGCCTTGGCCAAGAGGGTGACAGCCATGTGATGGCTGGTGTGGAAGCCTGAGTCGAATTTGGACTGGCGAACACTAACTGTTGCCACATGAGATCCTTGTAGC
This sequence comes from Neoceratodus forsteri, assembly GCA_016271365.2. Taxonomy (NCBI): domain Eukaryota; kingdom Metazoa; phylum Chordata; order Ceratodontiformes; family Ceratodontidae; genus Neoceratodus; species Neoceratodus forsteri. The sequence goes on from CM028137.1 coordinate 306,445,566, forward strand.
GTTGATGCAACTTGCCTCGAAGCCTCTCCTCTTCCGAGGAGGACGAGGACGAGTACTGGCGGCGCAGTTTCTTGGAATGTCCAGAATTTCGTCTGTGAGTTCTCCTCAACTGATGACCTCGACCTCTGGGGGCACTCAGAAGGAGCAGGGGAAACCCGTGGCTTCTCCAGGTCAGGGCCAGGGAGACCGCCCAATGGGCCTCTTTAGATTTGACCGATAAGTTCCGTTTTTCCAGCTTACTGAGCTGTAAACATGCGGGGCGATCATCCAACACATTCAGCTGGAATGAGCGACAAAAGTCGCAGGCCTGGATTATCGTGACTGTGGCACAGGCAACAGAAGCACGTGGCATGTGGGTCGGTACGAGAGATCTTCTGCCCGCATGGGCACTGGTGGAACCCAGGCGAGGACTTCTCCTCCATTGCAGTTGCGATCATAAAGCGATGCTGAGAAACTCTAACAAGTTTAAGCTTAGGTAAATAATCCGAAGATTTGAATGCCAGGGCTTACTCAACGCAGGAGTGATAAGGAGGGAACCTGAATCTTCCTGCGGAAAGGAAGATCTGGCATCCGGGGCGGAGCCGAGGGTTATACCACTTGGGTGCGTGGAAGGAGCAAGCTTTTAGACCTTCCGGCAAGATTCTTAAAGGGAAAGGACATGCCAAGAAGTGTGGATAGAACAATATAGCCACATCCCTAGAAATATTCTTTCTGTTTTACTCCAGGTCAGGTGCAGCCAGTGCCTCTATTTGATTATGGACAGCGATGCAGTGAGGTGGTAAGGATCAGGTGTGCCAATCACAGGGACTAGTTCAGGTCTCCATTTATAGTCTACATTTAAGCCCATAAAAGCAGCAGCCAGGACAATGACGACATTTTATGTGTAACAGCAATTCCTAGGGTTCTTGAGACTGGCAGATGCCTGACCTCATTCCATCCTCTCTGACTGAAGCCCTGTAGCACCTGGAGCAACATGTTTTTGCGAATGGGCCCGTCCCCTGATAGCAGGGGGGATTAAAAACTGCAAAGAGGTCAGGTAACAAGAAGCCCAATTCAATTCTATTGAAAGTCTTCATTTCTTTGGAAGAGACAAGGACCAAAGTTGTTTATCTCAAATCTGAGGTGGCCCATTGCCAAGGAGAAACACAGGCCATGGTGGACTCTCCCCTAGCTGCCCAGAAGCAAGCAAGGGTCCACCCGACACCACCACCAGAGACTCAGCCACAGCTCTACCACAGTGGGGGCAGGGAGAGCTCCATGCCTCAGCCAACTCCGAACAGCCATGACGGGACTTGAGAGAACAGTCCACTAATCTACCTTGGAACCTCCTGTTCAAAGGCGTGCCGCAAAAGGTGTGAGCAGAGCGGCCCCACTACAAGCACCAAGTCTTGAGAGTCCTATTGTTGAAGAAAAAGCATTAGCTGTAGGAGTCCAGATTATGATCTTCTCCGAGGGAGGCCAGGAAAACAGAATGCGAGTCTGTGGCAGCAATATTTTTGCCACATGAACATCGATGAAGAGGAAGGCCTTTTCTTTTGCCCTTCTTGGCAGATGTGGACATTCCAATAAAAAAAAAAAGGGGGAAAAAAAAAGGGAAAGGCAAACTCAAGCACAGTGAACTGCTGCCATGCCACGCACTTGATTTGGGGGGGGGGAGATTTAAGCAAATTAGGGGAAGAGTAACACTTATTGGTAAGCGCATACCACCAAATGGCATCAACACATGCATTGCCACCAGCAGCCAGTGCTGGTGCCCGAGCTAAAAAGAAAAAATTACTCACCTTAGTAATTATGTTTCTTCTAATGGAGTGTTGCCGTATTCTGACAATTGCACTGATTCCCAACCTTTGAACTGCCCCGGAGAACTAAGGGTTAACTTTCCATGCAGGGCATGGAACGCTGAGCTCGAGCTCGGTTGAAGTCTCTGTCTGGAGTGTTTTGAACCTAAACCGTCAGATTCTTACAAGCCCAACTAAACTAAAAATTCTATGTGGAAATTGTAAAAATTCTACTAGCCAACTGGCTGAAAAGTTTCGGATTCCCAAGGACAACTCAAGTCAGGAAATCCAAAAACTAAACCCAATGTACTTTAAAAAATAATAATAAATAGGCACCCAAACAAAAGGGAGGAGGGTGCAAGCAAATACACCCCTGGGGTTCAATACTGCACCTGCCCACCCACTTCCCAAAAACAGGTTATGAGAGGGGAGGCAGGGAGGGAGGTCAGAATACAGCAAGACTCCATTAGAAGAAATATAATTACTAAGGTGAGTAATTTTTTCTTCAAACAACATGAAGTCATGCTGTAGTCTGACAATTGCAGACTACCAAGCAGTACCTCCAAGGAGGAGGGACAGAACCTACTTTGGGAATAGGCTCTGAAGTACTGCTGTGCCAAACCGAGCATCACTCCTAGCCTGGATATCCAGACAGTAATGCTTGGTAAAGGTATGGACTGTTTTCCAGGTGGCTGCTTGACAAATTTCTAACAGAGGGATATCCCTGGCAGTAGCCAGGGAAGCAGCTGTACCTCTTGTGGAATGAGCCCTCCGGCCTCAGAGTACAGTTTTTCATAGCAGAATTGTATACAAGACGCAATCCACCTGGCAATAGATCTTTTGGTGGCAGGTTTGCCCTTTCCCTCTTCTCCATAAGTGAGGAACAACTGGAGGGAGTCAAACCTGTGACCTTTGGTACGCTCTATGTAGTAACTAAGGGCTCTTTTGACATCTAAACTGTGTAGCCTCCTCTCTCCTGAGGAAGAATGCTCAGTGAAGAAAACAGGGAGAGACACAGATTGGTTTAAATGGAAGTCTGAAACCACTTTGGGCAAGAACCTTCTATTTGTTCTAAGGACCACTTTATCCCTATGAAAAGAGATAAAATCAGGTTCCACTGACAGGGCTTGCAATTCACTGATACGCCTGGCAGAGGTAAAGGCTACCAAGAACACAGTTTTCCAAGTCAAATACTTAAGCTCTGCTGAAGACATAGGCTCAAAGGGGGGTTGCATAAGCTGAGCAATGCAAACATTCAAATCCCAGGCAGGGGCGGGGTCTCTAAAGGGGCGATTGGTGTGAAACAATCCTTTAAAAAATTTACAGAACACCGGATGGGAAGATAGTGAGGAAGGCTTCCCCCACAGACAAAAATGCAGAAACAGCTGACAAATGTACCGTGAGAGTAGCTGGTCTGAGGCTTAGGCCATTAAGATGGACCATATAATCCAGAACCGTAGGCAATTCAGCAGTGTCTGGAGAAATATTCTTCTTAGAACACCAAATGCTGAATCTTTTCCATTTGGAGTTGTAAGTCTTTCTGGTGGAGGGCTTTCGAGAAGCCTTGAGGATGTCCAGAACCCCTTGGGAAAGATGCAGATCTGCAAACTCTAACTCTTCAAGAGCCATGCCTTGAGATTGAGGGACTGAAGATTGGGGTACCAAATCCTCCCCATAGAGGATGTTAACAGGTTGTAATTCCTGGGAAGAGACAGGGGGACATGGACTGCCAGGGACAGCAACAGAGGGTACCAGGGCTGTCTGACCAAATCTGGAGCAACCAGAATCACCTTGCAAGGTTGAGACCTTATTTTGACTAAAACTTTGAACAGGAGTGGGAAGGGGGGAAAGGCATACAGAAACTTCTCTTCCCAATTCAGAATCAGGGCATCCAGGGGAACTGAGCCCAAGACTGGAGGTCTGCAACAAAAGAGAGGAAGTTGGTGATGGTCTGGGGCTGCAAAGGGATCTATCTCTGAAGTGCCCCACCTTGAAAAAATCACTTTCAACACCTGAGGGTCCGGGGACCATTTGTGATGGCCCTGAGAAATCCTGCTCAGTGCATCTGCTAGCACATTGTCCTTGCCTGGTAGGTGAACTTCTGCACAAGGCCATGGACTGAGTGCCTCCCTTCTTGTTGATGTACCACATGGTGGTAGTGTTGTCTGTTCTGACTTGAACCACCTTGTTCTGAACTGACTGTGAGAACGCTTTTAGAGCTAGAAAAACTGCCCTGAGCTCTAGAAGACTGAAGTGTAGAAGGGATTCTTGGGGGGACCACAGGCCCTGGGCAGTGAGGGACCCCAGGTGGGCTCCCCAGCCCAGAAGAGAAGCATCCGTGGTAAGGACCACTGAACAAGGCTGAGCAACAAAAAGGAACACCTTGCCTTAAATTGTCCTGATCCTGCCACCACTGGAGGGCCTGGATCAAGGTTGGAGTCACTGGAATCAGTTTGGTAAGTGAGTCCTTTCTCTGAGATCAGTAAGCTCTCAGGTGGAACTGAATATCCCTCATCTGGAATCTTGCCCCTTGGACCACTGCTGTTGAAGCTGCCATGTGGCCCAAGAGCTGGAGGAAATGCCTTGCTGGTCGAGATACCTGAAAGCTGAAAAAAAAGAAGCTAGTTCCATAAGAGCCCTTGCCCTTTCTAGAGGAAGAAAAGCTCTTGCTCTGAGTGTGTCCAGTTCTGCCCCTATAAAGGTAAGGAGCTGGACTGGTTCAAGAACTGACTTGGGAAGGCTGAGAAGAAATCCTAGAGAAGTGAGCACTTGCTGGGTCACTTGCAGGTGAGACTTGACTTGGTCTGGAGACTGACACACTAATAGCCAATCGTCCAGATAAGGAAATATGGAAATCTTTTGCCTTCTTAGAAAGGCAACTACTACTGCCAGGTACTTTGTGAAAACCCTTGGAGCCGAGGTTAGGCCAAAGGGCATTGCTCTGAACTGATAGTGGCCTGAGGGCAACTCGAACCTGAGGCACTTTCTGTGGGAGCACCTGATGGGAATGTGAAAATAGGCGTCTTTGAGGTCCAGGGAGGCTAGCCAGTCCCCTGACCTTAGAGAGGGAAGGATTATTCCCAGAGTTATCATCTTGAACTTTGGTTTTAAAAGATGTTTGTTCAGATATCTGAGGTCTAGGATGGGTCGCCACTCCCCTGTCTTTTTGGGGGTCAGGAAGTACCTGGAGTACAGTCCTTTGCCCCAGTGTAGGGTAGGTACTCTCTCTATAGCTCTTAAAGCTAGGAGAGAAGAAACCTCTGCCTCTAGGGCAAGGGTTTCCGAAAGATTTGCAGGTGGAAAAGATCTGGCTCTCATCTTTGGAAATTTTTTGAAGCTGAGAACCAGTCCCTGGCTTACTACTTCCAGGACCCACTTGTCTGTTGTAACAGACGTCCAGTCCTGGACAAAGTAAGCCAGCCTGCCCCCTACTGGAATAGGAGAGTCGACCCGGGCAGACCCATCGGGGTGTCTGCTTGGTAGGGGCTTTAGGCTGAGGGGTGGATGCAGGCCTGCTCATCCCCCTTCTGCCTCTCCCTCTAAAGAACCCCCTCTGCGAAAAGGAAGAAGAGGAGGCCTGTGCTTGGTAAAAAGGCCTTTGAAAAGGCCTGCCCCTGCCCCTAGACTGCTGCCTTTGAGGAGTTGCCTGCCTTTCCTTGGTCTGAGCACTCCTGTAAGTGGTCTTGCACTCGTCCATCTTCGTCATGTAATTCTCTGTCTGCTTCCCAAACAGAGAATTACCCACTACAGGGAAATCCATAGCATTAGCCTGGGTGTCCCGTGACATGCTAGTACAGCTGAGCCAAGCCATCCTCCGCAGAGCCACAGATGTAGCCATAACTCTTGATGAAACATCATTAGAGTCCACAGCAGCATGAAACTGCACTTTAGATGCCTCAATCCCATCTGCAGCCACCGCCTCCAGCTCCTTGGCCAGCTGAGGGAAGGCCTGTTTAGCCAGTGTCAGTACAGTGTCCCACCTGGACTTCTGGTACCTGGCTGTATAGGCCATGTAATTCGCCTGCCTAAGTCCCAAAGAAGATGCCATGTACTGCTTCTTTGCCATGGCATCAATCTTCCTGGAGTCCTTGTCAGAGGGGTGTGAAGCCAAGGGAATATTTGCCTTGTCACAAGCTGCAGCCTGCACAACCCCAACATGGCTGCATTGCTGATATAAGAACTCCGTGTCTGAGCCTGAAAGTGTATGCCTCTTGTCCATTCTTTTATCCACAGGAGGTATAGTGTTAGGAGACTTTAAGATTTTTTGTGTCTGTTTCCCAAAAGATTTATGGAGGGGAATAGACAGTCTCCTGAACTCTGGGATATCCATCATCTCTACATAGTCAGGCTCTTCTTGATCTTCCACAGCCTCTTCCATAGGAAGCTGGAGGGTTACAGCCACTTTCCTGTAAAACATAAAATGAGAAGGGGACTCAGAAAGCCTAGGAGGGGAAACACCTGATGGTCTGTCTGGGGAGATGTCCGGTTCCACAGGCACATCCAGACCTTGACTTACATCATAATCCTCAAATTCCCCTTCCTCTTCAAACTCCGGTACATAAAATTCTTCAAGGGTATACTCTTGAACCGGGGGAACCAACCGAACCAAACCCCTGCCAGAAGGAGCCGGATCGGTCGGAACAGGACAGAGCAATTCCACAGTCAATCGCCCTGGCTATCTCTTCGGCAGTCGGAACATGAACCTCTGGATCCGAACTGGTCGATTTATATTTGCGTTTCCTTTTTGTCTGAACCGATCCCTCAGAATCGGCTCTCCTTTTGCACGAAGAAGTATTGCCCTGGTCAGAGGGCACTCCTCCTGGTTCGGTCGAAACCGAACCTGGCTGGCCTTCCGGGTCAGTGGACTTCTCGGCCTCCTTTTCCCTCAGTCTACCTAATCTCTTCTCAAGGGTAGATTTGGGAAAATTTTTACACATTTGGCAGTCTGAATCGAGGTGGTCAAACCCCAGACAATAAACACAGGTGGTGTGGGGATCGGCCTTGGCAAAGACCTCCTCACACTCACTGCAGTGTTGAAACCCAGTGAGCCCGTTTTTTTTCTTGGGTTTCTCAGACATGGCTAACCTAACCAAACTTACCCTTTTTTCCGCAACTGCCAGGCAAGACTCCCTTATCGGTTCCTAACCGTGTCATGGGTATTGGAAAAAAAATGGTTAAAACACAGGTTTTTTAGAACCAATAAGAACCGGTAACCACACACTAAATATAGCAAAATTCACAATCAAATGGTCGGTTCAACCAAACCGACCGCACTTTTACAAGTTCCACACAGAAAAAATAGAACAATTCCTATCTAGTAATCACGGCACCACAGACAGAGACTGAACGGACTATGTGGATACTTTTTGTCGGTTTAAACCAAAGAAAAACTGAAAACTTTAACCGACTTCGAACCTAGCTGAAGGAGAAATCTCCGGAGTGACCGTTCAGTGAGGCGGAGTAAAGAATCTGATGGTTTAGGTTCAAAACACTCCAGACAGAGACTTCAACCGAGCTCGAGCTCAGTGTTCCATGCCCTGCATGGAAAGTTAACCCTTAGTTCTCCGGGGCAGTTCAAAGGTTGGGAATCACTGCAATTGTCAGAATACAGCAAGACTTCATGTTGTTTGAATGATTTTTTCCTGTAGGGTTCTTGTGCCTCCCAACCCAATACCAAAGAGTGTGATTTTATGCATAAGATTGATTCTCTTAAAATTTAACGTTCTTCCTAATCCTGCCTCCACTTCAGTTTGAATGTATGCCTAAACAGTTCTGCTTGCACTTACCAGTTCAAACATCTGTGTATACACCAGGTTTATCCCCCCTTGAGTATTCAGACCACCATGATCACATTGCTGATCAGCCTTCTCTTCTCTGGGCTGAATGAATATGCCTAATCCTTCCTTATAGCTTTTGCCTCGGGGCCCAGTTAACAAACAGGCTGGGACATGTATGAATCGCACATATCCAGGACAGAGTTTGGCACCCCCGAACTCTGCTGCGCTTAGTTGAATTCATACTCAGACTGCCCTGATCTGCAACTGCAGATGTCCATGCAAGAGTCAGGGTGGTTTGAGGACGGGGAGAGGGAGTTAGAGCTGTGCCAGACACTGAACTTTAACAAAAAAGTCCAGTTTAAACAGAAAGTGGCTCACCTGCACCACGTGAAGCATGGGATTGTGGGATACAGTAGTTCTCCAAGGACTGCAGTATCTGTGTACAGCAAGAAAACATTTGAAATAAAATAAATAAATAAAAATAGGTTGTCGCTGTGCCTCCCAGGTCCCCATGCTGGATGCAATGTCCTAAGGGGGCCTTTCACAGCTCTTGGGTTTCTGGACTGGATGGACAAGGAGTCACTGAGGTACTGCTACAAGGGTCCCCACTGGAATAGCCTCCAGTCCTTCGCATCACACAAACTGTAGTACGGGTTATGCATATAGCACCACTCTACACACACACCCTCAGTGCAATGCACTCTGTGGCGGTTGTGTACTGCTCTGCATGTGCAGAAGGTTAACTCTGCAGATGCCAGTAACACTCCGTAGCAGTGCAGGTCCCCACCCCCATTTCATTAATACAACCGTTAATCACAAATCGATTTAGTGGAAGTATGCTAGATCCACTCACTCTCTTTTATGTCCTTTTTATACAATACTCCAGGCATGCCCTAACCAAGGCCTTACACAGGGGGTGAAGTTCACCTCCCTTAACCCATGGCTAGGAAACATGTGGGTTCAAAACAAAAAGTATGCATAACCAAGCATGAAAGGTATAAATCTTTCAGTGCTAGCATCCAGCACGCACAACTCAGTCACATCATAAAAGATTTACTATACTCTGCTTCCACAGTGAAAGGGTTAATAAAAACACTAACTGCTCTCAGGGAGTCAATGCCTGCAGATGTACACTCACATGGGCAACATGTCCAAGGAAAAAGTATTTTCTCTCAACTGCTGAGCTACAAACCAGATTAACGATACTTACAATTTCCTATAGTATGATGCATTGGCAACTTTAGCAGAAGAGTTATACAAGACATCCGACACCAAATACAGTCTGGCTATCTATAAAAAGAAGGGTCATGTTAGCCTGTTAGTTTATCAATTCCTACTTATATTCACATAAGATGACTGTTCTTCTGTACCAGTTTTTTCTGTATTATTAAGGTAAATGGTGATTTTGTTCCTTATGATGACAACATTTGAACTACTGTGTCAGGCATGCTTTCATTTTTATGCCAGTTTATTTGTCCTGGGTGTCCCCATCTGACCATTTGCAGGCTACCTCCGAAACCAGTCAGTACCACCTCCCACTGTGCCCATGCACTCGCTGCCAGGTCCACGTGTGTGAGAGTGTGGTGGTGGTGGGGAGAGATTTACCCATTGGAGGAATTAAACTGTCACCCAGCCAGTAGGGAGCAAGGGGATCTGGGTGTATGCAGGTGGTCATTCCACCCTGTTTCTCTCCATGGGTGCAGGCACAATATCTAGAAGGGCGTTTATGCACAGGTGGGCAGATGCAGATTTCTACCTGGTAACCACAATCTCAAACAATACAGTCCTTAGCTGCACCATCCCCTGTTGTCACCCAGGTGGTGGTATTGCAGCAATTGATGACCTCCCCCCCCCCCCGAGAAAGCCTCCACTAAGACACTAAATCCTCCTCTGCCAGCCCTGATAATCTGGTCTTGGGGACAGAACCAGGGTTGCCAGTAGCACTGCCACAGCAATGTCAAGCCAGTAGGTATGCTTTCTTAGATATAGCTATGTCAAAACTGATAGCCTAAGGGTTTTCAATTACAAATTGCTCTGCAACAATTCATAGTGTACTGTCATTCCAATTACAACGTTTCTTCAGACAGAAAACAAAGCCAACTTTTCAAATGGTGACACCCACCCCCAACACAGACCCCATAACTGCACGCATAGAAATAATTCCGGCTCCCAGCTGAGACGGGTTTCTGCTTCGCCTTCTAGGCAAACAAAGGAATCATCCCCCCACCCCACCACCATCAGAAAGATGTATGCATTAGTCAAGTATTTAGTAAGCTCCTGCACACATTGCAACATGATAGCTTTTAAAAAGAGCAAACTGGATTTTTTGGCAAACTGTATTTGAGCTCCTACCATATTCTGCTTATTGTGAGAATTCAAATAATTTTACTGGGAAAAAAACAAGCAAGGTAACATACTCAAACTAAAAGGAAACATTCATGTATTTAAAGTTGCAGTTCTTGTTGGCTTTAAAAAAAAAAAAAAAAAAACACCAGCACCAACTTCTTTAAAGATGGCCCTGGCCAGCCAATGCTGATGCTAGACTAATGAAAACAGATGCCTGAAACAAACATTTACTGCGACTGGTCTAGTGTCAACGGGAGTGAGGCTATGGCAATCCTTAGTTTGGGTCTGCAAAAAAATAACTAAGGTGAAAATGAACTATTTTTCGGTTACAGAAACAGCCTGGTTCTGTAATGGAACCTTGACTCTCCCTTACTGAGTCAGAAGCAGTCAGTGTCCCTTTTTTTCTTTTCAACAGCCAATATGAACTACTACTATAAAATCAGATTTTACAAGGGTGCTGTACAGATTAGAGACAAGCAATTTTATTTCACAAAAAAAATATCTTGTGCATATCTTTCAAAATAAGTCTGTCTTTAAGGGCAGCTAAAATTAATTAGCCTTACCTGGCCAGACTAGTAGTCATTTGTGCCTTACATGTCCAAGATAATCCAAATTGTATGTCCAGCTACAATGTCAAGAAAGGTTTGTTACTTACCAGTGCAGCAGATCTTTAAGAGCAACCAGAGAGTCATAACACATTAGAATGCAAGCCACTGGAGTAAGGACCTTTCAGGAAGCCTTTGCAATGACAGTGCTTTGCACGTCAATGGCGCACAGCATTGCCTATACAACATGGGAGGGCCTCAACCGCTTCAGTTCCCCGCCATCGATGAACAGAGTTCAGAAAACATCCACGAACAGGACTGGGGTCGCCCCCACCAGTCACGCACAGACTGGCAGGGTGAACAAATAAAGCAGCAAACTGCTCACCAAAATCTTAGTGGAGGCACTGTCCAAAGTACTCAAAATATGCAGTGCCTCAAAAATCGACAGTTTAATTCCTCCATACCGGGGGATGGAGGGTGGGGAAAAAGTAAGGCCCTATGAAGACCTTCTCAAGAGCCTCATAATACCCTGGAAGGCTACCAAACAGTACCAACCCAAACTGGTAAGTAGGCGAAAACAGAGGCCCGACCCCTCCGATAAGCAGGGCTTGTAAGATATCAAGACCAAACCCACCTTTCCTATAAGAGATTATCCAAACTGTCATGCTTAGTAAAAGTACGGATCCCGTGCAAGCCTGCAGCCTTGCAAATGTTGAAGGCCGATACAGACATGAAACAGGTCACAGAGGTGGCCATACTTCTTGCGGTTTGCACATAGCTGTGCCAGGGAGAGTGTGCCCTCCCGAAGTGTCTAGGGCTAAAGAGACAGACAACTGAATAGAATGGACACAGTCCTCGGTACAATCCAAATAGTATCTAAGGATCCTATGGCCATCCAATCAGTGCAGTAGCATCTCCCACGGGTTCTGAGGGGAAGGAAAGAAAACCGGCAAATACACAGACTGATTAACACAGAATCAGACACCACTCCACTTTGGCAGGAATTTAAGGTAAGTCTGCCAGGCCATGCAATCCCATGTGAATTAACAGACAAGGTGATTTGCACACCAAGACCTGTTATTCAGAGATGCGCTTACCTGAGGTAATAGCCATAAGAAACAAAGCCTTCCAGGACAAAACTTTAGGCCCAGGGAAGCCACGGGCTAAGACAGGGCTTTAGTCAGGAATTCAAACACAATATTTGGCTTGACCTGATGTGCAGGTAAGTGTCCCTTACTTCTAGAGGGCACATCCAATCCCCGCAACAAGATAGGGGAAGGGATCCTAGTGACAGTACGCACATCTTTTTGTAGACTATATGCTTGTTCAGGCTTCTGAGATTCCAAATTGGGCAGACAACTTCTGGCCACTAGGAAGTACCTGGAGAAGAACCTACGACTTATCTTGGCAAAAGGTACCGGCTAGATAGCATGGTTGCCAACTTGGCCAGCAGGACCAGTGATGCTCGGAGAAACAGCAGCAAGGCCTGAGAGGGGTCACCGAGGGTTGTGAAACCTAACTCCAATGCATAACCATGCTAGATAATTTCCAGGACCCATCTGTCTGCAGTCTCTTTCTGACACTGTGGCAGAAACCAAAGAGATTCTGCTGCCCACCACAGCCCCCAATTGGGGAACTGTAGGAATGCAGTGCATTACAAGGAGGGGACGGCTGATGGCCCCCTGTACTTCATCCTCTGGGGGCATTATAGGGGATCTACATGAACTGCTCTTACTGTTGTATGTCGCCCAATCCCTGAAGGAGAGGGTGGTGGTGAACAGGCAAGAGAGCCCCTACAAAAAGAACCTATACTTCGGCCTCGTACAGGGTCATTCAGAGTTATTTATTTAAGTGTTTTACCAGGGAGGCATGCTGAGCAGAGTACTGCTTGATTCCAGATGCACCCTGGGGGTAGGGGGAATAGGAGAGCATACAAACATATACAGTAAGGTCAAATACATGATATACATAAAAGAATGGGAGAGCATACAAGCAAATACAGTAATGTCAATTTACGTGATTGCATAAAAGAAACATTAGCAAGGTAGAGACCAAACAGCCCTCATAGTCATCTTCAAGGTTTCCAGCACGCTAAGGATGGCTTCCACCTCAGAGCCAAAGAGCTTAAGGTACATTCAAGACTGACTGTTGCACATTCTGAGCAAATCCAACAATATGGAGCCTGGGCACCTACACGGGTAAATGCCTGAAGCTGCTAAGGCTGCAGAATCCGTTGCACCATACACAGACCTCAGGAGATGCCTACCAGCCTCAGTACCCTGGGAAACACATTTTGTGGAGTTTGTTTTGGGGGCCCATCTGGCAGACTGTTGACAATGCAGACCATACCTTTTCAGATCCAATTCTGATATTTTGTCAGACATGCCTGGTAGCTGGCAATACACAGACCATAGGAGGCCAAGGTGAAGGTGTACTGCCCATATCAAATTTTCTGGATTCTTTATCAGGAGGCCTGGTGCTTATCCCTTGAGGGGCCCAGACCTCTCATAGGAGCAGCCACAATGACTAGAGTCAGTGTCAGACTAAGTAATACTCTGATTTCTAGGGGGTTTATACTGTTTATCAGCCTTCCTACAGACAACTGGCATGGTACCAGGCCTGTGCCGGGTAGTCAAGGTACCATCCTTCAAAGCCGCATAAATGAGAGGGATGACTCCTGAAAAGGGTCCTTTAACCTCCAGAAAAACATCACTGAGGTTTCTTTTTAGAATTCTTTTCCTCCAGTGAGAAGATCAAAGTCTCACAAATTTGCTGCATTAAGGCCTGAAAAGGAGGATCCTCAAGAGGAGAACAAAGTTTGTACAAGCCAGTGTCCTCACTCCCAAAGGCTATAATGGAACTTGCTGACTCTTCCTGCCCCCAGAGGGTAGAAGAGCTCAACCAGAGTTCCATTCCCACCAACTTTCTTTCTCTTCCTGGAGGCTGACAGGAAGAGGTAGGAGTCAACAGACCTGTGAGGAGAACTTTGAGGAGGTACTGTAGGCCCAACTGATGCTGCCTGGGGCTGCAGCAGAAGAATGACCTGGTCCATCGACAGTGACCACATCAGAAACAGTCTCGTTATAAAAATCAGAGAACTCTGCCAGTACAGCACCAGGAAGGGCAACAATGGACACTGATACCTGTGTAGAATGTAGAATAGCTGTCCCTGTTGACACCTTTAGCACATCAGGGATCTGACTTTGCAGGAGGTGACAGAAAAGCAAAAGCCGCTCCACCGACAACGTGCTCAGTTCAGCAATAACGCAAAGACAACAAAAACCGCACCATCAGCCAGAAACTAAGTGTAGTAAAGGGCTGATTTAATTGTGTAAAAATGATTCTGTGTAAATACAAGTAAGAAAAACAACATACAGAAGCTGATGTGCCCAAGAAGAGATGCTGAGGAGTACAGTGCAGTTTCACACATGACCACCTTGACCATGTTGTCGGTCTTTCTGCACATCATTACTTTTATTGTTAAATACTGAAAGTGACAGCATCATAGTAAAAGGTGCAAAAACAGAACAAGGTACAACAGTGGTCACAGTATTTAAATATGAAGCATAGCAAACTAGGAGCAGGGCATATATATCAAAGACTGAACTCTGAGTGGACAATGATTGCCACCTGGATCTAAAAGAAAACATCTTAAGAACAAAAGTGCACAAACAATATCAGCACTTAACAGACAAATCATGTAAAACTATCTTTTTAGGCTGAAACCAGTTTTATATATGTAAATACATGATACTATTCAGGCAACAGGGGACAAAAGAAAGGAAATGGGGGAAGGAAAAAGACGGGAGGGGGAAAAAGGGGTAAAAAAGAAGTGGAATGGCAATTATACTACAGTTGGGAAGCATATCTGAAAGTATCACCTCCTAAAGAAGAGCACCACATCAATGTAGTCAATCAGCCCCGGATGACACATGGTCCCCAGCTGAAAAGCCTAAAAAGCTATCTCCTCTATAAAATCCTTGTTTCTAAGTTGCCCCCCTCGGGCTCCCACTAAGGCATTTTCTATATTGCAGGATGAAAATCTATGCTGGGATGGAGTCTGAATCTCAGCCAACTGTTTGTACAGAATGTTTGTTTTGTACTTACTACAGATTTCACTCAAATGCGCGCCCCCCCCCCCCCAAAAAATGTGGATCTTAAACATACGGTCCTTTTACCTGCATAAAATCCTACAAAGTCAAGTGACCCAAAAAATTACCCCAGAGGTAGACCAATTAGTGAAACCAGGAATTTCAAATGACTTGGACACATTCTGTATAGTGTTACACAACTTACAGCGGCCACTTTGAAGAGGTAAAAATCCCTGGTGACTTTGAAAGCCAAGTACTCGTCTCCTTTTCCACAGGCTATGAAAAGTGGACACATATCTGCCAGGTTACGTCCACATTTATATACCATGGGCGTTTATCCACTTCACCCAACAATGGTTCTGTGGAAACAATATTTCAATTGTCAACCAGAACCTCCCTGATCCTTTTGAACTGGATTGTACTGTATTTATTATAGCAAAATTCAGTTTCATTTCTGAATTACTTTGTCTTTGCCTGTATTGTAAAATATCTTCAAAATTAGACTGAGCTGCTTCTAACAATGCCTGTTTTACAGCTGATAGCTTGTAGCCATGTTCAATAAATATTTTTTCCATTCTGAGACCTGCTTTTCAAAGTATGAAAAACAACTACAATTTCTCGGAAGTCGAAGAAACTGAGACTTTGGGATGTTGTTGATGGTGTGGCTTAGGTGGCAACTGGTAGTATGCTGAATGCTATTTTGGTGGGTTTGCGGTATGAATCCATGCTCACTGTTCCACCTTTCTCTGCTGTAATTTGAAGATCCACAAAATTAATAGTTATGGAGTGGCACATAACTGAAAACCGCAAACTGAAATTTAACACTTGTAAAATATTCCACAAACTGGTCCGAACTCCCGCACCACACCATCAGAACGTAATAAAATGTTTCCGTACATCAAAATAGTGATAGTACTGACCATTTTCATCAGAGTAAATAACCTCTTTCTCCCAATGTCTCAGACACAGGTTAGCATAATTGGGAGCAAATGTGGCCCCCACTGCGGTTTCCTTAATCTGGTGACAATACTGCCTGGAAGATAAAGGAGTTACATTTAAAGACAGACATCAAAGAGATGTACAAAATCTCCTTTTGACTATCTGCTGGCTAGTACCCATATCGAGTCATTCACGTAATGATAACAAATCCCCATCATGAGGTACACTGGTACACAACGACGATGTCCACTGATACCAAATAACAGAGCGTCTCCATCTACAGGTCACCCAGGACATGTAAGATCTCAGCTGTGTTTCTTATGTACAAAGGGAGTGTGTGGAGCAACTGTCTAACGTAACAGTCCACATACTGTGACACGGGCTCCATGAGGCATAAGGGAGCAATACAGATGAGTATGAATGAACAGGCTATTGACAGAGTAAAGGCCTATGGCACATTCATAAGGTAGAAAAAATGGGCAGACTAGATGGACCTTGCGGTCCTTATTTGCTGTCAACATCTATGTTTGTATGAGGGAGCCAATCCCTGCCACAATGGGGTGTCTTAGCAGGTTATCCAACTACAGTATATGTGGATTTTGGGTAGCACGTAAATTGTGGACCTGACTGGGTGACCTACTGCAGGTGTTGAACCAGCCTTTTTTCACCACCGGCTGACATACCATTCCTCTTCGGTACTAGATCGCTGAGGAGAACACCGCTGACTCACTGATGATGAGCAGTATGGCTCCCACCAGCAATAATCCAACCGGGCGACTAATTCAGACCACACCAATTTACACAGCATTGGACTGGCCTTCGCTGTCTGTAACTTCGGTGTTGATGGTTTCTGTAATTTGTCAGGGAGTGCAGTACCGATGTCCAGTTTTTCTAAAAAAAATAAAATAAATAAATTGCCTACGTCTGCGGGTGGGTTGGTTACCTCATGATAAACTGCACAGTTTTTCACACTGTGGGATAGACACTGGGCTGGCAGTATAGCTTAGAGGTTAGAGGAACGAGGTGTGAATGAGCTTGATACATCCAGCAGACCAGACCTGAGTTTGATTCTCACAACCTCCACTTGCATACTGTGTGACTGAGCAAGTCACTTAACCGCCCCAGTGCTCCCAGGTCGCCCCTGAAAACAGGCACTTGTGTCTAGTTGGCCTTACCTGGTTATCAAAGACTAAAATAAAAAATAAATAAAATAAAGCGACCTAGGCAGCAAATATACAGCTTTTGGGTGTTTTCCCAATAAATCGACTTTCAATTATGACAGAGACAAAAAGCGCCTTACTTTGCGACAACACATATAAGCAATTGACGATCTCAACTGAGTAGCTATCAGAGATAAATTCTCATTGACATTAAAGACAGCAAGGAAAAACAGCTTGCACTTGTCCAACACTCACTCTCTCTCTCTCTCTCTCTCTCTCTCTCTCGACAGCAGGAGAGAAAAAAAAAACAAAAAAACCTAAGGTGGGTGGAGCCTGCCAGTGTTATATAGGCACATGTGCACACAGGCATGTCAACATGAGTTGTCTAATCATTGCAAATGTTTCCCACGAGGTTCTGACACCAACAGCTAACAGTGCAATGTATTAAGGCTCTATGGAAATACCCTAGAAGAAGAGCTCCAAAGATCTGGGTCCTACATCCCCTTGAGCAGACAGAAATGAAAATTACATTCCGTATTTCTTGATCTTCCAGAAGATCTACACCATTCATTACTTCATGGGCCTGTGCCAGAGGTGCTAGGGACATGCGGAAGCATATAGTTTTAAAATTCTTGAGCTAGAGGACCAACGTTGGGGATACCACCACCCATGAGGCGGATGCATGATGTGGCGCTCGTGTGCTGGCCAGTAACCGACACCAGCCCTCTGCTCTTCTCAGTTCTGGTCACCAGGAGAGGAAACAAAGTAGAAGAAAAAAAAAAAAAAAGGATGGGGCAAAGTTGCCCAAGGGACAGAAAAAATGATATAGGATACAAAAGGAACAAAGCAAAAAAAAATACAAAATAAGAGAGATAGAAGCGGTTAGGAGGGAGATCCTAGGTGGCAAGTTACATAATTACCAAGTCAAACTGGACAGGAGAAACTGCCCAGGCAGAGTGCAGTTGGGATCCACGAACTCCCAGCAGGAAAGAGGAACTTTCAATAGAGTTGGCTTTGTTGGTAACTCCAGGACAATTTA
Organism: Neoceratodus forsteri; assembly: GCA_016271365.2. Classification (NCBI taxonomy): domain Eukaryota; kingdom Metazoa; phylum Chordata; order Ceratodontiformes; family Ceratodontidae; genus Neoceratodus; species Neoceratodus forsteri. The sequence continues at coordinate 306,463,241 of CM028137.1, forward strand.
CTGATGTTTTCCTGCAGATTACATGAACCGCAGAGGGGTCAAAGACTCAGAGCTCCAATATAACCAATGCAAAAATATGGGATGAAATTACCTGAGGGAGTCCCTCTTTTCTAAAAGCACAGCAATCTCAGTAGAGCTAGTGGCCCAGGAAGTGTGTTACCAACCAAGTTTCTCCAACTGAAGAGGAATCACCTAGGAGTTTGAAGGGAATGGAAAAATCCCAAGGTGGGAAAAAGAAGCTGGGAGGAGACGATCCCCATTAGAAGGGAACAGTCCAACTGAGAGAATCGAAAGATATTCTATGATTTTCTTAACACTTGTTCCCCCCTCTTTTTTCTGTTTTTAATAAACTCCCTAGAGAGAAGGAAGTAAGAAAGCTCTACCAAGTGAAGCAGCCGGGCTGAGACTCCAGCATATTTCTCCTGGTCATCTCCTATACCTGGCCACCTATTTCCCACTTTTTTTTTTTTTTTTAAACAGAAGGAGGAGGAAAAGGGTTTCTTCAACAGCAAACAAGCTACAGACTCCTAGTTCAGGGTGGTGGGGAAAGCAACCCCCCCCCCCCAAAAAAAAACATTTTTTTAGCAACACAAAGAGGTGACAAGGGACATATAAGAAATATAATTTCTATAGAAGGCTTTTTTTTTTTTTTTTTTTAGAGCTAAAGATAGGCCGAGGGTGCTATAGATAGCCCTCAGGCAGGTTCCAACTCCCCACTTTTTTTTTTTTTTTTTAAACTAGTGCGCCTAACAGAGGAGGTAGAAGGAAGACTGAGAGAAGGAAAGACAGGAAAGCTGCACAGGTGCCTAGCCACTAAGTAGGATGGTGGACAAGTTGCAGTAATGAATGGTGAAGATATTCTGGAAGATCAAGAATTACGGTGAGTACGTAATTTTCATATCTTCCAAGAATCAATCTTCACCATTCATAACTTCAGAGTGCCAAGCTTACCACCAAGCATGGTGCTGGCATACCCTGAGGAAATGGTTGTTCCCTCAGCCACCTGTGGGGAAAAAAACAGAAGAAGTTGGTGTCCCTTACTGGTCTCATGAGGCCCAAGAGTGGACAGGGGCAGGCAGAGAATCCTGTGGCCTGGGAGCAGGAAGGCGCCCTGTAAGCTTGTGCCTGGCCCTGCGGGAGAAGTAGTGGGCTCCCTGGAACTGAGAGACAATCTCCCTATGCAGGGCCAAGGGTGACCATGTGGAGAGATGAAGTCACGCCGTCTGCAGATTGCAGACTGCAGTTCCCACCAACCTGGAGGCTACCTCACTGACGTTGCAGGATACCCTTGCTTAGTGTCTCGTCAACTCCAGGCCCTGAGCAGAAAGGCATATGACTTATCTGGTTTGCTCACTGTCTGACACAGATGCCAGGAGCTGTCCTAGTGTCACCCACAGGTGCCTGCCATAGGAAGCCTGGTATGTCGAGAAGCACAACATGGTGCCTGCTACTGAGAAAACACTTTAACCCCAGATGTCAAACTGCGCAGAGTCAGACTCCAGGGCATGGTCACGCACTGGGCGCCTATGCCCAGAGGGGGTGTCCAGGAGCTGGACCCTAGAACTGAGGTGGGGAATAGCTTCTGGAGACCCCACGGGTGCATAATACCTGCACTGGGTGTCCCTCAGGGCTGCAGAGGGGACAGAAGGACGCGAACCAGGCATCTCTAGAAACCTCCACAAAAGGAATAGGCCACAAAGCTATGATTGAATAGTCATGACTGTATTCCCCAAGGAAGGACAGAGTCAGACAAGCAGGACTGCAGCCTGAAAAATGGTCTAGTCACAGCTCCATAATTTCCACACGGAACTGCTGGTAACAAGGGTACTCGGCATCTGAAGAGAGATTAAGGGAAGACTCCCTTTCCTCAGAGTTGGAGACGAGGATGACTAGTAGCTGGATTCAGGGGGTGGTGGTGCCAGGGTCTCATACTGGAAAACAGCTTGATCTAATGCCATAAGGTAAGTGGTAAAGGTACTCGCCGATGCCCTGTAATGGTCCCAGGACAAGGACCATGAAGGACCTGAAATGCTCAGGAGGACAGGTGGGGAAGGCAGAGGAGGGTCATGGTGGACTAGGTCAGGTCCTCTGCCCGGGCTATGAGAACATACAGGGGACCTCGCCCGAGGGAAGGGCCTGACCAACTCATTCAAATGGGAACACCCAATCATGGAGGGCTGGTTGAGGTGGTGCCTTTTTGGGGGAGCACCAGGGGAGGAGACTGGAGCCATACAGGTCCCACAGGGCGGCCCCTATCCCCACCTATGACAGGCCCAGATGGTTCTGATGAGATCAGAAAATCTGAGTCAGCACTGTGACTCCTGCTAGAGCTACCACAAACTGTGAGTGTGGAGCGAGGCACCGATAAGGACCTACCAGCCCCCACCTCACCAGAATAATCTCTGCCCCTTGGACTAGGCCTAGCGCCAGATCCAGCACCGATAACCTGAGCTGAGGGAGTGCCAGCATCACAAGTGATAGCAGAAGCCCTTTCAGCACTGCGAAAAGCATCAGAGTCAGACTCAGCACCGGAGCCCTGCTTGGCACCATATCCAGCCCCGACCCCCCTACCGGCACCAGAATTGGCACCAAAGCCATCCTTGGAACAGCTCTCAGCACTGGGGGACAGAAGGGGACAGCGCTGTGACTAGGAAATAGCCAAAGATGACACAGAAGACGATGCAGACCTAGAACTAGGCCCAGAAAGGCTCCTTTCATCGTCAACACCTGGAAGCAAGTCAGGATCACCCTGGCCCCCATCCCCTGGGCCATCTGACAGATCAGGGGACAAGATCCAGAAGATCTCCACTAGGCCACTAACTCCAGAAGCCTTCCCTTTCCCAACACTGTAAAGCGCTATCAGGAGTGGACCCGGTTGCGCAGACAACAGTGCCCCACTCACCAGCACCAGTCATGGTGCCCGGAGTCGAATAGGCACTGGACCGCAACCCCAAGAAGCCCACTGGTGTAGGCCCAGAATATACCTCTGACCTTGTCACCTGGGGCGTCTGTGCCCATGAGGGGTCTCCAGACTGAGAGGGGTGCGCATCGACCCCTTGGACGGAGCCAGCTGTCTCACAGACCCCTTCCCCAAGGCTCTCCGTCTCGGTGAGATGAGGACCAGAAGAGGCCTGGTCTCCCTCAGCACATACAGTACTGGGGAGGGGCTCAGAGGAAGAGCCCAGGGACCTTATCATAGAATCCCTCATGCGACATCCGCCTCCAAGAGTGAGGGGCGAATGACCCCACTTCACTGCATGAATTTCAAGTGTGTGGAAATTCATGGAGAAACAGGCATTGCAATGGTCCTTGTCATGCTGTGCTCCAAAGGCAGATCCAGCAATGGTCAGTTCGGTCCCAGACAGACATATATCTCCCACTGGGGCACCAACGCATAGGGGAGAATCCATCTTTTTCGACTTCCGAGGCTGATGAGACTCAGACATGACTGACTTTGGAAAATAATAAAAAACAGCAAAATAAATAAATAAATAAAATAGAGCCCGGCACGGTAAAGGACAGAGAAGAGAAGAGGTGCTGGAAAAAAGGCGAAAAAAGAGGTTACGGCATCAAGCTGGCAGCAACGGACTGAGTTGCACAACAGAAAAAGATGGTAAACATTCTCAAAGAGTGCGATCTCAATGGCAGGAGGAACAGAACTGAGAGGAGCTGGAGACCTGCATCAGTTACTGGCCAGCCCACTAGCTCCACATCATGCATCTACCTCGTGGGTGGTGCGGTCTCCGTCGTCGATCCCCTAGTTCAAGAATTTTACAGCTATATATTCCTGCGGGGTCCTAGTGCCTCTGGCACAGACCCATGAAGTAATGAAAGGTGAAGATTGATTCTTGTGAGATCTACAAAATAATTATTTAATTGACACGGAATTTTAACAATGCTAAAAGGAACTGTTTTATAGTTTGTTTGATGCCATATTTAAGGGATACCTAAACCATCTATTTTACACATTTTGTTTTTTTCCAAAATGACTCCATAGTCTTGTAAAGGAGAGACTGTTGTTTACATTTATACTGAAACTGCATTTATTAAAGCAGGATAAAAGCAGTTTCATGGCATTTGAAAATTGTGAACACAGCCTCACCTGATTCAAAAATCCTGCTCTAAGAATCCTAAAATGGCTGCCTTGATGATGTCATTGAAGACAGAGATGCCCAGCTGTGCAAATGTATTCTAGCTGTGCTAACTGTATTCAAATGTGAACAACTTTAAAATGAAAAATTATACCATGATACTGTGAGCACAAAAGTTGTTCGGCACAAACATATCTACAAAATGATTGGTGTTTCATTTAAAGATGCTGTTTAGTTTTTTTTTAAATTAGTAAAAAAAGCAGCAGAAAATTCAATTATTTTTCACTTTTTCAACAAACAAATGCAAATAGCTTTAAACTGAAAAATGATAGCATGGTACTTTGAGCACAAAAGCACAAAGAAATCTATCAAATGAGTAACGTTTCATTTATAGATACCTTTGGGATTTTTTATAATCAGCAAAAAATAGGAAATTCATTTTTTTCACTTTTATTTAAGTATGGCATAAATGGAATAAGCTACTTCCCTACTGGAAATATTGTAAAAATGTTTTGTTCTCATGCCCTCCTCCAATTAATCAAACTGCAATTTGCTTTTCAAATAGCTCCCCCCTCCTGCCTTCCAAACGGGGGAGGGGGTGCAAGAAAAAATGACTCTCCTTAGTAATGTTGTTTCTTCTAATGGAATCTTGCTGTATTCTGACTATATGCAGTTAGCCTCAGCACTTGAACTGCCCCGGAGAGTAAAGAGGTAACTCTATGCAGAAGCACAGAACGTTGAGCTCAAGCTCGGTTTTCAAACCTCTGTCTCCAGCACCCTGAAGTGTAACCGCCAGATTATTACGAGCACTAACTATTCAAATTAACAGGTGAAAATTGTTTCAACTTTTGTAAGCCAAATGGCCACCACAAATTGTTTTTAGGGTCAAAAAGACTCAAGTCGAGAACCCCAAAAAGAAAGCTAAAGATAAAATCAAAGTAGGTAGTGAAATTAAAACATTAATAAACCCATACGATAGGGCAAGCCAAGTAGACCTCTGGGGTGCAGCACTGTGCCTGCCCACCCACATCCCAAAACTATTAGGTTCCAGGAGGGGAGGAAAGGAGGGGAAGTCAGAATACAGCAAGACTCCATTAGAAGAAACAACATTACTAAGGTGAGTAATTTTTTCTTCAAACAACAAGAAGTCTTGCTGTATTCTGACTATATGCAGACTACCAAGCAGTACCCCCCAGGAGGAGGGAGTCACAGAACCTATTTTGGGAACAAGATCTGCAGCACAGCTGTGCCAAACCTAGCATCACTTCTAGACTGAATGTCCAGAGAGTAATGTTTGGTAAATGTGTGAACAGTTTTCCAAGTGACTGCTTTACAGATCTCTGCTAAAGGTATATCTCTAGCTGCTGCGAGTGAAGCAGCTGTACCTCTGGTAGAATGAGCCCTCAGGCTTGAGGGAGGTTCCTTCCCAAGCTCTGAATAGCAGAATTGGATACAGGAGACAATCCACCTGGCAATAGTTCTCTTGGTGGCTGGTTGGCCCTTTCCCACCTCGCCATAGGTGAGAAATAACTGAGAACAGCCATTCCTATAGGCCTTAGTGTGCTCCACATAGTAACTAAGGTCCCTTTTCACATCAAGACTGTATAATCTTCTCTCCCCAGAGGAAGAATGGTAAAGTGAAAAACACAGGCAATGACAGATTGGTTCAGATGAAAATCTGACACTACTTTGGGAAGAAACTTTCTGTTAGTTCGAAGGACCACCTTATCCCTGTGAAAAGAAATGAAATCAGGTTCCGCTGATAAAGCCTGTAACTCACTGATTCTCCTGGCAGAGGTAATAGCTACCAGGAATACAATTTTCCATGCCAAGTATTTCAGCTCTGCCGAAGACAGAGGCTCAAAAGGAGGCTGCATAAGCTGTGCTATACAGATGTTCAAATCCCAAGGAGGAGTAGGGTCTCGAAAGGGAGGATTAACATGCATCAGACCTTTGAAAAACTTCTTGAAGACTGGATGAGAGGCTAGGCAAGAGCCCTTCCCAGCGGAAAGGAAGGCAGACGCAGCTGCCAAATGTACCTTGAGAGTAGCAGACCGGAGGCCTAAGCTATTAAGATGCACCAGATAGTCCAATACAGTAGCAATGTTAGCCAACTCTGGCTGAACAGGTTTCTGGGAACACCAAAACCCAAATCCTTTCCACTTGGAATTGTAAGTCTTTCTGGTAGCAGGTTTCCTGCTAACCTTTAGAATATCCAAGACTGACTGAGAAAGGTTTAGATTTGCATATTGTAACTCTTCAACAGCCAGGCCTTGAGCCTGAAGATTGGGATAGAGGATCCTCCTCCGAGAGGATGTCAGAAGATTGAACTGTCTGGGAAGACACAGAGGCACTGTCACTGACAATGACAGTAGTAGAGGATACCAAGGCTGTCTGGCCCAGTCTGGAGCCACTAGAATCACCCTGCAAGGCTGAGCTCTGATTTTGATCAGGACCCTGAATATCAAAGGGAAAGGAGGAAATGCATACAGGAACCTGCTTGTCCAATCCAATAGTAGAGCCTCCTAGTGTACAGAGCCTAGGAGAGGAGGCCTGCAACAAAAGAAAGGGAGTAGGTGATTGGCCGGGGCTGCAAAGAGATCTATCTCTGGAGTTCCCCACCTCTTGAAGATAAGCTAGAGGACCAGGGGATTCACAGTCCATTTGTGATGACCCTGAGAAATTCTGCTGAGAGCATCTGCTAAAATGTTGTCCTTCCCTGGGAGGTGCACAGCCACCAGGGAAGCCTGAAGGGAATAAGCCAGAGATCATAATTTCATGGCCTCTGTGCACAAGGCCAAGGACCGAGTGCCTCCCTTCTTGTTGATGTATCACATGGTTGTTGTGGTATTGTCTGTCCTGATTTGTACTACTTTCCCCTGAACCACAGCTGAGAATGTCTACAAAGCTAGAAAGACAGCCCTCAACTCTAGAAGATTTATGTGAAGGAGAGACTCCTGGTGAGACCAGATTCCCTGAGCTGTAAGCTGATCAAGGTGGGCCCCCAAGCCTAGGAGAGAGGAGTCTGTGGTAAGAATCACTGAAGGAGCCTGACTGATGAATGGAACACCTTGCCAAAGGTTGTCCTCCTCCAGCCACCACCGAAGTGCCTGAACTAGAGTTTGAGACACTGGAACCAATTTGGAGAGAGGGTCCTATTTCTGAGACCAGTAAGATCTGAGATGAAACTGAATATCTCTCATCTGAAACCTTGCTCCCTGGACCACAGCTGTGGAGGCTGCCATGTGGCCCAGTAACTGAAGAAAACATCTGGCTGGACAAGAAACTAGAGGATGAAAAGGGGAAGCCAGAGTGACTAGAGACTGGACTCTTGAAAGAGGAACGAATGCTCTTGCCTGGGTAGCGTCTATGTCCACCCCTATGAAAGTGAGCAGCTGAGTAGGTTCCAGAACCGACTTTTCTAGGCTAAGATTGAAACCTAAGGACTCCAGAAGCCTTTGGGTGACCTCTAAGGATGACTTGACTTGGTCTGAGGACTGACCTACTAGGAGCCAGTCGTCCAGATTTGGGAACAGAAGGATACCTTGTCTCCTGAGGAATGCCACCACTACTGCCAGGCACTTGGTGAACACCCTCGGAGCAGATGTTAGGCTGAAAGGCATGGCTCTGAACTGATAATGGCTGAGGGCAGCTCGAACCTGAGGTACTTTCTGTGGGAATGTCTGATGGGTATGTGGAAATAGGCATCCTTGAGATCCAGGGAGGCTAGCCAGTCTACAGGTCTCAGAGAGGGAAGAATTATTCCCAGAGTCACCATTTTGAACTCTGGTTTTATTGTTTGTTGAGGTACCTTAAATCTAGGATGGGTCACCACTCCCCTATCTTTTTTGGGGTAAGGAAGTATCTGGAGTAAAGTCCTTTTCTCCTGTGACAAAGAGGTATGTGCCAGAATGAGGATTTAAAAGAGGCAATCCCCTTATGTGTTCTATTTCACTCTGTCCTTTCTCCTCTTTTTTCTGATTATCCTTTCTTTTCTTTATCAGGGTGGCCAACCTGATAGCTATTTTCTTTTCTTTTCCCTATTTGTTAAAATGCATGTGTTCCCATTTAAAAGCAGCTCCTGAAAAATAACTGGTGCCTTAAAGAAAGAGCAGTGGTTCACTACTGCTGCAAGCAGTATGTTGAATTTGGTCCCAGCTGATGTTTGTTTTGAAATGATTGTTTAACCACCAGGAGTGGTTTCTTATAAAGAGGACATAGCTCTGAAGTGGAAAAATTGATGCAGCGTTCCAAAGAACGTACAAAATTTGCCCCTGTTGTTTCATGTTCCTGTGTCTTGCAGCAAGTGTGTAGACTGAGCTAACTCAGTCGGGGAAACACAGAAAAACACTCCCTTAGAAAAAAATTAATGGAGTTTAAGCATATAAAACTCCTATGATGCCCATATAAAGAAATGCTGCAGGTATCGGGTACAGCAAAGAAATTAGCTTTGCTGTCAAACAAAACAGGGCTGAAAATGAAATGGGAGCCGACGGCTGAAAGTTTTCAGCCAACAGCTGTTTGGCAAAGCTAAGTATGGTACAGAAAAAGTTGTTTCTCAAATAAAAAAAAAATATTTGTATAAATTACAAGCAGTTATTCTTTCTAGCTATAAAGAAATGTATGCCCTGGAAATTGTCTTCTGTTTTGTATGTTTTCTTTAAAAAAGGTTTATTTCTCTTAAAAAAGCAGCAGGTTCCTAGTGCTTGCAAGAGTAAACTGATAAGGAGTGCGCCCTTTTCTGCTTACATTTTTCAAGCCTAGTGATACCTACTGAATATTTTTCTTTTGGTTTAAAATATTACAATGAGCCAGAAATAAAAGAAAAAAGGGTCATTACCTGATGATGTTTCCAGAGATCCTGCTATAGGGCTGGCAGCCCCTGAACTGACTGTATTTATGGGAGAAGCAGTCAGTGACATCACAGCAGGGGAGGAGTCAGCTCCCAAGTGTAATGTCATGCCTCTGTAATTAAGGTTTTATTTAGCCTTTTTCTTCAGAATAGAGACTCCTTAAGAGCCTGTATGGTGGACATAGAGAATAGCATTAAGCTAGGCAGGCTAGGACATTGTTTTATGAAATGTAGAGGTTTAAAATAAAGTGACCCTGCTAACTGATGTCGACACCTGACTTCTGATGTCACGTCAGGCTGCCATAAAAGGATGTTCACCAGAAGGCTAGAGAGATAGATAGGAGAGAGATATGGAAGATGGTCAGTTGCTTTCTGATCAGAGACTGAGCAAGAGCTAAGAAGAGCGGAGTGTGGAGGTTTACACACAGTCAAGAAGGAAGATCTCAGGAATTCTTTTGATTTTGATGCTTAATGGAAGAAGAATGATGTCCTGATGATTTACATTGGTGTGAAGAATTAACACCCTCTTATTTTCCTTTTTGTAAATATCCTTTAATTTTTTTATTTTGCTTTTTGGACAATAAATTAAAAAATGCAGAATATGTGTTTTTTATGCACTATATTACAGTTGTCTGTCTAAATCGGTTATAAAGAATCCTCGCTACCACAAGGTACCTTCACTACTGCTCGCATGAGCAGAAGAGAGGAGATTTCTGCCACTAAGGCCTTTGCCTCCAAAGGGGATAGGGGCTGAAAGATCTTGCTCTCATTTCTGGGAACCTTTTGAAACTGAGAAGTCATCCCAGGCTCACTACTTCCAGGACCCATTTGTCTGAAGTAATGGACTCCCAGGCCTGGGAGTAGGAAGCCAGCCTCCTGCCCCCTACAGGAATTAGAGGGCGACCCTGACTGACACCTCAGGGTGTCTGTTTGGCAGGGGGCTTAGACTGAGTGGATGCTGGGGTCCTGGTCATCCCTCGTCTGCCTCTTCCCCTGAAGAACCCCCTCTGCTGGAATGAAGAGGAAGCCTGGGTTTGGTAAAAAGACCTGTGAAAAGGCCTGTCGCTGCTAGCCCTAAACTGTTGCTTCTGAGGAGTGGCCTGCTTCTCTTTTGCTGCAGCACTCCTGTAGGTGGTCCTGTACTCATCCATCTTCTTCATGTAAACCTCTATCTGTTCACCAAACAGAGTGTTACCACAACAGGAAAATCCATGGCCTTAGTCTGGGTATCCTGTGACAAACTGGTACATCTGAGCCAAGCTAATCTCCTCATGGAGACAGATGTAGCCATGACCCTGGAATATACATCATTCGAGTCAACAGCAGTATGAAACTGGACCTTGGGTGCCTCAATACCATCTGCAGCCACCTTCTCCAGCTCCTTGGCTAGCTGGGGAGGGGCACTCTTAGCCAGTTCCAGAACCATATCCCACCTCGATTTCTGGTACCTGGCTGTATATGCCATATAATTAACCTGTATGAGTCCCAAAGAGGATGCCAAGTACTGCTTCTTGGCCATGGCATCCCCTTTCCTAGAATCCTTATCTGGGGGGGGGGGAGCCAGGGGAATATTAGCCTTGTCACAGGCTGCAGCATGCACTACCCCAACATGGCTGCAATGAGTAGCAAGACATTCTGTTCCAGGACCTGACAACGTACATCTCCTGTCCATCTTTTTAGCCACAGGAAGTACAGAAGTTGGAAACTGCAAAATTTTTTGTGTCTGTTTCCCCAGGGATTTATGCAGAGGTACAGACACTCTCTTCGACTCTGGGACATCCATCATTTCCATGAAGTCAGGTTCCTCCTGATCCTGTTCAGCTTCCTCAACTGGGAGCTGAAGAGTATCAGCCACTTTCTTGTAAAACAAGAAATGGGAGGGGGACTCAGAAAGTCTGGGAGGAGACGCACTGGAAGGCTTGTCTGGGAGATGTCAGGCTCTACTGGCTCATCTAGGCCTTCATCTTCCTCTTCATCATAGTCTTCTTCTCCATCCCTATCACCCTTATAGAAAGCCTCTGGATCAAAGTCAGAAGCGACAATGTCCGACCGAACCGAACCTCTGTGAACTGTTGCCGGTTCGGTCAGAACCGGGCAAAGCGACTGTACTACACTGATCACTTTTGCAATCTCCTCAGCGGTCGGACCATGAGAAGTCGGATCCGAACCAGCTGATTTATGTTTTCTTTTACTAGGAACAGATTCCGCAGAATCGGCTCTCCTTTTGCCCAAGGAGGTATCGCCCAGGTCAGTGGGCACCTCCTCAGGTTCGGTTGCAACCAAACCGGGCTGGCCTTCTGGGTCAGCGGACTTCTCGGCCTCCCTCTCCCTCAGCCTACTCAAACGTTTTTCCAGAGTAGCTTTGGGAAAGTTTTTACAAATCTGGCAGTCTTCTTTGAGGTGGTCAAACCCTAGATGGTAAACACAGATGAGGTGAGGGTCGGCCTTAGCAAAGGCCTCCTTACACTCGGTACAGTCCTGAAACCCAGTGGGACCGTTTTTCCTTTTGGGTTTGTCAGATATGCCGAAATACTGAAAAAGTTACCCTTACCAGCTTTTACGTCAGGTAACTAAAAACTGATCGGTTCCAACCGTGTCACGGGTCGGTTAAAAAAATCCAGAAAATCTGATTTTTTTAGGAGCCAATGAGTACCGGAAACCACAGCAATATTTCTGAACAAAACTCAAACAGAATGGGATTCGGTTCCAAACTGGACCGACCGGAGAAGAACTGAAGGCAAACACAATTTCCACAATAATACCAGAATCACAACAAACTACCTACTGCTACCACTTACTTTTACTGAGACAGAGGTAAGAAGACTGAAAATAAGAAGTGGTTAGATAAAACCGACTGATTTAAACTATACCGAACCAAAGTCAGAAGCGACAATGTCCGACCGAACCGAACCTCTGTGAACTGTTGCCGGTTCGGTAGAACCGGGCAAAGCGACTGTACTATACTGAATGAGGCAGTATAGCGCAGTGGTCTAAGGCTCTGAGCTGCAAATCTGGTGACATCCGGCAGACCAGACCTGGGTTTGAATCCCACAGCTTCCGCTTGCATACTGTGTGACCCTGAGCAAGTCACTTAACCTCCTTGTGCTCCCAGGTTGCTCCTGTAAAAAAGCTTTCAGCTTAGTGTGCTATACCTGGTTAAACAACTAAAAAAAAAAAAAAGCGCAGGAGGGATCTCCGGAGTGACTTCACAGTTAGGCGGACTAAAAAATCTGACGGTCACACTTCAGAGTGCTAGGGACAGAGGTTTGAAAACCGAGCTCGACCTCAACGTTCTATGCTTCTGTACAGAGTTAACTCTTTACTCTCCGGGGCAGTTCAAGTGCTGGGGCTAACTGCATATAGTCAGAATACAGCAAGACTTCATGTTGTTTGAAAACTGTTGTACGCTTAATGTTTCTATTTCCCTTCCTCTGTCAGCCTCACAGTGACAAGTTGAGCCACTAATTCTCGTATTCCCACGTTACATTATCACGCACAGTGATCTAGGGCACGCTGCATTTCTCATGCAGCCACGCACCGACACTTCCTTGTCTTCCTTGCATTTAGTCAGTGCACACGAAAACTGCCTTTGCCATACTACCCAGAGCTACATCTCGTTCTGATGCTGTTTCCCATTTTTTGGTTTCATTTTGTGTCATTCAGCTGTGTGCCATTTAAATTGGAATGTTACCTATTTTTCCAGTTAAAGAAGCCAGGGACCTGGTCCTCCTCAAAGCAGCCACCATCTTACTCTCCCACATCCTTAGCGTGCACTTCAATGGCAGCATAGCTGCCTTTGGCACCTAAATGAAGACATCCACATTTCTCAGGTGGCTGATGGCACTCGGCTGCACCTTGCGCCTCAGAACCCACTTGGGGCCTATGGTAATTTAGCATTACCACATACCCTGTTGTGTTATTGCTTACTTACAATTTATAATGTGATCCTATGGGAATTTTATATTCTACTTTCCAGGTGGTTAAAGACACTTGGCTGTGCCTTCTGCTTCACAATCCACCTGGGGTATGCAGCAATTTAACCTTGCTGCACAACCTGAGGTGTGGTACTGATCTCTTAAAATTTATAATGTAATCTTATTCAGATTATATACCACACTTCCCAGGTGGATGAAGACACCCAGCTTTGACTCATGCCTTATAACCCACCTGAGTCATGCAGCAATTTAGGTTTGCCGCACAACCTGTCATGTGTTATTCCTTGCTTACAATTTACAACGTGATCCTATGGTAATCATATACCACACTTCCCAGGAGGTTGAAGGCATTTGGCTGTGCATCATGCCTTACAACCCACTTTGGGGGTGCAGTAATTTAGCACCACCACATACCCTGCCACGTGTTATTACTTACATGTAGTACGTCCGAAAAGGTAAAAAAAACTGAATTTACAGCCATGTTTTACTGAGTAAAAAAAATTTAAAGGTATTTATAAATGAAACAGCACTCATTTGGTAGATATTTTTGTGCTGAACAACTTTTGTGCTCAAAGTACCATGCTATCATTTTTCAGTTTAAAGCTATTTACATTTGTTTGTTGCAAAAAGTGAAAAATAATTGAACTTTCTGCTGTTATTTTGCTAATTATAAAAAAAAACTTAAAGGCACATATAAATGAAACACTACCCATCTTGTAGATATTTTTGGGCTGAACAAAAGTCGTGCTCACAGTACCATGCTACAAATTTTTTGCTTTAATGTTATTTGCATTTGTTTGTTGAAAAAGTGAAAAATAACTGAATTTTCTGCAGCTTTTTTCCTAATAAAAAAAAAAAACAAAACAAAAAAACAAAACAGTATCTATAAATGAAACAATCATTTTGTAGATATTGTTGTGCTGAACAACTTTTGAGCTCACAGTATCATGCTATCATTTTTCATTTTAAAGTTATTTGCATTTGAATAAGATTAGCACAGCTAGAATACATTTGCACAGCTGGGTATCTCTCTCTTCAATGACATCATCAAGGCAGTCATTTTAGGATTCTTAAGAGCAGGATTTTTGAATTAGGAGAAGCTGTGTTCACAATTTTCAAATGCCATAAAACTGCCTTGCTTTAATAACTGCAGTTTCAATATAAATGTAAACAACAGTCTCTCCTTTGCAATGTTATGGAGGTAATTTTTTAAAAACAAAATGTGTAAAGAAGATGGTTTAGGTAGCCTTAAAAATGGTATGCTGGACCACGTTTTTCCCTTTCACAAACTGCTGTTAGTTCTGACTTGTGCAGCACTCTTGTAAAATCCAAATTTAAAGAACATGTATCTGTTAAAATAAAATGTTTGGCCCGGTGGCGCAGAGGGTTGAGGCGCTGGCGCCTTACCTCACACCACACCGGTGACCCGGGATTGGGAACGGACTTGGGTCATTGGGGGTCGGCAGAGGAACAAGAGGATTGAGTGTTCGCAGGACTGCTCTCCTCTACTCTCCTGGGGTGGATTCCAGGGTCGCTTCGCTCAGCAGCAGCCCCCGGTGGACACTGGGGGCACTGAACAAAGCGTTGTAATGTGGGACGTACCAGAACACGGAAAAACCACTCCGGATTGGCCGGATGATGGCATCTGGTCTACCAGCACACCTGGAAGACTTCCTGCGGGCCTGTCATCTCAGCAGCACCTGAGGCCGAGGAAAAATATAGCGCACTGGGCTGCCCCACCAGTGCCTTCCCCCTCGGAGAGGGACCCACTCGGTAAAGGGTAACGCCGAACTTCCTCAAGGTAGGCTGCAATGTGAGGCGAAGGGGTTCGGGTTGGGGGTTTAGAAGGGGTGCTGGTGACCTCGGATGCCCGAAGGAGAGGCGTATTTGGGGCATGGAGGGAAGAAAAATAGATCACTCAAAAAAAATAAAATAAAATAAAATAAAATGTTTAAAACCATAATGCTTATAGTTCTTGCACTGGCTTTACCCCACTATCAGTCTTTTAAATATTTCACATTAACAAATGCTCATTCCACTGTCAATAAAAAAAAAAAAATCATTAGAATCATTTTCCCCCCATGGGTCTCTAGTCTAAGCAGTACCCTCTGAGCTACTGAAAGAGGAGAAAAGTAATACAGAAAGCTGGATTTTTGGAGCAGAATTGGGCGGTTTCACAGTGAGTGGGGATGCAAAAAGGTCTAGGTCTGGAGTTACTCACTGAAATGCAACTGTACGACGTCTGGTGCTAATGACCACTCGTGAGGATCTGCTTCTGTTCGACTGAGTTGGTTCACCAGATCGTTCTGCTCTCCTGGCAGGTATACTGCCAGAATCAGAGCATTCTGCTCCAGGCACCACTTCCATACCCTCATTGCTTCCCTGCAAAGCTGGTAGGAGTGTGCCCCGCCTTGTCTGCTGATGTTGTATATTACTGATTTCTCTGTCTGCAGAAGGATCACCTTGTGACTGACCAAGTCTACCAAAGTTCGGAGTACGTAAAGGATAGGGCCCCCTAAAATGGTGTATTTCTTTTACCTCCCAAAAAAGGACAGGGACAGAAGGGAACGGGGGGGGGGGCACGAAATTTCTGATGGGGTGGCAACAGGATAACAGGTGAGAAATACATGTTACTCACCTGTAACAGGAGTTCTAGGAGTGGTATATGTTGTTCATCCACACTTACTGGCAGGTTCCTTGCCACTTTAAATCTTGCCGGAAGGTCTTCGTTGGCTCCTCCCACCCACACGGGTGGTAAACTCCTCGGCCCGCCCATGACGCCAGATTCAGGCCCGCTGGAAGCCCTGCCAAAGGCCGAACCCGGGAGGTCGGGTGGGTTGTGAGGATGAACAACATATACCACTCCTAGAACTCCTGTTACAGGTGAGTAACCTGCATTTCTAGGGACGTGGATATGTTGTTCAATCCACACTTACTGGCAGACTCCCAGCACTTCGGAAGGAGGGAGACAAGGCGTGCACCCCCTACTTGGGAAATAAGGACCGGAGAACAGAGGTCCCAAAACCAGCATCCCGGCGTGACTCAAGGTCGATGTGGTAGTGGGTAATGAAGGTGTGTGCTGACTTCCAGGTAGCAGCCCTGCACATTTCCTGGATAGGGACGTCCCTGGAAGCAGCCACCGAAGCAGCGGTATGGCGGGTAGAATGAGCTCTTATCCCTTTGGGAGGCTCCATGCCTGCCAACCTATAGCAGAGATCTATGCAGGAGATGACCCACCTGCCTATCATCCGCTTGGCTGCAGGTCTGCCAGGTGTGGCTTCAGCGTAGGTGACAAACAGCTGGCGAACCTCTCCCCGAACTTCAGCCGACCGCTCCTTATAGTAAGAGAGCGCTCTTCTAGGGTCCAGCCTATATTCGGCCTCCGAGGTGTGACTGGGGTAGAACACCGGCAGAGTCAACACCTGGTTAAGGTGAAACTCCGACACCACCTTCGGAAGGAATTTCGGGTGGGGGCGCAGTACAACCCTGTCCCTGTGGAAGACCAGATAAGGAGATTCTATGGAAAGCGCCTGGAGCTCTCCCATCCTTCTGGCTGATGTGATAGGTAACAAAGAAGGCAGTCTTCCACGACAGGTGAGAGATGTCACACCTGTGCATCAGTTTGCATGGCTTGCCCATGAGCTTAGCCAATACCAGCAGTAGATCCCACAGAGGTGGAGGTTCTCGCACCGGAGGGGATATGTGATCAAGGCCTTTGGAAAAGCACCCGACCACCTTCTCCTGCGCCGACTGCTTTCCGGCCCACGCCCGGTAGGCAGAGATGGCTGCCAGGTGCACCTTAAGGGTCGTCGACCGAAGCCCTAGCTGAGAAAGGGACCACAGGTAGTCCAGAATGCTAGCCAAAGAACAGGAGGAAGGGTCCAACCCCTTATCCTGACACCAAATGGAGAATCTTTTCCATTTGAAGGCATAGCATTTTCTGGTCGACTCCTTTACGGGATGCCTCAATAACCTCGTCGGAAAGACCCAAGGCCTGGAACTCTAGCCGCTCAAGAACCAGGCCGTCAAGTGCAGGGATTGAAGGTCTGGGTGGAGTACCTTCCCCTTGTTGACTGAGTTCAGGTCCGGGTGGGCTGAAAGCCGCCTCGGGAGCCTGGAGCTGAGGCTGAGGAGATCTGGATACCAGAACTGACGGGGCCAGTCTGGGACTACCAGAATCACCTGCGCCTTGTCCCTCTTCGCCCTTGAGAAGCACCTTGTGGACCAAGGGAAATGGAGGGAAGGCGTAGAAGAGGCCCATGGTCCACGGCCTCGAGAAGGCATCCCCCTGCAGCGAGCCCTGCTGAGGGGGGGGGGGGCATGGAATAGCCTCAGCTTCCGCATTCTCCCTGGAGGCAAACAGGTCCTCCTAAGGAGTGCCCCAGTGTGAGAACAGATCTTATACTACCTCCGGCAGGAGAGACCACACATGAGATGCAGCACCTATCCGGCTTAGGGCATCGGCCAGAGTGTTGGAGGCTCCTGCCACATGGATGGCTAGGCGATCCGCCTCCAGTCTGCTCATAAGAGACCAAGTGCGGAGAGCCTCCTTGCACAGATGCAAGGAATGTGTCCCGCCCTGGCGGTTTAGGTAGTATGTGGTCGAGGTGTTGTCCGTCTGGACCTGGACCACTTGACCCCATCCAAAAGGAGTGAAGGCGGTGAGGGTTAGTCAGACCACTCAAAGCTCCAGCAGGTTAATGTGGCATCGAGACTCCTGAGGGGACTAGAGGCCATGAGTTCTGAGCTCCCCTAGATGGGCACCCCAACCCATTAGAGAGGCGTTGGTCGTCAGAGTGACCGTTGGCTCGGGGCGGACAAACGGGGTACCCTCCTGCAGATGAGCTGGAATGAGCCACCACTGGAGGCCGTTCCAAATCTCCTGGGTCACTGTCACTGGCTGGTCCAGAGGACCGGAGCACTGTGACCATTGGAGGGCCAGCCCCCACTGAAGGGGACGCATGTGCCAGCGGGCCCAACGGACCACGCTGGTGCAGGCCGCCATGAGGCCCAGGAAGTCCCGGGCAGGGTGCAATTGCCCAACCAGAAATGATTGGACAAAGGAGGAAAGGACCTTGGCCCTGTCTGCCGGGAGCCATGCTCTGGCTCGAAGAGAGTCGAGCTCTGACCCGATTAACTGAATTACCTGCGTTGGCACGAGTTCCGATTTGGCCTCGTTGATGAGGCCAATCTGAGAGCAGACCTGGAAGGTCAGATCCCTGGACCGCTCCACCTTGAGCCTGGAGGGGGCTGCAATCAGCCAGTCGTCCAGGTAAGGGTCGCAGGAATGCTGTCACCACTGCCATGCATTTGGTGAACACCCTGGGAGCTGGAGAGAGGCCGAAGGGCATGGCCCGGAACTCGTAAAGGGATCCCTCTGCTCTGAAGCGGAGGAATCGCTGGTGAGAAGGACGGATTAGGACATGAAAGAACACGTCCTGGAGGTCCAAAGAACAGAACCACATGCCTCGTTCCAAGGATGGAATGATCTGAGCCAGAGTGACCATCCTGAAGGCAATGGGACCTTAGGAAGTTGTTCAGGTCGTAGGTCTAGAATGGGCGCCAGCCCCTGTCCGCTTTGGGACCAGGAAGCACCTGGACACAAACCCTGGGTCTGGTGGAGGATCCGCCACCTCCCTGATCACCTCCTTCTGGAGGAGCAAGGCAATGTCGGCTCGATGAGCCGACAGAGAGGCTGCGGAACCCGTAGCCCCCCCGTGGGGCAACGGCTCGATAGGGTGGGGACTGCTCGAATTCCAGAGGCAGACCCTTTCCTACCACTTCCAGCACCCAGCAGTCTGTGATGATATTGGACCAGGCGGAAAGGAAGTGGCAGAGCCGTCCCCCCCACAGGGGGAACCCGAGGAGGAGTGACGAGGTTAGGGGCGACACCCCTCAACCCGTCACTGGGCAGGCTTGGAGGAAGGACTGGCCGAGGAGCTGCTTGGACCTTTTCCTTCCGGCTTCCTGCTGGAGGAAGCAGCAGGCTTGGCTCTGGGGTGCCAAGTGCGAGTCTGCTGACCTTGATGCTGGTGTTGCTGGGCCAGACGTGCCGCATGGGCTGAAAGACGAAAGGGCTTACGCTGCTGCTGGTGGCCTTTGTCCTTCTGGGTAAACGTGACCGATTCCAAAGTGGCGCTGGACTTCTTGATCCGTTGCAGATGACCCTCCACCCCGGGACCGAACAAGTTGGTACCCAAGAAGGGAACATCTGCCAGCTTGTGCTGGGTATCCACCGTAAAGGTGGATATCCGCAGCCATGCTCTGCGGCGCATGGCCACTGCGGCCGCCACTGACCAGGCACACGAGTCAGCAATGTCCAAGGAAGTTTGGAGCTGCTGTTTGGCCACCGCCATTCCCTGATCCTGCAGCTGCTTGACCGTCGTTTGAAGGTAAGCCGGGAGATGAGGAATCACCTCATCCACGGAGCCCAAAAGGGCATGTGAAAAGTGTGCCATCAGGATGGCCGAGCTGGCCTGACGAAGGCCTAGGGAGGAAGCAGCATAGACTTTCCGCCCGGAGTAGTCCAGTTTCTTAGACTCCTTATCGGGTGTCTTGTCCACATCCCGAGCGTTCCCGGAACATCGGAAAACACTGTCAGTCACTAACCCCTCCGCGAAGGGGTGCTCCGAGAAACCGGAGAGTGAACCGGTGGGAACAGCATACTTCCGAGCCATCCTGGCCGAAGGTGCTGGACAAGAAGCTGGCCACTGCCACAGCTCCAGGGCCGGGCTCAATGGCTTCGCCACCGGAAGGCCTCCGGGGAATTCCCTCGGTACAGTATCTCCGTGAGGGGATACTTGGCCTGCTTTGAAACGGGTTCGAGCTTCATCCCAGTGGACTCTGAGATGAGCCGAAGCATTCTAAGGAACAAGGATGGGCTCTCGTCCACCGACTGACCCCCAGTGGACTCCAGGTCAAGCGGCCTGGAGAACAAGGAGTCGTCGTTGTCCGACTCTGAGGATTCTGCGAACAGCTGCTAAGCGCCTGAGCCACCCTCCACTTGCCGAGGTCAGGAGTGAGGGTGCCTGACAACCGGTTGGGCAAGCCCTGACCCGACCGAAAATCCTTGGTCGGGGCCCCAGATTTAGGTTGTGGAGGCGGGGGTTCCACCACAATGGGTGGTGCAGCCGGTTTCGGCCGAACAACCGGTGCTGGCTTCGGCTCCTCGACCAGTATGAGGGGTTGTTTCGGCCGCGCCGGTGACAGTCACTTAATGGCCAGGGAAGGCGACGAAGTCAGCTTATTCCCGGACAAAAGGAGATGCTGCCACATTAGATCCTCGTAGCGCCTATGCAATTTGCGCCGGAGCCTATCCACCAAAGAGGACAACGACGAGGATGAGCGGCGCCGCCGCTTTCCATGGTGCCGTGACCGAGATCGCCGATGTCAGTGGGATCGGCTGGACCTGAAAGAGGTCCGAGACAGAGACCTTCGGGGATTCCAAGGGTGGGTCTGAGAGGGGGCGGGGGAAACCCGCTCCTCCCTCGGTTCAGGTACCTTAACCGGGGACTCCAGCACAAGAAAGTCCTCGATTTCCACTGGGGGAACCGGTGAAGAAGGGTTGTCGGCTTCTCCAGTCGACAGACCGTCTGACGGGTGTCTCGGCCGGCTGACCGGACAAGGACACTATGAAGCCAGAGGCCTTAGCCGCAACCTTGACCGAAGTAGAGTGTCGACTATCCGGGGAAGATGACCTCTCCTGCTCCCACGAACGTCAACGGTGGGACTTACCTTTGGAGTCCTTCTTTTTGGACCGACGGGAATGTCCTTGGACCGAGGGGAATGTCCCGAAGGCCCTTCTCCCTTGGTGGAGAAGGATTGGCAAAGCTCCTTAAACGAAGCCGTGTAAGAGGAACCCAAGGAGAGTGGGATAAATGCCGCGATCGAGGATGATGATGCTTCGGCCTGGGCCGCCTCCTCCTCCTCGAGGGCGATCATCTGTTCGAGCTGTTTAGCCGAGCCCGCAGCCGCGGACACCGCCCAACGGGCCTCCTTCGACCGGAGGATAACATTTCTTGGGGCACCTGAGTTGTAATCTGGCAGCGCGATCCTCTAAGACCGTAGCTGAAAAGGACTTGCACAAGTTGCAGGCCTGCGAATCATGGCCAAGCCCCAGGCAGTAAACGCACGTGGAGTGTGGATCGGTCTGGGACATCTTCTACCCACAGGGGCACCAACGAAATCCGGGAATCGATTTGTCCATCGCAGCCACAAGGGAAGATAAAGACCAAAGCCTTGTAAATTTTAAAATTAGTTTCGGGTTAACCGAAGAGTTTGGATCCAGGCCTAAAACGCAGAGCGCTAAGGAGGGAACCTGAGCTTCCAAGCAGTAAGGAAGATCTGGCGTCATGGGGTGGAGCAGAGAGTTTTACCACCCTGGTGGGTGGGAGGAGCCAGCTTGAAGACCTTCAGGCAAGATTTAAAGCGGCAAGGAACCTGCCAGTAAGTGTGGATTGAACATATCCAAGCCCCTAGAAATAAAAATGATGTACCTACCGTAATTCCTGATCTTCTCTTGCATCTTCACCACTCATTACTCATGGGTGTAAGCGGAAGCATGCAGCCATTCACGGAGTTTCTTTTTTTGGGCTGCCAGGCGAGAGTGACACACTACGTGGTGTCGAGGGGGCCGTTAGGGCGCGCAGACTCCTCCATCCCAGTTCTATGTCGGAGAGGCTAATAAAAGAACAGAAGAATAAGAGCAAGGAAAGAGAGCCGAGGATAGTAAAAGGAAAGGAAACAAACTGAAAAGGAATAAGCCAATAGAGGACAGGAAAATCCTAAGGACCGCAAGGCCTCACTCCTGGGGCAGCTCCGGGGAGAAAGAGTGAAGAAGAAGAGGAGGGGGGATGCTGGGAGGGGAGAAATACTGCCAAGTTGTGAGTTAAATTGGCTTAAGGGTTACTGCTCGGAACCAAAGGGCAAGGAAGCAAGAATCCCTTCAAATAAAACTGGCCTACGGTTCAACCGAACCGTCTGCACAGCTTGATACACAAAAGGCAGATTTCCTACACCTCCCATTATCTTGAAGCTCATCACTCAAGCTGAGAGCTCACAGATTGCCAAGGCACACAATCTGTTCCAGAGGGAGAGTGCCCAGCTTAGGAAAAGGGGAAAAGGACCCCACTAGCACATTACCATTTGTTAATACAGGTGGTGGGGGGAGAAAGGGGACTGAAGCCCTAAGGGGGGGGGCACCCCCTTGAGAAAGTGGATAGAGATAGGGAAGGAAACCCGTTCTGATTCCCTGAGAGGCAGAGGCCAAAGAATCAAACCACTAGTTCCTGAAGGCAATTTTGAAAATGGGCTAGAAAAACTTCGACTAGCACCAGACTGGCATACACAGGACAAGATCCAGAGATACCAGCGAAGACCAAGCACTAAGAAACAGGACTGTTGAAGATCTGTTCCTGTTAACTGGTGACTGAACTAACTTGGCCTAAGAAAAAAGGTGCCAGTAGGGAAACCTCCAAGGGTAATCAGAAAGAGTTCCCTCAGAAGAAAGTTGAAGCTCTACTCACTCTCTGCCCTCTCCAGGCTTGTTAACTCTTCTGAGAGAAGAGTGGAGACCCAAAGGCTAGAGGATTTAGGTTCTAAAAGCCATGAAAGGAGGATGGGAGGGAGAGCGAGCACGGTGGCGGGGACGCCCCAGAAGGAGGCCCATGAAGGGAAGGTGGGCGGAATTCAGCAATGAATGGTGAAGATACAAGAGAAGATCAGAAATTACGGTAGGTACATAATTTTTATATCTTCCCTTGTCAATCTTCACTATTCATTACTGCCGGGTGAGTACAAGCCCCGCCCCCCCGAGGGGGACTAACATAACCCTGAGAGAACAAGACGCTCAGCCTCCCGTTGGTGAGAAACAGGAAGAAAAGACCCTGGCCATACTAGACTGGTAGCTTAAGTCCGAGGAGAGCTAGAAGGTGTCCCCTGAAGACGAGGGGACGGAGGAAGCCCCTGCAGAAGCCTCCTAGCCCTGGCAGAAAAGAGGCGGTTCTTCGGTAGGCGGAGCTAATCACCCTACGCTGGGTCAGGGGTGACAACCTTGATAGACAAAACCATGCCGTCTGCCTAATGCAGATCGCTGTCCCGTAAGCCTGGAAGCCATCTCACTGGCATCATAAGATGCCCTTGCTTGGTGCCTTGCCAGTTCCAGGCCTACAGCGGAGAGGGCAATGGCCTGTCGAGACTGCTCTGTATCAGGCATCGATGCTAGCACCTAAGCCAGCATCGACCGCAAGTGCCTGTTATAGGCAGCATGGTGTGCCTCATGTGACGCAATGTACAACATCATACGAGAAGAAGAGAACACTCTTCACCCCCACCAGTCGAAATGTAGGGAATCAGAGTCTGGTGGTCGGTTGTGCACCAGGCGCCGGCACCCGGAAGGGGTCTCTAGGAACACCAAGCCTGAGGGCAGGTTAGGAAGAGAACCTAGAGACTCAGATGGAGCACAATACCTCCTCCTGCAGTCTGCTGGGGCTGGGAGAGGGTCGGCTGGAGACTGCCAGGTGCGGATAGACGCCTCCTGGAAGGGAATAGGCCATGATGGCACCACCAAGTGCTGGGCACTGAATTCACTGAGGAATTCGAACGTCTCCCACTCGGTACTGTCCCATCTAACACAGGAAATACGGAGATCCCCAACCATCCTCGAAAGGAAGCGCTGATATTCAGTGAAATCAGTGTCGGAAGAAAGGAGAGCAGTAGGTTCCTCTCCCTCTCAGGAGGGAGCCGAGGACGATGGGGAACTCTAATGTCCAGAAGACTCCTGTGGCGGTGGGGACAGGCAAAAGACCCGTTCGTGCATGTACCCAACATATGACGGGAAGGCCGCCGCAGTGCAACTGAACGTCTCCCAGGATAACAGTCCCGTAGGACCCATGTGGCCTGTAAGAGAGGTGGGTGGCTGCAGAGGAATGGGAGAGGGACACCTACAAGGAGGTGACTGTCCTCTGGCAGGGCTCTGAAATCCAGGGAACGGAGTCAGAGGTGAAGGGATCCCTGAAATCAAACTGGGTCGCATGACGGAACCCTGGGAATGCAAACCCCAGAAGAGCCCAAACGGGGGATCTCCCCTGTGATGCACCAGATGTTGCATGAGTACAGAAGGGCAACCCACAGCAGCACCACCGGAAGGGACCCCTGAACCTAAGAAGGAGAGGCGGGGCTTGGCACTATGGCTTCTCCCTGCAGAGGAGTGCTGACGCCCCTCACCCCTACCACTCAGATTCCGAGGACGCCCTCCTCCTCGACCCCAGCAAAAGGGTCCCTTGATCCAGAAAGATGGGACTCCCAAGCCTCCCTGAGAGGGCGCAGCAGCACCGAGGCTAGCAGCTGCCACGGCCCCCTCTGGGGGGACAGTCCCCTTCCCAACCCCCAAGCCGCCCTTCCCCATGGACCCCAGGCCACCCCCAGCCTGGGAGTCTTCAGAGGAAGACCACTGTGGAGATTCAGGGATGGGGCGCTGGGCCGCCTGACACTGCGTCCCACAGAGGATTCTGATTCCGAAGAATCAGGGAGCCAGACTGGGTTCACATCCGAGTCGTCTCCCTCCGAGGAGGAGTAGACCAGGAGGACCTCGATGCTGGCCACCCCGAGAATCCCGAGAAATGGCACCATGAACGGTGACGCGTCACCCGCAACACCGGCCGCCCTGTGCCGCATCGCCGCCCGAACCTGGCCCACCCATCCACGGCCCCCATCAAATCCCCAGTGCTGCGTGCAGCACCAGATCCCAACATGGCACCATCAACAGTGTTGACTGGGTCAATGGCCCCGATCACCCGTGCCGCGAACGGCACCAGGATCCGAGATGGCGCCAGAAGAAGGCGTCGAGGGTCTGCCAGTACCGGGCCCAGCAACTGTGGGCAGCGACACTGGGGGAGTCTGCATCTCAGGAGAGGTGACTGCCGAGGCGGTGTTCAAGTTTAAGTTTATTGCAGGAAAGACTCCGTTGAGCAAGCTCATTCACAAGGTGTCAACGATGCGGCCCCGGGAAGGGCCATGACGTTCTTCCGACACCGCAAAAGAGGCCTCCTCCTCGGCAAGGCTTGAAGATGAGGAGGCCTCCTCCTCCCCAGACCGTATAGGCCTGGGAGGGGACCTGGAGGAAGGGCCTAAATACCTGGCCTGGGAAGCCCGAGAACGACGCCGTCCTCCGAAAGTCGGCGGGGCCTTGCCGACTTTGAATGAGTGGATTTCGAGAACACAGCGATCCATGGAAAAACAGGCACTGTATCTCTCCATATCATGGCTAGGTCCCAGGTACCTAAGGCAAACATTATGTCGGTCCATCACAGAGGAATGCCGGCCACAGGAGCACCGACGCATGGGGGCACGGCCTGCTTTCGACTTTCCCTTGGTTCCCGGACCGGACATGATGTGAAGACAATATAATATACAGAAAAGCTTCCGGCGCCGTCAAGAATAAAAAATATAACGGTCTTACCGGTTTCAACAGCATCGGGAATTCAAACCGGGATGAAGGAGATCGAAACAGTTGTCGAAAAACGACACAAAGCCTAATGGCACAGCAGCAGCAGACGGTTTCACTTGCGTAGCAGGTGAAGCCTCGATAGCAGGAGAAACAGAACTGATGGAGGAGGATGTTCAGCTTAATGGCTGCCTCAGAACACGTAGTGTGTCACTTCACGGGCAGCGCCCAGGCGCCCGACCTCCTCAAAACAAAAATCCCCGTAGCAGGTGCACGCTTCCGGCTTACATCCAGCAGTAATGAATTGTGAAGATTGACAAGGGAAGATATGGAAAAATACAGGGCGAGTTGCCCACAGGACCTGGCTCCTAACTGAGCTAGGGATGGTGGGCAAGCATGTGAATTAATGGTGATGATATTTTGGAAGATCAAGAATCACGGTGCATACGTAATTTTCATATTTTCGAGGAATCGATCTTCACCATTTATTCACACTTATTGGTCAGAGTACCAAGCTTTCCACCCAAAAAGGGAGGAGTTTGCTCACCTAGAGGGAAATGTTTTTTCCCTCAAACCTCTGGGGGGGGGGGGGGATAACCGCAGGACAGCAGGGACTCTCTTAGGTCCAGCAGAACCCGAGACTGGTCAGGGGCACGCGGAGGCTCCAGTGCCCTGGAATCAGAAGGGCACCCTGACAACTCACATCTGACCCTCTGGGAGAAGGAATGAGTCCCCTGGTAACATGAACACAGCACCCTATGCCGGGCCAGGGATACCAACTGAGAAAGGTGAAGCCATGCCATCCACCGAATGCATATTGTGATTCCCACCAGTCCAGAAGTTACCTCACTGGTATCACTATATAGTAAGGAAGTACATTTTTATTTCTTAAGTGCCCAATCTTGGAGGCTCTGTGCTCTTTACAAAGAGGTGTAAGAAACAGATAAAATTACATACAGTGTCAATGCAATAAATACAAAAAATTATCAATTCCAGTAATAAAAATTAACAAAAATCTGGCTGTAGCTAACTAAAAAAAGGCTTCTTTAAAAAGGAGATCCTTCGGACCCTGCTTGAAAGCCTCCACCGATGGAGCCTCCCTCAGAAATCTGGGGAGCGAGTTCCAGAGGGCCTGGCTGGCCACCCTGAATGCATGATCTCCCAAGGATTTCAGCCTAGCCCTCGGAACTGCTAGGAGGCCCTTGGTGGAGGAGTGGAGTGAGCCTACCTGGAGGACAGGCGTCAGGACGTCACTCAAAAAAGACAGGGCCTGAGCTGTATAGGGCCTTATAGGTAAGCAAGTCCACCCTGAAGATGATCCTCCATCTGACAAGCAGATCATACAGGACCAGGGTCACATGACGGGACCTAGAAAGGCCCGTCAGCAACCTGGCCACTGCGTTCTGCAGCAGCTGCAGTCGACAGAGGTTCCTTCTCACTGACCCCAAAGTAAAGAGCCTTACAGTAGTGTAGCCTTGATGTGACAAAGGCGTGTATCAGTGCGGGCAGGTCGACAGGCAGAACAAGGGATTTAATCTGGGCAACATTCCTTACGTGGTAAAAACCACGCCGGACACCTGAGCTTCAAGCGTCAACACATTATCAAGGATGACGCTCAGATTTTCCACCTTAGTGGATGCCACCAGCAGGGTAGGGCGCAGAAACAACCCTGTTCCCGACCCAGTAGCAAACACATCACACCAGCGACCAGGCTCGATCACAAGTACCTCCATCTTGTCGGGGTTAAGTCTCAGCCTGTTAGAGGACATCCAGTCTTGGATCTCAGCTAGGCTTTATTTTGCACTTCCATGGCGTTACTTTTCCCAGGAGCAAAAGACATATACAGTTGGGTATCATCTGCATAACAGTGAAAACCCAGACTGTGGCATCTAATGATCTCACCTAGGGGTAGCATGTACACCGCGAACAGCATCGGCGACAAGATCGAACCTTGAGGAACTCCACAGGGCAGGGGCTTCGGACAGGAGGAGAAAGTCTCCATCAAAACCTGTTGTGTCCTGACCGTGAGAAAGGACTCAAACCAGCTGATGACAGTACCGGCAAGTCCACAATACTCTCTAAGGTGATCCAGAAGCACAATGTGGTCCACAGTGCCAAATGCAGAGGAGAGATCAAAGAGAACAAGAATTGGACAATCTCCTCTATCTCTCGCCCTGAGGAGGTTGTTTCCTATACTGACCAATGCCGTTTCGGTGCTATGCCTCATCCTAAACCCAGACTGGAATGGCTCATAGATGTCAAAGGCCGTTGGGTGTGCCTCAGGCTGCAAGACCACCACTTTCTCAACAACCTTCTCCAAAAATGGGAGGTTGGAGATAGGTCAATAATTCGCCAAAACGTCAGGGTCGAGTAACGGTTTCTTCAAAAGGGTCTTCACCAGCACCTCCTTTAAGGCACCAGAGAAGAACTCCTCCGAGAGCGAACACTAGACAATCTCAGCGAACGCTGGACCAATTGACTCAACACATACCACTAGGAGTAGGTCCAGAGTTCAGTTCACAAAAAGTGGGCCACAGCTTCGAGATCGCCTCAATGACCTCAACCCACCCCCACCGGCCGAAACTCACCCCATACAATAGGTGTGCCTCTGCCTACACAAGGCCCACCACTGCAGGGCTGATCCGGCCCCACTGGGGAGATCCAGGACCGAATGAAGGATACCCCATCAGAAAAGAACTGAGTAAACTCCTTGCATGAAGCGACTGAAAATGCTCTTTTTGTCTGCAGACAGTCAGGATGAAGTAGCCTGTCTACAGTTCGAAAGAGCATTACCAGTCTTTCCTCCCTGTGGCAATCTCCCAGGACAGGAACTCTGCATTCGTAGGCTAACTGCCCTTTGATATTCACAGTAGTAAACTCTCAAAGCCAATTTATCCTCCTCGGACCTATATGCGCACGCTCGGTGACTCGCCAGCTCCAAGCACTGGGCAGAAAAATGAATAGCTTGCCTGGGTGTCTTGCTGTCTGCATGGACACTAAGAGCTGACTCACCATCTCCCACAGGCACTTGCCATAAGCTCTACAGTGTGCCTGATCTGCAAAGATGCACATCATAGTGTGTGCCGCTGCAAAAACCTATCTGTCCCGGACATCAAACTTTGCAGAGTTAGTGTCAGGGAGAAGATCATGCACAGGGTAGCTAGGCCCAGAGAGGGTTTGCAGTACCAAAATCCCAGAAGAGTGATGAGGCCTGGGCCCTGGAGACCACATAGGAGCGCGGAGCTCAATATCTGTGCTGAATGTCCCTTGGGGTTGGAAAAAGGGCAAAGGAGGGATTACAGTGGAGTCTCTGCTGTATTACTCAAGGACTGACAGCACCAGGGTAGCAGTATTGCCACCTGAGAATTGCTGAAAACTCAGTTCTTACATCATCTTCTCTAGGAACTGCTGGTAGAGTGTACTCAGCATCAGAGGAGATGCAGAGAGAAGTATCCTCTTTCTAAGAGGAGGTACTGAGACAGGAGGAGCTGGAGTTAGGAAGCAGTGGTGCAGGGGCTTCAGGCATAAAGACAGCCTGGTCAGCTCTGAGATGGTATTGCTGAAACACACCACCTGCTGTCCTAAACGGGACCATGGTGACAGGCCCAAAAATACCATGGTGAGGCAGAGGATGGGCAGGGTTATGGGAGACCAGGCCAGGCTCTTTACCAGGGCTGTGATTGTACTCAGGGACCTCAACCGGGGGACAGATGGACGGACTGTCAAACCCACCTGTCATCAAGTGAGCAATAGCTGGAAACCGGTCGAGACGGTGCCCTTGGGGGGGAAGCCCCTAGGTGGGGAGAGCAGAGCTGTATACGCCCCACAGGGCAGCACCGATCCCCTCCAGTGAGAGGGTTAGCTGGCTGCGGACAGAAACTCGGCTCCAAATCAGCACTGCAAATCCTGCTAGAGCTACCACCAGTTCTAGGCAAGGAGTGAGACACAGGTCCAAACTCCCAAGTGCCTCCCCTAACTAGAACCAACCCTGCCCCTTGGGACAGGCCCAGGCTGTATCCTCCAGGGGAGTGAGTGTCAAGAGTCAGCACTGCAGACAATGCCAGGAGCAGGGTCAGCACCAGAACCTAAACCAGCACAAAGGTCCCCTCAGAGATCACTCCTGAAGAAGCTCCTGACCCTGAGCCAGACCTGGAACCAAAACCAGGAAGGCTCCCATCCTCACCAGTCCCAACAATAGCCCTGAGGTCATCACTGTGACGCTTGGCCAGCTGGTTATGATTACTGCATGATACTGGTAGTATAAATAAATGGTCAGCGTATGAAATGTCAGTCTGTGAGATTTGGCCCTTTTAAATTACAAGGTGTCAGCAGCTGAAATCACAGGATGTATTACACTGACCAGATCATCTCTGTAATGTACTTAACTTCCTGGAGAAATTGCATTTTATGGCCTTTTTATGACCTCACGCTTTTGAAGTTGGAAACTTAACATACATTTTATTACATCAGGACCAGGACATCATTTAGCTGATTCCTGTTGGCTATGTGATGGACTGCAGGGTTGTAAACCTCAAAAGAACTGGTTGATCAAAAACTCAATTTGGTAGCACACCTCCGGGTAGGAAATAATTTTTTGTAACTTTATATTCTAAGAGGAGGAGCTAGATGACTCACAGAAGGGGTGTGGAGACACAGAGTTAAAACTGATACTTGTATCTGTATCTGAAATGTAAGTTATATCATCTTGGGACTCTAGAGAGAGACAGCTCTCTAATCCAACTTTAAAATGCACTTCCAAAGGCAATACCTTAGATAGCAAACATCTAAATGTATTGTGGTAGGAGTTTTGCTTTGTAATTTTCCCTTGTTCTTTTATGTGATTGAGAGCTCTTTGATATATTATTCTGTGTTTCCATTTTTCATATTTGTATCATCTTTTAGTAAAGTACATTTTCTTAAAATACTGCCTGGATGTCTCTTCCAAGTTCTTTTTGCATGTGATGTATA
Source organism: Neoceratodus forsteri (assembly GCA_016271365.2). Lineage (NCBI taxonomy): Eukaryota > Metazoa > Chordata > Ceratodontiformes > Ceratodontidae > Neoceratodus > Neoceratodus forsteri. The sequence continues at coordinate 306,493,529 of CM028137.1, forward strand.
TGTGGTTAAGTCTGACAGCTGTTTGAAGGGCTTGATGGTGTTACTAAACTGAGAAAAGGTAAGAATATACCTAAGGTCTCTTATAGCGTTAAAAGGGTTCATTTTGGAAGCCTGGCTGGATGCTCTTGGTGAAAGATTGTACCGCAATCCCCGAAGAGGGCAAGTATCTGAGCCGGTTCATTGGGTATGCTAGCATAAGGTTCACAGTTTGAATCCCCCCAGAACTTGAGACTAAAGGTGATTCGGACCCAAAAGCAGACAGGAGAGTTACCCTGTATGTTACCTGTTCACACTATTGCGCTCTGAGGTTGGCACTGTGGGAACAGAGGGCCTGACCTGCTGAGTGCGTTTGTGACAGATTTGGTTGGCAGCAGTGCAAAAAAATTTGGTAACACAAGCTGTTGTGTGTCAGCTTAATACTGTACAGCTCTCTTGCAAAATAAGGTAGTGATTTATTTTTAAAAAAATGAAACAGAACAATATAATTTTGCCTTCAGTCAAGTTCCTACCTGTTTTATTTTTTTTTCTAAAGCGCAAGTTAGAGTAGCTGTAGTTAGGGAAGAAGACGGCTTCCAATGATGGCGGGTACACTGCAGACTACTTGAGGCAGTTGTGCCAGGACTGAGGAGTCCAGTATGAGGGGAAAGCCAACAAGCAGAACCTCACAGATGCCCTGATGACAGCAGATGCCCAGAGCATCGAGACACAGACTGTGACTGTAAAAGACCAAACCTTGGGCGTGAAGGGGCCAGCAGCCAGTGCAGTGTCCAGATCCAGTGAGGAGGACAACAGGGCCAGTACAAGCCAAGGACCACAGCAGCAGGGAAAGGTCACCAGCATTCTGGCGCCAGAAACAATCAGGATGCAGACTGAGTTGTGCAGAACGGAGATGGAGTTCCAGAGGGGGGCTGAACGAGAACGGTGAGAGGTGAAGCGAGAACGGCGAGAAGCGGAGCAAGAATGGCGAGAAGCGGAGCGAGAGAAACGAGCCGCAGAGAAGAGGGAGCGAGAACAGTGAGAAGCTGAATGAAAACGGCAGGAGGCTGAGAGTGAACAGCAAGAAGCAGACAGAGAGGAGCATGAGCGCCAGAGGCAACATGAACTGGAGAAGCTACAACTCCAACCACCAGCACCAGAGCAGGTAAGTGGCTTGGGTTTAACTGGAACTACAGGACTGGGTTACAAACTGATAGCTGAATTTAAAGAGGGAGAGGATATGGATGCCTTTTTAAATTCCTTTGAAAAAGTTTATATTCAGGCAAATATTCCTAGAGGGTCCTGGAGCTTCCAGCTATCCCCGCTACTTACCGGGAAAGCTCGGGATGCATTGGGTCAAATGGACAGTGAGAACAGTAATGATTACAGCAAACTTAAAGCTGCACTTTTAAAAAAGTTTGATTTAACTGCAGACGCATACAGAGCTAAATTCCGGAAGCTCAGGAGAAGCCCTGACATGAGCTACGAGGAGCTAGCTATGAAACAACGTCAGTGTTTAAAACATTGGTGGAAAGAAATTGAAGCAAACTCTGTAGATAAAATTGAAAATGCTATATTGTTAGAACATTTTTTTGGGCATGCCCAGCAGAGCTGAAAACCTGGCTGAAGGACCGAGATCCCAGAATAGTGCAAGATGCTGCTGAACTCTCAGACTGTTATGCCAAGAGCAGACCTGCTCTGAGAGCAAAGGGGGCGGGCGTGGCAACGCAGAAAGTGAAAAGCGCACCTTCAAGGCAGCTAAAATCCTCACTGCCTCCACCGAAACCAGTTAGCCCCAGGTTTCAAAGAAAGATTTCTCTGAGAAAAGAAACGAATGTTGGGTTTGTAAAGAAACTGGGCATATTGTCAGTGTCCCAAAAGGACGAGCAATATGCAAAATGAGGCTAGGAAAGAAGTGGGTTGTTTGTGTGTCCCTGGAAGCATGCCTGTGAACATGAGGGAACACATGCACCCAGTCACTGTGAATGGAGCACAGACACATGGGTTAAGAGACAGAGGGGTATCCCTGACATTGGTAAAAGGGGATCTGGTAGAGCCTGGGCAGCTTATACCCAATAAATTTGTAACTGTACAAGGTTTCACTGGGGAGGAGACAACATTGCCACTTGCTAGCATTCTCCTAGACCGGGGTGAAACAGGGGAACTGTGTAACAGGTGGCTGTAGCCAAAACTTTAGCAGTTGACGTCATCCTTGGCAACAATTTCAAACAGGGGATGGTGTGTGCAGTTACCCGTAGCCAAGCGCTAAGGGGAAATTGGGAGTTCCCCGGACCCCACAGAAGACACTGTGGAACAACTGGGAGGCTGGTTCCCCAGCCTGTGTCTCCTGATATGGAGACTAATGAAAAGGAGGTAGAAATTTCCCCAGTAGCAGTTAGCCACACAGCTACGGAGGGTTACTCTGAAGGAGGAGGGGTGACCCATTGTCAGAGGGTTACAGATGACAGTGATCCTCAGTGCCCGGACGCTAGTGCTAGGGACCCTAATTTAGAGACTGAAGGGGACCTGTCCCATGCCTTGAGAATGTGTAAGGAGTTTGCAGCTGCTCAGAAAAGTGACCCTAGTCTAGAGAAGCTGAGGGTTTGGGCAGACTCTGACAGAGCACAGGGAGGTGACGGAAAATAAAGTTTATTGGGAAAATGGACTGATGTATACTCAGGATGCTAAGACAGAGGGAGGGGTAATAGGCACGCAACTTGTCATTCCCCGGGGTACTGTGAGCAGTTGCTGAAGACTGCACACGATATTTCCTTGTCTGGTCATCTGGGAATCGTGAGCACTATGCAGTGTTTGGACCAGAATTTCTATCGGCCCAACTTGGCTGGAAGCTCCAGGACCCTCTAGGAATACTGGCCCAACTTCACTCAGCAGGTGAAGGAGTACTGCAGGTCTTGTCACCAGTGCCAAGAAATAGGGAAGGCCGGTAAGAAAACCCAGGCCGCCCTAATTCCATTGCCCATAGTAGAGGAGCCATTCTAGAGGGTGGGAATGAATATTGTGGGGCCTTTAAATACCCCCAGCTCCTCCGGGAAGAGGTTCATCCTGACTGTGATGGATTATGCCACCTGGTATCCAGAGGCAGTCGCCCTGTCCTCACTGAGGACAGACAAAGTGGCAGATGCCTTACTTGGAATTTTCTCCCATGTTGGGTTTCCGCAGGAGGTTATCACCGATCAAGGGGGTTCCTTCATGTCGGACCTGATGAAATGTTTGTGGGAGAAGTGTGGGGTGGTGCAGAGATGCACAACACCTTATCACCCACAAGCCAATGGGCTTGTGGAAAGATTTAATGGTACCCTGAAGTCAATGCTCCAAGCATTTGCTGAATAACATGGGAGGGACTGGGAGAAATACCTTCCCCACCTGTTGTTTGCACACAGGGAGGTGCCCCAAGAGTCGACAGGATTTTCCCCTTTCGAGCTCTTATATGGATGCCGGATACATGAGCCCCTAGATTTGATCTGGGAGGACTGGGAAGGCAAGTACACCACCCAGGGAACTCCCATAGTGGATTACGTCCTTAGGATTACGGAAAGGCTGAAGGAGCTTATGGGGACAGCTCAGAGCAACCTGGCAGCTACCCAACAGAAACAAAAAGTGTGGTACGACCGCAGAGCCAGAGATTGCTCGTACACGGTGGGTCAGGAAGTCATGGTCCTTATCCCAGTCCGGAAAGACAAGCTGCAGGCTGAGTGGGCAGGACCGTACAAAGTAATTAGAAAGGTGAATGAAGTGAATGAACTATATTATAGTTACCTGACAGAAGACACAGAAAGAAAGTACCATGTCAACATGATGAAGTCATATGCTAATAGGGTTGACATGGTGTTTGCAGTATGTTGTCCTGGGGAGGGGACGGATGAAGGAGTCCCCCTTCTGAACTTTCTGGAAGAAAGCAAGCAGGAGTCCTCTGTGGAGGCAGTTAAATTGTCACCCCAGCTGGCCCCAGGCAAGATCCAGGAAGTAAGGGAGGTTTTAGCAGACTCTGCCCCACTGTTTAGCATCAAGCCTGGACTAACCCCCTTAACAACGCACGATGTGGAGACAGGGACACAGCCGTCCATATGGCAGACAGCATATCAGGTGTCAGAGGCTGTCCAAAAGGACATTATGAGGCAGGTGAAGGAAATGCTGGATTTAGGGGTAATCCAGAGATCTCACAGCCCTTGGCCTCACCCGTAGTCCTTGTGCCCAAACCAGATGGCTCTACTCATTTCCTTGTGGACTATCGTTGATTGAATGCAGTCACAAAGTCAGACGCTCACCCGATGCCCCAGACAGACGAACTGCTGGAGAAGTTGGGAGGGGCGACATACCTTACGACTACTGACCTGACAAAGGGGTATTGGCAGGTAGAGTTAACTGACAGAGCTAGGGAGAGGTCGGCCTTCATCACTCCGATAGGCTTATTTGAATTTAAAGTAATGCCTTTTGGAATGAAGAATGCCCCGGCCACTTTCCAAAGGATGGTGAATCGGGTATTAAATGGTGCTGAGGAGTACGCCGTGGCGTACCTGGATGACACTGCCATCTTTAGTGCCAGCTGGAAGGCACACCTGTCCCACCTTAGGGAAGTGCTGGGCAGGATACAGAGGGCCAGGCTCATTGTCAAAGCTGAGAAGTGCCAGGTGGCCATGGCTGAAGTGGCATACCTCGGGCATGTTGTAGGCCAGGGACAGTTCCGTAAAAACCAAGTAAAAATAGAGGTGATCAAGGCATGGCCCAGACCAGAAACGCAGAAGCAGGTCAGGAGTTTTCTAGGGACAGCAGAGTACTATAGGAAATTTGTACCCAATTACAGTGCCCTGGCTGCTCCCCAATCTGACCTGGTAAAGAAAAAGATGCCTAAGAAAATTACCTGGGAACCAGCCTGTCAAAAAGCCTTTACCAGACTGAAGGACACACTATGCAGTGCTCCTGTATTGACAAGTCCTGACTACAGCAGACCCTTTACAGTCCAGACTGACGCCTCAGACGTGGCTACTGGGGCAGTACTGAGTCAGACATCTAACCAAGGGAAAGATCATCCCGTAGTGTACCTGAGTAAAAAGTTACTTCCCAGGAAGCAGACTTACTCTACAGTGTAAAAAGAGTGTTTTGTCATAGTGTGGGCCCCAAAGAAGTTATAGCCATACTTATATGAGCAGCATTTTGAGGTTCAAACTGACCACAGCCCCCAGATTTGGCCGACACAAACGGGAAAAACTAATGGTAGACTATTAAGATGGAATCTTGCCTTACAAGGGTATGACATGACGCTCTTACATAGGGCTGGAGCGACCAATCAGAACGTAGATGGCTTGTCGCGTCTAGAAGTGGAGTGAACTGACTTAGGGAGCTCATCCCATGCAGGGGATAGAAATCCCAAATTCAGTCTAGGTGGGGAGGATTGTGACGCTTGGCCAGCTGGTTATGATTATTGTATGATATTGGTAGTATAAATAAATGGTCAGTGTATGAAATGTCAGTTTGTGAGATTTGGCCCTTTTAAATTACAAGGTGTCAGCAGCTGAAATTGCAGAATGCATTACACTGACCAGGAGATCTCTGTAATGTAATCAACTTTCTTGAGAAATTGCATTTTATGGCTTTTTTATGACCTCATACTTTTGAAGTTGGAAACTAATATACATTTTATTACATCAGGACCAGGAAGTCATTTAGCTGATTCCCGTTGGCTATCTCACACGTGGGTGATGGACTGCAGGGCTGTACAACTCAAAGGAACTGGCTGATCAAAGACTCATAATTTGGGAAATGGGTTTTTGCTGATGTCACATTATTAACATACCTCCGGGTAGGAAATCATTTTTTGTAATTTTATATTCTAAAAGGAGGAGCTAGATGACTCCCAGAAGGGGTGTGGAGACACAGAGTTTAAACTGATACTTGTGTCTGAAATGTAAGTTATATCACCTTGGGACTCTAAAGAGACACAGCTCTCTGATCTAACTTTAAAACGCACTTCCAGAGGTAATACCTTAGATAGCAAACATCTAAATGTATTGTGTAGGAGTTCTGTTTTGTAATTTTTTTCATTATTTTATCATCTTTTAGTAAAGTACATTTACTTAAGATACTGGCTGGGTGTCTCTTCCAAGTTCTTTTTGCATGTGATGTATACGTGGTTAAGTCTGACAGCTGTTTGAAGGGCTTGATGGCGTTACAAAACTGGGAAAAGATAAGAATATACCTAAGGTCTCTTACAGAGTTAAAAGGGTTCATTTTGGAAGCCCGGCTAGGCGCCCCTGGTGAAAGATTGTACCACAATCTCCAAAGAGAGTACGTATCTGAGCCCGTTCACTGGGTATACTAGCATAAGGTTCACAGCTTGAATCCCCCCCAGAACTTGAGACTAAAGGTGATTTGGACCTAAAAGCAGACAGGAGGGTTACCCTGTCTATTACCTGTTCACAGTATTGCGCTCTGAGGTTGGCACTGTGGGTACAGAGGGCCTGACCTGCTGAGTGTGTTTGTGACAATCATCAATCTCCTCGCCTGGGTCATCAGACTGCTCAGGAGAATGACTATGATCTCAAGGGCCCGAGAAGGACTGGCTCCAAAGATCTTCTCTCTCCTGGCACAGTGAACGGTACCTGAATTGGGATTAGTCTTGCAGTCAGCACTGCCTCACTCGTCAGTACTGGCCTTTGTACAGGGCAGGCGCCGATCACCGCAGCTTGCCAAGAGGTGCCCACAGAACAGACCTAGCATATGGCCGGCTGTACCACCAGGGATGTCTGCTGCCCCTAAGGACCGACAGACTGGGAAGGGTGCTCAGACGGCCCCCCAGAAGAGACCAACTGTCCACCAGAACCAGCTGTCAGGTTCTCCAACACCTTGGCGGGGTGAGCACATGGGAGATTCCTGGTCTTCCTCAGTACATATAGTACTGGGAAGGGGCTCAGGGGAGTGAGCCCAGGGACCTTACCAGCATCCCTGGTGAGATACCAGCCTCTAAAAATGGTGAATTTGTGGCCTTATTTGAAACATGCAGAGTTTGCTGTTCTGCTTACGGGAGGCCTTCTTTCCCTTGCACTCCTCGGAAATGGAAACAGAGCCACATATAAAAAATAAAAAAAAGTAGAGCTAAGAAGTTTGACACTGCACTATACGCTTAAAATAATAAAGGCGGCACCTAATGGGGTTGGTGCCAAGGGGTGTGGTGGTGAACTGAGGAAGGTACTGTGATGCGGTTTGCGACAACTAGTGCTCCCATTGTGTGCTCTCAATGGTGGGAAAAACAGAACTGAGGAAGGTAGAGGGCCAGCACTGGTTGTTGGCCAGCCCACAAGCACCACATCATTATGTCTGCCTCATGGGCAGCGCTGACACCAACATCAGTCCCCGAGCCTAGAGACTGTGAAAGACTTTGCTCTTGTGAGGTTCTAGTGCTTCTGGCACAGGCTCATTAGTAGGAATAAATCAAAAAGATTGATTCTTGGAAGATAACCTGATTGTCCCCGAATGATAGCACAACTGGTGAGTGTGTGTGTGTGTTTATCTATAGATCTATGCACATACACACACACACACCAGTTAGGGTTCAACTTAACATAACAAAAATGAGGGTTACTCACCTGTAACCATAGTTCTAGGAGTGATATATGGTGCACATCCACACTTAGGAAGTCTTCCTTTCCTTTTAATTCCAGCTGGAACGTCTTCAAGTTAAGCTCATCCCACCCACCCGGGTGACACCCTCCTTGGCTCCACCCCGTGACGTCAGATCTTGTACACTGGAAGCAGACATCCGTGTACCACTTGCCACTGGACGTTGGGTGGGTCATGTGAATGTAAACCATATACCACTCCTAGAAATGAAAATAATGTATCTACCATAATTCTTGATCTTCCTATATATCTTCACCATTCATCACTAGTGGGTTCAAGCCACAGGTGCCACGACCCCGTGGGAAGCTTATAGCTGAAAGCTTTTCGGATTCCCTCTGGAGGAGGGGCCGACGTCAAGAATGGCACCACCCTCAAGGCCAACGTGATATGTGGTACTCGCGGGTTGGCCAATAACAGACGCCAGCCCCTGCAACATCTCAGTTCTGTTCGCTGGAGAGGAAGATGGAAACAGAGAAAAATGGGTTGGGCAGGGAGCCCAAGGGATAGAAAAAGGAAATGATATAAACTGAAAAAGGGAATAAGCCGACCAGAGGACCGGGATAGGCCCTAAGTTTTCTGAGAGGAGACCCCAATCACTGGGCAGGCCAAGGGGGGGGGTTAGGAGGAGGAAAGAAGAAGGAAAGAGAGAGAGAGAGAGAGAGAGAGAGAAGACAGAAAAGAATATGGAGGCGGGAGGGAGAGAAAAGAATGAAAGAAGCGAGCATGGGTAGAGAGTGAAAGAGTGGACCCCAACAGAATGAACCATAAAAAGGGGTTCTTCTGCCGTCAGTGGACTAAGGGGAGGAGACCCTCTCTCTTTTGTTTTTGATGGCTCGAGACCCTGGAGAAGGATCACTGGTTTCAGAGCCATAAGAGAGCCACAGAAAAGGGCGGAGCAGAGAAGAGCTCTGTCACTGCTGTGTAGAGGTCAGAACCTCCCCGCCCACAGAATAAAAGTAGGGGTCCAAACAAACTTCCCTCTCTCTCTCTCTGTCCCACTATATAGGGGTGAGGAAAAAGGAGACCCACCCCAGGGCAAGGTCCCTTAAGTTACAAGTGGAGATGAACACCTGGCTAAATGGGCCCCCCTCTACTTCAAGTGTGGTAGGGCTGCCTGAACCTAATTCCACCACAAGTGGAGGAAGGTAGAGGATTTACCTCTCAAAAGGGGAGGTAGGTGATCTGAAGGGATCTTGCCCCACAGGAAACCCAGGAGTTGGTCCCCCATAAGCGTATAAAGGAGCCACATGGGGTTCCTAGAGACAGGGGAGAAGGAGATCCCTGGAGCCCCAATGACCAAGCTGGGGATCCAAGGGAGAAGGCAATTGTTGGGACCCAGAATGAGAAAAGGAGGCCCAAGAGAAACCAAGAATTTCACGGTTCAGGTTGCCGTCCCAGCCAAGGCTGTACGGGGCCCCGAGGAGCCCCTGCTTGCCCCTCCCCCTAGAGGTGGGTCTCTGGTGCTTCAGATGAAGAGTCAGGGAACACGGAGGTGCCAACGGGATTATAACCACAACTGGCCTCAATTGGTGAGAAGGCAAGCAGGGAGGAGGCATTGCCCAGGACACTTGGGCCCAAGAAGGGATGGTGGGCTGGAAGCAGTGATGAATGGTGAAGATATATAGGAAGAAAAAGAATTACAGTAGGTACGTAATTTTCATATAACAACTGACTTCCCCTTTTTCCTCATAGGGGAAACCTTGTCCTAATTTGCCGTAATAAAGGAATGTTTATTACGGCACACACACACACAGTTTCCCTCACTCTGTGCATGTGCCCGCCGTTGCTCTTCCTGTCGCACCACTGGCTGCCTTATTCTTCTCCCGCAGACTATACCACCACTCGGACTCGGAGGTGGTTTTTCTCCCTATAAGTATTTCATGCTTTTACCCGCCCCCGGAGAGTCCTGGGACCCTGGCAGACACAGCAGTGCGCACACTTGGAGGTGCACACGCACTCTGGGTATTGGCTCGGTCCCTTCTGCCCCACCCCTGGCTATCACTGGCCCCCCCATAGCCCAAACTGCCATCCGTCCTCCACCAGGTGGCAGCTAAGGGCCAGGGAAACCCCTCCTGTGAGGCGTCCAGCGTCTCAAATCTCAGTGCCACCGGGCCAGCTGGCTGTAAGTGTTTTTTAGACAGAAAATGTATCACAATAAAAAATAAATTAAACATAAGCCTGCTGAACAAAACAAAAAAATAAAAAAAATGTGAAATAAAAACTTAAGGGCAACCACGGACCACACATTGAAATCGGACCACAGCAGCACAGGAACGGCTTTTTATTTTATACAGTTGCTGAGGCGAAAAAGGGAAACCTAGCAATTATATAAAATAAAGCATGGGGTGGCGTGTTTAAACTTGAAGTTTACATACACCGTCGGTGTTAGATGCTTTAATAAACCCCTCGGTTCGCTCTCGGGATTTACGTAGCATTTAACGCATCAGGGTGTGTAAACTTCTCTTTACACACACCAACCCATACTTTATCTTACCTGTATCAATACTGACCATTCACCACTGGTGGGTGAGTACCAAGCACCACAGCTGTGCAGCTGACATCTCCCTGACGGCTGAATTTTCCCTCAGCTTCCTGTGGGGGACTCACAAGAGGAGGGGGCCTTGCGGGCCTAGCCAGACCCACTACTGGTTAGGGTCAGGTTGAGGCTCCTGATGCACAAAAGGAGAATACCCTGACAGCTCTCGCCTGACCCTACGTGAGAAAAATCACCCCCCACACACAGAAGGCGGCGATCACCCACTACACTGGGCAGGAGTGTGACAACCGGGATAAATGTAGCCATGCCGTTCACCGAATGCAAACCGCCGTTCCTACTAGCCTGGAGGCTACCATGTTGGCGTCGTAAGATGCCCTCACTTGGTGTCTTGCCACCTTCAAGCTGTGAATAGAAATGACGATGGCTTGTCTGGTTACCTCACTATCAGGCACGGCCGCCAGGATCTGAGCCAGCGTAGCCCATAGGTGCCTTTCACAGGCTACCTGGTGTGCAGCGATAGACAGCAGGAGACGCACTGAAGAGAAAACCCTTCTGCTCCGGTGATCAAACTCCATGGAGTCAGCCTTTGGGGGGTGGTCTCTTGAAGAGTGAAGACATCCCGAGAGGTTATCCAGCCACTCCAGTTCAGATACAGGACGGTAGGTAAGCAATTTTCATATCTTTCCTGTATGTATCTTCACCATTCATCACTGTTGGGTGAGTACCAAGCAACTCAGGCACTGGCACCTCCCTGAGGGCTGTAACTTCCCTCAGCCCCCTGTGGGGGAGAACACAGGAGGAAGAAGCCCTTTACAGGCCTGGTGAGGCCTGATACTAGGCAGGGCGAGACGAGGATTCCAGATTCCTGGGAGAGGGAAGGCGCCCTGCTAAGTCTCATCTCACCCTGCGGGAGAAAAAGTGTGCTCCTTGGAAAGGGGAGGCAATCGCCCTATGTTGGCCCAAGGGCGACAACCAAGAGAGGCAAAGCCACGTTGCCTGCCTAATGCAAACCGCAGTTCCTGCCAGCCTAGAAGGTACCTCACTGACATCATAAGATGCCCTTGTCTGGTGCCTCATTAGCTCTAGGCCCCTTGCAGAAAGGCAAATGGCTTGCCTGGTTGCGTCTGTGTCAGGCAAGGTTGCTAGGAGTTGTCCTAGCACCGTCCATAGGTGCCTAGTGTAAGCAGCCACACGTGCCTGATGAGCCGAGACACATAAAAGAAGACGTGCCACTGAAAAAAACTCTTCTCCCCCAGCGGTCAGTCTCGGCTAAGTCAGAGTCGGGGGTGGGGTGGTCATGTCACAGGCGTATCTATGCCAAGACGGGGTATCCAGGAGCTCTATCCCAGAGCAGGAATGAGACACCCAGGATATGCAATACCTGCGCTGGCAGACCCTCGGGGCTGGAGAAGGAGCAGAGGGGTTCTGCCAGACCCGATGAGATGCTTCCAAGAAAGGAACTGTCCACAGGGGAATAACAATATTCTCTGGGCTGAACTCCCCAAGGAGACTCCGTGTCGCATGGACAAGGTCGCAACTAGCAAAATGGGATATATATGGAGCTCCTCCAACAGCCTCGACAGGAACCGCTGACAGCTGGTGATATCAGTGTCTGAGGACAGGTGGACTGAAGTATTGTTTTCCTCAAAGGAGGAAGACGAGGAGGCAGAGCAGCTCGATTCAGACTCCGGTGTTGCAGGGATTCTGGTCGGAAGATGACCTGGTCCAGAGCTTTTTTTTTTTTATTAGTAGTTTCTGGGCTGTCTCCCAGTCCACTCCCATGTGTCCCCGACGTGACATACGCATGTGGAGGCACACACACGCACATCTTGCGGGACACCCCACCCTACCAGTCACCTAGTACTGCCTGCGCTTGTCACCGAACCTCCACTCAGTGATGGCGGGTCACGATGGTATTGAACCCCCGGGAGAGGACAGCAATTGCTCAATCCTGCTCCAACCCTCTCCGCAGCTAGCACCCTGGTGACCCGAGGTCGCTTGAACCCGATCGCCGGTGCACCGCGAGCTGGGGCGTCCAGCGCCAAAGGGCCGGCCTGGTCCAGGGCTCTTAAACAGCGTGGGAAAGCAGCCGCCGAAGAACTGAACTGATCCTAGGTTAGAGGCCCCGAAGGGCACAAGATGCCTGGGAGAGCAGAGGAGGGAGGCAGAGGATCCAAAGGAGAAGGGGAGGTCTGGTGAGCCACAACAGGATCCCTACTAGGGCTTCTGGAGCTCGCAGGGGACCCCTCCCAAGGGGGGGCTGCGCAAGTGCCCACTATAGGTCGCCTAACCACACTGGAGTGGCCAAAGCGGTGCCCTAAAGAAAGGACCCCACAATGAGGAGGTCGGAGCCAGTCTGACCCTTGCAGGCAGCCCCTTGCCCCACCTGTTGCAGCCCCTTCCTGCCGAGCACAACAAAGGAGTAAGAGGTTAGCAATACAATTCTTTCCCAAGCCACCAGCAGCTCTAGAAGAAGGCCTACGTGACACCCCAGGCCCCCTCAACCTCTCCCCTTCAAAAAGGGATCTGCTCTTCAGCTGTTCCCGAGGACACGAAATGGTGGGCTCAGAGACCGTACCTGAAAAGTCGGCTGAGACCATCCCAGACCCCAACCCTGTACCAGAGTCTAATCTGGTGCCATCCACAGCACCGCCACCACACTTGGTGGCGGAGTCCAACTCGGCTCCAAGCTTGGTGCCGTCTCCAGACATGACGCCACTCTCGGCGCGGTCCTCCTTCCCGGCGCCAAAATAGGCACCACAAAAGGTACTGGGTGACTCAGAGGAGTCGGCCCCAAGGGCAGGGCTCCTCAGGGGAATGGACGAAGTCATTACAACGGGAACCACGTGACTAGGCCCAGATGGGTGATGGTACTCTATGGAGCTGGGCAGCCACTCCGGGTCATCCTGATCATCCTCCTCCTAAGAGGAAGCAATCAGGAAGACCGGCAAAGTGGTCACCCCTAAACCCTGTCTCTCCCAGAACAACTCCAGGGGTGGAATCAGGAGCCGGGGCAGTGCCCATAGGCAGCGCCGACTACCCCACCGGTTCGGGCCTAGCGCATAGCTGCAACAGCAACACCGGGGTTGGTCGTACTTCCGAAGAAGTGATGGACCGAGAGGGGTGCTCAATCGACCCCCTCAGAGGAGGCTGACTGTTCACCCAACCCCTCTGGCAGGCCTGTGGTCTCAGCAAGACAGGAAACAGTCGAGGCCTGCTCCCTCCCAATATGTATAGTACTGGAGCATGACCCAGGGAAGGGGCCAACGTCCTGGCTTTGGAATTCCTGCACTGATGCCGTCCTCCTAATTGAAAGGATCCCGATCCACCTTCAGCGCGCGCACGTTTCGAGGACTCGGCGGTCAATGGAGAAACAAGCGTTGCAATTGTCCATGTCGTGCTGGGGGCCCAGGCAGGTAAGACAACAGTCATACCGATCAGTTATCTGTCATGGACATACCACAGGGGCACAGAAGCATGGGGGCATGTCCTGTCTTAGATGTACCCGAACCAGACATAATTGTCGCGACACAAAAGAAAACAAAATTACAAAAACAGACTTGGTACCGAAGAATTAAACACAATAATATAAGAAAAAAGAACGGTCTCATCCTTTTGCAGAATCTATGGCGACCAACAAAACTTTTTTCAACTGCGTAGCAGGAATGGCTCTGCAGCTTCCAAGGAGGAGATGCACTCTCGATGGCAGGAAACACCAAACTGAGGCGGAGGAAGAGTCAGCGTCAGTTTACTGGTCAACCCTCCAGTGCCACGCAATGCGTCGACCTTTAAGGTGGCCAGCGGCTCCTCACCCTAGAAAAAATTTCTAAGTAAACAGCTTCCATGGGGTCCTAGCACCTCCGGTGTATTACCCAACAGTGTTGAATGGTGAAGATACATACAGGGACGATCAGAGGAAGCGGGAAGTTGACAGACACTGTGCGACTCCTCCATAAAGGGACAGGCCATTCTTGATTGTACTCACGTGAGGAAGGACAGTGTTGCACGCGCAGGATTGCATTCTAGAGATGAGGGAAGATGGAGTTTCTCCAACATCACTGTGAGGAACCGCTGATACTCGGTGGAGTCAGCATCAGAGGAGATGTGTGTGAAAGAGTCCTCTTCCTCACAGGAGGACGTTGATGATGTGGATGTACTCTGTACAGGGTGCGAAGGTGTAAGAGGAGGAGGTGAAAAAAAAATCTCATCTATGGCCCTAAAGGAAATGATACAATTGCCGTTACCCTATACTGTTCCCAGATGAGGAGTCCTAGGGGACCAGAGAGTCCTGAGAGAAGGGGAGGAGGAGGCAGAGAGGAAGGAGGAGGAGCAGAATGGTCCTGAGAGACCAAAGCCCCTCTGCCAGGGGCTGTGGGACCAAGCAGGGGACACCTCCTGAAGGAGTGGGGGACGGCGCTGCCCAGCCACTGACTGCTGCTCAACCTCTCTGAGCCAAACAGCATGGTGCCCTGGGAGACTCCTCAGAGGAGACCAGAGCCAGACAGGCCCAGAAGGGCGGCCCTGTCCCCACCAACAGCAGGACCCCAGCCTTGCAGGAGAGGGACTGCCCATATCAGCACTCTGGCTCCATCCCAGGGTGGCTGAGGACACTGAGACAGAATAGGACGCATGATGCCCCCCACCCGAAGTTAGAGGAACAGGGCCTGCCTCGAGAGAGGCCCTACCTTGGCCACTGCTTTCAGGGAAAGAGGAAGAGAAAAACTGGCACCCGGTCTGGCTTCCAATTCCCCCTCGGACTCTGCAGCGGCGCCGACCACGGACAGCATCAAAGGTGGCACCACAACAGAAATGGCAATGGAGGTGGCGCCATCACCAGAAATAGCCAGCGCCACCAGAGGCAGTGCCAAAAGCAGAGACGCTCTCCGGAATGGTACTGCAGACAGTGTTGGCCCAAGAAGAGGGCAAGGGAGAAGCCTTCCTACTTGGTCCAGAGAGCGTCCGACACTGGTGAACTGGGCTGCCAGTCCGGATCATCCCGGTCATCCTCTGATTTCGAGGAGACCACCACGGAGATCCTGAAAGAGGCAACCCTGGACACTCTACCTGTCCTGGCAGCAGGGACGGCTTTGGGTGGGGACCCAGCAGCAATGGCGGCATCCCCTGACTCACCAGCACCGGGGTCGGTGCCAGGAGCCGAGGCTGCGCCCGTCATAGCTACTGAGGGAACCGCCGATGTAGGCCCTGCATATAGCTGAGACCTTGACACCTGGGTGGCCCGGTTCCCTGAAGCGGAACTAGGCCACAAGGGGGTGCTCAATCGGCCTCTCGGAGATCAGCTGTTGACCTGACCCCTCGCTCAGGCGTCCAGTCTTGGCAAGACCCGAGACAGCAGATGCTTGCTCTCCCCCAGTGCATATAGAAGTGCAGGTAGGCCCAGGGAAAGGACCCAGAAAACTTACCTTGGCGTCCCTCATGCAATGCCGACCACCGAAAGTTGGTGGGGGTCCCTCCCCAACCATGCTGCGCGGTTAACTAACATGCGGAAATCCATGGGAAAACAGGCATCGTAATGATCCATATCATGGCACAGCCCCAGGTAGTTAAAACACTGGTCATGTGGGTCCATTACGGAGAAAAGATCACCACAGGGGCACCGATGCACTGGGGTAGTCCCCACCTTTGAGGAGCATTTTTGGCCCGAACTGGACATGATCAGCTGCTCAAAATAATAAAAACGGAAGAAAAGCTCGACACCGCACTTTTTTGAAGAAAAGTAACTAAAAAAAAGGAAGTGGTGCCGAAAATGGTGATGGTAACAGTGTCAAGTGACTGGATCCAAACAAACAGAACCATAGTCTTCTGGAGGTTTCTCTTGCTATCCCACGGAGTCATGCTGCTGCTGCTGTTTCAATGGCAGGAAAAACAGAACCAAGAAGGTAGAGGGGCCGGCATCCGTTACTGGCCAACCCGTGAGTGCTATGTATCACATCGGCCTGGAGGGTGACGCCATCCTTGTCGGCCCCTCCTCCAGAGGGAAGCTGAAAAGCTTTTGGGGGGGACCTGGTGCCTCTGGCTTGAAACCACCAGTCCCACACAAAAGATTAATATACAAGTTAGCCAGCCTGGGAGTGGGTCCCAAGATGATAGCCTGGGTAAAGAACTGGCTGGAGAATAGGACACAGAGGGTAATAGTAAATGGAGTCCACTCTGAAGAAAGGGGGGTTACTAGTGGAGTGCCGCAGGGTTCAGTATTAGGACCGGTCCTCTTCAATGTCTTTGTAGGCGACACCGCAGAGGGACTGGAAGGAAAAGTATGTCTCTTTGCAGATGACACAAGATCTGCAACAGAGTTGATGCACAAGGTGGGGTGGAAAGGATGAGAAGGACTTGGCAAGGTTGGAGGAATGGTC
Source organism: Neoceratodus forsteri (assembly GCA_016271365.2). NCBI lineage: Eukaryota > Metazoa > Chordata > Ceratodontiformes > Ceratodontidae > Neoceratodus > Neoceratodus forsteri. The sequence goes on from CM028137.1 coordinate 306,510,008, forward strand.
AAATGTATGGCAGCTTAGATTTAATGCTAAGAAGTGCAAGGTAATGCACCTGGGAAACAAAACCCAGGAAGAGTACACAATGGGGTGAGATACTAACAACAACAAAATGGAAAGGGACCTGGGGGAAGTCGAGATCAGATGACTTAAAGGTGGGCAAGCAATGTGAGAGGGCAGTAAGAAGGGCTTGGGGATACTGGGATGCATAGGGAGAGGCATCACCAGCAGAAAACAGGAAGTTGTTATCCCTCTGTACAGACAGCTGGTGAGACCCCATCTGGAGTTCTGTGTGCAGTTCTGGAGACCCAATCTCCACAAGGACATAGACAAGATGGAAGCTGTCCAGAGGAGGGCAACTAAAATGGTGCAGGGTCTGCACCGGAAGACATATGAAGAGAGACTAAAGGAGCTTAATATGTATAGCCTCGAGGAAAGGAGGGAGAGGGGGGACATGATAGAAACGGTCAAGTACCTCAAGGGAATCAACAAAGTCCAAGAAGGTAGCATCTTTCAAAAAAAGAGGTGTGCAAGAACAAGGGGCACAATTTGAAGATGGGGGCGGCTCAGAGGTAATGTAAGGAAGTATTTTTTCACAGAGAGGGTTGTGGATGCATGGAATGGCCTTCCGGAGGAGGTTGTGGAGTCAAAAACAGTGATTGAATTCAAGCATGCATGGGACAGCCATAAGGCAATTCTAGGGGATGGGGGTAAAAAAGAAGTAGGCTGCTGGTTAACTAGGATCTGCAGCTTATCCATTAGGTAGGGAAATGGGCAGACTGGGTGGGCCAAGCGGTCCTTATCTGCCGTCAAATTCTATGTTTCTATGAATGGCGAAGACTGATACAGGTAAGACCTATGGTTACAGGCGAGTAACCCTCATTTCTAGGGACATGGATATGGTGCACTTATCCACACTTAAGTAGACTCCTAGCAGTTCTCCAGGAGGAGGGAGAAAGACACACACCCCTAATTTGGAAACAGGGAGCGGAGAACTGAGGCCCCAAAACCAGCATCTCAGTGTTGACTCAATGTCGATGTGGTTGTGGGAAATGAAGGTGTGTGCTGACTTCCAGGTAGCAGTTCTGCAGATCTCCTGGATAGGGACATCCCTGGAAGCAGCCACCGAGGCAATGCTATGTTTCGTGGATAGAGCCCTAAGCACAACGAGAGACTCCCTATCAGACAATCTACAGCAGAGGTCGATGCAGAATACAATCCACCTGTCAATCATACCCTTTAGCTGCCAGTTTGCCAGGTGCGGCTTCAGTGTAGGTGACCAAAGAGTTGGCAAACCTTTCCCCAAACTCCAGCTGTGCGCTCTGTATAGTAAAGTGAGCGCTCGCCTCAGGTCCAACGTGTGGAGCCTGTGCTCGACATCTGAGGTAGGATTTATGAAGTACAATAGGAGGTTAATTACCTGGTTACGGTGAAACTCCAAAACAATCCTCAGAAGGAACTTTTAGGTTGCGGTGGCCGACAACCTTGTACCTGTGGAACACCGAGTAAGAAGACTCCATCAAAAGGGCCTAAAACTCACTGACCCTTCTGGCGGAGGTGATAGCCACCAAGAAGGTGGTCTTCCAAGACAGGTGAAAGATGTCACACTTGTGCATTGGTTTGAATGGCTTGCCAATGAGCATTGCCAGTACCGGCAACAAGTCCCAAGGTCGTGGTGGTGGTTCACGCACCAGCGGGGACAGGTGGTCAAGGTTTTTAAAGAAGCGCACAACCACTATGTCCTATGCCACCGTCGGCATACCAGCCCTTGCCCGGTATGAAGATGGCTGCCAGGTGCACCTTAAGGGTTGTCGACTTCAGGCCTGACTGTCAGAGGGACCACAGGTAGTCCATAATGCTATCAAGAGGCAGAACAGGGAGTCTAGCTCCTTGCCCTGGCACCAAATGGAAATGCGCTTCCATCTGAAGGCATAGCACTGGCGGGTCAACCCTTTTTGAGAGGTGCAGGGATTGAACGTCCAGGTGCAAGACATTCCCCCCTCCCCTCTTGTGGCAGGAGGGCAGATCCAGGTGTAAAGGCAAGTACCGCGGAGGCCTGCTGCTAAGGCTGTGGTGATTTGGGTACTAGAACTGGCATGGCCAGCCTAGGGCTACCAGGATCATCCTCGTCTTGCCTTCCGCACCTTGACCAAATCCCCGCACCTTGACCAACCTCTTGTGGATCAGGGGAAAGGGAGAGAAGGCATGAAGGAGGCCTGGGGTCCAGGGCCCTCAAGAAGGCATCCCCCATCACTGTCCCATACTGTGGGCAGACAGGTGCAGAACAGCCTCAGCTTTGCATTCCGCCAGGTGGTAAACAGGTCAACCAGGGAAGTGCCCCACTGGAAAAATAGGTGGTCCACCACCTCCTGATGAAGGGACTACTCATGAGACACCTTGACCACTTGGCTGAGAGTATCCGACAGCTGGTTGGAGGCTCCAGCTACATGAATCATCAGAAGATTGGCACCCAGGCTGCGCACAAGGGTCCAGGTGCAGAGGGCTTTCCAACACAACCGGAGGGAATGCATTCTGCCCTGCCTGTTGAGGCAGTACATGGTTGTGGTACTGTCCATATGGACCTGCACGACCTGACTCCAGACAGATGAAATGAATACCATCAGAGCAAGACACTGCATGGATCTCCAGCAGGTTGATGTGGTACCGTGATTTCTTGGGGGTCCAGAGTTCGTAGGCCTTGTGGTCCTCCAAGTGGGCTCCCCATCCCACCACAGACATATTGGTCATAAGCATGACAGTCGGCTCTGGGCAGACCAACGGGACTCCCTCCTCCAGGTGTTCCGGGATGAGCCACCACTGGATGGCATCCCAGATCGGCTGAATCACCATAACCTGCTGGTCCAAGTGACTGAGGCATTGAGACCACTGGCGGGCCGGCTGCCACTGCAGAAGGCGCATCCACCAGTAGGCACACCGAACCATGCTCATGCAGAATGCCATGTACTCCAGCAGCTGCAGGAAGTCCTGGACAGGGTGACAGCGCCCGATCTTAAATGATTGGGCAAAGGGGGTTAGATCCAATGCCCAGTCCACTGGGAGTCAGGCATTGGCCTGGAGGGAGTCGAGCTCTGCCCTGATGAAGTGGATGACTTGCGAGGGGTGGAGTTCTGACTTGATGAGAAGATCCAGGGCTGTGCAAGTCTTGAGGACCAAGTCCCTGGACCATGCCACTTCCTCCCAGGATGAGACGGCAATCAGTCAGTCAGTCATCCAGGTACAGATACACCCGAACCCCTCGGCGCCACAGGAATGTGGACACCACTGCAATGCACTAAGTGAAGACCCTGGGGGACGAGGAAAGTTAGAAAGGTATGACTTGGAACTTGTACAGCACCCCTTTGATGATGGATCAGGCATGCCAGAAATGGCAAAGCCAACCCCTATCCCCTGGAAGCTGAGGCAGGGACACAAGTGGGATGGATGGACTGGGATGTGAAAGAAGGCATTTTGGAGGTCCAGGGAGCAGAACTTTATGCCCTGCTCCAGAGATGAGATTATCTGATTCAGCGTGATCATCCTGAACTTGCACCTCCTCAAGAACTGGTTCATCTACCCCCTCCCCCCGTCCATTTGGGGACCAGGAAATACCTGGACATAAAGCCCTGACCGGCCATGCCATCTGGGACATGGGCTACAGCTCCTTTCTCTAAGAGCTGAGTGATGTTCTCCCTGAGGGCAAAAATTTGTCCTGAGCCTCCACGGACTCCCGCGGGGTATGGGCTCAGTAGGGCAGGAGAGCCTTGAAATCAAGGCAGAGCCTGGCCCACTGCATCCAACACCCACTTGTCCGTAGTGATGATGGCCCAGGATTGCCAGAAATGGCAAAAGCCAATCCCCCCCGCCCAGGAAGCTGAGGCAGGGACACAACGGGCGGAGGCAGGCACCCTGACCCATCACTGGGCATGCCTGGAAGAGGTTCTGGTGCTGGCTGCCAGAGGAGCGCCACCTTCCCTGCCTGTGGGCTTAGATTTAGGCCATCAGGCCTGAGATTGCCCCGACTAGGGCTGCTACGATTTGGACTGCTGAGGCAGACAGGGCTGAAACAGGAAAGGCTTTTTTTCTCTGGCTTCGGGCCCTTAAGGTCCTTCTGGGAGGACATGACCAAATCCTGGATGGCACTGGACTTCTCTATCCTGGTGAGGTGTCCATCCACCCAGGCCCAAACAGGTTGGTACCCAACAAGGGAACATCCGCCAGTTTAGGCTGGGTATCCGCCATAAAGGTGGAAATCCACAGTCATGCCCTACAGCATATAGCAACTGCCGCTGCCACTGACTGGGTGCAGGAGTCACCCTATGTACAAGGCCATCTGAAACTGATGCTTGGCAAGAGGGTAACCATGGTCTCGGAACACTTTAACTGCCAAATGTAAGCCCACAGAAAGGTGGAGAAGGACACGGTGCAGAACCTCCATCAGGGCGTGACCAAAATTGGCCATCATGATGGCAGAGCTTGCCTGTTGGGAGACCTAGGAAGGAAGCAGCGTAAATCTTTTTCGCATTATGGTCCAGCTTCTTGGATTGCTTGTCAAGAGGCCTGTTGACATTCACGATGTTGCCCATCCTGACAAAATCTGCCACCAGCCCCTCAGCAGAGCGGTGACCTGAGAACCTAGGAAGAGAACTGCTCGGGACCGCGTGCCTGTGGACCATACAGGCGGAGCTGGATGCTGCCAAAGCTGAAAGGCAGGATCTAGGATAGCTTATGCTACTGGGAAGGCAACCGCCAGGGAATCATCTCTATCGAGGATCGCCATGAGGAGGCATTTGGCCTGCTTCTGGACCAACTCCAGGGATCTCCATAGACTCGGAGATGCGACAGAGCAAAGCCTGGAAGGAGACCGAACCAAGGTCAGTTGTGATCTCTTCAGTCGAGTCGCAATTTAAATCCGGGATCCGAGAGGAGTACATGGAGGACCCCTCTGAGTCAGAGGACTCCTTGAACACCGTCTTTGGCCCTTGCGCCCCATGGAACATGCTGGATTCATCCGAGTGGGTGATCTGAACGGACAGCCATCCAAGAAGACAAGTGGCAGGGTGAGCCGCCTTGAATAACGCCCATGCAAAGGCTTCTTAGGCAAAGGTTCCACCAGGATTGATGGAGAAGCTGGCGCAGGCTTGGCCAGATGGGGCAGGAGCAGAACGGGTCGCATCAGCAGAGACCAAGGATGCACTGGGGTCTGAACAGTAGGCCGACCTTGACACAGGACACACTGCTGCCACAGTAGCTCCTCACAGTGCCAGAACAACTTGCTGTGGAGCCCCTTTTTGTCCAAAAATGAGGAGGTACAGGAGCATCAAAGTACAGTTATTTAGGAACTTACCGTAACCGCAGATCTTCGAGAGAGGTTCCTTCAGTAGGTCATCACATATAGGACTGGCACCACCTGGAGTCGGGCTGCATCGCAGACTTTTCTAGAAATACCTGATGGGGGACCGCTCACATGACGTCACGTGACTGACGTCAGCATGACTGTATATAGTGGGCGGTCCCCACGTCCACCCTCCAGTTCTCCCGCTGGAGCCAGGAAGAGGCCTTGCAGTAGGAACGAACAGGAATTGGAGTCCCTGTAAAACCTACAATGAGAAGGAGGGAGGGAAAAATATGAACTACTGAAGGAACCTCTCGAAGATCTACTGTTACGGTAAGTTCCTACGCAACTGTACTATCTTATTTCGAGAGGGTTCCTTCAGTAGGTCATCACATATAGGACAGAGTCCCAAGCAGTCCCTCCAAGGAGAGACCGAGAGAAACTAGGAAGGAGGAAAGCTAACTCCAACAGAACAACTAAAGTCCAGAATGGACCCAGCCTAGGACAGAAGGCCCTGCAGGACGGCTAGACCAAAGCCAGCCCTCCGCCTAGAAGCAATGTCCAGACTGTAATTTTTGGTAAAGGTGTGGACAGAACTCCAAGTAGCAGCAGCACAAATGTCCGCCGTAGAAACGTTCCGTAGGAAGGCTGCGGAGGCAGCCATGCCCCTAGTAGAATGACCTCTTATGGAACCCGGAAGAGGCTTATTGTAGTTTTGGTAACAGTAACGAATGCAGTTGCCTAGCCATTTGGAAAGGCCCTGATTAGAAACCGATTTGCCCCTCAACTTCGGTGCAAAAGAAAAACAATTGATCGCAGGAGCGAAACTCTTTAGTCTGGTGGTTATAACACCGGAGAATCCGATGGACATCCATCGTGTGAAGGAGTGCCGCACCCTTATTAGAGGGGGATGGATAATAAACCGCGGAAGCTCTACTGATTGGTTCAGTGTGATTTCTGACACCACCTTGGGAAGGAACCTCGGATGCATTCTGAGGACTGCCCGGTCCTGATGGAAAATCAAATATGGCTCCTTGCAGACTAGAGCATGAAGCTCCGAAATCCTTCAGGCTGAGGTGACAGCCACCAGAAAAAGTGCCTTCCATGAAAGGAAGAGCAAATCACAGCTCATAGCCAGTTCGAAAGGAGGAAGGGTGAGCTTTTCCAAGACGAAGTTCAAGTCCCAAGGTGGAGTTGGGCTGCGGATGGGGGATTTCAGATGGAGGATGCCTTTCAGAAAGGTCTTTGAGACCTCCAACTGAGCCACGGGTTTACTGTCCACTAGCTCATGGTATGCGGAAATAGCAGAGATATGGCCCTTTAAAGAAGAATAGGACAGACCAGAGTCCGATAAGTGAAGGAGGTATTCTATGACTTGGGGGGCTGAACAGGAGAAGGGGTTCCAACCCTTAGCAGCCGCCCAGATCGAAAACCGCTTCCACTTCATAGCGTATGTGGAACGGGTGGATGGTATTCTGGCCTCGATGAGAACCTCAGCAACTGTGGGGGAGATGCCAAAGCAGGAAATCGCTATGTCTGTAGGAGCCACGCATGAAGACGCAGGGTCCTGAGCCCCAGATGAACCAGCCTGCCTTGATTCTGAGTCAGGAGGTGATGAGTCAGTGGAAGTGGAACCGCTGGTTCCCTGGAGAGCTGTCGTGACAGCGGAAACCAGATCTGTCTCGGCCAGAGAGGGGCGATGAAGATCATTATTGCCCTCTCGGCTTGAAATTTGAGGAAAACCCTCTGCAGAATGGGAAAAGGAGGGAAAGCATACAAGAATTTTGCTGTCCATGATAGAGACAATGCGTTGTTCCAGAAAGCACCTTGCTCTCAAGCGAGCGAGCAAAACTTGGGAAGTTTTGCGCTGAATTGAGAGGTGAAGAGGTCGATTTCTGGACGTCCCCAATTCTGGAAGATGGAATCCGCCACTTCCTGATGCAGTTCCCAGTCATGGGTGAGGGTCTGAGTTCTACGGAGACTGTCCACCAGGAAGTTGAGAATGCCTGGAACATGTACACCAGGACCAGATGATGCTGGACTGCCCAGTTCCACACCTGGGTAGCCTCTCTGCAAAGAGGGTACAACTGGGTTCCTCCTTGCTTGTTGAAGTACCAAACTACCGACATACTGTCAGTTTGGATCAGCAGCGTTCCCTTGGGTAACAGGGTCTGAAAGGCCTGTAAGGCATACAGGACCACCCTGAGCTCCAGAACATTGATATGGAGAGAAGTCTCCAGGCCTGACCAAAGGCCTTGAGCTTGATGCTCCCCCAGGTGAGCTCCCCACCCCATATTCGAGGCATACGTGGTGAGGGTAGCTGCTGGTGCAGGGTTTCGGAATGGAAGTCCCAGGGAAAGATTGTGAGAATCCTCCCACCACTGTAAATCTCTCTAGACCGCTGAAGAGACCAGGACTGGATGGTCCAGGTCGTCTAGGAGCTGATCCCACTGCACCTGTAATGACCACTGAGTGATTCTCATGTGCAGCCTTGCAAGGGGAACAGTCGTGATGGAGGCCGCCATCAGTCCCAAAAGACGAAGGACCTCCCAAGCAGGGATGGTCCGGAGGGAGGCTACTTTTCGATCCTGACTGACCAGGGTCTCCACCCTGTCTGGAGGGAGGAAAGCTCTGCACTGGACGGTATCCAGAACTTTCCCAATAAACTGCAGTCTCTGGGCAGGGACAAGAGATGACTTGGGAACGTTATCTGTGATCTCGAGTCGGCTGAATAGGTCCAGTGTGAAAGAAAGAGTTTTCAACAAAAGATCTCTGGACGGGACTGATATCAGCCAGTCATCCAGGTAAGGGAACACCGCAATACCTCTGCAGTGCAGGAACGCCGCCACCACCGCCAGACACTTGGTAAAAACCCGAGGTGCCGAAGACAGACCAAAGGGGAGCACCCAGAATTGGAAATGCTGTCCTTGGAAACAGAATCTGCAGGAATCGGCAGTGGCTGGGGAAAATGGGGATGTGCAGGTAAGCATCTTGCATGTCCAGGGTGCAGAGTTAATGATTCTCCATCAGTAGAGGAAGACGACCCCGGAGTGTCAGCATGCGGAATTTCTTGTACTCGACATACTGAAGTCGAGTATGGGTCTGAAGTCCCCTGTCTTTCTTGGAACCAGGAAGAAATGGGAATAAAACCCTTCTTCCCTTTGCCCGAAGGGAACTCGCTCGATTGCTTCTTTGAGCAACAGTGAATTGATCTCCTCGCGAACGAGGAGGGCCTGGTCCTGGGAGTAAGTGTACTTCTGCGGAGGAGAGTCTGGAGGAATCTCCAGAAACTTGATGGCGTGTCCGACGGACACTAGCTGCAGGACCCATTCCTCTGAGGTTATTGCCCTCCACTCCTGCGCGTGGCAGGCGAATCTCCCCCCCACCTGCTCTCCGTCATGAGACTGAGGATGCAGTGGGGTCGGAAAGTCAGGAAGTGGCTGGACGTTCAGGAGGAGGTCTCCTGAACATCGCTGATTCTTGGGGGCAGGGGGTGTAGCAGTACCCGTGGCCTTATGCTTACCTTGGCGTCTCGCCTGAGCATTCTTCCGCTGCCTCCCAGTCCTTTTCTGAAAGGGCTGCTGCTGTTGCTGGGTGCCCAATCGGTACATGGACCTAACGGATCTAAGGGCCACACCCTTGTCCTGTAGATCCCTTATGATGTCCTTGGTATCCCCACCAAAAAGGACTGAGCTCCTAAAGGGGGCGTCCTGAACTGCCGACTGGACTTCGTTGGCAAGCCCAGAGAGACGAAGACAGGAATGCCACCTAAGGGCAACGGCAGTTGCTGAAGTACGGGCCACTGAATCGACAGAGTCGTAAGTGGCTCGAAGAGCATGCCTACAGGAGATCTTGGAGAGGCGGAGATTCTTGGCAAGTTTCTCCTTGAGGGACGAAGGGTCCATTGATTGGACCTTCGCCTCTAGCCTGGCCATAGTCTGTTTTTGGTGGGACACCATGTGGGCCACGTAACTAAGGGAACAAAGGGCGCATGTGGCTGATGAGTAGACCCTCTTCCCGAACTGGTCCATCAGCCTTAACTCTGTCAGGAGGTGTCGTGCTCATGTGCTTAGAAGCTGTGGAGCGGTCATGAGCAGCCGAAATGACCACAGAGTCTGCCTTGGAATGAGCCTTCAGAAAAGGGGTGTCCCTTGGCACCCGGTAGAGCCTGTCTGCCCTCTTGGGGACAGCCAGGATAGAATGAGGCATCTGCCAGATGGTGGTAGTGAGGTCTTGATGAGGTGCCATCCATGGGGGGACCGGAATAGAGGGCAGAGACTCTAAGTCCAGGTGTTCCGCTAGTCTCTGCTGCATAGGATCCTGGTCCTCAGACTCCCAGTCAAAGTGGTCCCTTAAAGCCCTCAAGAGGTCTGAAAAGGAAGGATCCTTCGGAAGGTACTTCGGGGGAGGTCCTTCCTTTCGTATCCTCAGGGTCCTCCACATGCTCCTTCTCTGAGGAATCTTCCCTCCCATCGGAACTATCTTCTGCCTCCTCGACAGGACGATGACTGAAGTCCCGCAGGGGAACATCCTGTTGAGTCTTCCCCGAGACGTGGACGGTAGAAATAGAACTGCTTGGGAGAGGGACCTGGAAGCTGCAGTTGTAGAGTCTAGCTTCCAGATCATAACCAACTCCGATCTGGCCCCTGCCACCAAGACTGAATCATGATCTTGAAATCCGGAACCACCAGCGGGGGCGCTGAGGCTGGAGGAGAAGGTGGAGGGACCGGAGGGGGATAGTACCCCTTGAAACCCATATAAGGAGAATATGGGTTGAATCCATGGTGGAACTGCCCAAAATGGCTCCAATCAGGAGTGGAACCCCCCAGGTAGGGATCCCCAGGATACCCAAAGGGGTAATGGGGGACAGTTCAGGGTTTGGAATAAAATCCTCAACGTCGTATCTGACGTCGGGGGGACCCACGTCGGAGCTGCCGTTGTATAGATTGGAGGTGGGTCCGGCATCGGGACAGCCCACATCAGAGGGACCAACGTCGGCACCAGCGCTACCTCATCCAGTGCCAGAAAAGTATCCGGCGTCGGGACCAGACGAGGGAGCTCTGGCGTTGGGGCCAGGTCCAGCATCAGGGCCAGAGGTAAAGGTCGGTCGGCCAGTCTTGGCTGAAGGACTGTCGTCGGGATCACTGGCATCAGAGAAGGCGCTGGTATCCCTCCAGAAGGTGGAGGGGCCTCCACAGTTAGGCCAGACAGCCGTGAAGGAGCCTCCTGATCCGGGACCCCAGCAGGAGAATGCGGAGATGTGCCCAAAACATCGACAGGATCGATGGGGCCTCCGATCCCATCGCTGGATGTGTCCGAGGGTGAATGCAAGGACATAGGCGAGGAAGGAGGAGGAGGGAAAGGGTCTTTCTCCCTCCCTCTGGTCCTGCCGGACGTCGGGAGAGGCGCCGTTAGGCCCAGATGGGGGAACTGAGCCCATGTGGTCATCAGAGAAGGCCGGCTTAGCGGGCAAGTTTGGGTGGAGCCCCTGGCCAACTTATCGACCGTAGCCGGGTGACTGCCCCCAGCCGGGGAAGTCAGCTTACCGGCCGCTGCGCAGTCCCCGGAGGAGCTGGGGGCTGACTTATCGGCAGAGGCAGCACGGTCGCCAGAGGAACCGGAGGCAGACTTATCTGCTGGAGTCTTGTCCGACTTACCGTCCGGCTGTTTCCTGGGTGGTAGCTGGGCCTTGCTTGTCGACAGCCTGGCGTTGTCTGCGGAGCGAGCCCGCTCCCTAGACTTCTTCTTGTGCTTCCCTGAGATGTTCCATCTTTTTCTCCAAGGAGGCCAAACGAGATTTAAGAAGGTGGGCCTCCAATGCCTGCTGTCTCCGTCTTTTGGTGGCCTGGTTGAATGACTGGCGCTCTGGGCAGGAGGAGGTAGGATGGTCTGGGCCTAGGCAGAGAACGCATTTCTGGTGACCGTCTGTGTGTGAGATCTGCGTGCCACAAGACAAGCACTTTTTCTTCGGAGAAGACATCAAGTAGTGAGGTCTAAAAAATGTGAAAATTGCGAGGTAAAATACTGACGCGATAGAAACTTTCACGACGATCGCTAATGGAAGTCTGCGATGCGACTGACACGAGGCGACGGCGGTAAAGAACTGGAGGACGGGCGTGGGAACTGCCCACTATATACAGTCATGCTGACGTTGGTCACGTGATGTCGGGTGGGTGGTCCCCCGTCAGGTATTGCTAGAAAAGTCTGTTGTGCGGCCCAACGCCAGGTGGTGCCAGTCCTATATGTGATGACCTACTGAAGGAACCCTCTCGAAGTAAGATCCATGCTTCCTGGTCAAAGAATGAGAGTGGGAACACCAAAGAATGAGAACAGGAACACAGAGATTCCCCAAGACCGCGATCTCGAGCAAGACTAGGGCCTTGAGCTGGACCTTGACCGATGACGAACATGCCAGTGGTGAGAAGACCCAACTGGAAGGGCTGCATACTCGGCACAGACCGGGTGTCGCCGTGGAACCCTGGAGGGGTTAATCTACCAGGTGGAGACAGCCTGGTCAGCTGGCTTATCTGTCCCCTCTTCAGAGACAGCTGAATGGACCAGAGTCCTAGAGAGCGAGTTGTCCTTGACGTCTTCCGACAAAAGGTCGACCAGGTCGAGAAAAATCTCAACTGGCTGTTCGGCTCGTGTCTCGGCCAACAAGCCTGACCAGGACAACGTGGAGCTAGTGGTCTGCCCTTGGACCTTAGGAGGATCAGCCAAAGCCAATGGCTCGACCGCCGTTGAGCAAGCCTATTCCCTGTCCCACGACCTACGGCAGGTCTGTTTAGACTTCTTAGACTTGTCCTCTTGGGATGATTTGCAGGGACTGGCACATGTCCCAAAATGCACCTGTAATGAAGCCTCGATGCTGATGCCCAGTGGGAGCAACACGGGAGGCAAGGAGGAGACCACCGTAGCCTGGGCTGCCATCTCTTCAAGCATAGCAAGCTGAAATACTGAATCTACCACCATCGAAATGGCCTTGTGGGTGTTCTTGGAATGGACTGGTGGATCCCGTTCGTCTGGGTGTCTTAGGTGGAGGCAAGCATACTGGTCCTCAAGTGACGAGAGGAGCAGGGACTTGCACAGGCCACATGCCTGGGGATGGTGCTCCGCTCCGAGACAGTACATGCACGAGGCAAGTGGGTTGGTATGCAACATCTTTTGGTTAAATGTGGTGCACCACTTGAAACCGGGCCCAGTTTGGGAGTCATCACATTCCATCAGTAACAAACACTGAACAGCGAGGGAAAAAAAAAAAACAAACGACTGAAGATGAAGAAGAAAACTTCCCTACACTGCACGTGGGAGCTGCAAAGCAGGAGACCTGACTCTTCCAGTGGAAAGGAAGATCTGACTTTACGGGGCAGAACTGAGGAGGATATTACCTGGATGGGTGGGAGGAGCTTAGCCTGAAGACGTTCCAGCTGGAATTAAAGGGAAAGGAAGACTGCCACGGTGTGGATGAATGCACCATATCCATGTCCCTAGAACTAGGGAAATATGGCATTAGGGTTTCAACCCCCAAAAGCAGCAAAGGAAAAACTTTAGGGTGTTGGGTCTCTGGAGTCTTGGCGAATCAGCGGTGGGTCTTCCTTGGGGTTATCAACCCTAATGCCCACCACCTTCCTGAGTAAACAAGGTCAGACATGATCACTTTTCTTCCCGTAGGGCCCCACATGAAGAAAGCTACAACAGATTCTGTTGGCAACATGTGTCGAGACATATTTCTCTGCTTTTGAAGAATGTACCACTATGAGGCACTGGCTTGAAGCTGTACCTTATGCTTTAGATAGGAGGCTACAGGCTGGTGGGGAGTGGTGAGCATCAGGGTTGAAACCCCCCAACGAAGACCCCACCACTAAGTTGCCAAGACTCCGGAGTCCCAAAACCCTAATGTTTTTTCTTTTGCTGCTTTGATGGTGGGGATTTAGGGTTAGAAACCCTAACACCACATTTTCCTTGCTTTTGTTGTGGTAAGCTGAACTCTAACTGGTGTATTAATGCAGTCTGTCTGCCTGCAGAAGTGCAGGGCCTCTGTGTGGCAAATGGATGTCAAGGATTTGGTGGGCTGCAGAAACACAGGGCCCCACACGCTTCCATGCGACCACAGATACTGATGCACAGGGCAAAATGTCCATCTCTGAGGCAAAGCACAGGGCCCATTGGCACCCATGGGTGAAGAGGTGCATGGCCCTAAGACAAGGGCAGAGTTTTCTTCACTAGGTGGTACATGGGCCTGTGAGGATAACCCTGTACCTTTCCCCTCCCAAGTTGGAGGCGGTGTCGCATGACAGCGCTGCCCACCAGCCTCAGCCCATCCAGCTGGCTCACCCTCAAACTCAGCAAACCCACATGAGATCATAAAGCACTACCCACTGGGGTAAAGACTGGAACTACACACAATGTTTGTAAATCTTTTTTTTTTTTTTTTTTTTTTAAGATTCTGACCCCAAATTTTCAGGTCAGTCATTTTGTGACTCCCCCATATAAACATGACATGTGGCATTTTTGCAGCATACTAGTTGAAATGTAATTTCACACCATAAGTGCAAAAAAATATCTAATCTAGAATTTGAAAAACGACACCTGACATGATCACGAGATAGTGTGAAAAAATGGCTATACTGAAAGTTTGAAATCAAACTGTTGAAAATTAGTGACGTTACGAGTGAACCTTGAATTACTTCCGACTTATAACTTGGTCATTTTACCATATTTTTTACACCAAAGTTTCAACATAGTCTTCTTAAGACCCCATCCCATGAACCCGGTAGGTGGGAATGTTCAAATCCTGCCTGAAATGCAATTTTGTGCAGCTACTGCAAAATCACCTTTAGGTACATATTTGAAAATGTTGAACTGCCTCATTCATGAGGTGGAGTCACAAAAAGGCCATACTGAAAGTTTGGTGGAAAAATATTGAAAATTTGTGAAGTTACTTGGTAATTTTTCTATATTTTCTTTTACACCAAAGCTTCAACATAGCCTTCTTACAACCCCACCTCATGAACCTGAATCCCACCTGAAAGGTGATTTTGTGCAGAGACTTCGAAATCACCTTTTGGGACAGATTTTAAAAGGTCCACCTCCCTTGTTCATGAGGTGGGGTCCCAAATAGGCCATGTTGAAAATTTGGTGTAAAAATATTAAAAAATGACAAAGTTACGAGTAACAGTTTAAACTCGACTGAAATACATTAAAGAGGGACTCCTGCCAAAAGAGCTACATTGCAGAATTAGAATAAGCATATCCCCAATAAATCTCATACTAAAAATTAGGTTTCTACGTTACTTCGTTTTAAGGTTATGAGCTATTTTGTAATCCTGATTTCACTACCTAGTCAAAATAGCCAGTTTCAGTTAAGAGCCACTGATGATGTCATCTCCTGAACTCGCACTCTAGTCCACCCTGTCAGCAATCTTATAGGACCTGCTGCTCCTGAGTTTAAGGAACTGTAGCTATTGTAATTCTTTTGAAAAAAGTGACAGAGCTGGCTGCAGTGCTTGCGTTTCCAGAATGTTCAGATGCATGGCACTGTACTTTAGAACATGTTAGAAGGTGGTTTTGGAATGCAGCACTGAATTTAAGGCAAAGAAGGTCGAGGTGGTGCATAATTTTAAAATATTGGGGGCATGCAATCTCAGAATGTGACAGGGATGTGCCATCTCAAAATGTGGTGGGACAATCAGTCTCAAAATGTGACAGGAACACACATCGAGGAATTTGGTGGGGACTGGCAAGTTCAGAATATAGTGGGGATGCACGCTGTCGGAATATGGCAGGACACACCATTTATTATGAAACTGTTTGTCCCTGCCACGTTCCAGAACTGAATGCAGCCACCAAATTTCAAAATTGTGCATCACATCCCCACCTCATTTCAACATATGTCCCAGCCACATCCTAAAATTATGCATCCCTGCCACATTCTGAAATGGCGCATCCCTGCCAAATTCCGTAACTGCACATCCCCGGCAAGCTGTGTTTCAATGCCACATTCCAAAATTGTTACTGCCACATTCCCAAATTATGTGCCACCACCACCTTCTGAAATTGAGCATCACCGCCACATTCTGAAATTCATGGTCACCACCACAATCCGAAAATACGCATCACCGCCACTCTCCGAAACTATGCGTCACCACCACATTCCGAAACTGTACGTCACTGGCACAGTCCGAAACTGTTCATCATCGCCACATTCTGAAATTGTGCGTCATCGCCACATTCCAAAATTATGCATCACCACCACATTTCAAAATTGTGCCTCACCGTCACATTCTGAAATTGTGCGTCACCACCACATTAGAAAACTGTGCATCACCGCCACACTCAAGAATTGGGCATCACCGCCATATTCAAAAATTGCACGTTACTGCCACATTCAGAAATTGTGTGTCACCACCACATTCCGAAACTGTCACCACCGCATTCTGAAACCGTGCATCATCGTCGCATTCCCAAACTGTGCGTCACCGCTGCATTCCAAAATTATGCGTCACTGCCACATCCTGAAATTGTGCATCATCGCTGCATTCTGAACCTGTGCATCACCGCCGCATTCAGAAATTGTGCATCACCGTCACATTCTGAAATTGTGTGTCACTGCCCCATTCTGAAATGATGTGTCCCAGCTACTTTCTGAGACTGTCTCATTGCTGCATTCCACAATTGCAACTTGGTGACATTTCGAAATCTCATATCTGCAGTATTTTAAAAATTGCACACAACTTTGTCATTCTAAAGCCACGTTTGCTACTGCGTTCCACCCCCCCAAACACATTCTGAAGTACTGTACCTTGCATCTACACATTATGGAAGTGCATGTGCTGATCCACCCAGTGTCAGTTTTCCTTTTTCAGATGTTTACTACACCTGCAGTTTTAAGTAACATAGGAGAAATAAGTCATATAAGGTAGCTTGCTGCGAGAACTAGGTTGTGAGTTCAGATGATATTAGCAGCAGCTCTTCACTGAAACTGGCTTTTTGAACATGCAGTGACTTAAGGGTTACAAAATGACTTGTAACTTTTAAATGAAGTAACTTGTAGATCCGATTTTTGGCAGGAGGCTGATTGAGGATATGCTGTTTCAAATTCTGAATTTATTGATGCCAAAAATGTTGGCCTCAGTTCCTCTTTAAACTGGACATACCTTATTTTTTCATATCGCAGTCCCCGGTTCCAGCAGCAAGACGTGTCTTCGATCGGAGACTGGTACTTCATCGTGGGACATGTTCATGTGTGTGTGTGTGAGGTATGGCATGGTTGGTCAGAGTAGGCTGGGTGGAGGTCTGGGGGAGTTCAGATAGATGAGGGATTGTTTTCTTTTTTGCAGGTTTGGTTTACATTATTGGATCAGACACCTGGGACTGGGCATCCCAGTGTCGGCATAACTCTACAGTGGCACCGAGGGTGGGCATGCCAGTGCTGCCACCTAGTCACGGGGGGGTGTGGGGTGTGTGCGGCTGGCGACCTGGAGGGGAGGAGGTTGGCAAAGGGAACTGGGGGTAGGCACCCCAGTCCACTTTTTTGTAACATAATTTGATGGATCAGGGAAACACGAAGGAGGGTTGACTGAGCTGGGAGGGATGGATCAATTACAGTGACCAGAGGGTATAATCAATAGGGATATATTCAAGTAGGAACAAAGGGAAAAAAAATCTGTAAATGCTGCAGTTCTTAAGGTACTTTATTTATATGGTAAATTACACTTGCATTTATATGGGTATATCTTATTTGTACCTTCTCTAGTCCCTAGAGGTTCTATTAAGGAAGATGGTAAACTGAAATGTTCCTCCAGTGCATTTCATTCACTGGTACTTCTAATTTTTTTTTCCTTTTTAGATTCATTTACCCAGGATACATGGAGGGGGAGAGAGAGAGAGGAAGTGCACAAAAAAGCACACCATAAGTTAAATGAAACTGCCACTCATATATACAAAAAAAAAACCTTTGAAAAAGAAATGCAGCTGGTCAGAACAAGAGAGAGAGAGAGAGAGAGAGAGCACGTGAGAGAGACAGACAGATCCATGGGGGGGAGCGGGGCGAGATCCAGATCACTAGCTCTCTCCATCTGTGGTTGCAGGTGTCAAAAGTCCCGCTGTTCTCATACAGAGAATGCAGGTGAATGGCTCCTCTCACCAAGCTGGGCACCCTGAATTTTAGGGTGCCCGGAAAAGATACTTTTGTCCCTTTTTTTAAGGGGAAGAGGGAAAAACATACACAATCCAGATGTATTTTTTTTTTTTAATAAATAATTATGTATTTTCCATGTTTTTTAGTTTGGGGAAAGACAAGGTGGCGGGATGTCACAATACAAACACGTTTTGAGGGGTTATAACAAGCAAGTGGAGAGAAAGCAAAAAGCTCTCGCGACATGAAATTTTCCGTGTCATATCAGAGGGTTATTCAAAAATCCTACTGAGCATGCTCAGAAAAAGAAACCCTTATAACTCAAACTGTTAATATTTTTTCACGAAACCTCTGAAAGGCACTACCTTGGTACAAGTCACTTCTACCCTGAACGTTTCACAAAAAATATATTTTTTCATCTAGGCTTTAAGTGAGAGCAAACCTCCCCCCACCACCAAAATGTGTGTTAAATATAGGAAAAAATGTTGTCATTACTGTAAAAATGACATATGCAAATCTCAGAAAACTAGCTTCCATCATGAAACTTTGCCTCCTAGATGACAGCCAAATTCTGGGTAACTTTGTTGAATGCCACCAAAGCTATTAAAGTACAAATTTAGGAGTTTAACATAGAAACTCTCAGTCAATCCCAACTATACAGGCGCTACCACACCAGTATTATATATGTATCAATAAACTAAACAGGACAACACGTGGTATCTGTGGGACACCCGATCATCAAATGCATGTCGCTCTGTACCACTAACACTAGAGAAGTGAAAGACAGGAAACGTGTCAGGCATGCACAATCTTTGTACTGTGGACCTTTCATTGTTTTATAATAAATGCTTTAACATACGAAGACAGCTGTGGTGTCACTATTCTTTCAGGCTGGTAAATGCCCGATTCCTGTACTGTGGACTGACTATAATACTAATTGAGAGCAACACCACCTCAGTGCGTACCTTCCCTTTGTTTTAAGAAGTTATGTCACAAGTTAGCTCCTTGAGAAAATAGTCCACCGACAACTGTCTGATCATATCGAGAAGCACACCCTAATGTGCAGTCAGCAACATGGGTTCCGCAAAAACCACAGCACAACGGCTCTAGTGCACTTTACTGACCATGTCCTTAGAAATATGGGCTGGGGAGAGCCACTGGTGCTGTATTTGTGGACCTAACCAAGGCCTCTGACCTGGTCAACCACTCCCTCCTACACACCAAACTCCATCTGCTTGGCTGCTCTACTGAGACCTTCAACTGGTTTTGGAGCTACCCCTTGGGTTGCTCCTAATCTGTGTGCTTAGGATCTGCCATCTCCTCTGCCCTACCTGTCTCCACAGGTATTCCCCAGGGCTCCATTCTGGGCCCCCCCTATTATTTTCTATCTTTATCAATTCCCTCCCCACCGACAGCAGCCTCATTTGTGATGTTCTCCTGAATGCGGATGATCCTGTCCTCTTATACAGCGAGAAGTCCCTACCTAACATATCCTCTGTTCTCACCCATCACCCAGAACTATGGCTCAGCCCACAACTGGTTCATATCTAATTTGCTTCTGGTTAAGGAAAAGAAAACCAAGACCATGCTGCTTGGGTCCAAGCCATACCTTGCTAACATTCTGAAATCTAATTTCTCCTTCTCTGTGCTCTCTCCAGATGGTCCTGCCCTGGAGAATGCCACTACCTTCAAATACCTGGGTGTAATACTAGACGCTTCCCTCTCCTTCACTTACCACATCAACCTCATTGTTCGCAGGGTCAATCAAAAACTTGGGCCGCCTATCATCTAAAACATTACCTGACCCCTGAGGCTTTGCCTAGCTATCGTCCAAGGAAATCTGCTTCCCATCATTGATTACTTTTCCAATCTACTCACGTGTATCCTCCACCCTGCGTGCAAGACTAACGTCAGTCTATAGTAGTGTCTGCCGTTTTACTCTCCTAGCTCCATTCTCTAGCCATCACTGTGACATGCATCAGTCGCTTGGATGGCTTCCCCTCCAAGGCCACTTTGATCATGCCTTTGGCTGCATTGTGAATAACACCCTAAAGGGAGGGAATGTGTCTCCGTACTCATCTCTCCCTGAAAGTCAAAACCATACCCATAAGTCTTCATGAATCCTGTTTCCCCCTTGAGGTCCCTAGAGTCTCTACTAACATGGGAGGCAAAGCCATGACTGCAGCGGCCCCCTCCCTGTGGAACAGAATCCCTGTGCCCCTCCGTTTGTTTGACACGTACCTCACTTTCAAATCCCACTTCAAAGCCTATCTTATAGCGGGAGCCAGTTGCTCCTGTTCTCCTGGGTAGCCCCTTGCCACCCACTCCTGTTCCCTGTCTCCACGCCCTTCTCTCCTCAAACTACTAGCCCGCTACCTGGGGTGCATCCCAATTCTGCTAACCTATGCTCTTAAATTTAGTTTGGGATGTATACTGTAACCCTGTCTGTATATTGGGGGGGTTGGGGGATTTACCAGCTGTTATACCTACATAAGGATTGTGTGTACCATTTGTATGCTTACATTTTTCATTTGTAACTGTGTTTGATTTCATATGCATTTAGTTTTATATTGCTGTTTCTCACATTTTGTATTGTGTGCTTTCTGTGCCGTTCCTATGACCCAGGTCATGCCTGAAAACAGTCCCTTGGATCAGTGCACTTACCCAGTAATCAAAGTTATAAATAAGACGTCTCCTCTAGTTTTTCTATATTTATACAATGTGAATGTTGCTGTTTTTCTGATATCTGTCTGTTGTCATGGAAAGCATAACAAGTACACTATATAATTAGAAATCCAGATAAACACTTTTTATAAAGATTTCCACACAGGCTGGCAATATGGCAACTTATGGGACAATCTAGTGGAATTTGAAAAATGTGTTCTCTAGTAAATTTTAAAGGACAAGGAATCAAGCAATTTTTACGACTACCAATTTCACAGCAAGGTTAAGGAAAGGCTGCTGTTTACATGTATGCTAAAACTGCATTTATATAATTAACATAAATTAAGTGTTGTAGCATTTGAAAAATGTAAACAGCCCTCTCCTTTCAAACCTCTCACCCTGTTTGCTCCTTAAAATGGTAGTCGAATGTGCTATGTGATGAGCAAGAGACTCTGTGCATGGCTCTTTACAGTACTATCTTACTCAAGTTTTCCCTGATGTTTCCTACTGTATCTACACAAAACATGATCAAAATCATGACTTAACGTGCATTATTTTTATAAATACATATGTTAAGCTATTATTTTTGTCAGGTACTTTGCCTATAAACTGTAGAAATCCAAGTCAAAAATACGGCTTTCTCAGCCAATCATCAATGTGTTACTAATCTCACGTACTTGGTGGTCTACTGGCTGATGCTAATGGCACTGGTGCAGTCCAGATGAAATGCTTTCATCACATGATGCCATCCACTGCTTGAAGAACTGTTATGTTTTCTAAAGTTTTAAAAATATTATACAAAAATGCTCCCTCCTCAGCCGCCCGCCTCCTCACTGCCCCTCTATCCTGTCCGCCTGCCATCATCCATTACCCACATCCATTGAATGTATTTTCCCTGTCGGAAATCCCACTGCCAGTTCAACTTTGAATAAGGTGCTGAAGCAGAGCCTCCTCGATCGAACTACGAGTTTACCGACAGCATCCTCCATTTCCAGTAGGCACTACTAAATGATGAAAATCAGCGTCATTTAGTAGTGTCTCCTGGGAAGGGAGGGAGCAGTCAATAAACTCCTTGCTTGGTCGAGGAGGATCTGCTGTAGCACCTTATTCATATACAGAAACACAGACTCTGACCGCAGATAAGGACCACTTGGCCCACCCAGTCTGCCCATTTCCCTACCTATTGGATAAGCTGCAGGTTCTAGTTAACCAACAGCCTACTTCCTGCAACCCCCCCCCACTATAATTGCCTTAAGTCTGTCCCATGGATGTTTGAATTCCCCCACTGTTTTAGGCCTCACAACCTCTCCAGGAAGGCGGTTCCATGCGTCCACCACTCTCTCAGTGAAAAATAATTTCCTCACATTACCCCTGAGTCATCCCCCCCTCTATCTTTAAATTGTGCCCCCTTGTTCTTGCATATCTCTTTTTCTGAAAGATGCTACCCTCCTGGACTTTGTTGATTCCCTTGAGGTACTTGAAAGTTTCTATCATGTCCCCCCGTCCCTCCTTTTATCAAGGGTATACATATTAAGCTCTCTCAGTCTCTCTTCATATGGTTTCTGATGCAGACCCTACACCATTTTAGTTGCCCTCCTCCGGACTGCTTCCATCCTGTCTATGTCCTTGCGTAGATGGGGTCTCCAAAACTGCACGCAGTACTCCAGATGGGGTCTCGCTAACTGTCTGTACAGAGGGATAACCACTTCCCTTTTTCTACTTGTGATGCCCCTCCCTATGATTCCCGGTATCCCCCCAGCTATCCTTACTGACTTTTCACATTGCTTACCCACCTTTAGGTCATCTGATATGATTACCCCCAGGTCCCTTTCCATTATTGTTGTTGTTAGTACCTCCCCTGCTATTGTGTACTCTTCTCCTCGGTTTTTGTTTCCCAGGTGCATTACTTTGCACTTATTTGTATTGAATCTAAGTTGCCATACATCTGACCATTCCTCCAACTTTGCCAAGTCCCTTCTCATCCTTTCTACCCCCCCTTGTGTATCAACTCTGTTACAGATCTTTGTGTTATCTGCAAAGAGGCATACCTTTCCTTCCAGACCCTCTGCAATGTCACCTATAAAGACGTTAAAGAGGACTGGACCCAGTACTGAGCCCTGAGGTACTCCACTAGTAACTCCCCTTTCTTCGGAATGAGTTCCTTATTACCTTCTGTGTCCTGTTATGCAGCCAGTTTGCTACCCACGGTACCACCCTGGGACCCACTCCCAGGCTGGCTAACTTGATTACTAATCTTTTGTGCGGTACTGTGTCAATAGCAGACCAGCAGTGGGATTTCTAACAGGGAAAATGCATTTGATGGATGTGGGTAATGGGTGACAGCAGACAAATGGGACAGATGGACAACAAGGGGGTGGGCTGGCTGGCAGCCTGGGGGGCATAAACAACAGTATATGGACTGCACCAGTGCCATCAGCATTAGCCACTAGACCATCAGGTATGCGAAACTGGTAACACATTAATGTTCACCTGAAAGAGTTGTAGTTTTGACTGGGAGGTCTACAGTTTTTAGGCAAAGTAACAAAAGCATGGCTTAACATGCGCATTTATAAAAATAATACATGTTAAGTCATGGTTTTGATCATTTTTTGTGTAGAGACAGTAGAAAATATCGGGGACAATCTGAATAAGTTAGTACTGTAAACAGCCATGTAAAGAGGATCTGCTCATAGGAGCTCATCATGCAGCACGTTTGGCAGCGGTTTTAGGGAGCAGACAGGGAGGGAGGTTTGAAAGGAGAGGGATGCTGTTTACATTTTTCAAATGTTATGAAACTGCATTTGTGTTAATTATTTCATTTCAGTTTTAGCACAAGTATAAACAGCTGCCTTTCCTTTGCCTCACTATCAAGCTGGATTTTGAAATTGGTAGTCATAAAAACTGCTTGTTTACTTGTCCTTTAATAATTGAAGAGAGTTTTATGAAGTCATATACTGAAGTGGATTCCTGCTCTCTAAATAAATGAACAGTTCCTTTTTTTTTTTAAGAATGTTACCTTGCTTGCTGTTTATTTTACCAATTTTGCAAAATGATAATGCTATGGTTTCACACAAGCCATAAAAGTACACCTGAAGACTTCAGTTCCACTTTGTTCTTTAAATAACTAAACTGGAAGGTTTCAGAGCCATTTATTTATTTATCTGAAAACGGGTCACTGTGAAAGGCACACTGGGCCAATGCTCATTTCCAGGTGCAACTCGGGGGAGGGGAACACGCTGGCACAAAGTAGGTGAGCAATCCACAAAGTGCAATAATGACAAGATAAGTAATAACATGAGAATAAATGGCAGGTACAAGAAAATCAATTAGATAAATATACATGATACTATACTGCAATGAAACCCTAGTGCATATAAACACATACAGTAAATAGAATGGGGCAAAAAAACTGGAAACTGTACATAAGGTGCCAGTTAGATTAAAATATCCAGCTAATTATATAACAGAGGTCCCGGAGACAAAGGGGAAGACACGGAGGACATGGGGAGACAGGTGGGTAGGTAAGGGCAGACAGAAGAACAACTAGTTTGCTTCCTTGGATTTCATCTTCCATCGAGGGAGGCAGAGCTGGATCAAAGGAGCGGAGGGTGTAGTTAAGGAACAAAGTTACTTGAAGAGGAAAACTGAATAAATCACCAAATGGGCAATGGCAGCCTTCAATGCTACAAAGCCACGAAGGACGAGACCTGTCCCTTTCAGCGGAAAGATCCGACATCGTGGGGCAGAGCCAGAAGATATACTGTCTGGGTGGTAGGAGGAGCATAAAGACGTTCGACAAATCAGCAATTCCAGTGGAACTGCCAGGGTATGGACAATAAACTGTATCCACGCCCCTTTACTGTTTAAAAGATCAGTGGCAAATACAGGTTACTAACCTGTAACAGTAGTTTTAGGAGTGGTATATGATGTTCATCCACCCTTTCTGGCAGTGCCTTTTGCCGGAATGTCTTCAAGCTGGCTCCTCCCACCCACCTGGGTGGTAACTCGTTCGGCTCTGCCCCATGACACCAGATCTTTCCCACTGGAAGCAGATGTGTGCGTCCAAGCCAGGGGAAGTCAGGTGGGTCCATGTGGATGAACATATACCACTCCTAGAACTACTGTTACAGGTGAGTAATCTGTTTTTCTAGGAACGTGGATATGATGTTCTGTCTGCACTTTCTGGCAGACTCCTAGCAGTTCTCCGGGAGGAGGGAGGCAAGGCCACACCCCCTACTTGGGGAACACAGATTGGAGAACTGAGGCCCCAAAACCAGCATCCCTGCATGACTCATGGTTGATGTGGTAATGGGAAATGAAGGTGTGTGCTGACCTCCAGGTAATAGCCCTGCAGATTTTCTGGATAGGGACATCCCTGGAAGCAGCCACCGACGCAGCGGTATGACAGGTGGAAAGAGTCCTAAGCCCTATGGGAGGCTCCCTACCTGCCAACCTATAGCAGAGATCAGCGCAGGATACAATCCACCTGCCAACTGTCTGCTTAGCTGCCGGTCTTCCAGGTGCGACTTCAGAGTAGGTAACGAAGAGCCAGTGAACCTCTCCCTGAACTCCAGCTGTGCGCTCTGTATAATAAGCAAGCGCTCACCTCAGGTCCAACGTATGGAGCCTGTGCTTGGCCTCAAAGGTTGGACTGATCAAGTAAACCGGGAGGTTAATCACCTGGTTAAGGTGAAACTCTGGAAGGAACTTTCGGGTTGGTGCAGAGGACAACCTTGGCCCTGTGGAAAGGTAAGTAAGGAGACTCCACTGGGGGTGTCTGAATCTCACTGATCCTTCTGTCGGAGGTAATGGCCACCAAGAAGGCAGTCTTCCACAACAGGTGAGAGATGTCACACCAGTGCATCGGTTCGAATGACTTGCCCATGAGCACTGCCAATACCAGCAACAGGTCCCGAGGTGGTGGAGACTAATGCACCGGCGGCGAGAGGTGGTCAAGGCCCTTAAAGAAGCTCCCGACCACCTTTTCCTGCGACACCATCGGCATATTAGCCTGTGCCCAGTATGCAGAGACTGTAGCCAGATGCACCCCGAGGGTGTTGACCGCAGTCCAAATTGAAAGAGGGACCACAAGTAATCCAGGATGCAGCAACGGAGCAGGACAGGAGGCCTAGCTCCCTGCACTGGCACCAAATGGAAAGCGCTTCCACTTGACGGCATACCACTGATGAGTTGACTCCTTCCAAGAGGCCTCTACAACATGGAGGACTTCGTCAGAGAGACCCAAAGCCTGGAACTCTAGCCGCTCAGGAACCAGGCTGTCAGGTGTAGGGACTGAAGCTCTAGGTGAAAGACCTTCCCCTGATGGCAAAAGAGCAGGTCTGGGCACAGAGGCAGGCACCACGGAGGTCTGCTGCTGAGGCTGAGGAGATTGGGGTACCAAAACTGGTGCGGCTAGTCCGGGGCCACCAAGGTCATCTGCTCCTTGTCCTTCCAAACCTTGACCAACACCCTGTGGATCAGTGGAAAGAGAGGGAAGGCGTACAGGAGGCCTGGGGTCCAGGGCATCACAAAGGAATCCCCTATCAGTGTCCCGCACTGTGGGGAGCAGGCAGAGAAAAGCCTCAGCTTTGCATTCTCCCAGGAGTCAAACAGGTCGACCAGGGGAGTGCCCCACCGGGAGAACAGGTGATTCAACACCTCCCAGTGGAGAAACCACTTGTAAGACACCTTGCCCACTCAGTTGAGGGCGTCTGCTAGCTGACTGGAGGCACCGGCCAGGTGGATTGTCACGAGATTGGCATCCAGACTGTGCACAAGGGTCCAGGTGGGGATAGCTTCCTGACACAGCTGGAAGGAATGAGTTCCTCCCCTGTCTGCTGAAGTAGTACATGGTCGTGGTGTTTCCCATCTGGACCTGCATGACCTGACCCCAAACAGATGGAGCGAAAGCCATCACAGCAAGATGCACAGCACGGAGCTCCAGCAGAATGATGTGGTACTGGGACTCCGTGGGGGTTCAAAGCTCGTGGGCCCTGTGGTCCCCCCAGTGTACTCCCCATCCTGCCAGAGATGTGTCAGTCGTCAGAGTGACCGTTGACTTTGGGTGGATGATTGGGATTCCTTCCTGCAGTTGTTTCAGGATGAGCCAACACTGGATGGCCTCCTACATCATCTGTGTCACCGTGACTTGCTGGTCGAGGTACCCGAGATACTGAGACCACTGGTGGGCCAGATCCCAATGCAGGGGGCGCATCCACCAGCGGGCCCACCAGACCATGCTGGTACAGGATGCCATGTACCCCAGCAGCTGCAGGAAGTCCTGGGCATGGCACGAGTGCCCAACCTGAAATGATCAGGCAAAGGAGACAAGATCCACTACTCAGTCTGCTGGGAGTTGAGCCTTGGCCCGAAGGGAGTCAAGCTCTGCCCTGATGAACTGGATAACCTGCGAGGTGTGGAGTTCTGACTTGGGTGGGCTGACCAGAAGGCCCAAAGCTGAGCTAGTCTGGAAGGCCTGATCCCTGGACCTCACCACTTCTTCCCAAGAGGAACCGGCAATTAGCCAGTCGTCCAGGTAGGGATACACCTGGACTCCTCGGCACCACAGAAATGCTACCACCACTGCGATGCACTTGGTGAAGACCCTGGGAGCTGTGGAAAGGCCGAATGGCATCACTTAGAACTTGTAAAGCACCATTTCTGTGTGAAACCGAAGGAACCACCAGTGGGACAGACAAACAGGGATGTGGAAGAAAGCATCCTGGAGGTCCAGAGAGCAGAACCACATAACCACCTGAAACTTACACTTCTTCAGGAACGGACTGAGATTATGAAGATCCAGTATGTGAAGCCAGCCCCCCCATCTGTTTGGGAACCAGAAAGTATCTGGAAACAAAGTCCTGACCAGCCATGGAGTTCTGGACATGGGCCACAGCTCCTTTCTGAAGGAGCTGAGTGATGTCCTCCCAAAGGGTGGACAGCATGTCCAGGGACACCACAGCCTCCTGTGGGGCATGGGCTCAGAGGGGCAGGAGAGCCTCGAAATCTAGAGGCAGACCATGAACCACCACATCAAGCACCCAATTGTCCAATATGATGACAGACCAGGAGTGCCAAAAATAATGAAGCCAATCCCCCCCACGGGAACCCAAGGCTGATGCAGGAGAGGTGGGAGAGTGACACCCTCCAACCCGTCACTGGGTAGACTTGGCAGAGGCTCCAGCACCAGCTGCTGTAGGAGTGGTGTCACCTCGGTTTCCGGACTTCTTAGAGCCAGGTACAGCGGGCTTAGGCCGCCAGACCTGGGACTGCCGCGGGTTGGACTGTGGAGTGGCGTAGGGCTGAAACTGAAAGTGCTTCTTTTTCTGTTTCTGGCCCTTAGGGTCCTTCTGAGAGGACGTGACAGAATCCAAGGTGGCACTGAATTTCTTGGTCCTAGTGGTATGTCCATCCATCCCTGGACCAAACGGGTCAATACCGAAGAAAGGGACAACCGCCAGTTTATGCTGAGTACCTGCCAAGAAGGTGGATATCCATAACCAAGCCAGATGCCGCATGATGACCACAGTGGCCACGGACCAGGTGCAGGAGCCGCCGATGTCCAAGGCTGTCTGTAGCTGTTGTTGGCAACTGAACGGCCCTGGTCCCAGACCATCACAACCACCAGCTGAAGATCCGCAGCAAGGCTGGGAAGAACCTGGTCCAGGACACGAATGAAGGTATGGGTGAAGTTGGCCATCATGACGATTGAGCTCGCCTGCCAAAGGTTAAGGGAGGAGGTGGCACAGATCATCTTCGCTGCATGGTCCGGCTTCTTAGATTCCTTGTCGGGAAGTTTGTCGGCACCCGACATTGCCCATCTGCCGGAAAACTGAGTTCATCACCAATCTGAAGAGACTCAGTGGGCACCGCATACTTGCGGACCATACAGGCTGAAGGCTCCGGGCAGTTGAAAGGAAACACCCAGGGAGTCATCCCCGGCAAGGATATCTGTCAGGAGGTATTTGGCCCACTTTAGGACCAGCTCCAACGGAATCTCATGTTTTCAAAGATGAGGTGGAGAAACACTCCAAAAGAGACCAGACTGTGCTTGGTGGTGAGCTCCATGGCGGTCTCCCAGACATGGGCAAGAGTCTGGACAAAATGCATGAAGGAGTCCCTCAGAGTTCAAGGACTCCTCAAACTCTGCCTTCAACCCGGGCTCCGTGGTCCACCTGGGGCTCGTCTGAATGCATAATCTTGATGGACAGCCAACCGGGGAGACTGGAAGCATGTCAGGCAGCCTTGGATGGAGCCCCATGCAAGGGCTGCAAAGACGAGGGCTCCAAGCCCCCGAATGGGAGAAGCCAGCATCAGCTCAACTGAGGGAATAGGAATCGGCCATGGTGAGGGGGAGCACTGGAGACTGCAGTAGGGCACAGCCTGGCCAAGTATCCACTGCTGCCACATCAACTCCTCATAATGACACTGCAATCTGAGGTGGAGCCTGTCCTTGTCTGAAGACGAGGATGACAAGAAGTGTCAATGGTGCTTCTTGGCTGATGACCGAGAGCGGGAACGCCGGGATTCCTAAGATCTCGATCTGGAACAGGACTGAGACCACGACCTGGACCTCAACCGGTGACGACCAGGTCGCCGAGGAGGAGATTGTGTGCTCAACAGACCGCAGTCCGCAGAACCCCTGAGGGGTTCATCTCCTGACAGGAGACAGCTGGATTAACTGCCTTGTTCGGTCCCTTCCTGAGAGAGAACCGAGAACACCAGGGTCCTCGAAAAAGAGAGTTATCCTCACTGTCCTCTGACAACGGGTTGACTGGGTCGAGAAACATCTCAGCTGGCTGGACGGCCCAGATCTCGGCTGGGAAGCCTGATGGGGACATCGAGAGATGAGTGGCATGTACTGTATCTTCCAGGACAACAGCAACATGGCCAGGAATGCCCTTAAGCCTCCTTTCCAGCATATTTAGCCATGCAAGTGGTCATCTGCTGTCAGGGCTGCTAACAAAGTAAAAGAACTGACTGCTACACTGCTATATCTCCCAAGTTTAATCAGTTTAAGAGATCTCTGCGGTCTGCCTTTGCAGTCCAATGCAGCTATAACCACTTAACTGTTTTATTCAGTTTCTCTTTGTATATAACCTATTAATTTTTATACGACGATCTGTATGAATTTTTTCAAAACTGTTTAGAACTGTTCTGCCTTAAATGCTTTGAGCCTGACTCAACAGTATTTCCTCTGAACTTCTTACTATATTTGTAATATTTTTTTGTGACAATGCATTTGATGTGGAACACTTGTAAATGAGCACTTGTGCTCAAAGGTAATCCCTGAAGTTTTCAATAAAGAACCAACATTCCAAATTCTAAAATTTGCGTCAGTTCCATCTCCATGGCATCACTCTCAGCTGAGATAAATGTTTACACTTTATGCAGTCAAGTGAGGGATTCCTGGGGTTTGAACCAGAATTTAGAAATGAAGGAAGCACCATGGAAGAGGTGTTGAGAGATTAGAGGAGGAGGGAAAGGAGTCTGTAAAAGGTACAGTGATGGAAACAGGCAAGGGGTTAGTGGCAAAAGGGGTGAAGGAAGGGGTCCAATCGCGCAAGTGTGGATTTAGGAGCCCCTCCATAGACTACATCCACGTAGACAAGCAGCTGTAGGATCATCCTGACAACAAACTTGTGCCAGACCAGGAGTGAAGACAGGATGTGTTCCTGTAAAGGGCTCCCAGTTTAGGGTGCATCTTCTTGATAGTGGCAACAATACAGGCTGAGAAGTCAAGATGACTGTTAAGCCACGCATCTAGGTAGTTGAAGCAGGGGATGATGTTTAGGGGAGTACCATCAAGAGTTTTAAAACCCGGAGACCAACTGAGCCTATCAATCTGTTGTCAAGTGCCAACAATCATGGTGACAGTTTTCTTGAGATTCAGTGGGAATTGGTTTGCAAAGAACCAGAGTGGGACACCATCAAAATGATGCACTAATGCCTGCTCCAACGTGTGTGTGTGTGTGTAGGCTCCAACTGTATAAATTGTTGTCTCATCAGGATACATGTGGACATTTGCCAAGACACAAGCTGACGGGAGGTCATTGAGAAAAATGGATAAGAATATAAGCCCCAAAATTAAGCACCGAGTCCTGCCGAAATCTGTGGGGCAAGGAGAAAGACTCTCTTACCTAGACAGCCTAGCTATGTCCAGTGAGGTACAACTGAAACCAGTCAAGCCGACACTGAAAACTGAGCTCTATAAAAGTCCTTTTTGCTGAGATAACTGTTTCAGCTCTATAAAAATTCTGTTCTTTTGCCTGCTCAAGGGACATTAGGTCTTTGAAGAATCCTGGTTGTGGAAGCCGAGTTGTAAAGTGGGATTGGAAAATCATATCACATGGCCATGAAACTTGTATCCCATGATATGCACATAGTTATAAAAGAACAGTTATAGAACTTACCATAACCGCAGATCTTTGAGAGAGTCTCCTCCATTAGGCTACACCTTTGGAATTGTACGCCATCAGCATCAGAAGGTAGCACCCTATATGGGTGAGTATTGAGTAGCTCAATATGAGCGACTCAGTAATACCGTTCGTGTTTAGGGTGACCGTTGCAAGAGGGCAAAGGATCCAGTATAGCGAGTGTAGCAGTGAACTACACACGCTATAAACAGGATATAGGCAGGTGTGTGGTTCGAACCCTACCGAACTGGCTATTTGCGTTAGTGGCTAGAGCCACCGCCTAGAGAGCCAGAGAACCTGGGTTCAGGTCCTACAGTACGATTCAGTATTTTTATTTTTAAGCCCCCAGTTGATTATATTATTTGGGGGGGATGCAGGGGGCTATTTTTATCACTATTGTTTAAGCAGCTGAGGATCGTTGCAATATGCAGCAGTTGCTGTTTCTTTCAGTCGCCCTTTTGCTTCGGCCAATATTTGCACCACGGTTTGTGTGCGGCGCGACAAGGCAATCGTCCTTATCACATAAATCCCATCAGAACCACTCAGAAACATTTTGCTAGCTGGGCGCCACCCACAATGACATGCAGCATTAACACATATATAACGGAAGCGGCCTTAAGACCCCTCAGTTCCCTACCGGAGATTAGCCTCTGAAGGCCTCTTACCATTAGAGAACCAGGAGACCAAACCAGTAGCAGGCAAACAAAGAGAGGCATGGGACTGGAAGCAGGATGCATGGATTAAGGCTTTAGGCACAGCATCCAATATAATCCTCAGCAGACTAAAAAGGGAGGGAAGGAGGCTGCAGCATGGCCTAATGGAGGAGATTCTCTGAAAGATCTGCTGTTACAGTAAGTTCTTCTGCAACTTTCGATCTTCGTCAGTGATATCTCCTCCATTCGGCCAAACCTTTGGAAAGATTACCAAGCAATACAAAGCAGTCAGGGAGGATGGCACAGTCTGATATGTGATCAGGACAGATGGCCTTGCAGTACAGCAAGCACAAATCAAGCATGTCTACAAGAGGGGAAGGGGGAAATTGTTTAAACAGGAAAGGCACACTAAGCCAGAACTTGTTTCCAGGTGTGACCTGGGAGCACAAGGAAGTTAAGTAACTTGCTCAGGGTCACACAGTATGCAAATGGAAGCTGATGGGATTCAAACACATGTCTCCAGGTTTGTAGCTCAGTGCTCTTAACCACTACGCTATACTGCCTCCGTGCTGTCTTCTACAAGAGACAATAACCATATTGTAATGCTTAGTGAAAGTGGGTACAGTGCTCCACGTGGTGGCAGCATGTATGTCAGCAACAGGGACAATTGTGAAACAAGCAACAGAAGTAGCCATATCACTTCTGGAGTGATTGTGAACAGCACCAGGAAGTTCCTTACCATACTTCCTAGAACAAAACATAACAGCTGTTTTAACATTGTTTCTCTTCACCAGATCTGACAAGGATGATCGACGGGGGGGAGAAAGAACGGAGGCGTGTTGCAGCTGCCCACACTGTACATGTGTCAACACTGCATGCCACTGTAGGTGTCCCACAGCTAGCAAAAAGTTTCCAAGTGGTCCTGATGTTGACAGATTACAGTTCCAAAGGTGTGGCCTAATAGAGGAGATATCTACAATGAAGTTCTTCTATATTTACTTTATTCTCAAGTCAGTATAAACTGTTGTGTGTGTGTGTGTGTGTGTGTGTGTGTGTGTGTGTGTGTGTATTAAAGAGCTGCTGATGCCTCAAAGAAAACTTTGAAAAAACATAATATTCAGGTGCAATTTAACTTGCATTCTATATGCATTATACAGATTTCTCCTCCCCATTATTTAATAATGAGGAAATCTGCATGAAAACATGCTCTGTATCCATAAGCATTCATCTGCCTCTTTAACTTAATCCCTACTTCATGTCATAATCCTCTGTTGTGACATCACAATCTGTTGCCATGGGAGTAACTGTGATGTCACAAGCAGAGCATTATGACCTCAGGTAGAGAGAAAGTAACAGGAACAGACAAACTCTTTAGGAGCCAAAGATCCTATTTTCATGCAAATGACCTCAATAATAAATAACAGGAAGAAGAAATACAGAACTAATGTGAAATGCAAGCAGAACTGAGACTAAATATTATTTTATTGAAGTTCTCATAATAGCGTCAGCTGCTCTTTAAGTAAGCAATAAACACATGACGGTGTTTGTTTTATTCTGAATGGGGCATAGTGACTTACTGCCCCATGAAGTGTGTTTATCCAGAATAAATTACAGTTTGAAAAATGGGTTTCCTCCTGTAGTCAATCTAGCAAAAAGTTTGACGGGGCCAGTAGGTGAAAAGTCGAAGTCCAAGAAAATAAAAAACTGGCCACTCCACGAACCATACTCAGTACTGGTGAAATTTATTCAACTTTCAGAACAGAGATCCCCTTCTTACATGTTTCGCCAACATGGCTTCATCAAGGAGGTAGCTCTAGCTGTATCTGAAATTTTCATTTGTTTCCTTAGTGCAACCATATGGCTTCTGCTTCTTGCTTCTTTAAACACAATTCAGAGGAGATATTTCTCCTGGACACCACGGACCATTCCAGTGTTGTTCATGGCAGTCAGGTAGTGCAGTCCGAAGTGTGTTACAGCGCTTATAAAATGGTTATATCTTGAGAAATATTATAGCTTTTTTTAAATTTAACAAATATTAAAAGCTTTTGCTTTTTGAAGTAAAATAGTCCCTCCACTCCATGCAATTATTCTGTGTCCTGTGACTTTCTTCTTAGAGATTCAGTTGGCCGCCCCCTCCCCCAAAGCTACTCCATAGCTGTATGTGTGAGTGTTTTTTAATAAATGTTCCTGGTCCCGCTGCTTGCTGCAGGACCAGGAACACTTGCTGTTTAGAGCAGATGCACATTTGCAGGGAGCCAAAGTAGGATCACGACTGCAAGGGAGCAGACTATCACTACTGTGGAGAGTTCCAGTTTCGACTACCGCTGCTGTGGAGCCTTCTGGTTCTCGGGAACAATCGAGTGACTTGTTTTGAGCTGGTACATTTTGGAGCAAGTAAATGGTAGGTGATCTATTCTGAAAGATTTCTTTTTATAAAGAAAAAAACAGTCACACACAATTTAATGCTGTCTTGGGGGTTGTAAAACAACAGGTGGTAGAGTGCTAGCTTCCTTCAAGTCCGGTACATGAACAATGGAGCGGCAACTGCAGGTACAAAAAGCCGTAGTCAGTTGTGTTTGAAGAACAGCTTGTGGGTTTTCCTGAAGTTGGGATTATAAAAATAACATGCAATTTGGGGAAGGGCTGATTTCACTGTAAGCCGCTGAGGGAGGAATCGGGGGAGGCTTTCAGTCTGTAGAGGTGAGCTGTGTCGGCTTCAGGGTACTCCAGCAGGAAGGGATATGCTGTTCTGTACTGCAATGAGTTGGTAACCAGTGCTGACTCTTATTTTTTAGTGTGCTATATCCAAAATAAAAGCCATAGCTGGCAAGGGGTGGCAGCCAATCAGGTTTCTTTACTGACACTATCCATTTTATAAGTGGGCAATAACATACAACAGGATGTGCGTTTATTGTGAGATATGTTCTGGTGTGTGCTGAGGCACAAGACTACTGTTTCAGTGCTCCTCAGCGCACACCAGAGGGGTGATTGTATCTCCTTATGAACCCAGCACACTGGAATATGTTCCTGCACTTTCTCCTGACTTAAAGGCCCTGTCCACAGGGCGGCGCTGTTGAGCCGAGAAAATGGCAGCATTTTGATAAGGCTCCGTCTAATCTCTGGCAAAAAGTAAATAATATCTTTAAAAATACTTGGAAACTTAAATCTTCTGAACTATGGTGGAGTGTGGGAAGATCGACTGAGAAGAGATGGGTAATCCCAAAAGAGATAAGGGCACAGGAGAAGGAACTAGAGCTAAAAACGTTACAAGCGCTTCGACTGCCAGGACGGCCCAGGCCCGACTTCAAGAACCAGAGGATTGGAATATAGAGGACCCTCCTGTAGAGACATTGCAAACGGTTGGAATTAAACTAAATCGTCTTATTGCCTCAGTCGCTGGGCTGTCAAATAAGTCTGACACCCTCACCAACAGAGTAGCCACAGTAAAATCACCGATTGAAGCAGTCACGTTGGCCTCAGTTGAATCTTCGATGAAAGCGGACTCTACTTTGGGAACAGTCGCAACTATGGTTAAAGAAAATAATAATCTGAAAATGAGGTTGGAGACTTTGGAAAACCAAGCACGGTCACAAAATATACGTTTAATAGGACTACCGGAGGGGAGTGAAGGAGATCACCTCATGCTTTATTTACAGGACTGGCTGATCGAACAACTTGGTGGGGAGATCGAGGCCCTGATACGGCGCTTCCAGAAAGCGTACAGAGTTATTCCCCAAGGTCGAGTGGAAGATTCAGACACACCCAGGGCCATCGTAATAGTAACAGATGGGGCAGGCTCCAGGGATCGCCTCCTAGCTGAAGCGAGGCTTAAGAAAACTCTCCTATGTGGTGGCCAACAAATCCACCCGTTTCCTGACCTGGGATATGCCACCAGACAGAAGCGCAAGAAGTTCGATGGCATCAGGGCGCTCCTGCGTGAATCTGGGATCCCACACTGTCTGGTGTTTCCAGCCAGGCTTCGGATAGTACACCGAGGCCGTATCTTCATCTTTTCCGATTCAGCAGATGCCATGCGGTGGTGCCAGAAGAATGCTCCGTCTAGACAGTGGCCTTTGCAAGAAGAAGATTCAGAGTCGGAGGATGACCTCAGTGGATTATGAACATTTTCTTTTTTCGATTAAAAAGGTACTGTACATGGGGCTTTAAAGCGTTCGAATGAAAAATACAATTGAGCCCTGCTGAGACATACATTTATGTCTGTATTCACTATATTGGACATATAGCCCCATTTGCTTTTCTAATTTCGGCAGAGATTGGACTTCCTCTTTACAAGTTTAAAATAGTTGGCCTTGTGTAATAATCACTCCTAAAGTTTCAATTTATTGCTCCATTGCAGCTGTTTGTAAATGATAATTACCAGATAAGATAAAAGTAATAGGACTGGTCCGGACAGTTTAAGCGCCTTGTTTTAAAATACTGCCTGTCTTTATATTACCTATCTTTCTCAGAGTATTGAATCTAGGTTTTAAGAATAGTTCTGAAGATTGAATCTTAATGCCATTGTGAATTGACTCTGTAACACCTTATCTATTTATAGATGCACTTTTGTGCACATACAATGGTTTTAGCATATAGGATAATTATTTTTTTGACTCCTAAATAGGATAGTCATGATGGATATTAGACTTTGGCCATATTAATATTATCCTAATGCTCCTCATGGGCTCCTCAAACAGCCTCAATAAGGGGAAACTCTGTTAATACATAAGAGGCCTTATCCCCAAATGTCGTATCTTTGTACATCTGATGTGATGTACTGACGTATTAAGAGGAGTGGCACCCTCCTGGTGACAGGTAATTATTCATTCAATCGAATGTTGGTAGACTGTACTATATGTATTGTATAAAACAATAAACAAAGTATTAAAAAAAAAAAGACACTGTCCACACTTGGGATCTTTTGAAAACGTTGGTGTTCCATGTTGTTCGAGCACAGTTGTCGGTGCGTCCACAGTGTGATCCAACAACCGTGCCTGCCGCTTCAGTTTCCAGGCATGCTTGCGACAGTACCAGGCACCGCAATGCATGCCAGGATATTCGCGAACAGGCATGGTGACGATCGGGATACAAGTTGCATTGCTGGAATCGGGAGCTCTGCGCGAGATCGGGGATGTAAGCGTATTATCCCCCCTTTCTTCTGGGCAGCAGTACAAACACCACATTATTTGGAGGAGGCTGCCTTAAACTGTGTTAAAGCACGATTCACATCCGCACTACAGTTAACATGGTTTAAAGCAACTGTTTTGGTCTGCAACTATGCTCGAAACCTGCTCCCATCAGGTTTCGAGTATGGTATTTGAACACAGTTTGTAGCACGGTTTTACCGTGCTGCAGTGCACACACGAACCATGTTTGCTGGTCTTGTAACATTATGGACTGCCGGTAACATTACAAGACTGCAAGTGTGGACGGGGCCTTAATGTTCTGGGTTAGAAAATGCAGCATTACAGGTTAGGGGAGTGCATACAGGCACAGCAGGTGAGCTGGTTTATCTAATCAGAAAGCAATATTTGCAGTGGCCATTTTATACAGTAACAGAATACGTAACAAACACTGCACGAGTTGTCACTTATACCACAATTCGCATTAAATCTATGGGCACAAAAGACTCCTAGTCAGGTTAGGTAAGACTGCTTAGAAAGGTTTTGGTGGCCCTTGTCTGCAGTATTTTAAGAGATGGGCAGGAATTCTTTTTCTTCACTAAGCTACTTTTCACTGAAAAACAAGACACATAGAGAGCATATGACTTGGCCCAAATTAAAACACGGTCAATGTCAGCTAGCCCGCCCCCAAAAAAATAACAAGTTGTCCAAAATCTGTTACAATGATAAAAACATAAATAAAACCAACTTCATACTTGGTGGCTAACTGCTGTTAAGACTGGCAGTCAGGAACTCTGCCCATTACTGACCGCCCATAAGAGAGCACTCCCAAAACACAGCTCTCTCATTATATAAAGAACTTGCACAGGCTACTGCTCTTCCCACCCTGTGAATGTGTAGGGGCAGGTGCATGAGAAAATGGCCAAAAAAGGTTTCAAACAAGTACGCACACTGCTTAAAACAGAGATCTACTCCAGAATTAATTTACTCAATAAGGGATGCAGCCCACCGAGGTGTGGTATACACCTCCTTTACAAGACTACCAGGGGAAGCAAAAGCAGCAGCACTGCAAGAACCAGCAGCACACGTACTGCCACACAATAGAAAATAATGCAACAATAGCTTAGAAGCAATTACATACATAGTGTGTTTTAACTTGACAAATGACTGCCTCAAGCATTCGGCAATGTTGGGTAGCGCATTCCTTGTGTACAGTACAGTACCCAGCAGTAAATCGCTCTTTTTCTTAGTTACTCTATCTCTTACGATTGTAAGAGTGCCTTCCTGCGATCTCTGGGTTACAGAACTGTGAAGCTGAGCAGTTCTGGCACACAAAGGACTTGAGAATACACTCCTGTAACCATAAGAGACGCTGTAAGTGTAAACACAGTATAAATGTATAAATCACGATAAAGAACATGTGCTAGAGATGGACTTTGTCAACAGAATTTATAACTTCAGAATTTTAAGTGTCTGCATGGAAAACCTTCTTATGGTTGTGGGTTTCAAATATTTAAAAATAAATAATCTTGATTAGCTACTAATGATAGAATGATTTATAACTCCACAATTGGTTTAACGAAGATAAAATAAAAGTATCATAATCCTGAGATCATCCATTTGTCAGATATGAAGCAGCTTTCACAAAGTGCCCAATGATATGTCAAGTAGTTACATGTGCATTTGAGTACTTCTGTAAATATTTTATTCAGGTACTTTTTTACCAGGCAGGCCATTTGGCAACACATTCCCATTTTTGTGGGGCAAGTCAAAAAAGTTACATACTGTCACACATATCACAACAAGACAGAATACCAATGTATATTTTGCTCTTCTTGTGACATTGTGTTCCTATTGCAGGATACCGATATTTTATTCTCTTGTGTATATCTGCATTATAGTGCCCTTTGATTCCCCAGTCCCTTGTTCCCTCCCCTAGCAATGCACCTGGAAATGAGCTACTGCAGCTCAGTGGGCCTTGCCTGGCCAAACCTTTTACATAAATGGCAGTTTTTCTTGTAAATGTACTCTTAAAACATTTATTTTAAAAGTTGATTCCATAACACTGTATATGTTGCTAACTTCATAGATATTACTTATAAACCTAGTCTCATGTATGGTTCTTTAAAAATATCTTTAATGTGTTATCATACCTTTTTGGGCAGTGGGGTCTTCAGAATTGACAGGGATTCAGCAATACAGTCAACAATTTCTTCAGCAGCTTCAGCATGATTCAGACAGAAAACCATAGCATCACCAACATCGTTTTTCCGGGGAGTCATTCCACGTAGAAGTTCTTCCAATTTGTCCCTCTGCCTAAAATAAAATAACTATGAATACCAGTATCTACTTAATTTTTGTGAAGTACTACATCTTTGCTTGGGAATTTCCCCACCGGAATCAAGGTAATCAACCAACAGCTTAATCTGGTTCAATGTCAGTTGGCATTCATCTGTATCTCCTTCCCCGGGGTCGTGCCTGAAAATAGGCAGGATCTGTATAGTGCACTTACCCAATCAACAAAAACTAAATAAATAAATAAAAGGTCCAGTACGTAACCCAGTCAGCCAGTGAGCTGTACCTACCAGTTAAACTCCTAATGCTATGAAAAGAAACAATAACATAAAACATGATTTAAAGTATTGCAGAGGTGTGAAGATGCTTTTCCGTTTAGCTCAGTTTTGTTTGTGTGGGGGTGAGGTACACAGTGCGCTGGAGTTTCAAATGTCTGATGATGAAATGACCACATGGAAGGTTTGGAAAATAGGTATGAGGACTAGCTGCCAGAACTGAATCAGTTTGAAATCAAAAATGAAAAAGAAGGATATTTATTTATTTGGCTTTATTGACTGGGACAGGAGGGCTAGACAATACTGCCTATTTTCAGCCTCGACCCAGTAGTGGTGCTGGTGTCAGGGTGGGGATACAGATACAAACCAGTTGAAACTGAACCAGGTTAAGTTGTCGGTGTCTTTCACTGAATGACGGAAATTTTACTAGAACGCCAGGGTCAAATTCTCTTCTCTTCTTGCAGGGGGGGATACTGCATTTCCCGCTGGGGGATGGAGGACCCTGGAGTGGAGGGAGTGCACATGGCTGCCCTGGTGGTAGAGACTGCCTCCCTCTGCACCCAGAATATCAAGGAAGCTACTGCTGTTGTTGCTTTACCTGGTACCAGAGGAGGTGCTGATAAAGGTAATGAAATATCCATGCCAGCTGAGAAAAGTATACCTTTTTTTTGGTGAAATACTTAAGTCTGCCTTTTGCCCCTCACTCCAGGCTGTCATTATTCCGTCCTAGTCACGGTGGCCCTGTGGCTTCCACCTCCTGTATGCCCCTCGCCTCCCGGCATAGTCCCGCACTACAGCGGAACCAGCGCTGGATACCGTGAACTGGTTGGGAGCACTCGCCAGGAGGCTAATGAAGTCCGGGGCAGGACTCACAGAGGACACCTGGAGTGCCAGATACTCTTGACCTTAAGGCCGGGTGCCAGGGCAGCTAACCCAGCCTCCGCTAGGCGCTCTCCTGTGCCAAGCACAGAACCCCTCCCCCAGAGAAGGAGACGTCCTTAGGACGCTCAATCCTTCTCCCGGCAGCCCTCCGATGGCCCAGGCTCGTTCCCAAACCCGGGTCGCCGGCATCGCAAGCAGAAATCCAACTGCTGCACCCACGGGCTGACGAAAAGTATACCTCTGATCACTCATTGTTCAAAGGCATTTGGGGCTATGGCAGGTCCTGCAGTGTGTCCAGAGGAAGGAAAAAATGGCAAAACAGCTGAAAGAAAAATGCCAGTATCTCTCAGTCCGGGCAGCGGAGCCATACTCGGTGGCTCTCCCCACCCCCAGCAACTGAAGCACCAGACACTGCCTTCTACAATGCAGCAGGCAGTCCAATCAGTAGAGCCATACTCGGTGGCTCTCCCCAACCCCAAACCCTTGACCTCAGCAACAGAAGCACCAGACCCTGCCTTCTACAACGCAGCAGGTACGAGGGATTCCAAGATTTAGAGCCTCAGGCTCTGTCTGAGGCATTGCTTTATCTGCCGCCACACTACCTTAGGAGGGGATTATTTATATAGGAAGCACTGGTCAGGTGACTGCGTCAGGTGAGCATGATGGCGTCAGGTAAGCACTGTCGGCTTTGTTTCCTATCTCCCTGAATCCCATTTAGCAGCCTATACCGCCAAGCCACTAGGGGATTTTGCGCTCTCCCCTGCAACTTCCTCTCAATTTTTAAACATAAATAGTGGTATCCTGTCCCCCAAGCTTACCCTGCCCTCTCCCCCCTACACCTATGCAACCATCCCTCTTTGTAAGTCCCCTTCCCCAGCTCTGTTTCATTCCCCTCCATGGGATCTGAACCCTTGCTGTGGTGCACAGTCCACTTGGAAGCCTGCAACTCTATCCATTAGGCCATCCTGCCTGTTAGTATCCCCACCTGGTGTGATCTGCTTGTACCTTAACCCTCTCTCCCTCCCCCACATTTGGTACAGCCCACTTGGCCTGACTATCAAGCTCCAAACAGACCCTGCATAGTTGTCAAATCCCTTAAAGGCACAATTCATTCAATTCACTGCAACTACCTCAAACATCTTTTATATTATGCTGACGACACTAGTAACCTTACTTGTCTTATGCCCCCATATGGCTCTACATACTGAGCCCTCAGAACCTATACCTGCCACTCATATAGCCACATCCCCTGTGGGATGAATCTTTACTTCCCTTGCTTCGAGTCTCATCCTATCTTAAACTCTAAACATTCAAGCCATTTCACTTGCCTACGTGTTAGTCCCTTTCCGCCTTTACCCTAATCCGAATCACTGCACCCCACTGCTGCCTCGTCATACCCAGTCCTATATGAAAGAGCTTATGATACTGAGGCACATGTTAAAAAAAATTATAATTCTACTCCTCTGTTCAGGAAATATCGAGGCAAACCTAGGCCCTATCACCCCCTGACTTGCTCAACTGAATTTGCAACTGCTCCTGGCCTAAAAATAATGCTAATTAATGCTTGTAGCTTACAGAAAAAAACTGATATTGGTAGAACATGGGTATCGCATTCAATCCCTGATATTCTGATAGTTACCAAAAAACAAAAATGGCTAAAAGGCTCCACCCTAGACCAACAAATAGTGCTGCCATCCTTTAGTATCTTTTAACTGGACAGATCCACAAGGGGAGGGGGAGAGGTCATACATGTTAACATTAAATTCACAGCTTCCGAATTCCTTCCCATCGTCGGAAGCTATCAACATCATTGGCTGCTATAGACCACCGTCCAGATGTGCAGAGTTACTCTTAACACTTCGAAACCTTATCGAATCAAATCCCAATAAATCCATCATACTCTGCGATCTTAATTTAGAGTGGCTCAGCCCTAAAGTGAATGCCTTGAAAGATCTATGTGACGATCTGAGTATCTCCCAGTTAATCTCAGAGACAACTAAGGAAACGTGAAAAACACTACCAAAAGCTCCGTATTGGACTAGATCCTTACAAAGAGGCCTCATAAAATTCCGCAAACAATCGTGTTTCACAATTACCTAAGTGATCATAATATAGTCATCTGCACCAGAAGCTTAGAAAAGCGTACTTCCTGTTCCAAATTTATTACCAAATGCAGCTACCATAAATTTAAACCTGAAAACTTTATATCAGACTTAAGAAATACAAATTGGAAAAACTGCTACCTAACCCCCAGTGAATGAGGTGGTCGGCATCCTTAACTCGACTCCTACAAACCTTACAGACAAACATACACCACTCATAAAATGCAGAGTGAAAAAAGCCACCTACGCCAGGTTCACTGCCAATCTGAAAAAAGCTTTAACTCAAAGGGATAAATTCTGGGCCACAGCCAGACGGACCAAATCTCCATTTGACTGGAGGGCATTTAGAACTTCTACAAACACATGTACAAAGTTCATCAGAATCACCAAAGCATGTAAATGCCCCGGAATGCACCAAAAGCAACTCAACAAAAATCTGGCAGACAATATAAACTGTTGAAGGACAGAGAATACCCCTTTCTATCCCAATAAAAATTACCATCCAAGGTATCATGCTTGAACAACTAAACTTGCATTTGCAACAGCGGGCCTGGCTTTTGACTCCTCCCCTGCCGCTAAGCTTTTAGGTCCTACCTCAGAGAGTAATCCCGTTGACCCCCAAACCCATGACACCTTTTGTCTCTCTCCTGTTTCTTATAAAGAAGTAGAAGACCTACTATTGAAATTGGATAAGAGAAAAAGTGCCAGAGCTGATGGCTAGATCCTTCATTCCTATAACTAGTTTATTTTTTCCTAACTGCCCCGTAACACATTTGTTTAATGTGTCAATTACCACTGTAATAGTCCCCACTCTTTTGGGAAACTACTTATATAATACCTCTGTTAAAATCTGG
Organism: Neoceratodus forsteri; assembly: GCA_016271365.2. Lineage (NCBI taxonomy): Eukaryota > Metazoa > Chordata > Ceratodontiformes > Ceratodontidae > Neoceratodus > Neoceratodus forsteri. The sequence goes on from CM028137.1 coordinate 306,552,733, forward strand.
AGATCTGTGTGACCTAAATAATTATAGGCCTATCTCCATACTGCCAGTCCTGCCCAAACTCTTGGAGAAGATAATACACATCCAGCTAAATGATTATTTAGAAAGCGTGAACCTGTTCAATCCACTGCAGTCAGGCTTTAGGCGTAAACACAGCACTTTTTCAGCTCTAGCTAATGTGACGAATAACTGGTTCACCGCGCTAGATAATAAACAATCCACAGGAGCCATCTTCCTCGATTTAAGTAAAGTGTTCGACACGGTTGACCATGATCTCCTTCTAGCTAAACTCATTCAACATGGCATAAACACCCAAATACAGTATCAGCAGTTGCAAATTACCATGTCTCTCAAAATGCCAGGATGAACTACCACCTTTCATCACACTCCAAAGAGAATTTCTGAACCACCTGAATCAAGAAGAATGTATGGTCCACTGAATGTGCTCGTCTCACAGCTGGCTGGGAAAGGACGGGTCAGCGGGCACCTGGATCTCAGGAATCTCTCCTAGCTGAATTCTTAAAGCTGTGGATCCCTCTTTAATAATGCCAGACCAGGCAAGTGTTGTTTTTTTCTATTTTTCCTAATGAACAGGCACAGGAGGTACGGGGAGGGGATGAGGCTGCAATTTAGCAAACTTTGAAGATGAACTGCCATCTACTTTCGATCGACTCAAAACCGATTTTCCCAATCTTCATCTGCTGATGCTATCAATACTCCCTTGTATCTACCCCAAGCACCAGATCCTAACCAGGCTACAGAAGTTAACATATCCTAATGGAAGATAACTCCGAATGGCAGCACTTCAGGGAGCAGGCTCTGGCCATGAAAAGGGACAAACAAACCCAGAAGGCTCTCTACAAGTGAATGACTCTAAACCCTCTACTAGCTTGGGCAATACAGTACCTCACGCCCAGCCCAAAAGACCATACCAAGACCTTATGCTACACTTTTCCACGGTCCCATTTTATTGGCCAAGTCAATCAATCTTTATTTCACCAGGCAGAACACCACTGAGGCAACTCATTTATAAGGTGGACTTAGGGAAGGTACAAAAGCAATACATTAGTATATAAACAATATGTACACAAGGCAATCTGGAGCAGAGTACAAGGAAGCAGGTTGCAGTGACACAATGCACTGCGTCTGAAACTGACCCCTAATGGGGTTTATATAGCCAGAGATTTACTTGAAAGTTTAATGAGGCATGCAGCAGCTGACATATATGCTCTGATCCATTTCAGTGGGGAATGAACGTTTGACATTAGTTTCAAAACTTCTAACTCCTTAGAACTTTTTTGGGAAAGATACTACACTTTCAGTAGGTTATTCACCTGTAACCGTAGTTCTAGGAGTGGTATATGGTTCACATCCACAAGATGGCAGATCTTCCAGAAGAGCCGATTCATCGGAACGTTCTTACATAGAAACATAGACGTTTACTGCAGATAAGGACAGTGTGGCCCACCCAGTCTGCCCACTTTGGCTACCTATTTCAAACCACAGATCCTAGTTGATCTGTAGCTCACCCTTTTTTCCTGTCTCTAGGGTACCCTCATGTCTATCCCATGCATTCCTGAATTCCCTGTTTTTGCTTCCACCACCTCCTTTGGGAGGCCGTTCCAAGCATCCACCACACTTTTCAGTGAAAAAGTAGTTCCCTTATGTTGTCCCTGAACCCCTCCCCCAATTTCATTTTGTGCCCACTTGTTGTTGCAGATCATCTTTTTTGAAAGATGCTGCTCTCTTGTACCCATGAGGTACTTCAATGTTTCTATCCTGTTCCCCCAACCCCCCTCAAGGAATACATATTGAATGCCCTTAGCCTCTCCTCATAAGGCTTTTCATGCAGGCCCTGCACCATCTTTGTAGCCCTCCTCTGGACTGCTTCTAGTCTATGTCCTTCCAGAGATGTGGTCTCCAGAACTGGACACAGTACTCCAGCTGAGGTCTCACCAGTGATCTGTACAGTGGCATAATCAGCTCCTCCTGTCTGCTGGTGATACCTCTCCCAATGCACCCCAGCGGCTTTCCTCACAGCCTTCTCACATTGTTTGCCTGCATTTAGGTAATCTCATATGAATACTCACAGATCCCGTTCCTGCCTGGTGGCTGCCAGTACCCTGCCCAATCTTGTATACCTCCCCTGAATTTCTGCTTCCCAAGTGCATGTTTTTGCACTTTTTTTGCAGTGAATCATAGCTGCCACACTTCTGACCACTCCTCCAACCTACTTAGGTTCTTTCTCATTTTTTCCATCCCCTCTGGAGTGTAAACCCTGTTGCAGATCTTAAGTGACGTCTGCAAAAAGACATACTTCCCCCTCCAGCTCCTCCACAATGTCATTTATAAAGACACTGAAGAGGACTGGTCACAGGTCTGATCCCTGTGGCACCCCACTGGTCACCTCCCTCTCCTCAGAGTGAACATCATTCACCAGCACACTGTGTCCTACCCTTAAACCAATTTCTGACCCAGTTCACAGCCTTGGGGCCCACCCTCATGCTGCCTAGCTTGTTAGCCAACCTTATACGTGGGACGGTATCAAAGCCCTTGCTGAAGTCTAAGTAGGCCACATCCACTGCCCTTCTCTCATCTACCTCTGTAGCCACCCAGCCAAAGAAATCTATTAGACTTGTTTGACATGACCTTCCCACTGTGAATCCACCCTACCTTGGATCCTGTGCTCCGCTAGATTCAAGGAATGATACAATCCTCTCTTTTAACAATGCCTCCATTAACTTCCCCACCACTAGGTCAGGCTGACTGGTTTGTAGTTGCCTGCCTCTTCTCTCCTCCCACTTTTGTGGAGAGGGACCACATTTGCCCTCCGCCAGTATTCTGGGACTACCCCCCATCTCCAGTGATCTGCTGAATAGCCTTTAAGCTAAGCTCCCATCACCATCTGTGTGGCATATCCCTCGGCTCCATCTCGTGATGTCAGACCTTACAAGCTGGAACCAGGGGAGGCCGGGTAGGTGGTGTGGATAGGAACTATATACCACTCCTAGAACTAAGGCTACAGGTGAGTAACCTATTTATTGAGAGGCATGGAAATGGTTCACTCATCCACACGATGGCAGACTTCCAGCAGTTCTCTGAAAGGGAGGGGGCAAGGCATGCAAACACAGACTGGAGAACCACAGTCCCAAATGCAGCATCCCAACGAGACTCCAGATCGATGCTGTAATGGAAGATGAAGGCGCGTGATGACTTCCAGGTAGCAGCCCTGCAGATCTCCTGGACAGGGATGGCCTTGGAAGCAGCCACCAATGTAGCAGTGTGTCTGGTGGAAATGAGCCCTAAGCCCCATGGGAGGCTCCCTACCAGCCAGCCTATAACAGAGACTGATGCAGGATGCAATCTACCTGCCAATCGTATGCTTTGCTGCCAGTATGCCAGGTGTGGCTTCAGCATATGTGACAAACAGCTGATGAGCCTCACCCCAAACTGGAGAGCGTCTGCCGCAGGTCCAAAATATGGAGACTGCAGTCAGCCTCCAAAGATGGGTTCATAAAGTATACCAGGAGGTTCATAACCTGGTTAAACTGGAACTTCAATACAACCTTCGGGAGGAACATTGGGTGGGAACAAAGGACCGCCTTGTCCATGAAGAAGACTAGATATGGAGACTCCATCGAGTGTGCCTGGAGCTCACTAATACTTCTAGCTGACGTGACGGCCACCAAGAAGGTTGTCTTCCACGACAGGTATGACATCTCACACCTGTGCAGAGGCTCAAAAGGCTTGCCCATGAGCACTGTCAGAACCAGCAATAAGTCCAAAGGTGGTGGTGATTCACGCACCAGCAGGGAAAAGCGGTCCAGGCTTTTAAATAAGCGTCCAACTACCTTCTCCTGCATCACTGTTGGCATACCAGCTCACACCCAGTATGTAGAGATGGCTGCCAAAGTGCACCTTCAGGGTAGTTGATCACGGCCTCAGCTGGGATAGGAACCAAAGTTACTCAAGGATACTAGCCACACAGCAGGCAAGGGGATAAAGCTCTTTGTCCTGACACCAAATAGAAAATCTTGTCCATTTAAAGACATAGCACCTGCGAGTCGACTCTTTTCCTGATACCGCCACAATGTGAAGAACATTCTCCGAAAGACCTAAATCTTGGAATTCTAGCTGTTTAGGAACCAGGCTGTGAGGTGCAGGGACTGAAGGTTCAGGTGCAGGACCCTCCCCTGTTATCTGGTCAGCAGATCCAGACAAAGAGGCAGCCGCCGTGCAGTTTGGCTGATGAGGCTGAGGAGATATGGGTACCAGAATTGCCATGGCAAGTCTGGTGCTATCAGGACCATCCCCACCTTGTCCTTTCCAGCCTTAACCACCACCCTGTGGATCAGGGAAAAGGGAAGAAAGGCATTCAGGAGACCTGGGGTTCAGGGACTCATGAAGGATTACCCAATCAGTGTCCTGGACTGTTGGGGGAGCGGGCAAAGAATAGCCTCAGCTGTGCATTCTCTCAGACAGCAAACAGATCCACTAGAAGTGTGCCCTACATGGAGAACAGGTGGCTCACCACCTGCTAAAGAAGAGAACAATCATACGACATCTCGCCCACCCACTGAGAGCATCTGCCTGCTGACTGACTGCTCCAGTGACATGGATCATCAGGAGATCTGCACCCAGGCTGCGCCCAAGAGTCCAGGTACAGAGGGCCTCCCTGATACAAGAGAAGGAAGTGCGTGCCGCTTTGCCTGTCCAGGTAGAACATAGTCATGGTGTTATCTGTCTGAACTTGCATGATATGAACCTTACCTAGAGGAGCGAACTCCATCAGAGCTAACTGCATTGCCCAGAGATCCAGCAAGCTGATGCGGTGACGGGATTCCCAGGCTGACCAGAACCTGTGGGCCCCCAGATGCACTCTCCACCCCACCAGAGACACGTCTGTCATGTAACAGGCAGTCAATTCTGGGCAGGCAAATGGGAATACTTCCTCTAGATGTTCTGGGATCAGTCACTACTAGATGGCATCCCACATCAACTGTGTGACTGGCTGGTCAAAGTGTCTTAGCCACTGGGACCATTGACAACACAACTCCCACTCCAGGTACGGCATCTGCCAGTCAGCCCACCAGACCACAATGGTGCAGGATACCATGTACCCCAGCAGCCGGAGAAGTCCAGGGCAGGGCACAAGCGCCTAACCTGAAATGATTGGACAAAAGAGGTAAGGTCCAATGCTTGGTCCTCAGGGAGGTAGGCCACGGCCCGTAGGGAGTCTACCTCTGCCACGAGGAAAGGTATCACTTATTAGGGGACAAGTTCAGACTTGGCCTGGTTGACCAAGAGGCCCAAATCACTGCAGGTCTGGAGGGCCAGATCCCTGGGCTGCTCCACAACCTCTCTGGATGGCCCAGCTATCAGCCAGTTGTCCAGACAGGGATAAACCCTGGTGCCGCAGAAGGCTGCTACCACTGCCATGCACTTGGTGAAGACCTTGGGTGCAGACAAGAGCCCAAGGGGATGACCTGGAACTGACAAGAGAACACCTTTTGCGTGGAACCAGAGATTATCGCCAGTGGGACGGACGGACTTGGATGTGGAAGAACACATCCTAGAAGTCCAGGGAGCAGAACCAAATATCCTGTTCCAGGGATGGTAAGATCTGGTTCACAGCGCAGTTATGTACTTACTGTAGCAGTAAATCTTTGAAAGAAGAGCCATTTTATATTGCTAATACTCCCTAACTGTGTAGTGTGAAAAGACCTGCTTAGCCAGACACTGTGTATGTGCTTTTTCATTCTGCTGCTAATTTCTCATAAATCTGTCTCTCTCCTGCCCCCCCCGCTGCTCCTGTGTCTCCTCTACTTGTCTTCCCCCTCCCCACCCACTGTTTTCAGCCTATGTTAACAGTGCCTTCTTTCTTCTTCCTAGCAGAGGCTCCTGACCGGGCGCATTTCACAGCCTGACCCACCTCGCTCTCTTCTCCTCTGCGGTGTGCCTAGCTGTGCTAAAGTGGCTGCCCATGCCTCCAGCTAGCAAAGACTCCCTTGGACTCAGGTACGCACTACAGGTCATGTGACTACTTAATTTCTGCACCTTACATTGCCTGCTCCTGACTGGCCGCTGCTCCCTGTTACCTCTGTCCTTTTGGCCTCACTAGAAACTGCAGCTACTGGCAGTTCTATGCCACTTTTTTTTCCCCATTAGCAGATTATAAAGTTCTGCCACTAGAGGGACCTTAGTTCTTTCTAAACAACTCACAAAAGTAGGCTTGGTGCTCTTCCTCTTATTCCATTCCACCTGAGCCTTAAATAGAGTACATGTCGTCTGCCGCACTGCTACTGATCCTGGGAGTTTACACATGTGAAAGCGTAGTAGGACACCTTATAGACCAATATCCTGTTGATTCCTCAGGATCAAGTGCAGACAGCTGAAGCCACTAACTATAACTTCCTCTAACTACAGTCATGACTCAAATCGTGCTCCCTGGTTTCATTCTCAATACCTAAGAACAAGCCACACTCAGGATTCTCTGGTGTCCTACCTACTGCAGGCGGTGCCCTTAAGTCAGCAATTGCCCAACCTCGGCAGACCAAAGAAATGCAAAAGTAAGCTCCAGGCCAACTTCACATTCATATGTCAAGGAAAGTAATACTTTTACTAGTACTTTTGTCCGGGAATGTGCACCCTAACCCTGGCCCTAGGGCTGACACCAGCACTAAAGTGTCAAAGGCAAGTGGCCTTACAACTGCGGCTATGAATATTTGTAGCCTGCTCCCTAAGATGGCACAGTTTCAGGCCTGGGTTGCCCTGCATAACCGACATTTGCCTCACCGAGACCTGGCTAACCTCCCAAGACAAGGATAGTGCAATTTCTCTGTCGGGCTATCAATCCTTCAGAATCAAAAGGAATAGCAAGGGTATGGGGGGAGGGGGAGGTGCCTTATATATATCAAGGATACCTTGCAAGGGGTGGTGCTCCTATTAACTGCCATGACTGAGGACCATGAGCTACTAATGGTAACGCTTCTGTTTGGTCCCCAGAACAAATCTCTAGTCATCGTGTGTGTATCTCCCACCCAAAAAGCCTGCTGAGGGACTCCGGAAAGTCCTGGGAGCCATAGATGGTATTTCAAAGAGATGTGAACTCATTCTCCCTTAGGGACTTCAATATAAATTGGCTCAGTCCCAGCTTGGCAAAACTGAGAGACATAGTGGGTTGCTCCTATCTCTTACAATTAATAGCTAAGCCCACAAGGTTAAATTACAAATCCATAAAACTCACTCTCCTTCACTGGTTCCTCAAAAGCTCACCAGATAGGCTCACTAACATCTCGGTGCTCTCAGATACCCCGAGTGATCACTCCCCAATTATCTGCAGATGGACTAAAAAATCCCCACCTAAACTTGTGGAAAGCAGAGTGGTGCGTAAAGGGCAACTTGCCTCCTTGAAAGAAGCCTTATCCCAGATAGACTGGTTACCCTTAGATTTTCTGCAAAACCTGGACCAAGCATTACAATACCTCACTGACAAGTCCAATCAGGTGTGTGACAGGTATTCCTCAGGCAAAGAAGAAAGGTCCGCGGTTATAACAATGGGTGGATTACCAGTGAGCTATTGGAACTAATGAGAGACCGGATAACCTATGGAGCAGGGCCAAGGGGGTCAACGACATCCAGAACTACAGGGCCGCTAGGAACAGATGCTCCCACCTAATATGGAGTGCCAAGGTGGACTATGGTAAAAATCAACTCGAATGCAGCTGGGGGGGATGGGAGGCATTTCTAGGATAGCCTTAAGAAGCTCCTAGGAAAGGAAGTCAAGCAACAGCCTTTACTACTCAGTATTAATGGCTCCAATTCAATTGACCCACTCACCATAGCAGAAGAGCTTAACTCCGCGTTCACAACCTAAGCTCCATCCTCTCTGATGAATACTTACAGCCCACGGATGTGGATCTTGAAAACATACTCAAGAGTGGCACAGCACCCACAATTCTATTTCAGGTGGGTTACAGTTAAGGAAGTCATGGTCTACGTCAAAAAGGTCTCAGGAGAGACTAGGATCGGCAGTGACAGTATCAACATGAAATTGGTAGCTCAGACAGTGGATGTGCTTATTGTCCCTATCACTAAAATCTTCAATAAGTCCCTAACCCTGGCTAAGTTCCCCTCCCTCTGGAAACAAGCACTGGTCACCCCAGTTCACAAGAGTGGGGACAGGATGTGCACAGCTAATTACAGGCCCATCTATAGCCTCCTCCCCATCCAAAGCACTAGAGAGGATCGTAGCAGACCAAATCATGGAATATATCCAGAAATATCAGTTGCAGTGTCCCCAGCTGCATGGTTTCAGAGAAAAAACACAGCCCTGGTTGATTTCACGGATTACACTCACAAGGCTATGGACGAGGGTAAAGTGGTTGGATCCATTTTTATTGACTTGACGGAGGTCTTCAACATGGTCCGTCACCCCCTCCTTCTCAAGGAACTACGGGCCCTTGGGCTGGCTTCCAATGCTGCCCAGTGGTTTCAAGATTATCTACCCAGAAGGTCTCAAAGGGTCAGAATTGGATCAACAGTTTCTGCCTCTCGGGACATGTTGCTGGGAGTTCCACAAGGGTCCATACTGGGTCCTTTGCTGTTCAGCCTCTTTTTGAACACACTCCCGGAAGCATGTACCAGCAAAATTATCCTCTATGCAGATGATGCGGTGGTACTCAGCAGCACTGCCCACACTGAGACCCTGCACGCTGAGCTGCAGTCCACCTTCCAACACCTAGACTTGGTGAAGACCCTGGGGGCCGAGGACAGGCCAAATGGCATGGCCTGGTGTGACAGGGTGGAAGAGTACCCTGTCCTAGTTGTTATTGAGAAAGTGTTTAAATGCAAGGATCTGTTCTCTCCTTTCCTGTCCCTTTTCTGTCTGGTTGCGCAACCAAATTTTCCAGTGAGACCTAGGATTTGATCAGCCTGACAGATTCGCAGTTCTTTGCCTCTCACTGTCTCTCAGCCCTCCCTTGCTGTCTGTTTTTCCTCTCTTGCATATCTGCTGATATAAAAATATATGCAAATCATTATGTGAAAATGTAACTGATATTGGGAACCCTTTGTTTAGAAATTATAGTGTTACTGTTGAAATGTATATAATTATAGTTTGAGATGATTGCAAAGAGCTATTGTAAACTCAAGAGGTTACCTGAGTGCAAATTTTTAAACCTTTTGCAGACGAGCTGTGGAAAAGGGGCCTCAGCTCAGGGACACTCTGTTCTAGCTACACCTGCCTGATACTTACAAGAACAGGATGCTTGTTAAGAATGGGGATTGGAAGGACTTGTAAGAAAGCTGAGCTGCAATTGTTAGGAAAAGAAAAGGGACACAGAGATTGAAGGAAAACTCTGATGGATGTTCTCTATTTCATTTTGCCTTTGTAAATAGTTATAATGAACAAGTTTATTTTTTTTATGTTACGGCTAGTGTAAATAAATATTTTTTGGTGAATTCTACAACTGCTCCTGGTTTTCCTATGCTTCCTGACCTGAACCTCAATGACACCTGGAATTCGTAAAGGGTTTCTTCTGCTCGGAAGCGGAGGAACCTTTGGTATGAAGGACGGATTGGGACATAAAAGAACACTTCCTGGAAATCCAGAGGGCAGAACTACGTGCCCTGCTCTAGAGATGGTATGATCTGAGACAGAGTTACCATCCTGAAGGTGCATGACTTGAGAAACTTGTTCAGGTCATGCAGATCTAGAATGAGGCGCCAGCCCCCAGTTTGTTTTGGCACCAGGAAGTACCTGGAGACAAACCTTGGGTGTTCCAGAGGATCCACAACAGGAATCACGACCTCCTTGCAGAGGAGCTGGGCTATGTCGTCTCTGAGAGCTGACAATGTCTGTGGATACCAAGTCCTCCCATGGGGCTCAGGCTCATCAAGGAGGGTACTGCTCGAATTCCAGAGGCAGACCCTGACCGACCATCATGAGGACTCACCTGTCCGTGGTGACAGTGGATCAGGCGGAAAGGAAGTGGCAGAGTCGGCCCCCCATGGGAGGACCCAGGGGAGGTGTGACAGGCATGAGGGAGGCACTCCTCATCCCATCACTGGACAGGCTTGGAGGAGAAGGGTCCAGCTGAGGAGCCACCAGAGCCTCTCCCTCCAGGCTTACAGACGACAGAGGACACTGACTTTGGCCGAGGTCGCCAAGCCTGGGCCCTGCTGACCAGCCTAGGGTTGGGCTGGTTTGGCCACAAGAGTAGAGGTGGACCGAAAGGTCTTCTTTTTCTGCTGCTGCTTGGAGCCCTTGGGGACCTTTTGTGCAGATGTCATGGAGTCCAAGGTGGCACTGGACTTCTCGATGCAGGTGAGGTGGCCCTCGACCCCGAACAAGTTGGTGCCCAAGAAAGGAACATCTGCCAGCTTGTGCTGAGTGTCTACCGTGAAGGTCTAAATCCTCAGCCAAGTCTTGCGGCCGCTATGGAGCGAGCACATGAGTCCCCAATGTCCATGGCTGCCTGGAGCTGCTGCTTAGCCACAGCCCCGCCCTGCTTGACTGTGGTCTGGAGGTCCGCCGGCAGATAAGGAAGCACCTCATCCAGGGTGCCCAGCAGGGCATGGGAAAAGTGGGCCATAAGGAGGGTCAAGCTTGCCTTGCGAAGATCAAGTGAGGAGGCAGAGCAGACATTTTTAGCCACGAGGTCCAATTTCTTGGACTCCTTGTAGGGCAACTTGTCAATGTCCACAGTGTTGCCGGAGTGCCTAAACACAGAATCGGCCACCAGCTCCTCAGCTAAGGGGTGTTCTGTGAATCCAGAGAGGGAACTGGTAGGTACTGCATACTTGCCAGCCATCTGGGAAGAGGGCGCAGGGCAGGAAGCGGGGCACTGCCAAAATTCCAGGGCAGGGCCAAGAATGGCCTCTGCCACCAGGAAGGCTTTTGCAGGAGTATCCCCCCCCCCGGTCGAGGATTTCGGGCGGTGGGTAACGAGCTCATTTCTGGAAGGGCTCCATTTTCATACTGTGGACTCTAAGATCAGGCAGAGAAGGCTCATAAAGGAGGAAGAGCCTTCGTCCATTGAGAGATTCCCCCACTAACTCCACGTTGACTGGGCAGGAGAGCACAGAGGAACCCTCAAACTCTGAGGGGTCGTTAAAGAGTGGTCAACTGCCAGAGTCCCCACTGACCCTCTACGGATGGTCAGGGGTGACAGACAGACAGCCGATGGGGAAGTCCCTTGGTTGACGCGCTGGTCGGCGGCTCTTTAGGTGGCGGTTCCACCAGAATCGGTGGGGACACTGGGGTCAGCCGAGCCAAGACCGACTTGGTTGGCTCCTTAGGTGGAGAAGGCATCAGCCTGTTGGGCGAAAGCCAGGTGATGGCCGGTATAGTAGCTGGAGCCAGCTTCACTCCGGTAAGTATCAGCTGTTGCCATATGAGATCCTCATAGTGCTGATACAACTTGTGCCGAAGCCTCTTCTCACCTGAGGATGAACAGTAGTGGTGGCAACCGTTTGCTGTGGTGTCAGCGGGAACCGCTCAACCCACAGGAAGAACACCGAGACCTCGACCACTGGGGGGACTAGGGGTGGGGCTCGGTGAACGCCAAGGCTCCTCTGGGTCTTGGTCATCGACCAGAGGTGGCAGGTCAATGGACTGATCTGTCTCAAAGGTCTGAGTCAGGATCGGAGTCCTGGACAAGGAGGTGTCAGCCTCTTCAGTCGACAACTAGTCAACCAGTTTGACAAAAATCTCAGCCAAAAGATCAACCAGTGTCTCGGCCAACTGGCCTAACGGGGTTACCATGGAGCTGGCAACCTGGGCCGAGGATTCGACCAAAGTTGGATCCAGAGAAGCACAGGAATCTGATGCTCTCGACCAACAGCGCTCCCAATCCCAGGAACGTCGATGAGACTGTTTTTTGGACTCTTTCTTTGACTTGAATTTGTGCTTGGAGGGTCCCTGACCAAGGGTCGGCCAGGACTGGCACAATTCTTTGAAGGATCCTGTGAAAGTCGACCACAGGCGGAGCAGCACGAAGGCAGCCACCGAAGAGGAGCGGGAAGTGGCCGAGGCTGCAGCCACCTTGAACGCCGCAAGCAATTTAGCGGACCCCACAGCCATGGAGACCACCCAACGGGCATCCTTACACTTGACTGGTGGGTTTTCGTTCACTTGGTCGGCCTAACTTGAGTCAGGCGATGCATCCTCAAGATCGGTAGGATGGAAGGTATGACAAATGTCGCAAGCCTGGGGATTGTGCTTGTGCACCAGGCAACTGAAGCATGTGGCAAGCAGATCCGTTTGGGACATCTTCTGCCAGCAAGGGCACTGACGGAACCCGAGAGCGGTCAATGATCGAGCCTGAAGGCAAAGTTTTTTTGAAATGTTTTGGAAGTACTGTAAATCCAGAGATTTATTAGCAAAGGGCCTACTCAGCATGAGAGTTGTAAGGAGGGAACCTCCTCCTTCCAGCGGAAAGGAAGATCTAACGTCATGGGGCAGAGCTGAGGGAGTTACCACCTGGGTGGTGGGAGAAGCCAGCTTGAAGACGTTTCCGGCAGATTCAGTACAAGGCGCTAGCCCCCATCCGTTTCGGGACCAAGAAGTATCTGGACATTTACCCCGACTTGCCAAGGCAGCTGGAACACGGGCTATGGATCATTTTTCAAAGAGCTGAGCAATGTCCTTTCTGAGGGTGGAAAACATTTCCTGCAACATGGAGGACTCCTTCGGAGCCTGGGATCAGTAAGGCGGGAGAGCATTGAAGTCATGAAGCTGACCCCCCACAAGAAGCTGGCTCAGGGATTGGACAGGTGGGAGGTAGACACCCTCCAACCCATCACTGGGCAGCACTAGAGGGGGCACCAGACAAATGCAGCTGAAGGGACACCACTTCCCCTACCCCCACCTCTTTTTGGCCCCTGGCCATACAGCTTAGCCTTGGGGTGCCAGTCTAGGAATTGCCCCTGCTAGGGTTGCTGCTGCTGAGGCTGCTGTGCTCAAAGGACTGAAACTAAGGCCTTCTTCTTGGGTTTCTGGGCCTTTAGCTTCTTCTGGTACGAAGCCCCAAAGTCCAGGGTGCCACTGAACTTCTCAATTTGTGTGAGATGACTGTCCACTCCCAGGCCAACGAGGCGATGCCCAAGAAAGGGACACTGGCCAACTTATGCTGAGTGTCCGCTGTAAAGGTAGAGAGCCTTAGCCAGATCCTGCGATGCATCGTGACAGTTGCTGCCATGGCACTGGCACAGGAGTTGCCCTTGTCCAAGGCTGTTTGGAGCTGGTGTTTATCCAGTGCTTGACCCTGGTCTCTGATCACTTTTATCAGCCACTGCTTGTCAGCAGGAAGGTAACAGAGAACATTATCTAGCACTCCCAGCAAGGAGGGACCAAACTGAACCATCATCAAGGCACAGTTCACCTGATGGAGACTAAGTAAGGAAGCGACATAGATCTTCTTGTCTGCATGGTCAAACTTCTTTGACTCCTTGTCAGGTGGCTTGTACACATCCCCAGTGTTACCAGATTACCAGAAGACCGAATTCAAAACCAGACCCTCAGCTGAGGGGTTGTCAGAGAACCCGGGCAAAGAGCCAGCAGGGAGCTCATACTTGTGGACCACACAGTATGAGGGCACTGGGCAGGATGCTGGATGCTGCCAAAGCCCCAGGGATGGTTCCATAATGACCTCAGCCATGGGAAAGGCAAGCCTTGGTGATTCATCCCTGTCCAGGATGTCAGTAAAGGGGTATTTATCCCTTTTTTAAACAGACTGCAGAGGGCCATTAATGGACTTAGATATAAGTCTGAGTGCAGCTCCAAAAGACATCAGCCCACGATTGGTGGTCAATTCCTCGACCGATTCCAGGTCGAAAGTATGCATCGACAACTGCATGGAGGACCCATCAGCATCATATGAGGACTCATCATTGGATGGCCCTCAGCTGTTTACCGCCATGGACCACCCTAGAGTCATATGACTGGGTGATTTCCACCAATAACCAGCCTGGCAAGTTGGTCACAGCATGGGAGTCCTTGGTTGGGGCGCCCCACGAAAGCTGCATTGGAAGGTGTTTCCACCCTCAAGGATGGAGAGACAGGTGTCAGCGATAGCTGTCTCGGAAAGACACTGGCCAGTCGACGCCAAAGATCGGAGGTACAGCCCTACTCTGCCCCACCAAGGCCCACTGCTGTCAAAGGAACTCCTCGTAGCACTGCCACATATGCGGGTGGAGCCTCTGATCATCTGAGGATGAGAAGCATCGAAGGCAACACCTCCTGGTTGAACACGATCAAGTGCTCGAAGAGTGCCTCGATCTGGACTGTGGACCCGGGGGCTGATGTCGAGGAGAAGCTTCTGGAGGTGCCGTATAAATAACATGCACTGGCTTGGACTGCACAGCCTCCCATGGAGGCTGCTCCAGAGTGGCAATAGCTGGGGATGCCAAATGTTCCACGTCCTCTTGGGTGAGGGCCGGGAAGATGGGTACCTTGGAGATAGACTCCTCATCGATTCCCTTCAACAACAGGTCAACCGGCTTGAGGAAAATCCCAACCCTAGCGACCTGCCCTTTGACCAACTTTGGCTCGGCTGAATCCGGGCGTCATCAAGTTTTGAGCGGTTGGAGGAGTTGAGGGAGGGGAAGAAGCATGATCTCTCCTGGTCGCACAACAGATGGTGGCGCTTTCTGTGCTTACCATGGTGGGCAAGGCTCTCCCCGGAGGTATGAAGGGCCCAACACATCTCATGAAATTCAGCTGTAAAGGCCTCTCCAATGTTGGCACCAGTCAGGAGTCGCGACGAGGTCAAAAAAGTGCCCACCGTAGCCTTTGCCACGGCTTCTTCCATGGCTGTGAGTTGAGCCACAGATCCTGCTGCAGCGAAGGCCACCTTGGGATCACATTTTGGTTGCAATTTAGGATCTCGATCAGCTGGCCGAGGAAAAGATGAGCTTTGCAATTCTCTAACGATGAAGGAAGCATCACCTGACACAGGCCACAACCCTGGACATTGTGTGCTGTCCCCAGGCAGCAAAGGCACAACACGTGGGTCTGTCCGTGACATCTTCTGTTGGCATGTGACGCACTACCTGAAGCTGAGAGCTTACTTCACTTCTTTGTGTTCCAACTTCTGTTGCTGAGGGCTGAAGGAGGACAGAGGAAAGCAGCGAAATCTCAAAATTTGAAGAAAAAGTAGTCAAAGTTTGCCAGTGGTGCACTTTAGGCCCCCCAACGCACACAGCTGTGAAGGAGGAGAATGAACTCTTCCAGCAGAATGTAAGCTCTGACGTCAGGCAGTGGAAGCAAAGGGACATACCACCCGGGTGGCAGGAGGAGCTTAGTTTAAAGACTTTTCAACGAATCAGCTCTTCTGGAAGATATGCCATTGTGTAGATACGTGAACCATATCCACGCCCCTAGAAACACTCCCTTGTGGTCACCCTTTATCGCCACACCTCTGACTAAGCCAGCACATAAGACTTATGATCCTTTTTTGGGAATGAGGGGGTCTCAGTTACTGACATTATCTTTAGGCTTAGACAGACATGCTCTGTGTTGGAGGACCCCAATGCAATCATCAACTCAAAATGAATATGGCCAGGAGGTTGGAATGTCTGGGTGCTCCTCAAAACAAACCGACTCTGGGATACATCTCCCAAATATTTTTTTTCTGAGCAGAGACAGAGGTGTTCTTTTTTCATGCAGGCCAGCTCAAAGCCTGCCACAGCTGAAGCTCCCGGGACCATCTAAGTGGAGCTTGTGACCGAGTAAAGTGTAGCCTCTGTAAAGAGATGGGGCATGCAAGTCTTCACTGTGTGAATGAACTCAAATGTAACCTTTGTGGAGAGACAGGTAATTCATATCACAACTCTCCCTAGGTGGCCCCGTAACCAAGTGAGCCAGGAAGCTCTCTTAGAATAAATGTTTATGTAACTATAATCCAGACATACCACACTTGCCAACCCTCAGGGGCCACTGCTAGGGATGGCACTTTGAGAATACAGGAAACTTTGACCCCTCCACAGCAAGAAACCTATGCACCATCCAGTATCTCAGTGCTACCCCCTTCTCCTCAGGCTGAAGCAGCATTATCATTAATTAACCTTACTTCAGAAACAGCCTTACAAGTAACCCACGAGGCGGAGAAGTGACCCCAGGAAATGGCTCCTGTTGATGACCAAATGGATATAATGCCTTTACCTTTCACCCGACTCTAACAGATTACAGATAGTTACCAGGCGCAGGAGAGCTAGGACCCAGCCCAAATCAAAATTCTAAAAACTGACTTGGTCTTTCAAATCTTTATGATATTTTTCAGTCACAAAAACAGTTGAGGAAAACAGAGGACCACCCTGATGCTCGTTGGTGCCCTCCTCTCAGCTGGACCCTTTGTCCGGACAGAAGGTCAGCCTCTGGGGATAAGATAAAAGAGAAAAAATAGGACTACGGGGAATAACCTATGATGTGAGGTTTTACTGTCTGGGATTTTCTTTTGGCCTTGATGTCTGTCAGTAATCAGTCATTCATTAAACTGAATGTCAACAGTATTAAAAACTTGAATAGGTGTCATACGGCCTTCTCTTTTTTCCATCTCCTGGACAATGAGGTGACCTTCTTGCAAGATACAAGAATTCATATTTTAGGGGAGGTTTCCATCGCACAAAAAGCCTGGTCCAAAGGTCCCTCTTTCTGGTCCCTGGGTACAGACACCTGTTCTGGAGTTGCCTTCTTGTTTCACTCACACTATGTGGAAGTGATCAGGCAGGTAGATTTGTGCCCAGGCCGGATTTTGACATCCAATGTTAAACTACATCGTTAATGTTACACACAGCAGTCCAAAGGCAGGATAGAACTGATGCAGCTCTTCCAGCCATACCTTTTTACTTCCTTGTCAGTGGTTTTGGGAGATTTCAACTGCAGCCTACCTACTTTGGACTGGGATGTGCAAACAAAAACTAGGAAGTTATACTGTGATGTGTCTTTTCTTTCAAAGATGACTGCTTCAGCTGGGCTATCAGATGCATATCTGAAAGTTAATAATAGGAGGGACCCCACTTATTTTCGTGGGAATTTAGCTACACATATATATTATTTTTTTCTTTCCACCTCTTTACAGGACCAGTCTCTGTTTCAACCTGCCCAATAGAATTTGCTGACCATAGGTTAGTATCAATCAGCTTGGGAACTACCCCCAGATGGCCCAAGGGCCAGGTAAGGAAGCTCAATTCACTGCTTGTTAGAGGACACAGTGGTACAAGATGCCATCAGCAAGGAAATCAGTGCTAGCATGTTATGATAATCCCCTGCACTGGTGTGAGGACACTAAGATGGAGTTGCAGTCCTTTTCCCAAAAATGGGTAGGAGATGCAGTGAAATGGCATTGTTTCCAGTATTCAATAAATCAAGCTCATCTGCAGCATCTCCAACTGATGACTCTGAAAACCGGGGATAATTTTAGTGCCCAGATCTCAAAGATTAAGGAGGACATGTCCTTCTTTCACTTAAACAGATTCAGGGCCTTGCAGAGGGGAAAGTACAGTTACTTAAGAACTTACCGTAACAGTAGATCTTCGAGAAGAGCTCTTGCAGCAGACTATTACCATTAGGACCCCACTGAAAAAAATATAGCTAGCAGTCTAAGGTAGGGGACCCCCCCCCCCCCAATGGTATAATGGAGCAGTTCCCTGGCACCACCTCAGTTCACCCACCGGAGATCTGGCTGCATGAAGGATGGGTAACCGAGGAGGTTTGTACAGCGCCAAAAGGGAGAAGAAAAGATACCTTCCAAATGAGGGGGAGGAGAGAGGGGAAAGCACGCCTGCTGCAACAGCTCTTCTTGAAGATCTACTGTTATGGTAAGTTCTTATGTAACTGTACTTTCTCACTTTGAGATAGAGCTCTTGCAGCAGGCTATTACCATTAGGACAGAGTCCCAAGCAGTACAAGGATACAATCCAGGTCAGAAGGGTGGAGGACACAGGGAATCACAGAGGCTCTTAAGACAACAGTACCAAAAGAACAGCTAGGCTGAAGCCTGCCCTTCTTCTGGAAGCAATGTCCAAACTATATTGTTTGAGGAATGTATGGACAGAACTCCATGTGACTGCAGCACAGAGATCTGCTGCTGACACATTCTGTAGGGATGCAAATGAAGTAGCAACACCCCTAGTGGAATGACCTTTAACCAAGGTTTTATCGTACTTTTGGTAGCAGAACATTATGCCCTTGACCAACCATTTGGACAATGTCTGCTTCGTTACTGGTGCCCCTATCATTCTCAGGGCAAAAGATACCAACAACTGATCAGTTTTCCTGGAAAACCAAGTACGGTCCACATAAAAACAAAGAACTATGTACATCCAGAGTATGTAACAGGGCCTCCCCCCAAATGGAATACTCTGGGTAGTAGACAGGAAGATGGATGTCCTGGTTGAGGGTAAACTCGGACACCACCATTGGAAGAAACTTGAAATTAGTACGCAGGGCTATCCAATCCCTGTGGAAAATCAAACAGGGCTCTTTACACATCAGAGCCTGGAGCTCGGAAGTCCTTCACACTGATGTAATGGCAACTAAAAATAGCACTTTCCAAGACAGGAAGCATAGCTCGCAACTTGCAGCTGGCTCAAACAGAGGCACCGTAAGCTTCTCTAATAAAAATAAGAGATCCCATGGGGGAATAAGTTCCCCAATGGGCGGCTTAAAGTGCATCATACCTCGCAGGAAGGTGCAGGGTAGATCCATTTGTGCCAGGTTCCTACTATCCACTAGTACATGATAAGCTGACAGTGCAAAAAGGTGTACCTTTATGGACGAGTAGCTAAGACCTGCATTGGATAGAGAAAGGAGATACTCGTGGACCAAATTCACTGGACAGGTGAACGGGTCCAGACGACAGGCGCAAACCCATAGGCAGAAGCGCTTCCATTTCGTAGCATAGGTGGCCCTGGTTGAGGGTTTTCTCTCAGCCACTAGGACCTCCGCTACCCCTGCTGAGACCCCGTACCAGTACCTGACTAAATCTGCAGGAGCCATGCATGCAGGTACAGAGACTTGAGATTCAGGTGTACGTGAGTCCCTTGCTCCTGGGAGAGCAAGTGAGAGGACAGAGGCAGAGGAATCTGAGATTCTATCTATTGCCAATTGCTGGAGTAATGGGAACTAAATCTGCAAAGTCCAGAACAGTGCTATGAGAATCATACCTGCTCGTTCCGCTTGCAGTCTGAGCAGTACTCTCTGAAGTAGTGGAAGGGGAAGGAAGAGAAGGCATAAAGAAACCTCCCTGTCCAAAAGAGGGACAACACGTCTCACCAGGAAACACCAGGCCCTGGATCTAGTGGGCAGACAATGGGCAGTTTGGCATTGAGCGGGGACATAAAGAGGTCCAGTTGTGGAATTCCCCATCTTTCGAATAGATCATCTACTACTTCCTGTAGTAGTTCCCACTCGTGGGCCTAAGACCGAGAGCGGCTAATGCTCTCGGCTAATGTGTTTTGTACTCCTGGAACATGCACCGCTGTGAGTTCCTGACTGTGCTCCAGCGCCCAGTACCAGACATGGCCTCTCTGCAAAGGGGATAGGAGTGAGTGACCCCTTGCTTATTGATGTAAAAGACCACCGACATGTTTGTCTGGATCAAAAAGGGGCTTGGGAGAAGGTCTGTCTGAAACGCCCGCAAGGCACACAGAACGGCTCTCATCTACAACACACTGATGTGGAGGCTGTGTTCCAAAGGAGTCCACGTCCCTCTTGTTTGATTTTCTTTGAAATGCGTGACCTCACCCCAGTCCCGAGGCATCTGTAGTCAGGATTTGGGACTTCAAAACGGAGCCCCTGTCTCTAGTTAGGAGGGGATGAGCCACCATTCCAAAGTCCTATGGCACATTCATAAGGTAGAAAAAGAAATGGGCAGACTGGATGGGCCTTGCGGTCCTTATCTGCCGTCAACTTCTATGTTTCTATGTTCTATGTTTCTAAGTCTGATGCACAGCATTGGAGATCCAAACTTGCTGCTTGAGATCGTCCAAACACTGATCCCACTATGCCCTGAGGTTCAGCTGAAGCACTCATGTGGAGACGAGCCAACACTGAAGCACTCATGTGGAGACGAGCTAAGGGCACTGTTGTGATGGCAGCTGCCAGGTGGCCTAGGAGTTGTAAAAGCAATCTGGCTGATATCTGGCCTGAGGAGGCGATTTTCTGAGCCAGCACCCGCAGGTGATCTGCCCTGTCTGAGGAGAGGAAGTCCTTCCCCTGGACAGTGTCCAGGACGGGCCCTATGTATTGTAATTTCTGACTGGGCCAAGGGGATGACTTGGGAAGATTTAAGGTGATCCCCAGGGAACGGAACAATTGGAAAGTACTTAAGTACTTTCCAGTGAGTGATGTAGCTGGTCCCTTGTGGGAGCTGTCAGAAGCCAGTCGTCGAGGTAGGGGTAGATGTGGTGTCCTTGCCTCCTGAGAGCTCTTGCCACCACCGCCAGGCACTTGGTGAATAGTTGAGGTGCTGAGGAGAGGCCGAATGGCAGCACCTGAAACTGATAATGCTCGCCCTGGAAGATAAAACACAGGTACCATCTGTGGGATGGCAGGATTTTTATTTGCATGTATGCATCCTGCATGTCCAGGGAGCAGAGCCAGTCCTCTTGGTGTAGCATGGGCAGCAATCCTGACAGTGTCACCATCCTGAACCTTTTGTATTCATTAGATTTGTTCAGCTGACTGAGATCCAGGATGGGACAAAGGTCTCCTGCCGTGTTTTGGAACTTTGATTCGGTGGGACTACATGGATTGCCTTTTTGCTCACGAGGGCTTGGATTTCTGCCCGAAAGAGGCCTGCGTGGGGTGGGGAGCAATGAGTGGAAATCGGAGGGTTGTCTGGATTTATTTGTGTGAACTCCAGAGTGTAACCCCTTTCTATGATCTGGAGTACCCACTGATCTGCCGTAATGGTGGACCAACCTATGAGGTAAAGGGAGAACCGTCCTCCTACTGTCTCCCCTTGTAGCTCCGCCGGAGGAGGGGGGCTGGCAGAGAATCATGCTGAGGTTTTTGGAGTGGGCACGGGAGCTCTGGCATTTTTGACATTCCTTGGTCCCTGTGCACCTGATGATGGGGGGGGTGCCTTTTCTTTTGTAACCCCCTCTTTGCTGCTGTCATTTCCCTTGGTGGCCTTGTTGCCTGTGAAAGGGCTAACACCTGGATGGGGCTGGTTCTGACTTATACATCTTGTGGACTTCAGAAACTGCTTTTCCTGAGTCCTGCAAGCCTGTGATCATCTTTTCGGCCTCTTGGCCGAAAATAATTGATCCTTGAAAAGGGGAATCCAGGATAGCATCCTGCAAATCCTATCGGAAGCCCGAGACCCTCAACCAAGAATAGCGCTGGAGGCATATCCCCGTGGCAGCATTGTCTGCCGAGTCACATGAGCACCTGAGGGCATGTTTGCAAACGTCAGCACCAGCTGTAGGATGGCTAAGAGCTCCAACTTATTAGCGGAGTCAGGTTGTGACTGAGCCAGGTCCATAGCCTTGTTCCAGAGAGTCTTCAGATACATCACAACGTCGAATAATGGGCCTTAAAGAAATATGAATAAAGTTTATTTTGGAGAAGAATTACAGTGCTGTCTGCTGTTATTCTATTTCGACCCCAAATGACTCTTTTGTGTAGAGACTTTTTTCTAGACAACACCATGTGTGCCAGAAAATTTAATGACCGAACCGTACAGGTGGCCGAAGAGTACACTTACCGGCTAGATTGGTCTATCTTTCTGGACTCCTTATCTGGTAGTTGGGAGCTCATATGCTTCGGTTCTTGAGTTCTACCATGTACAGCCATAAGGATCATAGAGTCCGCTTTGTGTTGTTTGCTCAAATGTGGTTCCTCCCTAGGGGTCCTATATAAGCAGTCAGCTTTCTTGGGAACCACCGAGGTCGTGGAAGGGTGCTTCCAGGCTAGTTCTGTAATGTCTTAGAAGGGCTCCACTAATGGTTGGAGGCCAAGAGTTTTGAGTCAGTGGACCCCTAAGAATTTCTCCAGACAGCGCCTCTTGGGGTCCAAATCTTCCGTCTCCCACTGGTTAAGGAACTGATTGTACCTCATCACATCTAGTAAAGTGGGATAGTTCAGAGGAGACCTTGGGGAATCCCTCCTTGGATCTGGAGATGGAAGAGACAAGTCGTCTTCTGACGAGTCATAAGAGGAGGAGCCTCTGGTGGACTCTTCTGAAGATGTGGACCGGTGTCCGCTAGAGCAACTCCAGTGTCTAGAGAAGGATCTGGATGGGTGATGACCATGCTTCCATCATCCGGGAGATTACTGTCCATCACCACCTGGAGCCGGGCGGGCTGGCTTCCAGGGTGGCCAAGGTGATCTGCATGGAGTAGGGGTTGGTTGCCTAGGCGGAGCTGGAACAAGGGTCCCTGGGGGAGTGGGGTTCTTCTCTGGTGGTCTGGGCAACAGATCCTCTTTGATAGTGTTCCACCAACTAGTAAATAGAGCACAGACTTCAGCTAAAGGGACCATGGGACCCAGTTGTGGGTCTGTCTTCGGGGTAGGGGCATCGCAGGGGCCTGGTGTCGGACACTTTAGCTTAGTCCCCCTGTCATCAGGTCTGGTGGTGTCTCATCCCCTGTCGGGTGCCCTGGCGTCTGGTCATCAAGCTTCCAAGGGGGAAGAAGTGACAGAGCGAGTGGTACCTGGTCTATGGTGCTCTCAGAGGCAGGCGTCAGGTCCGTGGTCGGACCCTTTTTAGAGCCCTGTGGATCAGATGATGGCTTGGAGGGTGTCGTCTGCTCTGGCTCCATAATGGAGTCAGAGGGCGTTGTGGACTGTTGTCAGTCCGGAGCACAAACTGATGATAGCTTGGAAGGTGAGGGCAGGTTTCTTGTGCTGCTCGTGTTTCTGACGTCTCTTGGTGTCGTCTGGAGTCTGTCGTCTTGTCCAACAACAGAGAGGCAATGGCCTTTCGGACGGCAGGTTCTGACTTGCCGCCCAAAGTGTGGGCCAATCCTTCTGGCTGAAATCCTAGTGAGAGCTTGTGGGGCCCGACAGCCAGGGAAATGGGAGCCTGGGAAGGCCCTAGCCCGAAAGACTCCTCGCCTGACATCTCGGTGGAGGTGGGAGGCTTCCTCGAGGGTAACTCAGTTAGAGCAAGGGAAACCAGAGGGGCTGAGTCAGACCTCGCGCCAGAGGTAGAACTTTTGGAAACCTCATGTGGACTGGAGATCTGGGATGGGACTCTGACCTGGACCTATCCCTGTCTTGATGATGGTGCTTCCCGCTCGATTTCTTCTCTCTAGGGGAGGAGTCCTTGGTCGAGGAGGAAGACAAGCTGTGCCCTGAGTGCATCTTCTGCATGGCGGCCACTTATTGATCAAGGAGGTATGCTTTTCAAGTCTTCAGAAGGCAGATGCAGGTCCTCTTACTGAAGCTAAGACAATGCGGGCAGGCGTCCGGCTTAGGGTCAGGGCCTAGGCACAGAAGGCAGGCTGAACGGCCTTCTTTTGCCGGGATCTGCTTGCCGCACATGCACTCTGATTTCCGCCGCTCTGTAGATGAAGTTGGCTGGGTAGACACACATGATGAATTCAGTTAGATCTGACGGGGGAAAAAAAATGGTACCTGCGCGAAAATAGCGGCTGACTTGAAGCAGGAGGAGTCTGTGGAGCCGAGATGTATGGGTCAATGGCGGGGAAAAAAAAAACTGAGGTCTAGCCGGGGGACTGCTCCTTTATAACATGGGTGACGTTGGGGGCAGGGCCGACATCAGGAGCGGTCCCTCGCCTTAAGACTACTAGCTAGAATTTTTCCTTGAGGTCCTAGTGCCTGCCGGCACAGCCCTATTGGTAAAAGCCTGCTGCAAGAGGTCTATCTCGAAGTGAGATCAGAAGATTGGGACACAGGGTAAGATGTCCATTTTATGCCCCTTTAAGGCTTGCCAAAAAAAAAAAAAGGTGGATCAGAAAGTTTTTCCTGGGATAAAGGATGACAGGGGAGGGGGGTCCACACAGATACAGTTATGTTATAAACTACATCCCAGTATCTTAAAACATTATTTGGATATGGCGGGGGTATGTGTGCTGTGGAGCCTTAGCTGAGTGGCAGCAAATTTTTATAGCTCCTCAAATTTTGGCAAAAACTTTGTATTTCTACTGTTTGGACTCCGTTTTGAGTGAAATTTCTTCCAGAATTGGGAACAGCACCTCGGAAAACATCACAATGGCAACCCAAAGAAGGATAAAGGAGGAGGAACAGGGGGAAAAACTGGCAGGCCCTCCCAGTCATCAAAGGCAGACATGCTTACATAGGCCTCAGCTACTGGTGTAGCAGAGGAGACGCTATCCTCCATTGTAACCAAGCTACAGAGCTTGATCTCTGTAGTTTCAGATTTAAATACTTAGATGGATTCCTTTGGCACTCGCTTAAACCTGGTAGAGACCTCCAATGATCATCTAAAGACTGAGGCCGGCGATGTAAAACGCCAAGTTGAGTCAGCATCTGCAACCACAGTGAACCTGGTAAAGGAAAACATCCATTTTCAGGCTAGACTGGAAACCCTAGAAAATCAAGCTTGGTCCTCACACATATGAATACTGGGTCTACCTGAAGGAATCAAGGGCGACCATCCTGTCATGTTCTTGCAGGACTGGCTACAGGAAAAATTAGCACCCGAGGAGCCCCTGATCCCTTTTGCCCTCCAGAAGGCCTATCAGATTACCCCCCCCCCCGAGGTTATTGAGAGGACTCTGCCAACTTGCAAACCCTTTTGCTGGTGACGGATGGTGTGGGGACAAGGGATACTATTATGAGGCTGGCCAGTCATGCGGGGACTATAACTCAGGATGACCGTACGGTTTATCTGTTTCCTGACCTTAGTTACGCCACCCGTTTACAGTGTAAGAAGTTTGATGGAGTGCGGAAAGAAATAGCGAGGCCGGCGTTTCTCACACCATGATTTACCCATCTCGGCTGCGCATAGTGTACGAGGGGAATGTCCGGTTGCTCTCGGACCCAGCTAAAGCCAGGAAGTGGGCCTCCCGAATGCAGTCCCGGTGGCAGACTCGGAGTTTGGCCGAGGAGGAAGGGAGAGCCTTGATCCAGAGGAGGACAAGGGGGACTGACCTGCCAGAGTAAGACTTTTCGTATTTCCCTCATTGACTGTATAAAGTTCTGAGAGAACATGGGGGACTTAAAATCTTATTTAGTATTGATTTACTGTACTTTAACCTTGAAAGTTATATTTCTAGTTCCCTAGGAGTCTATTGGGTTAAAGCTGAGACCTGTTTTGGGAATACTTAAACAGTCTGTAGTTCCTCTCCATAATAAATGTATTTATGTATTCTTGGTTAAGGAGCTGTTTACAGTTTTACAGTTTCCTATGCAGTGTACATCAATACTTTGTCGCCATTAGGGTTGTCAGAACCCTCTGAAGTTCTGAGTTCTAGTTGTAGTCTAGAACTTTTGAAAAAGTTTGGGGTTCTAATCTTTTTTAGAACTTTTTAGAACTCGAACCCTATTTCTTAATTGTGCTGACAGTAATGAAGATAGTAATGAAATACACGTAAAGGAAAAACTGTTTAATATAAGGGGGAGAGAAATGATCATGTGTGACATTGACAGGAATACAACTAGGTTTATCTATGGTTTCTTCTGTTTGCTAAAGCCAACAACTTAATATGTAACAGGCCCACCCACCCACATGTTAAAAGTTTTCCTGCTGCAGCTGCATCATAGTTCCATAGTGAAAGAAAGAGGCACATTAGCCATTTATGTACTCAGTTATATATACTCATCGTCATGAATTATTAGAAAAAAGAACTGATATTACCTAATTTCAGCTATTTGCTGCTTTGTGTTTTAAATGAGTAAATCAAAAGTTGCTATATTTAAAAGAAGGCTTTTATAACAAAGTCAAGCCAAGGTACTGCAGCCGCAGCACATGGAACTGCTGCAAAACATATTGTGTCATAACGTAGTCAGTCAAGACATTTGAATAAAAAAAATATGCCAGTCATTGTTGCTGGCAAAAAATGCATGCAATTTTCTAAGATAATGCATACGTATACCAACATTCTTGTTGGCAAACTGAAGAAATACATACAACTTTCTAAGATGATGCATTTTTCCAGCTGATACGTCAATAAAATCTGTATTTCAGTCACATAAAAAAAAAGTGGTTTCCTCACCACATACTAACTTAAGGAACATTTAATGTAGCTGCAGCAGTTGGCATGTGATGTTTAAGGGACAGTGTCTGTCAACCCCATTATGTATCAAATTATCACTACTTGTAATGCAAAAACACTTTATGATAGGTCACATTCTGTGAAAACTGCTGATGCAGATTTTATTTTATTTCTTATTCCTTTTTTCTTTTTTTTTTTTAAAGGGGACAGGACACTTGTACTAGGTGGCAGCAGTTTGCAATGTATTTAATACAGAAAAAAAATATATATATTATATCTATAGTAGGTTCCACATTGGGCAATCGGTGTAGCCCTCCCATACCATCGGTCTGTCATCATCATTTTCCTCACCATCCCCAGCCGATCACGAATCAGTAAACGAAAGGACTTAAACAACACCCAGGACTTAAACAACACCCACCTTTCACCCCAGCACCTATTCCACTTTTCTTCCACCACCCTCATCTATGCAGTAGCACCCATACCACCCTTACACCCATGTGTTAAAACCAACCCACAACCCTCACCGCCCTCAAGCACATATTCCACCCTCCTCCCTCACCCAAATGTTTAAACTACCCCCACACTTAGTCATGAACTACCACTCATGTCACCCTTCTCCGTCCCTCACCCATGTGGAGTGAAAAACAGTGGTGGAATTCAAGCATGCATGGGACAGTCATAAGGCAATTCTAGTGGGGGGTAGGAAGAAGTAGGCTGCTGGTTAACTAGGATCTGCAGCTTATCCACTAGGTAAGGAAATGGGCAGACTGGGTGGGCCAAGCGGTCCTTATCTGCCGTCAAATTCTATGTGTCTATGTTTCCATGTTAAAACCCACTCCCCCAACCATCACCCATGTACTAACAACTATGCCATGTTTCTCCCTCCTGCATCCATGTTAAAACCAACCCCCAACCCTCACCCATGCACTAGCATCCATGCCATCTTTCTCCCTCTTGCATCCATGTTAAACCAACCTCCAGCCCTTTCCCACCCTCCAGCACCCATTCTACCCTCCTCCCCCTCTCAAATGCTAAAACTACCACATGCTTACTCAAGAAAAATGAAACTCTTGCCTCCAAATGAGCCATACCTAACGGTTCCTTAATAAACAACACTTATGTGAAAAACTGTCTTTTCAATTGCTTTCTTCTTATGGACAACATTCTGTACAGTCCTCTTCATGGAACCAGTAATTTGAGAGTTGTTGCTATTATGCCATGGTTTGTGTACAACAGAATGTTAAACACGAGGTACTGTGGTATGAGACCTATGCTTACAGAATATGTGCTCAACCATGACATAGGTAAAACTCCAGATGACTGTTTCCCGGAAGAGACTTGTAACAGGATGCTGCCCACAGAAATGTAACAATACAAAATACAGTTTTTCCCATAATTTTTTATTCAGTAAGATAAGTTACATATGGACCATTTTGGTTTATGGCTAACATTTCTGTAATTGAAAAAAATAATAAACAGCTACCAATTAGAACTCATTGTTTTGTCCTCTTTAAAACTGAAAAATAGACCGCCCCCGGTCCCAGCCCATACTGATGCACCACAAAGTCACAGAAGGTAAATCCAAAAATATATGTCTGCACTTTAACTATAAATAATATGATACAGAAATGATTGACATGACAGTGTCCCATTTATGACAAATTTGGGCCTGTTCCCACTGGTGTTAAAATGGCCCTGTATATAAAACTTGTTGACTTTAGACCCTAGCTACAAAGGAGTTTGCCATGAAATGGTGAAAGTTTTGGGGGGTATATAGTCCAAGGTAGCAGATCGAGTAAGGAGAGAGACAACCAAAGTCATCCCAGTCTGTAAAAGTTTCCTTTTTGGTGCAGAGAGACTCTGTCCCACACAGTATTTACCAGCCACCACCATCTGAGTTGTCATCACCATCAACATCCATAACATCAATCACTTCAGGATCAGTTTGTATACTCTTGTAGGGATACGAAAATCTTGACTTATTAACTTTAATAAAAGTTAACGTGTGTACATTTTCTGGCAGCAACCTATTTCTGGTGTCTGTCACAATATTGCCAGCTGTACTAAACATGCGTTCTGTTGTTGCAAGACAACCAAGATATTTACAGGCTTCATCATACAGCTCTGTCCAAATCGACTTTTTTGATCTCCAGTATTCAAAAGGGTATGCACCAATAGGAATAGGCAGTTCTTGCAGGTAACTGTCTACCATGATGGACAGAGACTGCTCAGAAGAGGAATCAGCATAAGCTGGTACAGCAGCAATTTGGGAAAGGTTTTACCATATATTTAGCTTGCTACTAAGCGCTGAAGAAGTGGCAGTTGTGGAACAACTACTGTTAATGTTTGGTGACTTTTCCAGTTCTGTATGCCTTTGTGAAGATTAACCTGCATGTTGTGGTGATGACAACCTGAGGGTACTGTGCGTGTCTGTGTTTTACTGCTGTGAGTGCTGCAGCTCATCTAGTAACAGACATCTGTACTGCTCTATATCACCTGTTTTTGGAAGATGTATAGCCTTGAACCTGGGATCTAAGAGAGTTGCAAGGATGTAGTGTTTTGATTTCATCATTGCAACTAATTTGTCATTGGTTTTGAAGCGCTCGCTCATTCTCTTTACGAGATTCCCATGATACAGGCGACATGTTGTCTGAGCTTCAGATCTGTGTTTTTCTATTTGTAGATTTAGAACACTAAGATGATGTGAAATCAGCATTATGAGTGGGATAACCTGACTCACAGATGCGCCTTTAGAAGACATGTCCCTTGTAGCAGTCTCAAAAGGAGCTAGGATGCAGCACACGGTCTCCATTAATTTCCACTGCAACACAGACAGCATAATGCCATCTCCAATAATGTAACTGGAGCAATACTCATGAACAGCTTGCTTTTGCTCCAAAAGGCTCTGCAGCATATAAAGCGTTGAGTTCCAACCAGTGGAAACATTTTGAATCAGCTTTTGCGGGGCAGCTTGTGTTTTTTTTTGCAGTTCGGACAATGTCCGTATAGCCTTGGTTGAATGAGAAAAGTGAGTCACAATTGTTTTCCAAACAGCAATCATACCATCCACTTGTATTTCACTGCTGAGAAATCCCGTGACAATTAAATGTAAGCAATGTGCAAAGCAAGAAGCATGCATAAATCCTCCATCCTGTACTGCTTTCAAGATGTTGGCTCCATTGTCACTTACTATGAAGCCACATTTTAGACCGTGAGAATAAACCCATTCGTCAAGGAGGTCATTTAGTTCCTGCAAAATGTTTGCAGCTGTATGACTTCGCCCAAACTTCTTTATATGCAGCAGCGCCATCTTCTGGGGTGTCTGTTTCTGAAGAACCACAAGAAAACGTGACCCAGTGAGCGGTAAGGGACATGTAATCTATGTTTTGAGTGCTGGTCCACATATCTGTTGTGACATGAATAACCTCACCCTCTGCAGTTTTAAGTGCAAGCATCACTGTCGCTTTTAAAGCCCGATAAATGTTTGGTATTTCAACATAGGAAAAGTACCTTCGATGAGGAACGTTGTAACGAGGCTCTGCTAGTTTCAAGAGCTCCTTAAAATCCTCATGATCTACCAAAGAGTATGGGAGAAGGGCTCCAGCTAACAGTTCACCAATTCTGTGATTAAGATGAAGGGTCTTTGGATGATTTTTAGTAAAGGTATTCTTCCTTTGAAATGCCTGAGACAGTGTTAGCTGTTTACAACATGTCCCTGCTGGTTTATTATACACCGTGCTTCGATGGGCAGATGGATGCTGGGATGATGGACTAGGACTTATACATTCAGTGCCATCACTGGATGTGCAACTGGTACTAATGATGCTGGCATTGGTGGTAACAGTGATCCTAGGGCTGGCAGTGATTCTGTCCGCATCAAGTTCAGACAATTTAGTATCCATTTCAGATTCCTGACCCTTCTCATGTGCGGTCTGGAAGATGGAGGACATGGGTTTTGGATGATCAAGCAAAACTGAATGCTTTTTCAGATGGCGTTTAAGAGCTGTAGTGCCAAGGCATGACACAACTTTACCACGGCTTACACTCTGTTTACACAGGGAACACATTGCTCTGCATGGATCAGTTTTGCTGACAGAGAAATAATTCCACACCACAGATGTGACAGATTTTGTTTGAGTGCTAGGAAGATAGCTAAAGACTGTTTGTGTCTTTTCACCTGTCCTAACTGAACCCAGGGGACATGCTCCTTGGTGCTAGAAGAGTGGGTAGAAGACTCTGATGGATTTTCATTGCTGGCCGACACAGAAGTGGTGGATTCAATGGATATGTCCTTTTCATTGCACACAGTGCTGGATGTATTTGCAAGTGCACTACCTGATTCATTTGTCAGCAGACTAGCTCATTTCACTTTGTTGAGGAAGTAATGATACGTCGCAAGACACAACAGTGTCGGACTGAGACAGAGAGCTACTGTCTGAGTCTGAGTGGGACTGTCACTTACATTATTACTGCTAGTCACAGGGATTTTAACAGCATGAACGGCATACCTTATGGTGCCTCTCCGTGTGACCCCAGCAGCTGCACAGGTTTTCTTAAAAGATCCCCCTTTATCACACTTCGCTGTTGCTCCTTTGCTGTTTGTTGAATTTTTATCACGTGAAACATTTTGGTTATTTCTGCTAGCACCAGGATTACCACTACCACCAACATCTGCTCCAACACCAGCACCAGATGCTTCATCTACGTTGGTGTCAGCCATAACAGTACCAGTATACTGCAGTGAACACACCCACACAATTCCTGTGTAAGAAAGCAATGTGATCTGTGATCGCTGGCTATAACTCCAAAATTTTATTTTGGTTGTGTGACACTGTGATGTAGTGGACTGAAAGTAATTGAAGAATATGACAGTTTGCAACTAAAGGATCCCAGGTTCGAGGCTTACAAAATGATTGGGCTGCTGGGCACAGGCATACACATAGCAGTCAAGGGGCGCACAGCAGGAGGGTGATGGGCTGACCACAAGAGACGGAGTTACACACACATTCCGAGGAAAGAGATTTTTCTGTCTCTCCTCCCAACAGGGAAATACATTTTTAGGCTTCTGTCGTGTATTTAAGGATAATGCCACCACACAACTAGCCACTGGGCGTCACACGGTAACACACACTGGGTAAGGTACAGTGCAGTGCAGTCAAGGGGCGCACAGCAGCAGGGTGATGGGCTGACCACAAGAGACGGAGTTACATGCACAACCCAAGGAAAGAGATTTTTCTGTCTCTCCTCCCAACAGGGAAATACATTTTTAGGCTTCTGTCATGTATTTAAGGATAATGCCACCACACAACTGGCCACTGGGCTTCACATGGTAACACACACTGGGTAAGGTAAAGTGCAGTCAAGGGGCGCACAGCAGCAGGGTGATGGGTTGACCACAAGAGACAGAGTTATACACACAAACCGAAGAACGAGATGCCACCACAAAACTGGCCACTGAGCTTCACACTGTAACACACACTGGGTAATAGCCAGGTAAGTGCAGTGAAATGGCACAGAGAGCAGCAGGGTGACTTGCTGGCCACCTCACAGAAGATGCAATGGAGATTTTTTTAGGGACAAAGTTTACTGAAGCCCCCCCCCCCAACACAGTCCTGGCTGAGAGAACCGTGTCTTCCTTCCAGAAAATTCTTGGGTGGGACTGGGAGCAAATAATTTTTTCCTTTTTGTGGGCTTAGAACATCAAGTTTCACACAATCAGTAAAGTGTTTTTATTTAACTTCTTTTTTCCCCAAAATAAAACACCCCTCCACCAGCCAGGGAGCTGTCCCAAGAGTACCATGGCCCACGAGTCACAATTTTGATTTGCAAAGAAAATGTGTTTAATTCAGCAAGCAACTTGAGGTATGTGTGATTGAGCACTAGCACACAGGCAGTCTCCAGGCAACAGTCTGCAAGTTAACTAATTCCCGGCCCTGAGTCCTCCCGACAGTACTGAGCCCCAACCGTTTAGCTCCTTTCTCGGTCCCAGCCCTAGTTTCTTTCCTCAGTTCCTGATCCCAAGATTCCCGACCCCCTTTCGCCACCTGCCCTTAACTTTTTTAATTTTCAGGCACATACACACTCATACAGGACCAGGTTTAATAACAAAAACAGTCGCTCGTGTCATCACATGCACAACTGAACTGAGAGCACACAGACGCTGCAGCTCCTCCTTTTCCACTACAAGACTGAATGGCAATGGAGCCACAGCTGCGCAGATGACTTCAGCAGGATCCCTCGACTCGCATTACCACCACCACCTGATTGCAAAGCAGATGGTCAGGTGGTACAGTTACACTAGTGTGACAAACCGACAACAGCTGCCCCCCCAACAACAAAACTGATGGGAGGGGGAGCGAACTGAGCTGCATTATTCAGCTGGTGCCAAAATCGGGAACAACGGGAATGGGAGGGACACAAAGCAAAAGCACACAGAAGTAAGAGATTCATGGATGATTCGAACCCTTTTGCGAACCCTGCAGTGTTCAAGTTCTAAATCAGAACTCGAACACCAGGGTTCGAGGAGGGTTTGAATCTTTCTCCAACCATTTCTGACAACACTAGCTGCCATTAATAATAAGTTACATTATTCCTTTAGGAGATAGTATGATAGCCTCTAAGGGACATGCAAAAGCTTGACTTTTGTTGCAACGGACTTCAGTTTCAACGTAATAAGTCATACTGCTCATGGGCTCATCCACGCAGCATTTAATTTTGGGACTCTTTATTTTTTTTTTTTTGTTGTTTAATGGCATTTACCCCCAATGTGGTATCAAAATGTTTAAGATGCGCCACATCTAAGATTAAGGAGGCTGCAACCTCCATTTTGCATTTAGTGTTATGTCACGGTTGTCTCAGACATGGTATGTTATTACTATGTTTCATAGTATGGAAAATAATAAGAATAAAGTATTAAAAAAAACACCTTATTTGGCCCAGAGTTTGTGTGTAATTCTAACGGAGAACTTTTTGTTTTCCAACTTTCCTTTACCACAGGCACCTCCAGGCCTCTTTCTGAGTTTGGCAGTGGGTGTCTCAGCTGGTGAGGTTGAGGCAGCCATCCATTCCCTGAGGAATGAAACAGCCCCTGGAAGGGATGGGCTCATAAAGTTAGTTTTATAAGCTTGTAAGCCCAGCTCTCCTTGAGAAGCTTGTGTAGGTCCTCAATTTCTTGTTATAGGATCCATCCCTGGGTCAAAATATGAAAGACGGTTTACTAGTGTTAATGCATAAAAAGGGGAGAGAAAAACTATTTAAATAATTGGAGGCCTATTTGTCTCCTACATACTAATGTCAATCCTGACTGCTAGATTAGCAAAGGTCATCGAGCATCTGATACTCCGCTCAAAAGCCTGCTCAGTTCCAGAAAGACCTATACAGGACCATCTGATTTTATTAAGAGAACTGGTTGAAAGGGGTAACATGGATAGGATGCAAGGATTCTTATTGTCACTAAATTAGTGGAAAGCCTTCAATCTGGTGTCTCATGACTATCTCTATGGTTCATTTATTTAAAATTGTGACTGGGAAAGGCACACAAAGCCGAAGCTCATTTCCAGGTGCGACCCGGGTGAGAGTAACAGTGGTATATCGAAAATTACAGTAAAAGTTACATTACAGAAGATTTACAGATATATACAGGGGGTAACGTACATACAATATATGTACATTTCAGAAATTTATAGTGTGTGTATGTATATATATATATATATATATATATATATATATATGAGTTGAATAAGGTTAATCACAATGCTACACAGCTACAGCACAGTCACTGATGGCGAGAGTACACAGATAAACAGTTTGACAAGAGACACTTTTAGATGATTTGAGGCATCTTAGGGGGGATCTGGAGCGTGCAAGGGTAGAGTTCAGGAATCTGTGAGTAGCCAGCTCAGGCCAACAAAGACCTGAGAACACAGTGGGGAGGGTAGGAGAGGACGTGATGGAGATAGGGGGGACATGCACACAGAGTCAGAAAGGAGGTGCAAGGGGTTAGGGGCATTGGAGGCTCTGGGGAGAAGGAAGGAGTCTGAGGAGTCTTTTGAAAGAACAGTGAGAGGAAGCAAGTCGAAGGCTAGAAGGTAGATTATTCCATAAGAGAATATTACATAAATACAGGTTCCCGAGAAATGTATTAACTGGGTCCAAAGTCAAAACTGTACAGTCATCTTTATTAACGGATGGCTGGGAGCCCCTTGCAAGTTGATTATGGGGGCAGTGGTGTCCCTCAGTCCACTTTTGTGCATTCTTAGCCCTGACCCATTACTGCGGAAATCTTAAGTGGATCCTCATATCACACCACTGCAGAATCCTGAGGGCATTGTTAATTGCAAAGCATTTGCTTATGCAGATGACATCTGCCTTCTGGTTCAAGATGAGATCTCCATCTGTCATCCCTTGAAACTGATTAAGCCTAACAAATATTAAGCAAGCCCCATTTCAGTGTTCAAGTCATTTAAACTGATTAGGTTTTTTCGGCCTTTTGTCAGATGGGGCCTTAACTATTCAAAAATGTGTTGACCGCTTCTAAAGTGGCATGACTCCTCCTCAAAGAGCTGGTGACATCTAGCTACAAGACTGTCACCATTCTGTACATAACAAAATGGCCCCAAGAAGGACACACAGGGAAGACCTACACCAGAACTTAGGATGGTATAATTTGGGGGATAGGAGGTCCCTACACATATTGTTATACATGGAAAATTATTTTTTTTTAACAAAGTACCCGGTTATATCATAGAGCACTTATATGAAAGGGTGATTAAGTCAAGGCTAATGTCTGCGAGAGGGCTAGAGTATTTGTTACCCTAATGTAGTACAGAGTTGGGGAGGGCCCATTTTTTCTACGAAGGCCCTTCTCTCTGGAACACATTACCTGTAGAATTGGGGACTCGAGATGGTAAAAGACTTTTAGGTCGAATAAAAAATTGGCTTGGGACAGGGAAGATCAAATGAATCTAGTAACAACTGAGATGTAACTTTACCAGATTATGGATTAAAGGTGACTTAGTGTAATACTGTTATTTATTGTATGTTATATTGTGATATTCATTGTCTGATGTTGTGATTTGTAGTTAGTATATATCCATCTTGTCTAAAGGTTTATATGTGATGTAACAGATGTCTTAAGTAGTGTAATTAATGTAATATGTTATTTTACGGATCTCACTGAAAATGAGTTTTTAACTCAGTTGAGCTACCGATTCATCTAGAAAAGTCACCCGGATGGTGAGGGGGGCAAAGTCCAGCAAAGAGCAGCGGCTGGCACAGGGGTTACATGGAGGGGAAAAGGGGTTCTTCCGGTACATTGGGGAGCGGACAAAAACTAAGGGCCATCTCGGCAGACTTGAGATCAGAAGGAGGGTGGGTGGAAGAGGCGAAGGACCAGGCAGAGGTATTTAATGAGTACTTCGCCTCTGTGTTCACTAGGGAAGGGGAAGGGATATCTACAAAGCAAGGCACGATGGGGATAGAAGCGGTAGTGAGGGGATCAGGGGAGCAACAGAAATGGAGCAAGAGGGAGGAGAGGTACCTCAGGGTGTCACATCAGGATAAGGATAAACGGCCAGTAAGGTAGAGGGATGGATGATGCTATCTCCACCAAAGGGTGTGGTTAGCCCTCAAGGCCCTAAAGAAAGATAATCTCCTGATGGATGGCATTCATCTGAGAGTACTATGGGAATTATGGACATACTGGCTGCACTCTGACGGAGATCTTCAACAGGTCACTTGAGACAGGGAGGGTACCTAGATTGGCGAGAGGCACATGTGGTGCCAATCCATAAAGAGGGGTCGAGGGAAGTACCAGGTAACTATAGACCCATCAGTTTGACCTCGGTGGTGGGAAAATTAATGGAGAGTATACTAAAGGAACAATTGGGGGTGTACTTGGAGGAGGTGAGAGGTCTGGATAGTCAGCAGCATGGGTCTGTGCCAGGTAGATCATGTCAAACCAATCTTGTGGAGTTCTACGAATGGGTAACATCAAAACTGGACAGGGGAAAGCCTGTGGATGTATTATTCTTGGACTTCAGCAAGGCGTTTGACTCTGTGCCCCACAATGGTCTGGTGGAGAAACTGACGGGGTTGGGAGTAGGCCCTTTGATGGTCAGATGGATTGAAAACTGGCTAGCTGGATGCACCCAGAGAGTAGTGGTCGGTGGGGAGCTCGGAACCAGAGAGGTCGCAGTGGCACCGTGAGGGCTCGGTCCTGGGTCCGATCCTGTTTAATGCATACATATCGGAAATCGTATAGGGTGTGAAATGAGTCTCTTCGCTGATGACTCCAAGATGGGGGCAGTAGTTGAGGGGAAGAGGGGAGGTTGGCCCTGCAAGGGGACCTGGACACCCTGGAAAGCTGGGCTCACACATGGAAATTAAATTTCAGTATCACCAAGTGCAAGGTGTTACATCGTGGGAGGGGAAACCCTAAACACAGGTACACCCTGGGAGGGGAGGCGCTGGAGGCCTCAACAGGGGAAAAAGATCTAGGGGTCATGGTGAATGCATGTATGAATAACTCTGAGCACTGCAGGAGAGCGGCTAGCAAGGCAAACAGGATGTTGGGATGCATCGTAAGGGGGATCACCTCTAGGAGCAGGGAAGTGATTCTGCCGCTGTACAATGGACTGGTTAGACCACACTTTGAGTACTGTGTACAGTACTGGAGACCACACTTGAAGAGGGACATACAGCTCCTGGAGAGGGTACAGAGGAGGGCAACTAAGATGATACAAGGACTAGGGGATTTGACGTATGAGGACAGACTTGAGGAACTCTGCCTGTTTTCATTGGAGGAGAGGAGAGACAGAGGGGACATGTTTGAGGTCTTCAAGTACCTCAAGGGAATAAATAGGGTAAACATGGAGGGGATCTTTAAAGCAGGGAGGTATCACCAGAGGGCATAATTTGAAGTTGGAAGGTGGAAAGGTAAGCGGGAAAAGAGGAGGAGGTTTTTCACTGAGAGGGTGGTGGACCCTTGGAATGCACTGCCTGGCGAGCTGGTTCAGAGATCCACAGTGGAGGGCTTCAAGAGAGGGTGGGACAGACACAGAAAGCGGATGTATCAGATGATGGCCTGGCCCAGGGGGGTGGGGATGGATGATAGGGGTACCTGGAACACAAGGTGGGGGAGGGCCTCGGCACCCAACTAGGGATCTGAGGTTCGAGCAGACTCGATAGATCATAAGGCCTAATCTGCTGGCAATTAGTATGTTAGTATGTATTTATCATAATGAACACAGTTTTTACTACTACTACCATTCTTGGGTTTCAGTCTATCTCAGGCAACTTAGCCAAAATGAACTGGGAGTCCAAATTAGAATTGGCTAAACACAAGGTGGCCTACTAAAATAAATGGAGTTTGAGCAAAAAGAGGGTATAATTAATTAAAACATTCTTTATCCCTATTTTTTTTTAATATATCAGCTAGATAGTATTCCCAGTGGTACAGAGACTTCAGTGCAGAGTATTTTTTATTCAGGCACTCCAGAGCCGACTTAATCCAATAAAGCAAAACGTTACATATTACCCAATCAAACAGGGCAGGATAGGTATGCTACCCCTTACTGTTTATATTTATTGCATTTTTTGTTGTTGTTCCTGTAATCTCAGACTCCTTTTGGCTCCCTCTTAGAAACCTTGGCACACTTGAGTATTACCCGATACTGATGCCTGGTTTAACCTTTAGAGAACTGGGAAACTTAAAACAATACGGTCTTCCGGTACAACCCCTCCTTGCCTGAAGGATGCTTTTACCAAGCTTAAGGTTTGGAGGTTTACCAATATTCATTTAAGGAATCTGTCTAGGAAGGCAGGGTATAAATTTATTGTGGGTACTAAATTTTCTGAACCTGTTATGTCTAAGCATGTCTCCCCCCTTCCCCTCAAAGTTACACACCAATTTAACACAGCTAAACAAATAAAGAGTCCCACCCTAAATGTTGAGTGCTCTTTGGTTAGGTTGCCAAAGCAGGCTCAATGTCAAGGCTAATCACAAACAGCTAAACGAACGCTTGTGCATTAGACCAGATTGTTTGAATCAATTGGAAACAACTTCTCATGTGTTTTTTGACTGCTCCTACATCATAGGTTTTTGGGATCTTCTGGTTACCGCTTGGCTGGAACCAGTGTTTTTTCCTTGGATTATGATACTTTAGTGCATGGATGTTATAGTTCCAAATGGGATAAGTAGGAAGTGGGTACTTGGGATGTTATTTTTTGCCTATTTCAAATGGCATGTTTGGTTGAAGTGATGCCATTTCTCACACCCAAACACATTTCTAACGCAGAATTATCTACTTCTCAGAATCACTTCTGGAATGAATTTTATTTACTGTACACAATTTCAAACCTTTCCATATGTCAATCTGGCTGCGAAGTGGCATGATCTGGAATGGGTTATAAACTGAACAGATGTGTGAGTTGCTTACATACATTTTGTTTCATGGGTCTTTTGTGCACTCTCGAGGTTTAAACAGTCGCCATGGCAACCTCTTGATGGTTAACAAACTGGTTACCAACAGATGACCATAAATTATCCTCTGTTTTTTTTTCAAGTTGACTGTATGAATTGTACCTGTTACTTTGTGTTTATGAAAAAAAAAAAATCTCCCTAATCTCCACTAAGGGAGAACCACTGGCCATCTGGCAGGCTGCCAAGATGGCTGACCAAAAAGCTGGAGGGATGGACATAGCAGGCTTACTTCCTCCCTTTCAAGATTTTCACAAGAGGTCTTGGTAACTTTTGGACCTGCTCCTGATAATGTGGTGGAACTGGAAACAGAAGAAGTAGACAGCAGTCTGCTCTGGCCGCTGAACAAGAATTCCTGCTTAAACAAAAGTTATTGGAAGAAGAGGAAACATGGAAAAAAGCCTTGGAGGAACGTAAGAAGCACTTACTTTCCCAAGCAGCAGAAGAAGAAGCAGAGTTACAAGCTCAGAGAGACTGTCTCCTACTACACTGCATCCCGAGAAAAAGGAAGTCATGTACGCACCCAGTACTGACAGGCCAGCTCAGCAGACGTCTACTGCCTCCTCTGCTGCAGCAGCATCAAAGGAATCACCTGTCAGTTGAGCAGTCAGCAAAACATCAGCTCCCTTGCTGCCAAATAACTTTGAGAACTTGCTGATTGACTCAGCACTGAAAACCAGAGAAGAGGAGAAAAATACAATGGTTAATGCCGAAAATCCTGGGAATCAGACAGCAAAGGACGTTGATTGGCAGCTGGAGATTTACAAAGATGTTAGCTCAGGCCCAGCATCGCCAATCTGACAAAGTCTGTAAAAAACAAACCTCTTCCTACTGGTTCTCCTCTACCATAGCACATGCAGCGCAGCCGACACTTTCATCAAGGGGACAGGGAGAGAGCGCTTCCATATCTGGCTGTAAACAGCCTGAAAAGCCTTGGCCATAGAATTAGCCCTGAAATCAGCTGGATGAGTAAGAGCACTGAACGGGGTATCCTGGCTCCCTGAAAACAGAGAACACTTTTCTGTAAAGTCGGAAGCTGGACCATCTGTAAGTACTACAGGAGCACAAAAAGCGGAATCTCGGGGGGATCTACTTCCTGACTTTGCAAACCCAGACTGTGATGTAATTGCACAACATGCAGAGGGCGGAAATAACATTATTCCCCCTGAGGAAGAAAAAAGGGGGGGGGGGAGATAAGATTACTACTGATAACACATGAACTGTTCCAGAGGAAATGCCAGAATCAATGGACTTTGTAAAGACCCAACAACTCCTTAGTGCCTTACAAACCCCAGAGAGTGAAAGGCAACACGAGGAAGGTCCCTCAAGAAAGCCTGAAAACTCTGATCCGTATACTTCGTACCAGAATGAACAATGCCCTGAAGAGCTAAGACAGTTTAGGATGGCTGATCTTTTTTGCGGCCCAGGGCGAACCAGCCTAGCAGCACAATGTCATCAGACTAAAATACAGAGGTGGTTTCAAATCTACTGGACAATTTCTGGGGCAATCTACTTGAGCAGGGAATCTACAAGTATGTGGCTATGGATGAATCCATGTTGTGAGAAGAAATTAGTACATGTTGCATCCCAAACTTAGCTACCTGAATCATGTGTGTTGCATGAAAGTGCCTACTAAAAGAAATTCTGATTCCAACCAAACTGATGACCAGTGTGAAGGGTGCAAGCAATATGATGCCATTTTCACTATAAGAGAGGCAACAAATTATTATGATAAAAATAAATTTCTCTTACTCATCTTTGAGAGCTCCCTTCTTAGCAGGTTCCTCTACAACTGGTTCTGGTTCTCGTTCCTCTGACATTCCATGCAGATACGGATTTAGGGGTGGTGGTCTCCACCATGATCCATTTTTAAATAGCCTGAAATCTTCTGTCCTCCATTTATTAGGAGGCTCTCCCTAAAAGGAGAAAAACTTGCTAGCATTAAAATTAGGCTATAGTTTTTAAGTACTTTGCCATGCAAACTCCCAGATCTTTTAAGCAAATCTCAGTTTAAGTTTACCTGTAAAATTGAGAAAAGTTTCCACCGATAATAGACATGGGCTGGGCTCTGGTTATCAAAAAGAAACCTATAAAAGAAAAGATTATTTTAAAGACGAACAGCAGTATCAGAATACTGCAAACAATCACTCCTGGTATACATGTTTATATATACACATAAGTACAGTTGCCGTGTCTCATGGTCATAAAAAATGGAGGTTACTCACCTGTAACCATAGTTCTAAGAGTGGTACACAGTTCACATTCCACACTCTGAGAGTTCCACTGGAATTGCTGATTCAAACGTCTTGAAACCTAGGCTTCTCCCACCATTCAGGCAGTGTATCCCACAACTCTGCCCCGTAACATCACATCTTTGCCAGCTAGAAGCAGGGATCTGTGTGACACTTACCAGTGGAGGCCAGGTGGGCTTTGAGGATGCGAACTATATACCACTCCTAGAAATACAATTATAGGTGAGTGACCTATTTTTCTGGAGGAGTGGATACAGTTCACGATCCACACTCTGGCAGACTCCTAGCAGTCCTCCAGGAGGAGGGGACAAGACACACACCTCTACTTGGCCAAGAGAGACTGCGGAACCAAGGTCCCAAAAACAGCATCCTATCAAGACTCAAGGTCGATGCTGTTAGTGGGAAATGAAGCTGTGTGCTAACAACCAAGTAGCAGCCCTACACATTTCCTGGATAGGGATATCCCTGGAAGCCACCACCGAGGCAGTGGTAAGCAGCATCCTGATGAAACTCAAGGTGGATCCTGTAGTGTGAAATGAAAGTGTGTGCTGAGTTCCAGGCAGCAGCCCTACAGATTTCCAAGATAGGGATCTCCCTGGAAGCAGCCACTGAGGCAGCAGTATGTCTCGTGGAATGAGCTCTAAGCCCTACAGAAGGCTCTGTACCCACCAAACTATAGCATAGGCCGATGAGGATATAATCCACCTGCCAACTGTCTGCTTTGATGCTGGTCTGGCAGGCATGGCTTCAGCATATGTTAAAAACAGCTTGCAAGCCTCTCCCCGAACTCCAGCCGTGTGCTCCCTGTAACTGGAAAGTGCACTCCATAGGTCCAGAGAACGTATCTTGCAGTTGGCCTCTGAAGGAGAACTGGTGAAATATAAAGGTAGGTTTATCACTTGGTTAAGGTAAAGACAGACTGCAGAACCAAGGTCCCAAAAGGTTCAACAGGAATTTCGGGTTAGAGCGAAAGATGACTCTGTCCCTGTGGAAGACCAGGTAGAGAGACTCCACCAAAAGCACCTGGAGCTTCCCGATTCTTCGGGATGAAATAATGACCACCAGGGAGGCTGCCTTCCATGAGAGGTCTGATATCTCACACCTGTGCACAGGCTCAAATGGTTTGCCCATGAGAGCAGCTAGCCCCAGCAGAAAGTCCCAAGGTGGTGGTGGTGCACACACCGGAGGGGATGGGTGGTCTTGGCCTTTAAAAAGGCACCCGACCACCTTCTCCTGGACCACTGTTGGATTACTAGCCGGTCCCAGTAAGCAGAGATGGCTGCCGGGTGTGCCTTATGGGTCATCACTCACAGTCCTGACTGAGAGAGGGACCAGAGGTATTCCAGGATGTTCACCACAGGGGAGGCAATGGGATCAAGCTCCCTGCACTGTCAACATGTGGAAAACCTCTTCCATTCGAATGCATGGCATTGGCAAGCCACCCCCTTCCGAGAGGCTTCCACAACGTGGAGCAACAGACACAAGGCCTGGAACTCTAGCCGCTCAGGAATCAGGCCATGAGATGAAAGGACTTCAGTTCCAGGTGCAGGACCATCCCCTGTTGTCTGGACAGCAGATCTGGTCTGCGGCCAAGGAGATCTAGGTACCAGAACTGCATTGGCCAGTTATGAGCTATCAGTATATTCCACACCCTGTCCCTTTGAGCCTTGATCACCACCTTGTGGATCGGGGGGGGGGATGCGTAAATGAGGCCTGGGGCCCAAGGCCTCACGAACGCACCCTCCAACTGTGTTTCCAGATTGTGTGTGTGTGTTGGGGGGGAGGGGGCACATAACAGCCTTACTTTGGCATTCTCACAGGAGGCAAACAGATCTACCAGAAGTATGCCCTACAGGAAGAACAGGTGGTTCATCACCTCCTAAGTCAGGGACCACTTGTGAGAAGTCTCTCCCACCCAGCTGAGGGCGTCTGCCAGCTGAGATGGTTCTCTCCTACAACATGGACCACCAGGAAATCTGCACCCAGTCTGTGCATGAGTCTAGATGCAGAGGGCCTCCTGACACAGGAAAAGGGAGTGTGTTTCTTCCAGCCTGTTCCTGTACAACATGGTTGTGGTGTTGTCTTTCTGGACTTGCCTGACCTGACCCCTGACAAGAGGAGCAAATTCCGTCAGTGCTAGCCGCACTGCATGGAGTTCCAGGAGGTTTACATTGTGACGGGACTCCCGGGGATGACAGTGACAGGGTTGAG
The DNA here is from genome assembly GCA_016271365.2 of Neoceratodus forsteri. Taxonomy (NCBI): domain Eukaryota; kingdom Metazoa; phylum Chordata; order Ceratodontiformes; family Ceratodontidae; genus Neoceratodus; species Neoceratodus forsteri. The sequence goes on from CM028137.1 coordinate 306,595,825, forward strand.
TAAGATCCTTTATATAACAGGGGTGACGTGATATGGCATCAAATAAAAAGCTGTATCACAAGCACAGTGTGATAACTAGATCGTGACATGTACACTGTGAAGATATCAAGCACAGTGTACACGTCATTGTCAGTTATCAACACAGTGTACACATCATTCCCCCCCTCACGCCACTAAAAATAAAAAAAAAATAAACAAAAAACGGAGCCCTATTCTATAAAACGGATACATGATGTCCCACTGTGTGATATCTATGTATCACAGCCTGTGGAGAGTGACCTCGGAAACCTCACTCGTGGCTCCACTACTCTCCACCACTCATGCACCAAGGTCACTGTCCACTCGTGGTGATACATATGGTATCACATGCAGGGCCATCATGTATCCCCTTAGCATCGTTTGTTATGTGGAAAGAGTAAAAAGCAAGGATCTGCTCTATCCTCCCCTTTTCTGCCTCTTGTCTGTTTGACTGCGCAATTAAATTTTCTTGTGAGATCTAGGAAATGATCACTTTGATGATCTCGCAATCTCCCCCCCCCAACTCACTATCTCCCTGTCTTCACTTGCTGTTTCTATCTTTTCTTCCCCTTGCGTATCTGTGGTTATAAACATACATGTAAATCTTTGTGTGAAACTGGGATCCCTTAATTTAAAAATGTATATAGTTATTTTGTCGAAATGATTGCAAAAAGTTATTTGGAACGCAGGGCATTTACAATGAGTTGCAGTTTGATCTCCACAAACTCATTTGAAGAGTTGTCAACAGATTAGTTCTGGGACACACAACGTTCTATCTTGTTGCACCTGCAAGGAAAGAAACTGACAAAGTTCTAATACATTTTGTGAGAAACAGGTGGTTTCTTAACGAACTCAGGATGCAGAAGATAATTGCCAGGAAAAGCCATTATATATAAAGATAGCGATCTTTTGTTGGAGAGAGAAAGAGAGACTGAAATTTAGAATTAGAGATAGCCTCAGATGAAGGACTTTGTTTTCCTTGTACTACCTTTGTAAATAGCTATCCTAAAAAAAAAAAAAAAAAATGTTTTCCATTTTACTGTTATTGATAATAATAAAATGATACTTACGAATTTTATAATTGCTCCTGGTTTTCCTATGCGTCCTGACCTTTGCCTCGATGACAGTGACCAGAACCCATGGGCTCTGTGGCCTCCCAGGTGTGCTCCCCATCCTACCAGAGACATGTACATCCTCCATATGTTCCTGGACCAGCCACCACTGGATGGCGTCCCACATTGGCTGGGTCACTATAACCAGCTGGTCCAAGTGTCCTTGACGCTGGGACCACTGGACAGCCCAAATCCCACTGGAGGTGGCCCATCTGCCAGCAAGTCCAGCAGAAGACGCTGGTGCACGACGCCATGTATCCCAAAGAAATCCCAGACAAAGGAGTCCAACCTGAAATGATTAGGCAAAGGAGGTAAGATCCAGTGCCCAGTCCATAGGGATGCGGCTTTGGCCAGCAGGCAGTCAAGTCAGCCTCGATGAACTTGATCACCTGCAAGGGTACCAGCTGTGATCTGTCCATGTTGACTTAAGTCTTGACAGGTTTGGAGGACTAGATCCCTGGATCTCTCTGGACAGGCTGGCTATCAGCTAGTCATCCAGATAGGGGTACATCCTGACACCTCGGTGCTGCAGGAAGGTTGCGACCACTGCCATGCACTTGGTGAAAATGCTGGGTGCTGAGGAGAGACCGAAGGGCATGACTTGGAACTGTTACAGGATACTATCAGCTCAAAAGAGGAGGTACGATTATGCAATGCATTCATACTCCTCACTGACTACCCTCCGCAAGCCAAGCCAGCCTACTAGCCCCAAAGTGCTCTGGCAGGCAATTCTGTACCTCAGGACGATGTCTCTTGGTAGTTCCTAGGATAAGGACTGCAGCTGGCAGCAAATCCTTCACTCATGCAGCTCCTGCACTGTGTAACAAGCTCCCTGACCACCTTCTGAGGGCTACCTCTCTGGGTACCTTTAGCAAAGGGCTCCGTGAGCATCTGCTAGGCAAGAGCACCTGCTCCTGAGCTCAGTAAAACAAACTTACTAGCAGCACCGCAAACCCAAATATTAGTCTTGTCTGTACCCGTAGCCGTCTTGTAGACTCCTCTCGTCAATCCAAAGATGCAACTTTGCTACCACCTGCTCTTGCTCCTACTACCCCATGCCAGCCTAGAGATCTAGGCCTTATGGGTCCGCGCACTGAACGTGCCTACAGTGAGCTGACCCTATGCGACAACTCCATGGACTCACTGACTGGGAACTGTTTGTCACACTGTTGTGAAATGTCTTGACTGTAATCAAATATGGCCTGTCTTTTCATGTACTGTTATGGCTGTCACATTGCTATGAAATGTCTTGACTATATCAATATGTGGTCTGCTCTTTCATGTACTCTATTAGCCACATGCTTCTTACATTCTGTAACTAATTCTGGGTCATCCCTGAAAAAGGGACCCTCAGGGCCCAGTGGGCCTACCCAGTCACCAAAATTGAATAAATAAATAAATACGATAGTGGGACGCATGGTCTGAGATGTGGAAGAATGCACCATGGATGTCCAAGGAGCAGAACCACAAGTTCTGTTCCAGAGAAGGAATGATCTGATTCAGAGTGACCATTCGGAACTTGTGCTTCAGATCATACACATTTAGCAGGTGGCGACTGGCCCCTCCTATCTGTTTCAGAATCAGGAAGTACCTGGACACATAACCTTGACTGGCCAGGGCGTCTGGGACATGGGCTATGGCTACTTTTGTGAGGGGCTAAGCGATCAGCCTCGAAGTCCAGAGGCAGTCTCTGCCTACCACTTCTAACACCCATTTGTCCGTTGTTACAGCAGAACAACATGGCAAGAAATTATTTAGCCCACCCCCAACTGGGAGCTCAGACAGGGACAGGATGGCCTGAGAGATTACACCCCCCAACCCATCACTGGGCAGCTTTTGTAGGGGCATTGGCTGCTGCAACTGGAGGGGCACCACCTACCTTGCCCCTACATTTCTAAAAGCCCTGGGCCCTGAACTTGGACACGGGATGCCTTGCATGGTACTGTCCCTTCTGGGGCTGCTGCCGAGGAGACTGTGGCTGAAAGGACCAATACTGAAAAGCCTGTTTGTTAGGCTTCTTTTGGTTCTTCTGGAACGATGCCACAAAGTCAAGGGTGGCATTAGACTTTTCGATGTGTGTGAGTTCCCTCCACTCCAGGTCCAAAGAGTTCAGTACCCAACAAAGGGACACTGGCCAGCTTATGTTGTGTGTCCATCGTGAAGGTAGACAGGCACAGCCAGGCAATGCGACACATGGAGACAGCCACTGCCACAGCATAGGCACAGGAGTTACCCATGTCCAAGGCCATCTGCAGATGGTGCTTAGCCAGCGACTGAACCTGGTCTTGGATGACCTTCATCGCCAACTGCTCGTCAGCAGGGAGGTGAGGGAGGAACATGTGGAAGACTCCTATCAGGGAGTGACCAAAGTTGGCAATCATCACACTGAAGCTCGCCTGACAGAGACCCACTGATGCCGCATCATAAACCTTTTTTGAAACATGGTCAGTCGTTCCGGACTCCCTGTCCAGAGGCTTGTCCACATACCCCTGGATTTGCAGAAAGCCGAATCTGACAGAAGCCCTTCAACCAAAGGGTGATCTGTGAATCTCGAGAGATAGCCAACAAAGACTGAATATTTGTGGACCATACTGGTTAATGGTGCCGGACAGGAAGCTGGATGCTACCAAAGCTCCACAGCTGGTTCCAAAATGGCCTCAGCCATGGGAAAGGCAACCCCTTGGGAAACCTCCCTGTACAATGTCCATAAAGGGATACTCAGGCATTTCCTGGACTGGCTCAAGTGGGACAGACATGGACTCTAGGAGTAATTGGGGAATCACTCCGAAGGACCCCGGGCCATGCTCGGTGGAAAGGTTCTCAACCAAGCCCCAGTCAAGAAGAGTTCCAGAGAAGCCTATGGACTCAAGATCCAAATCATCTGAAGACTCCTCGTAAACAGCCCTCTACCATTTCTCGTCACAGACCACCCGATTATCCTCACTTGGGATGATCTGCAGTGGCAACTGGCCTGGCAAGCCAGTGGTCGAACGGGCCTCCTTGGTCGGGGCATCCACTTTTAGCTGCCGTGGTGGTGGTTCTATCCGAAAAAGTGGAGAAGCAGTTGCTGGAAGCACCTGCGTAGCATGGACTGGCAAGGGCACCCGTTGAGCCCTACCCCACCCCACAATAGTCCACTATTGCCACAGGAGCTCCTTGTGGGACTGGCACATCTTACAGTAATGCCTCTCCTCTCCTGAGGATGAGAAGCGTCGATGGAGGTGTCTCCTGGTTAAGCATGATTGAGAGTGCAAGCACCTCAGCTGAGATCTCAACCTTGACTCGAGGATCAACGTCAAGGAGAACCATCCAGCTGGTTATGGTAGACTACATGCCTAGCCATGTTAACAGGAACATGCTTGGAGAATTCGACTGCCAGCGCAGGCTGCTCCCAAAAGGAACCAATTGGGAACACCAACCGATCCACATCCTCCTGGGTGAGGACCAGGAGCACTGGGGTCTGCAGGATCGAATCCTCAATCTCATCAGACAGCCGGTCGACAAGCTCAAAGAAAATCTGAATGGCCTGCTCAACCAGAGTTGAGGTCCACACGCCCAATGAGGGTACCAAGGAGCTCTCGACCTTCCCACAACCAGAGGAGCCTAGACCAGAGTCAAGCAGTTGGGGGAGTCGAGGGAGTGGGAGGACCTTAATCTCTCCCGGTTCCATGACCTATGTTGGTGGCAATTCTCCTTTCTGCCATGGTGGACAGGGATGTCACCCAAGGTCTGAAGAGCCAAACACATGTCACGGGATTCCCCAGTGACCCCCCCCCCACGCTGCCCCAACCAGGAACAGTGCCAAGACTGAAGAGGTGCCTGTGGCTGTCGCAAGTTGTTCAGCCAACTCGGCAACTGCCAAGGCTTTCTTGCGACCTCTGGAACAGTTTTTGGGATCCCTCCCTGAAGGCCATCCAAGGGTCAGGTGATGCTTCCTGTCTTCTAAGGATTTCGGAGTCATTGACATGTAGAGACCATGCCCAGCCACGTAGTGCTGGCAGCCCTAGCAATACATGTACATGTTGTACAGACTGGTGACCGACATCTTCTGCCAGCACTGAATGCAAAATTTTAATCCCAGCTTCCAAAGTTCCATTTTCAGTCGTAGAGAGGAGTCGAAGTGACCAAGGAAAACAATTACTAAAGTTTGGAAACTTCGAAATGAAAGGTTTGCCTATGGTACACTAATCCGATATGAAAGCCGTGAAGGACGTGACCTGTTCTTCTAGCAGAAAGGTCTAACATCGTAGGAGTCAAGGGATATACTACCCGGGTGGTGGCAGGAACTCCAGCTTCAAGATGTTGGACGATTCAGCAATTCTGTAGAACTGCCAAAGAGTAGATAGTGAACTATATCTGTGCCCCTAGAAGAACACATTCTCGACTGCCTTGGGGTAAGAGAAGTGTGAAACAAGACTAAGCAATTCTGGAAAACAAAAGACTAAAGAAGAAACTCAAAGCAGCAGTATTAGTTAACCAGGAAGTGTTCATGTCCCAGTGTTTTATAATATTTGGTAGTTTAAAAATTCTGACTTTACTTCTGATTTTTTTTTGTGTGTGTGTGTTTGTTTTGTTACTGTTTTCTGATAGTTGTTTTCCTCAAGTTTTAATACGACTATAATGTTGTGTGAAGCCACAGGAAATATGGCAGGCCCTATACAGTGCCCTGTTTTTCACCCTTTGTTTAAAATGCTTGACGTTATGACCATTTGGCAGACAAAGGAAGGGGCGGTGCATTCCAGTTACATCAGACAATGTAACCAATGATATATATATATATATATATAGAGAGAGAGAGAGATAATGTATGGGCAACCATACACAACAAGGCTGTATTTCCATCGAGGGGTTGAGATGACAGCATATGAACCTCGAGAGCGAAGCTCGGGAGGTCCATGCTGTCATCTCAACCCCAAGATGGAAACATATGCAGAGTTGTGTATGGGTGACCTTTTTTTTTTTTTAAAAACACTGGAGTGACAGACCTCCGTTGAAGTGAAAACAAAAGAATCTTGCCATTTCTTTGTTCTACTCACATATCAAAATCAAATTTCCAGACTTTTTAAAGGTAAAAGGTATGACTTTGGGCACTGGGTGGTTAATAAGTAGCTAGGTGTAGAATAAATTAGAAATTTAAAATTGTCTGACCTTTGAACTGTGCATAACAACTGTTCGGAATGTGTATAACAAAACTTTAGAATGCGCATAACGGTTTAAAATATGCTTAACAAGGATTTTGAGCAGGCTGATTTTTATACATAACAAAGCGTATCCATATACTCTAAAGAAAATATTAAACATATAAATATAAAAATATAAAGAACATCCCCATAAATAAAAAGCAAAGGACTATAGTTTTGTTTGTTCTGGGACTTGTCTTTCTGCCATTTTAGAATGACTAGAGACACATGAACTGTGGACCTCATCTGTCCAGAATTCCATTCACCAGCCCTGGGGATATATATTATCAGGCAAGCAAAATGTTAACACCCTCAATGTAATATAATAACTAAACCATTGAAATCGATTTGACAGCATATAAATAAATGAAAAATAAAATCACTACAAACCTAAATATTGGATTTTTTATCTCTCGGTTCATGATCATGGCTTCAAACATGGGCCCTTCACGCACCACAAATTCGATCATTCGGTGGATCAGCGAGAGCAAATTCCTGTAACAACAACAAGAGTAAAAGAAAAATGGACTCAGAGCCTCTCTAACAGAAGACACATTAAGCAGAAGCATGATGGCTGACTGTGCTACCTGCTGATACTAACATACAGAAAAAGCATACATCAGTAACCTACACTTTTGGCTACTGGGTCCGTGATATTACTCTTACATTATTTATTTATATTTTTTGCTCCACCCTGCCCCCTGGAGCCCCACTCTTTCAAGCTTCCCAAGCGTTGGCTCCTCAACCAACCATGCTCTAACCCTGCAGTCTCCCGCCTCCAGACTCCCAAGGCTTTGTTAACACCCCTCCAATGTTCTGACTTACCGCCGCTGCCCCCCCAACCCCCGCCACAAGGGGAGAAGTGCCTTTATCACTGGGGGTGATGGTGGGGGGGGGGGGGCAAGGACGGTGCATTGGGCAGATGGTGGCATAAAGGACTCCACATGGGGCCATCATCCAGCACCCCAGACCAGGCCAATTTCCGTTTCCTCCCTTCGTCCCTCCCACGTGATGGCTGCACACTTGCAGCATCCTGGGAAGGATGCATGATGGTGCATGGTCACCCATGCCATCAACTGCACCTCCACCGGTTGACCACCAGGAGCCGCTTGAAAAGTGGTGCAGGCTGGACCCTCCCTCCCAGGGAGGAGATCACCTACATGGATGCTCTTAACCCTCCCTTCCACCCTCCGCTCCTGTCATGCAGGCGTAGGGCGCGAATCCGGGTTGCCAGCATGCCGAGCCAGTTCCTCGCTGCTTGGCGCCATGGAGCTGGCATTTATACATTATTAATAAAGCTACTTCTCAACTATTAACAAAATAGTTATTGACCTAGTTAAATGTTGACAAAAACCTCTACAAAGATTAAGTTAGCCATGATCTGGCATCTTCAAATCTTAAAAGTTATAATGATGCAAATTACTAACATTTTACCAGAAGAGATATTAGTTTTATATTTGGGTCTAACCCAGGGCCCATATTAGAATAAAAGACATTAATGTGACATTTAAAGTGCATTGCACCATCACCTGGTACAGTTATTTTGACTTCTTTATAACCACTTCTCTTTTAGGTTCAGATGAAAGAGCTGATGTCTCCTTTAACTCATCAGCTAAGATACCATTTGAATTAAGGTTAAGCAATTGTATCCTCAGACCCTGAAAAACGCTAATGGAGCCAGTGTGTTTTTAAAGAGCCTCTGATGCCACTGGAAATTCTGCACAGTGTGGCTTACATTCCATATAATTTTACTTTTCACTTCCATCATTCTGTTATGTAAAAAATCGCAGTGAAAATAGGATCCTTGTACCTTAAACATCATCTGTTCCTCTTGCTTGCCTACATGTGAAGTCATTATCTTCTGCTACAACATTAGTCTCTTGTTGTCAACATGATTATGATTTTACTAGTGAAGAATTATTACTTCGCTTTTAGACCAACAGCAAGAGCAGATTTAGTTCAAGAGGAATACATTATTCACTGTACTAATGTTTCGCATTAAGGGAAAGCTTTACAAGTGTTATTAGTTCACTGAACTGAGTTGCTCGGAGATGGAACTTGCGCGAATTTTAGAACCAGAACCCAGTTCAAAATCTGCACTGTGGTCACACTACACCTGGCAACCCGTCAGATTTGTTTCTAAAGATAGGGGGAGCTGTGACCACTAAACTAGCTAAACGGCTACCAAAATAATTTTCAAAAATCTATTAAAGTTGAAAAATAGTAATTAAGTTAAGGCAGTAAAGAAAAATATAAAGAACTTTTTGTGATCAGACCACTTATCATCATCAACTGCAAATGCAATGTAACAAGTAATGCTCAAGCAAACTGAAAAGAGAACTGACTGTTGTATGAACCTATTTTTAAGTTCTGAATTGGCAGGCAGGAAAAGAGATTGTAAAGCTTATTGATGGATCTCTTAAACAGCCACTGACACCTTCAGGAGAACCTTAACAAAATAATATTTAGACACACTCCAGCTTGCATTTCAACACTAGTTCTGCATTTCTCTTCCCTATTATTTATTACTGGGGAAAATCTGCATGAAAACAGAATCTTTGCTCCTGAACAGTTCATCTATTTCTGCTGCTTTCTCCCTACCTGTGGTCATAATGCACTGCTTGTGACATCACAGTTACTACCATGACAACATACTGTGATGTCACAACAGAGGATTATAACTTGAAGTAGGGATTAAACTATAGAAACAGATGATCTCTGAGAGATAATCATTGGAGGAAAAATATACAGACTATATATGGAATGCAAGCAGAATTGTACCTAAATATTAAGCTTTTCAAGGTTTGCTTTGAGGCGTCAGTAGCTCTTTAAGAAGAAACAACAGGTGAGCAGATGACACCAAGATGGGAGCAGTAGTTGATGACCTAGGAGGGTGGCAGGGGATGCAGGATGATCTGTCAAAATTGGAGGCCTGGTTGGACACCTGGCAGCTGAGGATCAATGCCAAAAAGTGCAAAGTGACACATTTCGGGGCAAAAAACCCAAGAAGGAGCTACCAGCTTGGGGAGGGGGTCAGCTAACCATGGCAGAGGAGGAGAAGGATCTGGGGTGAACATAACGGGCTCAATTAACAACTTAGCACAATGCAGGAAGGCAGCAACAAAGGCCAACAAAATGCTGTGTTGTATTGCCAGGGGTATATCTTCAAGGGGAGGTGAGCATGCCGTTATATAGGTTGCTGGTTAGGGCACACCTGGAGTACTGCATTCAGTACTTGTGCCCGCACCTGAAGAGGGACATTAAGTTATTGGAGGGGGTGTAGTGCAGGGCAACAAAATGATACAGGGACTGGGGGACACACCCTACGAGAGCAGGCTGAGGGACTTGAACATGTACTCACTGAAGGAAAGGAGAGATGAGGATATGATTGAAAGCTTCAAGTACATGACAGGAATAAACTAGACAGGAACGGAGGGTCTTTTCAAGTTGAGGGGGGTAGGGACACTCGAGGTCATGATCTGAGATTGGAGGGGGGAAGGTTCAGGAGGGAAATGAGAAAACACTTTTTACAGAGAGGGTGGTGTCTAGGTGGAATGCACTGCCTGCGGAAGGGGTATCCTGTAGAACAGCAGGCTTCTTCAAAAGGGGGTGGGACAGGGTAAGATGGGGGGGGTCAGGGGAGGAGAGGGAAGGGCAGCTGCAGTATAATGGTTGCTCGCTGCAGACTCGATAGACCACAAGGCCTTTATCTGCTGGCAAATTCGTATGTTCGAGTAATTTTTTTTCTTCTCACCACGGGAATCTATCAGTATAGCTTTATAAGTGCAGACTCCAAAGCAGTGCCTTGGGAGGCTGGGTCCAGAACCTATTTTGGAAAAAAATGTTCTGCAAGATAGCTGTATCAAAACTTGAATCCCTCCTGGACTGTATATCCAGACAACAGTGCTTTGTGAAGGTGTATACTGTCTTCTAGGTAACTGCTTTACAGATTTCTTGAAGGAGAATGTCCCTTGCTGCTGCCACAGAGTCAGAGCTGCCCCCTGTGGAGTATGCTCAAAGATATCTGGGAGGTATCCTACAAGCTTTTTCATAACAAAATTGTATACAGTAGACTATCCAGCGTGAGACAGTTCTCCTGGTTGCTGGTTTACCCATCCCTGCTTCACCACTGGTGATAAAAATCTGAGAACTGTTGGACTTGACGTCTTCTGTGCAGTTCAGGTAATAGCTCAGTGCCCTTTTAACATCCAGGCAGTGGAGTTTTTTCCCCCTGCACTGGAATGTTCACTGAAAAGCACAGACAGGAATACTGACTGGTTCAAGTGGAATTCTGACATCACCACAGGGAGGAAAAATAAGTTCCTCTCCTGTAACCGCAGTTGTAGGTGTGGTATATAGTTCACTAGACACTATGGCAGCCCCACTGGAACTGCTGATTTGTCAGAGGTCTTGAGGTTAAGCTCCTCCCACGACCGGGCATTATATCCACCCTGTGACATCAGATCTTTACATGATGGAAGCAGGGATCTGTGTACCACCTGCCAGGGGAGGCCATGTGGGGATGTGAACTATATACCACTCCTAGAGCCAAGGGTACAGATGAGTAATCTGTTTCTCTAGGGGCATGGATGTAGTTCACTACCACACATTGGCAGACTCCTAGCAGTTCTCTGGGAGGAGAGGAAAAGGCGTACACCCCTACCTGGCGAACTGAGGCACCATCCCGACAAGACTCAAAGTTGATGCTGTAGTGGGAAATGAAGCAGTGGGCTGACTTTCAGGTAGCAGCCCTGAAGACATCCATGACAGGGATGTAGAAACATAGAAGTTGACGGCAGATAAGGACTGCAAGGCCCATCGAGTCTGCCCATTTTTTCTACCTTATGAATGTGCCATAGGCCTTTACTCTGTCAGTGGCCTATCTATTCATGTCTCTGGAGGCAGTGGTATGTCTGGTGGAATAAGCTTTAAGCCCTACAGGAGGCTCCCTATCAGCCAACCTATAGCAGAGGCTGATGCAAGATGTGATCTACCTGCTAATCGCCTACTTTGCTGCCGGTCTGCCAGGTGTGGCTTCAGCATACGTTACAAACAGCTAGCGAGCCTCTCCCCGAACTCCAGCTGTGTGTTCCCTGTAATAGGAAAGCACCCTCCACAGGTCCAGAGTATGGAACCTGTGGCAGGCCTCCAAAGAAGGGTTGGTGAAATATACCAATAAGTTTATCATAGGGTTAAGGTCTCCAATACTACCTTGAGGAGAACTTTTGGGTTGGGGCGAAGGACTTTCTCCCTGTGGAAGACCAGGTAGAAAAGACTTCACTTAAAGTACATGAAGCTCCTCCATCCTTTTGGCTGGTTTAACTGCCACCAGGAAAGCATCTCACACCTGTACAAAGGCTCGAATGGCTTGCCTGAGCACAGCCCACACCAGCAGTAAGTCACATGGTGATAGTGTTAGTCTAGGCCTTTGAAAACGCACTCAACCACCTTCTCTTGGGCCACTGTCTGCTTCCCAGCCCACGCCTGGTAAACACAGATGGCTGCCAAGTGCACTTTAAGGGTCAACGCAGCAGTCCTGACAAAGAGCGACCAGAGGTATTCCTGGAAGCTCGCCACAGGGCAGGCAACAGGATCAAGCTCCTTTCCCTGGCACCATATGGGAAATCTCTTCCATCTGAATGCACAGCATTGGTGAGTTGACACCTTCTGGGAGGCCTCCACAATGTGGAGCACAGCTTCCCAGAGAATCAAAGTCTGGAATTCTAGCTGCTCAGGAACCAGCCCGACAGATGCAGGGATTTCAGTTCCGGGCACAGGACTGACCCCTGTTGTCCGGACAGTAGATTCGAGTGAAGAGGCATCCGCCACAGGGGTCTGCTGTTAAGGCTGAGGAGATCTGGGTACCAGAACTGCCCTGGCCAGTCTGAAGCTATCAGGATCATCTGTGCCTTGTCCTTCTGGGCCTTGATAAGCCATCAGGATTATCTGTGCCTTGTCCTTCCAGGCCTTGACCACCACCTTGTGGATCAAGGGGAAGGGAGGAAAAGCATACATGAGGCCTGGGGTCCAAGGCCTCACGAAGGCATCCACCAACATTGTCCTGGACTGTGTGTGTTGGGGGGCACAATACAGCCTCTGTCTGTTGTTCTCCCAGAGGCAAACAGATCCTCCAGCAGCATGCCCCACAGGAAGAACAGGAGGTTGGCCACTTTTTGGTTCAGGGACCACTCCTGCAATGTCTCTCCCACCTGGCTGAGAACATCTGCCAGCTGATTATTCTCTCCTGTGAAATGAACTGCCAGGAGATCTGCACTCTGGCTGTGCATGAGGGTCCAGGTTGGAAGGCCTCCTGACACAGAGCAAGGGAGTGTGTTCCACCCTGCCTGTTTAGGTAAAACATGGCTGTGGTGTTGTCCATCTGGACTTGCACGACCAGATACCTGACCAGAGGAGCAAATTCCGTCAGAGCCAGCCACAGTGCAAGGAGCTCCAACAGGTTTATGCAGTGACATAAGGGTATTAAATAGCTGATACAGCATAGCAAAATGCTAAGCAAATGAGAGGGTAATGCTAACCATTTTCAGAAAATGCTTAGCAGTAGACTGCTAACCATTTTTTTTGAGTGAGTCCATGAAACAGTACATAATATTAATAAAACTATATAATTTTTAACAAATGTTGCCAATCAATCTGTGCCAAATGCTATGCATTTTCACAACTGATTAGCACTTTCAGGCGTCAAACTGCTAGTCAGTTTTTTTTAGCTTGTTTAAAACCCTGTGACATGACTCCTGGGATGACCAGCATCTATGGCCTCTGTGGTCTCCCAGGTGTGCTCCACACCGTACCAGAGATGCATCCATCATAAACGTGGTTGGTTGGTTCCGGGTGGACAAATGGGATTCTTTCCTCCAGATGTACCAGGAATAGCAACCACCGGATGGCATCCTTCACCGGCTGGGTTACTGTGATTGACTGGTCCAAGTTTGCTAGGCACTGAGACCACTAACAGCTCCACTCCAAATGGATGTGGTACATCCACAGTGAGCTAAATGGACTACACTGGTGCAGGATGCCATGTACCCCAGCAACCACAGGAAATTTCAGGCAGGGTGCAAGAGCCCAATCTCAAATGATCAGGCAAAGGAGGTAAGATCCCATGCCTGGTCTGCAGGGAGGTGGGCCCTGACTGGGAGGGAATCTAGTTCTGCCCCCAATGAACTTGATCACCTGTGATAGTACTAGCTCTAACTTAAGAGGGTACCAGCTGGGACCTGTCCATGTTGATAAGGAGGCCTAAGACTTGACAGGTTTGGGAGCCAGATCCCTGGATCTCTCTACGTTCTCTATGTAGAGCCCAGCTATCAGCTAGTTATCTAAGTAGGGGTACACTCAACAACTTAGCACCAAAGGAAGGCTGCCACCCCTGCCATGAACTTGGTGAACACCCTGGGCACCAAGGAAAGACCGAAGAAATGTCCTTGAACTGGTACAGAACCACCTTCGCTCAGAACCATAGGTAGTGGCGGTGAGATGACTGGGATGTGGAAGAACACATCCTGAACGTCCAGGGAGCAGAACCACGTTCTGGAGATGGGATGATGGAATGCAGAGTGACCATCTGGAAACGGAAATAACATACTCACCATAATTCTTGATCTTCTTGGACAAGTTTTCACCATTTAGTCATACTGTTAAGTACAACCCGGAAGTACTGGGACCCTCTGGGAGCCAAAAATCTTCAGGAAGCCCAGCACCGAAGTAGGATCGCGCATGCGTGGCACCACACAGCTGACTCGCACCGTATAGGCTACCTCAGTGTCAATCCTCCAACTGCCTCAGTGCCTTTTTTCCTTTCTTTTTTTTTTTTAACCAAGGAGGTGTAGGGTATTCTAACTAAAGAAAATGAAAATTACGTACCTACCATACAGTAATTGGTGATCTTATCTGTGTCAGTCTTCACTACTGGTCTATGGCTGGAGGACCAGGACCCCATGGGAACAATTTTGTTTTTCTAGGGAGAGGAGTCACTGCCGTGACTGTGCCGCCGGGTTGGCCAGTAATTGACGCCGACTCCTACCTCACCTCAGTTCTGCATATGCCAGAGAGTGAAGAAATTGGAGATGGAGAAAGGAAGGGGAGGGGCGGGCAAGGGAGCCAGAGAGACAGACAAAAGCAAAGGATATAAACAGAAAAAGAGATCATGCCAAGAGAGAGGACAGGTGAGTAACCTAGGGATCTGGAACAAGGGGCCCCATCCTCTGGGCAAGTAAGAGAGGGACAGGAGAGGAAATACAGAGGAGAAAGAGAGAGAAAGAAAAATAAAAGGAGATGAGACACCTCACAACTCCCCAACAAAGGACTCACTGGGAGGCCAAAGGGAGGGGAACCTCGACTAAGCCAGATCCGCAAAAGGATCTGTTCCCCCCGCCTTTTTTTTGGCACCCACAGAGAAAGTGAAGCACAACAACTCGCAGAGCGAGCAAAGAGTCAACTGAGTGTTGATCCAAAAGGACAGACGAGGCAGGGACCTGGCTCAAGCCCCCCCCCTTGGCACAAGATGTAGGGGTGCTGTAGGTCTCCCACTCCTGCCTTTAGAAATACTGCTAGAGTGGGAACAGAACCTGCCATGGGGAAGAGCCCCGCCTCCTATCCTGGAGATATATCTCCTCAAGAGGCCGAAGGATAAACCCTACTCCTTCCCACATAGGTAGGAGGGGCGGGACCTGGAAGGAGAAGAGGGGCTCTGCCCAGAGACACGACCCCCACTGGTTGGCTTGCAGGGAAGGAGACACAGCTCCTGAACGTGAAAGAGAAAGAGAGAGGAGGTCCCCAGAGTCCTCAGATTTCCTCATGACCCAGGAGAGGGTCCCCTTGCACAGGAGGCAGAGTAGATCCGGGTTCTAAGAAGACCCAGGTCTCCTTGAGGAGGAGACCCCCCCACCAGGGTCGAGAAGAGAGGACCCTGGGAGCCCCTTCTTAAGAGGCAAGTGCCCCTACTTGCCTCTCCCAAAGATGGACCCCTGCCTCCCAGGGGAGCAGAGGGCCTAGAGGTACTCAGTAGCACTCAGCCCACAATTGGCCAATTGGGGAAGGCAAGCAGGGAAGAGGCATCACCCAGAGTCTAAGGCCCAATTGGGGAAGGTGAGTGCGAAGCAGTGATGAATGGTGAAGATGCACAGAAAGATCAACAATTACAGTAGGTACGTAATTTCCATATCGTATCTGTGTCAATCTTCACCATTCATCACTGGTGTGTGATTACCAAGCCCCTGAAGGGGACCTGGAACCTCCCTGAGGGACAACCTTCCCTCAGCCCCCTGTGGGGGGGAAACACAGGAGGAGGAGGAGACCCTCACAGGCCAAGTTAGGTCTGTGAATGGTCAGGGTGAGGCAGAGTCTCCCCATACCTGGGAGATGGAAGATGCCCCTGAAGTTCCTGTCTCACCCTGCTGGAGAAAAGGCAGGTCCCCCCCCCAAGAAAGAGGAGGGAAGCACCCTACACTGGGCCATGGGTGTCAACCGGGAGAGGCGAAGCCACGCTGTCCGCCTAATGTAGATCGCTGTCCCCGCCAGCCTGGATGCCACCTCACTGGTGTCATACAATGCCCTTGCCTGGTGCCTTGCAAGCTCCAGGCCACATGCGGAGAGGGCAATGGATTGCCTGGTTGCCTCCGTATAAGGCACTGATGCAAGAACTTGTCCTAGCATTGACCATAGGTGCCTGCTATAGGCAGTGTCATGGCCCTGCTGTGATGGAAAGTGAAAGGCGCAAAGAGGAGAAGACTCTCTTCCCCATTGGTCGAACTCCACAGAGTCCACCTCTGGAGATCGGTCATGCCTTGGGCTTCTAAGCCTGATAGGAGTATCCAGAAGATTCACTCCCTATGTGGGGTGAGGCAGAGCTCCTGGGGACCCCTGGGGTGCACAATACCTGTGCTGGCAGTGCATCAGGACTGGGGAAGGGACTGATGGATGCTGCCAGGTATGGTACGATACTTCCCAGAAGGTGGGTAGGTCAAGTAGGCACCATCAAGTGATCCGCACTGAATTCATTTAAGAAAGCACGCGTCCCCATTCAAGATTGCGTCTTGTCACCCTGGAGATGTGGAGCTTATCAACCAGCCTTGAGAGGAAATGCTGATAAGAGGTCCGATCTGTGTCTGAGGACGGGGGGAGGAAGATGAGGGGGCCGACGAGTCTGAAGAGTCAGAGTCTGGCTGCTGCTGGAGCAACAGGTGAAAAACCTGCTCGTCCATGGCTCTGACGTAACGAGGAAAATCAGCAGCCAAGACCCTGAACTGTTCCCCTGGTCAGAGGCCCCACAGGACCCGAGTGGCCCAGGAAGTGGGGAGGAGAAGGCAGAGGTAAAGGGGAAAAGCACCTCTGCGAAAGAGAGCACCCTCTGCCAGGACTAGGAGACAGTGAAGGCGATCCAGCATCCCAGAAGGATCGTCTGTCTAAACAGTAACTGGCCACTCAACTAGCCTGAAGTGGTCAGGACTGAGCCCTGAAGGGGATTCCCCCCTGTGAGGCGACCGGGGCTGCACAGGTCCAAAAGGGAGGCCCCTAGCCGCACGCAACAAGGTCTCATCTGGGGGCAATGTTAGAGCTATGGCTCCTTCCCAAGCCCCCTCACCCCTATGGACTCTGAGAGAGACCTCTTCCTCAGTCCCAACCGCAAAGGTTCTACCTTACCTGCCAGTGACACCGATGCAGCTGGTGTGGGAACCCTCTTCCCGGCACCTGGCAATGGACTGGCGACGGAAATAATGCCAGCCTGGTCACCAGGGCCTGGAGACTCAATCCACCCAGGCCAGGAGTCCACACCAATGCCAGTAATCCCTCTGGCGCTGCCATCGGCACCGGAAAGACTCCTGGCGCCACAAATGGCGCTGGGGTTGGTGCCGGTTAAGACAATTGGCTCTGAAGGGAGAGGGGGTTGGGAGGGTGCGGTGGTGCTGGGTGGAGGAGAGCCCTGGGACTCTGAAGAGTTGGGCGGTCTGTCTGGATCCGTCTCCGGATCATCCTCCTTCAAGGAGGAGGCGATCCAGAGGACCTTCAGAGGGGCCACCCCCAAGGCCCTCCTATCCTCAGCGCTGCAAATGGCACTGCGGACTGGCCCAGAACCGCTCGCGGTGCCGTCCTGAGCACCAGAGCAGCGAACGGCTCCAGGATCCAGAGCAGCTCCAACAGGCGGCACCAAGGAGACCACCGAGCACACTGATCACAGGCTGCAACACCGGGGGAGCCTGCACCTTCAAGGAGGTGACTGCCAAAACAGTGCTCCCAACCCGGCCCCGGGGGGGTTGGACAGTAGAAAGAACCTCCACCCTGGTGAGGCTTAAAGAGGTGGAGGCCCCCTCTTCTGCAGTCCGTACAGAACTGGGAAGGGACCCGGAGGAAGAGTCGAGGGACCTACGTCTGGCATCCTGTGTACGAGGCTGCTCTCTGAAAGTCGATGGCTTACGACCGATCTTTAGCACGTAGCTTTCAAGTACTCTGCGGTTCATGGAGAAACGGGGATGATATCGGTCCATGTCATGGTCTAGCCCCTGGCAAGTTAAACAGCGGTCATGTCGGTCCATTATGGAATATTGCTGGCTGCAGGGATACACACGCATAGGGGTACTGCCCGCTTTAGGAGATTTTTTCTTGTCCCTGGGACCGGACATGACCGAACACAGAAATAAACTTAAAATTGAAGAACAGACTCAGCGTCGAGAAAAAAGGAATGGTCTTACCGGCTTCCGAAGGATCATGAGTCGAACGGCACC
Source organism: Neoceratodus forsteri (assembly GCA_016271365.2). Taxonomy (NCBI): domain Eukaryota; kingdom Metazoa; phylum Chordata; order Ceratodontiformes; family Ceratodontidae; genus Neoceratodus; species Neoceratodus forsteri. The sequence continues at coordinate 306,613,873 of CM028137.1, forward strand.
GAGTAAACATTTCAGTGGCATGGCAGAACTAAGACTTTGGCGTCAATGGAGCGGAATTAGTCCTCAGTGTTGCAGAGGAATTTGCCTACGAGGTTGCTGTTCACTCAACAGTGGGAACAGAACTGAAGTGAGGGAAGAGTCGGCGTAGATTACTGGCAAACCCTAGAGTCTCAAGGGCGGCGCCGTCGCAGCGCTGACTCCTCCCTTAGAAAATAAAAATTGTTCCCGCTGGGTTCTAGTCCTCCAGCCATAACCCACCAGTGATGAATGGTGAAGACTGAAACAGATAAGATCATCCAAGCTAACAAGGGCATGAGACAACCATTCTGACCTGTATAAGAAGGGTCAAGTAAGAACAATATCTTCACAGCCCAAACCAAACAAGGGAGGTGAAGACTAAGAACGGATTGAGTGAGCTTGGAGAACGGTGGGTGGGCATATGAATAAATGGTGAAGAGTCGTCCAAGAAGATCAAGAATTACAGTGAGTACATAATTTTCGTATCTTCCTGGACTTAGGTCTTCACCATTTATTCATACTGCTGGGTAGAGTACCAAGCTGAAACAAATCCCCTAAGCAGGGCAGTAGGAGATGGAGCTCACTCAGGACAGAAGTCTGTTAAGGATTGTCCTGCCAAAGGAAGCCTGCTGTTTGGCATGGACATCCAAAGCACAGTGCTTAATAAGAGTATGCACTGAGTTCCAAGTAGCAGCTTTGCAGATTTCAGCAATGGGAACAGAGCAGATCTCTGCCAAGGACGTATCAACCGCTCCAGTAGAGTGGGTGTACACACCTGGACCTCCAACTTGACCTGTGCCATATAGCAGTAGTGGTGAAGGCAGGCCACTATCCAAGCAGAAATGCACTTAAGGGTTACTGGCTGACCCAGGCAGATGACATTAAAGGACACAAAGAGCTGCTTAGATTGATGGATGTCCTTGGTTCTATCAATGTCAAACTAAACGGCTCTTTTAACAATGAGGGAGTGAAGGGTGCACTCCCCTTCATTCTGGAAGTTAGGAAAAGAAGCAGGCAGAACCAAAGATTGGATCAGGTGAAACTCCGAGACAAACTCTGGGAAGGAACTTGGGGTGTGTACAGAGAACTACCTTGTCTTTGTGAAAGATGGCACAAGGAGGGTCTGTGACCAAAGCATGCATCTCAGAGACCCTGTGAGCAGAAGTGATGGCCACCAGAGAGGTGGTTTTCCAAGTCAGAAACTTGAGATTACACAAAGCTAGAGGCTCAAAGAGTTTACAGTGAGCATGTCTAGCACAAGGTTAATATCCCAGGGGGCCACCGGTTTCCTGACCAGGGGCCTCGTGTGCAGAATGACCTTGAAGAATCTTTTGAACAGAGGCAGTTGAGCCAGAGTTATGTTCTCGACTGGCTCATGGTAGGCAGAGACTGCACAGAGATGTACCATTACAGAGGAGTATTATAACTCCACGTCTGAAAGGTCTAGCAAGTATTCCAAAACCTTGACTGGAGGGGTAAATCGTAAGCATGACAGCATAGTAATGTTCTTGCTGCAAAAAGGGCGAGAGTAACAGGGGTGATCTTGATTTTAGATCACCCTGCACTCGTGCCATGCTGAGCAGCCACACAGTTTCTGTGCCCTTCACAGTAGCCCGCCCTGGAGGATGTTATAATAATTTTCAGGTGGGGTGGGGAACAAAGCCTCCCGCATTCGAGGGCGTGGGGGGCGAAGCTCCTCACAAAATCTGTTCCCCAGATGGCACTTTGGTGCTCCAAGTCCTGAGAGACGCAATGCCTGGCAGTATAATGCCATGCAGCACGTTGCTGTCGTCCTAATCGACGTCGACACGGTAACTGTCGCACAAGCGTGTCTGAGCCATCTGGAGGACACCGGAATGGGGCTATGTCAATCTTAGCACACCATTTTGAGAAGCCTTTCCCATTTGACTGTGTAAATTTTCCTACTGGAAGGTTTATGTTCAGCCAGAAGAATCTCTGAGACCCTCTGAGAAACTTTAAACCAGCTCACTTCTATCTCTTCAAAAGCAAGGCGTGGAGATGAAGGGATCGCAGGATGGAATGGACCAGAGGTCCCTGTGTCAGACGGTCCATTCGTGGAGGCAGCTGCCTTGGTCAATGGGGTTAAATTAGAGGAGAAGAAGATTATGAGTCGAGGTCCCAGAGGGATTGGTCTCGTGTCTGGTCCTCTTCAACATGTTCATTAGTGACGGAGAAGGAATCCAGGGCAGGTTACGTCTCTTCAAAGATGACACAAAACTATGTGGGAGGGTGGATAGTGATGAGGGAATAAGGGAAACGCAGAGAGACCTACAAAAGCAAGAGGGGTGGTCAAAGGTCTGGCAGTTAAAATTCAATGCTAGAAGGTGCAAGGTAATGCACCTATGGAAAAAGAACCCGAAGACAGAGTCCTGGATGGGAGGAGAAAGACTTGGCATTACAGCTGAGGAACGGGATCTGGGAGTTATCATTAGCAATTCACTTAAGCAATCCACGCAGTGCAACAGGCCCACAGAAAGGCTAACAGGATGCTGGGATGTATTGGGAGGGATTCTGATAGCAGAAAAAAGGAGGTAATACTTCCCCTCTACAGATCCCTGGGGAGGCCTCACCTAGAATACTGTGCCCAGTTCTGGAGTCCTCACCTCAGAAAGGATAAGGATAGGCTGGAGACAGTGCAGTGCAGAGTAACAAAAATAATAAGGGCCAGCTGGGCAGATCCTATGAGGAGCGCCTCAAAGCACTAAATGTGTTCTCACTGGAGACCAGAAGGAAGAGGGGAGATATGACAGAGACCTTCAAGTTCCTTAAAGGAATTAAAGTGAACTGAGCCGGCCCATCACCGCAGTGGTTGGATTTCTGCTTGCGACGTCGGTGACCCAAGTTTGGGAATGGACCCAGTGCGTCAAAGGGCCGGCCAGGGGGAGAAGGATGGAGCATCGCGAGGACTGCTCTCCTTCTCTTGGGGGGGGGGGGAGGACAGGAAGAGTGTCCGGTGCTTGCCGGACCCCTGGTGGAGGCCGGAGGTACCGCAGCCAGCATGTTCAGGGGGGCGGGATAGACGCAGGATGTCACTGCACATCCCCACCCCACGGCACCAAAAACCAACAAAACGCCCAGCCCCAGCATGACGGCCCATTCTGTTCCACCACCACTGCCTCCGACGCCCACCGGGGTGGGGGTGGGGGTGGGGTTCTGCTCTCATGGCCCTGACCTGGGTGGTAATCTGGGGCTTGCCCACAATGTCCATTAGGGAATATGAAGCCCCCTCGACAGCCCGCCCGGGTGGGTAAGCCTGGGCATGGGGATGGCGCATGGATGGGACCTGATGAGAGGGGGAGGCTGGACCAAAAATAGGAAAAAACAAAGTGAACTGTGGGGAACTATTTAGCCTGAATACCAATTTGCGGTCACGTGGACATGAATGGAAATTAACAGGAGGTAAGTTCAGGAGAGATGTGAGGAAGTACTACTTTACGGAAAGGGTGGTGGAACTTTGGAACAGTCTGTCAGCTGAAGTGGTGGGTGCGAAAACAGTCAGGGGATTCAAGCAGGACTGGGACATAATGAAGGGAACAGTGGTTGGGGGGGGGGCTACATGAACAAAGAGGAGAATAGAGAAAGGACGGGGAGGGTAAGTACCCTGGAGGAACAGTAGGTTCCAGGGATACTAGGAACTTGGGCAGACTGGATGGACCTCTGGTCTTCTTCTGCCGTCATTGTCTATGAGGACTTGCTGATCAAGGGAAACCAAATCTGACAAAGCCAGTGTGGTGAAATGAGAATCATTTTGCCCCTGTGCACCTCCAGTCTAAGCAGCACCCTCTCAACTAGTGGAAGAGGAGGAAATGTGTACAGAAAGCAATTTGTCCACCGCAGCCTGAATGCATCCTGACAGGAAATGGCAGGTTATGGATTTCTGGAGTAGAATAGAGGCAGTTTTGTGTCGAGTGGGGATGCAAAAAGGTCCAGGTCTATAATACCCCATTCATCGAAGAGAGACCACATGATATCTGGTGCCAACGACCACTCGTCAGGATTTGCTTCCATCCTGCTGAGTTGGTCCACCAGGTCATTCTGAGTCCCTGGCAGGTAAAATACTTGAATCAGAGCATTGTGCTCGAGGCACCACTCCCATACCCTCATGGCTTCTCTGCAGAGTGGGCAGGAGTGTGCCTGCCCTTGCTTGTTGATGTAATACATCACTGTTTTGTTGTCCGTCTGTAGAAGGATTACCTTGTGACTGACATCTTCCAAAACTCGGAGGGCGTAAAGGACTGCCCTTATCCCCAGAACGTTGATATGTAGGTGAGACTCAGCACTGGTCCAGATTTCCGGAGTGTGATGGCGCTGGCAGTGAGCTCTCCACCCGAGGAGAGATGCGTCAGAGATGTTGGTTATTTCAGATTCCACCAGAGCAAAGGGAGACCTTGTAGCAGGTTGTCCTCCTGCATCCACTATGCAAGTGACCTATGCAGGGGATCCGTCACTTTGATGGGGTAGAACTGAGGAATGCCTTGTTGGGGACCACTGTGTGCTGAACATCCACTGAATGGTTCTCATGTGCAGTCGAGCTAGAGGCACTGTGAAGACAGAAGAGGCCATGAGACCTAACATCCGCTGCATGGAATGAGCCCCACATGGGGTTGTTCATGATTAAAAGTGCCATTCGATGGATGTCATTCCTTCTGTCCTTCAGGAGGAAGATCCTCGCCTTGGTAGTGTCCAAGACGGCTCTATGACAAGGAGCTGTTGCAAAGACTGAAGCTGTGACTTTTTCAGGTTCAGCAGTACCCCCAAGGAGGTCAAGAACTGAGCTGCTGTGGACACCACTTGTTCTGTACCATGCCTTGATGCACTTGCTAGGAGTGAATTGTCCAGATAGGGAAAAGACCTGAATGCCAAGCTTCCAAAGGTGTGTTGTGAGGACTACGAAGCACTTTGTAAAGACTTGAGGTGCTAAGGACAGCCCAAAGGGCAGGACTCTGAATTGATAGTGTTGATCCAAGGCCACAAAGTGAAGGAACTTGTAGTGGTTTGGGTGTACTGGAATGTGCAGGTAGGCATCTTGCATGTCCAGGGATGCCAGCCAGTCCTGCGGTTTGAGAAGTAGCAGAAGGCTCCCTAGCAAGACCACCTTGAACTTCTTACAAGAACATGTTCTGCTTTTTTAGGTTGCAAATGGGGCACATGCCCAGTCTTTTTCAGAACCAGAAAGTAATGGGAGTAGAAAATAGCAGTTACATAAGAACTTACTGTAACAGTAGATCTTCGAGAGAGGTTCCTGCAGTAGGTCTTCACATATAGGACTGTGTCCCCTGGCGTCAGGACCGCACGACAAACTTGTGGCTAGCAATCACTGACAGGGACCACGGTGACGCAACGTCAGCGTGACTATAAAAGGGTCAGTCCCCCACCCACCCTCCTGTTCTTTTCCACTGGAGACCTAAAGAAAGAGAGCAAAAAGGAGGAGTAATAGACTCCTGTTACCCTGAGCCCTGGAAGAGACAGAATCCTGGGCAAGGAACAAGGTAAAAACTCAGGAGCTGGGGGAAAGGTGGATGGGAAACTAGACCTACTGCAGGAACCTCTCTAGAAGATCTACTGTTACATAAGTTCTTACGTAACTGCTATATCTTACTTCAAGAGGGTTCCTGAAGTAGGTCTTCACATATAGGACTGAATACCAAGCAGTCTAACATAAGAAAAAAAGTCGGTGATGAGGTTCCGTGAGAAGGAAGATGTCTGCCAACTAAGGGTCTGTCCAAGACAGAAGGCCTTGCAAAACTGCAAGGCCGAAGCCAGCTTGACGCCTAGAGGCAACGTCCAGACAGTAATGCTTAGTGAAGATGTGGACGGAAGACCAAGTGGCCGTTGCAGAGATGTCCACAGTGGACACGTTCCTGAAAAAGGCAGTAGAAGTAGCCACATTTCTGGTGGAGTGGCCTTTGATCACCCTGGAAGGGGGTTTTCGTACTTTTGGTAAGTGTAAAGAATACAGTTAGCCAGCCATCTAGACAGAGTCTGTTTCGTGATCGCCTTGCCCTGACACTGGGAGGCAAAGACGACAAAAAAGCTGGTTTGATTTTCGAACCTCTCTAGTCTGAGAGGTATGGTACCTCAAGATCCTGTGCACATTAAGTGTGTGCAGGAGATATTCCTCCTGTTGGAGTGCTCTGGGAAAAACACCGGCAATTCAACACTCTGGTTTAAAGTAATTTACGAAACCACTTTCGGAAGGAACAAAGGATTAGTACGCAGGACCGCCCAGTCCCTGTGGAAAATTAAATAAGATTCTCTGCAAACTAGAGCCTGAAGCTCTGAAACTCTTCCAGCTGAAGCAACAGCAACTAAAAAGAGCGTTTTCCACACTAAAAAATGCATATCACAGCTTGCTGCTGGTTCAAAAGGGGGCAAAGTACGCTTTTTCCAACATAAAACTGAGATCCCAAGGAGGAACAGGATTCCAGACTGGAGGTTTTATATGAAGGATCCCCTTCAGAAACGTTTTAGAAACCTCTAGCTGAGCTAGGGTCTTGCCCTCCACTGGATGGTGACAGGCCGACACCGCAGAGAGAGATAGACCTTCAGTGAGGAGTAACTGAGCCCCAATTCTGAAAGATGCAAGAGGTACTCTAACACCTGGGAGGCAGAGCAAGAAAAAGGGTCCAAAGACCTTTGTGGAGCCCAGATAGAAAATCTCTTCCATTTCATGACATAGGTGGATCTAGTGGAAAGCTTTCTAGCTTCCACTAAGACCTGAGCTACCCACCCCACCCCCGGTAGAGACTCCATCGCAAGAAATCACTATATCCGCAGGTGCCACGCATGAAGATGGAGAGACTTGAGGCTTGGATGTACCAAGGTGCCCTGCTCCTGGGACAGAAGGTTGTGAGAGAGAGGCAGAGGTACCGGGGGTTCCAGAGCCAGTTGTTGTAACAGCGGGAACCATATCTGCCAAGGCCACAGAAGGGCAATGAGGATCATGTGAGCCCCTTCTGCTTGGAGCTTGCGCAGAACCTTCTGCAATAGTGGAAAGGGAGGGAAAGTGTATAGAAACTTCTCTATCCAGGACAGAGACAGTGTGTCTCACCAAAAACCACCATGACCGGGAACAAGTTAGCAAAAGTTGGGTAGCTTTGCATTGGATGGGGAGGCAAACGGATCTAGGTCTGGTCAACCCCAATGAAGAAACATATCTACTACCTCCTGCTCTAGTTCCCACTCGTGAGCCCTGCCGACTGATCAGCCGAGACTGTCCGCCAGAATGTTATGAACACCTGGCTCGTGGACAGCTGCCAATGACAGGCCATGCTGAATTGCCCAGTACCGCACCTGCATTGCCTCCCTGCAGAGAGCACACGATCGGGTGCCTCCCTGTTTGTTTAGATACCAGACAGTGGCCATGTTGTCTGTCTGGATGAGGAGTGTTCCCGCAGTCAGAAATGACTGGAATGTCTGAAGAGCGCAAAGCACCACTCTCATTTACAGAATATTGATGTGCATGTTCTCCTCCATGGGAGACCAGGAGCCTTGGGTTCTGTGGTCCCCAAGATGCGCTCCCCATCCCGAGTTCAAAGCATCCGAAGTGAGGATTTGAGAGGGAGACGGAGTGTGAAAAGAGGCCCCCACCAATAGATTGGCGGGGTCCTTCCACCACAGGAGATCCCTTTGAAGGCTGCTGGAGACCAGGACTCTCTGGTCCACGTCGTCCGGGCACTGATCCCACTGGACTCGGAGAGACCATTGGGTGACCCTCATGTGCAGCCCGGCCAAAGGAACTGTGAGTATGGCAGCCGCCATCAGACCCAAAAGGCAAAAGACTGACCGAGATGTGGTCCACTGAGAGGAAGCCACAAGTCAGGCTTGTGAGATTAAAGTCTCCACTCAGTCGACTGGAAGAAAGGCTTTGATCTGGCACATGTCCAGCACCGCTCCAATAAACTGAAGGTGCTTGGAGGGTACTAGCTCAGATTTGGGGAAATTGATAGAAATTCCCAGACTGGAAAAGAGGCCCAGAGTGAAGGAGAGGGATTCCTTCAGGTTGTCCAGTGAAGGGGCTGAAAAGAGACAGTCGTCCAGGTACGGGAACACATAGATGCCCCTGAAGCACAGAAAGGCCGCAACCACCACTCAGCACTTGGTGAAAACCTGAGGTGCTGAGGAGAGGCCAAACAGGAGGGCTCTGAATTGGAAATGATCCTCCAGAAAGGAGAATCTGAGGAAGCGGTGGTGGGCTGGTAGAATGGGGATATGGAGGTAAGCATCCTGCATATTCAGGGAGCACAGCCAAGTGTTTGGTAGGAGCAGGTGCAACAGTCCCTGGAGAGTCAGCATGTGAAATCTCTTGTACTCCTTGAAGAGACTGAGCATGCTGAGATCTAAGATGGGTCTTAGATCCCACCATCTTCTTCGGAACCAGGAAGAAGTGGGAGTGGAATCCCCTTACTGTCTGTTCCGGAGGAAGAGGCTCTATAGCTGCCTTTTGTAGCAGAGCCTGCATTTCCTGCCTGACCAGTTGAAGTTGGCCTGACCAGTAAAAGGACCTTCCCGAGGGTTGGGAGGTGGTCTCTCCAGGAACTCTTATCGAGTGACCTCTTTCTATGAGTTGAAGAACCCATGCATCTGCGGTGATGGCCTTCCACCCGTCCAAGTGGAAGCCGAACCTTCCCCCTACTGGTTCCTCGGAGGGAGCGGAAGGAGGAGAAGAGAGTCAGTACGTGGTAGGGAGTGGTGCCTTTCCTCCTGAGGCGGCTTTTGAAAACTTGGCCTGAAGAATCTGGGCACCAGAACCTGGTGCACGTCATTTATTTTGTTGTTTGCCCTGGTTCGTGTTCCACTTCCTTTGGCAGCGAAAGGGCTGCTGCCGTTGTTTCTGATTGGAACGGTACATGGAGCGGACGTCCCGAAGGGACTTGCCGCTCTCCTGCAACTCAGTTATAATGTCTTTGGCGTCTCCGCCAAACAGGACTGGACCCCTTAAAGGACTGTCCAGAAGAGACAAATGAACATCTTGCACCAACCCCGCCAGACGAAGCCAGGCTAAGCATCAGACAAATCCCAGTGGCTGTTCCCCGAGCCACAGAATCGACAGAATTGTACATGGCGTGGAGGGCAAGGTGACAGGATGACTTGTTCATCCTGACTTTTTCCAGGAGTTTATTCCTGAGCTGTTCATCAGGAATCTCTTGAAGGTCTTTTTCCAATTCTGCTAAGGAGGCTCTATATCTATATTGGTGTTGGGTATCCCAGTGTCAGTGGGTTATAGCACAGTGACTGCGGGATGTAACCCAGCGACGGACATCCCAGCATCAGGTATTGGAGGACATGGAGATTACCCAGAAGATCACCCGCTGGGCCCGCAGGAGGAGCAGAGGGGCCCACCGAAGGAGGTGCCGAGGGCCCGTTGGGAAACAGGACTGGTGACAGGGTAGGCAGAGGGCCCGAAGGTCCCGTGGGAGTAGAGTCCGTGCCTTGCCGTGAAGGTCCAGCGAGAGATCCTCAGTAAGGAGGGGATCCGGTGGCAAAATGGAACCTGACGAAGGGGGGAGGTCAGGCAAGTCCCCCAACGACAGGTCAGGTAGGGTATCCGACTGGAAAGAAACATCGGGTACTGGTGGTAAATTCCTGGGGGTAAGAACCCGTGGAGATGGAAGCCAGCCTCCGAGTTAGCAGATGGGCTGCGAGGATCCTCTTGGAATGGGTGTGTGTGGCCTTGTTGAAGCCCTGGCAGGTGGTATAATCAGCCGAGTTGTGCCTAGGCCCCAGGCAGAGGACGCCTCAAGAGTGATCATCCCCATGTGAGATCTGCATGCCGCACTTCTTTTTGGGCCGACTAGACGACATACACCATAACGGGCAATGGATAGAAATATCCGAGAACTTTGAAGACATCACTGAAAATATGCTTAAAAATGCGGGCGACAGAATGCTGTTCTACCGCATTTGTTGAACGAACTGAGCAACAGGAAAGAACTGGAGGGCAGGCGGGGGACTGCCCCTTTTATAGTCACGCTGACGTCGCGTCACCCAACAACTGATAGCTACAAGTTTTTCTGTGCGGTCCTGACGCCAGGGGGTGCAGTCCTATATGTGAAGGCCTACTGTAGGAACCACCTCGAAGTAAGATCCTGTGTTGCGTTCTGTCCAGGGAACTACTTTTACTGCCCTGTTTTGGAGAAGGCCCGCTATCTCCAAGGTGAGGAGGTCTCATGGAGCGGCTGACAGGGTGTGTTGCCGTTTGGGTGGAAAGTCCGGGGGAATCTTCAAAAAGCTGAGCAAGTACCCCTCTCGAACAATCCTGAGGACCCACTTGTCTGTGGTGATAAGACTTCCACAGACTGTACAATGGAGTCAGACGCACTCCCACTGCCAAGGAAAGGTCCATCTCGGGCAGCTGAGGCGGGGCCGGGCCTGAGAGAGTAGCACTGGACGTTTTCAGGGCCTGTGCCTTCTGTTGCGTTTTTTTTTTTTTGCAGCTGGGGAACCTCTGCCTCTCCTATGAAAGGGCTCTCTGTTAAGAAAGAACAGATGGTCCTTGCCTCTCTGAGGAGCTGAAGGAGCCAGTCTGGCTGTTTTGATGGTAGCCCTGGTTTTCTGAGAAGCCTCAAAGGATTGTTCCACCTGTTGGCCGAACAGATATGTACCATCAAAGGGAACGTTTATAACCTGCTGTTGGGCATCCAAGGAAAACTCTGATGTCCGGAGCCAGGAAATTCAAATTACGTACTTACCGTAATTATGATCTTTCTGTGTATCTTCACCATTCATCACAGATGGGGTACTGGCCAGAGATCAGGACCCCGCGGGAGCCTTTTTTTTTTTTAAAAAGACAGGCGGAGCCGATGCAACATCGGCGCCATCCTCGAGCCGGCGTGCTACGTGGCTCGAGGATTAGCCGTTAGGGTTGCATCGGACTACTGCCCACCAGTTCTGAGAGCCGGAGAGGTAAGAGGAAGGGATGGAGGGTGGGACAAGAGAGTCCAAGGGACAGAAAAAGGAGAGAAAACTGAACTAAAAGGAGAAATAACGACTGAGAGGACAGCATATAAAGTAAGACTAAGGGGATTGGGTGGGGGCCCCAATCTCTGGAAACGGAAGAAGGGGAGGGAAGGGGAGAGAATTTCAGGAGAGAGAGTGAGAGGTAACAGGGATCCAGGACCCTTGTCCGTCACCAGACTGTATAGGAACTGCAAGGAGTTAGCAAAGCTCTTTGCCAGAATTCAAGGCACAGAATGACTGGCAATACCCCAAAGCAGAGTCGGCTATTCTGGAGAAGGACAGGGTACAGGGACTCAGTACTCTCTCTCTAAAGAGATATTTGGTGAAAAAAAGAAAAAGGAAAACATTTATTTTTTATTTTGATTAGATGGATAACAGAAGGAGGGCAACCACCAGCTCCTACCCGTAGAGAGAAGAGATGTAAGAGAGGTGCCACTCAAACTATACCCCTTAGGAAGACTGTCCCCCTGTGTGTCACAACTAATCTCACTCAAGCAAAGTGGAAGATGGCAACAGTTGAGGGGGCTAAGGAAGAAAGGCACTTTCCCATACTGGTTTTAACCATACAGGAACAACAGAGGAGGGCTACCGCCCTTTCGCCCAGAGGTTCCGGCACCTATGCAGTGAAGATAGGGAAGGCACAGAGGGAGGAGGATTCCAGAGACTGAATCCCCAAGGGGGATGGTGGGAGGGATTGTGATGAATGGTGAAGATACACAGAAAGATCATAATTACGGTAAGTACATAATTTGAATATCTTATCTGTGTCAATCTTCACCATTCATCACAAATGAGTGATACCAAGCCCCGAAGGGGATGACTGATGCACCCTAAGGGACAGTGTCCCTTAGCCCTCAGTGGTGACACAACTAAGGGGGAACCTGTGGGCCTGAGGAGGCCCAGAGAGGGAGAGCGAGACGGGTTCCCCCGGAAGGGGAAGGAATTTGCCCCGACAAACGCCGTCTCGCCCTACGGGAAAAGAGGTAGGTTCCCTGGTGAGCGGAGCAAATCACCCTACGCCGGGCCAAGGGTGACAACCGGGAAAGGCGAAGCCATGCCGATCTTCTGGTATAGATCGCTGTCCCTACGACCCTGGTAGCTACCTCACTGGCGTTGTAAGATGCCCTTGCTTGGTGCCTTGCTAGCTCCAGGCCACGTGCAGAGAGAGCAATGGCTTGCCTGGTTTGCTCCGAGTCAGGCAGAGCGGCTAGGAACTGACCTAGCGCTGACCACAAGTACCTGCTACAGGCAGCGTAGTGGGCCTGATGCGCAGAAATGGAGAGAAGCAGCCGTGCCGAGTAGAAAGTCCTCCTCTCCCAGAAATCAAAATCCGAGGAGTCCTGATCTGGGGGCCGGTCACGGTGGAGGGCGCGAAGCCCATCAGGAGTGTCCAGGTGCGTCAATCCGGACTGCGGATGAGGCAAGGAGCCTGGAGACTCGGGGGCGCAATACCTCTGGCAGAGGTCCCTAGGGGCAGGAACTCCGGAGAAGGGCCTCTGCCAGAAACGCATGGACGCCTCCCAAAGGGAGGCGGGCCAGAAGGCACGCAGGGTGGCTGTCCCAAAATCGCCTAGAAAGGCGTGCCGCATGCTCTGGATTGCTCACAGAAGAAGGAGAAAGGTGAAGGTCCTCCATCATCCTCACGAGGAAACGCTGATACTCAGAGAGATCAGCAGCAGGAGAGATGTGGACAGAAGGTTCTCCCCAGAAGAGGGATGAGGAGCTGGAGGTCACCATAGGCTCGGAGGGTGGCTGCTCGGGGGAGGTTGAAAAACCTGGCTGTCCAAAGCCCTAACATAAGCAGGGAACCGAGCAGCCACCGCTCTGAACTGTTCCCAGGTGAGAGACCCGCTAGGACCAAAGATACCTGGGAACGCAGGAGAAGGCGGCAGAGGGGAGTGGACAGAGCCGAGAGAAGAAGTCGGCTGACCTCTGCCAGGGCTAAGGAGCGGATCACGGACTCCCGCGGCGGGACGGGGGGAGTCCTGGAAGACTCCGCAGTCGACAGCTGCACAACCGCTTCGGTACTGCCTAGACTGCACCCAAAAGAATCCCCCAAGTGAGGTGACCGGGGCCGTGAAGGTCCAGAAGGACGGTCCCCTGCCTCGAAAGAATGGGACCCTCTATAGGAATCCGAAGGGGAAGGGCGGAAGTCCGCACTCCGGCTCCATCCAGGACCCAGGTAGGTCCCAGAGAAGGGCCGGCGCACCAAACCTATACCCCTCGACCCTTGAGGTCCGAAAGGGTCCTAGCCCTCAGTGGCCAGTCTAGGCAGCTCCATGCCCAGGGCCGCTCCCAAAGGGCAATCCCGGAGCACCTTCCTCCGTGGCCCTCTTGATAGGCCCCAAAGTTGGCGACCGAGAGAGATGTCACAGTAGGGGTACCACCGTAGAGGGGTCAAGGAACCCCCCCAAGGCAAGGCTGCAAGGCGATGGTGGCACGCACCACAGCCCGCTGGTCAGCACCACTGACCCTAGCCCTAGAGGAAACCCGACTCACCTCGGAGGCGGACTGGCCGCGACCCGAAGAGGAAACCACCAGCTCGTCCTCCCTTGCAGACAACCCCGAAGGGTGTGACTGCCCATTCGACTCCGAGCTGGACTCCAACTCCGAAGAGGAAGAGTCCGAGGCCCTAAGCCAAACAGTAGGGGGTCGAGGAAGGGACACCTTCCCGAGGGGCCCAGGAGCCAAGGCAATCCCCGCTCGTCCACAGCACCATGACGAGGTGCCAGCAGAAGGTGGCAGGCAGCTTGGGCCAGAAGTCCTAGGCCAGTGCCAGCTGCGGCACCATCAGGTCCACGGTGCCAGGAGGCACCGGGATGGAGGCAGCGCCGTCAGCACCGTCTCGGGCCGCCCGCCGCCAGGCGCTCGACACCGCGTGCAGCAGCTGAGGACCAGGCGGCGTCAACGACCCCAAAGGACCGGCTCCGACCACGGGCGCCGACATTAGCCGATGAGACCGCTACGACTTTGCGGCGGCGTCGAGTCGCGGCGCCCTCGTCCAGCGCCGACGGGCGACACGAGAGCCCACAGCGCCGTGCTCAACCTCGGCACCGTGAGACATAGCAAGGACGACGTCGAAGGCGGTTTCACGGCGCCGTGAGCAGTGTCGGCGCCGCGGACGGCGCCGGCAAGCCCCATGACACCGACAGTCGGGTCGGCGCTGACGCCGACAGGACCCTTGGCACCGCGAACGGCACCAAAGGCCCTGACGGCACCGAATGATGGCGTCGAGGACGGCGTTGACCCGGGCCTAGCAGACCACGGGAGCGACACCGGGGGAGCCTTCACCCCGGGCGAGTGACTGCCGGAGCGGGCGCCCGCCCTGCTCCCGGGGAAGCGGGACGGCCTCCTGCGCCATGCGGAAGGAGTCTCGCCACGGCTAGGCTAGAAGAGGCCGAGGGCTCCCTCCTCCGCGATCCGTATAGAACCGGAGAGGGACCGGAGGAGGGGCTGAAGAACGTGGCTTGGCCCGATGAGGCGCTGCCCACCCCGAAAGTCAGCGGAGCTCGCTCAATTTTAAACGCTGTTCCAAATCTCGCGGTCCACCGAGAAGCAGGCGCCGACGAATCCATGCCGTAGCGGCCAAGGCACCGGGTCATGTTGGTCGGTGACGGAGTCGGCGGCCGCATCGGGCACCGGTTTACAGGGAGGCCGCTCCATCTTCTGTGATTTTTTGCCCTCCGACCGGGACATGACCTACGGAGAAATAAAAACACCAAAAAACAGACTCAACGTCGCTTTAATGAAATAAAAAGGAAAGATCTTACCGGCGACGTCGAGTGGAGGCAAACACAGAACTAGTAGACCGACGACTAAAGACGCAGGCTTCAAGGCCTAAAATTTTTGAATAAGGCTTCTTCAGGCTTCCCACGAGGCGGCCTCGACGGCGGCAGGCGGAGTCGATGCAGCCTAACGGCTAATCCTCGAGCGCCACGTAGTACATCGGCCTTGAGGACGGCGCAGATGCTGCATCGGCTCCGCCTATCTTTAAAAAAAAAAGGCTCCCGCGGGGTCCTGATCTCCGGCCAGTAACCCATCTGTGATGAATGGTGAAGACTGACACAGATAAGATCATCTTCTAATACAGATTCCGGTAGCAGACATTCTGGAAGCAGTATTGTATGCATCAATAGCTGCTTTCAACTGATGGCTATTGGATTCTATTCCTCTGGTGACACTCTGAAGAATCTTAAGTTTACAGTCAGACTCTGGTAGACTCTCCCTGAGAGACTTAAGGGGATGTGTCCTTGACAGCTGGGCTACACATGTGCCAAGCATGGCAGTTGCTAAAGTCTTTTTTCCCATGGTGTCGATCTTGCGAGTTTCCTTATTGATAGGATGTGCTGTTACTTCCTAGGGTAGAACAGTGTTGTCGTTCTCTGCAAGAATAACCAATGCATCCACAATCGGCTGCAAAGTCAAAATAGGCCTCTCTTTAGGAGGGACATATTTTTCACCTATGGACTTGCAAACAGAAAGACTAGAGGCAGGCCTAGTCCACACAGCTTCAGACAGAGTCTCGAAGGCTGGCAGAACCGGAGAAGTAAGGTTCACTGGGAAATTAGGAACATGAAGCCACTCAAGACACATCAACTTTCCTGGATCTACAGCATACATCTGCAGAGCCAGGGCTATTTGCATATTCCTAACTAAAGGTTGGAAGGAAAGGACTTGAACAGAAACTGGAACTGATGGTTTATTGTCTAGGCTGTAGAAGGAATCTTCATCACCTTCCTCAGAAATGACGAAGTCAGGGTCAGACTCATCCTGCTCCAGATCCCCTTCAGAGGGGAAGGGGAGGGTGGAAGTGGTGTGGAGCCCAAAAGGCCAAGACCAGGCCTAGTAAGTGGAAGAACAGGGGGCACTGAAACTGGCACCAACTCAACAGGAGCCGGTGATGGTGCTGCCCGAGAACTCAAACCCAGCCAAGAAGAGGCAGAAGGGGCATGAGATGGTACATGTGTTGGTCCCTGTGATGAAACAGAATAAGGAAGGTTGGCAAGTGGAAGCAGCATTGTCGGTGCGTTTACCGGCAAAAGAAGAAATTTTGTTGCCAGAGCCAAACACTCTGCCTAGCCTGAAGGCCCAGAGTGTGGTCCCGAGACACCTAGGCCCAAGGGCCCCCGGCACTGGATCTGCAGGGAGGGACAAACGGGCCAGAAGCTGTACCCACTGCTCCATAAAAGCAGCCTAGTAGTGCAAATGCCCACTGGAAACCCCACAGGAAGACAGGAAGGGCTCTGGTGTTGAGATTCTGAGCAACCACAAGTGGAGGCAGTCGGGGAACCGGACGGAGTTGGTGAAGGTCACCCACTCACAGAAGCCGAAAACCTCTTAGCAGAAATACCAGAGGGTGAACTCGAGCAGTACCATTTCAAACAACATGAAGTCTTGCTGTATTCTGACATTATGCAGTTAGCTCCAGCACTTGAACTGCTCCGGAGAGGAAAGAGTTAACTCTATGCCAGAGCATAGAACGTTGAGCTCGAGCTCGGTTCAAACCTCTGTCTGCTGCACTTCAAAGTGTAACCGTCAGATTCTTTACTCCGCCTAACTGAACAGTCGCTCTAGAGAAATCTCCTTCGCTTGTCGGTTCAGTCTCAGTAAAACGACGGTTTTAAACCACTAATTTTATAATTTTTTCAGTTCAGATCTCTGTCTGCGGTACAGTAAGTGTTGTAGGTAGTGGACATTAGTTTATTTTCTCTGTGTGGAAATTGTAAAACTTTTCAATCGGTCCAGTTTGGAACAGATTGTTTTCTTTCTTTATTCTGTAAGTCTTTGGTTTATTTGTATTAGTGTGAGGTACCGGTCCTATCAGTTTCAAAAAAACATATTTTTAGACATTTTTTTCAACAGCCCATAACACGGTTGGCAACTGATTGGGGGGGGGGGGTCTTACCTGGCTTTAAAGCTGCTAAAGGGTAAGTGGTTAGGATGGCTACGTCTGAGGAAACCAAAAAGAAAAACCGGGCTCACTGGGTTTCAGCACTGTAGGGAGTGTGGGGATGCCTTTGCTAAGGTAGACCTTCACACCACCTGTGTGTATTGTCTGGGGTTTGACCACCTCGATTCAGATTGCCAAATATATGTAAAAATTTCCCAAAGGCCACCCTGGACAAAAGATTGGGTAGGCTTAGGGAAAAGGAGGCTGAGAAGTCCGCTGATCCGGATGGCCAACCCGGTTCGGTTCCGACCAAAACTGAGGGAGTGCCCACTGACCTGAACGATACTTCCTCGGGCAAAAGGAGAACCGATCCTGAGGGGTCAGTTCTGTCAAAGAGAAAAAAGAAATTGTCCGGTTCGGATCCAGAACCGTCACGTCCAACCACCAAAGAGATTGCCAGGGCGATTAGCACTGTAGAATCGCTCAGTTCGGTTCTGGCCGATCCAGCAGGCGCTTGGTTCAGTTGGTTCCTTCGGTTCCGGAATATTGTCCGGATGATTACTATGAACTGGATTTGGAAGGGGAAGAAGGGTACGACGATGATGACGATGGTGTGGAAGGCCTGGATGAGCCCATTGAACCGGACATCTCCCCAGACAGACTTTCCAATGTTTCCCCTCCTAGGCTTTCTAAGTCCCCTTCCCACTATTTGTTTTACAAAAAAGTGGCAGTGACCCTCCAGCTCCCTCTGGTTGAAGCTGTTGAGGCACAACAAGAGCCTGACTGTGTAGAGATGATGGACATCCCAGAGTCCAAAAGGCTGTCTATTCCCCTCCATAAATCTTTTGGGAAACAGACACAAAAAAATTCTTCAGACACTAAATTCATTACCTCCTGTGGACAAGAGAATGGACAGGAGGTATATGCTGTCAGGCTCAAGTACAGAGTACTTGTTCCAACAATGCAGCCATGTTGGGGTCATGTAGGCTGCAGCCTGTGACAAGGCTAATATACCTTTGGCTTCACACCCCCCAGATAAAGACTCTAGGAAGGTGGATGCTATGGCCAAGGAACAGTACTTGACATCCTCCTTGGGACTCAGGCAGGTAAACTATATGGCCTACGCAGCCAGATACCAGACATCCAGGTGGGATACTGTTCTGGAGCTGGGTAAACAGGCTTCCCCCCAGCTAGCCAAAGAGCTGGAGGAGGTGGCTGCTGATGAGACTGAGGCATCTAAAGTCCAATTTCATGCTGCTGTGGACTCTAATGATGTTTCATCACAAGTCGTGGCTACATCTGTCTCTCTTAGGAGATTTGCTTGGCTCAGATGTACTAGCCTCTCACAGGACACCCAGGTTAAGGCCATGGATTTCCTTGTGGTGGATAATTCTTTGTTTGGGAAGCAGACAATTACACAAAAAAGATGGAGGAGTATAGGACCACCTACAGGAGTGCACAGGCCAAGGAAAGGCAGGCAACTCCTCAGAAGCAGCAATCTAGGAGCAGGAGCAGGCCTTTCTACCAGGCACAGGCCTCCTCTCCTTTTCCTCAGAGGCAGTTATTCAGAGGGAGAGGCAGAATGGGGATGAGCAGGGCTGCATCCTCCTCTCAGTCCAACGTTCCTGACCCAGCAATTGCTCACTTCTCTGGGATTCCTTCTCAATCTGCGAAAGTCAATTCTCAAACCAGTGCAACTCCTGACCTTCATAGGGGTAGAGTTGGACACTGACCAAGCAAGAGCTTTTCTTCCCTTGGCAAGGGTAAAGGCCCTTACAGACCTGGCTTCTTCTTTTCGCCTTCTGGTGTCTTGACCAGCAAGGCATTTTCTTCAACTCCTGGGCCACATGGCAGCTTCCACTGCAGTGGTATAAAGGGCCAGATTTCAGATGAGGGACATCCAGTTTCACTTGAGGGCTTTTCGATCTCAGAAAAAAAAATCCTCTAACCAAACTGATTCCAGTGACTCAAACTCTGATCCAGGCTCTCCAATGGTGGTTGGATCAGGACAACCTCAGATAAGGAGTCCAATTCATCACCCAGACTCATTCTGTGGTATTAACCACAGATGCTTCTCTCCTGGGGTGGGGAGTTCACTTGGGAGTTCACACAGCACAGGGCGTGTGGTCCCCTCAGGAGTCTCTAGTTCATATCAATCTTCTGGAGCTCAGGGCAGTGTACCTGGCTCTACAAGCTTTCTTGGACTCAATACAGAACAAGGCGGTTCAGGTCACGACAGATAACACCACCACCATGTGGTACATCAACAAGCAGGTAGGCACTCTGTCTACGGCCTTGAGCACAGAAGCCATGAAATTATGGGGTCTGGCTTCTTCCCTACAGACATCTCTGGTTGCAGTCCACCTCCCAGGGAAGGACAATGTGCTAGCAGATGCTCTGAGCAGGATATCTCAGGGCCATCACAAATGGTCCCTGGATCCCCTAGTGTTAAAAGTGATTTTTTTTAAGATGGGGCACTCCAGAGACAGATCTCTTTGCAGCCCCAGACAATCACCAACTTCCTATCCACTGTTGCAGACCCCCAGTCTTTGGTTCAGTCACCCTGGATGCTCTACTTCTGGACTGGGAGGGGAAATTTCTGTATGCCTTTCCCCGCTTTCCTCTACTGTTCAAGGTTCTGGTCAAGATAAGGTCACAATCCTGCGAAGTGATCCTGATTGCTTCAGACTGGGCCAGGCAGCCTTGGTGTTCTCTATTGCTGTCCCTAGCAGTCCATCTTCCCCTATCTCTTCCCAAGAATCACAATCTGTTAACCTCCTCTCAGGGGAGGATGTGGTACCCCAACCTTCGGTCTCTCAATCTCAAGGTGTGGCTCTTGAAGAGTTAGAATATGCAAGCCTGCATCTGTCTCAGGGGTTCTGGATATTCTCAAAGCCTCTCGAAAACCTGCCACCAAAAAAACTTATAATTCCAAATGGAAAAGATTCAGCATTTGGTGTTCCAATAGGCAGATGTCTCCAGATACTGCTGATTTGGCTACAGTTCTGCATTATATGGTTCATCTTAATGGCTTAGGCCTCAGGCCAGCTACCCTGAAAGTACACTTGGCAGCAGTTTCTGCATTTCTGTCTGTGGGGAAGGCTTCCTCCCTGGCTTCTCATGCTGTTTTCTGTAAATTCTTTAAAGGGTTGCTCCATACCAACCCTCCCTTTAAGGACCCTACTCCTGCTTGGGATCTTAATGTTTGCATTGCTCAGCTTATGAAACCCCTTTTGAGCCTTTGGCCTCAGCAGAACTTAAGCACTTGAACTGGAAAGCTGTGTTCCAGGTAGCTATTATCTCTGCCAGGCGTATCAGTGAATTACAAGCTCTGTCAGTGGAGCCTGATTTTATATCATTCCATAGAGATAAGGTGGTCCTTAGAACTAACAGGAGGTCCTTACCCAAAGTGGCTTCAGATTTTCATCTGAACCAGTCCATGTCTCTCCCTGTGTTCTTCACTGATCATTCTTCTTCAGGAGAGAGAAGACTACACAGTTTGGATGTTAATAGGGCACTTAGCTACTACATTGAGCGCACTAAGGCTCTTGGGTTTGACTGTCCTCAGTTGTTTCACACTTATGGTGAAGTGGGAAAGGGCAAACCTGCTACTAAGAGGACTATTGCCAGGTGGATTGTTTCTTGTATACAATTCTGCTATGAGAAGCTAGGCAAAATACCCCCTTCAGGCCTGAGGGCTCATTCGACTAGAGGTACAGCTGCTTCTCTGGCTGCTGCCAGAGATATACCTTTATTAGAAATATGCAAAGCAGCCACCTGGAAAACAGTCCATACATTCACCAAGCATTACTCTCCGGACATCCAGGCTAGGAGTGATGCTAGGTTTGGTACAGCAGTACTGCAGAGCTTATTTCCAAAATAGGTTTGGTCCCTCCTCCATGGAGGTACTGCTTGGTAGTCTGCATAATGTCAGAATACAGCAAGACTTCATGTTGTTTGAAGAAAAAATTACTCACCTCAGTAATTGTGTTTCTCCTAATGGAGTCTTGCTGTATTCTGACCTCCCTCCCTGCCTTCCCTCCTCAGAACCTGGTTTTGGGAAGTGGGTTGGCAGGTACAGTGCTGCATCTCAGGGGTGCACTAAACACTCCCCCCTGTGTAGGGAGGGGGAGTGGGTTATGTTTATATTGTTTTTTTATAGTTAAGTTTGTTCACTACCTAGTTTTTGTTTTGGAGTTCTCGACTTGAGTCTTTTTGGATCCAGAACATTTGGTTGCCTTCTGGCTAGTTAATTTACAATTTCCACCTAGCAGGTGTAGTTAGTTAGTATTAGCTCGTAAGAATCTGACAGTTACACTTTGAAGTGCAGCAGACAGAGGTTTGAACTGAGCTCGAGCTCAATGTTCTATGCTCTGGCATACCTACTTTGATTTTATCTTTAGCTTTCTTTTTGGGGTTCTCGACTTGAGTCTTTTTGACCCTAGAAACAATTTGTGGTGGCCATTTGGCTTACAAAAGTTGAAACAATTTCCACCTGTTAATTTGATTAGTTAGTGCTCGTAATAATCTGACAGTTATTCTTCAGAGTGCTAGAGACAGAGGTTTGAACCGAGCTCAAGCTCAACGTTCTATGCACTGGCAGAGAGTTAACTCTTTCCTCTCCGGAGCAGTTCAAGTGCTGGGGCTAACTGCATAAAGAGAATACAGCAAGATTCCCTTAGGATCACTAAGGTGAGTAATTTTTTCTTCTGCCACTTTTGGCAGGAAAAGGAAGAACTTGAGGCAGAGCGATGGGGATCTGTACTATTTCCTGACTATTAACTTTCCGACAGACAAATTCCTGACCTGAATGTTTGCACGACATTTGTTAGCCTGATTACCGCTAGACTGACTGCTGAATTTCCTGACAATAAAAAAAAAAACAACATATGTCTTAGCTATACTTCTTTTTTGCCTGATTTAGTGAAAATAACCAGCAAATGAGCAAAGGCTACACACAGTGCTTCACCTGTCACCTAAACACCTGCTGTATTTGTTCAGAACGTCAGTTCGCTATATCTTTTTTGCCTGATTCAGTGACAGTAACCAGAAACAAACAAGCAAAGGCTACACACTGTGCTTCACCTGTCAACTAAACATTAGTTTGCTGTATTTGCTCAGAACGTCATTATTTATGTGGCATTGCTCACAACCTCAGCCTGTGAAAAGTGCTTCCTCAACCTCAGCATGAGAAAATGACTGGAACATTTTTAACATTTTTTTTTAGTTACTATTTTTCTCCCCCTCGGAGTCCTCTGCTGCCCCTCTGATGTCCCCCCCCCACACAGACACCAGGTATGAGGCCCCTCCCTGAACCCACGACTTACGCCGTCGTGGCAGGGGTGAGGCGACTCAATCCACCAGACGGATGAGTATTCGGGAGGTGCCTTCCGAGCCTGTTGCGGTGGGACTTATCGCATCCTGCAGAGGACTCCCATATTTTCTTGTTTTTCCAGTTCTTTCCCTGAGAGGCCGCAGCATGCAATGGCGCCAGCAGACAGAGGAGTCAGCGTGCACGCTCGCCTAGCGCCTGCCTCAGTCCCCTCCCCACGTTCTTTTAGAGCTGATGTGCCATCTCCCAGCCTCCACTACGGGGCAGGCAATCGCCGGGCCATACTAACCCCCCTTCCCGGAGAAGGACAGCAGTCCTAGGGACGCTCAAACCTTCTCCTCCCTGCCAACCCTCGGCAACCCATGTCCGTTCGAACACGGGTCGCCTGCAGCGATCACAGTGGGCGTCAAGCGCCTCAGCCCTCAGTGCCACTGGGCCGGGCACATTTTTAACTTTTTTTTTTTATACAAGTAAACAGCGCATGAAATTCATAAAAAAAAAAAAAAAAATCTACCACTAGACATGCAAACAATACAAGCACATGCCCAGGAAACTTTTTACATGCCACCTATTTTTTTTACCAATGAGACTTAAGTTGTCTATTCAGTGCTTTGGTTGTACATCAAGTAACTACCTGACTGTATTAATAAAACACTCGCTGCTTAATAACAGGCAGGCCAGTAGAAAGTTGAAGGGTTTGTCAGCTTGTAAATAATAAACAGAAATATTAAGAAAATAAACTGTCTCTGTGTGATTTATTTCAGTGCCACTACCCGTGCATGACCGAGGCAGGCCAAGAAGCAGTGACTGCAACTGACAAGGGCTTTTTATTTAAGAGGACAAATCAGAATGCAGTCCCAATGAAAGGGTTTTTATTTATTTGTTTTCCCTTCTATCTAGCCACTCCCTGGCTAGTGCCCTCAGACCTCAATAGTCCTTAAGACGAGAGGACAGACAGACCGTCTTCAACACACCAAAGGTGACAAAGTGTAATTTATTTCTAAGAGGAAATGACAATCACTCAGTCGCCCCACAAATTCAACACACTAAGTTACAGGCCGCAGGGCTTTTTAATTCTTGTTTTATTTTCTCCTGTCCTGTCTAGCCACTACCCTATTTGGTGCCCTCCTTCAGTCCTCAAGAGGGCAAATCAGTAGGCCCCTCCAAGTCCTTAAGAGGACAGGAGGGGAATCAGTCAATCCATGAGCTCCACAACACACAAAGGTGACAAATCCTTGTTAATTTAGATTTTAGGTAATTCAAATTAAATGCTAAAATTCTTGACTCTGAAAGTTTATTTTAGTTAGATTTAAGGTAGTACAGAACACAGGCACAGACAGTACCATTTTATGGCTTCAAAGAAAGAGCCTTTTTATATTTTTAGTTTAGGTAGTGCAAAAGTTCCACAAGTTCCACAATAGAGTTGCTTTTTCAAAAGCAACAGGGTCACAAACTCACAGGATCAGATTTTAGGTAGGCTACACTGATTTGCTTTCACATAAAGCTTCTTAATTATTTTTTTTTAAGTATCTAAACCTCTGTTCTTAACAGTCAAGCGGACTCTCTCAGCTACATGAGGTTCTTAATACAAATGTTTGAGACATGGCTTAGTTTAGTTAGTTAACGCACACTTAAAGGAGAAGTCCAACCAGAATGTGCAAAAACATACGTTATGTAGAGTGTTTTGATATGTATGTCAAGTCCTAGTGTGTCCTTCCCTCTGTCTGCTATTAGGAGTTTTTCCTAAATTAGCCTGCTAGCTGTATGGTAGTTTTACGACCCCTGGGGATCTCCATCACAAATAGGTTTATTGGCTTTCTTTCTCCTACGATGAACCCTGGCTCATGTGATGGTGATGTAGCTATGCCTTTAGATTTAGCAGGGTCTGTCACAGCTCAGCCACAAAGATAATACTTCTTTCAGAGAAGTCACACTGCTAGATTTTGGGTGAGTGTAATCATCATCATTTTTTTTATATTAGTACCTTGTCCTGCTATGTTACAACCCATAAGGTGATGTTTAATTTTTGCTACTTAGTACTGGTGCAAAAACTGAAAGTGACTGAGAGGAACAGGTTAGACAGTGACATGATTCAAACACACACACAGCAGAACATAGCAGGACAAGGTACTGATATCAAAAAATAATAATGATTACACTCACCCAAAATCTAGCAGTGTCTCTTCTTTGGAAGGAGTATGTTCTCTGTGGCTGAGCTGTGACAGACCTTGTAACAAGACACTGGCTTCCTGCAGGGGCGATTAGACATCACATCAAAGGGCACTGTGGGAAGACTATCTGGGATAAGATGCCATAAAAGAAATCAGAATGGCAACCTCCAAGGGCAATAAAACAGTTAGGGAAAGTTAGAAAAAACATCTCTCACAGCCAGAGGAAAAGAAAACACTGGGAACTGGTTAGAACACAGAAAAAAAAAAAGACTACTACATATTTTTTTCTGATTTTAACATGGAATTTTCCTTTAAGTAAAACAGCTTTTTTTATTACACTGAATGTAAGAAAGGGGGATTTATTTTTTTACTTTTGTTTTTGTGTACCCTGCTGCAACTTTAATCAGTACTACAGAAAAAAAGAATGCTGCAGCACAGCCTATAGCCTCTGACTGAGAATGGCCCCCTTGTAGTCTGCTGTTATTTTAGTTCAGTCTGTATGGCAAGTTTTTTTTTTTTAATTTATTATACAAACACAAGCAGCTGCAGCAGCAGTTTCTGTCACAGGCTGCTAATTTCATTACTAAGTTGTGAAGAGATCTTCCCTCGTGGTACTCTCCCCTCCCCCCATCACTTGCAGCAGGACAGACACTTGTTAATTATTTGATTTGAGCCCTGTTTGGCTGATTAAAATTAAGAACAGATGTTGTTATAGCTTTTAAAAGCGCTTTTTTTTTTTAAATCTGCTTCAGTCCCTTCGTGCTCCCCTTGACCCCTTCCCCATCACTTTGAACTTCTCAGTCTCTCAGTCAGATTTAAAGTTTGATTTCGCTATGTGATTGAGTAGACTAACTGGATTTTGAATAGCTCGTAAATGAGCTGTTTTTTTAAGAATACATAGCTGACTGATGATCGTCAAATGCGATCGCAAACAAATGGGGATGTCCATCTAAGCTGTAAGCGCGCCACTCATGACTTGCTTCGCCAACAGAAAATGACAGTGACGCACTTTACAGGAATCACATGACACACTGTGTGGTGTGGGGGCGGGTGAACTGTGCAAAGTATGTCCCAGATTGGTGCGTCTCCTGCAGCCCGCCTCCACCAACGATGGTCCGACCCCCTCGCATAAGCAGCTGGCTGACAGGTGTACCAGTCAAAAGGGAGGAATGCCACCAGCCCGTTCTTTCCCTCAAGTCAGCTGGTCTGTGGAAGAGCTCATCTTGTGACCTGCTCACTCGGCGTGCTGCGCTCCTCCAGCGCCACCCCATGACGCTGACTGCTGCTAATGATTAAAAAAAAAGTCTGCACGCCCATGCATTGCTCAGCAAGCAACAGGAAAAATAAGTGACTCTGTCAAATACCTTAGGTGCCCCACAGGGCAGGCACTAAATTGTAGTAGGTGTCCTGTGCCCGCCCTGGGGCACCTAAGGTATAGGAATTTCACACCCTGTAAATAAAGTATGATTTTAAACTTGGGTGCATGGTACAACTGAGATCTGTGTTCTTTATTCTTAGAATTGACATGCCAGAATCAAGTGCGGCATTGCAGCATGTTAAACTGTGTTAAGTAGCCAGACACTTACTTGAATAGTCTTGATAACAACGATCGGTATAATATACCTGTCGGCAAAAACTTTTTCGAGAAAACAGTGTCGGTAATTCTGATGTCAGGAAACAAACAGTTGGGACTTCATACCTAACCTGAACAGTGCCAGGTCCCCAACCTGGATCGGGAATAGGCCCGCTTCTTTGTGTTTATGGGAAGACTGTCCTCCCTCCTGAACATTAGATTGCCTGTGGTTGGAACCTCCCTCTGGAGAGGGCAGCGGACTGAATTCAGCCCAGCTGCCAGAGCAGCCTTCCAAGAAAGACTCCCTACCATCACCATCCAAGGCCATCTCTGCTGATCGTTAGGGCTGACGAAAAAAATAAAATAAAACTGAACACGGTCGTTGTGTAGACGTGAAGATCTGACTTATGGAGGGCGAGTGACATCGTCACTGAAGTGCACTTGGTGGGGAAAAAAAGAAACTGAGGTGGTTGGAGGGTCAATGCAGAAATAGTCTACACGGCGCGAGCCAGGCTCAGAGTGCTGCGCATGCGCAGTCCTATCTCAGCACAGGCCCCCTAAAGATTTTTGGCTCCCGCAGGGTCCCAGCGCCTCTGACTTCAACCCAGCAGTATGAATAAATGGTGAAGATTTAAGTCCAGGAAGACCTGGTGGTTCCTGCCCCTCTGGGGAACTGCAGAAGCCGGTCTGGCTGTTTTGATGGCATTACTGGTTTTCTGGCAGGCCTCCAGGGATTGCTCCACCTACTGGCCGAACAGGTAGGTACCATAAAATGCAATATTCATAACCTGCTGTTGGGCATCCAAGGAAAAATCTGATGTCTGCAGCCAGGAATGTCTTCTAATACGGATTCCAGCAGCAGCGGTGGAAGTAGTATCATATGTATCCATAGTCACCTTCAACTGATAGCTACTGGACTCTATTCCATGGGTGACAGTCTGAAGAATCTTAAGTTTGGAATCAGACTCTGGTAGATTCTCCATGAGTGACTTAAACGAGGTCCAAAGGACATACTCATACTGAGACAAGCGTCCTTGATAGCTGGCTATACACATGCTGAGAGTGGCAGCTGCAAAAGCCCTTTTTCCCATGGTGTTGATCTTGCAAGATTCCTTATTTATAGGACATGCTGTTACCTCCTGAGGTAGAACAGCTTTGTCATTCTCTGCAAGGATAACTGATGCATCCACAATAAGCTGGGAAGCTAGAATAGGTCTCTCCTTAGGAGGGACATACTTTCTATCTATGGACTTGCATACTGAGGGAATAGAGGCAGGCCAAGTCCACACAGCCTTAGACAGAGTCTCAAAGGTTGGGGGAACAGGAGGAGTAAGGTTAACTGGAATGTTAGGAACATGAAGCCATTCAAGGCACATCCACGTTCCTAGATCTAGAGCGGAAGTCTGTACAGCCAGGGTTGCTTGCATATTCCTAAGAGGTGACTACTGCAGCAGCCTCTGTTTCCTCTTCGAGAGCCGCAAGCTTTCGAGCCAAACAGCTTTCTTGCAACTCTTGGATGGTCTTTGGGATCACCCTCTAAAGGCTAGCCGAGGGTGAGACAATGCTTCTTGTAACATGGCATGAATTGTCTGCCTCTGAGGGAGCAACCCGATAGGGCTAGGGCAGTCACGAGGCAGGCAGCAGTGTGGCAAGCGTATATGCGTGCCAGCCGGCAGTACTGTGACCAGCCAGACCCCCAGCCTAGCAGCACTGGGTCCTGTGGGAAAGGAGAGCAGAACCGAGAGGAGGCGGTGGTCCAGGAGCCCCACTAGTCCCGAGATCGGAAAGGGGCCGAGAACCCGCGCCTACAGTCGCGAGTCTGTGTTGGGAAGGGTGACAGGTGGCACAAAGAGGCAGTCTGCTTTTCTTTGGCAGGAGGGCAGCGATGGAGGAGTGGGTGGACGAGGGAAGCATTGCAACCAGAGGAGTGCGACGATCTGCAGGCAGACGGAAAGGGGGGGAAGCAGGCGCACACAGGAGGGATAGCGAGCACAGCCCCACACAGAGACCTCCTGCAGGGAAGCGCTGTATTGTCGGAGGACCATGCGAGAGGGAACGGAAGTGAGGCAGAGGCATGCTAATTTGTGACTGCGCGCACAGCGCGGCGAGAGAGGCGCTCACGGAGACCTCCAGCAGTGTTAACCGAGAAATATGCTTCACATGAATCCCGGGACAGCTGCTGCACGAGAATGCGAAACGCTCTGGTCAGTAGTAGTACAGGTACACACTGTGTTGACCGCATCAGCATCGTAGGGCGTTGTCTGAGATGATTTGTAAGTGCACCGTAACAGTGTACAGATCTCCCAGTGTTCCTCTTATGTAGTTTCCGAGGCAAAATGGGCTCCTGGTGACTGTGTCGTCGGGCGGCCCATGTTACAAGTGCATTAAGCCACTCCGTTGGTGTGCTCTAATGCGACTGATGCATGGGGGGTCTGGTGGTAGCCCTCGGCCATGGGCCTCAGGCATGCACCGCCCCCCCCCCCCATGCATCAATCCAGCATTAGAGCACACCTCCGTCGTGGCTTAATGCTTACCTATTTCCTAAGAATTTCGGCAGCATCAGCATGCAGAGACTGCACCTGGCCATGTAGTCCTGCCCCACCAGGCAGTACAGGCACGTGTTGTGCAGGTCCGACATCTTCTGCATGGCACCAGATGCAGAATTCAAACCCTGGCTTCCCATGTTCCATTATCAATTATAGACAGGAGTCAAAGGGACTGAGGAAAACAATCACTAAAGTTTGAAAACTTTGAAAACAAATGTTTGCATATGAAACACTAACCCCAAGTGGGTGCCACAAAGGAAGTGACCTGTTCTTTCAGCAGAAAGAAAGCTCTAAATCCTGGGACAGTCAGAGGATATGCCATCAAGGTGGTAGGAGGAGCTTATCTTCAAGATGTTCAATGAATCAGCAATTCCAGAGGAACTGCTACAGTGTAGATAGTGAACTATACCCCTAGAACCATCTATCAGTCCTGAGGATTATCTTATCCTTAAGGAGGATTATGTAGTTTGGATCTGTGCAGATGGCTTGCAGTTCGCTCACCCTCCTATCAGATATAACTGCAACTAGGAATATTGCTTTCCATGTAACATACTTTAGGTCAGCAGTAGGCACAAACTCAATAGGTGCTTCCATCAGCTAAGCAAGGCACACATTTACATACCAGGGATGAACAGGGTCACTCAAGAGTGTACAAATGACTGAGGCCTTTAAAGAACCTTTTGAAAACAGGTTAGGCCATTTTGCCAGTTGCTGTGTAACCTGAAACTGCTGCCAAATGCACCTTCAGCACTAAGGGCCTCAGGCCTAGGGACTGCAGGTGCACTAGGTAATAGAGATTATCTTTCTAGGAGCACACCACAATGAAAAAAAGAACAGTTACATACTCATCATAACAGTAGCTCTTCGAGACAACCTCTTTTTTCAGGCCACACCTATGGAACATATAGCCACCAGAAACTAGGATCATACATAAGCTTTTTGCAAGCATCCACCAGGGTCACCCACAATGACGTCAGCTGCTTCATAAGGATGGGCAGCCCTATCCCTCCTCAGCTCCCCGCTGGGGAACATGCTCGGGGGAACTCCCTCAAGGGAACCAGGAGGGAATCTAGGACCCTGCTAACCTGGCAAGGCAGAGAGCAATGGGTAGAATCTCATGGAGAAGGAGACAGCCTATCTAGCGTCAGAACCCTCAAGGGGAAAGGAGGGCGGATGGCATGGCCTGATGAAAGATTCTCTTGAAGATCTACTGTTATGGTAAGTATGTTAACTGTAATCTTCTTCAAGCATATCTCTTTAATCAGGCCACACCTAAGCAACGAGTACCAAGCAGCACTGACAGTGAACCGTAAGGGTGGCAGGAGCCAATAGGCCTAAGAAAGGCCTTGAAGCACAGCTATGCCATAGCCAGCCCTTTTTCTGGATGCATGTCCAGACTGTAGTGTTTAGTGAAACTGTGGACAGTACTCCAGATGGCGGCTGCATATCTCTCTACAGCAGACACATTTTTGAAACAAACAACAGAGGTGGCCATGCCTCTTGTGGAATGACCACAAACCACCAGAGGAAGTCCTTACCGTACTTCCTGTAACAGAAAGTAACAGAGTTTGCTAGCCATTTGGATAAGCACTGTTTAGAAACTGGAGTTCCCCCCTTTCCCAGAGGCAAACAAAACAAATAGCTGTGAGGACTTTCTGCAGTCCTCTGTATGGTGTATACAGTACCTGAGTATTCTGTGTACATCAACAGTATGGAGCCATGTTTCCCCTGGACTGGCATGCTCAGGAAAATAAACTGACAGGTGGATGGTTTGATTTAAAGTAAACTCAGACACCACCTTTGGTAAAAACTTACGATTAGTACACAAAGACACCCTGTGTGAAAAATATGAAGACTCATATATTAGAGCCTGAAACTATGAAATTCTTCAAGCAAAAGTAACAGCAACTGAAAAATAACGCTTTCCAAGAAAGAAAGCGCAAGCCACAAGTTGCAGCTGTCTCAGAAGGAACTGCAGACAAGAGGCTTCAAGTGCAGAATGCCTCTCAAGAATGTACAGGCCACCTCCAGCTAGGCAACCATACGACCCTCAGTAGGCAGGTGGTAAGCTAAAATGACAGCCAAGCACACTCTGATTGAGGAATACTGTAGGCCTGCATTTGACAGGGACAGCAGGTACTTCAAAACCTGATTCACTGGACAGGTAAATGGCTCTAGATGATGACAAGTGGCACACAAAACAAAACGCTTCAACGTTATGGAATAAGTGAATCTGGTGGAAGAGTTTCTGGCCGCCACTAGGACATCAGCCACCTTTTGGGAAACCCCACCCTGAGCAATGGCTATGTTTTCAGGAGCCATACATAAAGATGAAGCAAT
Source organism: Neoceratodus forsteri (assembly GCA_016271365.2). Classification (NCBI taxonomy): domain Eukaryota; kingdom Metazoa; phylum Chordata; order Ceratodontiformes; family Ceratodontidae; genus Neoceratodus; species Neoceratodus forsteri. Next base: position 306,644,723 of record CM028137.1, read on the forward strand.
CTGACATCCAGATGGAACAGGGTTCCCTGTTCCAGTGACAGTAGACCCTGGCATAGGGGCAGGGGCACTGGTGGTTCCACTACCAGCTGCTGCAGTAGAGAAAACCAGATCTGACAAGGATATATGGCAGCAATGAGGATCAGAGTTGCCCCCTCCATTTAGAGCTTGAGTAGCTCCCTCTGAAATAGAGGGAAGTGAGGGAAGGCATACAGGAACCTCCCTTTCCAAGAGAGGGACAATGCATTTTGCCAGAAAACTCCAGGCCCTGGAGCGAGCCAGCAGAAAAGTGGCAGTTTTGCGCTGTGTGGGGACACAAAAAGGTCCAACTCTGGATGGCCCCACCTGTCAAACAGGTCTTCTATGACTGAGGTCAGCAGTTCCCACTTGTGCATTCTGGACTGGGACCTGCTTAACCTGTCTGCCAAGACATTCTGGGCACCTGGAACATGTACTGCTGACAGTTATAGACTGTGGTCTAGAGCCTAACACCAGACTCTCATCGCTTCCCTGCACAGGGGTAAGAGGAGTGCCCCCTTGTTTGCTGATGTAATGCATCACACTGATGCTGTCCACTTGCACCAACAGAGGACCCGGAGAGAGATGAGCCTGAAGGGCTTGTAAGCCTGTACAGGACAGCTTACATCTCTAGAACATATATATGCAGGGTGCTCTCCACTGTGACCCATGTACCCTGCATCCAGTGGAGCCCTACGTGTGCCCCCAGCCCATACCTGAGGCATCTGTTGTTAGAATCTGATGAGGGGAGGGGAAGGGATAAGGAAAGAAACCTCCTTTAACAGGTTGCTGGGTTCCACCTACCACTTCAGCACTTTGTGGACAGGGAAGGTGACTAGAACTTTTTGTTCTAGATTGTCAGTATGCTGGTCCCACTGGACTCTTAAGAGTCCACGGAGGGATCCTCATATTCAGTCTGGCCAGAGGCACTGTGACAATATATGCTGCCATGAGACCCAAGAACCACAGGAATGTCCTGGCTGATATATACCAGCTGTTATTTACCAGATGGGCCTGTGCAATCAGAAGTCTAGCCCTGTCCAGAGGCAGGAAGACTGAGCCTTAAGATGTGTCCAAAGACTGCCCCTATGTACTGCAGGTGTTGACAAGGTGTTATGACAGACTAGGTTATGTTGACAGTAACCTAAAGAGTATTGAACATCTGTCAAGTTTGAGGTAGAGTGTGCAGGAGTTGATCCCTGGAGTGTGTTTTCAGTAGCCAACCGTCCAGGTAGGGGAAGACATAAAGGCCTTCACTCTAAAGGGCTGCTGCCACCGCTGCTAAGCATTTGGTAAAGACCCGAGGTGCAGAGGACAAGCCAAAGGACAAGACTATGAATTGGTAGTGTTCTCCCTGAAATAGGAACCTCAAATATTCTCTGTGAGGTTTACTAATTTTAGTAAGAAGTTGAGCATTCTTCATGTTGAGGGAACACATCCAGTCTCCTGCTTGCAGTAGCAGGAGCAAGCTTTGCAGAGTGACCATTCTGAACTTTTTGTACTCTTTAAAATAGTTCAGTTCCTGGGGGTCTAGAATGGTCCCTCAGGTCTCTTGTCCATTCTGGAACTAGGAAGTACTGAGAGTAGAACCCTGTGTTTCTTTGTTTTAAGGGCACAGGCTCTGTGGCTCTCTTCTGAAGCAAAGTCTGAATTTCCTCCCACACCAGAGGAATGTTGTCCTGTTGTGCCACCACCTCTAGGGGCTTCTGAATGTGCACCTGGAGTGGATCCTGTGGTGGGCAAGGCTCCTGCCCCCTTGACCTTATCCTGTTGTCTGGTAGCAGGATGGTGTCCTACACCAGCTGGATGAAAACGTATCCTCTGTCTACTCTCGAGTTGAGTATGGTAGAGAGAGTATACTGACTTCCAGGTTCTACCTGAGGCCTAACGATTGGAAAGGATATCCTGGACAGCTAAGCCAAACAGTCTGTAGCCTCTAAAAGGAGCACTAGGAAGGGACTGTTGTGTGTCATTCACAAACCCTGCCACCCTGAGACAGGCATGCCTCCCTAAACAGATTCCTGAAGCAGAGCCCTGGCTGAGGCATCAAAGACATCACAGACCATATGGAGCAGATGTTTCCCTACAACAGCCCCAGCAGAGGGACCTTTTAAAAGCTCCATTTAGGGAGTACCCTCTGATAAGGCTTGTGCAGCTGCCTTGGCCTTTTTGCAGAGTGTATTTTGGTACTCAATCATAAGGGCCTGATACTTAGCAACTCTAAGGCCCCAGAAGGCTGAGGCAAAGGTCCTTTTGCCCAGAACATCCAATTTCCTATATATGGAGGGAGGGAGCTGAGGCATTTCATGCGCAGAACTGACGATCACACAGTCCACCTCCAGTTGTCCAGCAAAGAATGGGTGCCTCGAGGAAGCCAAATACATTCTGTCCACCTTTCTTGGTATTGCAAGAATAACGTTTGACCTATGCCAGGCAACAAAGGTGACATCCTCAAGGGCAGATCGGCAGGCTGGTATCACAAAAGGAGGGGCATCAGGTAACTCCAAGAAATCTATGAGGTTCTTCCTGGCGGTACCCTGCTCCTCCAACTCAAAACCCATGGCAGACTGTAACTGCTACATCATGGTAATGAAAGATGGGTCCTATGGAGGGAACCTTGGGGAGAAGACCACCAAATCCTCACAGTAATAGATATGGCAGAACTAATGCCCCTATCAAAGGAACTTTCTACACAGTCCTCAGCATCCTCCTCTTCATCCTGCATCACTAGATCAGGATTATATTGTGTCGTTGGCCCTGGTCAACAGGTACAAGAGGGCGCGATGTAGTCGGCACTTGAGGCAGCACAGGGCCAGTTCTAGTATGCAGCATCGTAGGGGTCTGAAGTACAGGCCCCCTTTGACAGACCTCCTTCCAAAGCAGGAGAGAGCAAGAAGTGTCGCAGCATGTCTGCAAACGATGCGAACACTGCCTGGAGGTTGCCACCCATACAGTTGACATGTGCACCGCGTCGACAGGGGAAGCAGGGTCCCAGACATCTATGGCTATGTACTAGCTGTACCAGGCCTGGTAGCACCCATGCCATGCCCCAACCTGGGAGTTACACTAACGGTCAGTAAGGAGAGTAGCATCAGCGGTGGCACCGAGGAGGTCTCACCCCTGTGCAAAGGGAGGACCTGAAGCGTACTGGGAAGGATTTTTCTTTCTCCTTGTCCTTCTCCTAGTGCTTGTGCCTAAGGGTCCTGGAGGTATTCTCCCGGTATTTAGAGGACCTTGACCTGGAGGAGTGGGATGGTGATGTGGCAGAACTTTTCTGCTGGAGCTCCTTCTCCATGTGGGCTACCTGCTGCTTCAAAAGGTGCTTCTCTAAGGCTCCATTTCGACATTGCCAGGTTGCAGTGTTGAACCCCTTGCAAATTGTGCAGGCCTGCACGTTATGGTTCGGGCCGAGGCAACTGATGCAGACGTCGTGCAAGTTGCCAGAGAAAATCTTCTCACCGCATTCACAACATCGGAACAGTTTCCACAGTTCCTTCAATGACATACACGCTGTTGAAAAGTCACTTATTAAAGTGATTACTGTATTAATAGGAAAATAAAGAAAAAAGGCAATAATTGCAGCAACGTTTCTGTGAGCGGTCCAACAAGTATTGTCAACTATGGGAAAAAAACTGAGTAGGGATGGGGCTGCCTACGTTTGTGTAGCAGCAGACGTCTGACGTCGTCGTGGTTGGCCCCATGGTGGACTGCTTGCAAAAAGTTTCCATGTGATTCTAGTGCCTGGTGGCTATAAGTTCAATAGGTGTGGCCTGATGAGAGAGATATCCTTGAAGAAAAAAGAAGAGTTACGTAAGAACTTACCATAACAGTAGATCTTCGAGGGGATCTCAGTCATCAGGTTACACCGTAGTAACTTTCACTGTCAGTGAAGGAGAATCCACACAGAAGATTTTCACACGAACATGCGATAATTGCCAGCAGAAAAGGCCATTACGGTCTATCAAGTCCGCTCGAGTTTGCAGTTACTTCCCCTATTCAGCAGCTGCCCCTCCCTCCCCTTCCCTGACTCTCAATTTTGCCCGATCCCACCCCTTTTAGAAGCATTCTAAGGTGTTACATGCCACCACCTCTGCTGGTAGTGCACTCCACTCTGCCGCCACACTTTCCGTAAAGAAATGCTTCCTCTTTTCCCTCCTAAATACACCTCCCCTCCAATCTCATGTCATGGCCCCTAGTGTCTCTCCCCTCTCTCTTCCTGAATAGCCCCTCTGTGTCCATCTTGATAATCCCTTTCATGTATCTCAAGGTCTCAAACATGTCCCCCCCGTCCCTCCTTTCCTCCAGTGAGTACATGTTCAGCTCCCTCAGTCTGCCCTTATGTGGCAATTCCCCAAGACTCTGTCATTTTTGTTGCCCTATGCTGCACTACCTCTAGCAGACTAATGTCCCTCTGTAGGTATGGGCGCCAGTCCTGCACGCAGTACTCCAGGTAGGGTCTAACCAATGATCTGTATAACGGCAGTATCACTTCCCTTCTTCTTGAGGTGATGCCCCTTGCAATGCACCCCAGCGTTTTGTTAGCCACTGCTGCTGCTCTCCAGCACTGTGTGGAATTATTCATAGCACCTGTGATGAGCACCCCCAGATCCTTCTCTTCCTCAGTAACCTCTAGCCACACTCCCCCCAGATGCTAGCGTCTCCTCAGATTCTTTTTTCCAAAGTGCAGCACCTTGCATTTGTTTGTGCTGAACCCGAGCTGCCATCTGTCAGGCCGTGCCTCAGTCTTGCCAGGTCCTCCTGCAGCCCCTGCCTCCCACCCTGGCTGTCCACCACTGCCCCCATCTTAGTGTCATCCGCAAACAGACTGATCTTGCTGCTGATGCCCACTGAGATGCCTGCAATAAATACGTCAAATAGCACGTGCCCCAACACCGACCCCTGTGGAACCCCACTTGTCATAGGATTAAGGGATGAGAATTCCCCCCCTACCACTACCCCTGTCGCCTATCCTGTAGCCAGTTTTCCACCCACCTCACCAGTTTTGCTCCCACCCCAGTGCCCTGTAACTTACTCTCAAGCCTCCCATGTGGTTCTGAGTCGAAGGCTTTACTAAAGTCTGGGTACAGGACATCCACCACATGGCCCCCATCAATTTGCCTAGTCATCCAGTCATAGTATTCCACAAGATTGGTCTGGCATGATTTGCCCTTGATGAAGTCATGTTGCCACTTATCCTGTACCGTGCTGACCTCCAGTAGTGCCACTATCCTTTAGGATGGTCTCCATCAGCTTCCCTACTATGGACAGTAGGCTAACTGGCCTATATTTCCCCGGTTCGTCCTTGGATCCACTCTAATGGAGGGGGACCACTTGAGCCAGTCTCCAATCCTGCAGTACACACCCTGTTTCAAGCGATATATTGAATAAGTGTGCCAAAGGTCCTGACAGGATCTCTGCCAGCTCCCTTAGCACCCTTGGATGCACTCCATCTGGTCCCAGTGTGTCTACTCTCAATGCCTTTAATCCCTCCAGCACCCTCCCCATTGTAATTTCTCCATCCGTCACCCATCCCCCACTCATTTCTATCCTCCCTTCCACAATGGGTACCGCCCCCCCTTCTCTTTCATAAAGGCTGAACAGAAGTAGTTGTTTTAAGCACTTCTACCTTTTCACTCCCTACTTCCACCCATCCCCCTCCTTCTTAATTCTTACAATTTGGTCTTTACAGTTTCTCTTCTCCCTGATATACCTAAAGAAGTCTTTCTCCCATTCTTTTACCCCGCGCCAGCCTGAGTTCCCTTGACGCCTTGACTGCCCTTACCTCCCTGGTCACTTCCTTTGCTTCTTTCCAATATATCTCCCTATTCTCCTCTCTCCCTGATTTTCTGTATATCCTATATACTGCCCTTTTCATCCTCACCCTGTCTAACACCCCATTGCTTATCCAGCTGGGATTCCACCCTCCAGCCCTTTTAGTCAAGGACCTGCTGCAGGTTTCTGTTGCCTCCATTAACCATTGTTTTATCAGATCCCACCTTTGTTGTGTGTCCACATTTGGTTTAATTTTGTCCAGGAACCCCTGTACCACTTCTCCCATCCTCTTAAAGTTGGTGTTCCTGAAATCCAGCACCCTTGTGCCACATGCCCCCCTCTTTTTAGCCATCTGTAGTTTGAACCATACTGTCCTGTGGTCACCCCCGCCCAGTGGTTCCTCAATCCTCATGTCCCTCACCCATTCCCCGTTCATCAGTACGAGGTCAAAGGTGTTTCTTTCCCTTGTTGGTGTACTGACCAACTGTACCAGAAAGTTATCCTGGAAGGCATCCAGCACAACCTGTTCCCTTCTGTTCTTTGTGGTGTTTCCTACTTTAACCCTGGCAGGCTGAAATCCCCTAACACACCACTCGGCCCTTCCCACAGTTCCTCCTGATCTATTCTGCCAGTACCCTGTCCATCTCTTCAGATTGGGAGGGTGACCTGTACACCACCCCCAACCTCAGTGATCTGTTTTTTGGATCCTGGAGTTGCACCCACGGAGCCTCTGTGTCTTCCTCCTCTCCCTCTTCCTTACACATTTTAACCTTTCTTTTATGTACAGTGCCATCTCCTCCCATTCTGCCTATCTTAAACTATAATCTGTACCCTGGAAAAGCCATGTCCCAGTCGTGAAATTGTGTAACCCATGTCTTGGTTATAGCTGCCAAGTCTACTCCCACTCCACCATGTGAGCCTGTAGTTCTGCTTCCTTATTCCCCAGAGTCCTAGCATTCAGTGTTACCACCCTCCAGTCTCTATCTTTAACTCCCCCCTGCTCCTCCCTCCTTATGGCCTCTCCCTCTTTAGTTGCCCTTAACCTTACCTTGCTATTATTGGGGGGGGGGGGAGAGAGGGTAAGCCCATTTGGTTTCACCTCTCTAGGCCTATGAACATCTCTATCCCTCTTGCTACCCCACTTCCTAGTTTAAATGCTCCTGGATGTACACCATCCTTTCCTTTAGTAGATTTTTTCCCCTTCTCATTTAGATGCGGTCTATCTTTTGAGTATAGACTGTAGTTCTCCCAGGTCCCCCACCCCCCTACCAGCCCATACCCCTTTTCCTGACACCAGGTTCCCAGCCACTGTTAAACTTTTGAATCCTCCCTTTTCTTGCCATACTTGCCCTAGGAACGGGAAGTACCTCAGAGAAGGTAACTGATCTGCCCACTCCCTCACAAAGGGATCCCAGTTCCTCAAACCTCCCCTTCACCTCCCCAGCTGTCCCATCTGCTAGGTCATTCATCCTCAGGTGTATTGCTACATGAGGCCTTTCCCTTCCCCTGCATGCATACCTTAGCACTGATTGCCTCACCCTCTCCGCCTTCATTCATGGCATGGCCTCCACCCATATTCTACCGTGCTTCTCTTCAGCAGTATAACTGGGGCAGCCCATGCCGTCGATGTGCGCCGATGTCAGCTACCCTCCAGAGATGAAGGAAGCAAGGCTCATGCCCTGGGGAACTGAGGCGAGAAAGAGGGACCCAGCTCTAAATAAAAGACTGGAAACAGCAGATAGCCAGGTCCTAGACAGGAGCCCCAAGAAGGGGGATGGTGGGAGGGAAATCATACCGGATGACTGCGATCCCCACTAAGATCTACTGTTAAGGTAAGTTCTTACGTGACTGTTCTATCTTCTTCGGAGTTATCTCAGTCATCAGGTTACATCGTAGGATAAAGTACCAAGCAGTGACAAGTAAAAAACAGACAGTATGGGAGGTTGGATCTCCATAAACTTGAGACAGGAGTCCTTGTAGCGCAGCCCTGCCAAATCCTGCACAGGCTCTAGAGGCAATGTCCAGACTGTAATGCTTGTTGAAAGTGTGGACTGTACTCCAGGTGGCTGCCACACAAATGTCAGCGGCTGAGACCCCTTTGAAACAAGCCACCGAAGTAGCCATGCCTCTGGTGGAATGAGCTTTGAGAACACTGGGCAATTCTTTGCCATACATATTGTAGCAGCACACAATGCAATCTGCCAACCATCTGGATAAACACTGCTAGAAACTGAAGCGCCCTCTCTACCTGGGGTGAAGGAAACAAACTGCTTAGACCAGAGGTGCACAACATACGGCCCGCTGGCAACAAACAGCCCCCAAGCAGGTTTTTTGTGGCTCGTGGTGACCTACACCAGTTTTTTTTTTTTTTTTTAGTTTTAACAGGATAGCAATAGTCAGCAAGTTCTCCGCCCCCAGCACACAGTCTAACAGCTCTCCCTGTTGACCGAATACTCCCCGCAGGCTCCATGCTCAGTAAAGTGCATACTGCAAGTATAAGTAAGCGAATGGGAGTAGTGCAGCACCTGGAGCAGTCGGAGCAGAAACGGAAGTAGTGCAGTACTTGGAGCAGTCAGAGCACTAAGTAAAAAAAAAAAAATAATATAAAAAAAAAAAAAGTACCTCAGTTTGCATTGGCTCCTGATTAGTTCTGCACTCGCTTGAGGTTGTTCTGCACCCACTTCTCGCTCCTCACAGACTCCTATCTAGCTACTGCGGCTGCTCAGCAATCAACTTTTACTACTTCTCAGTTCACCAATTTTGGTTACTTAGCAGTATTATTGTGGCTACTAAAAAAAATTAATGACCTCACTTCATTACAAGGTTGCCTGGCAATCAGGAGTTACCATGGCTCCTAGTTGTGCATGATGACATCATTAGTGTTCTGGAGCACTTATGATTGTAACAACAAGTATGCCACTTCGTGTTCGGTTTTGCCATGACTGTATGTTACTTCTCGAATGTGGCAGATGTACTAGCTCCTGATTAAATCTACACTCGCTCCTACATCTAACGGACAAGGTATAGGTTCACAGTGAATTACGAGTTCAGTGAGCATATAGCCCTTTAGTGAACTCGCCACCAACTCATTGGTGGAATAAAAATTTCTTACCTTTCATAAAGTTATCCAAATTAGCTTTGCAAGTACTTATATTAGAGCTATCAACAACCAAACTTGGAAGCTTATTCCATTTAGATATCACAAGTTGTATGCAGTAGTTACTTCGCTTAACTTTAATATTAGATTCACCCCTCAATTTCAGTTTGTGGGTTCTAGGGCTATCGATACCTGGATTCCTCCTAAACCCAAGAATTTCTGTCATGTACACATCCTGTAATGTTTTATAGATTAGACAAAGGTCTCCTCTTTCTTGCCTATATTTAATTGAATAAAGATTTAATTTAAGGAGCCTACTTCCTTAGCTCAAATTCTTAGTAGTTCTTATATTTCTTGTCATTTTCCTTTGTATGTTTACATATAGTTTGAGTCCTTTTGGAAGTTGGAGCACAAAACTGGGAACAGTACTCCATATGCGGTCTCACTAATGCTCTATACAGGGGGACCATCACCTCCGTCTCTCTACTCTTGATATTCCCAAGTATATATCCTATCAATTTTGACATTTTTTAGACGTGGCTAATGCATGTGTATCAAATTTTAAGTCATCTATAACTAATACACCCAGATCTTTTTCTTCTTTAACTGTAGACAAGATGGTGCCATTTATTTGATATGTGTACATGGGGTTATTTTTCCCCATGTGCATCACTTTGCACTTGTCAAGATTAAAGTACATTTCATTCACTGTAGCCCAGTTTGCTATTAAATTCAAATTAGATTGTAAGAAACTGGCATCCTCTTGATTATTTATCAGACAATCTAATTTACAGTCATCAGCGTATTTTCCAACCCATACTCTATTTGAGCGTGGCAGAGATGTAATTAAAATATTAAACAGTACTGGACCGAGTACAGAGCCCTGAGGAACACCACTAGTAACACACCCCCAGTCAGATGAGTAACCTTTAATGGTTACATGCTGAATTATATTATTCAACCATGAAGAAATCCAGCTAATGAGATAATTATTTAACCCTATATGAAAAGTTGGTTTATTAAGATTTTGTAGAGACTTTATCAAAGGCTTTGGAGTAGTCTAGAAAACGATATCAACTGAAACATTTTATCCAGAGCTGCACTTACTGGTTCAAAGAAGCGACATAGCAAGTTTGTTAAACAAGATTTTCTATTAAATGAGAAGAGATGTGCTTGTGTATAAATTTTTCATGAGTTTTCCAATTACTGAGGTCAGGCTAATGGGACAGTAATTCCACTTCTGTTCTTCGACCCACCTTGAAAACTGGGATCACCTCTACCATTTTCCATTCCTCGAGCACCTTACCCTCAAGGATGGATCTATTAAATAAGAATGTTGGTGGCTCCACTAGTTTTTTTCAAGAAGCTTGGTGTAATACCGTCAGGCCCTGGAGAACCATTAGATTTAAGACCATTAACAACAGTAATGATGTCAGTTAGTTGAAATTCTATTTTTTTTTACTATTAAGTTCAAAATGCCATGGAGTGTACGTTGTGGGATTGTGCACACTCAGAAAGTATGAATTAACTACATTTGCCATATCAATCTCTTCATTAAAACCTTCTTGACAATTTTTAAAGGGCCTATAGATGGTTGGTTGCCTTCGAGGCTGCCTATATAGCTAAATAATTTCTTGTTATTGTCCTTTAACTTGTTCACCAGTTTAAGTTCAGTGTCTTTCTTAGCTTTCTTTATTAGATTTTTTATGTTTTTAGCTAATGTTTTAAATTTAAGCCACTTGTCTGGTGTCTTATTCTTTTTATAGGCCATACAGTACCTTTTTTTCTCATTAGCTTATTTAACTTGCGAGTCCACCAGACAGGGACTCTCCTAGAGTTGGTATATTTATGTCTGGAAGGAACCCAAGTTTTAATACAGAAATTAATATGATTGTATATTACTTTCCATTGAAGCATTTTTGCTCTTAGTTCATTTTCCCAATTTATATTATTCAGATAATTTTTTATCCTTTGGAAATTTGCTTTATTGTAATCCAACATTACAGTTTTACCAGGATAGGATTATGATCACTATTGGCCAGGGGAGTCATAACCTCGACATTTTCTATAGAATCAGGGTTATTAGAGAACACTAGGTCTAAGATATTATTCCCTCTTGTGGGACAATTAATAATTTGTTCTAAATTTTGTAGTACTGTAGCATCAATAAACTGTTTTTCAATGTTGCTGCTGCCTGACATTTTATTCCAGTCTATGCCGGGGAAGTTAAAGTCTCCCATAAGTATTATATTTTCTTTTGTGTTAATATTAGTTATCCCAGTTATCAAATTATTGTTCTGTTCCTGGACTGTGTTGGGGGCCTGATATATAAGACCAATGTTAAGGAAGGACCGGTGAGTCTTAATATTGGCCCATATGGACTCATTATTAACTTCACTGTGATTAAATTCATAGGCTGTGAGGGAATCCTGTATATACAGGGCAACACCACCCCCTTTTTTTGTTGTCCTATTTTTACATAATTTTAAATAACCAGGTATATCAGTATTCCAGTCCCCATCCTTGAACCACGTTTCGGTAACCCCACAAATATGTATATCTTTAAATACTAACAATTTGTGTAATTCATCTTTCTTAATCTTCAAACTTCTAGCGTTGAGGAGTAATATTCTTACGGATTTTCCAGAGTTATATTTCTTCCCCGTAGGGTTAGTTTCTACTGTATTTTTTTTTTGTACAATTCTGGAGTCTTTGATGCAGTTTAACCCTTCCCCCTGCCAATTAGTTTAAATGTTTATTGATGGCTGTCATTAAGTGTTCCCCAAGTACTTTATTTCCTCTGGAGTTGAGATGTAAACCATCCCAAGCATAGAGATCAGGTTTATTTATAAAGTCTTCCCAGTATTTTATAATGACGATATCTTGTTTTAAACACCAGCCTCTTAACTAATTATTCACACTTCTTTGTTTAGGAATTTGCATATGATTAGCCCTAGGTGTTGGCAAAATTTCAGATATAATGGGAATGCAACCTAACTGAATAATTTTGTTAGTAAGAGAGACATAATGCTCTTTAATGTTTTGTTCCGAATTACAAGAGATGTTATTAGTGCCAGCATGAATGATCACCACAGGTGCAGCCAAGGAATTGGGTACTATGTTATCCAACATGCGCGTAATATCTTGGATTTTAGCCCCTCTGAAGCTAGATAAAGTTCTGCACTCTTTGTCCAGATTACAGATGACGCTATCAATATTTTTTACCACCGAGTCCCCCAGTACAAAAATTTCAGGCGTTGTCTTATTAGTTGAATCCCGATGAAGCTGGTTACTACTGGGGATATCAAACTGTATTAAAGATATCAAGTCATCGGATACAGTTGACTTGTTATGTACTGTGACACTGTTAGGTGTACTAAGTTCATTTGATATCACTTCAGTCTCATTCATAGTTTGATATTGAACATTATGAAATGGTAGAAGTGGGTCAAATTGATTAAGTAATGGGGTAGGGAATTGATCAGCCCTTCTTCCTCTCTTTGGGGCCTTGCCAGGCTGAACTTCATACCACTCATCATCACTATTAAATTCAACTTCCATATTCTTTTACTGGTTTTATTTGGAATACATGGTGCAGAAACAGATAATGTGCTATGAGTTACCTTGCTTGCTTTTTCATTAAGTTCATTTGAAACATGAGTGTTTTTGACTTGCTTTGTTGACTTTCTTCTTCTGATCATGTTTTAGAGGTGAAGTGTTTTGTGCTACCAAATCCTTGGAATTAGTAGATGTGCTTTCCAAACCAGCATTAAATCTGGTCATCATTTGTTTCTGGCTTTCTTCCAAGGCCTTAAGTCTAACATTAACTGTATTAACCTCATTTATTAGGCTAGCATTTTCAATGCATTTAGGACATAGGAAGTCTATTGCTACTTGTTCTTGATTGTATTTTACAAACATGTTACACTGGATGCACCCAATTAACTTGCGACCTTCTGTAGTAACAAGCACCCCCCATGATTAATTTAATAAGAATCAAGAATCAGTGTACTTACTAGATCTTCTATGGTTTAATCTAGCATCAATCCAGCTAAAATAGTTAACCAGTATTTATTAAACAGTTTGGGGATTCGTCCATCACCAGTACTGCAAGTCACGCAAGACGCGCTAGATGTGAGTGTCTTAGCATGCATCTTCGCACGCAAAGTCGCCCGCTCGCCCTGCTCGCAGCAGGACCTAGTTAAAATAACCGGGAATCACCCGCAAGTGAAGACAGGGGTCAGCCCCAAGAACGTCAAGTAAATTACTAAAATATAAAACAGTTTAAGATAATTGCAGGCACTGCAAGGCAGGGCGAAATCATCCTTTAATTCAAGGACCTGGCACGCTGAGTTCCTGGACCATGTATGCCACAATTTAATGCCCTAAGCCCCCTGAACTGAGTCCGATTAGGCAGGACAACACACTGCTTCAATCGGCTCCTCTATCTGCAAATTATAGCAGGGCTCCAATACCACAATTAAGTGAGTGGTTGCCCGTATCAGTCAGTGAGAATAAAATGCGGTCAAGCGTTTAAGTTGCACAGAGTAGAGCTAGAGTCAGCAGTCTCTGTTCAAATGGGCTGAGTGTTCTTAGTCGTCCTGCTCGCAGCAGGACCTGGTTAAAATAACCGGGAACCACCAGGAAGTGAAGACAGGGGTCAGCCCCAAGAACGTCAAGTAAATTACTAAAATATAAAACAATTATTTATTTCTCTGATGGGTGAAGGGGAGGCAGCGAATGATTTGGGGGGGGGGACATGAATTTGTATCCACGTTAGTTTCTGCCAGTATGTAGCACTGCTCCTTACTTCAGTGACCTGCTTTTAATAAACTACTGACCAAGTTAAAATGGTATATAAAAGGTGGAATTGCAGTTCATATGCTGTGGGGGTTTCTGTGTTTGTGGTGTTTGCTGTGTTTAGTGTGGCAGAAGCACTTGCATCAAAGGTGTTGTAAACTTCCATTCCAATTTCTAACAAATTATGGCACAAATGAAGTGCAAAATTGACAATGAACACAGAAAGTTCAATGATGAATGGACAGACAAGTCTCTGTACGCAAACTGTTGCAGTTCCAAAGGAGTTTACCCTGAAATGGCACTATGAAACTACACGTGCCTCTTTTAATGACTGTAATGGAGTCATGCGAAAACAAAAAAAATGACAGCTATCTTCTCAACAACATGTCTTCCATAGAGCTCAAAAAGAATCTAAGATTGTCACTGAAATCAGTCATGAAATTTCAGAAGGAATTGCTAGAGCATCATGACCTTTCACAGACAGAGATTTTGTAAAGCAATGTTTGATGGCAGCATGTGAGAAAATGTGTCCAGGTCAAGCTGCAAATTTTAATCAGAAAAGTTTGAACCTAATGACTGCACAGCACCATGTTTCCAACATGGAAATTGACATTTTTTATCAGCTGCAAGAGGTGGCCAAAAGATTTGAGTACTACTATCTTGCAGTGGATGAAACAACAGATCATACCAACAAAGCGCAGATGGCAGTTTTTTTTTTCATTATGTAGTTTATTTTGTATTTGTAGTATTTTATTATTACTTTCAGTAACACAGAGAATAAAGTATGGGGTGGTGTGTGTAACGAGAAGTTTACACACACCCGAGGGGTTAGATGCTACATAAACCCCAACAGCGAAGCTTGAGGGGTTTGTGCAAGCATCTAAACCCGAGGGTGTATGTGTAAACTTCGAGTTTACACACACTACCCCATATTTTATTTAATATAATTGCTGGATTTCCATTTTCCCCCACAGCAATTATATAAAATAGCAGAGGTTCTGGCTGGGGACCGTGCTCAGTTTTTATTTTTTTGTCGGTTGATGGTGCCAGATTTAAAAAGTGGTCTGTGGTGTTTATTTGCCCCTGCAAATGTTGAATATGACCAGAATTGGTTGAAAATATAAAACTTATCGCCGAGTTACTGTGGCGGATGGCAGTTTACTTTTCGGCGAGCAGGCAAGCTATGCGTTTGGAAAGTGGCGAAGTCTGGTAGGCACATGCGCAGAGTGAGGGAAACCGTGAGCATGTTTGCCATTATTAACGCTCCTTTATAACGGCAAATTACACCACGGTTTCCCTATGGGAAAAATGGGGAGCCAGTTATTACAAATGGATTATGAAAGGACAAACAGACAGACAAATAAATGTATGTATGTTTGGATTCACTTTAAATGTGTCATCATGGGACACGTTTGACTGTGCCCTTTGGCTAGTGGTCCTCGGATTTGACTCAAGATTTCGGTCTGGCACTCCTCCTAAAAAAGTTGTGTACTACTGGCTTAGACTTTCTGAACTCCTTAGTCCGAAGTCGATGATTCTTCAAAGTTCTGCGCACATCTAGTGTACGGAGCAGTGCTTCCACTGGATTGGCACGCTCAGGAAAGTAAACAAGAAGGTGGATAGACTGATTTAAAGTGAACTCAGAGACCACCATAGGTAGAAATTTAGGATCTGTGCGTAAAAATACCCTATCTTTGTGAAAAATCAAATACGGTTCCTCGCACCAGAGGGCCAAAAGCTCTGAAATTCTTCGAGCAGAAGTAACTGCAACTAAAAACAGCGCATTCCACGAGAGAAAGTGCAAATCGCAAGTTACGATTGGCACTAAAGAAGACAGTATCAACTTTTCCAAAATAAAATTTAAGTCCCAAGCCAGGACCGGGGAATGGATTGGGGGTTTCAGGTGCAGGACATCCCTGAGAAAGGTATGGGAGACATCCAGCTGAGCAACTGTGTGGCCACCCATGGGCTCATGAAAGGCAGAAATAGCTGAAAGGTGGACCTTGAGGGAGGAATACCAGAGGCCTGAGTCAGACAAAGAAATCAGGTAGTCCAGGACATTGATTCACAGGGCAGGTGAATGTGTCAAGGGAATGTTTTGCAGCCCAGATGGCAAACTGCTTCCACTGCATGGCATAGGTGGCACAGGTGGAAGGCTTGTGGACGGCCACCAGGATGTCTGCCACCCTGTTAGAGACCGCAAACCTGGTGATGGCTACCTTCTCAGAAGCCATGCATACAGATGTAGAGGCCTGAGATTGGGATGGACCAGGGTCCCTTGATCCTGGGTCAGTAGATTCCTGCAAAGGGGCAGAAGGACCAGGGGTTCCTCATCCAGCTGCTGAAGCAGAGGGACTCCTATCTGGCAAGGCCAGAATGGGGCTACCAGAATCATGCTGGCCCCCTCCATTTGCAGCTTGATCAGCACCCTCTGAATTAGAGGAAACAGGAAATGCATACAGAAATCTCTCGCTCCAAGAGAGGGACAACGCAACTCGCCAGAAAACTCTAGACCCTGGATCTAGCAAGCAGAAATTGGGCAGCTTTGTGATGAGTGGGAACGCAAAAAGGTCCAGCTCTTGACGACCCCATCTGTCGAACAGATCTTCTGCTACAGGTAACAGAAGTTCCCATTCGTGCATGCCGGACTGAGTTCTGCTGAGACTATCCACCAGGGTGTTTAGGACGCCTGGCATGTGGACTGCAGAGTGTGTCAAACTGTGCTCCAGTGCCCAATACCACACTCTCATGGCCTCCCTGCAAAGGGGGTACACAAGTGAGTCCTGCCCTGCTTGTTGATGTAGTTGACAACTCTCAGATTGTCCGACTGCACAAGAAGTTGATCTGGAGCAAGATGCTCCTGAATTGCCTGCATGGCACAGAGCACCACTCTCATCTCCAGGACACTGATATGCAGGGCGGCTTCCCACTGGGACCACAAGTTCTGGGTTTGAAAGGGACCCAGGTGTGCTCCCCAGCCTAGACCTGAAGCACCTGCGATTAGAATCTGATGCGGGGAAGAAATCTGGAAGGGAGCCCCTTGATGAAGATTCAAGGGGTCCATCCACCACTGCAGTACCTTGCAAACTGCGGAGGAGACCAGGACTTGCTATTTATTTATTTTTATTTAGTTGTTTAACCAGGTATAGCACACTAAGCTGAAAGCTTTTTTACAGGAGCGACCTGGGAGCACAAGGAGGTTAAGTGACTTGCTCAGGGTCACACAGTATGCAAGTGGAAGCTGTGGAATTCAAACCCAGGTCTGGTCTGCTGGATGTCACCAAATTTGCAGCTCAGAGCCTTAGACCACTGCGCTATACTGCCTCTATTTCAGCTTGTCCATGCGCTGGTCCCATTGCACTCTGAGGATCCAATGAAGGGTGCGCATGTGAAGTCTGGCCAGTGGAACAGTGGGGATGGCCGCTGCCATTAGACTAAATAGCCTGAGGTACAGTCTGGCAGAAACGTACAGACTCAGCGACTTCTTGTGCCTGGGCCATAAGGCATTCCACCCTGTTTTGAGGTAAGAAGGCTTTCCCCTGCTCGGAGTCCAGAACCGCCCCGATGTACTGCAGTCCTTGGGACGGTATTAAATAGACTTGGGCATGTTGACCATTATGCCCAGTGTGTGGAAGAGCTGGAGAGTGTGTTCCAGAATGAGCAAAAGCTGTTCCTTGGACAGTTCCTTGAGAAGCCAATCGTCCAGGTAAGGGAAGACATACAGTCCCTCTCTTCTGAGAGTTGCTGTGACTGCTGCTAAGCACTTGGAAAAGACACACGGTGCAGAGGATAAGCCAAAGGGCAGCATTTTGAACTGGTAATGCTTGCCCTGAAAGGCAAAACGAAGAAACCTCCTGTGAGGAGGAATGACCGAAATGTGCAGGTAAGCGTCCTGCATGTCCAGTGAACAGGCCCAGTTCCCCGTCTTGAAGAGGGGGCATAAGGACTGACAAAGTTACCATCCGGAACATGTTGCACTGGACAGAGAGACTGAGGTCCTTTAGATACAACACTGGTCTCAGATTTTTTGGGACCAGGAGAAACCTGGAACAAAACTCTTGATTTCTCTGTCACCTTGACACCAGTTCGACTGCCTGCTTGCACAGAAAAGAATGTACCTTATTCCTGGAGAAAAGACAAGCGAGCCAAGGGATAGTTGGAGGGTGGGGGAGGGGTATCTGGAGTCTTCTGGATGAGCTCCAGGGTATGACCAGTTTCTATGATCTGCAGGATGCGTGCATCTGAAGTAATGGTTCTCCACTGATTCAGATGGAGGGAGAACCGACCTCAGACACCCACCTCCTGGGTCTGAACCGGGGGGGAGGGGGGGGGAGAGTCTGGCAAGGAGTTAAGCTGAGGCGGGACCAGCTGTGAAGGCTGGTCTGTCATTTCTGGGATGCTTGGCTGCCACTCCAGTATTGGAGAGGGAGGGTAAGGAAGCTTGAGCTCTGCGCTTACCCCGGGGGAGGGGGGCAAGCCTGGCCTATTGGACTGTCTATGAAAAGTGCATCACCCTCTACCACGGAGCTGAGTGTGGTAGAGAGAACGGGCAGATTTAACGGCCGTGCCAGAGGCCTGCAGAACATTTGTACAAGGTCCTGGACATCAGGGCCAAAGAGCTTGGTGCCACTGAAAGGAGTGTTAAGCACCTTGTTTTGCACATCAACTGCAAATCCAGAGACCATAAGCCAGAAGTGCCTAGGAAGACATATGCCAGCGGCAGCTGCCCTAGCCACTGTATCAGCCATATCATACTAGGCCCTGAGGAGATGTTTACTGACTTCGTCCGCAGTTTGCAAGCACTGGAGCAATTCTTGTTTCTGGGAGCCATCAGGAAGGGCTTGGGCAGCAGCTTTGCCCTTTCTCTAGTTGGCATTCTGAAATTTAACCATATGTGACAGATAGTTTACAATCCTCAAGCCCAAAGTGGAAGAGGCGTACTCTCTTTTACCCCAGAGGTCAATCCA
Organism: Neoceratodus forsteri; assembly: GCA_016271365.2. NCBI lineage: Eukaryota > Metazoa > Chordata > Ceratodontiformes > Ceratodontidae > Neoceratodus > Neoceratodus forsteri. The sequence continues at coordinate 306,663,374 of CM028137.1, forward strand.
GTGGGATTCCTTGTCTGGGGGAAGGGAACCAAGATGCCTGGGTGCCCTAGACCTGTCAAGGGCTGCCTTGATGACCACAGAGTCAGTTTCGGCCTGGGCTGCAAAATAAGGAAGACCCTGAGGGGCACTATAAAGTTTGTCTGCCCTGCGTGGCATAGCTGGTACCATGTCTGGTCTGTGCCATGCTGCCGTAGTGGTATTCTTTAGGGCTGGAAGCATAGGAGGAATGATCTTAGGTGGAAATTCAGGAAGTCCACCAGGTCTCCTCCTCAGTCTGGAAGCCCACTGTGGCTGACAACTGCTTCATGACATTGAAAAAGGTGGCATCCTCAGGAGGAGACCTTAGAGTATGCTTGACAGAGTCCTCACTTACCGAAGAGGCAGTGGACTTATCTGAGATGAGGATTTCTTCCTCTTCATTCCTTATATCATCAGGGAGGATGAGACCAGGATGATACTCATCAACGTCGACCTCTTCTGATGGGTCTGGCTTCGGATGCGCCAGCAGCGGCCCACGGGAAATCTCCCAGGGTAGACGAACAGGTTCAAGTTCAAGTTTATTGAAGGGGAAAGGGTCCATTGAGCAGGCTCATTTGCAAGGAAGTCCCTTAGTCGAAATACATTGCTACAATACGTAGTACATTGATACACAACACTGGATACAGCAATGATATGTAACACAAATAGAATATTTACAGCATATTTAAAAATATATACAATTATATACATTTGCATACAATAATAAGAACAGCATCACAAGCGTCACAAGGCAGAGGTCAATCTTCTTTGGGATCTAGCATAGAGAAGAAAGGGTAGGGAAGAGAGATGAAGAAAGGGTATCAGAAGGCACTAACTGGCAGTGTCAGGACTCAGCAGTTATTCTGGCAATTTGGGATTTGAATGCTTTTAAGGGAATTAGTGAATTAAGCTTAAGGGAAGCTTGGAGCTTATTCCATGATGTGGGGAGAAAATAGCTGTTGGCCGCTTTGCCATAGCATGTGTGGAATCTGGGTACTACCAAAGATATGTAATCCTTCTTCCTTAGATCATATGGGCTGTCTGAGAGGTGTAGAAGCGTGGCAATATAAGTAGGAAGTTTATTTAATGGGGCCTTATATACCCATAAGTAGGTGTGTACCAGTCTCCTCATGGCCAAGTAGGTCCAATCAACCTCTTTATAAAGGGTGCAGTAGTGTGTTCTGGCTGGCATGTTGGTAATGAAGTGGATAGCGCAGTGGTAAAGCACATTCAGGCAATGCAGGAAGGAGGTTGCACAGTTCTTATAAATAATATTCGCATAATCAATGAGGGACAAGAAGATGGCCTGCACTAGTCTCAGTCTAGAGTTGCACAAAGAGAGGGTTTTGTTTCTAAAGTCGTCTAGTCTGTTTCAGTTTTCGGCTACGACCTCAAGATGGAAGGAGAAGAAGAGATAAGAGTCTAGCAGAAAACCAAGGTACTTAAATCTATCAACTACTTCAAGTGTGTTGCCCAAAAGGTTGGTAATGGGTGGCGGGGGGGTACAAGGGCTGGGCCTACAGTTGAATAAGTTGAGGTTCTGGAAAACATTACCTTGGTTTTCTTTGCATTTAGTAACAGTTTGCAGTGGATTAAGTTGCACTTAAGTTGGTTGAAGTTGGTCTGAATCTCAGGGCAGACTTGTATGAAAGACGGTTTGGAGGTGTAGAGCACGGTATTGTCAGCGAATAGATGGATTTTGGAATGAATGATGTTTGTGTTTAGAGTGTTGACATACAATACAAAGAAGCAGGGGGCCCAGAATGGAACCCTGAGGAACTCCTCTAACTAAGGGAAGTAGAGAAGAGAAGATCCCATTAGCTTTGACTTGCTGATGCCTATCCTGACAGATAGCTAGAGAACCTGTTTAATGCTGAACTTCCAATACCATGTTCAGTAAGTATATCCAAGAGCAGGCCATGTTCGATTGTATCGAAGGCCTAATTAAGATCCCAAGAATAAAGTCCCTGTAATCTGTTTGTTGTCCAAGGCCTCCAGCCAGTCATTTGTTACCTTAGACACGGCAGATATGGTGTTGTGGTGGCGCCTAAATCCAGATTGTAGACGGCTAACCAGATGGAGTGCATCAAGGTATTCCCTGACCTGGGTATTAACCAGTTTTTCAATAAGTTCTGAGAGGACTGGAAGGATTGAAATGGGCCTGTAATTGTTAACGTCGCTAGGGTCTCCAGGCTTAAACACAGGCAGAATGTGGGCTACTTTCCATTCCTGAGGTACCATGCCCTTCGTTAAGAAGAGGTTGAACAGACGGGTAATCGTGGCTGTTAGGTAATGGTAGCCCAGCTTCAAGAAAAAGGGATCAATGTTATCTGCTCCAGCGATTTTTCTAGTGTCAAATTTGAGTAGTAGGTTCTTCACTTGCTTAAATGTAACAGCAGTAAAGGCAGAGTGGATGGCAGGGTTGGGGGCCACAGCAGTATGTGCAAGGGAGGGGCGAAGGGTTGCTGCTGGGGAGGAATCAAAGGCCAAGCCTGCTGTCGCGAAGTGTTCATTAAATTTGTTGAGTATCTGGGATTTATCAGTGATTATGGATACATGCATTTTTTTTTTTTTTTTAATTTATTTCGATCCGGTCATGGCTCGTGGGGCCATCTCTCGGGCATCCAATCCTTTATCCTGCCCACCTGTGGATCCCTCGGACTAAGCCTCCTCCCCCCCCTCCCGTAGCCAGAACCCCCGGTTTCACCCACCCGACGAGGGTAGCCCTTCGCCTCTTTGGGCTTGCTTACTCGATAGACTCCAACCACAGGTGGGCCTGGAGGGAGGAATTGAAAATTACGTACCTACCGTAATTCTTGATCTTCTCTTGTATCTTCACCATTCATTACTGCTGGGTGTGAGCCGGAGGCGTGTACCCGGTACGGGAGTTTTTTTTGTTTTTTTTTAAGAGGATTCGGTGCCAACGAGGCTGCCCTGAGAGTGATAAAGAGGGCGGCCATTAGGTGTCAGTAGACTCCTCCTCCATCCCAGTTCTGTAGCCGGAGAGGCTAAATAAGCATAAGAAAAAAAAAGAGCAAGGCAAGAGAGCCGAGGGATAGAAAAAGGAAAGGATATAAACTGAAAAAGGAATAAGCTGGTAGAGGACAGAAAAAGGATACCTACCCTAAGGGACCACAGAGCCTCACTCCTGGGGCGGCTCCAAGATAGGAACAGATACAGAAGAGAAAGAAGAAGAGAGGAAAAAAAGTAAGAGGGATGTAGGGAGGGAAAAAAGTCTGCCAATTGAGGAAATGGTTTTAAGGCTTATAAGCTCGGAACCAAAAACAAGAAAGCAAGGATCCCATTTAGTAAAACTGAAGAGGATGTTCAACCGAACCATTTAAACCGCTTGGACACAAAAGGCAGATTCTCTACACCTCCCGCCATCCTCAACCCCTTAAACTCTAGCTGAGAGCTCACAGACTGCCAAGGCAGAAATTCTGTTCTGAAAGGAGAGCGCCCAACTAGGAAGAGAAGAAGCCCACTAGCACCTTGTTATGTGCTCACACAGAAGTGTGTGTGTGTGTGTGTGGGGGGGGTGCCCTACAGAGGGCATCCCTTTACATAACGGGTTGAGTGGGAACTCAATCGGACTCCCTGGAGGCAATACAAAGAAGAGCAACTCAAGAAATTGTAGTGCCAGGACAGCGCCAAGTAGCAGAAGCTGACACAGTAGGTAATTGAGACCTGCCAGAGGGTACCAGGAAAAAAGGGACTGGGCCAAGTAAGGAATGGTCTCTTTAATTGTGAACTGAACAGCATGGCTAAAAAGAGCCAAGAGGTCACCCCTAAGGGTAATCAGAAAGAGTTCCCTCAGGATAGATAAATTCTGCTCGTTCCTCCGTTCCCCAGAGGGGAGGAAAAACCAAGACAGATTTTTTTTTTTGGCTTAAAGGCCAAAGGAGAAGGAGGAGGAACAAGCAGGGAGGGAGACGACGAAGAAGGAGGCCGTGTAAGGAGATGGTGGTGAGAATCAGTAATGAATGGTGAAGATACAAGAGAAGATCAAGAATTATGGCAGGTACATAATTTCTCATATCTTCTCTTGTCAATCTTCACCATTCATTACTGCTGGGTGAGTACCAAGCCCCCCCCGAAGGGGTCTGGATAAACCCTGAGGGAACAGATCTCTCAGCCTCCTACTGGTGAAAAGTAGGAAGGGGGAGACCCTAACCAATAGACTAGGAAGTCTATATTGGGTGAGGAGGAGGAGGTGTCCCCCGCGGGCTGGGGGAAGGAGGCTGCCCCTGAAGAAGCCTCCTCGCTCTGCAGGATAAAAGGCGGGTTCCCCGGAAGGCAGAGTTAGCCACCCTATGCCGGGCAGTGGGTGACAGTCTGGAGAGATGAAGCCATGCTGTCCGCCTAATACAGATCGCTGTCCCTACTAGTCTGGACGCCACCTCACTGGCATCGTAGGATGCCCTTGCTTGGTGCCTTGCAAGCTCCAGACCCTGTGCAGAGAGGGCAATGGCTTGTCCAGACTGCTCTGAGTCAGGCAAAGAGGCTAGGATCTGAGCCAGCATCAACCATAGATGCCTGTTGTAAGCAGCGTGGTGAGCCTGATGAGATGAGATGCATAACAACGCACGACCAGAAGAAAAAACCCTTCGTCCCCACCGGTCAAATTCAGCAGAATCTGAATCTGGAGGCCTGTCATGCCCCAGGCGCCGAGGCCCGGAAGGAGGGTGAGGCAGAGAACCTAGAAACTCGTGGGGGACACAATACCGTCTCCTGCAGTCTCCCCGGGCTGGAGAAGGAGTGGCTGGAGAATGCCAGGTGCGGATAGATGCCTCCTGGAAGGGGATTGGCCAGGAAGGCACCACCAGATGGCGAGCACTGAATTCACTAAGGAAAGCACACGTCTGCCGCTTGGTATTGTCCCTATGGATGTAGGAGATAGGAAGCTCCAAAACCATCCTCGAAAGGAAATGCTGATAGTCTATGAAATCAGCGTCAGAAGAAAGGTGGACAGAAGGTTCCTCTTCCTCAGAGGAGAAAGATGAGGAGGAAGTGGAGCTCGAATGCTCAGAAGACCCCTGCGGTGGGGGGGGGGACAGGCGGAAAACCTGTTCGTCCATGGCCCTGACATAGGACAGGAAGGCCGCCGTAGAAGCTCTGAACGTCTCCCAAGTTAATGGCCCAGTGGGCCCCATATGGGCTGGGAGAGAGGGAGGTGGTTGCAGAGGGATGAGCGAGGGACATCTAATAGCATGTGCCCAGCCTCTGCCAGGGCTCTGGGATCCAGGTAACGAAGACGCCAAGACTGGGGACCCTGAGATCGTGCCGGATTGCGTAGTAGAAAGGGAAACAGGCAACTCCGGAAAGAGCCCTGAAGGGGAATCATCCCTGTGACGTGCCTGGGATTGCATGAGTCCAGAAGGGCAACCCTCAGAACTGCCACCAGAAGGCGCTTTAGAGACCTTAAGAGAAAGGCAAGGATCAGTACTGCGACTCCTCCCCACACCCCACAGGGTGGTGGGGGGAACGTCGCCGCTCCTGACCTCTTCCCCTCAATCCTTCGGACTCCGAAGCAGCCCTCTTCCTCGTGACCAGTGGTGGAGGTCCCTGCTGAGTGAGACCCCGAAGGGAACTCGCCGAGGCAGAGTCCTCCCCCCTCTGCTGAAGGACCCAAGCAGCACCAGGAAAGGCAGCAGCCAGGGACTTCCGAGAAGAGGGTATCCTCTCCTGAACACCTGAAGGGTCCACCACGGAAGACTCCAGGCCACCTCTAACCATGGAATCATCCAGGCTAACCAGCTCTGGGGACTCTGGAAGAGGAACACTGGAATGTCTAGCCTGTGGCCTACATGAGGTTCCGTGCCTGAGGACTCTAGCCATTGGTCTGGATACTCACCTGAATCGTCCTCCTCTGAGGAGGGGTCGACAAGGGAAGACTCCATCGCAACAGCCGCAGGAACCTGCCCAGAGGCGGCACCAGGCCTGGTACCACTGTAGGCCATGATGCCAATCACGTCCGCAGAGTCATCCACACGTTCGGCGGCGCCAGGTAGTTGGGCCGCATCACGAACGGCGCCGCCGAGCCCTGGTGCCGTGAACGTACCGAGACCCAGCGCTGCAGCACCACCAACGGTGCCGCCCGAGTCCCCGGCACCACAGATGGCACTGAGGCCCAGCATGGCACGGCAAATGGTGCCGCCCGAGTCCCAGGTGCAATGAACGGTGCCGAGGCCCAAGATGGCACCACCAACAGCGTCGCCCAAGTCCCCGGTGCCACAGATGGTGCCGAGACTCTGTGCGGCACCGCCAACGGTGCCACCCGAGTCCCCAGTGCTGCGAACGGCGCCAAGACCCTGAATGGCACCGCAGACGGCCCCGCCCGAGTCACCGACACCACATGCTGCGCCAGACTCTACGACGACAAAGGCAGACAGGAACGAGGGTCCACCAGAGCCGGGCCCCGCAACCAGGGGTCGCGACACCGGGGGAGCCTGTACCTCCACGAAGGTGACTGCCGAGAGGGTGCCAATGGTATGACCCCGGGAGGGATCACACTGTTCCTCCGGCGCCAAAGAAGAAACCTCCTCCTCGGCAAGGCTGGAAGTGGAGGAGGCTTCCTCCTCACCGGGCTGTATAGACCCGGGAGGGGACGTGGAGGAAGGGTCAAGAGATCTGGCCTTGGAAGCCCTCGGGTAACGTCGTCCTCCGAAAGTCGGTGGGGCTTGTCCGACTTTAAACGCACGGACTTCCAACACATGGTAATCCAAGGAGAAGCAGGCGTCGCAATGATCCATATCATGGTAGGGTCCCAGGCACCGGAGACAAACATCATGACGGTCCATGACGGAAAACTGCCAGCCACAAGGGCACCAATGGACAGGGGCAAGCCCGCCTTAGACTTCCGTTTTGCCCACAAACCAGACATGATGCGAAACAATTAAGGAAAACACAGAAAAGCTCTTGGCGTCGTCGAAATAATATAGAAAAACAGAACGGTCTTACCGGTCGACGACGTCGAGGAATCAGGATGAAGGAGCTTGACGGCTTCGAGTAAAATGCGGCCTATGATGCAGTACTTAATTCAGCTCTGCATAGGAGATGCAACCTCGACGGGCGGAGAAACAGAACTGGGATGGAGGAGAGTCTGCGGGCGCAACGGCCACCCCTTGCACGTCCCCGATACGTCATTTCGGGCGTACCATCAGTGCCGACTCTCCAAAATAAAATCTCCTGCGGTTGCGCGCCTCCGGCTTACACCCAGCAGTAATGAATGGAGAAGATTGACAAGGGAAGATCTGGAAGGCCAGCCGAGGAGAACCTGGCAGAGGGCATGGGGGACAGATGCCGTCACATGCTCCACGAGCCGTTTTTTTCCTTTGTTCTGCGGTGCTTCTCCACCCGTGTGGGCATGCCCCGTCGCTGTGGCATACGACACCCCTGCCAGCATCGGCCACGCTGATTTCATGCTGCCCGGCTTGCTGCAATGTCCCATGGTCTCCACCAGGGGTCACCGGCACGCCGAGCCAACCCAACCCGCACTCCTGGGGAGGAGAGCACTACTAGGGCACTCCATCCTCAACCTGCCCCAGCCAACCCACCAGTGCCTGAGTCCGTTCCTGAACCCGGGTCGCCGGCGTAGCGCGAGGTGTGGCGTCCAGCGCTTCAACCCTCAGTGCCACCAGGCCGCAGCCATGTATTTCTAATTTAGCAGGGAAAGTAGGGGGGCCACTGAAACCATCTACTGTTTAGAAGGTGCGCCAGATCTTGAACCGATTCCCCTTTATGGATTCCAAGACATTCAAGTAATAGTTCTCTTTTGTAGTTGTAATTAACCTGGTACAGGCATTGCAGGAGACCCTGAAGAACGACCTATCCTCGGGAGCTTTAGTACACCTTGCAGTGGCCCATAACTGGTCTCTTTTTGATCATGCTTTTTTAATGTTCACATTGAATCAAGTACAGGAAGCTGTTTTTATTCTACTTCTGATCATAGAGGCTTGTTTATTTATAACATAGCATAGAATGCAATTAAAGATGCACCTGGCCTCGGTAATGGTAGGTGCTAAACAGAAGCTTTGCCAGTCGGTATTCCCTCAGGTCCGCTAGGAGGTTGACTAGGTTAAACTTTCTAAAACTCCTCTTAGTGACCAATTTGCTAGCCGGGGCAGGCTTTAACAGATTCCTGACACATACACTACCATGTTGTGGTCATGAAGTTCGTTATGGAAGACTGCTTCATGTATTATTTTTTGTGGCTTATTCTTAATAACAAGATTTACAAGGGAACTGGCTAGATGGTTTTTGCAGTTTAGTCTTATGGATTCTGTTATCATCTGGCTTACACTGAGGTTATCATAAAGATCTTTGAGGGGGTCTGATTTTGGACTAAGCCAGCGAATGTTTAGTTAACCCAGAATGACTGATTCACTGTCATTAGTGCCCACAAAAGTGTGTAAATGGGTCAGAAGCTCTAAGCCCCCAGTACGGGGTCTGCAGCAGCCTAGGATATTAACGGATTCGGCAGGAGATATGTAAAGTCTTAATGGTAGGCATTCAGATTCCTTAGGTTTCGAAACTGCATTAAGTACAGTAGTGGAAAGTCTCTCATTAATGTAAATGGCCACCCCACCTCCCCTCGTGAGTCTGTCTACACGATGCAGAGTATAGGAAGGCAGGGCTAGTGCTTGGTGAGTAACACTACCCTTCATTCAAGTTTCTGTTAGGACTAGGATGTCCAGAGTGGCATAGGATACCCAAGCTTGTACGTGAATTGGTTTCTTCTGCAAGCTACAGATGTTAATGAGCATCAGTTTTAGACCTTTTGCATGAGCAAATTCAGACGGGGTTGTTAATGCTGAGGTGGGTTTGGGGTTAGTCTCTATGTTCCCTGAACAGAGGAGGAGCAAGAAAATGATTTGCCGTAGCTTTAGTGTATCTAATGTCTAGAGGTCTGGGGGTGACAGATGAGTGGGGCGCCTATGTTTCCGTGGGCGAGACAAAAGCCCAAGGAGGTGCGGAGGAGAAGTATGGCCCAGAGGCAGGTGGAAACGGTTATAGGAGATAAGGTTTGCAGCAAGAAGCCTGGATGAAGAGTCCCATGAGGGATGGGGAATATTAACTTCAGCCAGTAGTATACAGCAGGGACTGCCCCCGACACCAGCCCCGCCCCGACGTCAGCCCTGGTATAAAAGGGGGCGGACCCAGCTCCACCTCAGTTCTTGTCCCACACGTGAAGAGAAAGATCTACAATCAGCTTGCCAGGAACAGCAAGAATTTTCCCAAAAAAATAAAAAAGGCCCGCTTTTTCTTACCGTTTTCAACGTTTTATTTTTTAGTTTACCCATGTCAGACTGTTTCTGAAGAATGGGAAAAGGAGGGAAGACGTACAAGTATCTCCCTGTCCAACAGAGAAATAACGCATCTAGCCAGATAACACAAGGCCCTTGAATGAGTGAGCAAAGCTTGGGAAGCTTTGCGTTGGATGGGGAGGCGAACAGCTCTACCGCTGGACACCCGAAGCGGCAGAACAGATTTTCTGCCACTTCCTGGTGTAGTTCCCATTCACGAGCTAGTGCTAAGGTACAGCTGAGGCTGTCCACCAGGATGTTGTGCACTCCTGGAACATGCACGGCCGTGAGATGTAGACCATGTTGGACTGCCCAGTACCAGACCTGCATCGCTTCCCTGCACAGGGGATATGATCAGGTGCCTCCTTGGTTGTGGATGTACTAGACCACGGACATAATGTCGGTTTGTACCAACAGTGTTCCCGCTGTCAGAAAGGTCTGGAAGGCCTGAAGGGCGTAGAGGACCACCCTCATCTCCAGAATGTTTATGTGGAGCGAGGATTCCAACTAGGACCATTTCCCCTGGACTTGGTGGTCTCCCAGGTAAGCTCCCTAACCCAGACCAGATGTGTGTGTGGTGAGGGTCCATGAGGGCAGGGAGGACCTTAACAGTGTCCCTTGAGACATGTTCAGAGGGTCCCGCCACCATGAGAGGTCCTTCTTGAGCGCACTGGACACCAGAATAGGATGATCCAGGTCATCTGTACCTTGATCCCAATGAACCCGCAAGGTCCACTGGGTGACTCTCATATGCGGCCTGGCCAGAGATACGGTCAGAATGGCCATGGCCATCAAGCCGAGGAGGCGTAAAAACACCTTGGCTGGGGCATGGCTGGAGGAGGCTACCAGCTTGGCCTGCTCCTGCAAAGTATCCACTCTGTCCAACGGGAGGAGGGCCTTGCCCTGGACTGTGTCCAGTACCGCCCCAATGAACTGGAGGCGCTGGGATGGGACGAGAGACGACTTGGGGTAACTGATATTAATACCCAGTCGTGCAAAAAGGTTCAGGGTGAAGGACAGGGAATCCTCCAGGCTGCTCCTGGATGGGGCTACTATGAGCCAATTGTCTAGGTACAGGAACACAAATTCCCCGGCGATAAAGTACTGCTACCAACACTGCTAGGCACTTGGTGAAGACTCTAGGTGCAGAGGAAAGGCCAGAAGGGAGGGCTCTGAACTAAAATTGCGCCCCTCGGAAGGAAAACTGCAGGAAGCGGGAGTGGCCCGGGAAAACCGGGATGTGCAGGTATGCATTCTGCATATCCAATGCACAGAGCCTCTCTGGAGCAGGGGCAGGAGTCCCTGGAGCGTCAGCATGCAGAACCTTTTGTACTCTACATAAAGGTTCAGCTGGCTGAGATCTAAGATGGGCCTGAGATCGCCAATCATCTTTTTGGGAACGAGGAAGAAATGGGAGTAATACCCTTTTCCCCGTCTGTGCCCAGGGAACTGTTTCTATCGCGGATTTTTGAAGTAGAGCCTGGATCTCATCCAGTACAAGTGTTACGTGGTCTGAGGGATAATGAGAATCATCTTGGAGGAGACTCTGGAGGTTTTTTTCAGAAACTCAATGGTGTGCCCTCTTGCTATGAGTTGAATGACCCAGGAATCCGAAGTGATGCCCTGTCACTCTGCTAGGTGGAGGGCAAATCTTCCTCCCAATGGCTCCACACTGTTTGGAGGTGCAGGTGGGCTGAAGGAAATCAGGAGGTGGAGGAACACGCAGGGATGGCACCGCCTGCAGTTTGCTGGGTCTTGGAGGCAGGGGGAAAGGTAACGGCAGGTCCCAATGCTCTCCTTTTGTTTTGACGCCTGTTAAAAGGCTGTTTGCCTTGGTGCTTTTGCTGGCGCCGAAAGGGCTGCTTAGGCGTGAAGCCCGCTTTGTACATGGACTTTACGGCTCTCAGGGCCTGACTGCTGTCCTGGCGGCCCATGATATCTTTAGTATCATCTCTGAAGACAACAGATACTCAGAAGGGGGTGTCCTGTATGGCTGCCTGAGCGTCCTTGGAGAGCCCAGAAATACAAAGCGAAGTGTGACACCTGAGGCAGACAGCAGTTTCTGAAGAGCAAGCCACCGCATCTACAGTCATAGGTAGGCCTCAATGCATGTCTACAAGAAATCTTAGCCTCAGGGCCTTGGTGAGTTCAGATTTAAGGTCAGAGTCCTCCACCGTTTACAGCCTAGCCTTGAGCTGAGCCATAGAAGCTTTTGGTGTGAAATCATATGTGCTACATAGATCAAGGAATGTAAGGCACATGTAGAGGAGTAGTAGTAGATCTTACTGCCTCGTTTCCTTGTCAGGAGGGGAGGTACCCATATGTTTAGGTTTGGCAGTACAGTTGTGAGCCGCAGCAATCACGATGGAGTCTGACTTTGGGTGAGAGCACAGATAAGGAGCGCTCTCAGGAGAATGGTAGACTCGGTCCGCCTTCTTGGGAACGGCTGAGATGGAGTGAGGCATCTGCCAGATAGTGGAGGTCAGGGTTACTCACCCGTTCTCAGGCTCCTAGGACTTCCCAGCACCAGACCATCCCCTGGAAGCTCCACTGCATTCGCAGTACCGCGAGCCAAAAGCTGTAAGTCTCTCCTGCACGTTTCACCGAACTTCCCTGCAGAATCACAGCACCCTGGTGGCTCAATTCAAGCCGCGGATGCTGGATCGCAAAGGGTTCCTCACCCATTCTCGGGCTTGCAGGACTGCTAAGTGTCAGACCATCTCCTGGAAGCTCCACCGCATTCACAGTACTGGAAGCCAAAAGCCATAAGTCTCTCCTGCACCAAACTGCCCTACAAGTTTCACCGAACTTCCCTGCAGAATCGAACCATCCTGGTGGCTCGATTCAAGCCACTGACGACAGATCGCAAAAGTACGCCTCAGAACGCAAGAACCTTTGTCTTTTGGTGGAGAATGTTTTGAATTTAGTTGGCGCCATTTTTCTCCACCACCAAATGGCTCACACATATTGAGACCTGCTCCGATTGACCGCAGCGCACTACTGTGCTTTTTCTGACTCTGTCAAATATTTCTAACTCCCTCATTATTAGCTGCAGAACTTAAAACTAACACAGCTGTTCTCTAGTTTACCTGCATTATCTTTAGTTAATAATTCTGTTTTTGGATACAGCTTTTCTGACCTTGTAAAATATTTCAAACCTCATCAGGATTAGCTGCAGGAGATAATGAAAATGTCAAGTATAGCCGTTTTCTTATATTTTACCTGCTCTAGCTTATGTTAGTAATTTTGACTTTCTCCCTGTGCTTTAAATTTTGGCTGTACTGACTGTACACTGGCCTCTGTTCTGTTTCACTCTCTCACTGTTTCCCCTTCTCTGTTTCAAACTGTTGCCCCTCTATGCATCTCTTTCTTTCGTCCTGTTAAACCCGCCCAGCCCTTTTGTAATCTATTAAGCCCTCCCCTACCACCACATTATTTAATCCCCTTCACTTGTTTCTCCCACTAGGGTTCCTCGTCCGTTCTTGGGCTCGCAGAACTGCCCACAGTGTCAGACCGTCCCCTGGAAGCTCCACTGCATTCGCAGTACTAGGAGCCAAAAGCCATAAATCTCTCCTGCACTGAACTGTGCTGCAAGTTTCACCGAACGTCCCTGCAGAATGAAACCACCCTGGTGGCTCGATTCAAGCCACTGACGCTGGATCGCAAAGGTATGCCTCAGACTGCAAGGACCTTTGTCTTTTGGTGAGAATCGTAGCTTCCTGCTGGACAGCCAACTTCTCTATTAGCTTGTTACATTCCATGGACACTAGGGGCATTTGAGCTGCTTTACTTTCTGTTAGCTACATCCACGGCCTAGTGGCCTCCAGCTGCTTTGCCTTGACTCAAACAGCACTATCCCAGTGGCAGCTTTCCTGGTTTTGTTTCTCTCTCTCTCTCTCCTCTTCTCCTCTGGACTCCGGCCTCACATTCAAATAATTCTGACTCAACTTGCTCCACCTTAACTGAGGTCTAGCATGGCCACCAAAGGCATCTTCCTGATACTGACTGTCATGACTCTATCCTCCCTTGCAGATCTCTCCCTAGCCCCATGCCATTACACTGACAACATGATGCTGCGATTGTCACAATATGTCTAGCTTTTCCAACCTGCTTCTGGAGTCTCGTATAGATAATGACTATACACCCCTAATGATTCCATGTTACCTCTTCTATCTCTGTGCCATCACCACAGCTAAACGTTTACGCTGTGTAATGTCCAATATCACCCGCTTTTATCATCGTAAGCTCTGGTACCTCCTGCTCCTAGCTATTCTTATGGCTGGCGATGCTGAGCTTAACCTTGGTCCCCAGTCCATACTTTCAGGCACTACTGCAGACTGGGTCAATATGAAGGGGCTCCGCGTAGCCCACTTAAACATTAGAAGCCTGATGCACAATCTTACTGAACTTGAGGCCAGGGTGTCTCTATATAATCCCGATATTCTCTGCTTATCGGAGAATTGGCTCCAGCGCTCTATCCCCGACTCCGCCTGCAACTTGAACAATTATAGTCTTTTTAGATGTGACAGGGCATCTCACAAGCACAGTGGGGGAGTCGCTATGCTCTACAAGCCCCACCTTAATACCTCCCCTGTGAACGCTACTTCTGTCTCCACCTGCGAATACCTCCATACCCTCCTCCTAGGCACAAAGAAACTCATCGTCTGTGTCTACAGCCCACCGTGTAGTGGTCCCTTGGGCTGTCTCTCTGCAGCTGGTCCAAACGAACTCATTATTCTTGGTGATACCAACTTAAATTGGACTGGTCCTAATCAAGATACCCTTCTCACCTTAGTACAAAGCCATAATCTACACCAAATTATAGTGGAACTGACGAGGGTAGCACCTAATGCAGCCTCCTCTACTCTGATTGGATCCAAACAAATTGTATTGACAGAATTGCAGTTGCAGGCACACTACTTGATGCAATATCTGACCACTCCCCCATATACTGTGTCTGGGATCACTCTGTCACCTCTTCCCAGCCACCCAGATACATCACTTCTAGAAACTCTGCCAATTTGGACCAAGACAACTTCATATTCAAGGTCTCGAAAAGTGACTGGTCCCACATTTACCAGATCCACGATACTAAAACTACTCTTGACTATTTCCTAGCTCAATTTACAGCGCTTCAGGATAAACATACTCCCTACGTCACTCAACGTGTTCATGCTAATCCCACACGATGGCTCCACAAAGATCTACTGGCCACTATTCGGGCCAGAGATAAGTGTTGGAGGCAGTTTAAAAACTCTGGTCTCTCAGCTGACCTCAATAAATACAGGGCACTGAAGAATGCCTGTAAAAAGCAGATTAGACTAGCAAAAAGCTCTTACTGTAAGGAACTTTTACTAGACTCAGCTGGTGACTCCAGAAAATTATGGAGTCATGTAAACATGTTTCTTGGTACCAATCAAAATCGCTCCCCAAATGATATGGTAACAAACGGTGATCACTGCAATGATCCGGCAACAATATCAAATGCTTTTAACAATCACTTTACAGACCTGTCTAGATACACCTCTTCGTCCTCCTCTGCCAAACTGGTACAAACACCTGACCCATGCCTCCTCCACCCCAGCAGCCCCCGCCCGCCCCGTTTTCATTTTAAAGCCGTATCCAGTACTGATGTTCTTAAACTACTCAAAACCATCTCTGACAATACCAGTATAGGCTCTGATTGTCTTGAACCGAAACTTTTAAAATTGGCTGCGCCCTTCATCGCTCTGCCACCGTCCAAAATAATCACTCTGTCATAGCTATGTCTCAGATGTCTGGAAAATAGAATGTGTCACACCGGTTTACAAAAAAGGAGATGAAAAAGATATCTCCAACTACTGACCCATAGCTATCCTATCGGTCCTAAATAAGATCCCTGAAAAACTAGTAGCTCAAGTTGCTATCTCTCTAAATATAATCTCCTATCTCATGTGCAGTATGGTTTCTGGAAAGGGCACAGCACCTCCACTGCCTCACTCCACCTCACAAAAGACACCTTATGTGCCATGGACAGCGGTCATCTCACAGGTGTGATTTTTATTGACCTGACAAAGGCGTTTGACCTTGATGACCACTCCTTTCTTCTCAATGAGCTTCTAGTCATAGGCATCTCCTGCCACTCAGTTGCATGGTTTAATAGTTATCTATCAAATAAGGTCCAGGTGGTGAAATACAATTCAGCTCTATCTGACCAGGCATCCATTGATATAGGTGTGCCTCAAGGCTCCATCCTGGGCCCTCTTCTTTTTTCCATCTTTATCAATAAGATTGCAGCCCACACTCCAGCCTGTTCATCTATCCTCTAGGCAGATGACCTTGTACTGTACTCTAGTAACGAGAATATATTTAAAACCAACCATAATCTATCCTCTGCCTTCCTTAGTATTCAAGCTTGGGTAACAAGTCATAAGCTTATACTCAATGTCGGAAAAACACAGTCTATGCTTTTTGGCACTGCCGCTAAAATAAATGCCTCTCATGCTCTGTTTAACATTTACTGTACAGATGGCTCTTCTCTTGAATCAGTTAGAACTTTCAAGTACCTTGGAATCCTCCTAGATGAAACCCTGAATTTTGAACATGTCTCGACTACCTGCAAGTCTGTCAACTCTAAAACTGGGCTGGCCTACAAAACTAACCATATCCTCACTCCCTCTGCTAGGCTGGCCATTGCTCGTGATAGCTTTCTTCCAGCACTGTCCTATGGAGTCGTCGCCTATCTTAATGCATCTAAAGCCATACTCAGAAAATGGGATATCACTTACAATAGTATCTGTAGGGATGCCTCTGCCTCACCACGCCTTAAGCACCACTGCCACCTGTATGAGGACCTCAACTGGCTCTTCCCATCCAGCCTCTGGCTCTTCGCCCTTGGCTCCCTGACAGATAATGTCATCAGGGCTAGCATCCCCTCTCTCTCTCTCTCTCTCTTGCCTTCCTGCTGATCCCTCAACCTTTCCTCCTTGGTCTCCACTCTGTAGACAAGTCCCTGTTGCGTGTGCCCAGATGCAAAACTGATAAGGCTATGTTAGCTTTCTCTCATTCGGCCCCTAAACTACGGAACTCCTTTCCTATGGATGTTCACCATTCCCCCAATCATGCCCTGTTCAAAACTAAGTACAGAGCATACCTCCTCAAACAAGACTCTTGCTCATGCTTTAATCCCCTTGATTTATTTCACCTCTATGGCTATCCGATCCTCTCCGTTAGCCTTGATCTTTTAAATTTACTCTCATGCCCTTCTCTCTCTCCCCCTCTCTATTATCTAGCCTTGAGCCCTGGGACTTCCCTATGATCTATCTGAATCCTTGGTAGTCCAGTTTGCTGTCTCTCTCTCTCTTGTCCTTGCTGCCTACCTTTTCTCTCTCATTTACTTAGTTTATTATTTGTTTTGGCACTTAACCAGCATATGATTTACACATGCTTGTACACCTTGTTTAACTATTTCTGCCTTGTTATAACTGTGTTTGCTCAAACGTTTGTATCTAGTTCCCAAATTATATGTACTGTAATTGATGTTTTTGTGTTTATCTTGCATCGCTAATCTTCCAGGTCGTGCCTGAAAAAAGTCACAATCATGGCTAAGGTGCCCATCTGGTTAACAAAAACTAAATAAATAAAGATCCTCATGGGGCTCCGTCCACAGGGGAATTGGAATGGGTGATGCCTCCGCTAAGTCCAAGTGCTCTGCTAGGTGCTTGCATTTCGGGTCTTGCTCCTCCGCATTCCAACCGTTAGCTTGTCGGAGGATGCGGAGGAGTTCAGTGAAGGAGGGGTCTTCGGAAGGAGACTTGGCAGACTCCTTACCCTTGACACCATGGCTTCCGAAAGGTTTCCAGAGGACGAGTTGGAGGAGTCAGCCTCTGAGTCCAGAATTCCCCCATCTGAGGTTTTAGGCTCGGTCAGAGTGACCTCTGGAGTGCCGCCCCCAGCAATGTGCGCTGTGGTGAAATGGCCTGACCTATGTGACCCCACAGGAGACGAGGAGCGTGGGGTGCGGGTCGCCACCAGGGCCGGCAGTCTCTTGTTTAAATCCACCACCAGCTTGGATCTGGCCTCCTGCCACCAGGTCAGGAATATGGCCTGGAGGTCCTGCTGAGGCTGAGGTGGTCACTGGAAGTACTGCTAACCCGCCTCTGGATAGTGAGGGCGAGCGTAACCTGGAGTCTGAAAAGGGGGCCATAGCCCGGCACCTGATATCCAGGCTAAAAGCTGTAGGCAAAAGGAGCCGACGTCAGGCCTGATGGCGGGTAGCCTGGTGTCAGCAGGCCAAGGTAATGTGAATAGCCCAAGTGCGGACCATGGGGAATACTCTGATGGTCCAAGGGGATCCCCGGGGGCCTCAGCAGAGGGACCTGGCAAGCTATCTGGCATCAGGAGTCCTGACGTCAGAATAGCTGGTGTCAGGGCTGGCGCTGGGAAGCCTGGCATATGGTTTTCAGCCGTAAGGACAGATGGTGTCAGACCCTGACAGAGGCTCTGACGAGAGGTGGCCCAAGGAGTCATATGGGGCAATGGAAGTCAGAGGCCCAGAGCCCAGTGGAAGGACCCCTGGTGTCGGGGCTGAGGAGGGGCCCGAAGGGATAGGAAGGACCCTGGGAGACGGTGGAGAAGCCAACTCCAACGTAAGAGTCCCAGGAGAGTTATCCACGGGTTCCTGGAGGGTTACCCACGCTGGAGTGGGTGATAAAAATACCACATCCAGGGGACCCACTTCCTCCTCCGTCCCGGGTAGAGGGTCGGGCACAGGAGGTTCCACCAGCAAAGGTAGAGAGGAAGGCTCCCTGACAGGGGAACCTTACGGGAGGACTCACCTTGGGAGGTCAGCGAGCTCAGCTGGATGTCGGGTGTGTCGGCAACAGCCCCCAGTGGGCAAGCTATGACCGGTCGGATGCCAAAGTCCCCTACGTCTGACTTATCGGTTGGTGGAGAATGAGCCGGGTGGGCAAGGAGCCCCAAACCGGCTTATCGGCTGCTGTCGGGCAGGTTCCCTCTGGGCGAGAACCCAACTTATCAATGACCAGGCAGGCTCCAGAAGAACCGGAGTCCGGCTTGCCGGTGGTGACTGGGCGACTGCTGGAGGTCCAGGCAGGCGACTTATCGGTCAAGGATCCTGTCTTGGAGCCCATCTTAATGGGTTTAAGAGAAGCGGAGATACCAGAGGAACCAGACGACGAGGCCTGGTCAATCACCAGGGGAGGCGGCCAAGGAGCAGTCTTGTCTGAAGACTTGAGCCCCGTGGTCTTACTGGTAGAGAGTTGCTCTTGGTCCTCCAGGAGCTCCCGCTCCCGGTGCTTCTCTTTGTCTTTCTTCTTCTTTTTATTCTCTGAAGAAGGGGAAGAAGCGGAGTCCCTCAGCTTCCGTAACTCTTGCTCTAAGGTGGCCATCCTGGACTTCAAAAGATGAGCTTCTAGGACCTGCTGCCTGCGTTTGCATGTGGCCTGACTGAAGGGCTTGTCGTGGGCCGGGCCCAGGCAGAAGAGGCAGAGCTTATGGCTGTCTTTATGAGGGATCTGCGAGCCGCATTTCTTCCACTTCTTCTTGGCCTTCGGAGGATCGGATGGAGAAGACGTAAAACTAAAGAACAATGAACTATTATCGGTAGAAATGGAAAGAAATACTTATCAAAATGGCGATCAACTGGAGCAATGTTCACCACGAGGTCCTTGCGCAGGTCAATGGTGGGAAAGAACTGGAAGGCAGGTGCGGGGACCACCAACTTATAGGGTCACGCTGTCAATCACGTGACGTCAGGTGGGCAGTCCCCCGCCAGACACTGCTAGCAAAAGTTTGCCGTGCATCCTGACGCCAGAGGGCGCAGTCCTTCATGTTATGACCTACTGTAGAAACCCTCTCGAAGTAAGAGCTAACCCATCTCGGACATAAGATAGTCCGTATGACCCGTGTAAGAAGGGTCAACTCAACAGTGTCTTCACAGCCCAGCCAACGAAGGACAGAAGACCAGAAACAGGATGAGTGAGCCTGGGTGATGGTGGGTGGGTGTGTGAATGAGTGATGGAAACTTCGTCCAAGAAGATCAAGAATTACGGTAGGTGCATCATTTTCATATCTTCCTGGACATAAAGTTTCCACCACTCATTCACACTAGTGGGAGAGTACCAAGCTAAAATAATCCCTGAGAAGGGCAGCAGGAGAAAATGAGCTCACTCAGGACAAAAGTCCATCCAGGGCGTAATGCTTCACAAAAGTGTGCAGAGTACCAAGTGGCTCCACTGCAGATGTCTGTAATGGGTACGTTCCAAATCTCTGCCAGAGATGCCACGACTGCTCTGGTCGAGTGGACGTACACCCTGCTTTCCAGCTTGACCAGCGCCATTGAACAGCAATAGCAGAAACACTCTACCTGCCATGCTGAAATGCATCTGATGGCAACAGGCTGACACAGCCGGGCCATGCTGAATGAGACAAAGAGTTGCTTGGATTTGCAAATCTCTTTTGTTCTGTTGATGTAGAATCACAAGACCCTTTTTCACATCCAGAGAATGCAGGATACGCTCCCTTTCATTCTGAAAATTTGCAAAGTAGGTCGGAAGGACCAACGGCTGGTTCAGGTGGAATTCCAAGACTACTTTAGGAATGAATTTAGGGTGAGTTCTGAGAACTACCTTGTCCTTGTGAAACACTGTGTACGAGGGGTCTGTGACTAGGGCATGTATTTCAGACACCCTGTGAGTGGTGGTAATGGGCACAAGGAAGGCTGCCTTCCAGGTCAGAAACTTCAGGTTGCTAGAGGCTCAAATGGCTTACAGGTGAGCATGTCTAGCACAAGGTTGATATCCCAAGTGGCCATCGGTCTCCTGACTGGTGGTCTAGTGTGCAGGATACCTTTAAGGAATCTCTTAACCAAGGGTAACTGAGCCACCGACATATTGTAGGCCGAAATCATGCAAAGGTGCACCTTCACTGTCGAGTATTGCAGTCCTGTGTTCAGTAGGTCTAGAAGGTACTCTAACACCTTGATTGTCACAACATTATTTTTACCACCTCCGCGGACCTGGTAGGGGCTACGACCTCCCCCCCAGCCCATTGGAGGGTCCTGCTGGGTCCCGGTATTTTCCTCAGTTTCTTTTCTCCCCCGCACCTGTGTAATGGGCGCAGCAGCTGTCTCCACCTCTGCAGAGGAAGTCAAGCACCCACCCTGGGCGCGCGCCAAACCCCTTCTAGCTGTGCTGACGTCGCAGCACAAAGCCCCCTTCCCTGAGGAAGGAAAGCAGTCCTCTGGACGCTCAGTCCTTATCTCTCCCAGCCAACCCGAGTCCATTCCGGAACCCAGGTTGCCGGCGTGGCGTCCAGTGCCTCAACACCACCGGGCCAACTCGCAACACCTTGTTTGGTGTGCAAGCAAAGGGGTCCAGGGTGGACTTCGCACACCAAATGGAAAATAGTTTTCACTTTGCTGTGTAGGTCTTCCTAGTGGATGACTTCCGCGCTGCTAGGAGGATGTCTGAGATTCTTCAAGAAACGTTGAACCTACCCACTTCTATCACCTCAGGAGCCAGGCATGAAGATGAAGGGATCGCAGGTTGGGATGGACCACCGGACCCCGGGCCTGGAGGTCTGTCTGAACTGGAAGTTGTCTCTGTGGAACCTCCAATAATCTGTTGATTAATGGAAACCATATCTGATGAGGCCAGCATGGGGTGATGAGAATCATGCTGACCCCCTGTGCCTCTAACTTGAGCAGCACCCTCTGAATTAAGGGAAGAGGAGGAGGAAATGCGTACAGAAAGCGTCTTGTCCACTGTGGTCTGAATGCATCCTGACAGAAGGCGCCAGGTTCTGGATTTCTGGGGCAGAATAAAGGCAGTTTTGCATAGAGTGGGGATGCAAAAAGGTCCCGGTCTGGAGTGCTCCACTCTTTGAACAGGGACTGCACGACATCTGAAATGAGAGATCATTCATGTGGATCCGCTTCCATTCTGCTGAGGCCATCCACCAGATGATCGTTCTGGATTCCTGGAAGGCAGACCGCCTGGATCAGGGTTTCGTTCTCGAGACACCATTCCCACGTTCTCATGGCTTCTCTGCACACTGGGTAACAGTGTGCTCTACCCTGTTTGTTGATGTAGTACATCACCACCTTGTTGTCCATCTGAAGGAGAATTACTTTGTGACAGAGGACATCCTTCAGGGCTCGGACAGCGTACAGGACAGCTCTCATCTCCAGGACATTTATGTGCAGCTGGGATTTGTCCTGACGACTCCACAGGCTCTGGGTGTGGAGATTCTGATAGTGAGCTCCCAAACCAGTTAGAGATGCATCCATAGTGATGGTGATCTGCATTTCCAGTGGGGCAAAGGGAAAACATTGGAGAAGGTTGTCCTCCTGAGTCCACCATGTGAGTGACCTCTTAAGAGGCTCTATCACTTTGATGTGGAAGAATTGCACATGCGTGGACGGAGACCACTGAGTGCTGAGTATCCACTGTACGGTTCTCATGTGCAAACAGGCCAGGGGCACTGTGAACACAGACGACGCCATGAGACCCAGCATCTGCTGCATCAAGAGAGCTCGAACAGGGTTGTTATCCTTGATGAAGCGAGCCATCTGGAGAATGTAGTTTCCCCTGTCTTCTGGGGGGAAGGCTCTCGCCCTGGAGGTGTCCAGGAGAGCTTCTATGAAGGGAAGCTGTTGGGAGGGTTGAAGCTGTGATTTTTCCAGGTTCAGGAGAACTCCCATGGATGTGAGGAACTTGGAAGCCGTGGAAACAGCTTCCTGTGTCCCTTGTCTGGAAGAGCTCGCTAGGAGCCTATTGTCCAGGTATGGGAACACCTGAATTCCAAGTTTTCTGAGATGCGCTGTGAGTACTGCAAAGCACTTTGTAAAGACTCGTGGCGAGCCCAAAGGGCAGGACTCTGAATTGTTAGCTCTAGCCCAGAGCCACAAAGCGAATGTAATTGTGGTGGCCTGGGTGCAATGGGACATATTGGTAGGCATCTTGCATGTCCAGAGATGCCAGCCAGTCGTTTTGATGAATCAGAGGTAGGTGTAAAACTGAGTCAGACATCCCCCTACCACCAAGGAGGAGTCTCCCTTGAGCAGCTGAATGGGACATGGGCCGGGTCTTCAGAGGTTGGCATTGGGCAACTTCGGGGCCTGTGCCTTCTGCTGCATTTTCTTTTGCGGCTGAGGGGTTTGGTTCTTGTTAAAAGCCCCTCGGCCTTTACCATGAAAGGACTGTCAATTAAGAAACTACTGGCGGTTTCCGCCCCGTTGAGAGGCAGCAGGGGACAGTCTGGCCGTCTTAAAAGCAGTCCGAGTTTTCCGAGTGGCCTCCAGTGCCTGCTCCACCTGTGGGCCAAACAGATAAACCACATCAAATGAAAAATGCATGACTCTTTGTTGAGCATCATTAGAGAATCCCAAAGTCCTTAGCCATGAGCGACGCCGAGTGCATATCCCGTCCTCTGCTGCCCTAGAAGCAGTGTCAAAGGCGCCCATAGCGGCCTTAAGTTGCTGACTGTTGAACTCAATGCCTCTAGTAATGGTATGAAGAAGCTCCTAGCTAATGTCAGACTCCAAAAGAGCCTCCACTGTTTGAGTGAATGCCAGAGGGTATACTCATACTGAGAGAAATAGCCCTAATACCTAGCAATACGCATGCCTAGGGCAGCAGCAGCAAACACTCGCTTCCCCAGAGCGTTAATGTTACGGGATTCTTTATTCACTGGACAGCCTGTGGATTCCTGGGGAAGAACGGCTTTGTCATTTTCTGCCAAGATCACCATGGCATCCGCAAAGGCTTGAGAGGCAAGGATCGGCCTATCCTTAGGGGGAGCGTATTTCCTGCCTATGGACTTAGCCATAGAAGGAATGAGTGCCGGTATGTCCCACACCATTTGTGAAGGAGTCTCGAAAGAGGGTTGCACCAGTGGTGTCAGTTTCACATGAATTTCAGGAACATGAAGATATTGAAGGCGCAAAAGCTTCCCAGGATCCACCTCAGAAGTCTGAAGAGAAAGGGTGGAATTCATATTCTTCAGAAGAGACTTAAAAGAAAGGTCCTTGACCACAGGTTCCGCTGAAGTGGAGGGCTTACTTTCCACTCCAAAGAATAAATCCTCATCCAGACTGTCCCCTAATGGAAGATCAGGATCAGACTCAATATTGTCTCCTACTACACCAGAAGGGATAGTACAGAAAGGAAAGGAAGGAAGAAGTGCAGGAGGAGGCACTCCCTGAATCAGAGTTGAAAACCCTGGCACCTGAGGCGGCTGCAGGAGTGGCATCGCAACTGGCACCAGCCGAGCACCCAGGGTTCCAAAACCCGACACTGGGGCACCTGAAGCCAGACACCTGAAAGTACGATGAGTGGGAGAAAGCAGTACCTGTGCTGGCCCCTGCACCACAGCCATGTGAGGGGAGAAACGCATGAGAGAGCGGCGTTGGCAGCACAGATGGTGTCGTGCGACCAGGTTGAGACAACTGCTCCACCCGCAGGTCCACGACCCCCAGGCCCTGGGGCCTGGTGCGCAGGCAAGGGCAGTCGAGACAACCGCAGGACCCACTGCTCCATAAGAGCGGCCGAATGATGAAACTGCTTACCGGAAGACCCTAAGAGGCGGGAGGGATTCTGGTGCCGGGGACCACAGCCGCTAGGGACCGAGGCCGTAGACGACCCAGACAGAGCCAGGGTCAACCTCCTATCCCACGCTACTGCCGACCTCTGTGCAGACATACCAGAGGGCGACCTCTAGTGGTACCGCTTCTTCTTCGACCAGTGGGAGGAAGAAAAGCTTGAGGCCGAGTGGTGCCGAGACCCCGACCTCAATCAGGAATGGGCCCGCTTCTTTTTGTGCTTTTGGGAGGACCGCCCTTCTTCCCAAGCACTGGACTGCCTTCGGTCAGATCCCCATCCCCAACCCCACCCCCAAAGAGGGCAGCGGGCCGGACCCAGCCTGTTGCTAAAAATGGAAATTACGTACCTACTGCAATTCTTGATCTTCTTGGACGAAGTCTCCACCACTCATTCACACTAATGAGAGTATGCTGGAGGCGCTAGGACCCGGCGGAAGCCAAACTTTGTCAGGAGGGCTGGTGCCGAGGGGAAGCAGTATCACGAGCCACGCTCACATGGTGTAGACTATCTCGGCGTCAACCCTCCAACCGCCTCAGTACCCCCCCCCCGGAGGAGGTGCAGCGTAACCAATCTAGAGAGGACTAACCTAAAAATCGGACATAAGATAGTCAGAGGGACCCATGTAAGAAGGGTCAAAGAACCAAGTCTTCACAGCCCAACGACAGAAGGAGTTAAGACCATAAACAGAGAAGTGAGCTCGGGGGATGGCAGGCAGGCGTGTGAATGAGTGGTGGAGACTTCGTCCAAGAAGATCAAGAATTATGGTAGCTATGTAATTTCCATATCTTCCTGGACATAAAGTCTCCACCACTCATTCACACTAATGGGAGAGTACCGAGCTAAAATAATCCCCCAAGATAGGCGGCAGGAGAAAGAGGAGCTCACTTTTAGGACAGAAGTCCATTAAAAATAATCTTGCCAAAGGACTGATGCTGTCTGGCATGGATGGCCACGGCATAGTGCTCAACAAAAGTGTGCATGGAGCTCCAGGTAGCTGCACTGAAAATGTCTGCAATGGGGACATTACGAATTTCTGCCAGAGATGCCGTGACTGCTCTGGTAGAGTAAGCGTACACTCTGCCTTCCAGCTTGACCTGTGCCATGGAGTAGCAGTAGCGAAAGCATGCCACAAGCCACGCTGAAATGCACCTGATAGCAACAGGCTGACCCAGCCAGGTAGTGATGAAGAAGACAAATAGTTGTTGAGCCTTGTGAATTTCTTTAGTCCTGACTAGATAGAAATACAAAGCTCCTTTTACATCCAGAGAATCAAGGGTACACTCTCCTTCATTCTGGAAATGAGCAAAGTAGGCAGGAAGGGCTAAAGTTTGATTCAGATGGAATTCTGAGACGACCTTAGGGAGGAACTTAGGATGAGTCCTAAGAACCATTTTATCCTTGTGAAGTACAGCATACGGGGATCTGTGAACAAAGTGCGTATTTCTGATACTCTATGAGTGGAAGTAATGGCCACCAGGAAGGCCATCTTCCAAGTAAGGAATTTCAACTCGCACATAGCTAGAGGCTCGAAAGGTTTACGAGTGAGCACGTCTAGCACAAGATTAATGTCCCAAGCTGCAACTAGACATCTAATGGGGGGACTGGTACGCAGAATGCCCTTCAGAAACTTCTTAACTACCGGTAACTGAGCCAGAGACATGGAAAGTACTGGCTCATGATATGCAGAAATGGTGCAAAGATGAACTTTGACTGTAGAGTATTGCATACCTGTGTTTAAGAGGTCTAAGAGATACTCCAGAACTTTATTTGGTGGGCAGGAAAAAGGATTCCAAGAGGATTTTGCACACTAGACAGAGAAATGCTTCCACATAGCTGTGTAGGTTTTTCTGGTAGCCGGCTTGCACGCAGCTAAAAGAGTATCTGAAACTCTATCAGAAACATTAAACCTGTTCCGCTCCATCTCCTCAGGAGCCATGCATGGAGGTGAAGAGACTTCAGGTTGGCATGAACTACAGAGCCCTGGGTCAAAAGGTTTGTCTGAAGAGGAAGTGGTTTCGGAGAGGTTTCTGATAGTCTGTTGATCAGAGGAAACCAGATCTGAAGAGGCCAGAATGGGGCAATGAGAATCATTCTGCCCCCTGTGCCTGCATTTTAAGCAGTACTCTCTGAACTAAGGGAAGAGGAGGAAATGCATAAAGAAAGCATTTTGTCCACTGCAGCCTGAATGAATCCTGACAAAAAATGCCAGGTTCTGGATTTCTGGAGCAGGAGAGAGGCAGTTTTGTGTTGAGTGGGGAAGCAATAATGTCCAGGTCCGGAGTTCCCCACTCTTCGAAGAGAGACTGAACGACGGTTAACTCGAAAGGATCTGCCTCCGTTCTGCTGAGATGGTCTGCCAGTTCATTTTGTAATCCTGGCAGGTAAACCGCCTGAATTAGAGCATTGTGCTCCAGGCACCATTCCCACACTCTCATAGCTTCCCTGAATAATGGGTAAGAGTGTGCACCGCCCTGTTTGTTGATGTAATACATCACCGCCTAGTTGTCCGTTTGAAGGAGAATGCTCTTGCAATAGAGTATGTCCTTCAAAGCTCAGACTAACTAGAGGACGGTCCTCATTTCCAGAATGTTTATGTGGAGTTAAGACTAATCCCTGGTTCACGTACCATGGTGTGGAGATCCTGGTAGTGAGCTCCCCAGCCCATCAGGGACGCATCCATGGTAATGGAGATCTGAGGATCCAGAGGGGCGAAGGGATACCCTTTCAGAAGGTTGTCCTCCTGAGACCACCAGGTGAGGGACAACTTCAGTGGTTCTGTCGCCTTGATGTGAAAGGACTGAGGAAGAGTGGTTGGTGACCACTGAGTACTGAGTATCCACTGAGCGGTTCTCATGTGAAGACGAGCCAAAGGCACCGTAATCACCAAGGATGCCATGATACCCAGCATCTGCTGCATCGAGAGAGCTCGAACTGAGCTGTGTTCTCTGATGAAGCAGGCCATCTTTAGGATATCGCTCCTCCTGTCCTCTGGAAGGAATGCTTTTGCATTGGAAGTGTCCAGAAGGGTTCCTATGAAGAGGAGCTTCTGGGAGGGCTTCAACTGCGACTTTTTCAGGTTCAGCATGACTCCCATGGACATAAGGAAGTCTGAGGCAGTGGCCACGGCCTCCAGAGTCTCTTGTCTGGAGGGGCTTGCTAGAAGCCAGTCATCCAGATATGGAAATACTTAAATTCCAATTTTCCTTAGATGCGCCGTAAGATCTGTGCAGCAACTTGAAGCGCTGAGGATAGCCCAAAAGGCAGGACTCTGAAATGATAGTGTTGACCCAACGCCATGAACCTTATTTATTTGTGATGTTGTGGGTGTATGAGAATGTGTTGGTAGGTGTCCTGCATGTCGAGGGAGGCTAGCCAATCGTGTTGATGAATCAAAGGTAGCAGAGTAATATCATCTTGAACTTTTCCTTATAGAGGAATTTGTTTAACTTTCTGAGATCGAGAATAGGGTGCATGCCGCCGGTTTTCTTTGGAATCAGAAAGTACTGGGAGTAGAAACCTGTGTTTCGCTAGTCCAGTGGAACTACTTCTACTGCCCTGTTGTTCAGAAGGCCTTGCACCTCGGAAGCAAGAAGGTCTGACTGCACAGCTGACAGCCTGGGCTGTCACTTGGGAGGATGATCCAGAGGGGTTTCCAACAAGCTGAGAGAGTACCCCTCGCGGATTATCCTGAGGACCCATTTGTCTGATGTTATAGACTTTCACAGGTCATAGAACTGAGTTAGACTACCTCCTACTGCCGAGGAAGAATCCCCTTTGGACAGCTGAGGTGGGACCTAGGCCAGAAACTCAGAGGGTAGCACTGGGCGCTTTCGGGCCCTGTGCTTTCTTCTCCATTTTCTTTTGTGGCTGAGAAGTTTGGTTTCTGTTAAAACTTCCTCTGCCTCTGCCATGAAAGGACTGACGGTTATGAAACTGACAACTATTCCTACCTCCCCGAGAGGGAGATGGTGGGGGTCTAGTTGTCTTAATGGCAGACCTAGTCTTCCGAGTAGCCGCTAGTGCTTGCTCCACGAGGTCCAAACAGATACATACTGAAGGGTAAGGCCATGACGTTTTGTTGGGTGTCATTCGTAAAGCCTGAAGTACACAGCCAGGAATGGTGATGGGTGCAAATGCCAGCCACCGCTGCTCTGGAAGCAGTATAGAAAGCGTCCATTACAGCTTTAATCTGTTGATTATTGGACTCGATACCTCTAGTTATGGTCTCCAGTAGCTCTGAGTTAACCTCCAACTCGGACACAGCTTCTACCGTTGCTTTGAGCGAATGCCAAAGAATGTACTCGTATTGAGAAAAACAACCCTGGTAGCTACCAATGTGCATGCCCAGAGTTGAGGCAGCAAAGACTCGCTTACCCAAGGTGTCGATCTTGCAAGGTTCTTTGTTTATAGGATGGGCTGTGGATTCCTGAGGGAGGACAGCCTTATCATTCTCTACCAGGACCACGATGGCATCAGCAAAGACGTGTGAGGCTAAGATGGGATGATCCTTGGGAGGGGCATATTTCCTATCTATGGACTTAGCCACAGAGGGAATAAGAGCCGGATTTTTCCACACCATCTGAGAAAGAGTCTTAAAAGAAGGCTGCACTGGAGGAGTTAAATCCATAGGAATTTCCGGAATATGCAGATACTGGAGGCGTAGAAGCTTCCCAGGATTGATTTCCATGATCTGAAGAGAAAGAGTAGAATTTAAATTCTTAAGCAGAGACTTAAAGGAAAGGTCTTTGACCACAGGCTCTGCAGGAGGATTGATCCCTGCCCCCAGCATCAAATTCATCACCCAGCCGAAGATCAGGATCAGGCTCAATATCATCTTCTGATTGTCCAGGGGGTACTGTATAGACAGGAAAGGAGTGAAAACCAGGAGGAAGAAGAGAGGGAGATAGAATCGGTGTCGAGAACCACTGGAAACCATGTACTGCCGCCGAAGAGAGTGCCGCTGAGTACAGATGTGGTGCCAACACAGAAAGCTGTGCCACGCGCGCGCTGCCGGCAGGGTAGACAGCACCAACACCACTCCTGGCACTGAAAGGGGATGCGGCACCGCGCATGGCGCAGACATCACACACGGTGCCGCAAAAGACCACGGCACCACAGAAGCCGGCACTGCAGGCTGTGGCACTGCCACAGAAGTCTGCGAACTACCATTTGAAGGAAAAGAATGAAAAATGGCAGGAGACAGAGGCATTGGTGTGGACCCCTGCGCCCCAGCCATGTGAGGGGGACAGACACCGGACCGCGGAGTCGACGGGACCGAGGAAGGCGCCGTACGACTAGGAAGTCCTAACCGCCCTGCCTGCCGATTCAAAACTGAAGGCCTCGGCAACGGACTGGTAGCCAGGACAACCTCCAAGCTCACAGTTCCATAAGAGCGTACCAATGGTGAAACCGCTCACCAGAAGCCACTCCAATAGGCGGAGAGGGGCTCCGGTATCGAAAAAGCCGGCTGCCAGAGACAGAAACCAGCGACTCCGGAAGAGGTGGAGACAGGCCTCTGACCCTGACAACCAACCGTCTATGAGCAGATGTACCACAGTGCGACCTCGAGTGATGCAGTTTCTTCTTCAACTGGTGGGCCGAAGAACAAATCGAGAATGAACAGTGCCATGAATAGGAGTTTCTTTTTATGCTTTCGGCCTCGAACACTGGACCGTCTGTTGTCAGACCCCCCCCTGCGGAGAGGGCAGCGGACCAGACCCAACCCGGCTGACTGAACAGCTTTCATGCAAAGTCTCCTTACCACCACCTGCCCCACTCATGGTCAACTCAGTCAATGGAAGGCTGAAAACTTCTTTCTTGTACAAGTAAGTATATTTTATTAAAATGTATTCGGAACTATTCGTGATAATATACAAAATAATAAAACTGAAAACTAAGCTGCTCTTTGAAGTATGACTCTCGACGGGCGAGTGACGTTGTCACTGAAGAGCACCAAACGGCAGGGCAAAAAGGAACTGAGTCGGAGGGTCGATGCCGAGCTACCCTATACGGTGCAAGCCAGCCTCACGGTGCCAGGAATGCACGGTCCTATCTTTGCACCAGCCCTCCTGAAGATTTCTGGCTTCCACTGGGTCCTAGCGCCTCCGGCGTAGTCCCATTAGTGTGAATGAGTGGTGGAGACATTATGTCCAGAGAGATTATCATTTTCAGCCCCTGTATCAGAGGGAGCTGCCAAGGGAACCTGCTTGGGAAAGGCAGAGGCACCAAAATAATACCTCATGCCTTGAATAGTTTGGTAAAGATGCCAGACTTTAGCCATATCCTCTATAGAAGGTAAATCCCTGTGTATCTTGTAGTATACCTTCATGGGATTCAATGTTTTTAGATTTGTCTTTATGTCTTTTTTTTTTTTTTTTAACCAACTGCAGTGTAACCCTTAGCATCGCTCGGAGGTGCAGTGATATTTTTTTCTTTACATATCTTTTTAGCACCCACTTCGTCAGTGACTTTTGGCTTCCTCTTTGAACTAGGCACTTCATCAGCACCTTTTGAATTTTTTGATTTAGGAACTACATCAGCCCATTTTGAAGCCTTATTTTTAATAGGCACTTCATCAGCACCTGATTTAGTGTTCTTTGCTTTCAAAGGCACTTCCATCAGCACCTGTAATAGTCTTAGATTTAAAAGATGCCTCATCAGCACCTTGATTATTTTTATTCTTTGAAGGCCCCTCATCGGTAGCCTTGGGTCTGTGTTTGGGACCAGATGAAGACCCTTCTGCTGCCATTTCTCTAAGCCTTTTTACTCAGTTTCTTAACGTTTTTGAACAAAATTTTGAGCAAAGAACACAATGATGATCTGGACCTAAACACTTTAAACACAGATCGTGAGTATCAGCTTTAGCAAGTATTCTCTGGAAATTTAAGCAATTTTTAAAACCTCTGGGTCTAGTCCTTTTCTTAGGCGTTTCTGACATGCCAATTTACAGAAACCCCTACACTTAGAATGTTCAGTAGTTCAAATCTAATGGTAAATGGTCTGTTCCATCATGGTAAAGAAATACAGGTTACTCACCTGTAACAGGAGTTCTAGGAGTGGTATATGCTGTTCATCCACATTTATTGGCAGGTTTCTTGCAGCTTTAAATGTTGCCGGAAGGTCTTCAAGCTGGCTCCTCCCACCCACTCGGGTGGTAAAACTCTCGGCTCCACCCCATGACGCCAGATCTAGCCCGCTGGAAGCCAGGTTGCGCGTCGAAGCCGGGAGGTCAGGGCCTAATGTGGATGAACAACATATACCACCCTAGAACTCCTGTAACAGGTGAGTAACCTGTATTTCTAGGGACGTGGATATGTTGTTCAATCCACACTTATTGGCAGACACCTAGCAGTTCTCCAGGAGGAGGGAGGCAAGGCGCTCACCCCCTACTTAGGGAATAAGGACTGGAGAACCAAGTCCCCAAAACCAGCATCCCGGCATGACTCAAGGTTGATGTGGTAGTGGGCAACGAAGGTGTGTGCTGACTTCAAGGTAGCAGCCCTGCAGATTTCCTGGTTAGGGACGTCCCCAGAAGCAGCCACCGAAGCAGCGGTATGGTAGGCAGAATGAGTTCTTGTCCCTCTGGGAGGCTCCATGCCCGCCAACCTATAGCAGAGATCTATGCAGGAGGTGACCCACCTGCCTATCGTCTGCTTGGCTGCAGGTCTGCCAGGTGCGGCTTCAGAGTAGGTGACAAACAGCTGGCGAACCTCTCCCCGAACTTCAGCCGTCCGCTCCTTATAATAAGAGAGCACACTTCAAGGGTCCAAAATATGGAGCCTATATTCGGCCTCCGAGGTGTGACTCGGGTAGAACACCGGCAGAGTCAACACCTGGTTAAGGTGAAACTCCGACACCACCTTCCGAAGGAATTTCAGGTGGGGGCGCAGGACAACCTTGTTCCTGTGGAAGATCAGATAAGGAGACTTGACGGAAAGTGCCTGGAGCTCTCCCATCCTTCTGGCTGATGTAACAGCCACCAAGAAGGCGGTCTTCCACGACAGGTGAGAGATGTCACACCTGTGCACTGATTCGAATGGCTTTCCCATGAGCTTAACCAATACCAGCAGTAGATCCCACGGAGGTGGAGGTTCTCGCACCGGAGGGGATATGTGATCAAGGCCTTTGAAAACGCACCGACTACCTTCTCCTGTGCCACCGACTGCTTTCTGGACCACGCTCGGTAAGCAGAGATGGCTGCCAGGTGCACCTTAAGGGTCGTCGACCGAAGCCCTAGCTGAGAAAGGGACCACAGGTAGTCCAGAATGCTGGCCAAGGAACAGGAGCAAGGGTCCAACCCCTTATCCTGACACCAAATGGAGAATCTCTTCCATCTGAAGGCATAGCATTTTCTGGTCGACTCCTTACGGGATGCCTCAACAATGTTAAGGACCTCGTCGGAAAGACCCAAGGCCTGGAACTCTAGCCGCTCAGGAACCAGGCCGTCAGGTGCAGGGATTGAAGGTCCGGGTGGAATACCTTCCCCTGGTTGACTGAGATCAGGTCCAGGCGGGCTGGAAGCCGTCTCGGGAGCCTGGAGCCGAGGCTAAGGAGATCTGGATACCAGAACTGACGGGGCCAGTCTGGGGCTACCAGAATCACCTGCGCCTTGTCCCTCCTCGTCTTGAGAAGCACCTTGTGGATCATGGGAAATGGGGGAAAGGCGTAGAAGAGGCCCGGGGTCCACAGCCTCAAGAAGGCATCCCCCTGCAGCGAGCCCTGCTGAGGGGGGCGGGCATGAAACAGCCTCAGCTTCGCATTCTCCCTGGAGGCAAACAGGTCCATCTGAGGTGTGCCCCAGTGGGAGAACAGATAGTGTACTACCTCCGGCAGGAGAGACCACTCGTGAGATGCAGCACCTATCCGGCTGAGGGCATCGGCCAGAGTGTTGGAGGCTCCCGCCACATGAATGGCTAGGAGATCCGCCTCCAGACTGACCACGAGAGACCAAGTGCGGAGAGCTTCCTTGCACAGAGGCAAGGGGGCGCGTCCCGCCCTGGCGGTTTAGGTAGTACATGGTTGTGGTGTTGTCCATCTGGACCTGGACCACTTTACCCCGTAAAAAACGGAGTGAAGGCAGTGAGTGCTAGTCGGACTGCTCGAAGCTCCAGCAGGCTGATGTGGCATCGAGACTCCTGAGGGAACCAGAGGCCGTGCGCTCTGAGCTCCTCCAGATGGGCACCCCAACCCATCACAGAGGCGTCGGTCGTTAGAGTGACCGTCGGCTCTGGGCAGACAAACGGGATACCCTCCTGCAGATGAGCCCGGAACGATCCACCACTGGAGAGCATTCCCCATCTCCTGGGTCACCATCACTGGCTGGTCCAGAGGACTGGAGCACTGTGACCATTGGCGGACCAGTCCCCATTGCAGGGGACGCATGTGCCAGCGAGCCCAATGGACCACACTGGTGCAGGCCGCCATGAGGCCCAGGAGGCACAGGAAGTTCCAGGCAGGGCACAACTGCCAGACCAGAAATGACTGGGGAAAGGAGGAAAGAACCTTGGCCCTGTCCGCCGGGAGCCATGCTCTGGCTCGAAGACAGTCGAGCTCTGCCCTGATGAACTGAATCACCTGCATTGGCACGAGTTCCGATCTGGCCTCGTTGATGAGGAGGCCAATCTGAGAGCAGACCTGGACGGCCAGATCCCTGGACCGCTCCACCTCCGACTTTGAGGAGGATGCAATTAGCCAGTCATCCAGGTAAGGGTACACCCGGACCCTTCGGCATCATACAAATGCTGTCACCACTGCCATGCATTTGGTGAAGACCCTGGGAGCTGGAGAGAGGCCGAAGGGCATGGCCCGAAACTCGTACAGGGATCCCTCTGCTCTGAAGCAGAGAAATCGCTGGTGGGCCGGACAGATTGGGACATGAAAGAACGTGTCCTGAAGGTCCAGAGAACAGAACCACACGCCTCGTTCCAAGGATGGGATGATCTGAGCCAGAGTGACCATCCTGAAGGTTCGAGACCTTAGGAACTTGTTCAGGTCATGTAGGTCTAGAATGGGGCACCAGCCCCCGTCCGTTTTGGGACCAGGAAGTACCTAGACACAAACCCTGGGTCTGATGGAGGATCCGCCACCTCCCTGATCACCTCCTTCTGGAGAGTCAGGGCAATGTCGGCTCGACGGGCCGACAGAGAGGCTGCGGACTCAGTGACTCTCTCGCAAGCGACGGCTCGATAAGGTGGGGGATCGTCGACTCCAGCGGCAGACCCTTTCCTACCACTCCAACACCCAGCGGTCCGTGGTGATATCGGACCAGGCGGAAATGAAGTGGCTTGGAAGGAGGACTGGCCGAGGAGCCTCCTGGACCTTTCCCTCCCGGCTTCCTGTTGGAGGAAGCAGCAGGCTTGGCTTTGGGGTGCCAAGTGCGAGCCTGCTGGCCCTGATGCTGGTGTTGCTGGACCGGATGTGCCGCAGGGGCTGAAGGACGAAAGGGCTTACGCTGCTGCTGGCGGACTTTGTCCTTCTGGGCAGACGTGACCAAGTCCAAGATGGCACTGGACTTCTCGATCCACTGAAGATACCCCTCAACCCCAGGACTGAGCAAGTCGGTACCCAGGAAGGGAACATCTGCCAGCTTGTGCTGGATATCTGCCATGAAAGTGGAGATCCGCAACCAAGCTCTGCGGTGCATGGCCACTGCGGCCGCTACTGACCGGGTACATGAATCAGCGATGTCCAGGGAAGTCTGGAGCTGCTGTTTGGCCACCGCCCCTTCCCTGATCCCGCACCTACTTGACCATAGTTTCAATTCAATTCAATTCAATTCGTGTTTATTTATAAAGCGCCTTTCAGAATCAAGGCGCTGTACATGACAATAAAATCAAGATCAATAAAAACAAATAAACTATAAAGAAAAAGCCAAGTTAAAAAGATAAGTTTTTAAAGCAGTTTTAAAACTATCGACGGTCGGGTATTCTCTCAACCAATGAGGTAGAGAATTCCACAGGGTAGGAGCTGAGTAAGCAAAAGCACGAGATCCTGATAACTTCAAACGAACCCTGGGAATCTCTAGCAATCCCTCACTGGCGGAGCGGAGGGGGCGATAGGCAATCAGAAGATCTTTCAGGTAACCAGGTCCCTGATCGTGTAGGGCTTTAAAGGTTAGTAAACCAACCTTAAGATGATATGCCACCGCACAGGCAGCCAATGCAGTTCGCGTAGTACAGGCGTAATATGACTGGTTCTCGAGGTCCCAGTCAAAAGCCTGGCTGCAGCATTCTGCACTAGCTGCAGGCGGCGGATATCAATCCCTGGAAGCCCTAGGTATAGGGAATTACAGTAGTCCAAACGGGTTGTAACAAAGGCGTGAACCAAAGTCGGAAGATCCTCCTGGGGAATCAGGTGTTTCACCCGGGCGATATTCCTCAGATGATAAAAAGAGGTTTTGACAACAGCTGAGACCTGAGATTTCAGGGTCAGACCGTCGACAAAGATAACGCCCAGATTTCGCACCTGTCGAGAGCTAGAGAGCGGCACCTCACCAAGTGATAAGCCTGATGGATGTGCCGCACTCCAAGCCCCTCCCAGGATGATCTGGGCCCACAACCAATACCTCGTCTTATCCGGATTAAGCTTCAACCAGCTCAAACTCATCCAAATTCTGATTTCATCCAGACAGTTGTTAAGTACAGAGAGTGCATCACTCTGATCGGGGAGAAAGGATAAATACAGTTGAGTATCATCCGCATAGCAGTGAAAACTCAAACTGTATCTCCTGATGATTTCTCCTAATGGCAGCATGTACACTGCAAACAACATGGGAGCTAAAATGGAACCCTGCGGTACCCCACATGGAAGGGAGAAGGTGTCAGAGGAATAAATTCCAGTGACAACTCTCTGAAACCTACCAGTGAGGTAAGAACGAACTATTCGTGGACTGTACCAGACAGTCCACAAAACCCGCAGCCGCTTCCAATAGCACCTCATGGTCTACAGTGTCTAATGCAGCAGAAAATCAAGAAGGACCAGAATGGTATAAGCCTTCGATCTCTGGCCATTAGAGGTCACCAAGACCCAACAAGGGCAGTCTCAGTACTATGCCTTTTCTGAAGCCAGATTGAAAGTATCATAGACATTATGAGAGGTGAGATATTCATCCAGTTGCAGTGCAACTGTTTTTCAATAACCTTACCAACAAATGGCAGGTTAGAGATCGCCGGTAGTTAGCTAGACAGTCTGGATCCAAGGAGGATTTTTAAGGAGTGGATGAACAACTGCCTCCTTAAGGATTAGGAACCCCCCAAGGACTTCCAGACGATGTCAGCAAGGATTGGGTAGATGACTCAACACATCCTACTAACAGAGGTGTAGGACCCGGATCCAAACTACAACTAGTTGGACGATTGATTGGATGATCTTCACAATGTCTGCGATTCGGTGGTGAAACCCATCCAAGCAGGTCGATTAAGTACAACCGGTTGCCCACCGTGACCCCTCCAGGAGAGGTCGGACCGATGCCGGACCTGATGTCGGCAACCTTATCTGCAAAGAAGTGAGCAAACCCTCACATCTAGTTGAGAAAGCTTCTCTAGGCTGAAGACAGACTGGATTGCACAGCCTGTCTACAGTCCGGAAAAGCTGAGCCGGTCGGTTCTTTGCAGCAGAAATCTCTCAGGAATTCTGCCTTCTTCGAGTGATTTCTGATTGGTAGCCATCATAATGGCTAGCAATCTAAGCCTGTCGACATCAAGGCCCGATTTCCGGCAGGTCTTCCAGCCTTCGCCCATTTCATTTAATTCCTTCAAGGAGCCATCAAACCATGGACTCCTTGGACGAATGGTGAGAGGCAGAACACGAACAGGAGCAATTTTGTCCAGTGCATCTCCCACAGCCTTATTATAGGCAAGTACAAGATCCTCTGGACTCATGCATTCACCAGACAAACTCGATAGGTCCAGTACCGCCATAAGGTCACTGGGGCCAACACCCCTTAAAGGGCGGTATTGGACCATCTCCGTAGGGGCAGACCTATTAGAGGGGGCCCTGAAACTGAACCTTATGGTGTAATGGTCCGACCAACTGACTGGTTCCACCCCCAAATCAGTGATCTCCATACCCCAGAGAAAGACCAGATCTAGTGAATGACCTCCAATATGGGTAGAGGAGGTAACAACCTGTGTCAGGCCCAGTTTGGAGGTCAGCTGGGAGATGAGGAATCACTTCATCCAGGGAGCCCAAAAGGGCATGTGAAAAGCGTGCCATCAGGATGGCCGAGTTGGCCTGACGAAGGCCTAGGGAGGAAGCAGTGTAAACTTTCCGCCCAGAGTAGTCCAACTTCTTGGACTCCTTGTCGGGAGGCTTGTCCACGTCCCGAGCATTCCCGGAATGATGGAAAATGCTATCGGTCACGAGCCCCTCCGCAGAGGGGTGCTCCGAGAAACCTGAGAGTGAACCGGTGGGAACAGCATATTTCGGAAGCCATCTTGGCCGAAGGTGCAGGACAAGAAACTGGCCACTGCCATAGCTCCAGGGCTGGGCCAACAATGGCTTCGGCCACCGGGAAGGCCTCCGTGGGGGAATCCCCTTGGTCCAGTATCTCCATGAGGGGGTACTTGGCCTGTTTTGAAACAGGTTCAAGCTTCATCCCAGTGGACTCTGAGATGAGCCGAAGCATTCCCAGAAACGAGGATGGGCTCTCGTCCACCGACTGATCTCCAGTGGACTCCAAGTCAAACGGCCTGGAGAACAAGGAGGAGTCATCATCAGACTCCAAGGAGTCTGCGAACAGGTGCCAAGCTCCTGAGCCACCCTCCACCTGCCGAGGTCAATCAGGAATGAGGGTGACCGACAACCAATGGGGCAATCCCCCACCCAACCGAAAATCCTTGGTCAGGGCCCCAAATTTAGGTTGTGGAGGTGGGGGTTCCACCACAATGGGTGGCGAGCTGGTTTCAGCAAACAACCGTGCCGGGCTTTGGCTTCGGCTACCACGGAAGTTGTTTCAAGGCTCCGTGACAGCTAGTTAATGGCCGGGAAGGCAACAATGTTGGCCTATTCCCGGTCAAAAGGAGCTGCTGCCACATTAGCTCCTCATAGCGCCAACGCAATTTGCGCCGGAGCCTATCCTCCGAAGAGGACGAAGACAAGGATGAGCGG
This sequence comes from Neoceratodus forsteri, assembly GCA_016271365.2. NCBI lineage: Eukaryota > Metazoa > Chordata > Ceratodontiformes > Ceratodontidae > Neoceratodus > Neoceratodus forsteri. The sequence goes on from CM028137.1 coordinate 306,701,406, forward strand.
TGTCGCCGCTTTCCACGGTGCTGAGACTGAGACCGCCAATCTCGGCGGGATCGGCTGGACTGGGAAGAGGGCCGAGACCGAGACCTTTGGTGTTTCCGAGGGTGGATCTGAGAGGGGGCAGGGGAAACCCGCTCCTCCCTCGGTTCAGGGACCTTAACCGGGGACTCCGGCACAGGAGGCACAGGCAAGTCCTCGGTTTCCACCGGGGGGATCGGTGAAGAAGGGTTGTCAGCTTCTCCGGTCGACATCCCGTCCGATGGATCGAGAAAAATCTTGACTGTGTCAACAGATGCCTCGGCCGGTTGACCTGACGGGGACACCGTGAAGTCAGCGGCCCTAGCCGCAACCTCGACCAAAGTCAAGTGTCGACTATCCGGGGAAGGGGACCTCTCCCGCTCCCATGAACGTCGACGGTGGGACTTACCTTTAGGATCCTTCTTTTTGGACCGAGAGGAATGTCCCAAAGGGCCTTCTCCCTTGGTGGAGAGGGACTGGCAAAGCTCCTTGAAAGAAGCTGTGTAGGAGGATTCCAAGGAGAGCGGGATAAATGCTGCGACCGATGATGATGATGCGGCCTGGGCCGCCTCCTCCTCGAGGGCGATCATCTGCTCCAGCTGTTCTGCCGAGCCCGCAGCCGCGGACACCGCCTAATGGGCCTCTTAGACTTAATCAGAGGATAACGCTGGGTCGCCTAACAGTAACCGGGCAGCGCGGTCCTCCAAGACCGAAGCCGAAAAGGATCTGCACAACTCACAAGCCTGTGAGTCATGGCCGAGTCCAAGGCAATAAACACACGTGGCATACGGATCGGTCCATGACATCTTCTGCCCACAGGGGCATCGACGAAATCCGGGAGTCGATTAGTCCATCGCAGCCACGAGGGAAGATACAGACCGAAGACTTGTAAATTTTAAAATAAGTTTCAGATTAACTGAAGAGTTTGGATCCAGGCCTAAAACGCAGAGTGCAAAGGAGGGAACCTGAGCTTCCAAGCGGTAAGGAAGATCTGGCATCACGGGGCGCAGCAGAGAGTTTTACCACCCGGGTTGGTGGGAGGAGCCAGCTTGAAGACCTTCCGGCAACATTTAAAGCGGCAAGGAACCTGCCAATAAGTGTGGATTGAACAACATATCCACGTCCCTATAAGTACTTTTTCACAGAATGAGTAGTGGATGATTGAAACGGCCTCCCAGCAGAGATGGTGAGGGTAAAAGCAGTAGAGGAATTCAAAGCCGCAAATCAACTAGGGTCTGTGGTATTGCATAAGGTATGGAAAATGGGCAGACTAGGTGGGCCACACAATCCTTATCTGCTGTCAACTTCTATGTGTCTATGTTTTACCTAAGACATCAAGTATCCTGGACTCCTTGTCCGGAGAAAGGGAACTAAAGAGCTTTGGAACCTTAATCTGTCATGGACTGCACTAATGACCACGGAGTCCAGCCATGGGCTGGCCTGAGGGGGACCTAGTACAAGCTGGCCTGAGAAAAAGGGCTGACCTGAGGGGACCTGGTACAGCTTATCTGCCTTCCTTGGTATGGCAGGTATCATGTTAGGCCTGTGCCAGGCAACCAAGGTGGCATCCTCTACGGCTGGCAGAAGGAGAGAAATAACAATAGGTGGTGTTTCAGGCAGTTCTAAGAAGTCTACTAAGTTCTCCTTAGTAATATCCTGCTCGTCTGTATCAAATCCCATTGCAGACTGGAGTTCCTGCAATAGTATTATAAAGGAGGGGTCTTTTGGGGGTGACCTGGGTGGTATAAACCATCAAGTCTTCACTCCCAGTAGAGACTGTGGAACTGGCTCATTCACAGGTGTCGATAAATTCCTCTCCCTCTTCCTCATCCAGAATAAGCTCTGATTATACTCCTGGTCCTCACTGACGTGGTCTAGAGGATGCAGTGTTGGAGCTGAAGAAGCCATCAAAGGCCTGGAAGGTATCTGATGAGTCAACTTGGCAGGCGTCATCGCAGGGGTTTGTTATTTGGACGTTTTTGATGGAAAGCTCGTTGATGGAAGAGGAGATAACAGGCATTTAAGAATGTCCATAAAGGATGCGAGAACTGCCTGAACATCAGCACCCCTGTGATCGACAGGCATGCTGGCAGATGTCAACAAGTGAGGCGAGGGCCCCTGAGGTCAAGTGGGATACACCAGCCGTAACAGGTCTGGAGGCACTAGAGGTCTACCCAGCCTTGTCGACTGTCTAGGCGACGGGCTGCGTCGCCACCAGAGTTGTCAACGAGTCCAGTGCAGGTCATATGTGAGCAAATGGGCGACCAAGAACGCACAGGGGAGGTCCTTGCCTTTTCTTTCAGTCTGTTCCTGTACTTGTGGTGTGAGACACAGATATTTTCTCCCGAGACTTGGAGCCTTTCAATTCCAAGGAATGGGCCAGCAAAGCAATGGGGGTTTCTTGGTGGAGCTCCTTCTCCATTCGGGCTAAGCGCTGTTTTACCAGATGCTTTTCTAAAACACCCTTTCAGCGTCGTCGGGTGGCAGTGTTAAAGCCCTTACAAATCGGGCATGCCTTGATGTCATGGTTCAGGCTGAGACAACACATGTAGATGTCGTGCGAGTCTTTCAAATAAATTTTCTCGCCGCACTCGCAATATCTGAAAAGTCTGAATGGTGACAGCTTTAGAGATGGCATACACACCACCAAAATCACTTTTAAAAAGTGATTACTTTCAGAATAAAGAAAAAAAAATGGTTATCAACAAAGACGTTTCTGGGGCAGGGTTCAATGAGAATGGTCAATGGCAGGAAAACAACTGAGGAGGGAAGGGGATGCCCACATTTATACAGGAAGAGCCGATGTAAGACAATGTCATGGGCGGCCCCCTAGTGGACTGCTTGCAATAAGTTTTCCTGTGGTCCTACTGCCTGACAGCTATTGTTCCACAGGTGTGGCCTGATGCAAGAGATATCCTCAAGGAAGATGTTCCTTACTGTACTTCCTATAACAGAATGTAATACAATGTACTAACCATTTAGACAAGCACTGTTTTGATACAGGGTCACCCTCCTTCCCAGGGATGAATAAAACAAAGAGCTTAGAGGACTTTCTGAGGCCCTCAGTGCGAGCAATATAGTATCTTCGCACCCTATGTACATCCAAAGTATGAAGCAATGCCTCACCTTGACTGGCATCCTCAGAATAATAAACAGGAAGTTGGTTGGTTTGATTTAGTGTAAACACAGATACCACCTTTGTCAGAAAGTTAGGATCAGTACACAAAGCAACTCAAATCAAGTAATGAGGCTCACATATATTAGAGCCTGTCGCTCTGAAATCCTTTGAGCCAAAGTGACTGCAATTAAAAATAATGCTTTCCATGAAAGAAGGCCTAAGCCACAACTCCCAGGTGGCTCAAAAGGGGCCAAAGTTAAAATTTTCAAAAACGTAATTCAGGTTTCAAGGTGGAACTGGATCATGAATGGGAGGTTTCAGGTGCAGAATACCTCTCAAAATGTTACAGGAGACCTCCAGTTGGGCAACAGTATGCCCATCAATAGAGTCAAAGAAAGCTGATATAGCTGCAAGATGCACCTTCAACGAGGAATACTGCAGACCAGAATCTGACAGAAACAGCAAGTATTCCAACACCACATTTACTGGACAGATGAATGGGTCCATATGTCTGGAAGTGGTCCACAAAGTGAAACGTTTCCAATTCTAAGAATACGTATGTCTGGTGGAAGGCAATCTGGCCATAACTAGCACATCAGTTACTTTAGGTGACACCCAAACCATGCATGTAGATGCAGTGACTTCAGGACAGCATGGACAACAGACCCCTGCACAGAGGCAAAGGTACTGGAGACTCCACTACTACTTGCTGGAGCAGCAGATACCGTATTTGTCAAGGCCACACAGGTGCAATAAGGATGACGGTCGCACCCTCCATAGATTACTCACCTGGTAACTGTAGTTCTAGGAGTGGTATATGGTGTACATCAACACTTCTGACAAAACCCTTTCACTTTAAGAAGAGGCCGGAAGGTCTTCAAACTGGCTCCTTCCACCCACCCAGGTGGTATCCTCCTCAACACCACCCTGCAATATCAAATCTTACCCGCTGGAAGCAAGATACTGAGCGCATTTGCCAGGGGATGTCGGGTGGGTTGTGTGGATGCATACCATATGCCACTCCTAGAACTACGGTTATAGGTCAGTAACCTATTTTTCTAGGGGCATGGATATGGTGTACTATCCACACTTCTGGCAGACTCCTAGCAGTTCTCCAGGAGGAGGGGGCAAGGCGCACACCCCCTATTTAGGGAACAGAGACTGGAGAACTGGGGCCCCAAAATTAGCATCTCCACGTGACTCAAGGTCGATGTGGTAATGGGATATAAAGGTGTGTGATGAATATTTGCAGCCTCCTAAAAAAAATCTGCCACTCTCAAGTGCTGGGCTGTACAACACCGTCCTGATGTTATAGCACTAGTCGAAACCTGGCTTTCGAGAAAAACTTCTGACTCGGTTATCTCCCTCCCTGGCTACACTCTGTTCAGGGAAGACTGTATAGGCAAACGTGGTGACGGGTGTGCAGTCTTTATGCGTGACACACTTTTAGGCCATGCTCTTCCTGCCCCCCCCAGCTCGGTTTTAGTGCCCAAGCTCTCAACCTCAAGGTTAGCTCCCACCAGCCAGGGCCCTCTTTTTCTCACAGTCTCTTATATACCGCCGAGGGACCAGGGACCAGCTGTCCACTCCCTCACTGATTACCTCACCACACTCCCACACAAGGCGGAGCAGCTCATCCTAGGTGACCTTAATGTCAACTGGCTGAGTACCACTGCCCTCCATATCAGGGACTCCGCTGCCCTAGAGATGACCCAACTAGTTACCTCAACCAATAGATTTAACTTGTCAGGCGGCTCCAGCACCCTCCTAGATGTAACTCTGTCGAACCGCCCTCATAAAATCAGGGATATTAATATACTACCAGACTCTCTTAGTGACCACCAGACTCTCTTAGTGATCACTCTCCTGTCCTCTTCCACTGGTCGTCCCCCACACCAAAACCAGTGTCCCAGGTCACCTCGCGACGGTGCTTTTGCTCCGGGGGTCTCAGAAAGCTAAAAATGCATCTAGAACAGCTTGACTGGTCCCCTATACTACTCGCAATGGATACTGACTCTGCCCTAGCCTATTTCTCCAGTGCCTTCAGCAAGGCCTGCGACCTTTTCGCCCCCCCGACCAGAATCCTTACCAAGAAACACAATGCCCCATGGATCTCCTCATCCCTCATCCAAACACTGAAATAAAGAGATAATCTCTGGCATAGTGCTGTCGAGACAGGCAAACTGGCTGACAGACAAGCCTATAATGCAGCACGTAACAAGTGCACCTGGGCTATAAGGCACGCTAAGGCCAAATATTATCAAGCCACCCTTGAATCCACTTGTGGCTCATCCCGTGCCTTCTGGGACAATATGAAAGAGCTCAATGGAAAGATCCACTCCCCCCCACCATCACTACTCTCCATAGATGGTACCATCACTACTGATCCTCCTCGCATAGCTGAGTGCCTCAATATGACTTTCTCAGATCTAAGGCTCTGTCCTCCTTAACTACTTTTTCTAGGGACCTGGATATGTTGTTCAATCCACACTGTCTGGCAGGTTCCTTGCCACTTTAAATCTTGCTGGAAGGTCTTCAAGCTGGCTCCTCCCACCCACCCAGGTGGTAAAACCCTAGGCTCCGACCCATGACACCAGATCTTCCTTACCGCTTGGAAGCTCAGGTTCCCTCCTTAGCGCTCTGCATTTTAGGCCTGGATTCACACTCTTCAGAATTTCTGAAACTTATTCTAAAATTTACAAGACTTCGGTCTTCGTCTTCCAGAAGCCAGAAGGACGGGAGAGCTCCAGGTGCTTTCCATCGAGTCTCCTTATCTGGTCTTCCACAGGGACAAGGTTGTCCTGCACCTCCACCCAAAATTACTTCCGAAGGTGGTGTCGGAGTTTCACCTTAACCAGGTATTGACTCTGCCTGTGTTCTACCCCAATCACACCTCGGAGTTTGAATATAGGCTCCATACTCTGGACCTTAGAAGAGCGCTCGCTTATTATAAGGAGCGGACGGCTGAAGTTCGGGGAGAGGTTCGCCAGCTGTTTGTCACCTACGTTGAAGCCGCACCTGGCAGACCTGCAGCCAAGCGGACGATAAGCAGGTGGGTCACCTCCTGCATAGATCTCTGCTATAGGTTGGCAGGCATGGAGTCTCCCAAAGGGATAAGAGCTCATTCTACCCTCCATACCACTGCTTCGGTGGCTGGTTCTAGGGACGTCCCTATCCAGGAAATCTGCAGGGCTGCTACCCGGAAGTCAGCACACACCTTTATTTCCCATTACCACACTGACCTTGAGTCACGCCGGGATGCTGGTTTTGGGACCTCGGTTCTCCAGTCCTTATTCCCTAAGTAGGGGGTGCGCTCCTTGCCTCCCTCCTCCCGGAGAACTACTAGTAGTCTGCCAGACAGTGTGGATTGAACAACATATCCACGTCCCTAGAAATACAGGTTATTCGCCTGTAACAGGAGTTCTAGGAGTGGTATATGCTGTTCATCACACTGTCTGGCAGGTTCCTTACTGCTTTAAATCTCGCCGGAAGGTCTTCAAGCTGGCTCCTCCCACCCACCTGGGTAAAACCCTCGGCTCCGCCCCATGCCAATTTCACAGTCTCAGGAAAGAGACGTTCTTTCACACTGGTGTTCCATATAGTTGTTTTTTTGACCATCTTCCCATTCTGTGGCCACTCGGTGGGCCCTTTGATTTGCTTCTTCTGGGGTTTCTAAAGTAGAAATGGCCGCACACTGATTTATGCTCTGGGGTCCCATAACTGAAGACCCATCCTCCTGCAGTGGGGCTTCTTGTTATCCCTTTTCTCCCTCCAAGTCCCTAATATCGGCTATTAGGTCTTGGGCTCCATTTTGGGCCTGTTGCAAACCCACTGCTCCGCTAGGCAGAGTCTGTTGCCCTAGGGTAGCGAGATCGAGACATTCACACTCTTTACCAATCTAGTGGGGCTTTCTGGGGCAAAATCCACAGGACGTATTTCATCAGCGCCAAAGGACTGTGGCAGATTCAGGTCCCACCCTTGCCCCGTTTTGGCCCACCCAGCGCTTTGTAGGGCCAAGCATACCCACTCTGGAGTGTCTGCTAGAGTAGTAACAGGAGAGTTATTACGTAGGGATGTAAGTTTGTCATGGATGAGGTTTTAATGACTCATTGTTTGTTCATAAAATCATTAGTAAACAGCAGTAAATGTTGTGGCACTGTCATCATTGCTACATTCTGATGACACTAGTGAAAGTCAAAGAAGTCCTGAATAAAGATCAAACGTCATGGAATCAATGACATGTATGACTGCCATGACAAACTTACATCCCTAGTTATTAGTTATTTCAGGGGTGGAGGGCATTTCCCCTGGCCCTGCTTCTTTCATGCTCATTTTGCCTTTTCTGTTATTTTTCTTGGCCAAAACCTTTGCTGCAGCTGTTTTTTTTTTGCAGGGGAACTAGTGGAAACCCCGACAGAAAAAACTATAGGTTGTGGCAGCGAGAGAGGAGCAGTAACTCCCAGTCTCGTCTCTGCTGAAGTACCCAGTTCTGCAGTTTTTTGAGAATTACTGCAAATTACATCCTCTTTCCTTTCCCCCTTAGATGCTTCTGTATTTATTTATTTTATTTATTAGGTCTAGGATTACAATACCTTTTAGCCAGGGCTCTTTTACAAAGGTTCCACGTCAGGTTACAACTCAAAACAGAAGACATGCAAGTCAGATTAAAAATTCAATACATAGGACAAGGCTACAAAAGTGTAAGCTAAACAGAGTTACAAAGCATCTGAGAAACAAAACAAGTTTTGGAGGCTAGGTTACAAGGAGATAGCGGATGAGGTGCAGAGAGGATAGAGGACTAGAGTGGAAGAGTAGAGGGGGGCGGAGAGCTATAGAGGAGGAGCGCGACCAGAGGCAATGTTGTAGACATAACATTTGTAACCAAAATGCTCCCATCTGGAGCCACAGTACTTGAAGAGAAATTTACCTGCGACTCCGAAGAGCTTGCTGTTGCTCCTCCACCATCTGGGATTTTCTCTAGGTCCGTTGGTTTAGACTCGCCGAGCACTTCTCCCCTCAACCCTGTTTCTAGGTGCACTTGTGCGTCTGCCTCCATTGCCTCCTCCCAGCATCGCAGTTCTTGTTGAATTTGGTTTCTACGCTTAGAGAACCTCCGCTCCTCCTCCTGCAGCATCCGTAAAAGGGTGGGGAATGAGAGCCCACCATCTCCTCCATCTGTAAGCTCTGTTTCTTGGCCTTCTTCCCTCACTGATGAAATCTCTCAGTTCTGCAACTTCCATTCCCGTTTGGGATTCTCCGCCGATAGTCGCTCTGAATTTCCCAGAGACTGAGGAGGAGGCCTGCTCCTCAGTCTCACAGACATCCTCTTCCATCGGTCTCCAGGGCAGACTGTCCAAACCTCACCAGTCACAGTGCCCTCTGCCACAGAGTAGGGGAATTTCCCTAGTGCCCTGGCCAAATTTCCCCCTATTCACTAGAAAATACCACCAACAGCTTAATCTGGTTCAAGGTCAGTTGGCATTCATCTGTATCCCCCTTCCCCGGGTCGTGCCTGAAAACAGACAGACTTTGTCTAGTTCACTTACCCGGGCAACAAATACTAAATAAATTATATATATATGTGTATCTAACAACACATATACATATATATACATATATATATATATATAAATATATACATATATATATGTATATATATATATATATATATACACGTGTGTATATATATATATATATATATATACATATATATATATATTTATTATAGGGATACGACAGCGCTCCTATAGTTATGGTTGGTACAGCACTTCAATGTTAAATCTCAATTTTTGCACCTTAATAACTTTGGCATTTTTTTGATTAAATAGCCCAAAAATTGGAATGTGCTGTCATTTTGTAGTGTCGTAAGATCTGCAAAGTTCTGTGACAGCATCTTGTATGGTTTTTGAGATATGAAGTGGTCAAAAAGGGTAAAAATGATGCCCCCCCCCAAATAGGTTAAACACAGAATTTTTTGCCACCATCTACAGCCTACAGGGAATGAAAAATTCCTCTGTAAATTTTATGGATGGGATGTGTGCCAGGGGTGTGCCTTTGGATGGTTTGGTGAAAAAATCTATTACCATTTTTGAATTATAAAGATTTTTGTGATAGCCACAAGTCAGGCACTTCAAACGGTATACAGCCATTTACTGTTAGAACGGTAAATGGTAGTTTACTCACCTAGTAAAGGTGATTGTGGGGGTATAAATCTCTGAGGCATGCCACACTCCTTACACATGGGTTGTGTCCACCTGATAGGTTGCTTGATGCACATGTGACTTCAAAGAAGTCTGACCCCCTTTCCCTGTGATGCTGTCCTCTCCAGGATCAGTACGAATTCTTCCAAAGCTGTACCTAATCTGTAACCACTAACTCTTGACTTGTTAGTAGGCAGCACATTTCCTGACATGCATCTTAGTGTGTTAAATAAATTATAGTAGAGGCATTTATGTTTTACCAAAAATCCTGTGGCCTATGAGGGTCTTTTCTTTATTTCTTATTCATACAAATCTAAAATTTCCAGCCCATACGGCATGCTGATTGCTACTTCTTGAAGCTTATCTGTGAGTCCTTTGTCTCTGACTGACTACCTGGGTGGGTTGAGGAGTGCCTCAGAGATGTATACCCCCACAATCACCTTTACCAGACGAGTAAACTACCATTGTGGGGGATAATCTCTGAGGCACTCCACACTCCTTACATATGGGTTTCAATGTAAAAAGCAGTACCCTAATGAGAAGGGTGGGTAGTCAGTCCATTATGTTATGTTTGACCTTGTTGCCTAACAACACTACTTAAGTAAAGTTAGTTTTTGCTTCCAGGGCTACATCTACCCTGTAGTGTCTAGTGAATGTGTGCATCGATGAACATGTAGCAGCAGCACAAATTTTCTCTACTGTTGCCATGTTTCTCTCTGCCCATGATGTGGCTATTGCTGTAGTGGAATGGCCTTGATTTTCGTTGTTGGTGTATGATTTGAGGACTTATATGCCTCTGTGATGGCAGACTTAAGCCAATATGCATTGTATGTCTGCCGTTCTTGTGATGTAAGTTGACAGTCTCCTCATGGCTAGCAGTTGATGTTGAGGGTCCCTATCTACCTTGTCTGCAGGCATACAGACAGGTATTTCAATATCCTGTTTGGTGTGAAAAGGTGTGCATATTGTAGGAAGAAAGGAAGGGATCATCTTTAAGTTGATCTTGTCATCATGAAATACCAGATAAGGCAGTCTGTGGGATAATGCTTATAGTTCGCTTATGCATCTAGCTGAACATATAGTGACCATAAGGATTAAGTGTTTGCCATTTGAATGATAGTGACTCTAGAAGGTCAGATGGTGAGTTGGTCATTGCCCTGGATGCTAAGTTGAGGTCCCAGGGAGTGGTTCACTGTTTTATCTTAGGATGTAGATTGGATCAACTGCTGCCACTTGCACTATTAGGGATGCTGGAGATAGTCCCTTATCCAGACCTTGCTGAAGGAAGGGAAGTATGTTGGGCACTGTGGCCCTTATAGGTTGTATGTGGTGTTTTTTTTGGTTTTGTTTTTTCTTTTCTTCGCACCACCTGTGGAATATTCTCGATTGTCTCTGATATTTTGAGGTACTGGAGTTTCTCCACAGTGTTGGTGACCACTGGTGGTATCCCTCTCTTAACAGTCTCTCCTTTTCAGGAGCCAGGCTGTTTCAGATTGTTCAGACTGAGGTGACATACCAGTCCCTGGGTGAGAATATCTTTCCTGAATGGTAGTGTCCATGGGTAGTCTAGTGCCACTGTCACCATTGTGGCAAACCATGCTCTCCTGGGTCAATGAGGGGTGATTATCACTCAGGTTCTGGTTCTGCATCTCTCTTTAAGAACCTGTAGTATTGGTGGAAAGATGTAGGGTACCTGGAATGACCATGTAGCTGATAGTGCATCCACTCCCATGGATTTGTGATCCCTGAAGCGGGAGTAGAATCTGGGGCACAGATTGTTCTTGTTGGTGGCCATTAAGTCTATTTCTATCAGTCCCCAATGTCTGCTGATCATTTGGAATATGTTGGAATGAATCTTCCACTCTTCCGAATTAATTAACTGGCGACTTAGCCACTCTGCGGTGGTATTCAGCCTGCCTGCCAAGTGAATGGCTGATATGCTTGCCAGATGTTTTTGTGTCCAAGGAATGAGTCTTGAGCCTCTCTTTGCATGGCTCCGCTCTTTGTTCCTCCTTGCCTGTTGATATAGGAGATGATAACCTGATTTTCTGAGCGTATGATGAAATTTTCCTTTTCCTGACTAGTCTTGTGAAGTGCAGTGGTGCACAGGATATTGCCCCGATTTCCAGAACGTTTATGGCCATTTTGGACTCTTGCATGTACCACTTTTCTGGGCTTCCCAGTTGAGTGGCCACTATGTAGAGGCTACTCAAGGGTGTATGGCATTATTAGAAGGCAAATGGCGTGGGCAGTGTACCATTAAGATGTGGGGATTAGCTTGAGTAGTGGGGTAGTAGGAGTTGTGTCAAACCCCACCTTCGTCATTGTGTTTCACACTAATGCCTGTATCTGATCAGGCAAACATCATTTGGATGTTAGTGTTTGTGTAACCACCTCCATCTCTGTTTCTAGATTGGAGTGTGTTTCTGAGTCCAGCTGTGGTGAGTGGGGTTCTGGCCCTGCCGGTACCTGACTTTTTCACATGGTGTTTTACATTAGTTGTGCCAGCATCGGTTGATTATTTTGGTAGGGAATTGTTGCTGTGTCTAAATCCTGCCCAGCGGAGGATTTGGGATTGCAGGTGGCATATTTGTTTGTGCCTTGCCTTTTGTGTTTTCACTGGTGTCCTCCCCAGTGTCCTCCTGGTCAGATGGCATGGGTGCATCTTCTGCATCTGATGCACATAGTATGCTTAGCTGTTTTGGGGCCAGCGGCACATTGCGTTGGCTGCAGCTCTTTGTTTTGGCCATTGTTGGAAGCTGAGAAAGGATACATAGAGAGGGTGGGGGGGATTAGATATATTGTTTTATTTATTATTTCCCTTAATTATTCCCCTGCACAGTAATCAATAATGTTCTGCACTATACAGGCTATCGTTGTGCTTGTGCATTAAAGTGTGCACTGTCTCTTTAAATGTGGCTAGAGTGAGTGAGGGACTCAGTGTTATGCTGCCTTGCCCACAGCTGTGGTAATAGTGCTGCCCCCAATGTATTTTCTCCATTATTAACTGATTTTCAAATCGCTGCCTTTATATTTAATTATTCGCATTGTGGTCTGCTGCTGCTGCAGCGGTTGGTGCTTTTAACCAACGCCCTCTGTGCTGGTTGGACATTTGTGAGCGTAGTTGCGCTCTCCACAAGATGGTGGCAGTGACTCTCAGTCAATCTACACTGTCTGGTGGCTGCCTACACCCTTACTCCCTCACAGATAAGGGGTGAGTGGAGAGCTTTTCTGAGATCACAGCAGCAAGTCTACTGATGATATTTCTTGCGACTGACAATCTGGATAGGCAAGTTAGGTTAGACTCTAAATGCTCCTCCTCCTCGTGAGACCTACTTTGTTTATGATATTTCGGTCAGGTAGATGACAGAGGAGTTTCCACTACCTTTTGACAGAAGAAGGTGGTGAATTTAAAAGACATAATGTGCCATAATAAAAACTCTTGAGAGCATGTCATTTTGAGGTAAGGCACAGAGGGACTGAGAAAATGCTTCAGAGGCTGTTGTGTAGTGATGTCTTGAGTGAGCGCTTCAGGTGATACCATGCTTGTAATGGGGAACTGTGGCTCATTACTTGGTATTTTAGAAGTCTGGGGCGCTGGCAGGGTACTCCAGATGTTCTAAGGTGGCCACTTGCTCATTTAATAATGGATAGACTCTGGAGCCGCTGGCAGGGGCTCCAGGTCATCAGGCACCTTAGTAAGGTGGTATGCTTGTTCTGAACAGCACATAGAGGAACTCAGAGTATCTGCCCAATTAAGGAATGAGGGCCTTTAATTACTTAGTAGCCCCTGATGTATTGAGCTCCTGGGACCGCTGGTAGGGGCTTCCAGGTAACTGTGGCTGTGGAATCTGTTTGGCCATCTGTGAAAGATCTCAGACAATACATGGCTCTGTTAGCATCCTTTAAATTCCATAAAAGTGGTAAATTATCTTGTTCAAGCTCTTTTTTTATTAAATTAATAGGATTAAGTCATGCATTCACATTAGTATGCATTACTTTTGTCACACACAGTACATAGTAGCGGCTACTTAATATGTGACTATGTCTTTAAGAGAGAAAAACAACTATGAATAGCAGTGAAAGAAATTACTCTGTTAAAGTTCACTATTTCCCAAATTGTTATTTTATTTTAATCAAACCACCTTGTATGTTGACCCAATATAGTACAGCGCTGTGTATTATTTTTGGCCCCTTTTGTATACCTTGATTATCTCTGGGATAATGAAGGCATGTGTCTTTAAGGGGGGGGGGAAGTGGGCAGGATGCCTTACCTAGATCTTGCCTTGGCTGTGGCAAGCTGAGTGAGGAATGTTCTGCATTGTTGCTTGTATAAGCAAGCAATAATACCAGACAGGGTGGGCAGTACTGGGCAATACCAGACTGCCCAGGGGCATAATGCGGCGTCGGGCCTTATAGCCCCTGGAAGGTCTGGTATTGCCCATACCGCCCACCCTGGAGGGTATTATTGCGCTTAGAAAATGGGCACCATGTAAAAAAAAAATGTTTAATTAAAAAATGTTCTTTCAAAACTAGTTCAAACTGAGTTTTTTAATAAAATAGTTCCTCCACCTGTATTTTTCATGGTCACACACATATCCTGACTGCAGATTATTTGTAGATATTATTGCTTAAATGCTCCCAGGCATGAAGTACAGGCTGTGCTGCTTATTTTTCTTTTGGCCTCCTGACATCAGTTCGTTGTGCGCCCCCCCCCCCGGTCATGTGTTTGCTTGTCATTGAGACAGGCATGAAACAGCACTGGCAAGCATCTGCTGCCCACTCCCCCACACACTTCTAACAGCAGAAGAGACACTCCGGAATTTCGTTTTACCTTTATTTTATTTTTTCACGCTTGACAACGGCTTCCTGAAGGAGTGTGGCACAATAGATTATACGGCTTGAGAGAATTGCGTGGCAGCCGTTACGTTTTAGGGATCGCGTTGCTGATAATGACGTGTGTGAAGCCCTTCTGAGAGCAGTTACAGTGGGCGCGTGAGCTGACTAAAGAAAAGAAAAGTAAGCCTGTTAAATTGAATTATATTGATGTGGTCTGCAGTTGTAATGTTTCGTTTTGTGCTGGAGTGCCATGAGTTAGGTATAATTTTGAAAGTCAGTGCTTCGGGAAATCTGCGAGGAGTGGCGCTGGTAGGCAGGGCGGCTTTGATTTCTGAACAAGTAGTAGTGGTGCAGCTGAGAGAAGAAATGAAACAACATATTTATGTGATTCATGGAGTTTTAGTTTATTTAAACAAAATGATGGAACACCTGTGGTCCTGTTAGGAGCTTGTACTGAAACAGCATTTGGGATTTATCTCTCTCTAGGCGAGAGACAAAATGGCAGTGCTTTTCAATGAAATTGGGGTTTTCGGCCAATGAGGAAACAGAGTGGCCAATTGGATATTAAAATGGGTTAAGAGGCACTGTAGGCTGGCCTTTTTTAATTCCTGGGCATCTACTGAAAGTTAATGTACCTCCTTGGCAAGGGTACTAGCCAATCAGATGCCAGGAAATAAAAAGCCATTTTCTAATAGGACACAGTTTGGGGCAGAGGCATTTTTTTTGTTCTCTAAAACATGTTTCTTCTGTTCTCCCTCATGGTCAGTGTTAAAAGTTAGTGAACTTAGGCTTGAGCAGCTGTAGCAATTGCTAGCTCCATTCTCCACTGCAAGATATGTTGGATTTAGCCAAATGTTGTTTGTTTATCCTCCTCCTCTAAGATGGTAGGCGAGATCTCGCAAGAGCCAGTCAGCTTGCAGGTCTCATGTAGCTGGAGATTTGGAAACTAGAAAGGAGCAGGGGGGTTGCCATGCTGCTAGAAGTTGTTTGAGAAGCTGGAGCCATAAAACATTTTGGTGGCTCCATTTTGGTCTGTAGAGCTTCCTTTTCTCTGTGGGAGTGTATTCGGGTAGAAAATACCACGAAATGGTCGCAGGTGCTTTTATTTGGTGCCACTGAATTCCAGGAATATCTGCATCCAGCGCGGGCATTTTAAGCACTTTCTAATGCAAGGAAACTTTTCTGGATGAGTTTGAGAGTACCTTTTTATAAGTTAGTGATGCTAGCAGGGTCACCAGGTTCGTGTTGGTGATTAATGTAACTCAGGAACCGCTGGCAGGGGAACCAGGTTGATTGATACCGCCTGTAAATCACTGCACAGATTCTGGGTTCATTTAAGTGGGTCAGACATTGCTTTTAGCTCCTGGCACCGCTAGCAGGGGTGTTCAGGTAGCTAATAATCTCTATGCTTGTACAATGCGATAATGTTCATAATTTGAATACTGTGCTGGCAATTTCTCAACTAATATTTTTCCAGACAACTGACGCTAGCAGAAGCGGCAGTGCTAACATCTCTAAGACTACCAGTTTTGCAATTTTAAACAGTTGCATATCTGCAGAAAAATACTCTGGAGCTGCTGTGTTGGAATATTTTACAGTACATCTAAACACAGGTAGCAGGTTTATTTTGCAATAATGTCATCATTTTATTGTCCCCAAGGAAAATCAGTTACTGTGCCCAGTCATTGTGTTTTTTGGTGATTAGTTCCTGGGACCACTGGAAGGGGTGTCCAGATCACCACAAGTATCCTGATTTAACACTGATGTCAGTCACTGTGTAGGCGCTGCGCAACTGCAACACCATTTTGCACCAGAAGTGCGAAAAGACATTTTGACATTGAAAAGACATTTAAAAGTACTATATTCTATGCTCATATTGTTATATTAGCACACGCTTTCAGCTCTTTTTGATATCAAATACTCTGTATAATGTAGTTTTCTTACCTGCATTTTGCATACTTAGATCTTATCGGCACGCTGGAGCTATAGGGTGTGCTTGAAATAATCACTTGCTGCAGCAACCGAACTCCTTACAGGAGCTTTTTTTAAATATATGTGAGACAGCACTCCTGTGGCTGCTAGCAAGAGCCATAAGGAGTTCCCAATCCCACATGAGTGTAGTAGTGGGTGCAGGCTGAACTGGGACCGCTAGCAGGGATCCCAGAGAGCTGCAAACTGCAGTCATGAGTGCTTAATTCATCTTAGACTCGCTGAGAGGGGAATCTAAGGCATCTGGAACTAAATTTATGGGCACGATACAATACCCTGAGTTGACCTCTTGTAGTGTGTCTCTGGCAATAATTTAAATCTAGGATGAGTGATTGTCTCTGTGATTCCTAGTCAGATACCATGAACTGGTTTTGAGTAGCACAAAGGAAGTTATTTTAAACAACAAACTCTCTCTCTGGAATCTAGATTGAGCCATATATTTTTGTGACATAATTCCATAAGACACTTTGCTATGCTAGCATATCCTAAACTGCCAAAAAACCTTAGATATGAAACTGTTAAGCCTGGTGGCCTTACCTTTTGTATGATATTCTTGAAATAACTGCTTGGGAGCTGTTGTGACGTGCTGCCACCTGTACAGATGCACATTCAGAACTGATCCTGGAGAGGCAGCATCACAGTGAAAGGGATCGGACTTCTCTGAAGTCACGTGCATTAAGTAACCTATCAGGTGGATGCAACCCATGTGTAAGGAGTGTGGAGTGCCTCAGAGATTATCCCCCACAATGGCCATTTACTGTTTGATCGGTAAATAGTCATTTATTGTTCGGACGGTAAATAGCCATTTGCTGTTCGAACGGTAAATTGCCATTTGCCGTTCAAACGCTTAATTGCCATTTATCGTTTGAATGGTACATAGCCATAAACTGTTCAAATGGTAAATAGCCATTTACTGTTCAAACGGTAAATAGCCATTTACTGGTCAAATGGTAAATAACTATTTACACTCATAATAGTTTGAACTTTACTGCTCAAATGGTAAAATTGCCATTTGCAGTTCTGGCAGTCTATTGGTTCCTCCTCCGTTCTCTGTCCCCATATTTTATTTTGTTATTATTGGTGGTCCAGTGGTCCCTTTGCCCTCTCCATTTCTAGGATTGCTGTCCCCAAATTCAGCCTTTTATGTCCCTGGTGTCTAGTGGCACCTCCAAGTCAGTTTCTAAAAAAAGAAAACAGTCCATTGATTTATTTTTTGGTGCTGCAATTTAAAAAAAACGGTCCCTCACCGATCAGCCCCCTCCCCGCACCTCCCACTCAGCACCCACCACCCCCACACACCCTCACTCACCTGGACAGGTCCCAGGTTCGAAATTCACTCTCCCGATCGAAGACGCATCTTGCTGCTGGAACCGGCGACTGCAATATGAGAAACTAAGGTAAATGCGGTTGAATGTATTTCAATGGGGGTTTAAACTTTAATGCATAACTCAGCCATTTTTTGAAATTTTTACCCCAAATTTTAAACATGCCCTTTCAGGGACCCCACCTCATGAACAACATGACTATCATTACACAACTCCTGGCTGAAAGGCGATTTCGCAGTCAGTGAATTCACCTTTTAGGTGGGATTTGTAAATTTTTCCTGACCTTGTTCATCAGGTGGGGGCCATGTTGAAAATCTGTGGTCAAAATATGTAAAAATGGCAACGTTATACTAACATACTAATTGCCAGCAGATTAGGCCTTACAGTCTATCGAGTCTGCTCGAACCTCAGATCTCTAGTTGGGTGCCGAGGCACCCCCCCCCCCCGTGTTCCAGAAACCACTATCATCCATCCCCAACCCCCTAGGCCAGGCCATCATCTGATACATCCGCTTTCTGTGTCTGTCCCACCCTCTCTTGAAGCCTTCCACTGTGGATCTCTGAACCAGCTCGCCAGGCAGCGATTCCAAGGGTCCACCACCCTCTCAGTGAAAAATACAGGTTACTCACCTGTAACAGGAGTTCTAGGAATGGTATATGTTGTTCATCCACACTGTCTGGCAGGTATCCTTGCCGCTTTAAATCTTGCCGGAAGGTCTTCAAGCTGGCTCCTCCCACCCACCCGGGTGGTAAAACTCTCGGCTCCGCCCCATGACACCAGATCTGGTCCGCTGGAAGCTCAGGTTGTGCGTCGAAAGCCGGGAAGTCGGGTGGGTCGTGTGGATGAACAACATATACCATTCCTAGAACTCCTGTTACAGGTGAGTAACCTGTATTTCTAGGGACATGGATATGTTGTTCATACACACTGTCTGGCAGACTCCTAGCAGTTCTCCGGGAGGAGGGAGGCAAGGCGCACACCCCCAATACTTACTTGGGAAATAGAGACTGAGAACCGAGGCCCAAAACCAGCATCCCGGCGTGACTCAAGGTCGATGTGGTAATGGGTGATGAAGGTGTGTGCTGACTTCAGGTAGCAGCCCTGCAGATTTCCTGGATAAGGGCGTCCCTGGAAGCAGCCACCGATGCAGCAGTATGGCAGGTAGAATGAGCTCTTATCCCTCTGAGAGGCTCCATGCCCACCAACTTATAGCAGAGATCTATGCAGGAGGTGACCCACCTGCCTATCGTCCGCTTGGCTGCAGGTCTGCCAGGTGCGGCTTCAGCGTAGGCGACAAACAGCTGACGAACCTCTCCCCGAATTTCAGCTGTGCGCTCCTTATAGTAAGCGAGCGCCCTTCTAGGGTCCAGAGTATGGAGCCTATATTCGGCCTCCGAGGTGTGATTGGGGTAGAACACCGGCAGAGTCAACACCTGGTTAAGGTGAAACTCCGACACCACAGTCAGAAGGAATTTAGGGTGGGGGCGCAGGACAACTTTGTCCCTGTGGAAGACCAGGTAAGGAGACTCGATGCAGAGCGCCTGGAGCTCTCCCATCCTTCTGGCTGACGTGATAGCCACCAAGAAGGCGGTCTTCCACGACAGGTGAGAGAGTTCACACCTGTGCATTGGTTCAAATGGCGCCCGCCATGAGCTTTGCCAGTACCAGCAGTAGATCCACGGAGGTGGAGGTTCTCGCTTACCGGAGAAATGTGATCAAGGCCTTTGAAAAGCGCCAGACCACCTTCTCCTGCGCCACCGACTGCTTCCTGGCCTGCGCCCGGTAAGCAGAGATGGCAGCCAGGTGCACCTTAAGGGTCGTCGACCTAAGCCCTTGCTGAGAAAGGGACCAAAGGTAGTCCAATATGCTCGCCAAGGAACAGGAGGAAGGGTCCAGGCCCTTGCCCTGGCACCAAATTGAAAATCTCTTCCATTTGAAGGCGTAGCATTTTCTGGTCGACTCCTTACGGGACGCCTCAACTACATTGAGGACCTCGTCGGAAAGACCCAAGGCCTGGAACTCTAGCCGCTCAGGAACCAGGCCGTCAGGTGCAGGGATTGAAGGTCCGGATGGAATACCTTCCCCTGACTGACTGAGAGCAGGTCCGGGAAAGCTGGAAGCTGCCCCGGGAGCCTGGAGCTGAGGCTGAGGAGATCTGGGGGCCAGTCTGGGGCTATCAGAATCACCTGCGCCTTGTCCCTCCTTGCTTTGAGAAGCACCTTGTGCATCAAGGGGAATGGGGGAAAGGCGTAGAAGAGGCCCAGGGTCCACGGCCTCAAGAAGGCATCCCCCTGCAGCGAGTCCTGCTGAGGGGGGCCGGCATGGAACAGCCTCAGCTTCGCATTCTCCCTGGAGGCAAACAGGTCCACCTGAGGTGTGCCCCAATGGGAGAACAGATCTTGTACTACAACCGGCAGGAGAGACCACTCGTGGGATGCAGCCCCTATCCGGCTTAGGGCATCGGCCAGGGTGTTAGAGGCTCCTGCCACATGAATGGCTAGGAGATCCGCCTCCAGGCTGCGCACGAGTGACCAGATGCGGAGAGCTTCCTTGCACAGAAGCATGGAGCGCGTCCCGCCCTGGCGGTTTAGACAGTACATGGTCGTGGTATTGTCCGTCTGGACCCGGACCACTTGACCCCGAAGAAACGGAGCAAAGGCGGTAACAGCTAGGCGGACCGCTCGGAGCTCCAGCAGACTGAAGTGGCATCGGGACTCCCGCGGGGACCAGAGGCCGTGCGCTCGGTGTTCCCCCAGATGGGCACCCCAACCCATCAGAGAGGCATCGGTCGATAGAGAGACCGTCGGCTCGGGGCGGACAAACGGGATGCCCTCCTGCAGATGAACTGGAACGGTCCACCACTGGAGAGCGTTCCACATCCCCTGGGTCACCGTCACTAGCTGGTCCAGTGGATCGCAGCGTTGGGACCACTGGCTGGCCAGCCCCCACTGAAGGGGGTGCATGTTCCAGCGGGCACAATGGACCACGCTGGTACAGGCCGCCATGAGACCCAGGAGGCGCAGGAAGTCCCAGGCAGGGCGCAATTGCCCAAACAGAAATGATTGGGCAAAGGAGGAAAGAACCTCGGCCCTGTCCGCCGGGAGCCATGCTCTGGCTCGAAGAGAGTCGAGCTCTGCCCGATGAAAAGAATCCTGCTTGACTCGAGTTCCGATTTGGCCTCGTTGATGAGGAGGCCGACCTGAGAACAAACCGGGAGGCCAAGATCTCTGGACCGCTCCACCTCCTGTCTGGAGGGGCTGCTATCAGCCAATCGTCCAGGTAAGGGTAAACCCGGACCCCTGACGCCCAGGAATGCTGTCACCACTGCCATGCATTTGGTGAAGACCCTGGGGAGCTGGAGATAAGCGAGAGGCATGGCTTGGAACTTCGAAAGGGATCCCTCAGCTCGGCGAAGGAACCTTTGATGGGACCAGACGGATAGGGAGCGTGAAAGAAACGCGTCCTGTAGGTCCAGAGGCAGAACCACATGCTGTGTTCCAAGGATGGTATTATCTGAGCCAGAGTGACCATCCTGAAGGTTTGAGACCTTAGGAACTTGTTTTAGGTCGTGTGGAGTCAGAAGGGGCGCCAGCCCTTGTCCATTCGGAACCAGGGAAGTACCTGGACATGAACCCGGGTTTGAGGAGGGTCGCCACCTCTCATCACCTCCTTCTCGAGGAGGAGAGGCGTCGGCTCGGTGGAGCTGACAGCGAGGCTTCGGACCCGAGGCCCCAGTGCGGCGGCTCTGAAGGAGAAGGGCCTGCTCGTCACTCCAGAGGCAGGCCCTTTCCTACCACTTCCAACACCCACCGGTCTGTGGTAATAGCAGACCAGGCAGAAAGGAAGTACTGGAGCTGCCTCCACGGGGGAACCTGGGGTGAGGTGGACTAGGTTAGGGCCACCCCTCAACCCGCCACTGTGCAGGCTTGGAGGAGGGACTGGCCGAGGGACCACCTGGGCCTTTACCTCCTGCTTCCTGGAGGAGAAGCTGAGCTTGGGTTTGGGATGCCAAGCGCGAGCCTGCTGGCCCTGGTGTTGCTGGGCCGGACGTGCCGGGCGCAGAGCGGACGAAAGGGCTTGAGTTGCGGTCTGCGGCCCTTGTCCCTCTGAGCGGATGAGACCCGAGTCCAAGGTGGCATTAGACTTTCGATCCTCTGGAGGTGGCCTTCCATTCCAGGGCGAAGAGGTCGGTCCCAGGAAGGGGACATCCGTCAATTTGTGCTGGTATCCGCTGTAAGGTGGATATCCTCAGCCATACCACGGCGCATAACCACTGCGCCGCGACTGACTCTGGCGCATGAGTCTCCAATGTCCACAGCAGTCTGAAGTTGCTGCTTGGCCACTGCCCTTCCTGGTCCTGCCCTGCCTAACCGTGGTCTGCAGGTCAGCCGGAAGATGAGGACTACCTGGTCAGGGAGCCCAACAGGGCATGGGGACGCCGCCAAGCATGGCCGAGCTTGTCTGGCGAGGCCAGGGATGACCTTAACACAGACTTTCGCCCGGCATAGTCAATTTCTTGGACTCCTTGTCGGGAGGTTGTCCCGTCCCTGGCGTTCCGACACGCCAAGCGCTGTTGGTAACAACCCCTCGGCTGAGGGATGTTCGAAACGGACAAGAACCAGTAGGGACGCGCCTTCCTGAGCCATCCTGGCGGCTGGAGGCAGGAAGCTGCCAAACTCCCAGGCGGACCACAATGGCCTCGGCCACAGGAAAGGCCTCCGTGGGGAATCCTCGTCCAATATCTCCGTGAGGGGATACTTGGCCCGCTTGGATAAGGGCTCAAGCTGCATCCCGGTGGACTCTGAGATGAGCCTGAACAAACCCAGGAAGGACGAAGGGCTGTCGTCCAGCGACTGACCTCCAGAGGACTCCAAGTCCACTCGCTTGGAAAAAAGGAGGAATACATGAGTCGGGACTCCAGAAGGTCCGCCAAAGAGCTACCTCGGGCCTGACCACCTCCACCTGCCAAGGCGTCGGGAGTGAGGGTGACGGCAGCCTATGGGGCAGACCCTGAGCCGACCGAGTTCTTGGTCGAGACCTCAAACAGCGGCTGTGGAGGTGCAGGTTCCACGGAATAAATTAGGACAGCTGGTTTCAGCCCCAACAGCCTGAGAACAGGCTCCTCGGGTAAAAGCGGGGTTGTTTCAGCCGCTCGGTGACAACCACTTAATGGCCGGGAAGGTGGCGTTGGCTTGTTCCCAGTCAGAAGGAGCTGGTTGCCACATGAGGGTCCTCATATCGTCGGCGTAACTGCGTCAGGCCTCCCCTCATCAAGGAGGGAGGGGTGACAGCTGCCGCGTGCTGGGGCAAGCGAGACCGCCCATGACGCAGGGATCGGCTGGACTGCAAAGAAGTCCGAGACCGAGAACCTGGCCTTTAAAGAGGACGCAAAGGGAGGACGGAGGAACTGCCCTCCTCGGGCTCGGAGGTTCACCCGAGGCTCCGGAACCGAGGCACTGGCAGCCTGCGGGATCCTCAACCCACTGGGGAACCGGAGAGGGATTTTGGATCCGCGGTCAACAACCCGTCCAGCGGGTCAAGAAAGATCTCAACTGCGCCGACGGGAGTCTCGTCAACTGACCTGACGGGGACACCGTGAGACCAGTGGCTGAAGCTGAGCGATGGGCACAAGTCGATGGCCAACAACTCGGGAGAGGGACCTTTCCCGCTCCCAAGAGCGTCCGACGGAGGGACTTACCTTGTCTTTCTTTTGGACCGAGAAGAAGGTCCAGCAAGCGTTGGTCCCTCTCCTCTAGTGGGAGGGACAGACAAAACTCCTTAAAGGAAGCTGTGTAAGAGAGAACCAGGGAGAGCGGGATAAATGCAGCGATCGAGGAAGATCTTGACCCATGCCGCCTCCTCTTGAGGCGATCATCTGCTCTAACTGATCCGCGAGACAGCCGCCAGCAGGAAACCGCCCGACCGGGCCTCTTTGACTTTACGGAGGAAAACGCTTCGGGTACCCCAGTTGTAAACGGGCAGCACGTTCTTCGAGGACGTAGGCTGAGAAGAGAAGGAAGAGCACAGGTCGCAAGCCTGCGGGTCGTGCTCAAGGCCTAAACAGCAGACACACATGGAGTGCGGATCCGTCAGAGACATCTTCTGCCCGCAAGGGCACCGCCGAAAACCGGGAGTCTATTTGTCCATCGCAGCCGCGAGGGATAGAAAACTGAAGTCTATAATGCAAAAAACTATTAAATTCGGAAAACCAAGAATTAGGAACCAGTCTTACTACGCAGGCGCTAAGGAGGGAACCTGAGCTCCAAGCTGCAAGGAAGATCTGCATCATGGGGCGGAGCGAGAGTTTTACCACCCGGTGGGTGGGAGGAGCCAGCTTGAAGACCTTCCGGCAAGATTTAAAGCGGCAAGGATACCTGCCAGACAGTGTGGATGAACAACATATCCATGTCCCTAGAATCACCTGCGCCTTGTCCCTCCTCACCTTGAGAATCACCTTGTGGATCAAGGAAATGGGGAAAGGCGTAGAAACACGCCGGGGTCCACGGCCTCGAGAAGGCATCCCCCTGCAGCGAGCCCTGCTGAGGCGGGCATGAAACAGTCTCAGCCGCATTCTCCCCGGAGGCAAGCAGGTCCACCTGAGGTGTGCCCCAGTGGGAGAACACATCTTGTACTACCTCCGGCAGGAGAGACCACGTGGGACACAGCCCCTATCGGCTTAGGGCATCGGCCAGGGTGTTGGAGGCTCCTGCCACATGGATGGCAAGGAGATCCACCTCCAGGCTGCGACTGAAGAGTGACCAAATGCGGAGAGCTTCCTGCACAGAGGCATGGAGCGCGTCCCGCCCTGGCGGTTTAGGCAGTACATGGTCGTGGTATTGTCTGTCTGGACCTGAACCACTTGACCCCATAAAAACGGAGCGCAAGCGGTGAGGGCTAGATGAACCGCTCGAAGCTCCAGCAGGTTGACGTAGCATTGGAACTCCCGAGGGGACCAGAGGCCGTGCGCTCTGTGCTCCCCCAGATGGGCACCCCAACCCATCAGAGAGGCATCGGTCGATAGAGAGACCATCGACTCGGGGTGGACAAACGGGATGCCCTCCTGCAGATGTGCTGGAACGGTCCACCACTGAAGAGCGTTCCACATCCCCTGGGTCACTGTCACTAGCTGATCCAGCGGATCGAAGTGCTGTGACCACTGAAGGGGACGCATGTACCAACGGACCACGCTGGTGCAGGCCGCCATGAGGCCCAGGAGGCACAGAGTCCCGGGCAGGGCCATGGCTCAACCTGAAATGATTGGGCAAAGGACGAAAGAACCCTCGCCCTGTCCACCGGGACATGTTCTGGCTCGTACAGAGTCGGAACGCCTGCCCGGATGAATTGGATCACCTGCTTGGCGAGCTTCGCGACTTGGCCTCGTTGATGAGGAGGCCAACCTGAGAGCAAACCTGGAGGGCCAGATCTGTGGACTGCTCCACCTCCGTTCTGGAGGGGGCTGCAATCAGCCAGTCATCCAGGTAGGGGTACACCCGGACCCTTCGGCGCCACAGGAATGCTGTCACCACTGCAATGCATTTGGTGAAGACCCTGGGAGCTAGGGAAAGGCCGAAGGGCATGGCCCGGAACTTGTAGAGGGATCCCTCTGCCCTGAAGAGGAGGAATCTCTGGTGGGACGGATGGATTGGGGCGTGAAAGAACGCATCCTGGAGTTCCAGAGAACAGAACTATACGCCTCGTTCCAAGGATGGCATTATCTGAGCCAGAGTGACCATCCTGAAGGTCTGAGACCTTAGGAACCTGTTCAGGTCATGCAGGTCAAGAATGGAGCGCCAGCCCCCCATCCGTTTTGGGACCAGGAAGTACCTGAACACAAACCACGGGTCTGGAGGAGGATCCGCCACCTTCCTGATCACCTCTTTTTCGAGGAGCAGGGCAATATCGGCTCGGCGAGCCAACAGAGAGGCTGAGGACCCAGTAGCCCCCTGAGGGGCAACGGCTCGGAAGGGCGGGGCCTGCTCGAACTCCAGGGCAGGGCCCTTTCCTACTACCTCTGGTCATCTAATGGTCCGCGTGGTGATAACCGGACCAGGCGGAAAGCAAGTGGCAGAGCCGTCCCTCTCACCGGGGACCCAGGGGAGTGATGAGGGCTGAGGCGACACCTCAACCCGTCCACTGGGCAGGCTTGAGGAGGGTCGGCCGAGGAACCTCCTGGGCCATTTCCTCCCTGCTTCCTATTACAGGAAGCCGCAGGCTTGAGGTTTGGGGTGCCAAGAGCGGGCCTTTTGGCCCTGGTGCTGTTAGGCCGGACGTGCCGCAGGCGCAGAAGGGCGAAAGGACTTATGTTGCTGTTGTTGACGGCCCTTGTCCTCCTGGCTGGAGGTGACCGAGTCCAGATGGCATTGGACCTTTTGATCCACTGGAGGTGACCTTCTACTCCAGGGCCGAAGAGGTCGGTCCCCAGGAAGGGGACATCCGCCAGTTTATGCTGGGTATCCGCCGTGAAGGTGGATATCCTCAGCAATGCTCTGCGGCGCATGGCCACCGCGGCCGCAACTGATCTGGCACAGGAGTCTCCAATGTCCAGAGCCGTTTGGAGCTGCTGCTTTGCCACCGCCCTTCCCTGGTCCCGTATTTGCCTGACCGTGGTCTGCAGGTCGGCCGGGAGATGAGGGATCACCTCATCCAGGGAGCCCATGAGGGCATGGGAGAAGTGTGCCATCAGCACGGCCGAGCTGGCCTGGCGGAGGCCAAGGGAGGACGCAGCATACACCTTGCGTCCAGCATAGTCCAGCTTTTTGGACTCCTTGTCGGGGGGCTTATCCACATCCCTAGCATTCCCGGAACACCGGAAAACGCTATCGGTGACCAACCCCTCGGCGGAGGGGTGTTCTGAAAAACCGGACAAAGAGCCGGTAGGGACCGCATACTTCCTGGCCATCCTGGCCAAAGGCGCAGGACAGGAAGCAAGCCGCTGCCAGAGCTCCAAGGATGGGCCAACAATGGCTTCAGCCACCGGAAAGGCCTCCGTGGGTGAATCCCCTCGGTCCAGTATCTCCATTAGGGGATATTTGGCCCGCTTGGATACGGGCTCGAGCTGCATCCCGGTAGGCTCCGGGATGAGCCGAAGCAGACCCATGAAGGATGAAGGGCTTTCGTCCATCGACTGGCCCCGGAGGACTCCAGGTCAATGGGCCTAGAGAACAGAGAGGAGCAGTCTTTGGACTCCGAAGAGTCTGCGAAGAGCTGCCTGTGGCCTGAGCCACCCTCCACCTGCCGAGGAACGGTTGGGAGTGAGGGTGACCGACAACCTGTGGGGCAGGCCCTGACCCGACCGAGAGTCCTTGGTCGGCGCCCCCGACTTCAGTTGTGGAGGCAGAGGTTCCACCACAATCGGTGGGGCAGCTGGTTTTGGCCGAACAACTGGCCAAGGCTCAGGCACCCCGACTACTGCGATGGGTTGTTTCGGCAGCTCGTGTGACAGCCACTTGATGGCTGGGGAAGGCGACGGCGTCGGCTTGTTCCCAGACAGAAGTAACTGCTGCCACATCAGGTCCCCTGTAGCGTCAGCGCAATTTCGCGAGAACCTCTCCTCTTCCAAGGAGGAAGGCGAGAACGAGCAGCGGTGCCGCTTACTTCGGTGCCAAGACCGCCGATGTCGGCGGGATCGGCTGGACCGAGAGGATGTCCGAGACCGAGATCCTCGGTGTTTCCGAGGACGGGTCTGGGAAGGAGCGGGGGACACCTGCTCTTCCCTCGGCTCGGAAGCCTTGACTGGGGACTCCTGCACTGGAGGCGCAGGCAAGTCCTCGGTCTCCACCAGGGGAACCGGTGAAGAAGGGTTGTCGGCTTCACCAGTCGACAGCCCGTCCGACGGGTCGAGAAAAATCTCGACCGCGTCAAGGGGTGTCTCGGCCGGCTGACCTGATGGGGACACCGTGAAGCCAGCGGCCTTAGCTGCAACCTCGACCGAAGTTGAGTGTCGACTGTCTGAGGAAGGGGACCTCTCCTGCTCCCACGAACGCTGACGGTGGGACTTACCTTTTGAGTCCTTCTTTTTGGACCGAGAAGAATGTCCCGATGGCCCCTCTCCCTTCATGGAAAGGAATTGGCAAAGCTCCTTAAAAGAAGCTGAATAAGAGGTACACAGAGAGAGCGGGATAAATGCCGCGACCGAGGAAGAGGATGATGTGGCCTGTGCCGCCTACTCCTCGAGGGCGATCATCTGCTCGAGTTGCTCAGCCGAGCTAGCCACCGCGGTAACTGCCCAACGGGCCTCCTTCGACTTCACCGGCGGATAGCGCTCGGGCGTCAAAACCGAACGGCATAAACCTCGCAGGCTCCGCGGGTCACGTTCAGGCTGAGGCAGTAGACGCACGTGGAGTGCGGATACGTCCTGGACATTTTCTGCCCACATGGGCACCGCCGAAATCCGGGAGTTGATTTGTCCGTCGCAGCCACGAGGGAGTAATTTGACCGAAGTCTTGAAAATTTGAGAATAAGTTTTAGGCGAACCGAAGAATTAGGATGCAGTCTACACACAGAGCGTTAAGGAGGGAACCTGAGCTTCCAAACGGTAAGGAAGATCTGGCATCATGGGGCGGAGCCGAGAGTTTTACCACCCGGGTGGGAGGGAGAAGCCAGCTTGAAGACCTTCTGGCAAGAATTAAAGCGGCAAGGAACCTGCCACATAGTGTGGATGACCAACATATCCATGTCCCTAGAACCTCCTCTTTCCCCATCACCCTTCCACCTTCCAACTTCAAACCATACCCTCTGGTGATACCTCCCTGCTTTAGTCTAAAGATCCCCTCCATGTTTTCCCTATTTATTCCCTTGAGGTACCTGAAGACCTCGATCATTTCCCCCGTCTCTCCTCTCCTCCAATGAAAACAGGCAGAGCTCCTCAAGTCTGTCCTCATATGTCAAATCCCCTAGTCCTCGTATCATCTTAGTTGCCCTCCTCTGTACCCTCTCCAGGAGCTGTATGTCCCTCTTCAAGTGTGGTCTCCAGTACTGTACACAGCAGTCAAGGTGTGGTCTAACCAGTCCATTGTACAGCATCAGAATCACTTCCCTGCTCCTAGAGGTGATCCCCCTTACGATGCATCCCAACATCCTGTTTGCCTTGCTAGCCGCTCTCCTGCACTGCTCAGAGTTATTCATACATGCGCCCACCATGACCCCTAGGTCTTTTTCCCCTGTTAAGGCCTCCAGCGCCTCCCCTCCCAGTGTGTACCTCTGTTTAGGGTTTCCCCGCCCAAGATGTAACACCTTGCACTTGGTGATACTGAAATTTAATTTCCATGTGTGAACCCAGCTTTCCAGGGTGTCCAGGTCCCCTTGCAGTGCCAATCTCCCCTCTTCCCCCTCAACTACTGCTCCCATCTTGAAGTCATCAGCGAAGAGACTCATTTCACACCCTATACCCTCCCTGATGTCCGATATGTATGCATTAAACAGGATCGGACCCAGGACCGAGCCATGCAGTACCCCACTACCGACCTTTCTAAGGTTCGAGACCTCCCCACCGACCACTATTCGTTGGGTGTGTCCAGCTAGCCAGTTTTCAATCTTTCTGACCATCAAAGGGCCTACTCCCAACCCTGTCAGTTTCTCCACCAGACCACTGTGGGGGACAGAGTCAAACGCCTTGCTGAAGTCCAAGAATAATACATCCACAGGCTTTCCCCTGTCCAGTTCTGATGTTACCCATTCGTAGAACTCCACAAGATTGGTTTGACATGATCTACCTGGCACAAACCCATGTTGCCGACTATCCAGACCTCCCACCTCCTCCAAGTACACCCCAATCATTCCTTTAGTATACTCTCCATTAATTTTCCCACTACCGAGGTCAAACTGATGGGTCTATAGTTACCTGGTACTTCCCTCGACACCCCTTTATGGATTGGCACCACATGTGCCTCTCGCCAATCCCTAGGTACCCCCCCTGTCTCAAGCGACCTGTTGAAGAGCTCCGCCAGGGGTGCAGCCAGTATGTCCACCAATTCCCATAGTACTCTCAGATGAATGACATCCAGCCCAGGAGCTTTATCTTTCTTTAGGGCCTTGAGGGCTAACCACACCCTTTCGGTGGAGATAGCATCATTCGTCCCCTCCACCTTACTGGCCTTTTTATCCTTATCCTGATGTGACACTGCTGGGGTACCTCTCCCTCCCTCTTGCTCCATTTCTGTTGCTCCCCTGATCCCACTCACTACCGCTTCTATCCCCACTGTGTCTTGCTTTGTAGATATCCCATTCCCCTCCCTAGTGAACAGTACGTTACAATTTTGCAACACATGTTCATAACTTCAGAAATAAATATTTTGACCCCAAATTTTCAATACACACTTCATATTACCCCATTTCATGTATGTCATTGCTGTCATTTTTCAAATCTTGATCAAAATGTCTTTTCGCACCTGTGGTGTGAAATGGTGTTGCAGTTGCGCAGAATTATGTTTTGGCAGGAATTCAAAAACTTTCAGTAACAGGTATATGAGCTGGGGTAATAAGATGTTTATGCTGCCAATTTGGTCACTGTTGTCCTATAAATGGAAGTGCAGGACCCCTCTGGCAAATAAGGATACCATTATTCTATCTCAAAAACTATACATGGGTGAGAGCGCAGTGCCCAAAGGGCCCTGCCCTACCAAAGGCACTATACATGGATGATAGAGCAGGACAGGCAAATAAGGCTACGATTACACTAACTCAAAAAGTAAGGAAAGGCATTGCAAAAAAAAAAAACTACGTTAATGCATCAGTTAGGGTTGGTATTAAAGTGTCAAAAGCTGGGAAATTCGACATTAGGGTTTCCAAGTCTAACTCCCAACTCCCACCCCCAAGCAACAAAAGGACAAGACCACACAAGCAACCACAGACAGCCATCGTCAGGTAAGACAAAAAATATACGATGGTTGTCTCTGCAGATAGAAATCCATGATACTGGTGGATGCCTGGAACATCCTCCCAGCGTAGGTGGTGGGGGCAAAAACGGTAAAGGGGATTCAAGAATGCATGGGGTAGGCATAAGCAAATCTTAGTGGTAAGGAGAAGGAGTGGGGCAGAGATCAAGTAGGGTCTGTGATGCTACAGTATGCAGGAAAATGTCAGACTAGGTGGGCAAAGTGGTCCTTTTAGCCTTTCTATAGTCTCATGTAGCCATGGACACTGTAACACATACACACAATTGACGGGCCTGCGCTTCCCGCTGCAGGTGTAAGACATACACATCGACTCAGGATCGCGGAAGCAGCTGCATGGGATAGGGAGCTAGACACCACTGTCCACCTAGGGACAAATTACCTGGCTGGGAATGGGATCAGAGCAGTGTAGGAGAAATCTGTGGAGTTGGGGAGGGGCCTTAGACAAGTAGTACGCATGGTAACCTTCTTGGAGGTGCTGCCTGTCTATGGCATGGGTGAGGTTAGGGTACTCTGCACCACGGGATTCAATGAATAGCTGAAAAACTGGTGTGGAGCTCAGGGTTTTGGCTTCATTGGGGACAGGGGGTCCACCTGGAGGGATACAGGCCTATACTGGCATGATGGTCTGCATCTGTGTGGGAGGGGAACAAGGATCCTAGGTGATAAGTTTAAATGCTTCATTGGCGTTTAAGCCTTGAGGAAGAGCACTGAAAGGGCAAAATCCCCCACACACAACAGAGAAGCAGTTAGCGGTACACACTAAGGCAGAGAAGTTTAGGGAGCAGGACAGGGTAAATGGAGAAAAAGGCAGTAAGGAAAGGGATGGGGCTAAAAGGGTAAGGCAATCAAAAAATGGAAGGCGATGAGTACCAGTGCCCATAGTCTGGGTAACAAGCTCCCTGAACTAGTAGCCTTGATGGAAGAGGGATGCCTGGATATCGTGGCAGTCACAGAAATATGGTACACAGAGAAATGGATATTATGTACCTACTGTAATTCTTGATCTTCTTGGACGAAGTCTCCACCACTCATCCACACTAATGGGAGGTTTGCGGAGGCAATGGGACTCAGAGACAGAAACGGCAACTCAGACAGAGGTGGAGACTGGTGGCTGGCCCAATAATCAACACGCCTATCTTGAACATACCAGAGGAGACCTAGAGTGATGCCGTTTCTTCTTAGACCTATGTGTCAGAAGAAGAAATCGAGAGCAACTCTTGCCGAGAATGGGACCCGTTTCCTTTTTATGCTGGGGACCGCCCATCCCCCAGAGCACTGGGCCATCTGTTGTCAGACTCCCCCTCCATCGAGGGCGGCAGACTGGACCCGGCCTGGCTGACTGAACAGCTTTCATATGAAGTCTCCCTACCATCACCTAACCCGTTCATGGTCGACTCCATAAATTTAGGGCTGAGGACTTCTGGTACGATTAAAATATATAATCAGTACTGATTCGAAATAATTTTACAAAACAATAAACTGAACTATTGCTGCTAGTGAAGCTTAACTCCTGGTGGGCGAGTGACGTCGTCACCGAAGCACACTCGACGGTGGGGGAAAAAAGGAACTGAGGTGGTTGGAGGGTGGAAACACGAGATAGCAATTACCACACAGGCCGGGGCTAAAGGTACCCTCCTCGTGTTCCATCTCAGGCGCCGGCCCACTTGAAAAAGTTTGCTCCCGCTGGGTCCTAGTGCCTTTGGCGAACTCCCATTATTGTGAATGAGTGGTGGAGACTTTATGTCCAGGAAGATCCATGACTGGAATGTCAATGGGTGTGACAGGGAGGATAAAAGTGGAGGAGGAGGAGTGGCTCTCTACGTAAGGGAAGGATCAAAGTATAATGAAACTAAAGGGTAAAAAGGGAGGAGAGGAGGCACTGTGGGTCACCCTGGAGACAGGAAATGGTACCGCAATCCGCACAGGGGTTGCATACAGACCCCCATCTCAGGGGGAAGAAATGGACAAGGAAATGATAGCCTTAGAGTGGCAAAAAATTGGGAAATATTGTTGATGGCAGACCCCACATCCAAGAGTAGGGTAATTCTCGATGCCCTACAGGGGGGCATGCCTCAGACAGCTAGTGTTGGAACCCACTTGGGAGGGAGCAATCTTAGACCTGGTACTCTCAAACAGGGATGGAGAGAAGATCTCAGATACAGAAGTGGGTAGCCATCTGGGAACAAGCGACCACCGAACAGTGTGGTTCACAATAAACACAGCCGTACAGTCAAGCCATACAAAAGTGAGGGTATTTCACTTTAGGAGGGATGACTGTCAAAATGGGAGTGCGCCTCAAAAAAGTACTAGCAAATGGACAAGAAGGAGGGGGTGGAGGAAATCAAAACTGTCATCACAGAGGCAGTAAGCCGTTGTATGAAGCAAATAAACAAAACAAAAAATGAAGGAAAACAACACTATTGTTCTCAAAAGAGGTGGTGGGGAAGGTTAGGGAAAAAAAGATAGCATTCAGGAAGTATAAGGAAACACAAAAGGAGCAGGACAGAGAACTATACCAGTTAAAGCAGAATGAAGCGGAAAAGTCGGTCAGAATAGCAAAGGCCCAAACCGAGGAAAGAATAGCCAACTCAGTTAAGAAGGGGGATAAAACCTTTTATAGGTACATTAGGGTGCAAAGGAAGACCAAGGGAGGGATAGTGAGGCTTAATAGAGGGGCGGAGGGGTGGGCAGAGGGCGACAGTGAAAAAGCAGGGATACTGAACGAATACTTCTGCTCAGTATTCACAAAAGAGGAGGAGGAGATACCTAAATCAAACAAAAGAAGCACTCTGGATAGGGAGGGTCAATACTAGTCCATTCACGGAAGAAAGGGTCCTGAAAGAACTCCTAAAACTGAAGGTGGACAAAATAATGGGACCTGATGGGATTCACCCCAGAATTCTAAAAGAACTAAGGGGAGAACTAGTGACACTACTGACTACTCGTTTTAACAAATCATGGGAGGATGGTGTGGTAGCTGAGGACTGGAAGAGGGCGAATGTGATTCCCTTTCACAAACGTGGGAGTAAGGCAGAGGGAGGAAACTACAGACTTCTTAGTTTGACCTCAGTGGTAGGGAAAATGATGGAATCACTTCTGAAAGAAAGAACTGGTGACTACCTAGAGGCCAGCGGGGCACAGGACCCAAAGCAACATGCATTCACAGCGGGAACATCATGTCAGACGAATCTAATAGAGTTCTTTGACTGGGTGACCAAAGTAATAGACCAGGGAGGGGCTGTGGACATGGCCTACCTAGACTTTAGCAAGGCATTTGACACAGTTCCACACAAAAGATTAATAAACAAGTTAGACAGCCTGGGAGTGGGTCCCACGGAGGTAGCCTGGGTAAAAAACTGGCTGGACAACAGGATGCAGAGGGTAATGGTAAACGAAGTCCACTCCGAAGAAAGGGGGTTACTAGTGAGATACCACAGGGGTCAGTACTGGGACTGGTCCCCTTTAATGTCCTTATAGGTGGCATTGCGGAGGGACTAAAAGGAAAAGTATGCCTCTTTGCAGACAACATAAAGATCTGCAACAGGGTTGATACACATGGGGGGTGGAAAGGATGAGAAGGACTTGGCAAGGTTGGAGGGAATGGTCAAAAGTATGCAGCTTAGATTCAATGCAAAAAGTGCAAGTAATGCACCTGGGGAACAAAAACCCAGGGAAGAGTACAACAATGGGGAGAAAACAACAACAAAATGGATAGGGACTGGGGGTAGTCATAGCAGATGACCTAAAGGTGAGACAAGCAATGTAAGGCAGTAAGGAGGGCTGGGGGGAATCTGGGGTGCATAGGGAGAGAGGCATCACCAGTAGAAAACAGGAAGTTGTTATTTCTCTGTACAGACAGTTGGCGAGACCCCATCTGGAGTACTGCGTGCAGTTCTGGAGATCCCATCTTTGCAAGGACATAGACAGGATGGAGGCAGTCCAGCGGATGGCAACTAAAATGGTGCAGGGTCTGCACCAGAAGCCATATGAAGAGAGACTAAAGGAACCTAATATGTATACCCTCGGGGAAAGGAGGGAGAGGGAGGACATGACAGAAAATTTCAAGTACCTCAAGGGAATCAATAAAATCCAAGAGGGTAGGATCTGGACAAGGATATGATAGAAGGCATACTTAGGATGGCAGAGAAAGGGGAGATACTGTTGATGGGGGACCTTAACATGCCAGATGTTAACTGGAGTACCTTTGAGGCAGCCACATCCAAAAGCAGGACCATTCTTGATGCCCTTCAGGTGGCATGCCTCAAACAGCTAGTTTTGGAACCCACTCGTGAGGGAGCAATCTTAGACCTCGTACTCTCAAATGGGGACAGTGAGAGGATCTCAGATCTAGAGTGGGTAGCCATTTGAGACAAGTGACCACCAAACAGTGTGGTTCACGATAAACTCTCTGACAGAGTCTAGCCATACAAAGTGAGGTTCTGGACTTCAGGAGGCTGACTTTGGCAAGATGGGAGAGTGCCTTAGAAAGCACTAGCAAACAGGCTAGAAGGAGGGGTGAAGCAACAATGGGTGAATACCAAAACTGCCATCACAGAGACAACAAGCCTTTGTGTGAAACAAATAAACAAATCAAAAAGAAAGAAAAAGCCACTATGGTTCTCAAAAGAGGTAGCGGTGAAGGTTAGGGAGAAAAAGATAGCATTTAGGAAGTATAAGGAAACACAGAAGGAGCAGGACAGAGAACTGTACCAGTTAAGGCAGAAGGAAGCAGGGAGGTAGTCAGAATAGCAAAGGCACAAACTGAGGAAAAGATAGCTAACTCAGTTAAGAAGGGGGATAAAACCTTTTCTAGATATATCAGGGAGCGTAGAAAGACAAAGGGAGGGATAGTGAGGCTGAAAAGAATGGATGGTGGGTGGGCAGAGAGTGACAGTGATAAAGCAGGGATACTGAATGAATATTTCTGTTCAGTATTCACAAAAGAGGAAGTGGGGGAGGTGCCTAATCCAATTAACAGAAGCACTCTTGGGGGTTGATCCCAGTCCTTTCACAAAAGAAAGGGTTCTGAAAGAACTCCTAAAACTGAAGGTGGACAAAGCAATGGGGCCAGATGGAATTCACCCCAGAATTCTAAAAGAATTAAGCAGAGAACTAGTGACACCACTGACTACGCTTTTTAACAAATCATGGGAGGATGGTGTGGTACCTGAGGACTGGAAGAAGGCGGATGTGATTCCCCTTCACAAAAGTGGGACCAAGACGGAGGCAGGAAACTACAGACCTGTCAGTTTGACCTCTGTGGTAGGGAAAGTGATGGAATCACTTCTGAAGGAAAGAATTGTTGAGTACCTAGAGGCCTGTGGGGCACATGACCCAAGGCAGCATGGGTTCTGACAGGAAGGTCATGTCAGACAAATCTAAGTGATTTCTTTGACTGGTTGACCAAAGTAGTAGACCAGGGAGGGCTGTGGACATGGCCTACCTAGACTTTAGCAAGGCATTTGACACAGTCCACACAAAAGATTAGTAGTCAAATTAACCAGCCTGGGAGTGGGTCCCAAGGTGGTAGCCTGGGTAAAACACTGGCTGAACAACAGGACACAGAGGTAATGTAAATGGGTCCACTCTGAAGAAGAGGGGTTACTAGTGGAGTACCGCTGGGGTTCAGTACTGGGTCCAGTCCTTTTAATGTCTTTATAAGTGACATTGCAGAGGGACTGGAAGGAAAAGTATGCCTCTTTGCAGATGACACAAAGATCTGCAACATGGTTGATACACAAGGAGGCGTGGAAAGGATGAGAAGGGACTTGGCAAGGTTGGAGGAATGGTCAGAATGCGGCAGCTTGGATTCAATGCAAAGTGCAAGTAATGCACCTGGGAAACAAAACCCAGGGAAGACTGCACAATGGGGAGGGGGGAGGTAGTAACAACAATAAAATGGAAAGAAACCTAGGGGTAATCATATCAGATGACCTTAAGGTTGGCAAGCAATGCGAGAAGGCGGTAGGGAGGGCTGGGGGGATACTGGGATGTATAGAGAGAAGTATCACCAGCAGAAAACAGGAAGTTGTTATCCCCCTGTACAGACAGTTGGTGAGACTCCATCTGGAGTACTGCGTCCAGTTCTAGAGACCCCATCTCCACAAGGACATAGACACGATGGAGGCAGTTCAGAGGAGGGCAACTAAAATGGTGCAGGGTCTGCAAGAGAAGCCATACGAGGAGAGACTAAACGAGCTTAATATGTATACCCTTGAGAAAAGGAGGAAGAGCGGGGACATGATAGAAACGTTTAAGTACCTCAGTGGAATCAACAAAGTCCAAGAGTGTAGCATCTTTCAGAAAAAGAGATGTGCAAGAACAAGGGGACACAATTTCAAGATAGAGGGGGGACGGCTCAGGGGCAATGTGAGGAAGTATTTTTTCACAGACAGGGTGGTGGACGCATGGAACAGCCTTCCTGAGGAGGTTGTGGGGTCTAAAACTGTGGGAGAATTCAAGAATGCATGGGACAGACATAAGGCAATTTTTGTGGGGAAGGGTAGGAAGAAATAGGCTGTTGGTTAAATAGGATCTGCAGCTTATCCTCTAAGTAGGAAAATGGGCAGACTAGGTGGGCCAAGCGGTCCTTGTCTGCCGTCAAAGTCTATGTTTCTATGTTTCAGAAAAGAAGATGTGCAAGAACAAGGGGGCACAATTTGAAGATAAAGAGAGGGTGGCTCAGGGGCAACTAAAGAGTATTTTTCCACAGAGGGTGGTGGGACGTATGGAACGGCCTTCCGAAGGAGGTCATGGGGTCAAAAACAGTGGGGGAATTGAAGAATACATGGGACAGATATATGGCAATTTTAGTGGGAAGGGGAGGAAGTAGGCTATTGGTTAACTTGGATCTGCAGCTTATCCAATAGGTAGGGAAATGGGCAGACTGGGTGGGCCAAGCGGTCCTTATCTGCTGTCAAAGTCTATGTTTCTATGGCCTCTGGGTGCAGAAGCACAGATCCCACAAAATCCATGATACGAAAAGTGCAGCAGTACTTCTGTCTGCAGAAGCAAAGTCCCCTAAGGGTCCTGTGTCTCTTCAGAGGTTTTCTATATGCAAGGGGTCTGCTCTTCTGAAGCCAGAATTCAGTGTATGTCTTACACCTCTGGCTGGAAGAAACAGAGGACCCTCCTTGCTACAAAAGACTCAGCCCATAGGGGCATAGAGAAAAGAAGTCTTGTAATTTGGATATAATGAGTTTATATTTGGCTGGAGGGGCCTGTGCTTCTGTATACAGATGCAGTGTGGTGATTTCAGTATAGAAATACAGAATTTGACGGCAGATAAGAAAAAATTACTTACCATAGTAATCTTGTTTCTTCCAAGGGAGTCTTACTGTATTCCGACTAATGCAGTTAGCCCTTCCAGTTGAACTACCCCAGAGATGAAAGAGTTAAAGCCAATATGTTAATAGTGGAACGTTCAATAGACTCGAGCTCGGTTTTCAAACCACTGTCCCTGGTACATTCTATGTAACTGCCAGATTCTTATGAGCAAACTATATTGATAATAGCAATAATGAAATAAACTAAACTATGCCAATTAAAACATATACTAAACCAATAATAAATATCTAACTTGTGTAGTCAAATGACTACAGATCCAATAAGGGCATAAAAAGACTCAAGTAACAGATGCCCATGAAAAAAACCACCCCAGTGGTCAAACTCTTCTAAGACTGACAACTGGAGTGCAGTGCCCCCAGGTTCTAGCATGGGAGGCAGGGTGGGAGTCCAGAATACAGTAAGACTCCCTTGGAAGAAACAAGATTACTATGGTAAGTCATTTTTTCTTCAAACCCCAGGAAGTCTTACTGTATTCTGACTAATGCAGACTACCAAACAGTGCCCCTTGGAGGTGGGCAGAACCTACTTTGGGAATAGGCTCTGCAGTACTGCTATGCCAAACCTGGCATCACTCCTAGCCTGGGTATCCAGGCAGCAGTGCTTGGAGAATATATGAACAATTTTCCAGGTAGCTGCTTTGCAGAATTCCCTTGCAGCTCCTATGGAGGCAGCTGCCCCCCTGGTAGAGTGAGCCCTCAGGCCCACTGATGGCTCCTTACTCAGTCTGCCATAGCAGAACTGAATACAGGCCATAATCCTTTGTGCAATGGTCCTTTTTGTGGCTGGCTTGCCCCTTCCCACTTCTTCACAGGTGAGGAACAGCTCATTCCTATGGCCTTTTATCTGATTCAGATAGTAGCGGATAGCCTCTTTTACATCCAGGCTATGCAGCCTGCACTCACCTGAGCTGGAATGGTCAGTAAAGAAGACGGGCAATATAATGGACTGGTTCAAGTGAAACTCTGAGACCACTTTGGGTAGGGACTTCCTATCTGTTCTGATTACAACCTTATTTCTGTGGAGGGCAACGTAATTTGATTCCACAGACAAGGTCCGTAGCTCACAGATTCTTCTTGCTTAAGTGATAGCCACTAAAAAAAACAGTTTTCCATGTCAGGTATTTAAGCTCTGCTGAGGACATGGGTTCAAAAGGGTGCTGCATGAGCTGTGCTATGCAGATGTTTAGGTCCCAAGAAGGGGTAGGCTCTCTATTAGGAGGATGCAAATGAAGCAACCCCTTAAAGAATTTCTTGAAAATAGCATTAGAAGCAGGGGAGGGCCCTTCTCTGCTAAGAGACGGGCAGAAACAGCTGCCAGATGCACCTTGAGTGTAGAAGGCCAGAGGCCTAGAGAATGAAAGTGAGCCGAAGAGTCCAGCACGACAGCCAAGCCAGCTTCCTATGGATCTAAATCCCTTTGGGAACACCAGATAGAGAAACCTTTTCCACTCTGATGTGCAAGTCTTCCTGGTGGAAGGCATTCTGGAGACCCTTAGGATGTCCATGACCCCTTCTGAGAGATGCAAGCCTGCATATTCTAAGTCCTCAAGAGCCAGGCCTTGAGCCTGAGGGACCCGAGGATGGGGTACAGGATCCTCCCTTGGGAGGAGGTCAGAAGGTTGTGCCTCCTAGGGAGGCAGACTGGACTGGTGACTGACAGAGTGAGCAACACTGAGCACCATGGTTGTCTGGCCCAGTCTGGGACAATCAGAATCACTGATACAGGCTGTTCCCTGAGCTTGGTCAGCACCCTGAATATTAGGGGAAATGGAGGGAAGGCATATAAGAACTTGCCCATCCAATCCAGGATCAAGGCCTCCAGGGGTACTGAGCCCCGAACTGGTGGTCTGCAGCAGTAGTGGGGCAACTGATGATTGTCTGAAGCTGCAAAGAGGTCCACCTCTGGGGTGCACCATCTCCTGAACACTGCTAACAGGACTTGCCTAGTCAAGAGTACATTCGTGATGGCTCTGATTTATCCTGCTGAGTGCATCTGCCAAAACATTGTCTTTGCCTGGCAGGTGGACTGCTGACAGTGAGACTTTGAGGGAGTAGGCCAGACTCCAGACCTTCATGGCCTCTGTGCACAGAACAGAGGACCTGGTCCTTCACGGTTTATGTAATACATAGTGGTTGTGTTGTCTGTTGTGAACTGAACCATCTGCCCCTGCACCAATGTGGTAAATGATTGCGGTACTAGTAGCACTGCTCTGAGCTTAGCAGGTTTATGTGCAACAGAGACTCCTGCTTGGTCCATGTGCCATGTGGTCCCCTAGGTGGGCCCCCCACCCTAGGAGGGAGGCATCCATGGTCAGCACCATGGTCAGAGACTGTTGCAGGAATGGGACCCCCATCCTGAGGCTGTCCTTGTCCTGCCACCATTGTAGAGCTTGTATTAGTGTGGCGGTCACTGGTACTACCTTGGACAGATAATCTCTCCTCTGGGACCAAAAGGACCTAAGGTGGAACTGGATATCTCTCATCTGAAACCTGGCTCCAGGGACTACAGCAGTGGCTGTAGTCATATGGCCCAGGAGCTAGAGAAAATGCCTTGCTGATCGAGGGACATGCAGCCGGAAGGAGGCTGCTAGCTGGACAATGCTGTCCACGCTCGACTCTGATAGGACAGCTTTTGCCCAAATTGGCCCAGCTCTGCTCCTATAAATTCTAGGAGTTGAACTGGCTTCAGAACTGACTTCTTGAGATTTACCAGAAACCTTAGAGACTGCAAGGTGTTCTGTGTTGTGACCAGAGATTCCTCTACCTGTTGGAGAGAGTACCCCATGACTAGCCAGTCGTCCAGGTAAGGAAAGACTGTGACCCTTAATCTTCTCAGATGCAGTAACAACCACTGCCAGGCACTTTTGGAAGGTTCTTGGTGCAGAGGACAGACCGAAGAGTAAGGCCCTGAACTGATAATGGCCTGAGGGCAGTCTGAACCGGTGGTATTTTCTGTGAGACTGCCTGATGGGGATATGAAAGTAAGTGTCCTTGAGGTCCAGGGATGCCAGCTAATCCCCTTGTCTTACAGTGGAAAGGATCAGAGCCAGGGTGACCATTTTAAATTTTGGTTTTGTAAGATGCTTGTTTAGGTATCTTAGATCCAGAATGGGTCGCCACTTCCAGTTTTTTTTTCAAGGTTAGAAAGTACCTTGAATACAACCCTTTTCCCCTATAAGGGAATGGAACAGGTTCCACTGCTCTGTTTTGCAGAAAAGTGGACATCTGTGCCTCCAACAGGGCTGTTTCTGATTTGGTGGCAGGTTTGAATAGTCTTGCTCTTATTTTTCAAAATGACTTGAAGCTTAGAGCAAGACCCTGGCTTATTACTTTGTCTGTTGGAAGTGTTTTCCATGCCTGGCAGGGGTCTTGGGCGGAGGGCTAGGTCCACCACAACCAGCATCTCTTCTGCCTCTATCTCTGAAGTAGCCTTTTTGCTGCTGGTAGGCAGAGAAGGCCTGGACCTGATAAAAAAGGCCTCTGGTAAGGTCTGCCCCTGCCTCCTCTACTTTGCTGTCATCGAGGAGTGGCAGCCTTCTCTTTGGCTGCAGCACTCTTGTAAGACACTCTGTATTCATCCATCTTTTTCATGTATGTCTCAGTTTGTTCCCCAAAAAGAGAATTTTGCATTAGGGGAAAACCCAAAGCCTTAGATTGGGTGTCTTGAGAGAGATTAGTGCATCTTAACCATGCAAACTTCCTTTAAGATACAGCTGGCCATGATCCTGGAAGCACTATCATTAGTATCCACAGCCACGTGGAACTGCTTCCACTCCATTTTTAGCCAGCTCCTCCAGGTCAGATGCCAGCAGTGGAGGAGCTTTGCTGGCCAATTCTTGGACAGATTCCCACAAGGACTTTGATACCTGGAAACATATTCCATGTAAGAAGCTTGCCTTATGCAAGAGGAAGCTCCCAGGTACCCCTTTTTAGCCACAGAATCAATTTTCCTGGAGTCCTTCTCGGGGGGACGTGAAGCCAAGGGAATGCCTGCTTTCTCACAAGCAGCAGCCTGACCACCCCATCATGACTGCAGTGGCTAAACAAGAATTCAGTGCCATTGCCAGCCAAGGAATACCTCCTGTCCAGTTTTTTATCCACAGGAGACACAGATGTTGGGGTGTGCAGGATTTTTATTGTCTGCCTTTTTAGAGACTTGTGGATGGGGATCAAAAGTCTCTTGGAAGCAAGCACACCAATCATCTCTACAAAGTCAGGCTCTTCCTCTTCCTCAAAAGCTTCCTAAGCAGGGAGCTCCAAAGCTACTGCTACCTTTTTTATAAAAGCATAGTGGGAGGCAGGGTCTCCAGAGGGACAAGGAGGGGACTCAGGATCCAGGTGTTCTGGTGAAACCCCAGGCTCGATGGGCTCACCAAAATCATCCTCCTCTTCATCCTTTTCCTCCCACTCCTGTTCATAAAAAGGTTCAGACCCAAATGAACCGGAGGGAAATGCAGTACCCAGTGTCTGAACCGGAGTTTGGGTCATTGAGTGCTGAACCGATTCGCCTGAATCAGTCTGCAGAGACTGGATAATTTGAATGGCTTTCACGATCACTTCCGCAGTTGCAGCTGCAACCGTCTGTTTTTGCGGTTTTAATAGGGGATAAAGAAATGTGTCCCAATATTGCAGGTAAACCTCATTTTGGTCTAAAACATAAGGTGTTTGTGTAACAAATATTGATCTATGAAGCTGGATCATATTAAAACTTGTGAAGTTACAAGTTTAATTAACTGAGCCACAACTTGTAATATTCAAGTGTCTTTTGATATT
Source organism: Neoceratodus forsteri (assembly GCA_016271365.2). Taxonomy (NCBI): domain Eukaryota; kingdom Metazoa; phylum Chordata; order Ceratodontiformes; family Ceratodontidae; genus Neoceratodus; species Neoceratodus forsteri. Next base: position 306,743,904 of record CM028137.1, read on the forward strand.
TGTACTGACCATGTGAGTAATGGCAGACAGGTGTTTTAAGTGTCTGCAAAAACAGAAATACAGGGAGAGAGTTCAAATTATCCCTTCAGACTATTTTTAGTGTTTATTATTAGGACGGGCCAGAGTGCCTGTGTGCACATTCCTAAGTGCAAACCTATTTCTTCCTCCTAAGAACTGGTAATGACCATTATTACTATCCTTATATAGTAGTATAATTTACACTATCAATACATTTATGCTGACAAGAGATTAGATCATGCATGTACTAAAAGGAGAATTGCCTTGTCATGCAAGAACTAAAAGGAGAATTGCCTTTTAAAGTTAAAGTTTATATTTGTCTTGGACCAATCATAGACAACCACAGTACTATCTTCCACTATATAAGCAAGCCACTATACACTGTTAGTTTGAAGAATGAAGGATGTACCACTTGTAATCTCTCGCTATGATTATTATATTAATTATTAAATTCTTCCGCCATCAGCATCATCTCCGTTTGTCTCCTTTCTAAGTATCAGTAATAGATAATTTACAAATGGCAATTTTTTTTACCTTTCTACAGCGGTTCCAAACAAACAGGTTACTCACCTGTAACAGTAGTTCTAGGAATGGTCTATGTTGTTCATCCACACTCTTTGGTATGTCCCTTTCCCCTTTAAATCTTGCAGGAAGTCTTCAAGCTTGCTCCTCCCACCCACCTGGGTGGTTATACCTTGGCTCCGCCCCATGACGCCAGATCTTAGCCAGCTGGAAGCAAGGTGATGCACCTAAAGCCAGAGAGGTCGGGTGGGTGCGTGTGGATGAACAACATATACCACTCCTAGAACTACTGTTACAGGTGAGTAACCTGTTTTTCTAGGAGCGTGGATATGTTGTTCATCCACACCCCTTGGCAGACTCCTAGCAGTTCTCTGGGAGGAGGGAGGCAAGGTGCACACCCCCTACTTAGGAAACAGAAATTGGAGAACCGAGGCCCCAAAACCAGCATGCCGACGTGACTCAAGGTCGATGTGGTAATGAACGTGTTTGCTGACTTCCAGGTAGCAGCCCGGCAGATTTCCTGGATAGGGATGTCCCTGGAAGCAGCCACCAATGCAGCAGTATGGCGGGTAGAATGAGCTCTTATCCCTCTGGGAGGCTCCTTGCCCGCCAACTCATAGCACAGACCTATACATGATGTAACCCATCTTGCAATAGTCTGTTTGGCTGCAGGTCTGCCAGAAGTGGCTTCAGCGTAGGTGACAAACAGCTGGCGAACCTCTCCCCGAATTTCCGCCATCCTCTCCTTGTAGTAGGAGACAGCACGTCTAAGGTCCAGGGTATGGAGCCTGTACTCGGCGTCTGAGGTGTAGTTAGGGTAATATACCGGCAGAGTCAACACCTGGTTAAGGTGAAACTCTGACACCACCTTCGGAAGGAACTTCGGGTGGGGGCACAGGACAACTTTGTCCCTGTGAAAGACCAGATAAGAGGAGTACACTGAAAGTTCCTGGGGCACCCCTGTCCTTCTGGCTGACGTGATAGCCAACAGGAAGGCAGTCTTCCACGACAAGTGTGAGAGCTCACACTTGTGCATGGGTTTGAATGGCTTGCCCATGAGCTTTGCCAAGACCAGCAAATATTCCATGGAGGTGGAGGTTCACGCTCCGGAAGGGATATGTGATCCAGGCCTTTGAAAAAGCGCCCGACCATTGTCTCCTGTGCCAATGTCGACTGACCAGCCCGCGCCCGGTTAGCGGAAATGGCTGCCAGGTGCACCCTAAGGGTCGATGACTGTAGACCCCCTTTGCAGCGAGACCAAAGGTAGTCTAAAATGTTAGCCACAGAGCAGGATAAGGGGTCCAGACTCTTACTCTGACACCAAATGGAAAATCTTTTCCATTTGAAGGCATAACATTTCCTGGTCGATTCCTTACGAGATGCCTCCACCACAGTGTAGACATCCTCGAAAAGACCCAGAGCCTGGAACTCTAGCCGCTCAGGTACCAGGCTGTCAGGTGCAGGGATTGAAGGTTCAGAAGGAATACCTTCCCCTGGTTCAATGATATCAGGTCCGGGCGTGTACAAAGCCGCTCCGGGGCCCTGCAGCTGAGGCTGAGGAGATTTGGATACCACAACTGGCGGGGCCAATCTGGGGCTACCAGGATCACCTTCGCCTTGTCCCTCCTCACCTTGAGTAACACCTTGTGGATCAAGGGAAATGGAGGGAAGGCGTGCAGGAGGCCTGGGGTCCATGGCTTCGAGAAGGCATCCCCCTGCAGCGAGCCCTGCTGAGGGGGGCGGGCATGGTACAGCCTCAGCTTGGTGTTCTCCCTGGAGGCAAACAGGTCCATCAACGGTTTGCCCCAACAGGAGAACAGATTGTAAGCTACCTCTGGATGGAGAGACCACTCATGGGATGTCTGGCCTATGCGGCTGAGAGCATCCACCAGTTGGTTCGAGACTCCTGCCACATGGATGACAAGGAGATCCGCCCCCAACCGGCGGACAGTGGTCCAGATCTGGAGTGCCTCCTTGCATAGCAGACGGGAGTGCATGCCACCCTGTTTGTTGAGGTAATACATGGTCATGGTATTGTCCGTCTGGACTTGAACCACTTGACCCCGGAGCTGAAGAGCAAAAGCTGACTGTGCCAGTCTGACTGCTCTGAGCTCCAGCAGCTAGATGTGGCATCGGGACTCCTTGGATGAGGAGTCCAGAACCTGTGGGCTCTGTTGTCCTCCATGTGGGCTCCCCAGCCCATGAGAGAGGCACTGGTCGTGAGAATGACCAACAGCTCGGGGCGGACAAACGGGATCCCTTCCTGCAGACGACTTGGGACGGTCCACCATTGGAGAGCGTCCCACATCTTCTGGGTGACAATGACCAGCTGATCGAAAAGACCCTGACACTGAGTCCACTGAGCGGCCAGCTCCCACTGGAGGGGGCGCATGTGCAATCTGGCCCAACGGACCACTGAGGTGCACGCCGCCATGTAACCCAGAAGGCGCAGGAAGTCCCAGGCAGGGTGCAAGTGCCCAACCAGAAAAGACTGGGCAAAGGAGGAAAGAACCTCCAACCTGTCCGCCGGGAGCCAAGCTCTGGCTTGATGAGAGTCGAGCTCTGCCCCGATAAAGCCCATCATCTGAGATAGCACGAGTTCCAACTTGGCCTCGTTGATCAGGAGGCTTAATTGGGAACAGGTTTGGAGGGCCAGGTCCCTGGACCTCTCCATCTCCTGCAGGGAGGAACCCGGCAGGAGCCAATCGTCGAGGTAGGGGTATATCCAAACCCCTTGACGCTGTAAATGGGCTGCCACCACTGCAATGCATTTGGTGAAGACCAGAGGGGCTGATGACAGGCCGAACGGCATGGCTCGGAACTCATACAGGGTCCCTTCGACCCTGAAGCGGAGGAACCGCTGGTGGGACAGACGGATTGGGATGTGAAAGAACGCATCCTGTAGATCCAGTGAGCAGAACCACATGTTTCGCTCCAGAGATGGTATGATCTGGTTCAGAGTTACCATCCGGAAGGTGCGAGACCTGAGATATTGATTCAGGTCGTGGAGATCTAAGATGGGGCGCCAGCCCCCCCATCCACTTGGGCACCAGGAAGTACCTGGACATGAAGCCTGGGTCTGTAGGAGGATCCGGCACTAGAGCTACCACCTCCTTGCAGAGGAGTTGAGCAATGTCATCCCGAAGGGCCGACTGAGTGCCAACTGAGATCCTTTCCTCCCGTGGGGCACAGGCTTGACAAGGAGGGTACTGCTCGAGCTCTAGAGGCAGTGCCCGACCGACCACTTCCAGAACCCACCTGTCCAAAGTGATACCGGACCAGGCGGAAATAAAGTGGAAGAGACGGCCCCCCATGGGAGGACCCAGAACTGGCGTGACGGGAGTAGGGGTGGCCACCCCGACCCGTCACTGTGCAGGCTTAGATGAGGAGAAGGCTCCTGGACCGGCACCTCAGCCTCCTTTGCAGGGCTGCTGGGGACCCTGCTTGGGCCTAGCGTGCCAAGCTTAAGCCTGCTGTTGCTGCTGATGTTGCTGACCTCCCTGGAAGGGGGGCTGTCTAACCGCAGGAGAAGAGTGCCGAAAAGGCTTCTTCTTGCGCTTCTCCTGATTCTTGCCAGAAGAGACCTTTGCAGAAGTGGCATCCAAGGTGGCATTGGAGTGCTCTATGCGCTGGAGGTGACCTGCCACTCCCGGACCGAAGAGGTCAGTGCCAATGAAGGGCATGTCAGCTAACTTGTGCTGAGTATCCGAGGGAAAAGAGGATAATCTCAGGCAGGCCCTGTGGCGAGTGGCCATTGCGGCTGCTAGTGAACGGGCACAGGAATCTCCAATGTCCAAAGCCATCTGGAGCTGCTGTTTAGCAACAGCACGGCCCTGGTCATGGACTTGCTTAACTGTGGTCTGCATGTCCGCTGGGAGATGAGGGAGGACTTCATCTAGCGACCCCAAGAGGGCATGAGAGAAGTGTGCCATGATCACTGGCAAGCTGGCCTGACGAAGGCCCGTGGATGAAGCCGCATATACCTTCCGGGCAGAGTGGTCCATATTTTTGGACTCCTTGTCCGGAGGGTGGTCAGTATTCGCTAAGCTACCCGTGCGTCTAAACACTGAGGCAGTCACAAGGCTCTCGGCTAAGGGATGCTCAGTGAAGCCCGTGAAGGACCCCATGGGTACAGTGTACTTGCGAGCCATGTGGGCAGACGGAGCCAGGCAAGAGGCAGGGCACTGCCATAGCTCAAGGGCCGGACCAACAATGGCTCCGGCCACTGGGAAGGCCGCCGTTGGGGTAACCCCCCTCTTAAGGATATCTGTGAGAGGATATTCCGCTTTGTTTTGAACAGGCCCCAAAGGCATACCGGTGGACTCAGAAATAAGTCGAAGGATGCCCTGGAAAGAGGAAGGACCTTCCTCCAGGCCTGTCACTGACAACTCATCATCAGGATGTGAGCAAAGACCAGTGGTATCAGAGTCTGAGGAGTCGGGATACAGGGGTCTCCCGCCTATGTCCCCTTCAATACGCCGAGGGCGATCGGGGACAACAGTGATGGACAGACGACGGGGCAGTCCAGTATCTGTCCAATCCTCCTTCGAGGGAGCCCCTCCCTGAGACTGCTTAGGCAGTGGGGAGACCGGAACAGCCCGAACCGGAATGCATGCCGGTCCTACCGGAGGAAGAACCGGAGTCTTCGGTGTCGGAGGAGTCGGCGTCGGCCTAAGAGGCTGGGGCCAAGTAATGGCCAGTGTAGCAGGTGGAGTCGGCTTTGGACCGGTCAGAGTTAGCTGTTGCCACATGAGGTCCTCATAACATCGACGTAGCTTCCGTCGAAGTCTCTCCTCATCCGAGGAAGATGAGGATCAGTGGCGGCGCCTCTTCTGGGAGTGTTTGTGGCCCTTTTTCGGTTTTTCGAGCGACGGGGTCTTAGTCCTCGATCGAGACCGACAGTGTCGGCTCTGTCGATCGGGAGAGGCTGGATTCGATGAAAACCGAGGTTCCGGCTCCTGTCCCTCGATCAGGATTCTCGAAGGATGGGTCTCCTCGTTGGGGAAAGAAAGGATGTGTGTCCTCTCCAATGAGTCATCGAGCGGGGTCGGCGACAACGGCTCGATCGGGTCGAGAGAAATCTCGGCCGGTTCTGCCGTATCCTCGGCCTCGGTGCCTTGGCCTGACGGAAGGTCCAAGCAGCCGGCGGCCGAGGAAGAGCTCTCGACCGAGGTCGAGACCGCCAGGTCCTGAGACTCGGACCGTTCTCGGTCCCAGGAACGTTTTCTTCGGACAGAAAAAGATTTAGATCCTTGTCCCTTTTCTTAGGGCAGGAGGAGTGCAAGCCCGAGGGCGCCTTAGCCATGGTAGGGAGAGAGTGGCACAGCTCCCGAAAGGACCCAGTGAAGGTGGAGCCCAGGTTAAGCGGCACGAAAAAACTTCTGCTGGCCGAAGCTTCAGCAGCTTCCTCTTTGAAAGCCACCATCTGGTCAAGCTGCTCGGCAGATCCCGCGGCCGCGGAAACCGCCCATGTGGCCTCCTTCGATTTCACCGGTGGATTGCGAAGCTCCGGTCTCCCTAGCTTTAGGCACGCCTTGCGGTCGTCCAGGACGTTGGGATGGAAGGCCAGACAGATGGTGAAGCGGTGGTGCCGCGCATGACACTCCAAGCAATAAACGATAAGAGGGGTGGGATCGTGCGACATTTTCTGTCTGCAAGGACACTGGTGAAACCCGGGGACGACTTGTCCTCCATGTCCGATGCGCTCAGATCAGAATCATAAACTCTTACGAGTTTCAAAGAAAACCAATGCGGTGAAAACCGTGGATTAGAATCCAGGGCCTATGGTACTTGTAGAAGTAGCATGAGGGAACCTGAATCTTCCAGCGGAAAGGAAGATCTGGCGTCATGGGGCACAGCCAAGGTATATACCACCCGGGTGGGTGGGAGGAGCCAGCTTGAAGACTTCCGGCAAGATTTAAAGGGGAAAGGGACATGCCAAAGACTGCGGATGAACAACATATCCACGCTCCTAGAACAGCTGTTTTCCTTTTCTGCCCAGGGATTTCAAGGCCTGAGTTAGCAGCTCTTTTACCTGTGGAGGTTTCTCCCTGGTCAGAGGGCACCCCCCCCCCCCAATTCCACCGGTTTATGTTTAGTGATGGAACTGGACCGACCTTCCGTGTCAGTTGCTTTATCAGCCATTCTCTCCTGCAGTCTATTCAAACGCCTATCAAGCGTAGACTGAGGGAAATTTTTACAGATTTCACAATCTGCCTGAAGGTGGTCAAACCCAAGGTAGAAAACACAGACAAGATGTGTATCAGCTTTAGCAAATGGTTCACCGCACTTGGTACAATGCTGAAACCTTGTGGGACTGGTTCTTTTCTTGGGTTTCTGTGACATAACAACAACCGAGAAAAAAGTGTTTTTAACACTTATCCACAATGGGCAGTTTAGACCCAGATAAGTGAAGATATTTGGTAAACAGCCAGTTTAGCAGCTGAGGAGAAAACCGAGAAATCATTCGGTTTTCTTACCAAACGTCTACCGGTCACTCAAACAGTAAATCTACAATAGAGACTAAGAATTTTACCTTAAAATATAAGACAAAATCTTCGGTTTCCTCCCGGTTACAAAAATTGATCAGAAACCAAAAAACTTACTGGAAAGTAGAAACCCTAGTCTAACCTGTAACTGAAGGACAGAGATTTGAAAATTAAACTAAAATAAATGGTGGTTATAAAAAATGACTAAACTTGTACTTCAACCGAAGGAGCTGAGGAGAGATCTCCAAGGCAACTTCACAGGCAGGCGGAGTAAAGAATCTGGCAGTTACACAGAATGTACCAGGGACAGTGGTTTGAAAACCGAGCTTGAGCCTATTGAACATTCCACGATTAACATATAGGCTTTATTTCTCATCTCTGGGGCAGTTCAACTGGAAGGGCTACCTGCATTAGTTAGAATACAGTAAAACTTCCTGGGGTTTTAAGGACTGCTTTGCTCACCTAGTCTGCCATTTTCCTATCTACTGTTACACCGCAGACACTACTTGATCTCTTGCCCCCCCCCACCTTCCCTTACCACTAAGGTTCCCTTATGCCTACCCAATACAGTCTTGAATCCTGTTACCGTTTTAGCCCCCACCACTTTCGCTGGGAGGATGTTCCAGGCATCCACCAGTATCATGGATTCCTATCTGCAGTGACAAGTGAATGTTTATATTTTGCAGATTGTATGCCGCAGGTACAAATCCATGACGGTAGCACATTAGTGCTACTGCATTTGTGTCATGTGGAAAACAGCTGTATGTTTGTCTTACCTGATGATGGCTGTCTGTGATTGCTTGTGTGGTCTTGTCCTTTTGCTGCTTGGGGGGGGAGGAGTTAGGGTTGGAAACCCTAATGTTGAATTTCCCAGCTTTTGACACTTTAATACCAACCCTAACTGATGCATTAACGTAGTTTTTTTTCAATGAATATTATACATATATATTGCAAAAAACGTCATTAACGCATCAGTTAGGGTTAAACCAACAAAAGTAGGGAAATGTGGCTTTAGGGTTTCCAACTCCAACACCCCATTCCCCACCCTGCAGCACAGACCCACATGCGGGGGGCCTGTCTTGGGGGCTTTAAACCCGAATTGCATTATAAAGCGCAATAAATCCTGTCTGACAAGATTAGATATAAAAATATTTTGGTTGGTATTTAACCCTATAACTTTTAACATTAATCTTTTGAGGTAACGTATGGGTATGCGTTTTAAAGCTCTAACTCCTGCCAATTCACTGAGACCATGCTTGAAGGTATATTTTACTTACTTTCGAAGTAATGGCCCAAGAATCTGCATTAAGTATGTGGAGCTGGAAATCGCAAAATTTGTCAAGGCATCAGTACAAAACTGATGCAAACAACCATTTTACCCCAGTGTTCATGCAATCAACAGACAGAACATGAATTTTGGGTATATCTGCTACACTGAACAACCATCTGCATTTATTTAGCTCTCAGGTGACGCCCCACTTCCATCTACACCTGGTCTATTCTCGATCAGATCCCAACAACCAGACAAGGCCGCTCATCGGTGTGGGTTACACTTTTAGGGAATCGCGATTTTTGTCTTTAAACCTTATTAAAATCATACTCTGAGTGACCGTTTTTGCATTTTTAATAATATTTACACTCGATTCCATTTTCAGGGAACGGAGACTTTTTTGGTTGTAAAAATGTATATCTCAGAACTTTTCTGAGGTAATTTATATTTGTGGTTCTCGATCGAGAAGCTGAACCACAATTTTTAAAGAAAACCTTTTCAGACGTACTGTCAAATTGTTTTTCCCAACTGGGAACTGGAAACATTTTACGTAGGTCTACAGTGTTTGGCATGACTGACAAACCTAAAACGAAAGCTTAAATTTTTTTTTTTTGTAAGGCAAGGCAAGTTTTATTTGTATGGCGCCCATTCCTGAAGGCTCTGGGTGCCTCACAGAAAAATAAGAGTAAACATACAATGCATAAATATCAAACAACATCATAGAATTTAAAACACTAAAATGTAAAACATCTAAAAACTGAAAGTATCATACATAGGGACTAGGCAGTATGTTGTTACTCAGAATTCATTAAATGCCAAGCTGAAAAGGTGTGCCTTCAACCTCCGCTTAAAAACCTCTACCGAGGGGGCCTCCTGGACTGCAGATGGTAATGCGTTCCACAGGACTGGCCCAGAAACGCTAAAAGCACGATCTCCAGAAGTCTTCAGCCTTACCCTGGGAACAACCAGGAGGCCCTTCGAAGAGGCATGGAGGGAGCAGACAGAGGTCACCAGTGTCAGGAGCTCTAACAGATAACAAGGGCCCAGTCTGTTTAGGGCCTTATAGGTGAGACGCCCCACCTTGAAAAGGACCCTCCACCTGACTGGCAGCCAGTGCAGAGCACGCAGAACAGGGGTCACAAGACTAAACCTAGAAAGGCCAGTCAGTAACCGAGCTGCTGCATTCTGCACTAGCTGCAGCCTGTGGAGGGTCCCTCCCATGACCCCAAAGTAAAGAGCACTGCAGTAGTAGAGTCTGGTGGAAACAAAGGCTCGCACTAGTTTTGGCAGGCCCTCGGGCAGAAAGAAGGGCTTAATCTAGGCAATGTTCCATAGATGGTAAAAACCACTACTGACAAGAGACGACACCTGATCTTCAAAAGTCAGCCTGCTGTCAAGTATCGCACCCAGATTTCACACCCTCGGGGAAGCTCTCAACGGAGGAGAACTCAGAACAAGACCAGAATCAGCCCCGGACAGCAACCCATCACGCCCATGACCAGGTTCGATCACCAGCACCTCTGTTTTAGCCAGGTTCAGTCTCAGCCAGCTGGAAGCCATCCAGTCATTGATTTTAGCCAGACATGTGTTAAGCACATCCATAGCTCCTGATGTTCTAGGAGCAAAAGGCAAATACAGTTGGGTATCATCTTCGTAGCAGTGAAACTCCACACTGTATTATCGAATGATCTCACCCAGGGGCAGCATATACACTGCGAATAACATCGGTGACAAGATCGAGCCCTGTGGGACTCCACAAGGCAGAGGCATTAAGGAGGAGGAGAAATACCCCATCACCACCTACTGCACCCTATCCGAGAGAGAGAACTCAAACCACCTGATGACAGTTCCAGCGAGTCCACAAAACTTGCAGAGCCGATCCAATAACATGATATGGTCCACAGTGTCAAAATCTGAGGAGAGATCGAGGAGCACTAGAACTGACCTGTCTCCTCTATCTCTAGCCCTGAGCAGATCATTATGCACCCTCACTAGAGCTGTTTCAGTGCTGTGTCTAGCCCAAAAACCTGATTGAAATGGCTCATAAATGTCCGAGGACACCCGATGATCCTAGAGTTTTTGTGCCACTAACTTCTCAACAACCTTGCTCAAAAAAGGCAGGTTGGAGATAGGATGGTAATTCGCCAGGACATCAGGGTCAAGGGAAGGTTTCTTAAGGAGAGGTCTCACCAGTGCCTCTTTCAAGGCAGCTGGGAGAACCCCCTCCGCCATAGAGCACCTGACAATCCTGGTGAACACCGGGCCAACAACCTCAACACATCCCATTAAGAACTGTGTCGGGGCTGGGTCCAGTTCACAAAACATGTGCTTCAGCTCTACGATCACCTTAGTCACACTGGATACCTCAACTGGCCTAAATTCTTCCCAGATAGGTGGAGTGCCTCTATTCCTCTCAGCCTGACCACTGCTAGGCCAAGGCCTAACTGGCGGAATCCCCGACCGGATGGCCGACACTCTGTCGGAGAAGAACAGAGCAAACTCTTCACATAAATTGAATGAAAAGGCTTTTCTCGGCTGCAGACAGGCAGGATGTAAAAGCCTGTCTACAGTTTGAAACAGCTGAGAAGGTCTGTTCCTCCCCGCATCAATCTCCCTGGACAGGAATTCTGCCTTCTTATGGGAGATTTCCCCCTGGTACTCACCATAGTGGGCACACAGGGCCAGCTTGTCAGACTCCAGCCGGGTCCTCCGTCAGCGATGCTCCAACTTCCGACCTCTGGTCTTCATCACTCTGAGATCCCCGACAAACCATGGGGATCTCATGTGAGAAAACCTGGGTCATAAACGAACTGGTGCGATGGCATTCAGAGCCTCGGACATCACCCTATTATAGGTGGCAACCCGCTTCTCCAGTGCCAATCGCACATGCCGTGTCAACCCTAAATAAATTAGCTACCGCCAACAGTCCCGCTGGGTGCAAGCCCCTCAAAGGGCGATAGCTGACCATTTCTGTAGGGGAGGGCTTTTGGGGGCTCTGAACGTGAACTCCACGGTGTAAGGATTAGACCAAATGACCCGATCAATCTTGAGGTTATCAACCTCAAGACCCAGCTGGAACACCAGATTGACTGTGTGGCCCAGCTGGTGGGTAGCAGAAGCAACTGCCTGTGACAGGCCCAGAGACTGCATCAACTGGAAGAGGTCGTAACAGAATCACAAGAATTCATTGTCGATCCAAGCACTGAAGTCCCCCAGAATTAAATACCTGGGGGACTCCAATACCTGGTCGATGACGACGTCCGCTAACTCTCTGCAGGAATTCTCCCCCTCCCCCCCCAGGGGGGCGGTAAATAAGGAGAATCCTGCAGCTTGCACCTGTATCCCCATGAACAGTGACGCACTCAAAAGATCGGGTGCTACCACCTGGGTACACCGAGAAGCCCAGGCTGGATCGAAAAACAATGGCCACTCCCCCACCCCTGCAAGCCTTCCTCGGGCAGTGTGCCACAGAGTACCCAAAGGGAAGAACGGTGGCTGCAAGAACTAGGCTGGCATCGTCACCCAGCCAGGTCTCCGTAATGGAGGCCAGGTCAACAATGGAACAGTTTTTGTTAAATGAAGCACGATCATACATGGACATTCTCAATCAATACAAATATGGTACAGTAGAGGTTCCTTGTCAGAACAGATTCCTACAGTTGTTGCTTCTGAAAAGTTCCTTTCTCTTCTTAACATCCAGTATAACTAGGAGAGCAGTTTCAACAAATGAAAGAAATCCTTGCTTTTGTTTGTTATATACATATCATTTTACGTTGTCATAAAGGGTAAGGATTCTGCTCTGAAATGCATTTATGGTTGTGAAGTTTTAAGGTAATATAAGAGGATAAATTGATAAAAGGGAAGACACCAATAGCAGACAAAATTTTAGCATGTTTATACTTTTTGAGTTCTTCACGTTCTATCTTTTGTGATTATATATACGTGTGTGTGTATATAAATATATATATCTATATATATCTATATATATATCTATGTATATATATATATATATATATATATATATATATATATATATATATATATATATATATATATATACACACACACACACACACACACACGATAGTGGCACAGTAGTGCCACTATAGTTAGGGTTGAGTACCCCATTTAAGGTTAAAGTGTGAAATGTTGCAGCTTAATAACTTTGCCACCGTATGACGGATTTGACTGAAATTTGGCAGACAAGGAGCGGTACCATAGGTCTCTGGCTCTGCCAAGTTTCGTAACAGTCGGATAAACAGTTGCAGAGTTATAAAACGCAATAGAAAGTCATATTTATGCTTTTTTGTGCATTCTTTGCTCACACCTACAGGTCGCACGGTTCGCGCAGCTAGTCCGAAACCTTCGGGGAACATGCAGCCAGGGTGCCTTTTGAAGATTTTGTGAAAAAATATTAAACGGTTCAAAAGTTATTCAAAAAACAAGTTTCCCATTTTAGTCAATGGGAAAAGTTAAACTATTCGACAGTGTCGCAAATTACCCCTGTAGTGACGTGAGTCCGCCAATTTTTTTTCAGTTACTGGTCAAAGAAATGCTTGGTATTTAAATTTGGGACACAATTCTTTTTGTGTTCACCTAGTCGAGCCCTGAGGATGCTAGCCATGCCTTTTTTTCCCCCAAAAGATTTATGAAGGGGAATAGACAGCCTCTTGGACTCTGAGATGTCCATCATTTCTACATAGTCAGGCTCCTCTTGTTCCTCAACAGCTTCAATCAGAGGGAGCTGGAGGGTCTCTGCCACTTTTTTGTAGAACAAATAGCGGGAAGGGGACTCAGAAAGCCTAGAAGGGGAAGCACTGGAAGGTCTGTCTGGGGAGATGTCCGATTCAATGGGCTCATCCAGACCTTCCACACCACCACCATCATCATTCATCCATCCATTATCGTCATTGTCGCAACCTTCCTCCCCCTCCAAATCCAGTTCAGAATATTCATTCGGACAATATTCCAGAACCGGAGGAACCAACCGAACCGAGCACCTACCGAGACGTGCCGGATTGAAGCGATTCTGGCTATCTACTCGGTGGTTGGACGTTGTGGTTCTGGATCCGAACTGGCCGATTTTCTCTTCTTAAATGTTATAAAAAAGTAAGATATAATTCAAAGTCCATCAAAACTCATATTTATTAAACTCTTTTTCTTCACACCCATGTACGAGGCAACAGTTTCGTGGCTTAACGTCACTTCCTCAGGCCAATCATATATGAACAGTGTTGACACTTAATTTTCATTTATTTGAACTCCAATGATCTGGAAGTCCTGATATATTACTCCCAAAATGAACACCATGTCGCCCTGTTCCTATTACCATCTGGTCACACTCAAATAAATAAAAATTAAGTGTCAACACTGTTCATATACGATTGGCCTGAGGAAGTGACGTTAAGCCACGAAACTGTTGCCTCATGTATATCGGTGTGAAGAAAAAGAGTATAATAAATATGAGTTTTGATGGACTTTGGATTATATCTTATTTTTTTATAACATTTTTGAACATTGAAGCCTATAAGTAAGATTGTCCAGAATTACACTATATGTAAGGGCATCCTGTATCAACACCAGTAGTAATTAGCTATGTTCTCTTCTTCTCAGATGGAACCGACCCCTCAAGATCGGCTCTCCTTTTGTCCGAGGAAGTATCGCCCAGGTCAGTGGGCACTCCCTTAGGTTCGGTCGGAACCGAACCGGGCTGGTCATCTGGATCAGCAGACTTCTTGGCATCCTTTTCCCTAAGCCTACCCGATCTCTTAACCAGAGTGGCCTTAAGGAAATTTTTACAAATTTGGCAGTCAGAATCGAAGTGGTCAAACCCCAGACAATAAACAGAGGTGGTGTGAGGGTCTGCCTTAGTAAAGGCATCCCCACACTCACTACAGTGCTGAAACCTAGTGGGCCCGGTTTTTTTCTTGGGTTTCTCAGATGTAGCCATCCTAACACTTACCCTTTAGAAGCTTTAAAGATCATGTGCAACGGTTTTTACATATTTTTTTTTATAAAAGCTTGAAAAGCTGACATTCAAGTCCGTGTGTCATGATTGGGGTTTCCTGAAAATTTCATGCTGTTTGGTTTTGTGGTTTTCTTTAAATCAGCATTTGTTAACTTGCTCTACAGTGGCTGAAAACAGTGGAGTTATTTCTGTCCTCTCAGTCAAACTTAGAGTGCGATGACATCATTTTGGAGTAGCTTACTATTTCAGATTTCCAATCAGAGCAGTAGTTTGTAGAGTTAATGGTTTGCTGAGCTCTCCAAGTTTCTTACAAACCCAGTCTCTGGTTTGTGTTTAGATAGATCAACTTTAAACATATCAATATCTTCTCATAAAAAGCTGATCATTTCAATTTCAATGCTGAATTGAAGCAGTGGAAATCTTTCTCTGTGAGAAATCAGCTCGTCTGTATCACAGCTTTCAGTTCTTTCTAATCAAAAATCAGATTTTTTTCTAACTATATAGCACAAGGCTGTTTAATGAATATAAAATAAATCTCAATTTTGTTCATTCACAGAAACAGTTTGTCTGATGTAGCCTTCATAAATACGTTCATGTAAGACATTTTTTTTTGTCAGATTGACAAACAGTAGATGTGCTTACAATACTGTAGCAGAGTGTGACAGGCACCTGTCTGAACTCACAAATTTCAGTTCTTTGGTAGTTTCTGTGTGAAAATAGATAATGCACGTGTACAGCTAAAAACACTATGTAGCATCCCGATGCACTGTGTCTCTGCCCCACAGCTGAGGCAGCTGCAGTCTACTGCCACCTGTCCCTGCCCCACAAGCCCCCTGCCTTCTGCTCCACATGTGAGACTGCTGCATCCTGCTGCCCACTGTCTTCTCCCACACAGTCAGGGATTGTGTACCCTGTTGCCTCCATCCCCTGCCTAGAGAATCAGGGCTGCTGCACCTTGCCACCCCCTGCCCAGACAGTTGGGGATGACGCACCCTGCTGCCCTCTCTCCCTCAACCTCACAGTTAGGGAAGCTGTACCTGTTGACCCCTGTGCCTGTCTCCACAGTCAGGGCTGCTGTGCCGTGGTAAGCCCTAGTGTGCCAGGTCCCCTGCCTCCACAGCTGGGGCTGCTGTACCATGCTGCCCTAGCCACCAGAGGTGGGGCTTTTGCTACACCCTGCCACCCACTTCCATTGCCCCAAATGGGCAGGGCTGCTGCACCATCTGTACCACATCTCATAGTCAGGGCTGCTGTACTCTGATGCCCCTGTGTTCTGCGCCACAGTCGAGACTTCTGCATCATGCTGTCCTCTATCAGTTGTCACCAGAGAGAGGGCTGCTGCACACTGCTCCTTTCTACAGAGTTGGGGTTGCCATGGCCTGCTGTGCTCTAGTTCCCCATGTCGCTGCAGTTTGGGCTGCTGCACCATGCTGCCACTTGCCACAAGATGCAGGGCATTTGCTGTGCTCTGTTGCATGCCTCCACAGTTGAGGCAGTTGCACCCTGCTGTCCCCTGTCACCAGAGTCAGATCCTTTGCTATACCCTGCTGCCCAAATCCCTTGTCCCAGACAGGCATGGCTGCTGCGCCCTGTCCCACAGTTTGGGCAGCTGTATCCTGATGCCACCCTTATCTCCTGCCTGAACATTCAGGGCCTGTTGCCCCCTGTCCCTGTCTCCAAAGTCAGGGCTGCTGTGCTGTGCTACACCCTAGAGTCTCATGCCACCTGCATCCACATTTGGAGCTGCTGAGCCCTGCTACACATTTCCATTGCCCCAAATGGGCTGGGCTGCTGCACAATGTACTCCCTGTACCACTGTCAGGGCTGCTGTATCCTGATGCCCACCTGTGTCCTGCCCCATAATCAAGGCTTCTGCACCATGCTGTCCTTTGTTCCCTGCCACCATTGTGTCCTGCTGCACCACACAGCCCCTTGTCTCCACAGGCAGGGGACAGGGTGCAGCAAATGCCCTTACTCTTGTGCTGCACCCTTCCCAAACAGTTGGGATTGCTGCACCCTGCTACACTCACTTTCTTACTTTCTCTCTCTCTCTCACCCTCACAGTCAGAGACACTACACATGTTGCCCCCTGTTCCTGTCTCAGCAGAGTGTAACAGAGGATCTGACTCTGATGGCAGGGGGACAGCAGAGTGCAACTGCCTCGACTGTGGAGGCATGCAACAGAGTGCAGCAAATGCCCTGAATCTTGTAGCAAGTGGTAGGGGCTCTAGGGCACAGCAGGCCACAGCAACCACAACTGTGCATAAAGGAGCAGGGTGCAGCAGCCCTCTCTGTGGTGACAGGAGACAGAAAACAGCATGGTGCAGAAGCCTCGACTGTGGGGCAGGACACGAGGCATCCGGGTACAGCAGCCCTGACTGTGAGATGGGGTACACGTGGTGCAGCAGCCCTGCCCCATGGAGGCAGGGAACATGGCACTATAGGGCCTAGTGCAGCACAGCAAACCTTGACTGTGGAGACAGAACAGGGGGCAACAGGTGCAGCTTCCCTAACTGTGAGGGTGGGGGAGATAGGGCAGCAGGGTGCAGCAACCCCAATTGTTTGGGCAGGGAGCAGCAGGGTGCAGTAGTCCTGATTCTTTAGGCAGGGGATGGAGATGGCAGGCTGCACAATCCATGACTGTGTGGGAGAAGACAGTGGGCAGCAGGGTGCAGCAGCCTCAAATGTGGAGCAGAAGGCAGGGGACTGGTGGCAGTAGATTGCTGCTGCCTCAACTGTGGGGCGGAGACACAGTGCATCAGGATGCCACATATTGGTTCTAATTGTACATGTAGTATTTTCACACAGAAACCACCAAAGAGCTTAAATTTGTGACCTCTGACAGTACATGCGCTTGAAATACTGTAGCAGAGTGTGACAAACACCTGTTTGTCAATCTGACATGAAAAAAAAATGTTCTTACATGATTGTATTTATGAAGGTTACATCAAAGACAAACTGTTCCTGTGAATGAACAAAATTTAGATTTATTTTATATTCAATAAACAGCCCTGTGTTATATAGTTAGAAAAGAACTGAGGTTTGATTAGAAAGAACAGAGCTGTGATACAAACAAGCTGATTTCTCACAGAAAAATATTTCCACTACTTCAATTCAGCATTGAAACTGAAATGATCAGCTTTGTAAAGGAAGAGAATGGTGTATTTTAAGCTGGTATATCTAAACACAAACCAGAGACTGGGTTTGTAAGGAACCTGGAGAGCTCAGCAAACCATAAACCCTACAGAGTGCTGCTCTGATTGGGAATCTGAAACAGCAAGCTACTCCAAAATGTTGTCATCGCACTCTAAGTTTGACTGAGAGGACAGAAATAACTCCACTGTTTTCAGCCACTGTAGAGCAAGTTAACAAATGCTGATTTAAAGAAAACCACAAAACCAAACAGCAGGAAATTTTCAGGAAACACTAATCGTGACACAAGGACTTGAATTTCAGCTTTTAAAGCTTTTATTAAAAATATGCAAAAACCACTGCACGTGATCTTTATAGTCAGGCAAGACCCCCCTTATCAGTTACCAACTGTGTTACAGGCTGTGGAAAAAAAATGTCTAAAAATATGTTTTTTTGAAACCAATAGGGACCAGTACCTCACACTAAGAAACTAAACAGTACTATCGGTTCCAAACCGGAGAGATTGAAAAACTTTACAATTTCCACACAAAATACAGAAAAACACACTGTAACTAAACTAAAGTCCTCTACTTACAACACTTACTGTACCACAGACAGGGATCCGAACCGAAAAATAAGACAAAATATGTTCCTTAAAAACTGACATTTTACTGAGACCGAACCAACAAGCGAAGGAGAGATCTCCGGAGCGACTGTTCAGTTAGGTGGAGTAAAGAATCTGACGGTTACACTTTGAACCAAACGCGAGCTCAATGTTCTATGCTCTGGCATAGAGTTAACTCTTTCCTCTCCAGAGCAGTTCAAGTGCTGGGGCTAACTGCATATGTCAGAATACGGCAAGACTTCATGTTGTTTGAAATATGTTTTTAAAATTTTTGTAAACTGTAATGTCGCAAAGTAGTTTTGCACTTGTGACACTTTTGTGATTTTTTTTGTGAAAGTGTCGTGATTTGCGACACTATGCCTGAAACAGTAGGGAATCTTTGCCACCCTGCTGCAAAAGAATGGTTTGGTCTTTTGGGCTGAAATTTGGAGGGAAAAAAGCCAACATCCCACATATGTGCCTTTTGGTGGTTTGGCGACAAAATATTACAGGAGCTGCAAAGGTGCGGCACTTGAAGTTGATTATTTTCCCATAGACTAACATTCACGACTCTGCCGTGCCACGAACCCGTATCTTCGGACTTGAGATACAGACTTTTCTTAGGAAAAATGCTTAGCCCCCACTGGGGCTAAGTACAAACTAGCCAGGAAAGTCATAAATCATATGAAATTTTAATTTTTTTTCTACGTCGGACGGTTCCTGAGATATAAGCAATTTAGTATTCCAAGTGTTCATTTTCTGCTCTGAGGGCCATTATTATGCATTCATTCTTTGTATTCACTGTGTTTCTCTATGCAGCTTTTGGGGGGAAAAAAAGGCTGTGCATTTTCGTTACTGTTACAGTAAGCGTTTTCACTTGCGTTTCCGTTACCATTTGCGTTAAGCGTTCCGTCGCCACCGTGTGCGTAACCGCTGCGTTTTTAGTTTGCGCGCGTATTTACTGTTAACATTGCGTTTCCATTACTGTTTGTCTTTGCGTTTCCTTTTGCGTCACCATTTGCGTTTGTGTACGTGCTTCCATTTGCGTTTCCATTTCTGTGTGCGTTTCCTTTGGTGTCATCGTTGCTGTTACCATGTTTGCATTTCTAATTGTGTTACCATGACTGTGCGTGTTATGGTTTGCATTTTTGTACGCGCTTGCGTTTGCGTTTCTGTTTTCATTAACGCTTGTGTTTCTATTACCATTTGAGTTATCATTTATGTTTGCGTCATCATGTGCGTTAGCGTTTGCGCTAGCATTGCCGTTACTTCACTATTTATTGTGCACATTCTCAAAAA
This sequence comes from Neoceratodus forsteri, assembly GCA_016271365.2. NCBI lineage: Eukaryota > Metazoa > Chordata > Ceratodontiformes > Ceratodontidae > Neoceratodus > Neoceratodus forsteri. Next base: position 306,763,205 of record CM028137.1, read on the forward strand.
GAAGGGAAATTCATGGCAAAAAACTCTGTTTAATACATCAGTTAGGGTTGTTCCACAGCGACAAAGGCAAGGAAATTTGATGTTAGGGTTCCCCCCCCCCGCACCCCACCAATAGGCATCAGGGTGTGCACTGGGGTCATCGGTCCTAACTCTCACCCCATTCTCCTATACTGCACCACCTCAGCTTGTTTACACATGGGATGGAGTTTTTTGCCATGAAAATATATACATACACACATATATATATATATATACACACACACATACACACACACACACATTATATACAGTATATATTTCAGTTTTTGTTGACCGGGTAAGTGCACTAGAAAAGGCACGACCTGAGGGAGGAGGATAGAGCTGAAGGTCAACTGACCTTGAACCTTATTAAGCTGTTGGTGGTATTTTTTTTTAGTGAATGGGGGAAATTATGGCCTGGGCACCGGGGAAATTCACCATCTCCTTTCGAGAAGTGCCATGGGATCTTTAACATCCACTTGAACCACACACACACACACATATATATATATATATACACACACACATACATACACACACACACACACACTCTAACACATTTATTTGTATTTCAGACTCTTCGAGGATGTCTCTGAACTTTTCTGTCAAGAAAAAACATGGAGAGGAAAATCCTAGGGCCCAGCAGTGTGTAGTGCATTATACTGCCCGGCAACAAGAGACTCTGAAGTAACTCCTCTGAGTGACAAAGGTTACTGCACACTTATAGAGAGCACAGATATTCAAACCCAGTTAAGTGGTAAAAATCATCATGATGAGCAGTGTGCATCAATTCCAATGCCTAACTATGACCCTGCCAAGCATGGCTACCATAGACAATGCTATCAAAAGCCAAGAGTATCAGAAAATCTGGAGAACATGCAGATGCTGGTGAACATAGCTCACATCATCATCTCAGGGTGGTGTTCCTTGCGCCTCATCATCTAGCGTGTTATTTCCTGATACATGTGGAATCTGTAGCAAATATGTAATCAAAGTGAAGGGGAAAATGCAATATCCAACTGCTACTGTTATAAAAACAGCTGAAGTCACAATGAAAAGGGCGGCAGAGCTACGTGATGACCAATATATGCTCACAAATATTAAGGAAGAGGACCTCATTGCAAGGAAGTTTCGTAAACATGACAAGTGCTACCTTAATTATACAGTAATCACAAGGGACAGGACAGCAGATGATCAGAACAGAAGTGATGATGAGGATGACAATGAGCAGTCAGATCAAATGGGTTTGAAGAGACCCTCACCGGTATCACTGAACAAGGTACAGAAATGCATGAACAGTTTGTCAAAGAAAGACTGGAAAGTGGTTAAAAGAAATGTTTTGATCCAATTTCAAAAGCCCCAATGAAAACCTTCAATGATGCAAACAAAAAAAGCACAAGTAACGACCAAAGGAAAAGTTACGGAACTTAACATTTGAAAGAGATATATTGGGAAAACTTTTGGCCCTTTCAAACAAGCACAACTTCCCTGTAGATATAAACAAGTTATTAACATATTGCCTGGGCCCAGTCCCTCAGAGACTAGCCAATGCAGATGTAACTAGACAGACAACACCAAAAAGCAAGTTACTTGAGGTTCTAGCAGAATACTATCCCGTGTTAAGACACTTCGGAGCTTCTCCACAGGAAAAGTGCCTCAGCATACACAGTTGATCTAATGACAACAATGCGGGTTATAACAGGAATCCCTGAAGCCTTCGGTGATCTGGCAATGAAACTCCTGAATAGTCTTCCAAAGGGGATTTGCAAGAGTGGATGTTGTTGCAGATACTGTACATACAGAGAGCAGTCAATCAAAGAGGCTGAGAGATTTCAATGAGGATTTAGTGAGAAGCATATTATCAAAGGTCCCAACACCAAAGTGCCAAAGAATTTCAGTTACTTCCTTTCAAATGGATCTAACAAGGAGTGCCTGATTGATTTGACCATACATGTCTGGGGAAAAAACTGCACGAGTTTGCCAGAGGGCCAAGTGATATATTTTTCAAAGACAGACACATGATACTGGATCACCAAAGAAGGGACTGTAGTTGTGGAAGATCTCTGTTCTAACCAGGAAGAAGCAGAAGCAAAAATTGCACTTCATATGCAAAATGCCAGTACAATACATCCAGGCCCTGTCATCATCCGTTCACCACCTGAAACATCTCCTGATTCCCTACTCCCGCAATCGTCCTCTCCAATCCGCTGACGAGGGATTACTAGAGATTCCCAAGGTTCGCTTAAAATCCTCTGGAGCACGAGTATTTTCATTTGCAGCACCAACCCTGTGGAATTCTCTACCTCGTCAGTAAAGAGAATGCCTGAACGTCAGTAATTTTAAAACTATGTTAAAAACTTGTTTATTTCAATTGGCTTTTCCAGAATGATTTTAAATAATTTATACTGCTTACTGTTTTAATATTGTGGCTATTGTTGTGTGCAGCGCCTTGATTTTAAAGGCACTATATAAAGAATTGTTTGCTATGGCTTGCATCTGGGGGATACCGATATACCAGTAATTTTAATGTCACTATTTTCAGAATGTGAGCAAAGTATATACCTGGACAATGGGCATAGTAACAGTAGGACAATTTTCAACATTAGCAAGTATGAAATGACCACTGCGACAAAGAAAGTTTTAGTCAGTTTCCATGCATTCACACACAATGACTATGTTTCTGCGTTCTTCAAAAAGGGTAAGATAATTTGCTGGAACATCCTTCAAAAGTACCCCAAATTCCTGGATGCCTTTCAAAAATGTGGGAGTGACTGGCAAGAGGATAAGAGTATTGTAGCTCTGTTGGATAAGCAGGCCTGTAAACTGTATAGAAGAAAGTAAGTTACTAATGTAAATATACCGAGGCAGCAGATTTTCTGGGAAATATATAACAAAGACAACAGAACAGCTGATCAGTCTCTGCTAGCACCCTGCCAGGAAACCCTTACGTTAACATATTCTATGAGCCAACTACGTCTGCTGATTGTGGAGGTTTTCTTCTGCTGCAGTTATCAATGCCCCAAATGCAGCTTTGCACAGGTGGTCTGATGATCTCAATGTAAAGTGGACAGACACACCATTTCCAGATGATGTTAAGTCTCTGCACTATAACGAAAACAATCAGGACTCAGATGACGATCAACACGTATGTAATTACCAAGATGATTTTGGCATATCTGACAATGACAACAATTTTTCCTAGATGAACAAGACCAAATTCCACTACTTTACCAACAGTCATATTTGAAATTGTAAATTTTTTTAAATAAAAATGTTTTGTGTAAAAAAAAGGTGTTTTTTTTTCTTTTGGATAAATGTCCTTCTTTAAAAAAAACTTAAAATTAACCTTTGAGGCAACTTAAGGGTATGCATTTTAAAGCTCTAACTTCTGCCTATTTATTGACATAACACCTGAATGCATACTTAAATTAGTCTCAAAGTAATTGCCCAAGAATCTGCATTAAGTACGCGTAGCTGAAAAATCGAACAATTTGACAAGGTATAAACTTGCTAAAATTTTGTCTATTAATGGTGTCTTCACTTTTATTAGTTTATCCTCTTATATTACCTTAAGACTTCAAAACCACATAAGCATTTCACAGCAGAATCCTTACCCTTTTAGACAACATAAAATATATGATGGTGCTTTTGCCTGTTGTGCCCCCATTTCTGAAACTCCCTCCCCCTAAGTACTCGCTCAGCATCATCCCATGCCTCCTTTAAAAAACTGCTGCAACACTATCTTGTAGACTCCTGTTTCAAACCACCCTAGCCTTCATCTCCTCTCCTTATGTTTCCTGCACCCACACCACTTCTTAGTTTATTGACCCTTACCAATGCATAGCTCTTTCTTCCTACCACCTGTTTTCCACCTTCTTATTACCTAGGAACTTTTATCTGTCAGTAGGTCCCCATCTTCCAATCTTATCCTACCCTCATTTTTCAACCCTATTCCCCTATTTCAACTCTAACTCTCCCGCATTATCCTGTATTGACTACTATAATGCCTCTGTCACCTAGTTACAATCCTCCTAGATTTCCATGGTGATGTTAGCACTTATGACCTAACCTATAAGTTATTTGCTTTCTTGTAATTTTACTCTTTACTTTTATTTGTATTTTGTCTGTGTTACATATTTTATTATGCCTGTTATTTAACCTCCAGCTGTTTTGTATTCCTACATTTAAATATTGTGAATTCATATACTGTAACCTATCTGATTGTTTCTGTTTTGTACCCTCCCAGGTCGTGCCTGAAAACAGTCAGTGTTATGGTTGGTGCATCCACCCAGTCCTCAAAAACTAAATAAAAATAAAACAATAAATATTATAAAGCGTAATAAATCTTGTCTGAAAAGATTAAATATAAGAATATCTTGAAGTTTCACAAGAAATTAAGGGGTGGTGGGTGGTATTTAACCCAATAATTTTTAACATTAATCTTTTGAGGCAACATATAGTTATGCATTTTAAAGCTCTAACCCTCGTCTATTCATTCAGACCACACCTGAATGTATATTTCACTTACTCTCAAAGTAATGCCCCAAGAAGTTGCATTAAGTACATGGAGCTGAAAATAGCAAAATTTGTCAAGGCGTCAGTACAAAATTAATGCAAACTACCATTTTGCCCCAGCGTTCATGCAATCAATAGACAGATCATGAATTTTGGGTATATCTGCTACATTAAACAACCATCTGCATTTATTTAGCTCTCAGGTGACACCCCACCTCCATTTACACCTGGTCTAGAACTGGAGGATTAACCAAAAAAAAAACAACACAATTTTCAATAAATAACCCAACACAGTTATCGAAAAATAAACACTTAAATCAAAAACTAAACACTTCCACAACTATTAGAAGTAAAATAAAAACCATAAACCAGCCAGAAAAGAGGAGATGACTTTGGTGCAACTGCTCTCCAGCCAGAAGTGAGATGACTACTTCGGAGCAACTGCTCTCTTCAGCGGATAAATAAATCTCCAGTTGGAAAGCAGGAGTGATCGTGACCACACAGCAGGATATGAACTTTATACGAACATACAAAGAAGCCAGCAAAAGAAGGCCATTTATTTGGTCTATCAAGTCTGCTCATATTGCAGGGTCCACAGCCTGAGCTAATGTCCCTGGCCCTCCTTCGCCACTCCTTACATCCTCCCTACCCATGATCCTTACCTTCATCTATGCCTATCCCAGCCTCTCTTAAAGCTGCCCGCTGTCTTCAATGAGATGACCTGTTCTGGCAGCGAATTCCAAGTGTCCCTCTCTGTGAAGAAGTGCTTCCAGATCTCCCTCCTAAACCTCCCACCCTCCAACTTAAGACTGTGCCCCCTCATGTTATGGTTGCCACTCAGCTTAAAGAGACTCTCCTTATCAATCTTATTTATCCCTTTCAAGTACTTAAAGGCCCCAACCATATTCTCTCTCCTGTCTTCCAGGGAGTACATGTTCAGTATCCTAAATCTCTCCTCGTATGCCTTGCCCTGCTGACCAGCTATCATCTTTGTAGCCCTCCTATGAATCTTCTCCAGCAGGTTAATGTCCTTTTTGAGGTGTGGGCACCAGTACTGTAGTCCTCTTGTATTGGAAGACGTCTCCCCTCTGCACCTTGTTTATTCCCTTGAGGTACTCTCCTCCCCTACCCCCTGCTCTATGAGGAGCAGCAGTAGTGGCGTTTTACGTGATTTGTTTTATTATTTATTTTGTTTTGTTTTCGATTAGAAGTTATTAATTTTTCTGGCAGGTAGATAGGGTTCAAGCAATGAGTCAGTGAGCTTGAGGAGCGTATTCCGGGAATCCATATCAGTAAGCCGCTTAGTATATTTCTAAGTAAATAAGTCGCCTATTTTACTCATTTTAACTCATTCTACTTGTTTTCCTCAGCGTCTTGTCTGCTATTTGGTGCTGTGATATGGACTCATATTTTTCTTGGCGTTGGCCTGAGAAACGCTAAGGTTACCTGGCGGCTTTTCTTATCCCCGACTGATTTTCCTTTTGGTCGAGTTGGTGAGTGAAGTGGAGAAGGGAGTCGATCCAACCTGCAGTTGTACTACGAGAACTGAGTGGTGAAGCCCATGTTGGAATAAACGGAGGAGCAGAGGTGCCAGCGCTGGAGAATGTCGTCTGTCGGAACTGCTGCAGAGGGATTTCTGGTTTCGGTGGGCGGTTTCCAGCAGACTCTGTCCGGAACAGCTTCATAGGTTCATTTTATCGACGGACCCTTGGTTCCAAGCCCCTGGGATTTGGGGCTCACAGTTTTGTTATTTTCCAGGTGGTAGCGGGAGGGTTCCTATACTATTCACTGGGTGGACCAGCTGTGGGGCTATTGGCTATGCAGGAGCCCGGGGACTCTGCCCGCTGAAGAGTGGGGTGTACTGCCTCGGTTTCTCCTAGGGTTCGGAGGAGTGGGCCGTAGGGCCTACTCTGTCTGGGACTCGAAGCAACGGTCGAAGGGTCTTACGGCAGCAGGCCACCTGGTTTGTGGTCGGGACACTTTCTGCGCCTATCTATCTGGGCTGTTTGATCCCCCCTAGGCAGGCTGTGTGATGGCCGCTCAGGGGCAAAAATGAACCTTTGATGGAATAAAGATCCACTTTTGAAGGGAACTGGCTTCTAGTGAATGTATTTCTCACGAGGACATTGTCTATCTGGTTTCTGCAGGACGGTCAGACTCTCTTCTTGTTTTCTTGTGACCAATATGGCACGGTGGGGCAGTGAGAATGCCCAAGAAAATGTTTATTTTCATTGTAATTTCTGCTGGCTAGTGTGGCCTATGTGAGAGGTAAAGCCATGAGATAGTTTTTTCTCTCTGGAGGAGTGAGAGCTCTTCAGTGTTTAATTCTTCACTTTTCAGAGTTTCTAAGCGACTTCCCTTTCGGACAGCTCCATTTTCTTTCTGCCACAGTATAATATTTTCATTTTTATTGCTTTGGCTGGGATACATTTTTTTTTTGGGGGGGTGGTGGTTATTTGTGATGATTCGGGGTTTGTATTAGTAGTGTGTGGGGGGCAATTGTTTTTTGGGTGGTCTATAGTCTGTGTATGCCTAATATGTATGAGGGGAATTTTTGTTAGTGGGATAACTTAATTTTAAGGGTTTTGTTTGAATAAGCGGTTGGGGGTGGTTGTGATAGTGTGGAGTGTTCTTTTTATTTCCAGAATTCCGTTGGGGACTAGAATAGCCAGGCAAGATGTGTTGGTGCCGTGGCCTTCCTAGAATTACCTACACTGCCACTCGGCTCCGCGATCTTCGTCCCTTTACTGACCTCCCTGTTTCTGCCACTGCAGCGAGACGCTGCAGGGAGGTCTGAATTACTAGGAGGCAAGGAAACTGCAGGGAGCAGAGGGCAGTTGGGGGGGTGATGAGCTGTACTGAGGTTGTCCGGTCCAGGAGATGCCCTGGGTGTAAACTGTACCGAAGGAGAGGCCAGAGGTGTTTGGTCTCCATACCAAAGGTTCCCACTGGACTGAGTGGGTAGGCAGCTAGAGGTCCGGTTGCATCTTCTCATCCTCTTCGGGCAGTGCTTTGCAATGCCAGGTCAATAGGAAACAATACCGATATTTTTGCGGACTTGCTTTCCACCATTGACCTGGCTTGCATAACAGAGACCTGGGTCAGCGACGATGCTGGCCCAGTTCCTGTGGCCGCTGTCCCCACCGGGTACTCCATAGTGCACTGCCAGAGCAAGGATTGCAGGGGAGGGGGTGTGGCCATTGTTTCCAAGCCAGGCTGGGCTTCACAGTGCACCTGTTTGGTGATATCTGATCTTTTGAGTGTGTTGCTGTGCGTGGGGGTACAGGTGCAGGTTGTAGGACTCTCCTCGTTTACCGCCTTCCTGGGGTGGAGGGGAGATTTCCTGCAGGAGATGGCGGACTTCGTTGTCGACCAGGTGTTTGTAGTCCACAGGTGTTTAATCCTGGGGGACTTCAATGCCTGGATCGATGATGAATCCTCGTGTTTCGATTACAACCTCCTCCAGCTGATGCAGTCACTGGGCCTGTCACAAGCAGTAGCTTCTGCGACCAACCAGCATGGCCACACACTCAATCTGAAGTTCCAGTTGGATCTTGAGGTTGATAACCTCAAGACTGATAAGGTTGCTTGATCTGACCACTGTACCGTGGAGTTCACATTTGGGGGGCCCCCCAGTAGCCCTTCCTCTGTGGAGATGGTCAGCTTCTGCCCTTTAAGGCGCGTGGCGCCCTGAGGGACTGGTGGCACTAGCTGACCTATCTCGGGTTGATGCGGCAACTGCAATGGGTTCCGGATTGGCAGTGGCCACTTATAACAGGGTGGTCTCCGAAGCTCTGTATGCTCTTGCACCAGTTCGTATATGACCCAGATCTTCTCATTTGAGGTCCCCCTGGTTTAATGGGGACCTCAAGGTGATGAAGATCAAGGGTCGGAGGTTGGTGCGTTGCTGGCGGAAGACCCAGCTGGAGACTGATAGACTGGCCCTTCATGCCCACTATGGTGAGTACCAGGGGACAATTTCTCATAAGAAGGCAGAATTTCTGTCCAGGGAAACTGCCGCGGGGAAGAACAGACCATCTCAGCTGTTTTGGACTGTAGACAGGCTTTTGTATCCTGCTGGTCTGCAGCCAAGAAAAGCATTGTCATCCACTTTGTGTGAAGCGTTTGCTCTGTTTTTCTCCAAGAGAGTGTCGGCCATCCAGTCGGGAATCCCGCCAGGGAGGCATTCACCTCGCAGTGGTTGGGCTGAGGGTCTCGGAGGCACTCCGCCTATCTGGGAAGAGTTTAGGCCAGTGGAGGTGTCTGACGTGACTAGAGTGATCTTAGAGCTGAAGCACACCTCTTGTGAACTGGACCCAGCCCCGAGGCATTTCTTAATGGGATGTGTCGAGGCTGTTGGCCCAGTGTTCGCCAGGATTGCGAGGTGCTCTATGGCGGGGGGGGGGGTTCTCCTGGTGGCTTTCAAAGAAGCACTGGTGAAGCCCCTCCTTAAGAAAACTTCCCTTGACCCTGATGTCCTGGAGAATTATCGTCCCATCTCCAACCTGCCCTTTCTGGGCAAGGTTGTTGAGAAGTTAGTGGCACATCAGCTCGAGGATCACCTGGTGTCCTCAGACATCTATGAGCCATTTCAGTCAGGTTTTCAGACTAGACACTGCACAGAAACTGCTCTAGTGAGGGTACATAATGACCTGCTCAGGGCTAGAGATAGAGGAGAGAGGAGACAAGTCAGTTCTTGCTCTCCTTGACCGCTCTTCAGCATCTGACACTGTAGACCATACTGTGCTTCTTGATCTGCTCTGTGAGTTTTGTGGACTCGCTGGTACTGTCATCAGGTGGTCTGAGTCTCTCAAACAGGGTGCAGTGGATAGTGATGGGGAATTTCTCTTCCTCCCCAATGCCCCTGTCTTGTGGAGTGCCACAGGGCTCGATCTTGTCGCTGATGCTGTTCACAGTGTACATGCTGCCCCTGGGTGAGATCATTCGACAGCAGAGCATGGAGTTTCACTGTTATGCAGATGATACCCAGCTGTACTTGTCTTTTGCCCCTGGAACATCAGAAGCAATTGATGTGCTTAACAACTGTCTGGCTAAAATCAACGACTGGATGGCTTCCAGTTGGTTGAGACTTAACCCGGCCAAGATGGAGGTACTGGTGACTGAGCCTGGTCGCGGATGTGATGGGCTGCCACCTGGGGCTGACTCAGAGCTTTTCCTGGGTTCTGTTCTATTGGTGGCTGTCTCGAGGGTGCGAAATCTGGCCATGATCCTTGATAATAGATTGACTTTTGAAGATCAGGTGTCATCTGTTGTCAGTAGTGGATTCTATCATCTGCGGAACATTGCCCGGATTAAGCCCCTCTTTCCGTCTGAGGACCTGCTAACACTAGTGCATGCTTTTGTGAACTCCAGACTGGACTACTGCAACTCTCTATACTTCAGGGTCATGGGAAGGACCCTCTGCAGACTTCCGCTAGTGCAAAAAGCGGCAGCCCAGTTGTTGATGGACTTTCAAGGCCCAGTCACATGATTCCGGTCCTGCGGGCTCTGCACTGGCTGCCGGTCAGGTGGAGGGTCCTTTTCAAGGTGGGTCTTCTCACCTTTAAGGCCCTATACGGACTGGGTCCTGGTTACCTGTCAGAACTCCTGACACCGGTGACCTCTGCTCACTCCCTCCTCTCCTCTTCGAGGGGCCTCCTGGACAGTCCCAGGGTCCAGCTCAAGACCTCAGGAGATCGTGTATTTAGTAACTCTGGGCTGACCCTGTGGAACTTGTTACCACCTTCTGTCCAGGAGGCTCCCTCAGTTCAGATGTTCAAGTGGAGGCTGAAGACCCACCTCTTCGCCCTGGCTTTTCCAGCTTTTTGAGCTCATCCTTTGCTAGTCCCTGCTGTGATATTCTGAATCTCCTTTTTGATCCATTTTAAATTGATCAAACAGCGTGATCTGGTTCAAGGTCAGTTGGCATTCATCTGTATCCCCCTCCTCCGGGTCATGCCTGAAAATAGGCAGGATATGTTTAGTGCACTTACCCAGTCAACAAAAACTAAATAAATAAAATAAAATAAATAAACTGTTATATGTACACTTAGCATAGTTACTGTATTATTTATTTCTGATGTTTTTATTATGTCATGTTTTAATTACTGTTAGGCACCCACAGCCTCCAGGATTGGGCACCCTACAAATAAAGCTGCCTTGCCATACTCTAGATGCGGCCTTACCAGTGACCTGTACAAGGGCAGTATAACCTCCTCTCTCCTACTACTGATCCCCCTAGATATGCGTGCCAGCATCTTGTTTGCCTTTGCTGCTGCTTTCTTGCACTGTGTGGAGTGCTTTAGGTCACTAGTGATCATCACTCCCAGGTCCTTCTCCTCCTCCTCTTATGCAGATACTCGGACTCCACCCAGGTAGTACTCTGTCCTGGGATTCTTGGTTCCAATATGCATAACTTTGCATTTCTTGGCATTGAAGCCAGGCTGCCAGATCCTGGACCACCTCCCCAGCTTTTCCAGATCTTCCTGTAGGTCCTGTATCCCTTCAGCTGTGTCCACTCTCCCAAAGAGCTTGGTGTCATCCACGGATAGATATATTTTGCTCTTAATGCCATCTCCAATGTCACTGAGGAAGACACTGAACACCACCAGCCCCAAGCCCTGTGGGACCCCACTGGTTACCTCTCTGGTGCCAGATTACTCTCCCCTCACAACCAGCCTCTGGGTTCTGTCCCTCAGCCAGTTTTCCACTCATCTGGCCATCTTTTCCCTAACCCTGACATCCACCAACTTCCTGATCAACCTTTTGTGGAGCACAGAGTCAAAGGCCTTACTGAAATCAAAACAGACGATATCTGCTGTCTTAGTGACACAGTCAAAGAAGTCAACCAGATTTGTTTATATGACCCCGAACCCATGCTGCCTCTTATCATGGAGGCAGTGCTCCTCTAGATATTCCACAAACCTTTTCTTTAGTATGGTCTCCATGAGCTTGCCCACAATGGAAGTCAGACTGACTGGTCTGTAATTTTCTGTGTCATCCTTGGGACCGCTTTTGTGGAGGGGCACTACATGTGCTGTTCTCCAGTCCTGTGGTACCACACCTGACTCTAGTGAACTATTAAATAGGTCTGCCAGATCCTCAGCCAGTTCCTTTAGTACCCTTTGATGTACTCTGGGTCTGGTGATTTGTCCACCTTCAATGCCAGCAGCCCCTCCCTCACGCTATCCTCCTCTATTACTACATCTGTGCCCCCCCCGACCCTCTTTTCACCTCCTGAAGAAAATGGTCTGTCCTTCTCCCTGGTGAAGATGGAACAGAAGTAGTCATTTAGTATCTCTGCTTCCCCCCCATTATCCTCCACCCACCTCACCCCTTTCTTAAGTCTAACGATCCCTTCTTTCTTGTCCCTTTTCTCACTTACATATCGAAAGAAAGCCTTCTCCCCCTTCTTAATTCCTTCACCTATCTGCAGCTCCTTCTGTGCCTTTGCTCTCTGGACTTCCTTACTTGCCTCACTAGCCAACTTTAGGTAATCTTCCCCATCCACCTCTCTCTTGGTCTTCCTGAATTTTCTATAGGCCAACCTCTTTTCCCTTACTGCCTGGGCAACCCCAGAACTGAACCAGTTGGGTGCTTTGGCCCTTGTGTCCCCCCCCCACCTGAGCCTAGCACACTCATCTGTGTTCATTCTAAAGTTCCATCATTAGCATAAAGTTCCAAATCTCTGGGGCTGTTCATTCCAGGGGAATGACTGCTGTTTAACACAAGTGAGGGATTCTTGAGTTTAGAAACCATTGGTTCAATTTTTAAAGTCTGTAAGGTCCTGTTCTTTTCTTCTTTAGTCTATCAGTCCTGCCAAACATGGACAGACCGTAAATATTTTTAACGGTTCCCAGAAACACTCAAATAACATAGCCCAAAAAGAGGTTTTTATGAAAATTTCAAAGTTTGTCAGTAAGAACAGCTCCTTCTGGGCAGGAACTGCAACTCCAATACTGAAAAACACTAGGCAAATAAGAAAAAAGCAAGTAAATTTAAAGTATATTTTCTTCACAACAAAAAGCAGTTCCCTAAAGATGGGAATCGCATTAGCTTGTAGCCTTCTCCAGTTCCTGGGAACAGATCGAGAACCAGAGAAACCGAAGAAAATACAAATAATTCAACCTAGTACAGAGAATTGGAGAAATAACTAAAGGTAATATTTATAAAATAAATTCAAACTCTAAACCGTTCTGGAGGCCAGATGAGAGGAACTGTATTTCGGGGCAACTACTCTCTTCAAGCGGAGAAACAAATCTGACGCTGGGTTGCCATGGGGAGTGTGACCACAGTACAGAGTTTGAATTTAGTTGTAATTCTAAATTTAGCAGAAGTTCTATCTCCAGGGCAACTCATTTCACTGGACTAACTGCACCTGTAAAGCTATACTGATGGATTCCAGGGGTTAGAAACAAAGATACTTAAGTATTCTATTTGGCATCAGTGGCACTTTAAAGAGCTGGTGACAGACCGACCCGGTGGCACTGAGGGTTGAGGCACTGGATGCCACTCCTTGCGCCATGCCAGCAACCCGGGTTCGGGAATGAGCCCGGATTGTCAGGGGGCGGGGAGCATGATTGAGCTGCCGTGAGGCAGCTCTCTTCTCCCAGGGAGGGATGTGGGGTTTCCTCGGCCCTGGTTGTCACCCGGTGGAGGATGGCTGGCAGGTCGGACTATGGGAGAACCCAGGATAATCAGGGGTGGGGAGGAAGGGGCGAGCGGTGCCGAATCGTGTCGCCTCCGCGTTCGCACACTGCCGTGTCTGCTGGGGTCCTGGGACTCTCTTGGGGGGCAGGGGAGAACAGGGGTAAAAGTAAAACATACATATAGAAAAAGAGAGCTGGTGACACGTTCAAAAGCATTTTAACAAAATATAATATATAGACACAATGCAGCTTGTATTTCAAATTAGTTCTGTATTTCTCCTCCCCATTATTTATTACTGAGGTCATTTGCATGAAAACAGGATCTTTGTTCCTGCAGAGTTCTTCTATTCCTGCTGCTTTCTCCCTACCTAAAGTCATAGCGCACTACTTGTGACATCAGTGTGACTCCAATGGCAACAGACAGTGATGTCACAACAGAGGATTATGACTTGAAGTAGGGAGTAGGCTGTAGAGGCAGACAGACTCTAAAGGAACTCTAAGGGATAAACATCTCATATTCATGCAAATGTCCTAGTAACAAATAATGGGGAGGAGAAATATATAAAATATAAATGGAATGCAAGTAAAATTGTACCTAATTATTATGTTTTTTAAAGTTTTCTTTGAGGCGTCAGTAGCGCAAAGCAGCACAAAACAGTGGGGGCAATCACCAGGGCTGCAAAAACGCCCGTTTAAAACAACCTATATGGGTTAAACTAAATTCGGCTAACCTTTGTCCAGATATTTAGCTTTTAAATCTTGCTCCTTGAGGTGCCATGTCAAAAGTGCCACCGCAGCGGAAGACTGAGTGTGCCCCTGGCCTCCTGTCCTGTGCCTGAAGGCGCGTTAAAAATGACGAGCGAGGCGCATCTACTCGCATGATCGAACTTGGAGCTGCAACTTTCATAATGATTTAAAGTACATTACACAGCTCCGTTTTCACTGGAAATTGGATGTAGAGGTTTAGTTGACATACCTCTACATGCCACAATGTTTCTTTTTCAACCGGGTAGATGCGCCTCACTCATCATTTTTACGAGCCTTCCGGCACAGGACAGGATGCCAGGGGCACACTCCGTCTTCCGGTGCCGCGGCACTTTTGACATGGCGCCTCAATGAGCAAGATTAAAAAGTTAAATATCTGGACAAAGGTTAGCCAAATTTAGTTCAAACCATATTAGTTGTTTTAAATGGGCATTTTTTGCAGCCCTGGTGATTGCCCCCACTGTTCTGTGCTGCTTTCCTTTAAATACACTGCATCTCTAACTGCATCCTGCTATGTTAAACCCAGGGCCCTATGAATTTCTGAGATTCCGTGAATGCTGAACTGGCCACAGAATTTATGAATTTTTGGTAATCTGTCTTTATAGAGACTGTTTTCCATAGTGACTAGTTCTCCTCCACTCACTGTTTAGCTTGAAGTCCCCCTCCTCCCCGCTCAGTATCTGATGTCTTCAATGACAATACATGATATGTTAGAAAATGGCTGCACTGCATTCAGCCACAGAAGTGTAAAATGCATGCCACAGCACCCAGGAAATTGTGCATCAGGAGACCTACTGCAGAAATTTAACACTGAAGTGTCTCAGAGAATTGGGGCTTGGTTTAAGCTCCAGTGTCCTGCCTGCGTGAAGTATGCTGCAGATGTAAATGCCAACGTACTTTGCCTAATGACACACGAGCTGCGTTGCTAACTAAAACAGAACTTCATAACCTCAAGGATTTCAGCGAAAAGTAGTAATCACAGGGAATATCTGGCCCTGACAGTGACAGGAAATAATTATGCAAAAGCTTTTCTGGTGATTACATTTTTGGACTTATCTCAGCCAAGCTGTCAGCTAGATCGGATCTGAGGAAAAAGGTTTTAATTATTTATGCATCTACTTAAGAGGGACCCTAACTTGAATGAGGAAGTGCACTGCTATACCAAAACCTTGTGACTAACAGTGGGCAACCATTTTAGAAGTGTCCATTAAATTAGAATTTTGCCCAAATATGAAATCTATTATCAAAATGACTTTTCCATTTGGACTTTCTTATGCTTGGCTATTTCATAAAGCCGTCATACAGAGTCTAGCCTCTGGTGAAATTATACTAGGTGTGGTAATATCCAAAATCTATGGGGCATTCTGTACCAACCAAACGTGTTTATTGTAAACGATCATGCTTATAGCACACATAAAAGTGAAAATATATACTGAAATAAATACTAAGATTGTATAAGTAACTACAGCAGAACTCCTTCCCTTCCAGACCAATGAAACTATTCTTAATATCAACTGGTCCCTAAAGGGAAATGTCCACCTGTGATCAGGCCCCACCTCAGTATGAGGCAGGGCCCAATTAGCATTTCTGCAATTTTTTTTTTTTGCTTACAGTGAGTTTAGTAATTAAGATTGTATCTAGTTGATCCTGCCATCCCTTCCAATGCATTCTGAAACAAAGCACCCCTTGCGGCGCACCCACAACCTACCGCAGCTATCCTGAGAATGACGTAAAAACCAGGGAGCAGCCGCAGGAGTATGCATAGGAGTCCTGCACAGTCAGAGCTATTAACAGGTCTGGTTTGCAATGCAAATGTCTCGCTGCTATAGCAGGACCTACGGACTGAGTCAACTGCCAGTTTATACCTCGTTTCTGAATAGCACTAAGACATGCAAATTGCAAACCTAAGCTATTAGTAGCTCCAAATATACAGGACCCTTATGCATGCTCCCACGCCTGCTCCGTGGCTCATATGCCATTCTCGAGACAGCCACAGGAGGTTGTGGGTGCACCGTTAGGTGTGCTTCGGACCAAAATGCCGGCATGAGGGTTGGCAGGCTCAACCAGATAACATCTACATTACTCAGTAAACAAATTAAAGCAGCTTGAGAAAATACTAAATCGGGCCCCGCCTCACAGGTGGGGCCTGATTATAGGTGGGTGCTTCCCTTTAATATGCAGAATTGCACCCTACTTAAAAAGACTGCTGTTGAGCTAAAAGGAAGCTAACTTAATATTGTGACATCATTAATAAGCTGTGTCTACAAGTTTCACTGTAGTACCCCAATATGTTTCATTATCCATAGTGTTCTGCTATTCTTGAGACTGCTACTCTTAAATGAATGCACAGTAAACTACTCACTAAACTACAGGGTCAATCATTTCTGAATTATAAGGTATCCTGCTAAAATAGTGGATACTGTACGACATTAAAACTGTGTACACTGCTGACCTTATAGGCGAATTTATCTTTCCAAAGAGAACTATGGAAATCAAAATAGGCTTTTTTTAACAGCAAAACAAACAAATGGTAATGTTCAAAATAATAAAAACATTAAAAAAAAATTATAATTTAAAATGTTAGTTAGCCTAACTTGGCCAGCAAAACAACAAATGATGTTGGTTAACTATAATAAAACCACATTAATTGAAGCCGATCGTACCAATGTCTCGTCAAAACTGTATACTTTCCCATTCCATCCCATGCTGCTTTTCAGGTTCCTCGCTGCTGCAGACAGTTCATCTGGGTGTTGCTCACCACGGCCAATGTCAAAGCTCATATAGGATTTGGTCTTCAATTTCAGCTCGTCTTGCTTGCACACTTTCCAACCAGTGTTTCGCAAACACGTGCATAAAAAGAGGTTACAGCTTAGCTGAGCAAGGGTGTTCTCAACTGATGCACAATAATCTCCACATTACTTTCAAACTGAAAATAACTAGTTCTTATTCTTGGACTGATTTCTGTCATCAAAGCCCAGATTTCCAAGGGTAACAATAAGGCAATAACAACTACCAAGAAGGAAAGATGACTGTAATGGTATTGACTTAAAAAAAAAAAAAAAAAAAAAAACACCTAAGGGCTTAACAGTTAACTGCAGTGGATGGTGAAACACAGAATATGACTCCTCGAGGGATAACATACCTACAGTACATAATAAAAGCATAACAAAAAAAAAAATTTCACACAAACTTTTAAGTGCCTCACAACTGAAAATAAATTAATTACTACATCAAGGGTAGTGCTTTCACATAAAGCCATAGGTCAAAAAACCTACAGAAAGAGGGGGTGTCTTTTTTCTCACAGGATTTCTCTAGGTAAATAATGATCTAGTGCCTTCTAGTCTGTGGTCATCATGTCTTGTCAGGATTTGGGTGAGCTGACACAATCACTTGACACTCAACAGTATCTTTCAGACTTTGATTTACAGAGTAATGTAGCCTTATGCAGCCAGACACTCAAAGCTGCAGCAAATGTCCAGGTTTCCCCAAAGGGGATAGAACCCAGGAAGGATAAAGTCAAGACGTTCATTAAAAAGTATAGGTAAGAAACCATTGCTCAGACAAGCTTGTGCCTTTCCGAAAGTTTAGAATTTACAATAGTATAATGTTTTCAAACAAACGGGGATACTTTCTACATTTTACATCAGTAATAATAAAGAAAAACATGTACCTTTCTGTTGGGATAACCACTTTGACTATGGCTTGCGAGAGAGTCTGTATATGAAGTCACATCAGATAATAAACATAGAATATGTGAGTATTGTTAACAGGTGACAAGCAAAAAAAATACACATATGCATTGAAATTAATACAGATCTATCACACGTTTCTCAGGCAATCACTCCTGTCAGGTTAAGAACTTCACAGTTATATACACTGAAAGTGGTACTGAGAAAATAACCTTTAAATGATAACCACTGTCTAAATATCAGTAGTTAGAACAAAATTCTAAGTGACTGGAAACTTTTTGAGGGGAGAGATAAAATACTTATATGTACACAGTGAACCAAAAAGTTCACCAAATAATACGGATAACAACATTCTTGCTAGAATGCACAACTACGTGACGATAACACTACACTAAGCACTGCACTGTAGATACAGAGTTTTATGTCTGACAGATTTAAGTATGCACTGTGTTCCTTACCCACTTAGCTATTTTTTTCTGAAATGTTAAAACACACTAACATGGAACATCAACAGTTCAACTGAAACAAAATCCTGAAAATCTACAAGTTTGTAAATATATACTTACCTATCAAAATCACTGCACTTTCTAAAAAAATTGCAGCACAATTAAACTATTCTAAAATACCTTGGTATTTCAAAAAAATGCTTAAAAGGAAACCATCATGATGTGAACTGTCCCACCCAGAGCTTTAATACGATTAAGCTTTTGCACCTTAAAGCAATTTTTTTCTGCATGTTGGCTTACAGAACTTTAGTTTTCAAAAGTCTGTGCTTCCCAAACATGGCAGACGGTGCACAGTTCCATTTCAACTGAAGTTGTGGTGCCGCACCACTAGCCCCAATACAGAATGTACTCGGGCTGGTGGTGCGGCGCCGCAACTTCAGTTAAAATTGAGCCACACACCATCCACCATGTTTTTGAAACACAGAGTTTTCAAAACTAAAATTCTGCAAGTAAACATGCAGAAAAAAAGTTGCTTTAAGGTGCAAAAAGCTTAATCGTGGACTAAAGCGTTCAGGGGCAGGACAGTTCACATAATAACAGTTTTCCTTTAATGATCAATGGCAAAGACTAAATTTCAACAAAGTGTAACTATTTAAAGGGACACTGTCAGCTTCTGCTGTTTTGTTTGAAATGCTGAACATGGTGCCTCTTACCATCTAACTGTACACTGATGGCATATGTGGTGAAGGAGTGCCATCAGTGATAATGGAAAAACAGTAGTTTAATATTTAGCATCCCAACCATAACGCACACGGTCCATTCCTCCTGCACCTCCCGAAGCCAGAACTCATTCATGAGCAAGTTCGACGTTTTTCAAGGCATGCCATTTTAATGCCAAAAAACAAACTAGGATGTGTGTTGAGCTGGACAAAGTAACTTGCTTCTTAAAATGAACACTGTATGATATGAAAACTTGGCTCTGTAAAGTAAAGCCGTGACTCCAAGCATACAAAGCAGCATCAAGTGCTGATGCGAATGCCAAGTGTGTCAACTTTAATTTTCAAAGTCAAGTTTTCTTATCATACAGTGTTCGTTTTAAAAAGTAAGTTACTTTGTCCAGCTCAGTACACATCCTAGTTTGTTGTTTTAGTACCAAAATAGTATGCCTTGAAAAAAAAAAAAAACAAACAACTCACTCATGAACGAATTCTGGCTTGGGGACTCACAGGAGGAGCGGACTATGCGAGTTATGGTTGGGAGGCTGAATATTCTTTTTTTTTATAAAAAATACTGTTTTTCCATTATTATTATTACGGTACTCCATTGAATATGCCATAAAAAACAGGTTACTCACCTGTAACTGTAGTTCTAAGAGTGGTACATGATGCACATCCACACTTCTGGCAGTGTTCCTTTCCCTTTAATTCCTGCCAGAACATCTTCAAGCTGGCTCCTCCCAGCCAACCAAGCGGTAACTCCCTTGGCACCATCCCGTAATGTCAGATCTTACCTGCTGGAAGCCAGAGCAGTGTGCCACTTACAGGGGAGGTTGGGTGGGTCAGTGTGGCTGTACGTCATATATCATTCCTAGAACTACAGTTACAGGTGAGTAACCTGTTTTTCCAGGGACATGGATATGATATACTACCCACACTTCTGGCAGACTCTTAGCAATACTCCGGGAGGAGGGGGTAAGGCGCACACCACCTATTTAGGAAATAGAGATTGGAGAACTGAGGCCCCAAAACAAGCATCCTGGCGTGACTCAAGGTCAATGTAGCAGTGGAAAATGAAGGTGTGTGCTGACTTACAGGTAGCAGCCCTGCAGATTTCCTGGACAGGAACGTCCCTGGAAGCAGCCACCGAGGCAGCGGTATGACAGGTGGAATGAGCCCTTAGCCCTATGGGAGGCTTCCTACCTGCCAACCTATAGCAGAGGTTGATGCAGGATACAATCCACCTGCTAATTGTTTGCCTAGCTGCCGGTTTGACAGGCACGGCTTCAGTGAAGGTGACAGAGCTGGCGAACCTCTCCCCGAACTCGACCTGTGAGCTCCTTGTAACAGGCAAGTGCTTGCCACAGATCCAAAGTACTGAACCTGTGCTCAGCCTCTGAAGTGTGGCTGGTGAAGTACAACAGGACAATGATCACCTGGTTAAGGTGAAACTCAGATACAACCTTCGGGAGGAACTTCAGGTTGGGGCGAAGGACAAACTTGTCTCCGTGGAAGACCAAGTAAGGAGACTTTACCAAGAGCAACCGGAGCTCACTAATCCTTCTGGCTGATGTGACAGCCACCAAGAAGGCGGTGTTCCACGACACGTGAGACATTTCACACCTGTGCACTGGTTCAAATGACTTGCCCATGAGCTTTGCCAACACCAGCAACAAGTCCCAAGGTGGTGGCGGTGGTTCATGCACCGGAGGGGAAATGTGGTCAAAGCCTTTGAAAAAGCGCCAGACCACCTTCTCCTGCGCCACCGACAGCATACCACCTCACACCTGGTATGCAGAGATGGCTGTCAGTGCACCTTAAGGGTCATCGACTGGAGGCTCAACTGAGCGAGGGACCACAGTTAGTCAAGAATGCTAGCTACTGGGCCAGAAAAAGGGTCAAGACCCTTGTCCTGGCACCAAGTGGAGTATCTCTTCCATTTGAAGGCACAGCATTTTTGGGTCAACTCCTTCCAAGAAGCCTTGGCCACAGTGAACACATCTTCGGAGAGACCCAAAGCCTGGAACTCTAGCCGCTCAGGAACCAGGCTGTCAGGTGCAGGGATTAAAGGTCCGGATACAGTACCTTTCCCGACTGCAAGAGAACAGGTCTGGGTGTAGAGGAAGACACCACGGGAGACTGCGGCTGAGCTGAGGTGATCGGGGTACCAGAACTGGCGGGGCCAGTCCGGAGACACCAGTATCATCTGTGCCTTGTCCCTCCTGGCCTTGATCAGCACTTGGTGGATCAGAGGAAATGGAGAGAAGGCACACTGGAGGCCCGGGGTCCAGGGCCTTGAGAAGGCATCCCCTTGCAGAGTTCCCTGCTGAGGGGGCAGGCACAATGCAGGCTCAGCTTGGCATTCTCCCTGGAGGCAGAAAGATCCACAAGAGGGGTGCTCCCACCAGGAGAACGGGCTGTGCACTACCTCCAGATGGAGAAAGCACTTGTGAGATGCCTTGCCTACATGACTGAGGGCGTCTGCCAGTTGGTTGGAGACACCGGCCACATGGATGGCTAGAAGATTGGTGTCCAGGCTGAGCATGAGGGTCCAGATGTGCACAGCTTCCCTGCACAGAGGAAGGGCGTGCACTTTTCGCCTTGTTTATTCAGGTAGTACATAGTCATAGTGTTGTCCATCTGGACCTGAATGACCTGACCCATAATGTGTGGAGTAAAGGCGGTCAGCGACAGCCGAACTGCCCGAAGCTCCAGCAGGTTGACATGGCATCGGAAGTCGTCGGTGTCCAGAGTCCATGGACTCTGTGTTCCCCCAAGTGAGCACCCCAGCCCATGAGGGAGACATCGGTTGTGATGGTGATGGTCGGCTCTGGGTAGACAAATGGGGTTTCTTCCTGCAGATGTTCCAGGACCAACCACCACTGGAGGACGTCTCACATCAGCTGGGTCACAGTGAACAGCTGGTCGAAGTGACCCGAACGCTGAGTCCACTGAATCTTCCATTGCAGACAACGCATATTCCACCGGGCCCAACGGACCACGCAGGTGCATGCCACCATGTATCCCAGGAAGTGCAGGAAATCCCAAGCAGGGCGCAACTGCTGAACCCGAAATGATTGGGCAAAGGAGCAGACAGACTCTGCCAGGTCTGACAGATGCTGAGCCCTGGATTTGCAAGAGTCAAGCTCTGACCTGATGAAATGTAATCACCTGCAAAATGAGTTCCAAATTGGCCATGTTCATCAGGAGGCCAAGGACAAGCAGGCCTGGAGGGCCAGGTTCCTGGACCACTCCACCTCCTCTCTGGAGGGACACACTACAAGCCAGTAGTACGGGTAGGATATACACCTTGACTCCTCAGCACCTCAGGTAGGCTGCCACCACTGCTATGCACTTGGTGAAGACCCTAGGAGCCAAGGAGAGGCCAAAGGACATGGCCTGGAACTCTTAGAAAATCCCCTCTGTATGGAACCGGTGCTGGGATGGATGGATGGAGACGTGGAAGAATGTAACCCAAAGATCCAGAGAGCAGAATAACATGATCTGCTCCAGGGATAGAATGATTTGAGATAGAGTGACCATTCTGAAAGTTTGCAACCAAAGGAACTTGTTCAGGTCGTGTTGATCTAAGATGGGGCACCAGCCCACCATCTGTTTGGGGACAAGGAAGTACCTGCACACAAACCCTGGGTTTACAGGCGGGTCTGGGACTACAGCCACTACCTCCTTCTGAAGGAGTTGGGCAATGTCTTCCCGAAAGGTCTGACAGCATGTTGGTGGACACCACGTCTTCCCATAGAGCATGGGCTCGGCAAGGCAGGTAAGCCTCAAATTCTAGAGGAAGACCCTGACCGGTCACCTCGAGGACCGACCTGTCCAATGTGACAGCAGACCGGGTGGAAAGGAACTGGCAAAGTGGGTCCCCAAGGGAGGACCCATGGGAGTCAGAATGAGCATGGGGGGTGGCAAACCCCATTCCGTCACTGGGCAGACTTGGAAGCGGAGGAAGGACCAGCTGAGAAAGCAGTGGGACCTTAACCACCTGGTTTCCGGATGACCAAAGCAATCGACTTTGGTCAAGGACGTCAAGCTTGAGCTTGTTACCCAGCTGGGGGCTGGGACAGCTTGGTTGCAGGGCCAGAGAGGGGTTGAAAGGGCTTCTTCCTTTGAAGCTTGGAGCTCTTGGGATCCCTCTGAGCAGAAGTGACAGAGTCCATAGTGGCACTGGACTTCTCAATGCGAGTTAGGTGTTTTTCCACCCGCAGCCCGAACAAGTCGGTACCCAGGAAGGGGACAACTGCCAGCTTGTGCTGCTATCTGCCATAAATGCAGAAATCCACAGCCAAACACTGTGGTGCATGGCCACCACGGCAGCCCATGTCCATGGCTGTCTGGAGCTGCTGTCTGGCCACCACTCGCCCCTGGTCCCAAACTTGCTTGACCGTGGTCTGTAAGTCAGATGGGAGCTGGGGAAGCACCTTACTGAGAGTGCCTATGATGGCACGAGCAAAGTGGGCCATCAAAAGGGCCGAACTCACCTGCCGAAAGCCAAGCAAAGAGGCCGCGCAGACCTTCATGGCTATGTGATCCAATTTCTTGGATTCTTTGTCGGGAGGCTTATCCACGTCCCTGACGTTGCCGGTACGTCAAAAGACAGAGTTGGCCACCAGAACCATGGCCAAGGGATACTCGTTGAAATCTGACAGGGAACCGGTAGAGACCACATACGTGCCCACGGCACAGGGCAAGAGGCAGGATGCTAGCAAAGCTCCAGAGTGGGATCAAGAATGGCCTCACTGACCGGGAACAGGAATGCAGGGAGGAGTCCTCAGACTCAGAGGATTCGTCAAAAAGCAGTCACCTGCTACAGTCTCCACTGACCCTACGGGGTCTATCACGGTGACCGACAGCTGACGAGGAAGCCCCGGAATGGTATGGGCATCCTTAGGAGGGGGACCCTACTTCAGATGCTTCGGCAGCCGCTCCCCCTGGATGGGCAGAGAGGCCAGAATAGGTCAATTTGGAGTAGGCTGAGGCCTCGGTGGCAGGAGTCATGGAATCGGCTTAACCCCGGTAAATATGAGCTGATGGCACATAACTTCTTCGTAGTGCCAGCGCATTTTGCGTCGGAGCCTCTCTTCATCTGAGGAGGAGGAAGAAGAAGATGAATAGTGGCACCACTTGCCTGAATGCCAAGAGTGGGAATGCTAATGTTGGCATTGGCTGCTCGACTCCAGACATCGGGATTGCGACCTCATCCACTAGAACACCGATGGTGAGATTCGGAGGGAAGCGGCGAAAGCCGAGGATCCTCTGGGGTAGTGGGATCCCAAATGTTAGAGACTGGATCGGCATGCTGGTTCGACCCACCCTTAGATGTAACAGGAAGGACCAGAGTCCCAGAAAGTGAGGTTTCACCTTTGTCCTGTGACAGCATGTCGACCAGTTTGAAAAAAATCTCGACAGGCTGGTCGACGGGCGCCTCAACCGACTGGCCCGACGGGGAGACAGTGGAGCCTGCAGCCTGGACTGAAGGATAGATCGGAATTGAAACCTCCAAAAGAGGCACAAGACTCCGTGGCTCGAGAGCACTCTCAATCCAACAATCGATGACAAGACTTCTTTTTAGTCTCTTTTTTGAAGATTTGGAGGATTTTGTGCCCTTAGAGGGGCCCTGCCCAAAGGTGGGAAGGGACTGGCACAAATCCCTAAATGCCCCAGTGAAGGTGGCACCAATGGAAAGTGGTACAAAGGCCGAAGCAACATGCTCCTAGGCCTGAGCTGCTGCCTCTTCGCGGACCCCACAGCTGCGGAGACTGTCCAATGGGCATCTTTTGACCAAACGAGAGGATCCCGTTCATCTGGGTGCCTAGAAGTAGCCGAGCATGCCGGACTTCCAGAGTACTGGGATGCAAGGTGCAACACAGGCCACACACCTGGGGATCATGTTCGTGGCCTAGGCAGTAGACACACGAGATGTGCGGGTCCGTGTGGGACATCTTCTGCCCCCACTCACATTTCTTGAAACCGGGCGCTGACTTCAAGTCGTCCAAGACGAGGATTCAGAAGATTCGAATATCGCTTGAAGATGAGTCGTTTTGTAAAGTTTTGAAGCAAAGGACCTACTCAGTGTTGAGAGTAGTGAGGAGGAAACCTTCTTCCAACGGAAAGGAAGATCTGACGTCACGAGGTGGTGCCCAGGGAGGTTACCACCTGGGTGGGCAGGAGGAGCCAGCTTGAAGACGTTCCAGCACGAATTAAAGGGAAAGGAACACTGCCAGAAGTGTGGATAACACATCATACCCACGTACCTAGAAGTGTACATTTAGACAGCAAGGGACAGCATGTTTAGCATTTCAAAACAAAAAAAATAGTAAAAGCTGACAGTGTCCCTTTAAACAAACTAAAATGTATTGCCCCAGTACATCCAATCCAAATCAGTATAGCCATGTTTTTTGGCTTTGAAGTTGCCCTACAATTTCCCAGTGACATCTGAACACACAAGCAGTATATAAACAATGGAATAAGCTAGAGAAAATGGTAGACTGGTAACAAATACTGCAAGTGTATTTAAAGGGGAAGGACAGTTTACTGAGTACCTCAAATTCTGAACACCCATGAGAAGAACTTTCAATTGAGGTACTGGGCTTACCTGTATAAATATCTAAATAATCAGTAAATTAAATTAAGGCAGAAGCCTGTTTGTGGACTACTGGGACAAAGTAATGTCACAGAGTGATAAGCTGTATGTTGTAGATTGCAGCTTGCTCCTTAGTGATGTCACTTTCGATCCCAAGACTGAAACCTATAGGTAAGGTCAAAACCTCATTTGAAAGATCTTGTCATGGGCTTTCCAAATCTGAAGTGCTTCCCCTTTAAGGGTAACAAACACGTGTTGCTTCAATGTAGAAATAATTCTAAAGGCAGGATTATGTCTGTGCCACTGATCTTTAAGCCGCGAACAACCTTACTTAATATCAAACACACAATACCTATCAATATTTTAACAGGGTGTTAAAAATCCAGACGCTAACTGAAACGTTTATCTGTAAATTAGCACGGTCAACAAAAATGTATAGAGAAGTTATGTCGTCCCTACTACTGACGGCCATAAGAAACAATTACTCACCACATTAATGCTACTTCTTCTTAACGGATTCCTCACTATATTTATACTTTATACAGTCATCTCAGCTGAGAGTGAGGCCCTGGAGATTAGAACCTATACAAACGTCAGAATTTGGAATGCAGGTTCAAACTCTGCACTCACACTCCACTCTGGCCATTGCTCAGATCTGTTTCCAAGCAAGAGTGGAGCAGCAGCTAGTGAGTCTAGCTAAAAAGGCTACCAAAAATGTTGAAAAATTTTTATAGACTTTTAAAATCACTAAACAAATTAAAAGCAGACTTGAAGAAATTTATCAAATAAACCAAAAGAACGAACTTACAATTGTAGGAACTGCAACAGTAATGCTCAAGCAACCTTCATGAAAAAAGAACTGATTCTTGTGTGAAACTCTTTCAGGTTCTGGAACGGGAGGTGGGGTTTAGGGAATGTAAACATAGTGAGGGATTCCTTGAAGAGCAGCTGATACCTTCAGGAGAACTTCAACAAAACATAATATTTAGATAGTTCAGCTTGTATTTCACTTTAGTTCTGTGTTCCTCCTTCCCATTATTTATTAGTAATGTAATTTGCATGAAAACAGGACCTTTACTCTTGAAGACATCATCTAGTCCTGTTCCTTTCTCCTTACCTGAAGTCACCATGCACTGCTTGGGACATCACAGTTATTCCCATGGCAACAAATTATGTCACAACAAAGGATTATGACATGAAGTAGGAGTAAGCTATCGAGGCAGAATTCTGAGGTATAAAGATCATGTAATTATGCAAATTTCTTCCGTAATACATAATAAGTAAGAGAAATCTACAGACTATATATGGAATGCAAGCGGAACTGTACCTAAATATTGTGTTTTTCAAAGTTTTAAGGCATAAGCAGCTCTTTAAGAAGAAACAACATTACTACAGTGAGTATTTTATTTATTCCAACCCCAGGACTTCCTCACTTAAATGTTTACACTTTAATCAGACTCTGTAGCAGTACCTTAGGAAGCTGGGTCCAGAACCTAGTTCGCAAACAGGTTCTGCAAGACAGCAGTTCCAAACATGACATCCCTTGTGGACTGTATGGTCAAACAACAGCGCTTTGTAAAGGTGTGTACTGTTTTCCAGGTAACTGCTCTGCAAATGTCCAACAGTGGGATGCCCCTTGAGGATGCCACAGAGGCAGAGGTACCCCTTGTGGAGTCTACCCACAAGTATCTTGGTAGCATTTTTTCCAGCTTTTTCTTAGCAAGACAATGCAAGAGACTATCCATCAAGAGAGAGATCTCCTTGTAGTTGGTTACAAAGAGGGTCGCACTGGGACGGTGGTGTTTCTAGACCGAAAAGCAGTATGTGACACTAGAAAATCGAGCACTCGCCACCTATATCAGCAAAATACTACAGGCTCTTGAAGATTAAGACATTTTATTAACACACAAAAAACTAAAAAATAAGGCAGCTTCCACCTGATGTGTTTCAAAATTCCACTTCCTTTGTCAAAGGCCTTTGAGAAGCCTCTGATAAAGGAACTGTACTTTCTTACATCGAAGAAGCTCTTGCAGCAGGCCAACTCGGCAGGACTGAGTCCCAAGCAGTTCCGTCAGTATGAAGGAAGCAGGATAGACAGCAGCCAATGGCCTAAGAAACAAGGCCCTGCAGAACAGCGAGGCCAAAGCTGGCCATATGCCTAGAAACAATGTCCAGACTGTAATATTTGATGAACGTGTGGACACGAAAGGTGACCCTCAAGCGAAGGAGGTGGAGAGGACATCAGTTAGAAAAATGCAGAAGTTCTGTAGTTGTCGTACTCTAGGTAGATACCGAGAGGCCGATGCTGGCAGTCGACAGCGGGAAAAGAAACTGAGTTCTGGGGACCGCCTTATGTACTATGCCTGACGTTGGGGCGGACCGACGTTGGGGGCGGACTGACGTCGATGAGGTCCCGCTGAATACTGCTAGCTAGAAAATTTCATGGGGGTCCTGGCTGTCGGGTTCAGTCCTAATGGTGTAACCTGCTGCAAGAGCTGTTTCTCCAAGTAAGATCTCCAGGTGGCGGCTGCACAGACATCTGCAGCAGACACATTTCCGAAACAAGCTGTAAAGATGCCTATGCCCCTGGTGGAATGGCCCTTAACCACTCCCGGGAGGTCCCTGTTGTACATACAGTAGCAATAAACAATGTAACTGGCTAACCACTTAGACAAGCACTGCTTGGAAACGGGAGCAATCTCTCTCTTGGGGGGCGAACAAAACAAACTCATCAGACTTCCTTAAAGTCTTGATCCGGTGCACATAGTATCGCAAAAGTCTATGTACATCCAAAGTATGAAGCAAAGCCTCCCCCTGATTAGAATACTAAGGAAAATAAACCAGAAGGTGTATGGATTTGTTCAAAGTAAACTCTGACACCACCCTGGGAAGCAATTTAGGGTTAGTACACAGTCTTTGTGAAATTCCAAATAAGACTCGTTATACATGAGAACCTGCAGCTCACAAATCCTTCAAGCAGAAGTAACAGCAACTAAAAAGAATGCATTCCACAAGAGAAAGCACAGCTCGCAACTCGCGGCTGGTTTAAAGGGAGGTAACATGCATTTCTCCAACATAAAACTGAGGTCTCACAGAGGGATCAGGTCCCAAATGGGAGGGTTCAGACGGAAAAAGGCCTGCAGGAAAGTGCGAGACACCTCAAGCTGAGCAACGGCCCTGCTGGATAGGCGCATGGTATGCAGAGATAGCAGAAAGAGGCACCTTAAGGGAGGAGTACCCCAAGCCCGACTCAGAGGGAAAGAAGGTACTCCAACATCCAATTCAACTAACAGGTGAAGGGGTCCAGCCGGAACGAAGCACCGCAAATGGTGAAGTACTTCCATTTCATGGCGTAAGTGGCCCAGGTGGAGGCCTTTCTGGCGGCCACCAGGACATGCGGGATCCTAGAGGAAACCCTAAAAAGGGCAATGGCCAAGTCAACAGGAACTACACATGAAGATGCAGAGATTTTAGATCTGGATGGACCAGGGTACCCCGGTCCTGGGAGAGCAAGCCTGTACACAGGCACAAGAGCATCGGAGGTTCCACCGAGAGCTGCTGTAGCAAAGAAAACCAGATATGACGTGGCCAGAAGGTGGCTATAAGGATCACCTCTGCCCCTTCCAACTGGAGTTTGAGCAGCAGCCTCTGGAGAAGTGGGAAGGGAGAGAAAGCATACATGAACCTCCCCTTTCAGGAGTGGGACAATGCGTCTCACCAGAAAACTCCGGGCACAGGATTGAGTGAGCAAAACAGCAGTTTTGTGTTGAGTGGGAATACAAAAAGGTCCAACTCTGGCTAACGTAATCTGTCAAAGAGATCTTTGACCACCAGAGTCAGAAGCTCCCATTCGTGAGCCCTAGACCGGGAGCACCTTAGACTGTCCTCCAGGACGTTCTGGACACCTGGGACATGGATGGCAGAGAGCTCCAGACTATGCTCGATGGCCCAGTACCAAACCCTCATTGCCTTCCGGCAGAGAGGGGTAAAAGTGAGCCCCCACCCCCACTTGTTGATGTAATACACCACGCACATGTTTTCTGTCTGCAGCAATAACAGACCAGGAAAGAAAGGAGTTTTGGAAGCCTGCAGAGCACAGTGAACCATTCACATCTCCAGAACACTGATGTGGAGACCCTGTTCCACGTGCATCCAAGTGCCTTGAGTGTGGCAAGCGTCCAAATGAGCTCCCCAGCCCGGACCTGAGGCATCCGTCATAAGGGTCTGACAAGGGGCTGAGATCTGAAAGGGAACCCCCCTGAAGCAGGTTGGCCTGCTTTAGCCAGCATGACAGGACTCTTTAGATGGGATTGGAGACCATGACCATCTGGTTCAGGTTGTCCATGCACTGGTCCCACTGGACTCTCAATGTCCATTGAGGTATCCACTTGTGAAGGTGGGCAAGGGGAACCATGGCAATGGCCGCAGCCATGTGGCCCAGGAGGCGTACGAAAAACATGGCAGGGACCCAACAACTGGAGGAGACCAATCAAGCCAGGACCATCAAGCGCTCTGCACTGTCCATGGGCAAGAAGGCCATGCCCTGGCTGGTGTCCAGGACCACCCCTATATACTGGAGGCACTGACAGGGATACAGGCAGGACTTTGGCCAATTGATGGGTGATACCCAAGGTCTGAAAAAAGCAGAAGGTGTGCTCCAAGGCCTGGACAAGACAGTCCCTGGAGGGTGTGGCTAGGAGTCAGTCCTCCAGGTAGGAAAACATGTAGAAGCCCTACCACCTCAAGGCAGCCACTACCACTGCCATAAAGACTCTGGGGGGCTGAGAAGAGGCCAAAAAGGAGGGCCTGGAATTGAAAATGGGTTCCCTGGAAAAAGAAAAGGGAAGGAAGTGGCAGTGGGAAGGAAATTTTCATACGCAGATTTGCATCCGGCATGTTCAGAGAACAGAGCCAGTCTCCCAGGTACAGGAGGGACAACAAACTGTGAAGGGGGACCATCCAGAAACATTTGTACTCTATATACAAGTTGAGATGAATGAGACCCAGGATGGGCCAGAGATCCCCAGTCTTCTTGGGGACAAGGAAGAGAAGTGGTAGTAGAATCTCCTGCCCCATTGAGGCACAGGGACGGGCTCTATGGTCCTTTTTTGCCGAAGAGCTTGTATTTCATCCCTGACACAGAAAGAACAGGTTACTCACCTGTAACAGTAGTTCTAGAAGTGGTATATGTTGTTCATCCACACACTCTGGCATGTCTCCTTTAAATCTGACCAGAAAGTCTTCAAGCTGGCTCCTCCCACCCACCAAGGTGGTAAATACCTCGGCTCCGCCCCATGACTCCAGATCTTAGCCTGCTGGAAGCAAGGTGGTACGCCTAAAGCCGGGGAGGTTGGGTGGGTGCGTGTGGATGAACAACATACACCACTCCTAGAACTACTGTTAAAGGTGAGTAACCTGTTCTTCTAGGAGCGTTCATCCACACTCCCGGGCAGATTCCAAGCAGTTCTCCAGGAGAAGGGAGGCAAGGCACACACACCCTATTTAGGAAATAGAGACTGGAGAACCGAGGCCACAAAACCAGTATCCCAGCGTGAGTCAAGGTCGATGTGGTAGTGGATAATGAAGGTCTTCGCTGACTTCCAGGTAGCAGCCCGACAGATCTCCTGGATAGGGATGTCTCTGGAAGCAACCACTGATGCAGCCGTATGGCGGGTAGAATGAGCTCTTAGCCCTCTGGGAGGCTCCTTGCCTGCCAACTCATAGCACAGACCTATGCATGATGCAATTCATCTAGCAATGGTCCACTTCGCTGCAGGTCTGCCAGAAGCAGCTTCAATGTAGGTGACAAACAGCTGGTGAACCTCTCCCCGAATTTCAGCCATCCTCTCCTTATAAAAGGAGAGAGCACGTCTCGGGTCTAGAGTATAGAGCCTGTACTAAGCGTCCGAGGTGTAGGTAGGGTAGTATCCGGCAGAGTCAACACCTGGTTAAGGTTAAACTCTGACGCCACCTTCGGAAGGAATTTCGGGTGGGGGCGCAGGACAACTTTGTCCCTGTGAAACACCAGATAAGGGGAGTCCACCGAAAGCGCCTGGAGCTCCCCTGTCCTTCTGGCTGACGTGACAGCCACCAGGAAGGCCGTCTTCCACGACAAGTGTGACAGCTCACACTTGTGCATGGGTTTGAATGGCTTGCCCATGAGCTTTGCCAAAACCAGCAAGAGATCCCACGGAGGTGGAGGTTCACGCACTGGAGGGGATATGTGATCCAGGCCTTTGAAAAAGCACCCGACCACTGTCTCCTGTGCCAATGTCGGCTGACCGGCCCGCGCCCGGTAAGCAGAGATGGCTGCCAGGATCACTCGAAGGGTCAATGACCATAGACCCCCTTTGGAGAGAGAGACCAAAGGTAGTCTAAAATGTTAGCCACAGAGCAGGATAAGGGGTCCAGACTCTTATCCTGACACCAAATGGAAAACCTTTTCCATTTGAAAGCATAACACTTCTTGGTCGATTGCTTATGAGATGCCTCCCCCACACTGTAGACATCCTGGGAAAGACATAGAGCCTGGAACTCTAGCCGCTCAGGTACCAGGCTGTGAGGTGCAGGGATTGAAGGTCCGGATGGAATACCTTCCCCTGGTTCAATGATATCAGGTCCGGGCGTGTACAAAGCCGCTCCTGGGCCCTGCAGCCTAGGCTGAGGAGATCTAGATACCACAACTGGCGAGGCCAATCTGGGACTACCATAATCACTTTCGCCTTGTCCCTCCTCACCTTCAGTAGCACATTATGGATCAAGGGAAATGGAGGGAAGGTGTAGAGGAGACCTGGGGACCACGGCATCGAGAAGGCATCCCCCTGCAGCAAGCCCAGCTGAGGGGGGCAGGCATGATACAGGCTCAGCTTGGTGTTCTCCCTGGAGGCAAACAGGTCTACCAACAGTTTGCCCAAGCAGGAAAACAGATTGTAAGCTACCTCTGGATGGAGAGACCACTTGTGGGATGTCTGGCCTAAGCGGCTGAGAGCATCCGTCAGTTGGTTCGAGACTCCTGCCACATAGATGGCAAGGAGATCCGCCTCCAACCGGATGACGAGGGTTCAGATTCAGAGCACATCCTTGCACAGCAGATGGGAGTGCATACCGCCCTGTTTGTTGAGGTAGTACATGGTCGCGTATTGTCCGTCTGGACTTGAACCACTTGACCCCGGGGCTGAGGAGCGAAAGCTGACAGGGCCAGTCTGACTGCTCTGAGCACCAACAGGTTAATATGGCATCGGGACTCCTCGGGAGTCCAGAGCCCGTGGGCCCTGCTGTCCCCCAATGTGGGCTCTGCAGCCCATGAGAGAGGCATCAGTCATCAGGATGACCGTTGACTCGGGCTGGACAAACAGGATTCCTAACTGCAACCAGTCTGGGACGGTCCACCATTGGAGAGCGTCACACATCTTCTGGGTTACAGTGATCAGCTGGTCGAAGTGACCATATCACTGTGTCCACTGAGTGGCCAGCTCCCATTGGGCGCATGTGTCACCTGGCCCAGCGGACCACCACCCGAGGTCGCCATGAGCCATGTAATGACGCGAAAATCCCGGGCAGGCGCAAGTGCCCAAACTAGAACTGATTGGGCAAGGATGGAGAGAACTTCCACTCTGTCCACTGGGAGCCGAGCTCTGGCTTGACGAGAGTCGGGCTCTGCCTCGATAAAGCCCATCACCTGAGAAGGCCGAGTTCCGACTTGGCGTCGTTGATAAGGAGGCCAAGTAGGGAGCAGGTTCGGAGGGCCAGATCCCTAGACCTCTCCACCTCCTAAAGGGAGGAACCCACCAAGAGTCAGTCGGTGAGGTAGGGGTATATTCGAACTCCTCAACGCCGAAGATGGGCTGCCACCACTGCAGTGCACTTGATGAAGACCCGTGGGGACGATGACATGCCCAAAACTCGTACAGGGTCCCTTCGACTGTGAAGCAGAGGAACCGCTGGTGGGACGGACGGATTGGGACGTGAAAGAACGCGTCCTGCAGATCCAGTGAACAGAACTACACGTTTCGCTCCAGAGATGGTATGATCTGGTTCAGTTACCATCTGGAAGGTGTGAGACCTGAGATATTGATTCAGGTCGTGGAGATCTAGGATGGGGAGCCAATCCCCCCATCCGCCTGGGCACCAGGAAGTACCTGGACATGAAACCTAGGTCTGTAGGAGGATCTGGCACTGGAGCTACCGCCTCCTTGTGGAGGAGCTGAGCAATGTCGTCCCGAAGAGCCGACTGAGTGCGAGCTGAGATCCTTTCCTCCAGAGGGGCGTGGGCTCGGCTGGGAGGGTACTGCTTGAATTCCAGAGGCAGTCCCTGGCCGACCACTTCCAGAAAGCACCTGTCCAAAGTAATACCGAACCAGGCGGAAAGAAAGTGATGGAGCCGGCCCCCCACAGGAGGACCCCAAGCTGGCGTGACAGGTATAGGGGTGGCAACGCCCGACCATTCACTGAGCAGGCTTAGAGGAGGAGGAGGCTCATGGACCAGCACCTCGGCCTCCTATATGGGGCTGTTGAGGACCCTGCTTGGGCCTGGGGCACCAAGCTTGAGCCTGCTGCTGTTGCTGCTGCCCTCCTCAATAGGAGGACTGCCTAACCGCAGGGGAAGAGTGCTGAAAAGGCTTCTTCTTGCACTTCTGCTGGTTCTTGCCCCAAGAATCCTTCGGAGAGGTAGCTTCCAAGGTGGCACTGGACTGCTCTATTTGCTGGAGGTGACCTGCCACTCCCAGATCGAAGAGGTCAGTGCCTAGGAAGGGCACGTCAGCTAACTTGTGCTGAGTATCCATGGGAAAGGAGGATAACCTCAGCCAGGCCCTGTGGTGAGTGGCCACTGCGGCTGCTAAGGAGCGGGCACAGGAATCTCCAATGTCTAGGGCCATCTGGTGCTGCTGTTTCGCAACAGCATGGCCCTGGTCACAGACTTGCTTCACCATGGTCTGCATGTCCGCTGGGGGATGAGGGAGGACTTCATGTAATGACCCCAGGAGGGCATGAGGGAAGTGTGCCATGATCACAGCTGAGCTGGCCTGACGAAGGCCCAAGGATGAGGTCACATAAACCTTCCGGGCAGAATGGTCCACATTTTTGGACTCCTCATCCGGAGGGCAGTCAGTGTCAGCTGAGCTACCCGTGCATCTAAACACAGAAGCAGTCACAAGGCTCTCAGCTGAGGGATGCTCTGTGAACCCCGCCAGGGACCCCATGGGTACTGTATACTTGCAGGCCATGCAGGAAGATGGAGCTGGACAGAAGGCAGGGCGCTGCCATAGCTCAAGGGCCGGGTCAACAATGGCTTCAGCCACTGGAAAGGCCTCCGTCGGGGTATCCCCCATCTTGAGGTTATCCGTGAGGAGGTATTCCGCCTTCTTTTGAATACGCTCCAAGGGCATTCCGGTCGATTAGGAAATCAGGCAGAGGATGCCCTGAAAGAGGAAGGACCTTCTTCCAAGCCTGCCACTGATGACTTGTCATCCCCCCGATGCGAGTGCAAACCAGTGGCATCCGAGTCCGAAGAGTCCGGATATAAGGGTCTCCTACCAATGTCTCCCTCGATACGCTGAGGGTGACTGGGGACAACGGTGATAGACAGACGACGGGGGAGCCCGGTGTCTGTCCGGTCCTCTTTCGAGGGAGCCCCTCCCTGAGGCTGCTTAGGCAGTGGTTCAACCAATATTGGTGGGGAGACCGAAACAGGCCGAGCTGGAATGCGTGCCAGCCCTACGGGCGGGGGAACCA
The DNA here is from genome assembly GCA_016271365.2 of Neoceratodus forsteri. Lineage (NCBI taxonomy): Eukaryota > Metazoa > Chordata > Ceratodontiformes > Ceratodontidae > Neoceratodus > Neoceratodus forsteri. The sequence continues at coordinate 306,798,335 of CM028137.1, forward strand.
AGGCCTTCGGTTCCAGAGGGGTCGGCATCAGCCTAAGAGGCTTGTGCCAAGTAATGGCCGGTGTCACCGGCGGAGCCGGCTCTGACCGGTCAGAATCAGTTGTTGCCACATGAGATCCTAATAACGTCGACAGAGCTTCCGTTGAAGTCTCTCCTCATCCGAGGAGGATGAGGATCAGTGGTGACGCCTCTTCCTGGAGTGCTTGTGACCTTTCTCCAGTTTTTCGACCAAATGGGTCCTGGTCCTTGATCAAGACCAACGGGGTCGGCTTGTTCGATTGGGAGAAGCCGGAGTAGGAGACAACCAAGGTTCCAGCACCTTTCCCTCGATCAGGACACCCAATGGCTGGGTCTCCTCATCGGAGAAGGAAAGTATAGCTGTCCTTTCCAAGGAGTCGTAGACCGGAGTCGGCGACAAAGGCTCGACTGGGTTGAGAGATATCTCAACCAGTTCAGCCATTTCCTCTGCCTTGGTGCCTTGGCCTTATGGAAGGTCCGAAAAGGAAGCGGCCAAGGAAGCAATCTCGATGGAGGTCAAGACCGCAGATTCCTGAGAGTCGGACCTCTCTCGGTCCCAGGAACGTCTCCTTCTAGAGGAAAAAGACTTGGGGTCCTTGTCCCTCTTCCTAGGGCAGGAGGAGTGCGAGTCCGAGGGTGCCTCACCCGTGGTGGGGAGAGACTGTCACAACTCCTGAAAGGACCCAGTAAAGGTAGAGCCAAGGTTGAGAGGCACGAAAAAACTTTGGCTGGCCAAAGTTTGAGCAGCTTCCTCTTCGAAAGCCGCCATCTGATCGAGCTGTTCGGCGGATCCCGCGGCCGCGGAAACCTCCCACCTTGCCTCCTTCGATTTCACCGGTGGATTGTGAAGCTCCAGTCTCCCCAATTTTAGGCGTGCCTTGCAGTCATCCAGGACGTTAGGATGGAAGGTCAGACAGATGGTGCAAGAGGTGGTGTCATGTACGACACCTAAGCAGTAGACACACGAGAGGTGGGGATCAGTGTGTGACATTTTCTGGCCGCAGGGACACCGGCAAAATCCGGGGGACGATTAGTCCTCCATGTCCGGTGTGCTAGGATCGGAATTGTAAACTCTAATGAGTTTTACAGAAAAGCAATTGTGGTGAAAACCAACACTGAGAATCCAGGGCCTACAGACTGCTGAAGTAGCATGCGGGAACCTGAATCTTCCAGCGGAAAGGAAAATCTGGCGTCATGGGGTGGAACACAGGTATTTACCACTCAGGTGGGCGGGAGGAGCCAGCTTGAAGGCTTTCCGGCCAGATTTAAAGGGGAAAGGGACGTGCCAGAAAGAGTGGATGAACAACATATCCACGCTCCTAGAACATAGAATTTGACAGCAGATAAGGACCGCTTGGCCCACCTAGTCTGCCCATTTCCCTAACTGATGGATAAGCTGCAAATCCTAGTTAACCAACAGCCTATTTCCTTCTACCCCCACTAGAATTGCTTTATGTCTGTCCCATGCATTCTTGAACTTCCCCACTCTCCTTGACTCCACAATCTGCTCAGGAAGACTGTTCCATGCATCCACAACCCTCACCATGAAAACATACTTCCTCACATTACCTCTGAGTCATCCCCCTTCTATCTTCAAATTGTGGCCCTTGTTCTTGTACATCTCTTTTTCTGAAAGATGCTACCCTCTTGGACTTTGTTGATTCCCTTAAGGTACTTGAAAGTTTTTATCATGTCCCCCCTCTCCCTCCCTTCCTCGAGGGGTATACATATTAAGCTGCTTTAGTCTCTCTTCGTATGTGTTCTGGTGCAGACCCTGCACCATTCTGGTTGCCCTCCTCTGGACAGCCTCCACTCTGTCTATGTTTTTGCGGACATGGGGTCTCCAGAACTGCATGCAGTACTCGAGACAGGGTCTCACCAACTGTCTCTACAGAGGGATAACAACTTCCTGTTTTCCACTGTTGATGCCTCTCCCTATGCATACCAGTATCCACCCAGCACCCCCTTACTGCCTCTCACACTGCTTGCCCACCTTTAGGTCATCTGATATAATTACCCCAGGTCCCTTTCCATTTTGTTGTTGATAGTATCTCACTCCCCGCCCATTATGTACTCTTCCCTTGGGTTTCTGTCTTCCAGGTGCATTACCTTGCACTTCTTTGTGTTGAATCTGAGCTGCCAAACATTTGACTATTCCTCCAACCTTGCCAAGTCCCTTCTCATCCTTTCCATCCCACCTTGTGTATCAACCCTGTTGCAGAGCTTTGTGTTGTCTGCAAAGAGACACACTTTTCCTTCCAGTTGCTTTGCAATGTTACTCGAAAAGACATTAAAAGGGAACGGTCCCAGTACTGAACCCTACGGTACCCCGCTAGTACCCCATCTTTCTTCACTGTGGACTCCGTTTACTATTACCATTTGCGTTCTGTTCTCCAGACAATTTTTTTATCCAGGCTACCACCTTGGGACCCACTCCAAGGCTGGCTAATTTGTATATTAATCTTTTATGTGGGACTGTGTCCAATGCCTTGCTAAAATCTAGGTAGGCCATGTCCACAGCCCCTCCCTGGTCTACTACTGTGGTCACCCAGTCAAAGAAATCTATTAGATTTGTCTGACACAATCTTCCCGCTGTGAATCCATGCTGCCTTGGGTCCTATGCCTCACTGGCCTCTAGGTACTCAACAATTCTTTCCTTCAGAAGTGATTCCATCATTTTCTCTACCACTGAGGTCAAACTACTGGTCTGCAGTTTCCTGTCTCTGCCCTGCTCCCACTTTTGTGAAGTGGAATCAAATCTGCCCCCCCTCCAGTCCTCAGGTACCACCCCATCCTCCCATGACTTGTTAAAGAGAGTAGTCAGTGGTTTCACTAGTTCAACTCTTAGTTCTTTCAGAATTCTGGGGTGAATCCCACCTTCAGTTTTAAGAGTTCTTTCAAAATCCTTTCTTCTGTGAATGGAATGGTATTGACCTCCCCATCCAGAGTGTTTCTCTTGTTTGATTTAGGTACCTCCCCCTCTTCTTCTTTTGTGAATACTGAGCAGAAATATTCGTTCAGTATCCCTGCTTTTTCACTTTCACCCTCTGCCCACATTCCCCCCCCCCCTTTTATTAATTCTCAGTATCCCTCCCTTGGTCTTTCTTCACTTCCTAAAGTACCTATAAAAGCTTTTATCCCCCTTCTTAACAGAGTTGGCTATCTTTTCCTTGGTTTGGGCCTATGCAATTCTGACTGCCTTCCCTGCCTCCTTCTGCTTTAACTGATGAAGTTCTCTGTCCTGCTCCGTCTAGGTTTCCTTATATTTCCTGAATGCTATCATTTTCACCTTAACCTTCCCAGCCACCTCTTTTGAGAACCATAGTGTTTTTTCCTTCATTCTGTTGATTTGCTCACACAAAGACTTGCTGCCTCTGTGAAGGTTGTTTTGACTATTCCCCATTGTTCCTCCACCCTTCCTCCTTGCTCGTTTGCTAGTGCTTTTCTGAGGCACCCTCATTTTCCCCAGAGTTAGTCCTCCTAAAGTCCAATACTCTTGCTTTTGTATGACTTGACTCTATGGCTGTGTATCGTGAACCACACTGTTTAGTGGTCGCTTGTTCCCAGTTGGCTACGCACTTCTAAATCCAAGATCCTTCTCCATTCCCATTTGAGAGTACCAGGTCTAAGACTGCTCCCTCCTGAGTGGGTTCCAATACTACCTGTCTGAGGCATGCCCCATGTAGGGCATCAAGAATGATCCTGGTCTTTGATGTGCCTGCAGCAAAGGTGCTCCACTTAACAGCTGGCATATTCAGGTCCCCCCATCAACAATATCTCCCTTTTTTCTGCCATTCTAAGGATGCCTTCTGTCATTTCCTTGTCCAGTCCCTCCCCGAGATGGGGGCCTGCATACAACCCCCAAGTGGATTGTGGTGCAATTTCCTGTCTCCAGGTTGGCCCACAGTGCCTCATTTACTCCCTGTTTACTCTTCAGCTCTGCTGCTTTGATCCCTTCCTTTACAGCTTCTCTTTTGCCCTCCCTGTCCTTCCTGTAGATTGTGTATCCTGGTATGTTGACATACCAGTCATGGTTCTCTGTGTACCATGTTTCTGTGACTGCCACAATATCCAGGCACCCCTCTTCCATCAAGGCCACTAGTTCAGGGAGCTTGTTAGACAGACTACCGGCATTGGTACTCATCACCCTCCATTTTTTGATGGCCTTACCCCTTTTAGCCCCATCCCTGTCCTTACTGCCTTTGCCTTTTTTTACTTTTACCCCTCGTCCTGCTCCCTAATGACTTCTCTACCTTGGTGTTTACCTTGCTAATTACTATGTTTTTGTGGGGCGGCTGGGATTTCTCTGCTCCTTTCAGTGCCTCCCCTGTGGCTAGTTTAAATGTTTGCCAGTGAAGCATTTAAACCTATCACCTAGGATCCTGCCCCGAAGATGCAGACCATCAAGCCAGTATAGGCCTGTATCCCTCCAGGTGGCTCACCAGTTTTTCAACCATTCATTGAATCCCATGGTGCAGAGTACCCTAGCACCATCCCTGCCACAGACAGGCAGCACCTCCGAGAAGGTTACCGTACATGCTACTTGTCTAAGCCCCCTCCCAACTCTACAAACTCCACTTGCAATGCTCTGATCACATCCCAGCCAGGTCATTTGTCCCTAGGTGGACAATGACATCCAGCTTTCACCCTTGTGCAGCTGCTCCCGTGATCCTGAGGATTTGCTTCCTGTCCCTCCAAGCTGTGGCGCCAGGCAGGCACCTTACCTCCCTCTCCCCTTCCTCCCCCACTTCTACCCCCCAAATGATTGGGTTCCCCACCAAGAGTCGTTTCCTTCCCCTGAGGGTCCCGTGACACCCTCCTGTGGGTCTTCTTTGTGGAGGTTCCCAGCATCCTCCTTGGTCTCCACTGTAGTTGCCTCCATAGAGCAACCACTCTCCACTAGAACAGCGTATGAATTATGGAGTGGTATAGCTGGAGGGATACACCTCCGTTCCAGCACCCTCTCCCTCCCTGAGCCCACCTTGGTTCAACTGCTCCTTTTTCTTGGCAACCTCTGAGGTAGCGGCGGTGGCTCTGGTGGTCCCTGGGTGGGGGAGGTTGTTTTACGAATCCTAGCCAGGTCAGCCTGGAGATGGGCAACCTCCTCCCTCAGACCAGAGAGGTGCCTGCAAATAGGGCAGAATCGCAGCCTCCAGAATGTCTCCCGGAACACTGCCACCCCACAGCCATTTCACTGTAACACTCCCATCATGTCTTATTTTGTGTCCCCTCTCCTGCTGCTTTGTATGCTTACTTTCTCCTCCCTCTATTTATTTTTACACCTACTTTCCTACTGCCTATGTGCCCTTACAACTCTCGCCCTTCATGTTCTGGGACAGGAAATTCCTATACTCTTCAGAAGTCTCCTCCTTCCTTGCTCAGAGTCAGATCTCCAGCAGCTAGGGGAGGGAGAAAGAGCTACTTTCTACCTTTAAGCTTGACAAAACTAATGTGTCTCAGCGATCATTCCCTTCCTACTGTCAAACAGGACGTTCCTGTTGTCAGTTAAATCCAATGGCTATAAAAGTAGAACTGGCTTAGGGTGGGAGGGTGGAAGGAAGGGAGGGCAATTAGTAAGAAAAGTTGTAGCTTTTTTAGTCAGCTGTGTCTTGCTCTGAAAGCAAGATTCCTTTCTGCCAAAAGCCAGCAGCAGGAAGCTGTAATTGAAGACACCTGCTTTTCTACTGCCTAAGCCACACCCCCAATTAACTTCTCTCCTCCTGATTTAGCAAACTAAGTTGACACAGTCCCCTTCCCCAAAACAGAAACACACACTGACTTTTTTTTTTTATCCTAAATGAGACCCCCCACACACTTCTAATAAAGTATCTGTTTGCTTAATCCCAACAGGCGACGACTCCTGCTGAGACAGAAGTGTTCTATTAGTAAGAAAAGTTGTAGCTTTTTCAGTCAGCTGCTTCTTGCTCTGAAAGCAAAATTCCTTTCTGCCAAAAGCTAGCAGCAGGAAGCTGTAATTGATGAAGGGCATATGAGCTGGTGGGTAAGAAGAGTTGCCCGGAGGAGTTTCTGGGGGCAACGTGAGAATTTCTAGCATATCACTGTGTTCTATGATAGGCAGTATTCAGTTGTCAGAGTTAATGCCCTGCCACCTGTCAAGGTGAAGGGAGAATCACCCCTGACTGCCTCGCGGCGGTGGTGGGAGTCGGCCAAGGAGTCAGGATGTAAGAGCAGGCATCAAGAGGGCAGCCATGGGTGTTCAAGGGGCTCTGGTGGCAGCTGCGGATGGGGCTGATGCTGCTTTGCATTTGCCCAGGCTTTTGGCGGGTCGGCAGGCCTGTCTGTGGGAGGACCAGTGAGAGGGCAGCTGCTGATAGGCTGGGTATGGTACAGCAAGTGAACGGACCAGGGGAGCGGCCTGACTGCTAAAAGGAGGAAATTAGGTCCTGGACATCCCTCTCAAAAAGGACAGAATCCCAAAAGGGGGCATCCAAAATACTGGACTGCACATCAGAGGCAAAGCCAGACACTGGGAGCCAAGAAAGGCGCCAGAGACAAACGTCAGGGGCCACACATCTGCCAGAGGCATCCACAGCATCGTAGGTGGCCCTAAGGACATGGATCCCCACGTTGGAATCTGCCTTGAGGACCTGGGTGAGCTGTTTCTTGAAGGGGTTGTCAGGCAATGCCTGAACCAGCTCCCTGGCCTGGTCCCAGAGGACATTCTGGTATTGGACCATATGGGATAAATAGTTAATACCCCGGATGGCAAGGGTGGAGGAGGCGAAGACTCACTTGCAAAGGTGGTCCAGCTGTCTGGATGCCCCATAAGGGGGAAGAGTGCTGAGGTGCTTGGTCTTCTGGTGTGGTCATGTGCTGCACTGATGACCACCGATTCAGCTTTGGGCTGACCCTCAAAGAAAGGCTTACCAGCTGGAGTGTGGTAGAGCCTATCTACGGGTTGACAGCGGGAAAGATCTGAGGAGGGTGTCAGGGACCACCCGTCTTTATAGGATAGGCCGTCAGAGGGGAACGTGTAGAGTACTAGCTAGAAAGTTTCCGTGTGGTTCTGGCGCTTGCCAGCTAAGTTCTACCAGTGTTAGCTTGCTGCAAGAGCTTCCTCGAAGTAAGATCTTCCCTGCCCAGTCAAAAACTAGGGAGTCCTATGGGACTTGACCACCAAGGAGGTCTGCAACAGAACAGTGGGAGCTGACTGTTTTTCCAGGATGCCAACAGATCTATTTCTGGTGCACTCTACCTTCTCAACACTGCAGCCAGCACCTGCTTGTTCACCATCCATCTGTGGTTTCCCTGGCTAATTCTGCTTAGGGAATCTGTCAGGACATTGTCTTTCCCTGGCAGGTGTACTGCTGATATCTGAACATTGAGGGAGTACACCAGATTCCATATCTTCATTGCTTCTGTGCAGTTTTGAAGATACTGTTCCTCCCTGTTTACATAATACATGGTAATGGTGTTGTCCGTCCTCATCTGGATGGGCTGAACCATGACATGGGAGAAAAAGGCTTACACTGTCAGGTACACTGCTCTGAGCACCAGGTTTATGTTCTCCTGAGACTCCTGTGGGCTCCACACACCGCTTAAAATAAGGTCCTCCAGATACATAGATACATAGACGGTGTCGGCAGATGAGGGCCTATGGCCCACCCAGTCTGCCCATTTGAGCTCGTAAGTTCAGTTTATGTTTTCCTAGAAGTCTGTTGCCCCTTACCCCTGACCTCCAGAATTCCTTTATGTCTATCCCATGCATTCTTAAATCCCGTGATTGTTTCAGCCCCCACCACTTCCTCTGGCAGGGTGTTCCACTTGTCCACCACCCGTTCTGTGAAGAAATTCTTCCTCACCGTTTCCTCTGAATCGTCCTCCTCAACTTCATCCCATGCCCTCTAGTCCTGGAACATCTTTTTGCTTAAAAATAGTGTATTCCTGCACCTGTTCCTCCCTGTAAGATACTTGTATGTCTCTATCATATCCGTCTCTCCCTCCTCTCCTCCAGGGAGTACATGTTCAGTTCCTTCAACCTGTCTTCATAGGACTTGTGATGCAATCCATGCACCATCTTTGTTGCCCTCCTCTGAACCTTCTCTACCCTGTCTATGTCTACGTAAGTATGGTCTCCAGAACTGTACACTGTACTCCAGGTGGGGCCTCATTAGTGTCTTGTATAGCGGAATTATGACTTCTCTTTTCCTGCTGGTGATGCCCCTGCCTATACATCCCAGCATCCTATTTGCTTTACCTGCTGCCTTGTCACACTGTTTCCCTACCTTGAAGTCATCAGAGATGATAACCCCAAGATCCCTTTCCTGCTTGGTGCATGCTATATCCTCACCCCCCAACTGATATATTGTGCCAGGGTTTTTGTGCCCCATATGCCTTATCTTGCACTCCCTTACATTGAATTTCAACTGCCAAACCCCTGACCATTCTTCAAGTTTCTACAGGTCCCTTCTCATTCTGTCTACACCCTCTGGTGTGTCTACTTTGTTACAGAGCTTTGTGTCATCAGCGAACAGTGAAATTCTGCCTTCTAGGTCCTGCGCAATGTCACTGATGAAGATGCTGAATAGGACCAGTCCCAGCACTGATCCCTGTGGTACCCCACTGGTCACTCTTCCCTCTGTGGAGTGACAGCCATTTACCACCACTCTCTGTGTCCTGCCACCCAGCCAGTTACCTACCCACCATACTACTGTCCTGCCACACCCATACTCCCCAGTTTGTGTAATAGTCTTCTTGTGGCACAGTGTCAAAGGCCTTGCTGAAGTCCAGATAGGCCATGTCCACCGCCCTCCCTGATCCACCTCCTAGTCACCCAGTCAAAAAATTAAATGAGGTTGGTCTGACTGACCTCCCCTGGTGAAACCATGCTGCTATGGATCCTGTAGTCTATTGACAACCAGATGTTCCACCAATCTCTCCTTCCGTAGTGCTTCCATGGGATGCCCATCCTCCTGGGATGGGCACCCCAGGAGGAGTCATCTGTAGCGAGTATGACTATGGGTGATTCCTGAAGGAAGGAAGTCCCTTCTCTGAGACGGACTTCTGCCTTCCACCACTCCAGTACCCTTAACAGACACTCTGCGACAGGCACTAGTTTTGACAGTGGATCCCACTTCTGGGATCAATGGCTTCCCAGGTAGTACTGGATAGCTCTCATCTGGAATGTGGCACCACTGCAGTGGATGAAGCCATGTGCCCCAGCAACTGTAGGAAATCCCTTGCAGGTCTGGGCTGACCTGCCTTAAAGGATTTTGCAAGTAATATCTATCAGGTTTGCCACCCTTTCCCAAGGAAAGAATGCCTTTGCTTGATTGGTATCTAATGCTGCACCTCCTGTATAAAGTCCAGGACCTGAACTGGTTCTGTTGAACACTTTGGGGAATTCAGCAGGAAATCCAGGTCTTCCAGGGTGTGATATGTAAGGAGGAGGGGGAACTTGGCCTCCTGGTATAACTTTCCCGAGATTAGCCAGTTTTCCAGGTAAGGAAAAGCCACCACCCTTTGCCTCCTTAAATGTGCTGCCACCACAGGTAGGCACTTTGTGAACATTCTAGGTGCTGAGGACAGGACTAAAGGAAGGGATGTGAACTGTAATGGCAATTCCCTACACTGAATCTGAGGTAGTGTGACTTGGTCTGACTGGTATGTGACAGTAGGCGTCTTTCAGATCCACTGACCCTAGCCAATCTCCTTGTTGCAATGATGCAATCACCTCTGACCAGGTTATAAACCCAGCTACTTACCTGAAATGGATATCATTAACTGCAGGTACTGTGTAACACTTTTCAGAAGGGCAGTTTTACAAGATTTAGGACACTGTCGTACATGCTGGCCCATTGAAGATCTAAGGGCTCAGCTCCAGGCAACATGGGCAGAGATTGCGCGCCTCAAATTGCATATTCAAGAGGAAATATATTATAAGAACCGCCCGCCATTTCCCCAACATCCAACAGAAGCACCTTGACCACAGAGGGTAGTTGGTCCAGGAGGTGGGCAGGTGGTTAGGAGGGGCAAATCGGTTGCCCCATCACTCTGTGCTCTCCAACATATCGCCTCCACAAACCACATAAAAACTACAAACAGGTATCTGCCTCTATCTCCGAAATCAAACAAAGGGGCAGAGGACACTACAGAGCGGGACACTGCAGCACAGGAGCTAGCACAACAAAATGCGCCCAAAACATTAACCAAAACAAAAAAAGCAAAAAGGAAACCCAAAAAACTTCTGATCATAAGAGACTCCATGGTTCGGGGAGTTAATACGTATCTCCAGCCAAGGGTAATGGTCAGATGTCTCCCAGGTATATCAGCGTGGAGAGACACTGACCGCATTGCTAAAACTGTTCTGGAAGCAGGAGAAAACACTGATGTCCTGGTACACATAGGGACTAACAATCTCGCCAGCCAGTCAGTTGTGGAGACCAAGGAACACCTAACCTGGCTAGGTGACAAACTATCATCTATTTCATCCAGCATCTCCTTCTCTGAGATCCTGCCAGTCTGGAAGAGGGGGACAGATGGACGGATGGTCAGACAAGGGAAGATAGAGGAGCTAAACATGTGGCTCAAGGGCTGGTGCCAGGAAAAAAGACACAAATTTGAAGGGAACTGGCAACAGTTTTGGGAGCGAAAGTTCATTAAATTTCATGGACTGCATCTGACTAAGGAGGGAGTCAGTGCATTGGGGCAGAAGTTTGATGTCTTTGCAGAATATTTAAACTAGCAAATGGGGAGAGGGGTGCAGCACTCGAAATGCTGAATGGGAAGAACACCCCTCCCCCTTCAGTTAGTGGTCAAACAGGAGTTCAGCATGTTTGTAGTTCATCTGCATCACCAGGTAAAGAAAAAGGTCTGGCTCCCCATATGATGCACAGGGGAAACGCCAGACCTCTCTCAACAACTAACACACCGAAATCTGACCAGAGGAAAATCATGTACTCAAATGCTCACAGTCTTGGAAACAAGATCCCAGACCTGCAGGCAATAATGACAGAGACTAAACTGGACATAGTAGCCATTAGCAAGACATGGTTTACCAGTAACCACACTTGGGAGACTTCAGTACCTGGCTATGTACTGTTCAGAAGAGACCGAGGTGCAAAAAGGAGGGGGGTGGAGGCCCTTTATGTCAATGAAAATATCAAAGCTACAGAAAATTCAGAATACACATAATGAGCCAGAAGAACTGTGGGTCACCCTGGTAACAGGAAATGGGACAGCCATCTGAGAAAGTACAGTTACATAAGAACTTACGTAACAGCAGATCTTGAGAGAGGCTCTTGCAGTGAGTGATACATATAGGACTGGCATGGCGGCGGCAGGACTAGGAAAATTTCTAGCTAGCAGTCCCTGGCAGGGACCGCCCCCATGTCAGGTGACCGGCATCATACGACGTCGGTATAAAGGGTGCGGTCCCAGACGCCCGCCTTCCAGTTCTTTCCCGTCACAGGCCCGGACGAGAGAGAAGCAGACATTTCCCTCAATGGAAAAGGAGCTGAAAAAGCCTAGGGGGATGGAGGGTGGGAAGGTATTACCTACTGCAAGAGACTCTCTCGAAGATCTGCTGTTACGGTAAGTTCTTACGTAACTGTACTATCTTACTTCGAGAGGGCTCTTGCAGTAGGTAATTACATATAGGACAGAATCCCAAGCAGTCTGGAACAAATGAAAGGCACCGGGAGGAGGAACTACTCCAAAAAGTAGCCAATAATCTAGAAGGTCTCAAGAAAGGAGGCCTTGCAAGACAGCTAACTCGAAGCCTGCTCTACGGCGAGAGGCAATGTCCAAACTGTAATGTTTAGTAAAGGTATGGACTGAAGTCCAAGTGGCAGCAGCACAGATGTCTGCCGCAGACACGTTCTTGAAACAAGCCGCAGAGGCTGCTACTCCACGAGTGGAGTGACCTCTGACTTGACCCGGTAGGGTCTTGTTGTACTTGTCATAACAGAAAGTGATGCAATGGGCCAACCATTTTGATAGGCATTGCTTAGAGACAGCAAAAGAGACAAACAACTGATCAGTCTTTCTGAGATCCTTCGTCCTCTCGGTGTAGTATCTCAGGATCCTGTGAACATCCATGGTATAGAGTAGGTATTCTCCTTGATTGGAGTACTGCGTGAAGAAGGCAGGCAATTCAATAGACTGATTCAAGGTAGATTCCGCTACCACTTTCGGGAGAAACTTAGGATTCGTGCGAAGAGCTACTCATTCTTGTGAAAAATCAGATAAGGGATTTTGCACATCAGGGCCTGGAGCTCGGAAATTCTGCGAGCAGAAGTAATGGCCACCAACAGCAGCGTCTTCCACGATAAAAACGTCAAGTCTGCGGATGCCGCAGGCTCAAAAGGAGGAAGGGTAAGTTTCTCGAGGACAAAGTTCAAGTCCCATGGGGGAGCTGGAATCCGGACAGGGTGCCTGAGATGAAGGACCCCTCTGAGGAAAGTTTTGGATACCTCCAGCTGGGCAAATGCCTTGTCGGTGAAAAGGACATGGTAGGCTGAAATAGCCGCCATATGGACTTTCAAAGAGGAGTGACTGAGACCCAGGTCAAAAAGATGACGCATGTACTCAAGCAGAATGGTCACAGGGTAGGAAAAGGGTTCCACGTTCCTGGCCACAGCCCAGATAGAAAATCCTTTCCATTTCTAGCGTAGGTGGACCTAGTGGAGGGTTTTCTAGCCTCCACCAGAATCTCGGCACCTTAGGAGAAACGCCAAAACGAGATTGAGCTAAGTCTGCAGGAGCCATGCATGAAGTTGAAAGGACTTGAGTCCCGGATGGACCAGGGTCCCCTGATCCTGGGTCAACAATCCTGGAGATAAAGGAAGAGGAAGAGGAGGAACCTCTCAGTATTGTTGTAGAAGAGAGAACCAGATTTGCCTGGGCCAGAAAGGAGCGATCAGAATCATTCTCGCTCCTTCTAAAGCCAGCTTCTGTAGCACAAGAGGGACCAGAGGAATTGGGGGAAAAGCACAGGCCAGTCTGTCCTTCCAGCTTAGAGATGAGAGCATCGTTCCAGAAAGTCTGCTTCGCCTGGAAATGAGCTTGAGCAAAGATTGGAAGCTTTGTACTTGGGAGGAAGCGAACAGGTGTATCTGAGGAGTCCCAAATCTGGAAGATGCTTTTAGAACTTTTAGGTCCAATTCCCACTTTCGTGTGAGTAGAGCCCGACCAGCGACTTAGTCTGTCTGCCAGGACATTGTCGACTCCCAGAACATGGATTGCCGTGGAGGTGAAGGTTGTAGCTGCTGCTCAATCCCAAACCCTCATCGCTTCCCTGCACAGCGGTAGGATCGAGTCCTCCCGCTTGTTGATGTACCACACCACGCATGACTGTCCCGCTTGGACCGCTAGATGACTGGGAAGGATGAATTGGTGAAGGCCTGGAGAGCATACAGCACTGCTCAAGCTCGAGCACGTTGATATGAGAACTATCTCCATCTTTGACCATAGGCCCTGGGTTGGTGAGGACCCAGATGGGCTCCAACCTTAGCCTGAAGCGTCCGTGGTCAGAGTCTGATCGGGGAGGATGAAAAAGGGACCCCGAATAGGTTCTCTCAACCATCCACCATTGCAAGTCTCTTACCATCGAAGTAGGAGATCAGAACTAGATGATCTAGACTGGCTCACCGCTGATCCCACTGAGATCGGAGAGTCCACTGGAGAGATTCTCATGTGGAGGCGCTGCCAAGGAACTGGCCAGGATGGCCGCCGCCATAAGCCCCAGTAGACTCGAAGGAAATCTGTGACTGGAGGGAGGCCCTGTCCGGAGGCAGAAAGGCCTTGCACAGTGATGTTCAGTGCCCGATGAACTGGAGCCTCTGTGAAGGCTCCAGGTGAGACTGGAATGGTTGATGGTAATACCCAGGCCAGTGAAAACCTGCTGGGTGAGGGAGAGAAAATGCAGGAGTTCCTCCCTGGACGAGGCTGCCAAGAGCCAGTCGTCCAGGTAGGGAAAAACCTGAGCTCCCAAAGAACACGCAGGCGGGCTGCAACCACCGCCAGGCATTTGGTAAAGACTCGGGGGCGAGGAAAGACCAAATGGAGCACGGAGATTGGTAGTGGGACCCCTGGGCATAAACCTGAGGTACTTTGGGTGCGAGAAGGGCAAATGGGATGTGCAGGTACGCATCCTGCATATCTAGTGCACAAAGCCATTGGCCTGGCTGAAGCAGGGGCAAAAGGGTTTGAAGGGAAAGCATCCTGAACCTCTTGTATTCCACATACAGGTTCAGAGAGCTGAGATCGAGAATAGGTCTGAGATCTCCTGTCTTCTTTGGTACAAGGAAGAAGTGGGAATAGTAACCCGTCCCGTAGAGGTGAGGGGCGGGTTCTATAGCCTGTTTTAGCAAGGGCGCCGAGATTTCTTCCACAGAGCCAAGGAAGATGGTCCCTTGGTAGCAGAGTTCAGAGGGGTGACGTGAAGGTTTCTGTAGAAACCCTATGGAGTGCCCTCTGCTATGATCTGAAGCACCCATGAATCCGATGTTATCCTCTCTCCACGGAAGGTGGAGGGAGAACCTCCCCCTACCGGTTCCTCGGGAGCTGCCGGAGGCGGGAGAGGGAAGAAGTCAGGTGGTGTGAGGCAGCGCCGCAGCTGGGGCACCCGTTGCTTTTGGGTGGGGCCTGGCAGCTGTGGGGCCCGTTAGTGGCCTACCTTCCCTGAGGTTTCGCTTGAGGCTGGCTGCGTCTCTGCGAAAGGACGGCGCTGTGGGGGATAAGGGGCGGTACATTGAATCAACAGATTTAGGGCCGTCCCCTTCTCCTACAAATCAGTGATGATGTCCTTGACATCTGCCAGCACAAGAACCCCTGAAGGTGCTTCTTGGATCGCTGACTGCACCTCTGGGACCAGACCTGACACTGCAGACCATGCATGGCCGAGGGCAATGACAAAGGCAGAACTCAGTCCTCGGTGTCCACTAGGTCTTAGAATTAGATCACTCAAGTATGACGACTGGCGAGCAAGCAGAGCGGACCAGGTCGGCCAACTCCTGCTTGACTTGGGAATCAGGCAAAGTCGATCTTAGATTCCGCCTGGTAAGGCGGCCTTCTGGTAATCCCCACTATGTGCTACATAGTTCAGGGCCCTAATCCCCAGTGTGGAAAGCGTAGATCTTCCTTCATACTGCTCAGAGGCGAGATTCCTTATCCGGAGACAGGAAACTCAGAGAAATGTTTTGGGTGTGCTGACCCGTCGTGGCGCTAATCTAATAGAAGTCTTCCAGGGGTGAGAGTCTAAAAGTCTACACCCTCCGAGCCTGGTATAGCCTGTTCGACTTCCTAGGAAGTGGGGCTAAAGCCGATGGTTGTTCCAAATCGTGGGAAACAAGGGTGGGCGTGAGGGCTGGAGCTCCAGGGTGGCACTAGAGTAGAGCATGAAGTGAGTCAACAGATGTTCGTGAGTTGCAACCGTTGGGATCTGGCTCTAGGAGTGCCACTGATGGACCTCCTGGATCTTCTGAGCAACTCCGTGAAGGAAGGATCCTCGGAGGAGTCCTCGGCGGGGCTTGGGCGGAGGCGTGGCTTGTCGTCTTTCTCCGAAACATCCATCCCGGGAAGCCTCCGAGGAGTCTGGAGAAGAAAGAGAATCTGAAGCAGAGTAAGACTCCCCTAACTTCGACCTAGAGGAGGAACAGGTTCCTTGGGGGAATCCCAGGCAGCGTGTCCTGCCCTCTCTGGATCCGAGGAAGGCCGAGAATCCGGAGGAGGAGGGAGTGTGCCGTCTGGGACGTGCAGGAGCAGGGGTGGCACCGTCGCCGTAAAACTGACTCTCGACCTCCTTGGTGAGCTGAGCCTTGGCCTCAGCCCACCAGAGGCAAGTCTCCTGAAGATCCACAGCGGCAGGCGGTGGAGGAGGAAGGAATAGGTGTCTGGAGGAAATCCGTGGGGAGATATCTGTAACCCGGCTCGCGGGTATGCTGAACCAGGTACTCTTGGCGTCGAAGGAGTCGGCACGGGTATCGATGGCGCAGGATACTGGGACCTGGGAAAACCGGTCGGATATGACGGATGCCCAGGCACTGGAGGAGCTGCGGGCAGAGCCCGCGGTACTCAGCAGGTGGATCAGTGGGGATAGGCCCGTGGGTGGAGGGCCTGATGGAAGGAATATCCCACGGCGAGGAGGTGTCGGAACGGCGTCAGCGGGCGAGCACGAGGCCAGCGTCAGGGAGCTGGCGTCCAGATCCAGCTCTTCAGAGAAGAGGATCGGACGGTAGCCCAGGGTCCGAGTCTCGTCCGAGGACGGAGGAGAAAAATCCTAGGGTCGGGCAGGGGGACTGGGCCTCTGGCGGCAGCGAAGGTTCTTGAGGAGCCTGGAGTACGACAGGCGCGGCAGGGTCTGCCGTGAAGCTCGAGCCCAGCGCCACGTCGGACAGGCGTGTAGGCTTAGGCCCAGATCCCGGCGGACGCCAGAGGAGCCAGCGTCTGACTTTGGGGTCCCCGTCCGGGCGGGCCGAGATATGGGAGAGCCCGGTCGAGGGGGGCGCTGCTGTGCCGCCCTGAAGGTCGGCGTCTTAGCGGCCTTTCCCGGCAGTCGTCAGAGGACCAATGTCCGAAAGGAGCTGCCTCACCAGGAGGCCGCAGGCTTCGCGGCGGTACTGGGGGCTAGAGTCTCCTTTGCCCGGAGACACCCGGCCAGGCTCGAGCGCGAACCCGGCAGGCGAGCAGCGCCTCTCAAAGCCTTGGAGGCTGCCGTCAGGCGATCCCCCGGAGGATGTTACCTGCCCGACTCGGCGGAGTCGCGAGCAAGGGCCTCCGGTGCCTTTCCTTGTCCCGCTTCTTATGCCCTTCAGGGAGTCGACGCCTGCCGAAGTTTCTTCAATTCCTTCTCCATCGCGGACATCTTCTTTTTGAGGAGATGGGCTTCGAGGGACTGCTGGCGTCGTCTGCAGGTGGTCGCGTTGAATCGAAGGCAGTGCGGACACTTGTCAACAGCGTGGTCGGGGCCTAAGCAGAAAAGGCAGAGGGAGTGACTGTCTTTGTGAGGCAGTTGGGCACTGCACAAGTCGCACTTATTCTTTGAAGGGGACGACATAAACCGACGTTCACCTGACGAAAGAAGAAGAAAATTCTCTACTGAAAACTTGTTCGGAAAAACCGACAAAGTAACAGGACTGAGCGATAAGAACTTAACCGCGAGGCGCTGCACGAGCTGACGGCGGAAAAGAACTGGAAAGGCGGGCGTCTGGGACCGCCCTTTATACCGACATCGTATAGCGCGGTCACCTGACATGGGGGCAGTCCCGCCAGGGACTGCTAGCTAGAAATGTTTCTGTGGGGTCTTGCCGCTGGTCGGCGTCAGTCCTATATGTAATTACCTACTGCAAGAGCCCTCTCAAAGTAAGATCTGGGATTGTGTACAGGCCTCCAGACTTTGGGAGCATAGACACGTTACTGTCAGAAGATATACAAAACATGACAGCTAAAGGGGAGGTTCTGATAATGGAAGACTTCAACATGCCAGATACAGATTGGTCAATACCAGCAGAGACATCTGCCAGAACTAGACACATGGTGGATTCCCTGCAGGGGAAGGGCCTCAAACAACTTTTACATCAACCCACATGAGACAGAGCTATCCTAGATCTAATACTGACTAACAGGGAAAGGATCACAGATCTCCAGGTAGATGGTCACCTGGGGGCCAGTGACCATCACATGGTATGGTTCAATTTGGCCACTAGAACAAAATCATCCCACTCCAATGCAAAAATATGGGACTTCAGCGGAGCTGACTTTGATAAAATAGCCAACAGAGTTAAGCTAGCCCTGGCAAAACGAAATACAGGTGAGGGGTACAGGTAAAGTGGGAAAGCATTAAAGATGCAATACTTGAAGCAACATCCCATTGTGTTAGTAAGAAAAGGAAGTGCGAAAGAAGAAGGAAACCACTTTGGTTCTCAAACACAGTAGCAGAAAAGGTCAGAGTCAAAAGGCTGGCCTTCAGGAAATATAAGGGAATGCAGCAGGATGAAGATTGTGAGGCATACCAAACTTCCCTAAGGGAAGCAGGGAAGGCAGTAAGGCAGGCAAAGGCCTAAACCAAGGAAACACTAGCACGAACAGTAAAAGAAGATGACAAGACTTTCTACAGATACATTAGTGAAAGGAGAAAGTCCAGAGGGGTATTGCTAAGATCAAAGGGGATAAGGGGCATTTGAGGAGGCGGACCATGTAAAAGCATCTATCCTAAATAGATACTTCTGCTTAGTATTTACTGAAGAGAAGGTAGGGCGGGCCCACAGCTCTGCACCATGGACACGGGGGGGACGAGATGTGCACTAGTCCCTTCACAAAAGAAGGGATCCTACAAGAGCTCGATAAGCTCAGGGTGGATAAAGTAATGAGACCTGATGTCATACATCCCAGGGTACTAAAGGACCTAAGGGCAGAACTAGCAGAGCCATTATCATAACTGTTTAGTGAGTCTCTGAGCACAGGAGAGGTTCCAGAAGACTGGAGAAGGGCTCATGTGATCCCACTCCACAAGAGTGGTAGCAGGGAGGAGGCAGGGAACTATAGACCAGTCAGTCTTACCTCAGTAGTGGGCAAGATTATGGAGACACTCCTTAAGGAAAGGATAGTGCAACACCTGGAATCCATAGGAGCACAGGATCCAAGACAGCATGGATTTACAAAAGGAAGGTCCTGTCAAACTAATCTCATAGATTTCTTTGACTGGGTAACCAGAGTGGTGGACCAAGGGGGAACAGCTGATGTTGCCTACCTTGACTTCAGCAAAGCACTTGATACTGTTCCACATAGAAGATTGATTAATAAGCTGGGTAGGCTTGGGGTGGGTCAGACGGTAGTCAACTGGGTGGCAAACCGGTTGACGGGCAGAAAACAGAGAGTGGTGGTAAACGGTATAGTCACAAGAGATGCAAGTCACAAGTGGGGTACCGATCATCCTTAAATAACCTCTCAATATCTTCATCAGTGACATTGCAGAGGACTGAGTGGTAAGGTTTGTCTGCTTGCAGATGACACCAAGATCTGCAACAGAGTAGATGATTCAGATGGGGTGGGCAGAATGAGAAGAGATCTGGATGAACTAGCAAAATGGTCAGAAGAGTGGCAACTGGGGTTTAACGCAAAGAAGTGCAAGATCATGCACATACGGAAGAGAAACCCTGAAGCCACCTATAGGCTGGGAGGGGAGTTGCTGGCTGTCACAAGGGAAGAAAGAGACTTGGGCATCATCATCATTGATGACCTGAAATCATCCAAGCAGACCTCTAAAGCAGTAGGTAAGGCTAGCAGGATGTTCGGGTGTATTAGTAGGGGTATCACAAGTCAGAAGAGGGAGATAATAATCCCTCTTTACAAGACACTGGTTAGGCCCCATCTGGAGTACTGTGTGGAGTACTGTAGGCCACACTTTCAGAAGGACATTAACCAAATTGAGGCAGTCCAGAGAAGGGCAACCAAAATGGTGCAGGGACTGCATCAGAAAACATATGAGGACAAATTAACTGAACTGAATATGTATACCCTAGAGCAAAGGAGGGATAGAGGTGATATGACTGAAACATTCAAACACCTTAAGGGCATTAATAAGGTGAAAGAGTCTAACATGTTTCAATATAAGAAAAATAGCAGGACAAGAGGACACAGCATGAGATTAAAGGGAGGCCGATTAAGGGGTAATGTGAGGAAGTTCTTTTTCACAGAAAGGGTGGTGGATGCATGGAATGGCCGACCTCAGGAAGTGGTGAATATGAATACAGTGCAGGGCTTCAAACAGGCATGGGATAGGCGTAAGGGAGCAATAGAGATGAGTATGAATATATAGGCCATTGACAGAGCAAAGGCCAATGGCACATTTATAAGGTAGAAAAAGAAAGGGGCAGACTGGATGGGCCTTGAGGTCCTTATCTGCCGTCAACTTCTATGATCCCAGTGTTACCATTCTGAACTTTTCCTTTTTATAAGTATTTGTTCTGGTATCTCAAGTTTAAAATGGGCTGCCACTCCCCATTTTTCTTGTGGGTCAGGAAGTATCTTGAGTAAAGCCCTTTCTCCCACAGCGAGGAGGGGATTTTCTGCACTGCATTTGCTTGTAGCAACATTTTTACCTCTATCTCCAGGAAGAGTTTTCCTGTTGGAGTATGAGTGGCGAAGGCTGTGTGACTTTGCAGTTTCTGAAATTGTTTTGAACTGCAAGGGCAGACCCTGGCTCACTATTTAGAACCCACTTGTCTGTGGTTAATACTTTCTGATTCCTGAAATAGTGAATCAGCCCCCCAACGGCAATGGTTACTGACCTGTGCAGACTTGTCAGGGGTTCTGGGAGCTGGCATTGCATCCGCACACCTGGGACCCCTTCTGCCTTTGAAGACACCCCTCTGAGGGGCAAAGTCCTAAGTAAAGTAAGGAAAGGGGCAGTGACGCCTGCCTCTAGCTTCCCTTCCAGAAGGCCTGTTTGAAGTGGAGGCCTTTTCCTTCTCAGTATTGCTCTTGCAGGTGGTCTTGTATGCGTCCACCTTCCTCATATAAGCCTCTAGTCTATCTTGTCACCAAAGAATTTCCCTCACAAGGGAAATCCATTATTTTTGATTCAGTGTCCTAAGAAAGGTTTAGGTTTCCAAGTCAAGAAAACCTTCTTAAGGACACTACATGTGCCATGACCCGGGATACAGTGTCACCCGTGTCCACTGCCATTTAGAACTGGTGGCATCCTTGGTGGTCTTTGCTGTGTCAGACAAATCCTGTGCCAGATCACCAGTAGCGTTATCGCTCATTGCCAGAATGAAACTCTAGAGGGCTTTTTAAGACTGAGCTATGACTGCCTGCCCTGAAAGCAGGGAAGCGGAGTACATACTTTTTTGCCCATACTACCCAATTTCCTGGAAACTTTCTCAGGAGGCTGAGAGGAAAGGGGCACTTTGGCCTTATCACAGGCAGCAGTCTGAACCACTCCCTCATGATCAGGGTGGCAGTACAGGAACTCAGCGCCGTTTGTCCACCTGATATTTTTTCTCTATTTTCTTATCTATGCCAGCTGCTGAAGTGGGTGCTGACAAAATATAAGTGGCCTTTTTTGAGGGATCTGTGGATGGGCAATAGCAACCTTTCTGTATGATTTAAGCCATTCATATCCAAAAATCCCACCTCATCCTCATCTTCAACAGCCTTGTGCGATTAGATGTCGAGCATGTTCACCATTTCCCTCACAAAAATATTGTGTGAGGTGTAGTCATGTGGGGGACGAGGTGGGGAATCAAACTCTTATTCAGGAGAACCATCAGGCTCTATGGGATCTCCTTCCTCCTCCTCCACAGGCACTGAAACTGGCACTGGGGATTGGCGGCAGACATATTCACGAAATTCCCCACAGCCTGGAAAACCTGGAGGAATTCCACGCCTTAGTCATGTCCTCTACTGAAGGCATTTTATTTTTGTCCACTGGCGTCTCCTTCCCTCTTCAGCAGGAGAGGCATATTTTTTTTGTTAGTTTTTTTTTTCCCCCTTAGCAGGCAACATCTCCGGTGTCTGCTGAGAGGCTCTTTCATGTTTACTGGATTCCAGGTTCCCCAGTTCAGACACCCTGACTTCTGATGCAGCTTTACCCTTCTGCTTACTTTGAGGGGTTGGACCCCCCTCTGAGCCCTCAGGTGATGTGGAGGCAAACCAAGAAGCCATAATGTCCTCTAAGTGTTTTTTTTTTGGGGGGGTTTGTGCATCAGGGCAAAACTCAATGCAGCGTTTACAACTGGCAAAATCATGATCTGCACCCAGGCACCTCAAATACAACTCGAGGTCGTCTGCTTTAGCCAAGAGTTGAAAACTAATTTTTCAGTTTTTAAAACCTGTAGGTCCTGTCCTGTAACAACTTTTCAAACCTGTAGGTCTTGTCCTCTCTTTGGGCCTCTCAAGCATATCAAGCACTGATATAACTCTAGAGGAGCACTCTGGTTTCCAAGTAAACAACAAAAAAAAATCCATATATAGGAAAATTTAAATATAAAGTACAGAAATACAGGTTGGTTCCTTTTTTGTAAAGAACCGCACTATCGGGTGCAGAATAAGAAAATAAAGTTGATTAGTATTTTGGTTCCAAAGGAAAAGAACCAAGGATAAAACTACAAATGACAGCAAAGCTGTAATCTTTAAGAATATTTTTTAAATGAATTTTGTGAAACTTAAGCTGTTCCCTGAAAGCAGGAACTGCGACACAAGAGACATTTCTCCAGCTCCTAGGAACTGAAGTGGAACCAGAGAAAAATAACCAAAACTACAATTTTATACAGATAAAGTCTTAACTAAGGCAGAGTTATAGATAGAAAATAATTATACTTTATAAACACAAAAATAATAAATTGTTATTAGTCAAATTAAAAAGAAGATTTTGGGGCAACTGCTTTCTTCAGGGTGAGAAATAAATCTGCTGTTACAATGCAGCGGAGAGCATGACCATACATCAGAGTTTTGAATTTTATTCTAACATTCTCCGACTAGCATAAAATTCTAGGCTCCAGGACAGCTTATTCCAGCTGAATGATTGCAGCTGTTTAACATGACAGAGAGATTCCTGGGGTCTGAATGCCCTCGCTGACATTGCTTTTGTCCTTCCTTCCATTACTCTAATGATTCCACTAGTGCTTTTGTCACTGGCAGCAGCTTTGCAAGTGAATCCCATTTTTGAGACCAGTTGTCTCTTAAGTTGTACTGGAGGTCTCTCATTTACCTGGACCAAGGAAGGACAGCTGTATTGTGGCCATGTGCCCTAGTAACTGTAGGAAGTCTCCTGCAGGCCTTGGCTGTGAAAGGCTCTGCTACTGCATTCAAAGCTGTAACTCTGGTCTGTAGGAGGAAAGTTTTCCCTGTAGGGTGTTCAGCGCTACTCCTATGAAATCCATCACTTGAACAGGCTCTAGATGAGACTTCTGCAGGTTTATCAAGGATCTCAGGATTTCCAAGTTGCTTTTCACCAACTGAACTGGGAGTGGGCACCTTGTCACTTGCTCTGTTTTCCCTGAAACTAGGCAGTTGTCCAGGTGGGGGGAAAACCACCACGCCTTGTTTTGTCCAATGTGTTGCCTCCAAAACCTCGTGAAAAATTACCTTCTGAAACCCCCTGATGCTGAGGGGAGACTAAATGGGAGAGCTGTAAACTGGTACTGGTAGTTCCCCTGCTTAATTCTGAGATATGTTCTGTGGGATGGCCTGACTGGTATAGGAAAATAGGCATCTTTCAGATCCAAGGATCCCAGCCAATGACTGACCTATCTGCAAAGATGGTTATCAATGTCCTTAGTACGACCATCTTGAATTTTTCCTTTTTGTTTGTTCAGAAATCTGACATCTAAAATGGGTCGCCACTCTCCTTTTTCTTGTGGGTCAGGAAGTATTCGTAGAATAGGCCTCTGCCCACTGGGAGGTGGGACTTATTGTATTATTTTGGATATTAAAGAGATTTTTTTTTTTTAACTTCCAGTTACAGCAGACTTTTTTGTGGGGGGAGAGTGAGTTGTAAAACTTCTATATTTCTTTAGGTTTGGAAAGTGTCTGAACTGTAAACACAACCTCTGCTCCACTACTTCCAGTATCCACTTGTCAGTGGTAATGTTTACTCATTCCGTGAGGTAATGTGTCAGTCTTCCTCCCACCGGCAATGGTTTGGTGACTTGGGCAAAAGTGTCACAGGTTTTGTTTTGATTGGGACTTAGGCACTGGAGCTGAAGCGTTACACCTTGTAGCCCTCTTTCCCCTTCACCTATTGTAACCTCTCTTTGATCGTTATTCATTGGGGCATAAGAGACATATGCTCTTGGGAAGAATACCCTGCCTCTGCCTCCCTTTCCGTAAGATCTGTAGGAGGTAGAGGCTGTTTTCTTCTCACTGTTACTTTTGAAAGTGGTTTAGCATTCATCCCCTTTTTCATGTAGGCCTCTGTTTTGTCACCAAATAATGAATCTCACTCAAAGGAGAAATCCATGGCCTTGTTTTATTTATTTATGTAGAAGTTTTATCAGGAAGGCACACTGAGCAAAGTACTGCTCGATTCCAGGTGTGACCTGGGGAGGGGAGCACTGGAGAAAAACACACACACATATATATAAAAATAAGTATAACATGTACAGTCTGGGATGTAACAGAGATAGGTAGTTAAACAGAGAATCAACAGTTCATTCACTACAACACTGTGGTACAGTATCATATTAGGACAAAAGTTGGCAAAGACATCATCAGCTAGTTCAGATGGGGGGTGGGCAGGCCCAACTAGCATATGGAGAACCTGAAATACTCCTATCAGGATAAGTTAGACTTGGCAGCAGTCACAGGTGGAGGAGAAATGTGCTTTGAAGCAGGAGTTGAGGTCATGTGCCAGATATCCACGGGGAAGGAGTGCCACAGTCTAGGCATGCAATGTCTGAAAGCTGCCTGGCCAGCAGAGGTGGTCATGTGTGGTACAGCCAGGAGCCGGGTGTCGAAGTTCCTGAAGGGGTATGCAGGAGAGGTATGGCATGTGATAACAGAGGCGAGGTACAGCGGTAAGGACTGGGACCAGAACTTGGCTGTGAGTCTCGTGCAGTGGAACTGTCTATGATCCTGGAGCGAGGGGAGGTCGAGAGTACGATACAGAGCACAATGATGAGTGGAGGGCGGGCAATCGAGAATGAAGCGGCAGGAGGAGTGGAAGAGGGAGTCCAGTCTGGCCAGGGTGGACTTGGGAGCAGTGCTGTATACTATGTCTCCATAGTCAATAACAGCGAGAATCATTTTCTGCACTACGGGCTGGCAGCGGGATGTAACCACAGTTGCAATACAGGGCACCCAACCTGGGGTGGCGCTTTTTGTGGATGGCATCAACATGCGTAGAAAAGCTGAGGTGCCGGTTGAGCCAGAACCCGAGGTATCTAAACGAGGTGCAAGCTTCCAGAGTAGCACCATCCAGGGTGTTGAAGGAGGGGTGGAGGGAAGTCGGGATTGTCTCTGCCTCACACCGAAGGTCACGGAGACAGTTTTTTTTGGCATTTAGAAAAAGCCGATTTGCATGAAACCAGAGGTGGACATTACTGAAGTCTCGCTGTAACCTGGTCTCTACCTCACCAGTCAAAAGGCCTGATGTATACAGCACTGTATAATCTGCATACATGTGGATGGATGTGTGTGGGCAGGCAGTGGGCAGGTCATTGAGGAAGATGGAAAATAGGAGTGGTCCAAGGACCGAGCCTTGGGGGACTCCAGTGGTGAATGGAAGGGAGGTAGAGGTGGAGCTGCCAATTCTAACAGATTGGGACCTGCCTACCTGGTAGGAATGGAACCAGCTGAAGGCCACGGTAGACAGCCCAGCAAGAGTGAGCTTATCCAGGAGGAGAGTATGGAAGACAGTGTCGAATGCCTTAGCCAGGGCGACAAAAATAGCTGAGGTGATGTGGCCTTTATCCATACCAGCCAGAATGGAATCTGTGAACAGAGGAAGGGAAGTGGAAGTGGAGTGGGACTTCCTGAAGTCAGACTGTTAGGGTGAGAAGGAGGAGGAGGAGGAGTTGAGAAATTACAAAAGCTGAGGGAGGACAAGGGGCTCCTGGAGTTTTACTAGTATGGGGAGGAGGGAAACTGGGCGGTAGTTACCGGGGACAGAGGGGTCACTGCCCTTCGGAAGTGGGATAACTGTTGCGTGCTTCCACTCTAATGGGAGAGAAGCTAGGGAAAACAAGAAGTTGTACAGAACGGCCAGGGGAATGGCGATGGCAGAAGCAGACAGAGCATTTTGGAGTCCAAGCCGGAGAGGCATTTGCCTTGGACGGATTTAGGGCCATCAAGGCATTGAAAACTTCTGAAGGGGTGACCTGACAGAAGGAGGGGCCAGAAGCTGGGGCCTGAGCAGGTGGGGAAGGAGGGGAAGGTTTCTGCTGGTAAGGAGGGAGTGCAGACAAAAGTGCCGAGGTGCAATTTGTGAAAGCTGAATCAAATTCAGAGGCCACTGCAAAAGGATCCATTACAGAGGTAACGCATATGTTTAAAACAGGGGCAGGAAGCTGGGAGGGTGGGGAGAACAGCGATTTGACCACCTTCCAGAATTTAGATGGGTGGTTTAGATTTGAATGGAAGGTGGCTTTGAAGTAGTGTGCTTTAGCCTGATGGATTAGCCTGGTGCAGGCATTGCGTAGGGAGCAATATTTGATGTGCTCTGCAGGGGAGCTGGAGGCTTTGAATGACTTTCATGCCTGGTATCTGGTACTGATGTGTGCCAAAATGTCATCTGTGATCCAAGGCAGGTGTGCACTCCTCACACCAGACCGCCGTAGTGGTGCACTGTGGTCCCATGCTGCGAGAAACTTTGACTTGAAATACTCCAGTGCAGCATTAACTGAGGTAGCCCGTGGGATAAGAGACCAATCTGTGCAAGCCAGGTCCCTTAGGAGTGAGGCAAGGACCAGGTAACTGCATGACCTCGTAACAATTCCTCTGGGAGGTGAAGCCCTGGGCCTAAAATGTTTGTGTACCGAGTATATCATGTGATGGTCACTTAGGGAGTCAGGCAAGAGGCCTGAGGCAATTATTTGGTGCTGGTGAGAGATAAGGGACCAGTCCAGGAGAGAGTGGTTTAGGGTTTGCGGTTCAGTCTTGTGAGTTTATCGATCAGTTAGGTCAAGTTAAGAGTGGTCACCTGGTTGCAGAACTTGGAGGTAGTGCAGGAAAGCCAATGTACATTGAAGAACCCCAGGATGTGTAACTCACCTCTGAGGCACTAGCCTTCAATGTGCCCAAATGGTCTAGGATAGAGGGAGCAGGGGAGATGGGGGAGCAGTATGAACCAGCAATGAAAACGGGGATAGAGTGGGGGAGGGAGAGCTTGATCAGCAGTGCGTCAATGGACTGAGTGGGCAATTGTAGACTGACAGGGGTAAACTGGAGGTCAGATGAGATATACATGGCTATGCCACCTCCTCTTTTGCTGTCCTGGCAGTCATATCAGATGACTGTGTAACCTGGGATGTTGATTTTGGCATCCTTGATTTGTGGCTTTAGCCATGTTTCAGAAATAATCAAGATGTCAGGCCTTAGTGACAAGACAGTTTGCTGCAGTACGGCTAGTTTTGAGTATCCTGGGAAAGGATGATAGTACTCAACCAACAAAACCTTCTTAAGCACACTGCCGGAGTCAAATCTGTAGCAGCAGGGACATTAGTGTCCACTGCAGTGTGGAAATGACATTTTGTGGCATTCAGAGCTGATTTTGTTGGGGCAATCAGGTCCTGTGCTAATTCACCATCCGCTCTTTCTGCAAGTATCAGAACTGTGCTCCAAACTACTTTCTGGTACTGTGCTGTACATGATGAGTAAGCTACCTGCCTGATAAGCAGGGAAGCTGTAGCACAAACCTTTTTGGCTAGTGTCCAGTCTCCTAGAGTCCTTTTCAGGGGCTGCGCAGATAGAGTGATTTATGTTCTCACAAGCAACATCCTGAACTTCTCCATGATGATCACGATGGGCAGACAGGTAGGCTGCAGCTGAGATGGGTGCTGGCATGATTTTTGATATGGTCTTTAAGTGGTTTATGTATGTGAAGTCACATTTTTCTTGGTGGAGCAACCCCCACAATGTCCCATAAAATCAGCATCCTCTTCATCCTCCTCTGCTTCTAGTGGGGGGATGCTGATATTTTTCTTGCTCAGTTGTCTAAAAAATGAGGAAAAAGACGAATAGTCCTCATTTTGCCTTGGAAGAGGTTTAAATCTTGTGCAGGTGCACGCGCTAGTTCCATGGGGTCACCATCCTTCGTAATGGTCTTTTCTTCTTCTTCGCCTGAGCCTGCGGGGGCTGTTATTAAAATTTCCCAGAACCTGTATCGCCTAGAAAAATTGCCACATTTTTGATGTGTCCTCTGATGAGGGCATTTTATTTGTGCCATCTGCCTGCTCCTTTCTACGTTCAGGAGTAGTGGCAGTGAAATTTCTTTGTTGCAGACACGATTTCCAGTGTCTGCTCTGAGGCTCTTTTATCTTTTTATCATCACTGGATTCAGGGTTCCACCTTTTGGAAACCCTGATGTCTGAACCATCTTTACCAAGATGTCTGCCATCAGGCTGTGCAGCTTTATCTTTTTAATTTTCACCTTTAACATTAGTTGCTGCTGAACATGGGGAGATGGACCCTTCAGATGTGTGCTTTCCACCATCGTTGAGAACACCATCAGAACCTTTTTTATTATTTTTCGGTGACATACAGACAGACTGAGAAGGCATGCTTCCTTTTGAATGTTTTACCCATTTTAGTGAGGTTTTGGGGCAAAAAATATGACAGAAGTTACAAAGTTGTGTTGTGGAACTAGACACTATTTAATTTTTTAATTTTAAACTTTTTATTTATTGCATTTTAGCACAATACAATAAAAAGAGAACATCATTTGTCAGGCATCACATACAAACGTAAGTAACCATCCAATGGAACAGAATACATAAGCCTAAACAAGGCAGTTACGGATATGGGAGAAAGTCCAGCCCAAAAGTCCACATTTCAAAGTCCCAAAGGTATAAAGGATAGCTGCACCCTACATGCCTATGGGGATACAACTGAAAAATGTTAACAAAATCCAAACATGTATAAACCTCAACCTCCAGGATGATGTGACCCCACCCTAAAAATGTTAATTCTGAGCATTTTTTTTGTGTGCCCAAGAATAGTTTTCCCATCACCAAGGCTTAACTTCAAATCGACTTAAATAGAATAGAATAGTTTAGACCAGATCCCATGTCCCAATCATATGATTAGTTTCAAACAATAACATTTCAGGTAGAAAGATGCCAACTTAGGGGTCCAAAGTAAGGAACAGAAAACAGATGCAGCGCCACACCCAGCACCAAAAATGGCGCCAGAACCTCTGCTAGACCAGAAAAAAAAAAGGGGAGAAGGAAAGTGGTACCCGTGCCAGCCCCTGCAGGGAAAAAGGAGGGGGGGCACGAGGAGTCAGCATCGATGGCGCTAGCACCAGAGAGTGCGCCGCGCACATCCTGACCTGACCGACTCGGCTGTGGCCCAGTGGCTCTGAGGCCCCAGAAACGGGTCCACTGGCCAGACGCCGTACCCCCTGCTCTAAAAGAGCAGCCCAGAGGTGAAACTGCTCACCGGAACCCCATGGAGGACTGAGATTGGATCCGGTGTCGAAGATCGCAGCCGCAGAGGAACCCACCAGTGTCAATTCAGGCCTACCGCTCTCCACCACCGATGATCCCTGCGCAGATGTACCAGAGGGCGTCCTTGAGCAGTACCGATTCTTCTTCCACCAACAAGAGGAAGACAAGCTCAAGGTCAAGCAGAGCCAGGTCCCGGAACCGCTGCTTTTGTGCTTCAGGTGGACAGCCGCCACCCCCCCCCCACAAAGGGCGGCGGACTGGACACAGCCCCACTGCCATCACAGCTTTCAAATGAAGTCTCCCTACCATCACCGTTACCATCTAAGGTCGACTCCGTTGATGGCAGGCTAAGAATTTCTTCTTCATCACCTTTTTTTTCTGCTTCTATTTTTTTTTTTAAATAAGAAAAGAACACTAAAAATGGTAAGTTAAACAAATACTGAATGGCTATAGCTGCTGTCATATAGACAAAGCCTTGACTCCCGGCAGGCAAGCAATGTCATCACTGAAGCGCACCCGACAGCAGGAGAAAAGGAATTGAAGTGGCTGGAGGGTCAATGCCAAGATAGCCTATATGGCATGAGCTAGTCTTGCGGCACCAGGCATGCGCAGTCCTAACCCGGCGCCAGCCCTCCTGAGGATATTTGGCTCCCGCGGGGTACTACTGCCTCTGGCTTAGTCCCATTAGTGTGAATGAGTGGTGGAGACTTTTAGTCCAGGAAGATCACTGCTTTTCAACTGGTACTGCACTAAACAGTCACTATGGAGCACATAAACCACCCATGACTGTCTCAAACTCATGGACTATAAACTAAGTCCAAAACCCCACAAAATTCAAGTAGTGGGGTCATTTTCTTCAGCGTCTTCAGAGCTAGGTCCTCCACCGTTGGTCTACTGGATGCCTTGAACTCCCACTGTATGAGGTCCACCCTCTAGCATGCCTCCACCAGGTCAGTGAATTGAAATGTATGGCCCATGTACAAGATGCCCAAGCGAGCCGGCATCAGCAGTGGATGTACTATCCCCAATGTATGCAACTGCACAGGATGCCGTCGAACTTCCTGTGTCTCACCTGAGTCGCGTACGACAAGACCAGGAACAAGTGAACAATCCTGGCCAGCACAATTCAACTTTTCTGCTGACTGGGCCTCCTGTAGCATCCAGTCTCCGATCGCAACCCCACTGGTGACCAATAAAACAGTTCTTGGCTGATCTCCCTGGGCATCTGCCGTGCGAGGGAAGATCCAGTATGACCGAACAAATTCTGAAGCCAAGTCTTGCTCCATTTGTAGAGCCCGACGAAGCCATGCTTTTAAGTAGGCCAGTAGACCCAGACTGTCTTGATCTTCTAAAAGGCCCACGATCTGAACGTTCACCACTCGCTGTGCGTTTTCCAACACTGCCAAGCGATACTGCAGGTGAGCGTTCTCCACCATTTGGGCTGTTGCTGTTAGGGCTTGTGTAGCTCGTGACACTGTGGCAGAAGCAGCCTGGGAGACCACCTCAATTTTAGCAACCTGTTGCCTAATTCTTTGGAGAATTGTTGCAACTTTGGTGTCAACGGCCTGCACTGACACCTGCAGGGCTTTCCATGGGGGTTCCGAAGTAGGTTGGGCGGGAGTAGGCACCGTGGCCTGAAGCTCCAATGAAGCCTGAGTTTTAGAAGTCCCTGAAGGTCCTTTATTTGTTCGTCCCATCAAGTCAGGTACCGACTGATTCTGCAGGACCAGTAGAATGCAATGCCGCAGAAAAATTAGGAAATTAAGCTCCTGGTCTGGAGGGCTACAAAAGGCACGTCCGTACCATAGGCATGCTCAACAGCACCCCCAAAGATCTAAACACTTTAAACAAAGCTCATGGCAGTCTGCCCTTGCCAGAAGCTGTAAATAAGTTTTACAAACATGCCAGTATGAATGAAAGAACCTTAAATAATAATGAATTATTCCCAAAAACGCTGCAGTACAAGAGTTAAATAGTAGCAAGCATTTGTCAATGCTGAATGTTTGCTACTGGTATTGCTGCTGTACCGGTTTTCCACATTTTTACCCCAAACTTACAACATAATCTATTTATGACCACTCCTGAGCATGACAGGTGTCATTTATAAAACAATGACTGAAACGTTATTTTGCACCATAAATTTTAAACACATTTTGGGTACGATTTGAGAAATAACAGCTGTCACGTTCATTAGGTGGTGTGAAAAAATGGCTAAGTTGAACAGTTGGGAGTCAAAATATTGAAATTTACCACAGTCGTGAGCATGCATTGAAAAACTGCAATATAGACTCATGAAGTACAGTTATGTAAGAACTTACCATAACAGTAGATCTTCGGGAGGATCTCTTGCAGTAGGCCACACCTATGGAACTACAGTATAGTCACCAAGTTCCACACAGAAACATTTCTTGATAGCAGTCTACCAGGAGGCCGTCCACCCCAATGAGTCGGCCAACTCTATAAGTGTGAGAGGCCTCCATTTCCTCTTCAGTTGTCCAGCCAGAAACCACAAACAAGAATCCCGGCAGAGCAATCGAGATCTGAGGAACCTGCCAGTAAAGAAAGCAGCAACAGGAGACTCCCTCCGATGGAAGGGGATGAGAAAATGGAGAGACAGAAGTAAGGGGATGGAAGGGAGGGATGGCGTGGCCTGCTGAAAGAGATCCTCTTGAAGATCTACTGTTACGGAAAGTTCTTACATAACTATACTATCTTACTTTGAGGCTATCTCCTGCAGCAGGCCACACCTACAGAACTTGTGCAAAGCAGTTTAGACAACAACTGACAGCAGACTGTGTGGTTGAACAGAAAGAGCCTAGGAAAGCAGGCTCTGAAGAACTGCAAGGCCAAAACTGGCCCTATGCCTAGAGGCTACGTCCAGACTGTAGTGTTTGGTGAAAGTGTGGACGGTGTTC
This sequence comes from Neoceratodus forsteri, assembly GCA_016271365.2. NCBI lineage: Eukaryota > Metazoa > Chordata > Ceratodontiformes > Ceratodontidae > Neoceratodus > Neoceratodus forsteri. The sequence continues at coordinate 306,830,336 of CM028137.1, forward strand.
CAAGTAGCTGCTGTACAAGTTTCCGCAGAACACACACCTGAAGGAGGCAACTGATGTGGCCATACCCGTAGTAGGATGGCCCTTAACAACCCCAGGAAGATCCTTGCCATACTTCTCAAACAAAAAATAATGCAGTTGGCCAACCATTTGGACAAGCACTGTTTCAAAACTGGCATGCCCTCTTTCCCAGGGGCAAATGAAACAAACAACTAGGAAGATTTCCTGAAGTCCTTGATACTTGTAGTATGGTACCTGAGCATTCTATACACATCCAGAAAATGGAGTAATGCTTCCCCTGGACTGCCATACTCCAGAAAAAAGACAACCATGTGTATGGATTGATTCAAAGTAAACTCAGACACCACCCTGGGAAGAAACTTAGGATTAGTATGTAAAGAAACTCTGTCTTTATGGAAAATTAAATAAGGCTCTCACACGAGAACCTGAAGCTCGGAAATCCTCGGAGAAGAAGTAATAGCAACAGAAAGTGCATCTCGCAACTTGCAGCAGGCTCAAACAGAGACAAAGTAAGTTTCTGTAAAATAAAATTCAGATCCCAAGCTGGAAGCTTGAAATGCAGGATGCCCCTCAGGAATGGATATGTCACATCAAGTTGGGCCACTGACTTGCCCTCTACAGGGACATGGTAAGCTGAAATGGCTGACAAGTGCACCTTTCTTTTTCAATTTGATATACTTCATTAAACATTTTAATAGCAAGAGTACATACATTCAATCAACAGCTCCCCCTCCATCAAAATAAAGGCACAGAATCATACAACAACATGGAAAACGGTGACAGTAATACCGCAAGGCCTAGCATGTGCGAAGGCCATAGTTAACAGTGATAAGACCTAACCGACTTCATCTATCTACCCCCACCGAGCATCTACGGGACTGAAAACAAGTCAGAAGCCCATTCAGAAGAAGTCTCCGGACGGGTACCAGACAGATGGGGGTTAGAACAACAGCCCTATGCCTGCCCCCACAAACAAACACATGAATGGGGAGCCACATTCTCCCACGTAAGTTTGGGCTCACTTAAAGACAACGCACAAGAGGTAAAAAGGCCAGTAATGGGGCCCATTTCATACTGAACACCTTCTGGCAATTCAGCCGTCTAGCAATGTGTTGCTCCATTTCGAGGACCTGGAGCACTTCTGAGTGCCATTCTCTAAGAGAAGGTCTGGTTTGATCTAACTAGTGTCGTACTATGATGAATTTCGCCACCATCGAGTTTAGGGACATAAAGCTTTGCGGTAATCTAACATTTCCCCTGGGAAAATGACCCAGCAAGCAGATCTGCCATGTAAAATAAGAATCTAAGCTCAGCACTGGATCCAGAGCACCCCAGATTGCTCACCAGAAGGGAGCCACAAGGGCATAGTCCCAGAGGATGTGGTTAAATGATCTCTCTGAATTCCCACATCTGATAGAGTGGGGTCGCTGACCTACCCATCCTATACAGCCGTACGGGAGAGAAATAGAGGTTATGTAGAATGCGAAATTGTAAGAAACGAAGGCAGTCCTGCTTTATGTATTTGTATAGATGCTGCCAAATTTGACGCCACTCCCTCTCACTCAGATTAAGACCTAATTCATGCTTCCAATAGAAACATGTTTCCTGAGGTCTGTTTGGGTCGTAGTGTTGTAAAAGGTTATAGAATTTGGATATAGGGTGAGATAGAACAGCAGTGTCAATGAGCATTTTCAGTAAGGGGCTAGGAACGTCCTGCCATTGGGGGGGGGCCCCAAAAACAAAGATATCGCACTGTTCAGTTGCAGATGCTTAAAAGGATGGTAAGTGGGAATACAGAACCTTTCCAGAACTTCATTTGCAGAACTGAGCCTCCCATTGGAAATCAAGGATGAAACTGGTGCCCTACTGAGAGACGGGCAGATGCTCGAGTCGTGGACAAGTGAAGCCGCTGGCCTACCCGGGCTAGCCGCTTCCGGAGAAGCCAAGTTGTGGACAAGTGAAGATACGTTATCTGCTGAACCGCGGAAGAGCTGGCACTTCCATTTTTTCTCTTTCTTTGTGTGACTGCGGCTATGGTTTTTGAATTTAGCGCCGTTATTGTCCGTGCCACTGTCTCAGCGGAGCGCCCCTCGCGGTCAAGCTACCTGGAAGTGCACTGAATAATTTCGAGTAAAGGACACGGCTCCCCACCCTGTAACTACTGTCCACTGAATTTTTAGTGTAAAACTGCCTTGCAAGCACTCCAAATACGGCTGGGCTGCCTGCCGTGGGACTCTGTATCACATTGCTGGGCAAGACTGTATGGTTTCTCTCTCTACTTCAGTAGCTCACCAGACAGTAAAAAATCTCTTTTGCCAGCTAGGCTGCTCACCTAAGAGGTATTTCTGCAGCTTGAAGCAGAGTCGGAAAGTCTTGCTTTTCTGCTACTGAGCACGGGCCGATCCTGGTTGCAGCTCGGGAATAAGGGGTCCTGTATTTCAGTCTACAGTGCTTTATTCTCTGTGCATTTGCATGCACCAAAGAGGGTAGCCTGTCTGGAGGGAACTGATGAAATAGACAGTGTTTAGAGTAGTCTGAAATGTGGGCTTTAATTTTATTTGACTGAATTTGAGCAGGCAGAATGTTGGGTGATATGATTTTTCAAGAGAATGAACGTGCTTTAATTAATTGTTTGAAATTATCCCTGTATTTAGCTTGAGTATACCACCCATACTGAAATACTAAGTAATTGATATAATTCCCTTGAGCACAGTGTAATCTGCAGAGTTCTAGGGCTTACCTTACTTTCTCTTCCCTACTTACCCCTCGAACTCCCTGCCCCCCCTCCTCCTCCTAAGTACCTTACTATTTAACCTGACCTCTTATTCTCTCTCTCTCTCTCCTTAGCCGCTGGGCTAGCCGCCTCCGGAGGAGCTGAGTCGTGGACAAGTGAAGGTACACTATTTGCTGAACCGTGGAAGAGCCGGCATTTCCATTTTCTCTTTCTTTGTGTGACTGTGGCTGAGGTTTTTGAATTTGGCACCTTTTCTGTCCATGCCACTGTCTCAGCGGAGCGCCCCTCGCGGTCAAGCTACCTGGAGTGCACTGAATAATTTAGAGTAAAGGACACGGCTCCCGCCCTGTAACTACTGTCCACTGAATTTTCAGTGTAAAACTGCCTTGCAAGCACTCCAAATACAGCTGGTCTGCCTGCCGTGGGACTCCGTATCACATTGCTGGGCAAGACTGTACGGTTTCTCTCGCTACTTCAGTAGCTCACCAGACAGTAAAAAATCTCTTTTGCCAGCTAGGCTGCTCACCTAAGAGGGATTTGTGCAGCCTGAAGCAGAGTCGGAGAGTCTTGCTTTTCTGCTACCGAGCGCGGGCCGATCCTGGTTGCAGCTCTGGAATAAGGGGTCCTGTATTCACCCCGCAGCCACTGCGTGGCTGCTCCCTACCGGCACCCCAATACCCTCCCAACCTTATCCGGCTTTGAATATATAGCCGGAACTCTCACGTGAACTGAGTCACGTGTGGTGGTGATGTGAATATCTCTTATCTCCCTAAATTCTCATCTGCAGCTTATAAACATTCGCCACTACAGGTCCCCATGTACTTAATTCTTGTGTCTTTATCCAAATAAACCACAGTAATCTGTATTTCTGCTCGCTGAGGACTCTCTCCCCACCTCCCCCTGTTCACTTCACCTCTCTTCTCCTCCTGTCCTACTGAACAGCCTAATGATGTCGCTCCTGTTAAACTGCCTCCTATCCTTTCTCTCATTGCTAGCTCTTGACTCTTTGTCACAAATTCTTGGGCATTCCCCTACCGTCCCTGCTGCCTCCCAATCTGACTTCTCCTACTCAAACACGCTACTGTATAAATCCATTGATCAGGTGCCTCCGCTAGGCCTCAGTAACAAACCAATCAGTTCCATAATTAGATTGCTGCTAAAAAAAAAAAAAATCTATTACCGTGGTTGTGCCTCTCGCATGTTCCTGCATGCCACAATCTGGACAGCAACCCTATCCCTCACACTTTCTGGTGACATCAAGCCTAACCCTGGTCCCTAGGATCGCATATGCAACCTCCTCAAGTCCACTTAACTCAAGTGTCCAAACCCCCCTAGTCTATCCATTGCCCATATAAACATTCGAAGCTCGGCAGCCAATCTCCCTGAGCTCGAAGTATGGGTTCATGTTAACAATCCTGACATCCTCGCCTTGTCCAAAACCTGGCTAAAGTCTTCTATCCCAAACTCAGCATGTGCTCTCCATGGTAACAACTTACTTCATGTGGACTGTCCTTCTTCCAAAAGATGGGGTGGCCTGGTGCTGTATTTCAAACAGCACCTTAACATGTCTCTTGCACCAGTTAATCCTTTAAGTCACTACGAAGTACTGCATTAGATGCTCCTATTGGGAGGCTCAAAGAAACTCCACATCCTAAGTGTCTACTCCCCTCCGAGAAACAGTAAGCTCGGCCTCGAAGAACTCATTAACCTAATAACCAGGGTTCCCTTCAGAAGCGATAATATCTGTCTCGGGGATTCCAACCTGGACTGGCTGGGCTCGAATGCCTCCTGCCTAGCTTCTATACTTAGTAAAGTTAACCTTACTCAGTTTATCGTATCTCCTACCAGAGTGTCCTCTAATGGCTAAAATCGCATGCTCATCGACTGGATACTTACCAACAGAGTGGATCGTATAAATTCCTCTGGTGTCCTTGCAGACTCTATCACTGATCACTGTCCTATCTACTGCAGATGGTAGACCTCAACCCCTATTTATCCTCCCAAAATTCTAACCTTCTCAAACTTTGCCCATCTGGACACTGCAGCTTTTTTCGGGAACTCAGTCTGGTTGACTGGTCCCCCATTTTTAATACCAACGATGTAAACGGAGCTACTGAACACTTCACAAATGTGTTACTATCACTACAGCAGCGGCATATCCCAACCTCAACCCGTAGGGTCAGGGGCAAACTCACAAAGTGGCTTAGGCACCCTCTACTCCAGCGCCTAAAACTAAGGGATAGGCTATGGGAAAAATGGAAATCCTCAGCCTTGCCTACTGACTATGAGGAATATCGCGTCTTAAGAAATGCCTGCAAGAAGGGCATTAGGCTGGCCAAAATTAGCTATTGCCACGAGTTACTCCGCTCTTCCTCATCTAACCCCAAACAATATTGAACTAGCATTAACAAAATTATTAGAAGCAACAAGCCCTAGACTCCAATGGAAATGTTTGCAAATGAGGTCAGCTGTAACCACCCCTCTACCATTGCCGAAGCTTTTAACTCTATTTTTACAGCACTCCCTACCTTCCCCCCACCTCTCCTCTTGGCTCTACTACTTCCCCCTGCAATCCCCCTCTGGCATCAACCCCTCTGAAGCTTATCCCATCACTAGAACTGAAGTCTTAAAACTCCTCAATTCCATCTCTCCTCATGGTAGTGCGGGTACTGATGGACTTGAACCCAGGATCTTTCAACTGGCGGCAGCTCTATTAGTAACCCACGTAACTAGACTGTTCAATCTCTCTATCTCCACCTCAGCAGTTTCCCTCTTATGGAAATCAGCCAGGATTATTTCTGTGTTCAAAAAAGGCGATCCTAGTAGATTAAATAATTACAGGCCTATTGCTATATTAGCTACCCTAAGCAAACTGCTTGAAAAATCAATCCATGGCCAGCTCATCTCCCAACTGACCAGGTTCAATCTTCTGTCTCCTATCTTGTATGGTTTTCAGCCTGGACACAGCACCACAATGGCGCTTACCCTATTTACCAGTGATGTTAACACAAACATGGATAATGGACAACTTACCAGGGCTGTATTTATTGATCTTACAAAAGCATTTGACCTGGTGAGCCATCCCCTTCTGCTGTGAAAACTTCAGGACATTGGAGCTACCCATCCCACCCTGTCCTGGTTCGAAAGCTATCTTGACTGTCGATTCCATACTACGTCCTTCCGAAAAGCCCAATCATCTCCCTCTGCCATCTCCCGTGGTGTTCCTCAGGGTTTAATACTAGGCCCACTGCTATTCTCCATCTTTGTTAATTCTATCCCTACCTCCACTACCCACTGTAAGGCTATCTTGTATGCTGATGACCTGCTACTTTATACCACTTCTGCAGCTATCAGTAATGTCAATGACCACCTATCATCCTCCTTTAGTCAGATCCAAGCCTGGCTCTCCTCTAACCAATTAATTCTCAATCTACCCAAAACCCATGCTATGCTCTTCGGGTCCCTAAGGAAGGTCAATGTAGAATCTCAACACCTGAGGGTCCAATGCCCTGATGGATCTGTACTCACCAACACAATGACTTTCAAATATTTAGGGGTGACTCTTGACCCCCAACTCCACTTCACCTCACATATCAACAGGATTTGTCAACACATCAACTCGAAGATTGGAGCCTGTTACAGGGTTCGTCACTCACTTACTGCTTCTGCCCGTGTCTCTGTAGCCCATGGGGTCTTAATTCCAGGGCTGACGTATGCTCTTCCTGTCTTCTCTAAGGCCAAAGTAGTAGACTTACATAAATGGGACACCCCATACAATAACATTTGCAGATTTGCTCTGGCTGCTCCCCAGCTTACCCATCACTGCCATCTCTACTCCACGTTAAATTGGTTGTCTCCTGGTGGCATGCACTCCCACGCTCTGGGTAACCTCACTGATCCCCTATCACATTCACTGTATCCTGACGCACTTGCAGCTATGCTTCAACCCATTACCCCAGCTCGTCCCCTCAGGTCGTTGACTGCTCCCCTACTCACCATTCCTCCCTGCTCTACAAAAATGGGTGAACAAGCTTTCTCTCACTTCGCTCCCAAAAACTGGAACTCGCTTCCTCATGATATTAAGCATTCCTCATCTCACCACTCTTTCAAAAAAGCACTTTTTCATACTTCTGAGCTTCCACTAAGCTCGCAGCTGCCTCTAACTTCCTTTTGGGTTCCCCTGCTCTCCCCAAGTCTAACTTTATGTACTTATACTCATCTCTATGTAATCGCCTGGATGTTTTGTTGTTTTCCCACCCATACATGGGTGTTTTACTTTGTATCATTGTTAGTCTGCCCTGCATGGCGGTCCTGTGTTTTTGTGCTAATGCCTGACTTGTCCTCTGTATTTTTGTCTACTGCATGTTGTACACTCCCGGGTCATGCCTGAAAATAGACAGTTTTTTTGTCTAATGTATTTACCTGGTAACCAAAAGCTAATAAATAGTGCAGTTTGCTATTCGGAAATGTAGATTTCCAAATAAAGGTTGGGACGGATCCTTATGTGGCGTGAGACCAAGGTGGGAGTAAATCTGGTGGAGAGCTTTGAGAGACCACCATACTGGAGAATCACAAAGTGGTTTAGGGAATTCAGAGGCTGACAAGTGAACCTTAATAGAGGAATACTTCAGGCCAGAATCTGAGAGGGACAATAAGTATTCCAAAATCTGGCTCACTGGGCATTTGAAGGGGTCCAGTTACTTGGCCGTAGCCCAGAGGACAAAGCGTTTCCACTTCATGGAGTAAGTGGCTCTGGTGGAAGGTTTATTGGCTGCAACCAGAACATTCAGTACCCTGGGAGATACACCAAATCTTCTGATAGCTACATCCTCAGAAGCCAAGCATGAAGCAATAGGGACTTGAGATTTGGATGGACCAGAGTCCCCTGCTCCTGGGAAAGCAAGCCTGTGCACAACAGCAGAGGGGCCGGTGGTTCCACAGCTAGTTGCTGCAGCAAAGGGAACCAGATCTGACGAGGCCAAGAGGGAGCTATTAGAATCATGGTAGCCTCTTCTATCTGTAGCTTCATCAGCACCCTCTGAAGGAGCGGAAAGGGATGAAGGTGTAAAGGAATCTCCCTTTCCAAGAGGGGGACAATGAGTCTTGTCAAAAAACTCCAGGCCCTGGATCTAGTGCGCAGAAAAGTGTCAGTTTTCCATTGTGTGGGGATGCAGAAAGGTCCAACTCTGGGTGCCCCCACCTGGCGAACAGGTTTTCCATGACCAAGCGCAGGAGTTCCCATTCATGGGCTAGGAACCTCAACCAGCGTAAGCTGTCTGCCAAGACATTCTGCTTGCCGGGAACATGGACGGCCGATCGTTCGAGACCGTGTTCCAGAGCACAATACCAGATCCTCATGGCTTCTTGACACAGTGGGTATGACTGGGTCCCTCCCTGTTTGTTGATGTAACAGGCTACGCACTTGTCCATCTGGCTCAACAGAGGGCCCCTGGTTAAGCAGGTCTAGAAGGCTTGCATGGCATACAAGACTGCCCACATTTCCAGAACATTTTTGTGGAGGCTCTGTTCCACCTGGGAAGAAGTTGCCTGGGTCTCCTGCCAGCCTAAATGAGCCCCCCCAGTGCAGGCCCAAAGCATCCATGGTCTAGATTTGTTGTGGGGAAGGAATCAAGAAGGGGACCCCTTTGAGCACACTGCTGGGGCCCATCCACCACTGAAGAACCTGATTGACAGGAGATCAGAGTAGGACCAGGTGCTCCAAATCGTCAGTGCCCTAATCCCACTGGACCCTCAGAGTCCACTGTCACTATAGCCACAGCCATGAAGCCTCAGGTACTCTCTGGCTGTCACATACTAGTTGTTGTACAGCAACTAGGCTTGTACCATCAGGTGTTCTGCCCTGTCCTGGAGAAGAAAGGCCAGATCCCGAGCCTGTCCCAAGACCGCCCCAATATACTGGAAGCACTGGCAGGGAACCATAACCGACTTGGTGGTCTTGATGATGATCCCTAGGCTCTGGAAGAGGCTGCAAGTACACCTTAGAATCTGGATGAGGTGATCCCTGGAGGATGCAGTCAGGAGCCAGTCGCCCATGTAGGAAAATACGTAAAATCCATCCTTCCTAGGGGCCGCTGCCACTACCACTAGGCACTTTGCAAAGATCCTAGGAGTCGAAGATAAGCCAAAGGACAGGGCTTTGAACTGAAAGTGTGCCCCCGAAAGTGGAATATGGGGAACTTCTGATGGGCTGGAAACACCAGAATAGAACGGTACATGTCCTGCATGTCCAGGAAGCCTACCCAGTCCCTCTTGTACAACAGGGGCAGCAGACCCTAGAGGGTTACCATCCTGAACTTCCTGTATTCCAGAAATAAGTTCAGGGAACTGAGTCCAGGATGGGTCTGAGATCTCCCATCCGCTTTAAGACCAGGAAGAAGTGGGGATGAAACCAGTGTTCCCTTTGAGCCACTGGGACCAGCTTTATATCATTTTTGTGCAGGAGAGAGAGAAGTTCTTCTCACAGCACTGGCATGTGATTTAAGGCATAGTGGGACATAACTAGAGGCCGTTTTGGAGGCCATTCTAGGAACTCCAGAGTGTGCCAGAGAGCTATCTGCTGAAGAACCCAGTTGTCTGATGTTCTCTCTTTCCACCTATTGAGGTGAAGGAGAATTGACCCCTACCACCGCCTCTGGAAATACTTGGGTGGGGGGTCAGGCATGGAGTCAAGCTGAGGCACTGGGGCCTTGGCTGAGGAAGGGGAAGGGAAGGGCCGGGTAGAGCAGCTGCAGTCCGATGCTTTCCTTGAGACTTAGAGAAGGTGGCCTTCTGTCTGTGGGCCACCCTCTGTCCACCTCTGGGCTGCACGTGATAACTGGCGTGAAGAGATTTGAGAGTTCTGTCCACAGTGTGCAGACTGGACAGAATGTCGAGCATCTACTCCAAATAACTTATAGCCCCTAAAAGGAGCATTAAGGATGTTCTGCTGGACATCCTGGGTAAAACCAGAAACCCGCAACTAGGAGTGGTGGCAGATACAGATACCGGTAGCCGCTCCCCTGGCGTAGGCATCCACTGCATCATAAAATGAACGCAGAAGATGAAGACCCATGTCCGACCCCATTTTCAGGGTCTGAGCATCCTCAGTCAAGGTCCGAGCCAGTTCCAGGGCTTGATTCCAGAGCGTATCCTGTTACTGAAGCATATGGGCCATATAGTTGACAATTCCAATGACCGACAGGGTTGAAGAAAACACCTTCTTGCCAAAGACGTCTAGCCAACCATATACCTTGTCTGGAGGCAAGGAACTAAGGTGTTTAGGGCCCTTTGTAAGGTCCTGAATTGTGTTAAGTACAAACGAATCCACTTGAGGGGGATACGTGAAAAAGGGTTTTCCCCAGGGGGCCTTGTACAGGTCGTCCGCCTTATGTGACATGGCAGGAACAACACTGGGCCTATGCCAAGCAGCAGAGGTGGCATGCTCGAAAGTGTCAATTAGAGGGTGAACCACCAGCGCAAGAGACTCAGGTCCCTTGAAAAAAGTGAAGAGCCGAAGCTTGAAGGGGTCTGCCTCCTCTATCTGGAACACCATCACTTCCTGCATCTGACATAACACTGCAGCGAAAGAAGGATCCTCAGGGGAAGACCCGCGGATGTACTTAGGGGTCTCCTCCCCATCTGATAAAATGGTAAAAGAGGAGTATGAGGAAGTAGCACACCCATCTTCATCCCCGTTGTGTGGCTCAGGGAGGTAGTTAGTCTCATCCCTGGGACGAGCGGACAGATGGCAGGTCATCTGGTCGCTGGGCTCTACCCAAGGGTTTGCCGGTGTGAGAGGTTCTGGGGCGGGCCGCACTGGAGCTGGTTTTCCCCAAGTCAGGTGCCTGGGGAACCTTAACCTGCATAAGCGTTCACGAGGTAGAAAGTACAGAGTTAAAATTCACCAGGACTGGTGTCAGGTAGCAGAAGGGTAGGCAATGTGAGCGCCGGTGTAGGTTGCAGAGGAGCCAGTGTCAGCTGGGGGACCAGCACCACAGTAGAAGCAGGTGTTGGCTAAGTAATTGGCATTGTCAGAGGATCTGGCGCGGGCTGCAGAGCCAGCATAGGCTGAGGAACTGATGTAGGTTGAGGAGTTGGTGTAGGTTGAGGAACTGGCATAGGCTGAAGTACAGGTACCAGGGCCAGTGCAAGTCACACCGGCTGACGTGCTGAGGTGGCTGACATCCCTTCCTGCAAGGCAGGTGACCTGGTATCGATCAGGGGTGACGCCAGTGAGAGCATTTGGCCAGAGGCCTAGCCAGTGGCCATGAGAATGTCCATGGGAGGTGGACGGGCATCTGATGAAGAGGGCCCTGAGCCAGCCGATCCCATGCCGGCCAAAGGAAGACCGCAGAGCCACCTGTTTGCAGAACCATGGAGAAGACTGGTCAGATCACCAGGTACTGAAGGGCCTGGAAAGAACAGACCCAAGGAACCTCCGCCCTAAACCAAAAGGTGGGCCAGAGGTGCCACCAACGGCAGCCCTGAAGGGCTAAGGACTGACAAGACAGTAGTGGACATAACTTCTTCACCCCCCCCCCCTCGAAGGTCTACAAAGCAGCTCCCGGTTGAGGCGGGGACCACGCGAGAAGGAAGGACTTAAGACTTGAAAGGTCCTTATCCTTGTAAGCTTCCCCTGCTCTTCCCTTGGGCCGAGGAAGAATGAGCCCCAAGGATTGGAGCTAGGGAAGCCGAAGAGCTTCGTGCCTGCAGATCTTGTTCCATCTGGGCGACCTTCTGCTGCAGCAAATAATTTTCTAAGGCTTTCTGGCAGCAGCACCTGGTGGCCTGGTTACAGCCACGGCAGAGACTGCAGGTCTGGACATCAAGGTCAGGGCCTAGGCAGAAGACGCAGGCCATCCTTTTCTGGAATACGTTTCCCACATGCGCACTTCATCTTAGAAGGTAAGTCTCTGGAAGAAGACGGTTCCCACATAAAAAAGGTAAGTGAAACACTGTAAAAGTAATTAAAAACTAAGGGGAGAAAAGGAGAAAAATAAAAGCGGGTAAGGCGAAAAAATGACAGTCAACACTATGACGTGCAGCGGTCTCAGGAGATTCGACGTGAGCAGGTCGACAGCGGGAAAGAACTGAGGAGAGAGCAGGGGGCCGACCACTTTTATAGGGTTGGCCGACATCAAAGGGGGATATCAGGGTGGGAAGCCCCTGGAAGATTGCTAGCAAAAAATGTTTCCATGTGGATCCTGACGCCTGGTGTGGCCTGCTGCAAGAGATACCCTCGAAGTAAGCTCTCTGTCGTTCTCCCGGATTTCTACCCCACATTTTCAACACAGCCTTCTTATGACCCTAAATAGCCTTTTTATGAGCCCACCTCCTGAACAAGGGTGGAGAATATTTTCAAATCCTGCCCAAAAGGTGATTTTGCACTGCAAGTGTGAAAACACATTTTCACCAGGATATGAAAATTGACAGCTGTCACATTCATGAGGTGCTGTGAAGAAATGGCTATGATGAAATTTTTTGGTCATTTGAAATTACCAAAGTTACAAGTCTCCATTCATAAATTTCAACGTAAGCTCATAACTTTGTTTTTTTAATATTTGTACCCCAAATGTTCAACATAGTTTTTATGTCCCCACCTCCTGAACAAGGGCAGAGAAAATAATACAATCCTCAAAAAGGTGATTTTATGAAAGACCGAAAATCACCTTCGGGACACAAACACATATTTTAGCCAGGATTTGAAAAATAACAGCTGTCCCATTCATGAGGTGCTGTGAAGAAATGCCTATGTTGAAAATCTGGGGTCAAAATACTGACAATTACCAAAGTTACGAGCCTGCATTCGTAAATTTCAACATAAGCTCATAACTTTATTTTTTCTTTTTTTAATATTTTTACCCCAAATTTTCAATACATGCTTCTTCTGACCCTACCTCATGAACAAGAGTGAAGGAAATCTTCAAATTCTGCCTGAAAAGTGATTTCACACAGCAACCACAAAATCACCTTTCAGGACGGATTTGCCTAATTTCACTGCCACTGTTTACGAGGTGGGGTGAAAAAAAAAAAAGCATGTTGAAAATTTTTGGGCCAAAATAGCCAAGTTTTGCCACTAAGTTCAAAACTCCATTAAAATACATTGACCTTCATACCTGATTTCCTCAGTTCGTGGTTTGGCAATGAAGAGTGAAGATGTGTCTGCAGTCTAGTGAGGATTATGGCGTTGGACTAGCGGTGGGTAAGAACAGGTTACTCACCTGTAACAGTAGTCCTATGAGTGGTATAAGCTGTTCATCCACACTTATTGGCATGTCCCCTTTCCCCTTTAAGAATCGCCTAAGTCTTCAAGCTGGCTCCTCCCACCCACCCAGGTGGTATATACATCGGCTTTGCCCCGTGATGCCAGATCTTAGCCAGCTGGAAGCCAGGTGTTGTGTGTCCGCAGCTGGGAGGTTGGGTAGGTCCGTGTGGATAAACAACATATACCACTCCTAGAACTACTGTTACAGGTGAGCAACCTCCTGTTCTAGGAGCATGGATATGTTGTTCATCCACACTTATTGGCAGACTCCTAGCAGTTCTCCGGAGACTGGAGAACTGAGGCCCCAAAACCAGCATCCCCGCGTGACTCAAGGTCGATGTGGTAGTTGGGTGATGAAGGTGTTTGCTGACTTCCAGGTAGCAGCCAGACAGATTTCCTGGATAGGGATGTCCCTTTAAGCAGCCACCGATGCAGCAGTATGGTGGGTAGAATGAGCTCTTATCCCTCTGGGAGACTCCTTGCCCGCCAACTCATAGCACAGACCTATGCATGATGTGATTCATCTTGCAATACTCCGCTTTGCTGCAGGTCTGCCAGAAGCGGCTTCAGCGTAGGTGACAAACAGCTGGCGAACTTCTCCCTGAATTTCCGCCGTCCTCTCCTTATAACAGGAGACAGCACGACTCAGGTCCAGAGTATGGAGCCTATACTCGGCATCCAAGGTGTAGTTCGGATAGAACACAGGCAGAGTCAACACCTGGTTAAGGTGAAACTCTGACACCACCTTTGGGAGGAATTTCGGGTTGGGGCGCAGAACAACTGTGTCCCTGTGGAAGACCAGATAAGGGGAGTCCACTGAGAGCGCCTGGAGCTCCCCTGTCCTTCTGGCAGACATGACAGCCACCAGAAAGGCTGTCTTCCATGACAAGTGCGACAATTCACACTTGTGCATGGGTTCGAATGGCTTGCCCATGAGCTTTACCAGTACCAGCAGTAAATCCCACGGAGGTGGAGGTTCATGCACCCGGAAGGGATATCTGATAAAGGCCTTTGAAAAAGTGCCAGATCACCTTCTACTGTGCCACTGTCTGCTGACTGGTCCACGCCCGGTAAGCAGAGATGGCTGCAGGTGCACCTTAAGGGTCAGAAGACCCCCTTTGGACAGAGACCAAAGATAGTCTAAAATGCTGGCCACAATACAGGACAGGGGGTTCAGGCCCTTGCCCTGACACCAAATGGAAAACCTTTTCCATTTGAAGGCATGGCACTTTTTGGTCAACTCCTTTCTGGATGTTTCCACTACTGTGAGTACATACTCAGAGAGACCCAAAGCCCGGAACTCTAGCCAATCAGGTACCAGGCTGTCAGGTGCAGGGACTGAAGGTCCGGATGGAGGACCTTCCCCTGATTGAGAGAGATCAGATCCCGGCATGTTGGAAGACGCCTCGGGAGCCTGTTGCTGAGGCTGAGGTGATCTGGATACCAGAACTGGCGTGGTCAGTCTGGGACTACCAGGGTCACCTGTGCCTTGTACCTCCTCACCTTGAGAAGCACCCTGTGAATCAAGGAAAATGGAGGGAAGTCGTAGAAGAGGCCTGGGGTCCCCGCTGAGGGGGGCAGGCATGAAACAGCCTCGGCTTGGTGCTTTCCCTGGAGGCAAACAGATCCACCATCGGTTTGCCCCAGTGGGAAAACAGACTGTAAGCTACCTCTGGATGGAGAGACCACTCGTGGGATGTCTCGCCTATGCAACTGAGGACATCCGCCAGTTGATTTCAAGCTCCTGCCACATGGATGGCTAGGAGATCCGCCTCCAGTCGGCTCACGAGTATCCAGATGCAGAGCGCTTCTCCCTGCACAGCAGCCAGGAGTGCATGCCACCCTGTTTGTTGAGGTAGTACATGGTCATCGAACTGTCCATCTGGACTTGAACCACTTGACCCTGAAGCTGCTGACTGAATGCTGTCAGTGCCAGTCGGACCGCTCTGAGCTCCAACTGGTTGATGTGGTAACGGGACTCCTCGAGGGTCCAGAACCCGTGGCCCTGTTGTCCCCCATGTGGGCTCTCCAGCTCAAGAGAGAGGCATCGGTCATGAGAAAGACCGTCGGCTTGGGTGGACAAACAGGATCCCTTCCTGCACCTGGTTTAGGATGGTCCACCACTGGAGAGCGTCCCACATCTTCTGGGTCACAGTGATCAGCTGGTCAAAATGACCTAGGCACTGAGTCCACTGGGGCGGCCAGCTCCCACTGAAGGGGGCACATACGCCACCAGGCCCAACGGACCATGGTGGTGTAGGCCGCCATGTTATCCAGAAGGCACAGAAAGTCCCAGGCAGGGCGCAATTGCCCAACCAGAAATGACTGGGCAAAGGAGGAGAGAACCTCCACCCTGTCCGCTGGGAGCTGAGCTCTGGCTTGGCAAGAGTCGAGCTCTGCCCCGATGAAGCACATCACCTGAGAACGCACGAGCTCCGACTTGGTCTCGTTGACCAGGAGGCCAAGCTGAGAGCAGGTCTAGAGGGCCAGGACCGTGGCCCCCTCCACCTCTTACTGGGTGGAACCTGATAAGAGCCAATCATCGAGGTAAGGGTATACCCTGAAATCTCAACGCCTGAAGTGGGCTGCCACCACTGCAATGCATTTGGTGAAGACCCATGGGGCCGATGACAGGCCGAATGGCATGGCTCGGAACTTGTAAAGGGTTCCCTCTGCTCTGAAGCGGAGGAACCGCTGGGGAGATGGACAGATTGGGACGTGAAAGAACACGTCCTGAAGATCCAGTGAGCAAAGCCACATGTTTTGCTCCAGGAATGGTATGATCTGGGACAGAATTACCATCCGAAAGGTACGTGGCGTGAGATACTGATTCAGGTCGTGCAGATCTACAATGGGACACCAGCTCTCCGTCTGCTTTGGGACCAGGAAGTATATGGAGATGAACCCTGGGTTGACTGGAGGATCTGCCACTTGGAACACTGCCTCCTTGAGGAGGAGCTGGGCTATGTCATCTCTCAGAGCTGACTGAGTGTTGGCTGATACTCTCTCCTCCTGTTGGGTGCAGGCTCGGCTGGGTGGGTACTGCTCGAATTCTTTTAGCAGACCCTGGCCGACCACTTCTAAGACCCACCTGTCCGCAGTAACAGCAGACCAGGCGGAAAGGAAGTGGCGGAGCCGACCCCCCCAAGGGAGGACCCAGAGCTGGCATGACGGGAATAGAGGTGGCCACCCCTATCCCGTCACTGGACAGGCTTGGAGAAAAAGGGTCCAGGGCCTGAACCCCGACCTCCTCTCTGGGCCTGGGAAGGTCCAGGCTTGGGCCAGGAGCACCAAGCCTGTGTCTGCTGATGCGGTCCTCCCCTAAAGGAGGACTGCTGGGCCACAGGAGCAGAGTGTCAAAAAGGCTTCTTCTTCTTCTGCTGCTGCTTCTTAGGGCCAGAAGCGCTTTTGAGAATAAGAAGCAGAGTCCAAGGTGCCACTGGACTGTTCGATTCACTGAAGGAGACCATCCACACCAGGATCAAAGAGAACGGTGCCCAGGAAAGGAACATCAGCAAGTTTGTGCTGGGTATCCGCCGTGAAGGTGGAAAGCTTCAGCCATGCCCTGCGGCGTGAGGCAACCACGGCCGCCAAACGGGCGCATGAGTCCCCAATGTCCAGAGCTGTCTGAAGCTGCTGCTTGGCAATGGCACGGCCTTGGTCCCAGACCTGCTCGACCGTAGTCTGAAGGTCCGTGGGGAGATGTGGGAGAACTTCATCCAAGGACCCTAGAAGAGCATGGGAGAAGTGCGCCATGATGGTGGCCGAGCTTGCCTGACAGAGGCCTAAAGAGGAGGCCGCACAGACCTTCCGGGCAGAGTGTTCCAGTTTCTTGGACTCCTTGTCTGGGGGTCTATCGGTGTCGGCAGAACTGCCTGTATGTTTGAACACAGAGGCGGTCACAAGGCTCTCAGACAAGGGATGTTCTGTGAACCCCGAGAGGGACCCCACGGGCACCGCATACTTGCGGGCCATCCAGGCAGATGGCGCTGGGCAGGAGGCAGGATGCTGCAAAAGCTCCAAGGCTGGGCCAACAATGGCTTCGGCCACAGGAAAGGCTTCCATTGGGGTATCCCCTCTCTTGAGAATGTCAGGGAGAGGGTACTGCACCCGTTTCTGGATTGTTCCAGGGGCATCCCCGTGGATTCGGAGATAAGGTGAAGAATCCCTTGAAAGGATGAAGGGCCTTCCTCCGTCGACAGATCACTGGCCAACTAGTCATCCCACAGGTGAGAGTGAAGGCTGGTGTCATCTGAATCCAAGGTATCCAGATATAATGGTCGGCCGCCAAGGTCGCCCTCAATGTGCCTGGGGCGATCAAGCATGAGGGTAACCGATATCTTGTGAGAAAGGCCCGCGGTTGACTGAGCTTCCTTCATAGAAGCCCCTCCCAAAGGCTGTTCAGGCTGTGGCTCCACCACAATCGGTGGAGAAACTGATATTGGCCGAACCAAGGCAGGTTTAGCCAGCTCCGCAGGCAGGGGAACCCATTTCAGCGGTTCCAAAGGAGTCGGCTTCAGCCTAGGAGGCGAAAGCCAAGTAATGGCCAGAGTAGAGACCGTGGTCGGCTTCTGCCCGGACAGGATCAGTTGCTGCCACATCAGATCCCCGTTGCGTCAGCGGAGCTTCCGCCGAAGCCTCTCCTCATCCGAGGAGCACGAGGATGACCGATGGCGCCACCTCTTTTTGGAGCGCTTCTGTGCCTTCCTCGGCCTGTCGGTTGAGGGGATCCAAGATCTTTACCTGGATCGGACTGGCCAAGTTGGTCGCTCACAAGACACCGGTAGGACTGGTGACTTCCCGGGATCAGGGATTGGTTCCTCAACGGAATCGCCAGCTGGCTGAGTCTCCTCATCAGGAAAAGACAGGACCGGGGTCCTGCTGAGTGGGTTGTTGACCAGAATGGGCGACAACGGATCGATGAGATCGAGAATGAGGTCAACCTCGTCGATCGAGACCTCGGTCGACTGGCCAGATGGCAAGACCGAGAAGCCAGCGACCAAGGAGGCAATTTCGATCGAAGTCGATACTGCCGGCCCCTGGGACCAAGATCGCTCAGAGGTCCCAAGAGCGACTTTGCTGAGACTGATTCATATCCTTATCCCTCTTATGGGACTGACAGGAGTGAGAGCCCACAGGTCCCTTGCTTTTAATGGGGAGAGACTGGCACAACTCTCGGAAGGAACCTGAAAAGGTAGAGCCCAAATTGATTGGAACGAAAAACGACTGAGAGGAAGACTGCGGTCCACGCTGTTTCTTCTTTGAAGGCCTACATTCGCTCCAGCTGTTCGGCGGATCCTGCAGCCATGGAGACTGCCCACCGGGCCTCTTTAGATTTCACCAGATTCCATTTTTCAGGCCTGCCCAATTTGAGGCATGCGAGACAAACATCGAGGACATTCAGGTGAAAAGCGAGACACACCTCGCAAGTCTTGGTGTCATGGCCGACACCCAGACAGTAAACGCACGAGGTATGCGGATCAGTGCGCAACATTTTTTGGCCACACGGACACCATTGAAATCCGGGGAAAGATTTATTTTCCATTATGGAATGATGAAAATCACCGTCACTAACTTGAACGAGTCAAAGTTTCAGAATAACCGAAGGTTTTGAAGCTAGGGCCTACAAAAAGCGACAGCAAAGAGGAGGCAACCTGAATCTTCCAGCGGAAAGGAAGATCTGGCGTCATGGGGTGGAGTCGAGGGCTATACCACCTGGGTGGGTGGGAGGAGCCAGCTTGAAGACCTTCCAGCGATCCTTAAAGGGGAAAGGTACATGCCAAGAAGTGTGGATGAAGAACATATTCACGTCCCTAGAAAAGAAGAGTTATGTACTTACAACAACAGTAGATCTATAAGATACTCTCTTCCCTTAAGCCACACCTTTGGAACTATACCTGCTTCATCGCTAGGACCACACAGAAACTTTTGCTAGTTGGGGGCTGTCCACAACGACGTCATGCATCAGCATCTACATAAATGTGAGTGATCCCATCTCTCCTCAGTTCCACACTGGAGATTGTGCTCAGATGACCTATCTTTTGGGGAAACCAGGAGATCACACTAGCGCCTCTCACAGTAGGCAAGCGAAGGCACTGGCTATAACAGCCATGGAAATTCCTAGGGCAGAACTGGATGCCATATTCCCCTACAGATTATAAAAAGGGAAGGAAGGAGGGAGGGAGGGCTGGCATGGCCTAAAAGAAGAGATTCTCTTGCAGATCTACTGTTAAATTGTGTACGTAACTCATCTATCTCCTTCAAGGACATCTCTTCCATCAGGCCACACCTTTGGAATGAGTCCCCAGCAGTCCCAAAAAAGCTAACTGGGAGGTTGGGGCAATCTGTGGCTCAGGACAGCAGGCCCCGTAGAACAGCCAGGCTGAAACCTACCCATCTACGAGAGACAGATGTCCACTTTATAATGTTTAGTAAAGGTGAGGACTGTACTCCACGTGGCTCCAGAGCAAATGTCAGCCGAAGAGACATTTCTGAAAGAAGCAACAGAAAAGTGGCCATACCCCTGGTGGAATGACCAGGAACCATACCAGGAAATTCCTTACTGTACTTCCTATAACAGAGCGTAACACAATGTGCTTGCCACATGGACAAGTACTGTTTTGACACAGGGGTACCCTCTTTCCCAGTGGCGAACAATACAAACAGCTGAGAGTACTTTCTGCAGTCCTTGGTGCAAGTAACATAGTATCTTAATATTCTATGTATGTTTGAAGTATGTAGCAATGCCTCACTCTGACTTTCATGCTCAGGATAATAAACAGGAAGGTGGACAGTTTCATTTAGTGTAAACTCAGACACCACCTTTGGTGAAAATTTAGGATTAATATGCAAAGAAACTCTATGTAGAAAATTATTTTTTTTAGTTGTTTAACCAGGTGTAGCACACTAAGCCGAAAGGTTTTTCACAGGTGCAACCTGGGAGCACAGGGAAGTTAAGTGACTTGCTCAGGGTCACACAGTATGCAAGTGGAAGCTGTGCGATTCAGACCCAGGTCTGGTCTGCTGGATGTCGCCAGATTTGAAGCTCACAGCCTTAAACCACTGCACTTTGCTGCCTCCAAATCATATGGCTCCAACATAACAGCCTGTAACCCTGAAATCCTTTGAGCCAAAGTGATTACAACTAAAAATAACACTTTCCATAAGGAAACATAAGCCACAACTCGCAGTTGGCTCAAAATGAGGCACAGTAGCTCTTCAAGAACATAACTCGGGTCCAAAGGTGGGACCGGATTACAAATGGGAGGTTTCACGTGCAGAATACCTGTCAAAAAGGTATGGTAGTCCTCCAGTTCGGCTGACTGATTTCTTTGATTGGGTGATGAAGGAACTATATCAGGGTGGTGCAGTGGATACAGCATACCTAGATTTCAGTAAGGTGTTTGACACCATCCAACAAAGAAGACTACTAAACAAGCTTTGGAGGTGGGCCAAAGGTGTTACATTGGTTAGGGGATAGAAGACAAAGGGTGGTGGTAAACAGAGTTCTCTAAGAGGAGGGGAGGGTGACCAGTAGGGTGCCACAGGGATCAGTGCTAGGACTGGTCCTCTTCAATGTATTCATAATCAACACTGCAGATGAGCTGGAGGGGAAGGTCTGCCTCTTTGCAGATAATACCAAAATCTGTAAAACTTTGGTTCATTGTAATAATAATAAAAAAAAAAGGCAAAATAATGCATTTGGGGATACAGGAGCCCAGAGGCTCAATACAAAATTGGAGGAGTGATATTGACAGTAGCAATGCAGGAGAGAGAGACCTAGGTGTAATTATATCAAATGACCTAACGGTAGCTAGGCAGTGTGACAAGGCAGTTGGGAAAGCTAGTGGAATGTTTGGTTGCACAGGGAGAGGTATAACCAGCAGGAGTAGGGAGGTTGTGTTACCTCTGTATAGGTCGCTGGTGAGAACTGATCTGGAGTACTATGTATAGTTCTGGAGACCACATCTATGAAAGGACAGAGTGAAGGCAGTCCAGAAGAGAGCAACTAAAATGATGCAGGGTCTTCAACAGAAGACATATGACTAGAGATTGAGGAAACTCAATCTGTACACAGTGGAGGAAAGACGGGCAGGATATGACAGACATTTAAATATATATATAAAGGAAATACTCTGAACTGATAATGCCCCCTTCCAGTACACATCTCACATATTGTCTGTGTTGATGCTTGATCTTAATATGAAGGTATGCATCCTTCATATCCAGGGAGCAAATCCAGTCCCTTATTTACATCAGGGGAATCAAAGTTTGCAGGGAGACCATGAGGAACTTTCTGTATTCTATGTAGAAGTATCTGGAGTTGAACTCTTCGTTCTTCTAATGAGAAGGCACAGGTTCTACTGCATGTTTGCTTAGTAGAGCTTGTACTTCTTTCAGCAGGGACAAATGACCATGAGAATAAGTGGAAAGAGGTAGAGGGTGCTCGGGCTCTAAAAGCTCCAGAACATGTCTCTTTGCAATTATCTCCAGGACCAATTCATCCGTGGTAATCTCTCTCTCCACTGTGTAAAAAGAAGGGAGAAGCAACTCTCTAGAACCACCTCTGAAGGCAACAGTAGCGGTGTGGGGGGGGGGGGAGAGATGCATCAGCCTCTGGTGCTTTGGAATGGGGTCCTAAGAGTGGGGACCTGGCATGACTCCACCACCTTTATCCCCAGCCTCTGGCAGCAGGCTGACGTTGGGATCCTTTGCCATGACCCCTACCAGGCGTGGGATACAGGAATTTGACTGATCTTAAGAAAAAAATTACTTACCATAGTAATCTTGTTTCTTCCAAGGGAATCTTACAGTATTCTGACAAAATGCAGTATGGTCTCACCATAGGACTGCCCCGGAGCAGAAATGGTTACTAGAACCTATGCAAATAATGGAATGCTAGGCTCAAGCTCAGTTTTCAAACCACTGTCCCAGGTTGTACTTCCTGCAACCGTCAGATTCTTACATAGCATGCATAAATAATCTAAGCTATCCTGATAAACAACTAATTCCCTCCCCAGATAACCAACCCCTTTTGTAAACAGTGTGGGCATCTCTAAGACTCAAGTCACAGTTACTCAAGAAAAGAAGTCATCACAACAATAGGTTGCAATGGGATATGGACAGCTGGATTGCAGTGCCCATTAGGTTTCAGTAGGGGAGTTACGGTGGGAGTTCAGAATACTGGAAATTCCCTTAGAAGAAACAAGATTACTATAGTAAGTAATTTTCTCTTCAAACCCCAGGAGATCTTACTGTATTCTGACAAAATGCAGACTACCCAAGCAGTACTTTTGGAGGTAGGCATAGAACCTATCTGGGAAACAGGCTCTGTAGTACTGCTGTGCCAAACCTGGCATCACTTCTGGCCTGGATATCCAAGCAGTAATGCTTGGTAAATGTGTGGACACAGTCTTACAGGTAGCTGCCTTGCAGATTTCCAACAGGGGAATATCCCTGGCAGCTGTTCCCCTGGTAGAGTGGGCCCTGAGGCCCGTAGAGGGCTCTTTGCCCAGCTTGCTGTAGCAAAATGGGATACAAGCCACAATCCAGCGTGCACTGGATCTTTTAGTGGCTGTTTTTTTCTTTCCCCACTTCTCAGTAGGTCGTTAAGAGCTAGGTATTGCCCTGCCTATGGTCCTTTGTGTGATCCAGATAGTAGCTGACAGATCTCTTAACATCAAGGCTATGCAGTCTAACGCCCACCTGAAGTGGAATGGTCAGTGAAAACAACAGGCAGTGTAATGGACTGGTTAAGGTGGAAGTCCGATACCACATTGGGAAGGAACTTTCTATTGGTCCTAACAATTACTTTGTACCTATGGAATGCAACATAGTTGACCTCTGTGGACAGGGACTGAAGCTCACTTATCACCCTGGCTGAGGTGATTGCTACCAGTAACACTGTTTCCCAAGTCACATACTTGAGCTCTGTTGAAGGCATGGGCTCAAAGTGTGACTGCATAAGCTATGCAATGCGTAGGCCGAGATCCCAAGCTGGAGTTGGTTCCCTGTGTGGAGTTTGCAAGTGCAACACCCCTTTGAAAAACTTTCTGAATACTGGATTTGTAGCCAGGGATAAGCCCTTACCTGCTGAAAGGTAAGCGGAGACACAGCTGCCAAATGCACCTTGAGGATGGATGGTCTTAAGACAAGGGCATGGAGGTGTGTCAGATAGTCTAAGACAACTGAAAAACCCACCTGGCTGTGGTCTATATCCTTATTCTGACACCAGATGGAAAATCTTTTCCACTTGGATGTGTAGGTCTTCTTGGTAGAGGGTTTTCTAGAGATCCTGAGCACCTCCAAATCCTCTTCGGAGAGGTGCAAGCTGGCATACTCTAGGTCCTCAAGAGCCAGGCCCTGAGTCTGAGGGACTGGAGGCTGGGGTAAAGGATCCTGCCTTGAGAGGAGGTCAGTAGGTTGTGCCTCCTGGGGAGGGTGATTGGTCTGGCTACCGACAGGGACAGAAGCAGTGAACACCAGGACTGCCTGGCCCAGTCTGAAGCAATGAGGATCATTGTTGCCTGTTGGGTCCTGAGCTTGTTCAGTACTCTCAGCAAGAGGGAATGGGGGAAGACATACAGGAACTTCCATGTCCAGTCCAGCAGCAGTGCCTCCACCAGCACTGTGCCTACCACAAGAGGCCTGCAGCAGAACTGTGGCAACTGATGGTTGCCCAGGGATGCAAAGAGATCCACTTCTGGAGTGCCCCATCTCCTGAAAACAACTTGCAGGACCTGCCTGTTGAGTGACCACTCGTGGTGGTTTTGATTGATCCTGCTGAGTACATCTGCTAGGACATTATCCTTTCCTGGGAGACGGACGGCTGACAGAGATCCTGAGAGAGTAAGCCAGACTCCAAATTCACATGGCCTCCATGCACAGTGATGTTGACCTTGTGCCCCCTTGCTTGTTTATGTAGTACAATGTGGTGATACTATCTGTTCTGACTTGCACCACCTTGCCCTGGAGTATTGTGGCCAAAGGACTGAATGCCCAGAAGAACTGCCCTGAGCTCCAGCAGGTTGATGTGCAACAGTGACTCCTGCTGAAACCATGTCCCGTGAGCAGAGTGCTCTTCTAGGTGGGCACCCCACCCTAGGAAGGAGGCATCTGTTGTCAGCACTACAGCTGGGAACTGTTGCAGTAATGGTACACCTTCCCTGAGGTTGCCCCTTTCCTGCCACCACTGGAGTGCCTGGATGAGAGTTCCTGTGACAGGCACCAACCTTGCCAGAGTGTCCGTTTTTTGGGACCAATGGGATCGGAGATGAAACAATGTCTCTCGTCTGGAACCTGGACCCTGGCACCGATGCTGTTGATGCGGTCATGTGACCCAGCAGCTGAAAGAAGTGACTTGCTGACTTGGGGGTACGTAGCCAGAAGGAGCTGGCGATCCGTACCAGGCTGTCTACTCTTACTTGGGGAAGGAATGCCTTTCCCTGCAGAGTATCCAATTCCGCTCCTATGAACTCCAGGAGCTGGACTGTTTCCAGCACTGACTTTTTTTGATTCACCAGGAATCCTAGTGACTGCAGGGTATCCTGTGTGACGACCAGGGCATCCCTGACATGCGGAGGTGATTGACCTATGACTAGCCAGTCATCCAGGTAGGGAAACACTGCTACCCCTTTTCTCCTTAGCTGCACCACAACCACTGCCAAGCACTTTGTGAACACCCTTAGGGCGGAAGTCAGGGCTAAGGGCAGAGCCCTGGACTGGTAATGACCTGATGGTAACCTGAACCTGAGGTACTTTCTGTGTGATTGCCTGATGTGGATGTGAAAGTAAGCATTCTTAGGTCTAGAGATGCCAACCAATTTTCTTGTCTTAATGTTGGGAGAACGGTGGTCAGGGTCACCATCTTGAACTCCAGTTTTGTTAGATGCCTGTTTAAGTGTCTGAGATTCAGTATGGGTCATCACTCAACAGTTTTCTGTACTTTGAGGAAGTACCTTGAGTACAGACCTTTACCTTTTTGTGCCCAAAGGACAGGTTCTATTGCCCTTTGCAACAGAAGGTTGGTTATTTCCTCCTCCAACAGGGGCTGTTTCTGATAAGGTAGCAGGTCTGAACACTCTTGCCCTCAGCCTGCACATAGCCTTGAAGATGAGAGCCAGACCCTGGCCCACTACCTCCAGGACCCACTTGCCTGTGGTGATGATTTGCCAAGCCTGAGGTAAGGGACCAGCCTGTCCCCTACTGGAGAAGGGGAGGTGACTCTTGACAGGCACATCAGGGGTTCTGTTTTGCCTGTGCAACAAGGCTGTGGACTGGGACCAGTACGACCACTGCCCTTCCTGCCCCTGCCTCTGAAATACCCCCTCTGCTGATAGGCTGGAAAAATTGTCTATATTGGGATCTACCCCTACCACATCTACTCTGATGTTTGTAAGGTGCAGACGCCTTTTCCTTGGCAGCTGCACTTTTGTAAGCTGCCTTGTACGCATCCATTTTCTTCATGTAAGCCTCTGTTTGCTCCCCAAACAGAGATGTGGGCTCACAAGGAAAGTCCAAGACTTTTTTCTGGGTATCCTGGGATAAATTAGTAGTCATGAGCCAGGAAAATCTGCCTAGCTGCAGTGTCACTGCCATCCACTACCATACGAAACTGATACTTGGAAGCTTCTATGCCTCGTTTGGTAGTCTCTGTCAGGTCCAATACCATGGGGGCAGGAAGAGCCTTGGCAATTTCCAATACCATGTTCCAGAGATTTCTCTGGCACCTGGAAACATAGGCTATATATGAAGTCTGCCTAATGGCCAGAGATGACCCCAGGTAAATCTTCTTGGCCATAGAATCTATCTTTCTGGAGTCCTTTTCAGGAGGATGTGATGCCAGTGGTATGCTTGCTTTGTCACATGCAGCAGCCTGCACCACCCCTTCATGACTGGGGTGTCCAAAAAGGAGTTCTGCGCCTCCTTTGGCCACCTACATCTACTCCATCCTCTTGTCCACAGGAGGTATAGAAGTAGGTGTTTGCAAAATGTTTGTTACTTGCTTCTTAAGGGACTTGTGTATGGGCAACAGCAACTTCTCAGCTGCTGGCACATCCATCATCTCCATATAATCTGGTTCCTCCTCCTCCTCAGATGACTCCTGAATGGGGAAGTCCAGAGTTTGTGCCACCTGTTTCATAAAGGCAAAATGGAATGTGTAATTCTCAGCTCCCTTGTCAGGGGAATCAGGAGAGACATCTGGTTCAGAAGACTCACTAAAGTCCTCATCCTCCTCTTCCTCCTCATCATAACATTATAGGCCCCATTCAAAAGAACTGGTGGGAGTTGAGGGACTGTTGCTGAACCGGAACTGGTGTGCTGGATTGCAGCGACTGTATTATCCTTATTGCATTAACAAACTCCTCAGCTGTTGAAACCATTGATTTTGTCGGTTGCTGTTCCTGCGCTGAGTGTTTTTCCTTCTTTTTTCATTTCGTTGCAATAGCTGGTTCAGCAACCCGTTTCTTCCATGAGGAAGTTTAGCCTCTGTCAGAGGGCTGTGCCTCTGGTTCCTAGTGTGAGTAGGAGCCGTATTGACTGAGGCTGGGTCAGCAGCCTTATCGGACATTTTTTCCTTCAGTTGGTTAAATCACCTATCCAGCATGGACTGGGGAATTCTTACAGCTCTCACAGTCTGCTTTCAGGTGGTCAAACCCTAGGCATACAAAACAAACCAAGTGAGGACCTGCTTTAGCAAACGGCTACAATGCTGGAAACCTGTAGGACCGGTTCTTTTCTTGGGAGTCTGAGACATACTAAATAACCCTAAAAGTGGGGTTAGAGATTTAAGTCTAGGAAAAAAAGGTGACTTCTCTGGATCTTTTTTTTTTTGGGTTCGGTTTAGTGACCAAAACAACAACAGCCAACTTGTTAGCCCGGTAAAAAAAAAAAAAAAAAAAAACAATGCCCAAGAAGCCCAGTCACCAGAGAAATCAGAATCAACAATATTTTTTTATTTTTTTTATTTTAGTCTTTGGTAACCGGATAAGGCCCACTAGGCACAAGTGCCTGTTTTCAGGGGTGACCTGGGAGCACTGGGCGGTTAAGTGACTTGCTCAGAGTCACACAGTATGCAAGTGGAGGTTGTGAGACTCAAACTCAGGTCTGGTCTACTAGATGTACCAAGCTTGTTCACACCTTGTTCCTCTAACCTCTAGGCTATACTGCCAGCCCAATATATAAATCCAAATTACCTTTTACAGAATATGTAAAAGTCCAGTTCCTTTCCAGTTGGAAAAAAATGGCAAGGAACCAAAAACTTACAGAAAAATACACTAATCTAAACAAATCTACCTGTAAACCAAGGACAGTGCTTCAAAAACAAAAAAGAAATAAACGGTGCTTAGAAAACCGATAAAAACAAATATTCTTCAGAAAGTGAAGGAGAGCTCTCTGGAGATGTCTTACTGAGACAAATTAGATAAAATTTGACAGTCAGCGGCGGCAACTGGCAACCTCACTGGCGACAGAGGAGGCCGCGGCTCAAGAGGATTCTGCTGTGAACCAGCTGATGATGTCGACTGGGCCTGCAATGCGGGAACACTCATCGACAGTGGAACAGGCTGCATAGGTAAGCCTAAAAGTATGTATCAAATCATATTTGAAAACAACGACAGTACCGCCTGCGCGTCAACAATGCCCTGGCCAGGGGCCGTGACCACTACCGTTAACGATGGGCCTGGACTCGACAACGGCGACGTACCATCTGTAGATGGTACAGAAGTACCTGAACCAAGCCCCGACCTTGGTGTCTGGTCAATGGTGGTGGTGGGGGGGGTGGACAGGCATTACCACCACTGAGGCGGACAATGACAAGGAAGGTGAAGAACCTGCAGGCCACAACAGCAACTTAGACCTTGCTGGGGCAGCAGACTTGACTTTATCCTTATGTCCTGAATGACCAGTCTTTTCATATTATTTCGACGACCGCAAGTCAGTCGATGGGGTTACCGATGCCGTCTGACCCTGGGCTTTTTCTATGGCCACCTGAGCTCTTCCAGCAAAAACTTCTCCAGCGCCTTTCTTCTGCGTTACCTGATTGTTGGATAGAAGCCTGGGTAAATCACAAGTCCTGACATTGTGAGAGAGGTCTAAACAGCACTTCGTGTGTGTCATCCTTATAAATATTTTCCCCATATTCGCATTACCGAACAGCGTCTGTTTCAGCAGCATGCAGAGACAGCAAGCTCATTAAAAATTTAGTGCTTACTTAAGATATGCAGCAACGGCTAGCTGGTTGGCGTTTCCACTGCATCCGATGAGTACACTCAACAGCGGGAAAGAACTGAGGAGAGATTGGGCCACCCACATTTATGTAAAAGCTGATGCGCGATGTCATGGGCTGACCCATGCTAGTAAATGTTTTCGTGTGGCCCTAGCACTGATGCGTGTATAATTCCAAACGTGTGGCCTAAGGGAAGAGATAGCCTTGAAGAAGACAAGTGGCTTAGCAGCTAAATTAGACAAAAAATGGTAAGACAGCTAGGATAGTAATTCCTAGGAATCAATCAGGAACTGGAGAAATTGTAAATTACCATAAACACCTAGCTAAACACAGAGTAATCAAAAAAATGAAGAAACACTTTTTCAATAAAGAAACCCAAAAGGAGAACCAGCTGTTACCAGAGTTTACTAGAGGACAACTGCTCTTTTCAGGAGGACAAACAGATCTAAGCAATGGCCGCAGTGCAGTGCCGGTGCGGAGTTTGAACCTATATTCCAAATTCTGAAATTTGAATAAATTGTATTTCCGAGGCATCACTCTCAGCCAAGATGACTGCTTGATGTATAAACATTTAAGTGAGAGATTACTGGGGTTAGAAAATAACAATTTTTGAATCCCAGCAAATATGCCTTGGGAAGCCATTTTACAACAATGAATGAAGTTGATTTTTGACACCCTGAGTGTGCGGTCTACTTTAAGGTTTAAAGATCATTAATATATTGTGGCAACATTTCCTTGCAAACCCTATACTTCATTGTAATAAACAGGAAAAACTACCATCACATACACAGATGCTTTTATTTTTACTGAGATACATACTGATATGCCTCGTTATGCATAGCTCTTTAAATTACCTTATCAAATTCCTCTTTGTTTTTTGGTGGTGCCATCATTGGAGCATTGGGGTTCCTCAATCTTTCAATAGGCTGTGCATTAAAAGGCAGTCCTGACGGAGGTGGTGGGAGTGTGTGCTCCATCATTGAAGGTGGAATGTATATTGGATGAGGTGGAATAGGTACAGCTTTGCCCCAGCCTAGCTTCATTTCAAATGACATTATTATCTTTCCTGTAAAGAAAACATTTTGAATATGTGCACAATCACAAATGTAAAAAAAAAAAAAAAAAAATAAGATTAAAGAAAGCATAGACTGCATCACCGTACATAAAAGCACCATCTTAAAATTCCCCATCACTTTGACAACTAATTCACGAGAGGCTCAGTGTTTAAACTGCCACCCCCAAATCACATTTTGCTATTCACTTCTGGATTTAGCCACTTCTTTTTGCTCCGAAAATCGCCAAATGTTGATGCTGATGGCTACTGTGTGTGCATTTAGCTACATTAAAGGGTTGGGTTTGGCTACCCATATGGGAACTTCACTACAAATTTTCAGTAGCAATTCAGTAAATAACTACAAGTTTTAGGTTCCCAGCTGATACACCATGAAAGCTACATGCTTAAAAAAAAAACATGTTTTAAGATGTTTACACAGTATATTTTAGGGTGTTTACATGAGGGAGGGTGGGGGCTGTTAGTAGCGTTAACTGAAAAGATAAATTCTCTGACCACCATGTAAACACAGCAGACGTTGAAAGTCTGCACAGAAGAACAGGTTACTCACCTGTAACAACAGTTCTGGGAGTTCTATATGGTTCACATCCACACTCTGGTAGTTCCATTGGAAAGATGTTATTGGCTGGAACATCTTTAAGCTACACTCCTCCCAGCACCAGGGTGGAATAACCCCATCTCCTTCCCGTAGGGTCAGATCTCGCAAGCTGGAAGCAGTATCAGGTGCCAGTTGCCAGCATGAACCATATACCACTCCTAGAACTATGGTTACAGATGAGTATCGTATTCTCCTAGGTGTGTGGATATGGTTCACTTATCCACACTCTGGTAGACTCTCAGCAGTTCTCCAGGAGAAGAGGGCAAGGCATGCACCCCTAGATGGCAAACAGAGACTGGAAAACCGAGGTCCCAAGACGTGCATCTCAGCGTGGCTCAAGTTTGATGCAATAGTGGGAAGTAAAAGTGTGTGCTGACTTCCAGGTAGTAGCCCTACAGATCTCCTGTATGAAGGCATCCCTAGAAGCAGCCACAGAGGCAGCAGTATGTATGCTGGAATGAGTCCTAATCCCTACAAGAGGCTCCCAACCAATCAACCTGTAGCAGAGGTCGATGCAAGGTGTGATCAACCTTGCCACTGTCCACTCTGCTGCCATCTGCCATGTGCAGCTTCAGCGAACGTGACGAAAAGCTGGCAAGACTACCTCCAACCTTCAGCCGTGGACTCCACTCAGTATTAGAGTGCTCACCACAGGGTCAGGGTATGAAGCCTGCAGTCGGCCTCTGAAAATGGGTTCGTAAAATATACACCGGTAAGTTAATCACCTTGTCAAGGTGAAACTCTGATACCACCTTTGGAAGCAACTTTGGGTTAGGGTGAAGGACAACCTTATCCCTGTGGAAGACAAGATAGGGAGAGTCAACTGAGAGCACCTGGAGCTCCTCAATTCTTCTGTCAGACAAACTGCAACCAGGAAGGCAGTCTTCCACAACAGATGTTGACAAATCACACCTGTGCACTGGCTTGAAACACTTGCTCATGAGCACAGCCAGGACCACCAGTAAGTCCCTCTGTGTAGGTGGCTCACGCACCGGATGGGACAAGTGGTCGAGGCCCTTGAAAAAGCATGCGACCACTTGCTTTTGGGCCACAGCCAGGATATGGACCCTGGCCAGTAAGCAGAGATGGCTGCCGGGTG
This sequence comes from Neoceratodus forsteri, assembly GCA_016271365.2. Lineage (NCBI taxonomy): Eukaryota > Metazoa > Chordata > Ceratodontiformes > Ceratodontidae > Neoceratodus > Neoceratodus forsteri. The sequence goes on from CM028137.1 coordinate 306,861,347, forward strand.
TATTATTTATTTTTTTTTATTAAATATACTTTATTTTTATTTTTGATATCCAAGTCGACGTTAAGCAATCTTACATACAATTTCCATGGATGACACAGATCAAAAGGACTGCATATTGTCGTACAGAAAGGGCATGAGTTACAGACAAATTAAAACTCAAGACATGAAACAATTATACATACATACCACACACCCCTCCCTCCCTATACCCACCATACCAAGCATTTCCTAACACAATTAATAGTAGCTGTACATTGGGATCCAGTGCAAAATCATATGTAAACAGAGTGTAAGAGCCTACAGTTTACTAAATAATGTAAGAAATGGTTTCTGTACGGAAAGTAAAGTTTCTAACGGACCACAAACATTCTGATAGTTTGTAATCCTATCTCTCATGCATGCAATGTGCTTTTCCAATTGTAGAGCCAAGAACACTTCTCTATACCACTCAGTAATAGCAGGAAGAAAATCTTCCTTCCAGTACTTCATGATTAAAAGTTTGGCAGTAGCAGTTATCAAGGCAAAGTGAGCCTTCCTAATTTTAGGCATTCGAAGGGGAAGGAGTATATGAGGCAGCATTCAGGGGTGAACAAGGTGTCCAGGCTCAGTAAGGGATCTAAAAGACCTTTAATGGATTGCCAAAAGACTTGAACCTTAGAACAGATCCATAACATGTGAAATAGGGTACCATCTTCCATTTTACACCATGCACATACTGGAGATGGGTGAAGACCCATTCTATTTAGTTTCACTGGAGTGAAATACATATTGAGCATGATGTTAAAATGAACTTGACAGAGTCTGTCTTGTTTAACAAACTGATTCCTGTTCTGCCACAGCCTTCTCCATTTACCAGGCTCAGCAGAGATTTTGTAGTGCCTGCGTCCAGCAATAACAGACACCTGTGGGGAGAGCAGGATCTAGTTCCTGCAGCATTTTATACACTAGTGAAACTGCATGTGGTTGTCTTGCTAGATGCAGGATCGGGGGTAATTCAATGATAGGAGAAATTAGAGGTATTTTCCCAACAAAGGAGTGAACAGCTTTTTTAACCTGAAAAAAATTTAATTTACAGACATCTGACACTCTTGGCCTAACCTGGTGTTCACTAAAGGAAACCAATTTTCCATCTTTGATGTAGTCTTCTAGTTTAGAAAGTTTAACCACTAGCCAAATAGAGAGTGGTATCATTTTATTATCTGTTTTAAATTGGGGGTTGTATGCAGGGGCTGTTCTAATGACTTGTGCCAGTTGAGGGAAAGGTGATTCTGTACGCGATGCAAGGCTCTAACAGACCATGCTATCGGAGTGTTTCTGAGCAATTTCGGCAATTTAAAGAGAGTAACTTATAAAACAGCGGGCAATGAACAGGAATATTATGAGACTAGGTACTTCTCTAATTCCAGCCATAATGGAGAATAATTTGGCATAATAGAGGGGTCTGCACCCTGGGTCCAACAGTCTAGCTTGCTGATAAGGAATGCTTCATAATATGTAAAAAAAAAAAGAAGGAGCTGCCAGGCCACCCCTATTTTTAGGTGCCATGAGTTTGAAGCAGGCCCTGTGAACTCCCTTCCCCTTCCATATAAAAGCATTTATCGATTTCTGGAGTTTAACAAACCAGCTTTTGGGCAGGAAACAGCCCAACATACCCTCTGGATAAAGTATACGAGGAAGTATATTCATCTTAACTGAGCTGAACCTTCCCCAAAAGCAGAGTGGACGAGAACTCCACCTATCCATATCTGAATATAGAGTTTTTAATATTTTGGAAAGATTTTCCTGTGTCATTGTTGACATATCCTGGGTTACCACAATACCCAAATATGTAAGGGATTTTGATTCCCATGAGAGCTGATGGGCTACTAGATCAGCTTGGGTTATTCCATTATTCAAGGGGTAAACTTTGGTCTTGGATCTATTTAACCTATAGTAGGATACTTTAGAAAATGCTTCGATTTCCAATAATAAAGGTGAGATGGAGGTTTGGGGATTTTGTACATGCAACAACATATCATCTGCATAAGCAGAGAGAGCATGCCTTTGGTGTCCAGTTTTAATACCCGTTATTTCTTGGGAAGATAGTATTTTACGGATAAGTGGTTCTAAATAAAAATTAAAAAGTAGGGGGGATAACGGGCATCCTTGTCTGGTGCCACGAAGCAATAGTATTGGCTTTGACAGTATCCCATCGCATCAAACACGAGCTGACGGGGAGGCATATAGCAGACGTACTCACTGAATAAACTTATCAGGTAATCCAAATCGAGCCAGGGTGGCAAAAAGGAAATCCCAGGAAACACGGTCGAACGCCTTCTCAGCATCTAGTGACGCAAGTGCAGCTGATGCAGTTGAGTCGCTGGACGCCATGATAAGGTGCAATAACTTTCTCATATGATCTCCAGAGGACCTTCCCACCATGAACCCTACTTGTTCTAAACTTATAAGGCCTCCCATAGTAGGAGCAATCCTTTTGGCCAAAATCTTAGCTAAAATTTTTATGTCCGAGTTTAATAAGGAGATGGAACGGTAATTTTCTAGAAATAACAAGTCCTTCTCAGGTTTTGGTATTAGGGTTATGAGGGCTTACTGGAAACCAGGGTCAGAGAACCCATTTGTATACCAATAGTTAAAAACCTCCTCAAGCACAGGGGCGAGAATGGTCAGGCATTTTTTATACAGGTTGTTAGATAGGCCGTCAGGGCCCAGAGATCTGTCTGATGGTAGTTGCTCTACGGCCTGTCGTATTTCCCCTATTGTAATATAGGTGCCTAAAGAACAGGTTACTCACCTGTAACAGTAGTTCTAGGAGTGGTATATGTTGTTCATTCACACTCTTTGGCATGTCCCTTTCCCTTTAAATCTCGCTGGAAAGTCTTCAAGCTGGCTCCTCCCACCCCCCAACCCCGGGTGGTAAATACCTCGGCTCCGCCCCATGATGCCACATCTTAGCCCGCTGGAAGCAAGGTGATGCACCTAAAGCCGGGGAGGTCGGGTGGGGTCGTGTGGATGAACAACATATACCACTCCTAGAACTACTGTTACAGGTGAGTAACCTGTTCTTCTAGGAGAGTGGATATGTCGTTCATCCAGACTCTTTGGCAGACTCCTAGCAGTTCTCCGGGAGGAGGGAGGCAAGGCGCACACCCCCTACTTAGGAAACAGAGACTGGAGAACTGAGACCCCAAAACCAGCATCCCGGTGTGACTCAAGGTCGATGTGGTAGTGGGAAATAAAGGTGTTTGCTGACTTCCAGGTAGCAGCCCGACAGATTTCCTGGATAGAGATGTCCCGGGAAGCAGCCACCGATGCAGCACTATGGCAGGTAGAATTAGATCTTAACCCTTTGGGAGGCTCCTTGCCCGCCAACTCATAGCACAGACCTATGCATGATGTGATCCATCTTGCTATGGTCCGTTTGGCTGCAGGTCTGCCAGAAGCAGCTTCAGCGTAGGTGACAAACAGCTGGCGAACCTGTCCCCGAATTTTTGCCGTTCATTCCTTATAGTAGGAGAGAACATGTCTCAGGTCTAGAGTATGGAGCCTGTACTCGGCATCCGAGGTGTAGTTAGGGTAGTATACCGGCAGAGTCAACACCTGATTAAGGTGAAACTTTGAAACCACCTTCGGAAGGAATTTCAGGTGAGGGTTCAGGACAACTTTGTCCCTGTGAAAGACCAGATAAGGGGAGTCCACCGAAAGCGCTTGGAGCTCCCCTGTCCTTCTGGCTGACGTGATAGCCACCAGGAAGGCCGTCTTCCACAACAAGTGTGAGAGCTCACACTTGTGCATGGGTTCAAACAGCTTGCCGATGAGCTATGCCAAAACCAGCAAGAGATCCCACGGAGGTGAAGGTTCATGCACCAGAGGGGATATGTGATCCAGGCCTTTGAAGAAGCACCTGACCACTCTCGCCTGTGCCAATGTCGACTGACCGGCCTGCGCCCGATAAGCAGAAATGGCTGCCAGGTGCACTATGAGGGTCGAGGACTGCAGACCCCCTTTGGAGAGAGACCAAAGGTAGTCTAGAATGTTAGCCACACAGCAGGATAAGGGGTCCAGACTCTTACCCTGACACCAAATGGAAAATCTCTTCCATTTGAAGGCATAACATTTCCTGCAGTGTAGACATCCTCAGAAAGACCCAGAGCCTGGAACTCTAGCCGCTCAGGTACCAGGCAGTGAGGTGCAGGGATTGAAGGTCCGGATGGAATACCTTCCCCTGATTTAATGATATCAGGTCCGGGCGTGTGCAACCCGCTCCGGGGGCCTGCAGCTGAGGCCGAGGAGATCTGGGTACCCGAATTGGCGCGGCCAATCCGGGGCTACCAGAATCACCTTCGCCTTGTCTCTCCTCACCTTGAGTAACACCTTCTGGATCAAGGGAAATGGAGGGAAGGCATAGAGGAGGCCTGGGGTCCACGGCCTCGAAAAGGCATCCCCCTGCGGCAAGCCCTGCTGGGGGGGCCGGCATGGTACAGACTCAGCTTGGCATTCTCCCTGGAGGCAAAGAGGTCCACCAACGGTTTGCCCCAATGGGAGAACAGACTGTAAGCTACCTCTGGATGGAGGGACCACTCGTGGGATGTCTGGCCTAGGCGGCTAAGAGTATCCGCCAGTTGGTTCGAGACTCCTGCCACATGGATGGCTAGGAGATCCGCCTCCAACCGGCTGAAGAGGGTCCAGATGCGGAGTGCCTCCTTGCACAGCAGACGGGAGTGCGTGTCGCCCTGTTTGTTGAGATAGTACATGGTCGTGGTATTGTCCATCTGGACTTGAACCACTTGACCCCGGAGCTGAGGAGTGAATGCTGACAGTGCCAGTCTGACTGCTCTGAGCTCTAACAGGTTGATGTGGCATCGGGACTTCTCGGGAGTCCAGAATCCTTGGGCCCTGTCGTCACCCATTTGGGCTCCCCAGCCCATGAGAGAGGCATCGGTTGTGAGGACGACCCTCGGCTTGGGTCAGACAAACGGGATCCCTTCCTGCAACCATTCTGGGATGGTCCACCATTGGAGAGCGTCTCACATCTTCTGGGTTACCGTGATCAGCTGGTTGAATTGGCCATGGCGCTAAGTCCACTGGGCAGCCAGCTCCCATTGGAGGAGGCGCATGTGCCACCTGGCCCAACGGACCACTGAGGTGCATGCCGCCATGTAACCCAGAAGGTGCAGAAAGTCCCGGGCAGGGCGCAAGAGCCCAACCAGAAATGATCAGGCAAAGGAGGAAAGAACCTCCGCCCTGTCCACCGGGAGCCGGGCTCTGGCTTGACAAGAATCAAGCTCTGCCCCGATGAAGCCCATCACCTGAGATGGCACAAGTTCTGACCTGGCCTCACTGATCAGGAGGCCAAGGTGAGAGCAGGTTCTGAGAGCCAAATCCCTAGATCTCTCCACCTCCTGAAGGGAGGAACCTGCCAGAAGCCAGTCGTCGTGATAAGGGTAGATTCGGACTCCTCGACGCTGAAGATGGGCTGCCACCACTGCAATGCACTTGATGAAGACCCGTAGGGCCAAAGACAGGCCGAACGGCATGGCTCGGAACTCGTACAGGGTCCCCTTGACCCTGAAGCGGAGGAACTGCTGGTGGGACGGACTGACTGGGACATGAAAGAACGAGTCCTGCAGATCCAGAGAACAAAACCACATGTTTCGCTCCAGGGATGGCTTGATCTGGTTCAGAGTTACCATCCAGAAGGTGCGAGACCTGAGATACTGATTCAGGTCGTGGAGATCTAGGATGGGGCACCAACCCCACTGTCCACTTGGGCACCAGGAAGTACCTGGATACGAAGCCTAGGTCTACAGGCAGATCCAGCAATGGAGCTACCGCCTCCTTGCAAAGGAGCTGAGCTATGTCGTCCCGAAGGGCTGACTGCATGCGAGCTGAGATCCTTTCCTCCCGAGGGGCGTGGGCTCGGCTGGGTGGGTACTGCTCGGATTCCAGAAGCAGTTCCTGCCCAATCACTTCTAGAACCCACCTGTCCGAAGTGATATCGGACCAGGCGGAAAGAAAGTGATGGAGCCGACCCCCCCACGGGAGGACCCAGGGAAGGTGTGACGGGAGTAGGGGTGGCAACCCCCAACCTGTCACTGAGCAGGCTTAGAGGAGGAGGAGGAAGAAGCTCCTGGACCAGCACCTCGGCCTCCTTTATGGGGCTGTTGAGGGCTCTGCTTGGGTCTAGGGCACCAAGCTTGAGCCTGCTGCTGCTGTTGGTGCTGCTGACCTCCTTGATAGGAGGGCTGCCTGACCGCAGGCGAGGACTGCCGAAAAGGCTTCCTCATCTGGTGGTTCTTGCCCAAGGAACCCAGTAGGATAACCGCAGCCAAGCCCTGTGGCGGGTGGCCACTGTGGCTGCTAAAGAACGGGCACAAGAATCCCGATGTCCAGGGCCGTCTGGAGCTGCAGTTTGGCAACAGCACGGCCCTGATCACGGACTTGCTTGACCGTGGTCTGCATGTCCGCGGGGAGGTGAGGAAGTACTTCATCCAATGACCCAAGAAGGGCATGGGAGAAGTGTGCCATGATTACAGCCGAACTGGCCTGATGAAGGCCCAAGGAAGAGGCAGTGTAGACCTTACGGGCAGAGTGGTCCATGTTCTTGGACACCTTGTCTGGAGGTAAGTCAGTGTCGGCCGAGCTACCAGTACATCTAAAGACGGAAGCAGTCACCAGGCTCTCAGCCGAGGGATCTTCTGTGAATCCTAGTAGGGATCCCATAGGCACCGCATACTTACGGGCCATAAGGGCAGATGGTGCTGGGCAGGAGGCTGGACGCTGCCTAAGCTCAAGGGCTGGACCAGTAATGGCCTCAGCCGCTGGGAAGGCCTCCGTCAGGATATGCTCCCTCTTAAGGATATCCGTAAGGGGGTACTTAGCCTTTTTCTGGATAGACTCCAGGGGCATTTCGGTGGAATCGGAAATGAGGTGGAGGATGCCCTGAAAGGAGGAAGAACCTTCCTCCAGGCCCGCCGCGAGTGACTCCTCATCACCTGGATGGGAGTGCAAACTGGTGGCATCCGAATCCGAAGAGTCGGGGTACAGCGGTCTCCCACCTATGTCCCCCTCGATATTCTGAGGGTGGTCAGGGGTAACTGTGATGGACAGGCATCGGGGAAGTCCGGTGTCTGGATGGTCCCCTTTTGAGGGAGCCCCCCCAAGATAGGCTCTTTAGGCAGTGGTTCCACCCTAATCGGTGCTGAGACTGGTATGGGCTTAGGAGTAACAGCCGGCTCACAGGTGGAGGAACCGAAGATTTTGGGTCCGAAGGGATCGGCATTTGCCCTTGAGGCGCAGGCCAAGTAATGGCCAGGGTGGACGGTCATGCGGTCATTGAGGATGTTGGCATGGAAAGCCAAGCAAAAAGTACAGGTGGTGGTGTCATGACCAACACCTAGGCAGTACATGAGGTAAGGTGAGATCGAATGTGCGACATTTTATGCGCTCATGCGTACACCGCCAAAATCGGGACAACTTGTCCTCCATATCCGATGCGCTTATTATCGGAATCGAAAACTCTGATGAGCGTTAAATTCGGTATAAAAACGATACGAATCCAGGGCCTACGATGGCTAGAGTTAGCACGAGGGAACCTGAATCTTCTAGTGGAAAGGAAGATCTGGCGTCATGGGGCGGAGCCGAGGTATTTACCACCGGGGTGGGTGGGAGGAGCAAGCTTGAAGACTTTCCGGCAAGATTTAAAGGGAACGGGACACGCCAAAGAGTGTGGATGAACAACATATCCACGCTCCTAGAAGAAGCTGCTTTCTCTGGGGGAGAGTTTAGGGAGGGTAACATTCAATATAGCTTTCTATGTCTTCACTGGATGGTTGAATGTAGAGATCAACATTGTAAAGTTTTTGATAATATTCTTTGAAAGCGTCAGATATTTCTTGGGGGTTGGTACATACCGGGCTTTCTCTTGTAACACAAATACTCGGTATAAATCGTGAGGCTTCAGCTTGCTTGAGTCTAAGTGCAAGCAATTTGACTGCTCTGCCACGAGTATAAATATTTAAGTTTGGTGCGGTGCAGAGATAACTGAACTTTTTGAGCCATTAGGTCAGCGTACTGTGTCTGGAGTTGATGTAACTGAACCCATTCGGTGCTCCTTTCTAGGGAACGGATGGAATCCAGCGCATTCGTCAGGTGTGCCTTGACTTGTCGTGAGTTATTCATAGCCATTCAAATACATTCGCCCCTTAAGGCACACTTTAAGGCTGCCCAAACAATATCCACTTTGCTGACTGACCCCTTGTTTACTTCTAGGAAATCAGATATAAACTCTCTAATATGTGCTAAGGAGTCTGGTTTTTGAAGCAACTGATTGTTTAGGCACCAGAGAGAGTCATGTTTAATCCCGGGGCTTAGTAGGTAAGTGAGGCTGACGGGGGAATGATCAGATAAGACCCTGGGATGTATGGACTTATCCAGTACACCTGGAAGGGCAAAAGAACTAAATAAATAATAATCTATACAGGAGTAGGAACCATGAGGAGGGAAATAGAAAGTAAATACAGATTACTCACCTGTAACAGGAGTTCTAAGAGTGGTATATGTTGTTCATCCACACTTACTGGCAGGTTCCTTGCCGCTTTAAATCTTGCTGGAAGGTCTTCAAGCTGGCTCCTCCCACCCAACCGGGTGATAAAACTCTCGGCTCTGCCCCATGACACCAGATCTAGCCCGCTGGAAGCCAGGTTGCGCGTCGAAGCCGGGGAGGTCGGGTGGGCTGTGTGGATGAACATATACCACTCCTAGAACTCCTGTTACAGGTGAGTAACCTGTATTTCTAGGGACGTGGATAAGTTGTTCAATCCACACTTACTGGCAGACTCCTAACAGTTCTCCGGGAGAAGGGAGTCAAGGCACGCACCCCCTACTTGGGAAATAAGGACTGGAGAACCAAGGTCCCAAAACCAGCATCCTGGCGTGACTCAAGGTTGATGTGGCAATGGTTAATGAAGGTGTGTGCTGACTTCCAGGTAGCAGCCCTGCAGATTTCCTGGATAGGGACGTCCCTGGAAACAGCCACCGAAGCAGTGGTATGGTGGGTAGAATGAGCTCTTATCCCTTTGGGAGGCTCCATGCCCGCCAACCTCTATCAGAGATCTATGCAGGAGGTGACCCACCTGCCTATTGTCTGCAGGTCTGCCAGGTGCGACTTCAGCGTAGGTGACAAACAGCTGGCGAACCTCTCCCCGAACTTCAGCCGTCTGCTCCTTATAATAAGAGTGCTCTTCTAGGGTCCAAAGTAAGGAGACTATATTCTGCATCAGAGGTGTGATTGGGGTAGAACACTGGCAAAGTCAACACCTGGTTAAGGTGAAACTCTGACGCCACCTTCGGAAGGAATTTCGGGTGGGAGCGCAAGACAACCTTGTCCCTATGGAAGACCAGATAAGGAGACTTGATGGAAAGTGTCTGGAGCTCTCTCATCCTTCTGGCTGACATGACAGCCACCATGAAGGCGGTCTTCCACTACAGGTGAGAGATGTCACACCTGTGCATTGGTTCAAATGGCTTGTCCATGAGCTTAGCCAATACCAGCAGTAGATCCCACGGAGGTGGAGGTTCTCGCACCGGAGGGAATATGTGATCAAGGCCTTTGAAAAAGCGCTCGACCACCTTCTCCAGCGCCACCAGCTGCTTCCCGGCCCGCGCCCGGTAAGCAGAGATGGCTACCAGGTGCACCTTAAGGGTCGTCGACCGAAGCCCTAGTTGAGAAAGGGACCACAGGTAGTCCAACAATGCTAGCCAAAGAACAGGAGGAAGGGTCCAACCCCTTATCCTGACACCAAATGGAGAATCTTTTCCATTTGAAGGCACAGCATTTTCTGGTCGACTCCTTACGGGGATGCCTCAACAACGCTGAAGAACTTGTTGGAAAGACCCAAGGCCTGGAATTCTAGCCGCTCAGGAACCAGGCCGTCAAGTGCAGGGATTAAAGGTCTGGGTGGAGTACCTTCCCCTTGCTGACTGAGATCAGGTCCGGGCGGGCTGGAAGCCGCCTCGGAAGCCTGGAGCTGAGACTGAGGAGATGTGGATACCAGAATTGGCGGGGCCAGTCTGGGGCTATCAGAATCACCTGCGCCTTGTCCCTCTTTGCCTTGAGAAGTACCTTGTGGATCAAGGGAAATGGAAGGGAAGGCGCAGAAGAGGCCCGGGGTCCACAGCCTCAAGAAGGCACCCCCCTGCAGCGAGCCCTGCTGAGGGGGGCGGGCATGAAACAGCCTCAGCTTCGCATTCTCCCTGGAGGCAAACGGGTCCACCTGAGGAGTGCCCCAGTGGGAGAACAGATCTTGTACTACCTCCGGCAGGAGAGACCACTCGTGAGATGCAGCATCAATCCAGCTGAGGGCATCAGCCAGAGTGTTGGAGGCTCCTGCCACATGGATGGCTAGGAGACCTGCCTCCAGGCTGCTCACGAGAGAACAAGTGCAGAGAGCCTCCTTACACAGAGGAAAGGAGTGCGTCCCGCCCTGACGGTTTAGGTAGTACTTGGTCGTGGTGTTGTCCATCTGGACCTGGACCACTTGACCCCATACAAACAGAGTGAAGGCGGTGAGGGCTAGTTGGACCACTCGAAGCTCCAGCAGGTTGATGTGGCATCGAGACTCCTGAGGGGACCAGAGGCTGTGAGCTCTGAGCTCCCCAGATGGGCACCCCAACCCATCAGAGAGGCATCGGTCATCAGAGTGACCGTCAGCTCTCAGCAGACAAACGGGATACCCTCCTGCAGATGAGCTGTAATGATCCACCACTTGAGGCCATTCCACATCTCCTGGGTCACTGTCACTGGCTAGTCCAGAGGAACGGAGCGCTGTGACCATTGGCGGGCCAGCCCTCAATGCAGGGGACGCATATGCTGGTGGGCCGCCATGAGGCCCAGAAGGTGCAGGAAGTCCCCGGCAGGGTGCAACTGCCTAACCAGAAATGACTGGCCAAAGGAGGAAAGGACCTCGGCCCTGCCCGCCGGGAGCCATGCTCTGGCTCGAAGAAAGTCGAGCTCTGCCCCGATGAACTCAATCACCTGTGATGGCACGAGTTCCAACTTGGCCTCGTTGATGAGGAGGCCAATCTGAGAGCAGACCTGGAGGGCCAGATCCCTGGACCGCTCCACCTCCAACCTGGAGAGGGCTGCAATCAGCCAGTCGTCCTGGTAAGGGTACACATGGACCCTTTGGCACCGCAGGAATGCTGTCACCACTGCTATGCATTTGGTGAAGACACTGGGAGCTGGAGAGAGGCCGAAGAGCATGGCCCGGAACTCATCAAGGGATCCCTCTGCCCTGGAGCGGAGGAATCGCTGGTGAGACGGATGGACTGGGACGTGAAAGAACACGTCCTGAAGGTCCAGAGAACAGAACCACACACCTTGTTCCAAGGATGGAATGAACTGAGCCAGAGTGACCATCCTGAAGGTGCAAGACCTTAGGAACTTGTTCAGGTCATGTAGGTCGAGAATGGGCCACCAGCCCCCCATCCGTTTTGGGACCAGGAGGTACCTGGATACAAACCCTGGGTCTGGAGGAGGATCCGCCACCTCCCTGATCAACTCCTTCTGGAGGAGCAGGGCAATGTCGGCTTGACGAGCCGACAGAGAGGCTGCGGAACCCGTAGCCCCCCAGGGGGCAACGGCTCGATAGGGTGGGGACTACTCGAATTCCAGAGGCAGACCCCTGCCTACCACTTCCAAAACCCAGTGGTCCGTGGTGATAACGGACCAGGCGGAAAGGAAGTGGCTGAGCCGTCCCCCCACGGGGGGATCCCGGGGAGGAGTGACGAGGTTGGGGGCAACACCCCTCAACCCATCACTGGGCAGGCTTGGAGGAAGGGCCAGCCGAGGAGCTGCCTGGGCCTTTCCCTCCCGGCTTCCTGGTGAAGGAAGCAGCAGGCCTGGCTTTGTGGTGCCAAATGCGAGCCTGCTGGCCCTGATGCTGGTGTTGCTGTGCTGAACGTGCTGCACGGGCTGAAGGATGAAAGGGCTTATGCTGCTGCTGGCAGCCTTTGTCCTTCTGGGCAGACGTGACCGAGTCCAAGGTAGCACTGGACTTCTCGATCCATTGAAAATGACCCTCCACCAGGGGACAAGTTGGTACCCAAGAAGGGAACGTCTGCCAGCTTGTGCTGGGTATCCGCCATAAAGGTGGAGATCCACAGCCAAGCTCTGCGGCACATGGCCACTGCGGTCGCTACTGACTGGGCACAAGAGTCAGCGATATCCAAGGAAGTTTGGAGCTGTATTTTGGCCACCGCCCTTCCCTGATCCTGCACCTGCTTGACCGTCGTTTGAAGGTCAGCAGGGAGATGAGGAATCACTTCATCCAGGGAGCCCAAAAGGACATGTGAAAAGTGTGCCATCAAGATGGCCGAGCTAGCCTGATGAAGACCTAGGGAAGAAGCAGCATAGACTTTCCGTTCGGAGTAGTCCAATTTCTTGGACTCCATATCGGGTGGCTTGTCCACATCCCCAGCGTTCCCAGAATGCCGGAGAACGCTGTCAGTCACTAACCCCTCCGCAGAGGGGTGATCAAGAAACCGGAGAGTGAACCGGTAGGGACAGCATACTTCTGAGCCATCCTGGCCGAAGGTACTGGACAAGAAGCTGGCCGCTGCCATAGCTCCAGGACCGGGCCAACAATGGCTCCGGCCACCGGGAAGGCCTCTGTCGGGGAATCCCCTTGGTCCAGTATCTCCGTGAGGGGATACTTGGCCCATTTTGAAATGGGTTCGAGCTTCATCCCAGTTGGATTCTGAGATGAGTCAAAGCATTCCAAGGAACGAGGATGGGCTCTCGTCCACCGACTGACCCCCAGTGGACTCCAAGTCAAGCGGCCTGGAGAACAAGAAGTTGTCAGACTCCGAGGAGTCTGCGAACAGCTGCCGAGCGCCTGAGCCACCCTCAACCTTCCGAAGTCAATCGGAAGTGAAGGTGACCGACAACCTATGGGGCAAACCCTGACCCGACCGAGAATCCTTGGTCAGGGCCCCAGTCTTCAGTTGTGGAGGCAGAGGTTCCACCACAATGGGTGGCGCAGCCGGTTTCGGCCAAACAACCGGTGCCGGTTTTGGCTCCTCGACTACTACGAGGGGTTGTTTCAGCCGCTCCGGTGACGGCCACTTAATGGCTGGAGAAGGCGATGGAGTCTGCTTGTTCCCAGACAATAAGAGCTGCTGCCACATTAAATCCATGTAGCTCCGACGCAACTTGCGCCGGAGCCTATCCTCCGAAGAGGACGGTGAGGAAGAGTGGGACCACCGCTTTCCATGGTGCCAGGACCAAGACCGCCAACGTCGGCGGGATCGGCTGGACCTGGAAGAGGTCCGAGACTGAGACTTTCGGGGATTCCGAGGGCAGGTCAGAGAGGGGGCAGGGGAAACCCGTTCCTCCCTCGGCTCAGGGACCTTAACCGGGAACTCCGGCACAGGCAAATCCTCGGTTTCCACTGGGGGAACTGGTGAAGAAGGGTTGTCAGCTTCTCCAGTCGACAAACCGTCCGACGGGTCGAGAAAAATCTCGACCATGTCGACAGGTGTCTCGGCCAGCTGACCCGACAGGGACACCATGAAGCCAGTTGCCTTAGCCACAACCTAAACCGAAGTCGACTGTCGATTATCCCGGGAAGGGGACCGCTCCCGCTCCATGAATGTCGACGGTGGGATTTACCTTTGGAGTCCTTCTTTTTGGACTGAGAGGAATGTCCCAATGGCCCTTCTCCCTTGGTGGAGAGGGACTGGCAAAGCTCCTTAAAAGAAGCAATGTAGGAGGAGACCAAAGAGAGCATGATAAATGCCACGACTGAGGATGATGATGATGCGGCCTGGGCCGCCTCCTCCTCGAGGGTGATCATCTGCTCAAGCTGTTCTGCCGAGCCCACCACCGGACACAGCCCAACGGGCCTCCTTCGACTTGACCAGAGGATAACGTTTTTCAGGTCGCCCCAAGAGCAATCGGGCAGCGCGGTCCTCCAAGACCAAAGCCAAAAAGGATCTGCATAACTCACAAGCCTGTGAGTCATGGCGAGTCCTCGCAGTAAATGCGCGTGGAGTGCATATCGGGTCCGAACATCTTCTGCCCACAGGGCACCCGACGAAATCGGGAGTCGATGTCCATTTGCAGTCGTGAGGGAAAACGAAGACCGAAGTCTTTTGAATTTTAGAATGAGTTTCAGTTGAACCAAAGAGTTTGGATCCAGGCCTAAAACGCAGAGTGCTAAGGAGGGAACCTGAGCTTCCAAGCGGTAAGGAAGATCTGGCGTCATGGGGCAGAGCCGAGAGTTTTACCACCCGGGTGGGTGGGAGGAGCCAGCTTGAAGACCTTCCGGCAAGATGTAAAGCGGCAAGGAACCTGCCAGTAAGTGTGGATTGAACAACACATCCACGTCCCTAGAAACTGTTTTTCTTTAGGGTTTAAAATTCTCCAGACATCTAAGAGGCCAATACCACTGAGAAGATCCTTCAGAGCCCTTTGGGCTGGGGAAAGACCACACCTTCTCCTATTTGATCTATCTAGATCCAGCTGGGGGGTAATATTCCAATCACCACCGAGTACTGTTACTTTGGTGGGATTAGTAATAAACAGGTTCATTAAATGGGTGATAAACTAGGGAGAATCTGTATTTGGGCCATAAATTGATCCCAACAATACTGAATAGGACTCAATCATTCCATGAAGCAGGATGTAACGTCCATTAGGGTCCCAAATTTCTTGTATTAGTTTAAAAGGGACTTTTCACCAACAGTATTGCAACCCCACCCCGGACTTGTGGATACCCCTGCACCATAAGCCTGTCCCACCCATGTTTTTGCAATAGGAGGATATCTCATCTCCGAAGGTGTGTTTCTTGCATACACACTATCCCAGCCCGAAGGTGCGAAAGATGTCTCAATATCCTTTGCCTTTTACACCTATCCTGCACCCCTTTCATGTTCCAGCTCATAAACACATACGGTTCTCCCATTTAAAAGAGAAATCTAGTTCTGCAGGAAGACTTCTCGGTTCCAGAGCACTCTTACATTTCACTGAAAATAAAAATCACGCTTGGTAACCCCCTCCCCCTCCAGAAAAAAACTTGCTTCAACATGTACACCCAATTATTAAAAGAAAAGATTACTTTCCCCCAACCTTTCAGGATAAAAAAAAAAAACCATGTAAGGCTTAAACCCCTCAACTTTCAACAATTACCCCGGTTTTAAACAACCCCACTACTAGTCTAATACCGCCAGGTGATGTTGTAGCACAAATCTGATAACAGCAAACAATCCCTCGCTACTTCCCCCCAACCCCCAACAAATAAATCGCACCAAAACCTTTATATTCTAACTTTA
This sequence comes from Neoceratodus forsteri, assembly GCA_016271365.2. NCBI lineage: Eukaryota > Metazoa > Chordata > Ceratodontiformes > Ceratodontidae > Neoceratodus > Neoceratodus forsteri. Next base: position 306,876,677 of record CM028137.1, read on the forward strand.
AACAATAGTTCTATAGTTATTAAATGTCCCTTTCAAGGCAGTAGATGGTGTGCTTCCAGCTATATTACTCTTATGCTAGAAAACAATATTTTATCTCTGAAAGTCAGGAAAAATAAGAAGCCTTGATCTTGAACAGTAAACTCCATGAAGTCAGCACAACATAATTAAAGGTAAAAGTCAAATTATATTTCCCTTATGGGTCGCAGATAGTCTTGCATCAAGTGAGCAAGGAGATACACCAACTCCCTGGTTATTCGCCGGCCACATAATCACAAAAAGGGAGTTCTCAAGGGTAGCAATTCTGCTTTCGATCCAGACCAGGCATGCATTAGCTCAGTTGATAGTAACTGATTAGGAGTCAGGATTGCTCTCAGTTTCTTTGCTGACTCAGGCCGTAACTGGTGATACACAAGGTAAGGCCTCTTTCCTGAGTTTCCAGTTATCATTCAGCAAATGAAATGAGTGGCAAAACACTAAGTATCTTCTCTCTTTTCCCTTTATAATCGGAAACCCAAAGGGTCAGTACATTTGTGAGAAGCCTATTAGTTCAAAGTAAATATCCACTTTGAGGAAAGCAGAAAATCAGACCCATTCAGGCCTATCCCATCACCTCGCAATCACCTCAATTACATAAGAAATAAGCCAAACCTGCTTCTCTTTTGTTCACTTGAAAAGTTCAGGAAGTAAGGCTTTTAGCTCTTGCAGCACTTGTTCAGGAGTTTCAAAGGACATCAACTGATCCCCATGTATTACCAGTAAGAAAGCCTGGTACTTGACTCGAAAAACTTTACCAGCTGCAATAAGCTTGGAAACCTTCAGGTGTAGCTCTTGCCTCCTAACACGCACAGTGTGTGGCAGATCTTGAGTGATACGAATCTTCCGACCTTCCCACTGGACCTCTTGAATTTCTTTGATTTTGCTCAAGATGTACTGTTTATCTTGGAAGTTCAGCAATTTGAAATTTAGAGGGCACGGGGGGGAACCTACTGAAGGCGGAGGGCACGGTGTGCTCTTTCAATAACATAAGCCCCTCCATTAGGCGAAGGCCCTGCGATTTTCTCGCATACCTTTTGCAGAAACATAATCGGGATGCTCCTTCTTTCTCTGGTATACCAATTATAATCATTTAATTTCATTTACTACGCCCTTCTAGATCTTCTAGTTTTTCCTCCAGCTTCTTTAGTCGCCTGTCCAGATGCGTCTCTCCTTGTTCAGCTTTCTCATGTTTTTTCTCCAGTGATATGATTCTCGCCTCCAAATCCCCCATTCTTGCGTTTAATGTTGACACTGAAGATTTAATTGGCTGCGTATCTTCGGATATAGTAGAGATCGCGGCCTGCAACGGGTGCATTATCTACCAAAACCTTTCTTCCAAAAGAGCAGTCTGGTCGGTGGAAGACTGGCTAGGCTGGTGGCTTGCTGCTTTGGTCGCTTTGCAGCCTTGTCTTTTTCTGGTAAAAGAGGCGGCATATGCCACATAGGGGCTTTTCTCATATATACCTCCATTCTTCCCCTTCAAGTCGGTGACTAGAGTTTCTTCTACAGTAGTTGATCACCTTATCGAGGTAAAATAAGCCTGAAGTGCTGGTTTTGGTGCGATTATCTGTGAGTGGTGAGCGGAGCTGAGGAAGGTTGCCGCCGCCTTTCAGACCACCATCACGTGACCCCCTGCCAGGTGTATCTTAAGGGTCGTCACGGATGCCAGTCACAGGGCAGAGAAGATGGATCAAGCTCCTTGCCCTGACACCAAATGGAAAATCTCTTCCATTTAAAGGTACAGCATCTCCGAGTTGACTCCTTCCTGGAAGCCTCCACCATGTTGAAGACATCCTTGGAGAGACCCAAGGCCTGCAACTCTAGCTGCTCAGGCAAAAGGCAGTGATGTTCAGGGACTGAAGGTTTAGGTACAGGAGCAACCCCTGAAATCTGGTCAGCAGGACTAGGTGCAGAGGCTGTGACCGCAATGACTGGCTGCTGAGGCTGAGGAAATTTGAGTACCAGAACTGCCGAGGCCAGTCTGAAGCTATAAGGATCATCAGCACCTTGTCTTTCTGGACTTTGACCAGTACTCTGTGGATCGGGGGAAGGGAAGAAAGGCATACATGATGCCTGGGGTCCAGGGCCTTGAAAAGGCATCCCCCATCAGTGTCCCAGACTGCAGGGGAAAGGTGCAAAACAGCCACAATTTGGCATTCTCTGAGGAGGCAAACAGGTCCACCGAGGGTGAGCCCCACCGGGAAGAATGAAAATTATGTGCTCATCGTAATTCTTGATCTTCCAGAATATTTTCACCATTCATCATTGGTGGGTCTGTGCCAGAGGCACAAGGACCTAGTGGAAGTGAATGCCTTTAAAAGCTCTGGAGGTAGGGGGCCGACGTCACAGATGGCACAGGCCATGAGACAGGCATATGACATGGCGCTCGTGGAATGGCCAGCAACCGACACCGGCCTCCTCGACTCCTCAGTTCTATTCATCAAGGAGAGGAAGAAGGTAAGAAAATAGAAGGGTTGGGGTAAGGGAGCCCAAGGGACAGAAAAAGGCTATAGGATATAAAAGGAACAAATGAATAAAAACAAACCAAACAAGATGATGATTCTGGCAGAAGGATCTTAAAAGTGGCAAAGGATGACCAGAGTAACTGGGCCACAGAAAGAGAGAGAGAGGAGGAGAGGGAGAGGGAAGGATAGAGAAAGAGAGAGAATAGCAGGCATTCCAAATTCTCAGTTGAAAAACAAGAGTGTCAGAAGAGCTGGCTTGCTCTCAGTCATAGCAAAGACATGTCTGACACCCTTTGAAGCTAGTAGACACCAAAACGGAAAGCAAAGTCCATGAAAACGTCAAGCACCAGCTAGAGGAGTGAACTGCAAGGAAGGTTAGGAGTAGGATGAGTCTCTTTGCGGATGATTCAAAATTGGGAGCACTAACGGATGGGGACAAAGCAAGAAGACAGTCCAGAGAGACATGGATACTCTGGAGAGGTGATCAAAGAGGTGGGGATTAAGGTTTAATGCAGGGAAGTGTAGAGTGCTGAACCTGGGGTCAGATACCTGGGCCATGTGTACACCCTGGTGGGGTCACACTGCAAGCCACATCGTGCGAGAGGGACCTAGGGGTGGTGGACGTCAAAATGAATAACTGAAAACTGCAGAAGAACGGTAGCAAAAGCAAACAGGATAGTGGGCTGCATAGCCAGGGGGATTACGTCCAGGAGGAGGGAGGTGATCCTCCCTCTGTATAATGCCTTGGTCAGACCGCATCTCGAGTAATGTGTGTTCTGAGACCTCACCCTCAAGAAGGACATAGCACTGCTGGAGAGGGATCCAGAGGAGGGCAACCGGAGGGGGGCTCTGAGGAGGAAAGGCTAGAACAGCTTGGGCTTGCTAGCTGGAGGAGGAGAGACAGGGTGACATGACAGGGGTTTTTCAAGTATGTAAAAGGAATTAACAAGGGCGAGCCAAAGAGATGTTCAGACTAAAGAGTGGGGCAACCAGGGGCATAAGTGGAAGCTGGGGGGGGAATTACAGGGGAATGCAGGAGACTTACTTCACAGAGAGGTGGTGGAGCCATGGAATGCACTACCTGGGAGTCTGGTGGAGGAGGGCACAGTGGAGGGGTGGGACAGGTACAAGGGAAAACTGAAGCCGAAGATGAACCTCTCGGGGGTAGCAGAGCGATCACCCATTAGGAGGCTGGCTACCGAGCAGACATGACAAACCATCCGGCCAATTCTGCTGGCTTTTAGTATGTTAGTATAGTGTGTTAGTATGAAATGAGTACCTCCTTGAAGCTCAGGAACAGGAGAAACCCCCTATGAGCCCAGTGGAAAAAACACAGCCAGCCACAGTTCTCCATCTGAGAAAACAAAATCATACAAGGTTAAGGATTTGTACGAGTCCTATATGACCAAAATGTAATATGGAACCAGGTAAGCCTCTGATTTTGAATGTCTGAAAAAGCTGACCCAGTGAGCTGAAAGGTTCAGTTTCTAAACCAGAGAGATACAAGGACCTTCAAGAGAAAAATGCAACCCCTGAGAGGGGAAAATAACCAAGAAAAGGAGGTCCTCACCTAAGACAAAAAGACAGAAATAGGGACCCCCCAAAAAAAAAAGAGAGAGAAAGGATTCCTCCTTCTAACTCTCTGGAGAAAACAAGTCAAACATAGGGGAGTAAGAGAAAGAGAGGTGAAACAGACCACTGCAACAATACTGGAGGTGGACTACAATGGGAGAAGCTGAACTGGTAAAGGACGTGGGCTACAATTCCAAAATTGTTAGCCCCTAGAGTGCCAGCTCCCCCTGCAAAGGCCTTGTGCCAAGAGGGACAAGAAAAGGCTATCCAACAGCAAAACCTATAGATCCCCTTCAAGTGAAGAGGGAGGCAAAGGCTAGAACAGTCCACTTTAAATAAGGTTCTCTCGTTCTCTTTACAATCTTTTTTTTTTTTTTTTTTGAAAGACAAAAAGGGAAAAACAAGGACCCAATATGAGTCTTTCCAAAAAATGAAAATTACGTACTCACGATAATTCTTGATCTTCCAGAGTACCTTCACCATTCATCACTGGTGGGTCTTAGCCCGGAGGCACAGGGACCTTGCGGGAGTGTATGTCTTTACAAGTTTTGGAGGAAGGGAGCTGACAACAGGGATGGCACCGCACACAAGGCAGAGGTATGACGTGGCACTCGTGGACTGGCCAGTAACCGAAGCCAGGACCCTTTTCTCCACAGTTCTCTTCAACTAGGAGAGGAAGAAAGGTTAAGAAGATAGAAGGGTTGTGTCAAGGGAGCCCAAGGGACAGAAAATTATATAGTATATAAAATGAACAAATTAATAAAAAAAAGGAGATAAATTCTGGGCAGGGAAGAGCTGCCTTGTTCTCAGCCTAAACTGAGGATGTCTGGCACCCCCTGAGGATACCGACTCACAACAAATAGTCTGGCGCTCAAAAGTGAAGAACCAGACAAGGAATGGCATGCAAGGAAAGGAGTACTTCTCTGAGCTGAAAAAATTGCAGAAGAGGCTATGAGCTCTGGGGAAAGCCAGAGCCAGCCCTAGCTGTACATCCTAGGAAGAAGGACCATAACGGGCTAAGTATAAAGTGTCCCATATGACCAAATCGTAATGATGGGAGAAGGCAAGCCTCCTATTTTTTTATTTTTGTTTATTTATTTAGGGATTCGGATCATACCTTTGAGCTCAGAGCTCTTTTACAAAGGTTCCATGTCAAACAGTGACAATGACAGCAATAACAGTTTACATACAATACTCGAATAGTAGGTAGCTAGTACACAATAAGGTTACAATGTCATTCATAGTACCAATGGTGATAGTACAGCATCAAGAGCATTCAACTAGGGTAAAGGACAGTGTTTGTATGTGGCGAAGGAGATAAAGAGGTGTGACACCTAGTGTGAGAGTCAAGGAGGAGTCAAGGTGAGGGGGGGGAGACTGGGGAGGGGGAGAGTGGGCGGCCAAAAGAAGTGGTTTTAAGGTTTATCCAATGGGAGAAAAGGCACAGGAGGGAGAGGAAGACAGAGGGACAGGGCAAGAGGGAAGAGTGGGGGTTAAAGGAAGGGGAAGGAGAATGTGGATGAGTGGGCATTATGGGTGTTAAGAGTCCTAGTGGCAGTCACAAACTGTCCTAGTAAGAAGGTGTTGCCTTAGGCCATTTTTGAATTGTGAGATGCACTGGGAGTTTAGAATGTGCACTGGGATTTCATTGAGCCATTAGGGGGCCCTATTGCTGAAAGCACGCTGTCCCTGCAAAGTTCGACGGAAAGGTGTTGATAGGGCCCCCCTCTTCCTGCCTCTGGTGGTATAGCTGGTAGCACTTGGTGTTAGGATGCTAGAAATGCATGGGGCGGTTTTACCCATTACTGCCTTTTTTCCAAGGAGACATGTTTGGAATATAATCCTGTTCTTTAGTGGCAGCCAATTGGTCTGCTCATATAAGGAGCAGGTGTGGGTATTTCTATCTGCAGCCAATGTGAGCCTACTTGCCTTGTTGAGGGCAACGTGAATCCTTTTTAGTGCGGTGTCTGTTGCTGCGCCGTAGACCACCAATCCACAGTCGATGGTAGAAAGGATGGAGCTGGAGACTGAGAGACGGAGGGCCTCTGGACTGAGATACTTTTTATGCCTATATAGTACACCCAGCTTGGTGTTCACTGCCTTTACCACTGTGTCGATGTGTTGGGTGAAGGTGAGGCAGTCATCAACGGTGACCCCCAGGTACCTGAAGATCTGAACTTGTTCGAGCGGCTCACTGACTTTACTGGAGATGGTGAGGGGAGGGCGTTTCTTTTTGTGCTGTGGGCTGGCTGTGAGCGTCACCTCAGTTTTTTTGTAGTTTAATAGAAGTTTATGGCTACAGAACCAGTCTTCCAGTTTGTAGAAGGATGCTTGCAGTTCGGAGTAGAGGGCGACTATTGATGAACTGCTGGTGAGAAGCACAGCATCATCTGCGTAAAGTATTAGTTTAGTGTCACAGGCTTCAGGAAGATTATTTAGGAAGAGGCTGAATAGTAGGTGCCCCAGTATTGACCCCTGTGGGACCCCTAAAGTTACCTCGGCAGAGTTAGATACTGTGTGCCCAATTTTTACATGTTGGCTTCTGTGTGTTAGGTAGTCCTAGAACCAGCAGACAGCATAGGTTGCAACCCCCAGGTTCTGTAGTTGAGTCAGGAGGAGAGAGTGATTGACAGTGTCGAAGGCTTTGGTAAGGTCTATGAAGACTGGCCCCACCAGCTTTCCTTCGTCTAGTGCCTTGTCTGAGTAGTCAGTGTGGTCCAGCAAAGCTGTGGAGTACTATGATTCTGCCTGAAGCCATGTTGGTTGGGACATAACAGGTTGTATTTGTTGAGGTAATCTGTGAGTTGGGCGGCCACAATCTTTTCCAGGGCTTTAGATAAGGGAGAGAGGGTGGATATTGGCCTGTAATTGGTGGTGCATGTCATATCACTGTTCTTGTGCATCGGCGTCATGAGAGCCTGTTTCCAGATCCCGGGGAACTGTGCAAGAGCCAGCGATTTGTTAAATAGTTTTGTAACTGGCACGATGATGACATCCAGTGTTAGAGATAGGAGTTTCATATCGATTCTATCACTCCCCATTCTGGTCTTGCCTAGTATTTTTTTTATGTATTTGTAAGCCTCCTTCACCGACACTTTTTTGAAGTAGAAGACAGAGACTGAGCCCCCTTGAGGCGTGCAGTTGGTTTGTTCCCCAGCAAGGTGCAGGTAGTTAGGGGGTAGAACTCCAGTCAGGTCAGTAAACGCTGTGTTGAGAGAATCCGCGACTTGCCGAGGGTCAGTAATCGTGACGTTGTTAATGCTGAGTGAGTGGGGGATCTTCTTCTCATCCTTCCCAAGGTTTTTGATGTTCTCCCAAAAACTCTTCCCATTGCCCCAAGTATTTTTAAGCTGCTCCTTGTGGAAGTTGGCCTTTGCTTGGCAGATGAGGTTGACGCAGTGGTTTCTTGCAGCTCTATAGCATTGGAAGTTGTGTTTGCTGTGAGAGGACCTAGCTTTTTCCCAGAGGTTGTCCCTTTCCTTCATCTAGGCGAGGAGATCCCCTGTGATCCAACCATCAACTTGACCCCAAATTTTTCTTTTCCTCAGTGGTGCAAAGATATCGCAGATCTTGTTGAAGGGAATTTTGAAGGTCTGAGGGCTAACCCAGGGCTCAAGCAGCTTAAACAAATTCAGTTAAGTAAGTAGAAAAGGACATGAGAGAGGAACAAATACAGGTTACTCACCTGTAACAGGAGTTCTAGGAATGGTATATGTTGTTCATCCACACTTATTGGCAGGTTCCTTGCCGCCTTAAATCTTGCTGGAAGGTCTTCAAGCTGACTCCTCCTACCCACCCAGGTGGTAAAACTCTCGGCTCCGCCCCATGACGCCAGATCTAGCCCGCGTAAAGCCAGGCTGCGCGTCGAAGCCGGGGAGGTCAGGTGGGTCGTGTGGACGAACAACATATATCATTCCTAGAACTCCTGTTAAAGGTGAGTAACCTGTATTTCTAGGGACATGGATATGTTGTTCAATCCACACTTAATGGCAGACTCCTAGCAGTTCTCCGGGAGGAGGGAGGCAAGGCGCACACCCCGATACTTACTTGGGAAATAGAGACCGGAGAACCGAGGCCCCAAAACCAGCATTCCGGCGTGACTCAAGGTCGATGTGGTAGTGGGTAATAAAGGTATGTGCCGATTTCCAGGTAGCAGCCCTGCAGATATCCTGGATAGGGACATTCCTGGAAGCAGCTACCGATGCAGCGATATGGCGGGTAGAATGGGCTCTTATCCCCCTGGGAGACTCCATGCCCGCCAAGCTATAGCACAGCTCTATGCAGGAAGTGACCCACCTGCTTATCGTACGCTTGGCTGCAGGTCTGCCAGGTGCAGCTTCAGCGTAGGTGACAAACAGCTGGCGAACCTCTCCCCAAACTTCAACCGTCCGCTCCTTATAATAAGCGAGCGCTCGTCTACGGTCCAAAGAATGGAGCCTATATTGGCCTCCGAGTGTGACTGGGGTAGAACACCGCAGAGTCAACACCTGGTTAAGGTGAAACTCCAACACCACCTTCGAAGGAATTTGGTGGGGCGCAGGACAACCTTGTCCCTGTGGAAGACCAGATAAGGAGACACGATGGAAAGCGTGGCTCTCCCATCCTTCTGGCTGACGTGATAGTCACCAAGAAGGCGGTCGTCCACAACAGGTGGGAAATATTGCACCTGTGCATCGGTTCGAATGGCTTGCCCATGAACTTGGCCAATGCCAGAAGTAGATCCCACGGAAGTGGAGGTTCTCGCACCGGAGGGGTAATGTGGTCAAGGCCTTTGAAAAAGCACCCGTCCACCTTCTCCTGCGCCACTGACTGCTTCCCGGCCCGCGCCCGGTAAGCAGAGATGGCTGCCAGGTGCACCTTAGGGTTGTCGACTGAAGCCCTTGCTGAGAAAGGGACCACAGGTAGTCCAGAATGCTTGCCAAGGGACAGGCGGAAGGGTCCAAGCCCTTCCCTGACACCAAATGGAGAATCTCTTCCATTTGAAGGCATAGCATTTCCTGGTCGACTCCTTACGGGACGCCCCAACGACATTGAGGACCTCGTCGGAAAGACCCAAGGCCTGGAACTCTAGCCGCTCAGGAACCAGGCAGTCAGGTGCAGGGACTGAAGGTCCGGATGGAATACCTTCCCCTGGTTGACCGAGATCAGGTCCGGGCGGGCTGGAAGCCGCCTCGGGAGCCTGGAGCTGAGGCTGAGGAGATCTGGATACCAGAACTGGTGGGGCCAGTCTGGGGCTACCAGAATCACCTGTGCCTTGTCTCTCCTTGCCTCGAGAAGCACCTTGTGGATCAAGAGAAATGGGGGGAAAGGCATAGAAGAGGCCTGGGGTCCATGGCCTCGAGAAGGCATCCCCCTGCAGCGAGCCCTACTGAGGGGGGCGGGCATGGAACAGACTCAGCTTCGCATTCTCCCTGGAGGCAAACAGGTCCACCTGAGGCATGCCCCAGTGGGAGAACAGATCTTGTACTACCTCCGGCAGGACAGACCACTCGTGAGACGCAGCCCCTATCCAGCTTAGGGCATCGGCCAGGGTGTTGGAGGCTCCTGCCACGTGAATGGCTAGAAGATCCGCCTCCAGGCTGCGCACGAGGGACCATATGAGGAGAGCTTCCTTGCATAACAGCATGGAGCGCGTCCCGCCCTGGCAGTTCAGGTAGTACATGGTCGTGGTATTGTCCGTCTGGACCTGAACCACTTGACCCCGTAGAAACGGAGCGAAGGCGGCGGTGAGAGCTAGACGGACCGCTCGGAGCTCCAGCAGGTTGATATGGCATCGGGACTCCCGAGGGGACCAGAGGCCGTGCGCTCTGTGCTCCCCCAGATGAGCACCCCAACCCATCAGAGAAGCATCGGGCGATAGAGAGACTGTCGGCTTGGGGCGGACGAACGGGATACCCTCCTGCAGATGTGCCGGAACGATCCACCACTGGAGAGCGTTCCACATCCCCTGGGTCATTGTCACGGGCTGGTCCAACAGATCGCAGCGTTGTGACCACTGGCTGGCCAGTCCCCATTGAAGGGGACGCATGTACCAATGGGCCCAACGGACCACACTGGTGCAGGCTGCCGTGAGGCCCAGGAGGCGCAGGAAGTCCCAGGCAGGGCGCGATTGCCCAACCAGAAATGATTGGGCAAAGGAGGAAAGAACCTTGGCCCTGTCCGCCGGGAGCCGAGCTCTGGCTCGAAGAGAGTCGAGCTCTGCCCCGATGAAGAGTATCACCTGCTTCGGCATGAGTTCCGACTTGGCCTAGTTGATGAGGAGGCCAATCTGAGAGCAAACCCGGAGGGCCAGATCTCTGGACCGCTCTGCCTCCACTCTGGAGGGGGCTGCAATCAGGTAGGGGTACACCCGGACCCTTCGGAGCCGCAGGAATGCTGTCACCACTGCCATGCATTTGGTGAAGACCCTGGGAGCTAGAGAGAGGCCGAAAGGCATGGCCCAGAACTCGTAAAGGGATCCCTCCGCTCTGAAGCGGAGGAATCTCTGATGAGACGGACAGATTGGGACGTGAAAAAACGCGTCCTGGAGGTCCAGGGAACAGAACCACACGCCTCGTTCCAAGGATGGGATTATCTGAGCCAGAGTGACCATCCTGAAGGTCCGAGACCTTAGGAACCTGTTCAGGACGTGCGGGTCGAGGATGGGGCGCCAGCCCCCTGTCCGTTTTGGGACCAGGAAATACCTGGACACAAACCCCAGGTCTGGAGGAGGATCCACCACCTTCCTGTTCACCTCTTTTTCCAGGAGCAGGGCAATATCATCTCGGCAGGCCAACAGCGAGGCTGAGGACCCCGTGGCCCCCCGAGGGCCGACGGCTCGAAAGGGTGGAGCTTGCTCAAACTCCAGAGGCAGGCCTTTTCCTACCACCTCCAACACCCAGCGGTCCGTGGTGATAGCGGACCAGGCGGAAAGGAAGTGGCGGAGCCGTCCCCCCACAGGGGGACCGGGGGGGGGGTGACGAGGCTGCAGGCGGCACCCCTCAAGCCGTCACTGGGCAGGCTTGGAGGAGGAACCGATCGAGGGACCTCCTGGGCTTTTACCTCCTTGCTTCCTATTGGAGGAAGCCGCCGGCTTGGGTTTGGGATGCCAAACGCGAGCCTGCTGGCCCTGTTGCTGGTGCTGTTGGGCCGGTCGAGATGCAGGGGCCGAAGGACGAAAGGACATCTGCTGTTGCTGATGGCGGCCTTTGTCCCTCTGGGCGGAGGTGACCGAGTCCAGGGTGGCATTGGACTTGTCGATCCGCTGGAGGTGTCCCTCCACTCCAGGGCCGAAGAGGTCAGTCCCCAAGAAGGGGACGTCCGCCAACTTGTGCTGGGTATCCGCCATGAAGGTGGATATCCTCAGCCACGCCCTGCGACGCATGGCCACCGCGGCCGCTACTGACCTGGCACAGGAATCACCTATGTCCAGAGCAGTCTGAAGCTGCTGCTTCGCCACCGCCCTACCCTGGTCCCGCAACTGGCAGACCATGGTCTGCAGGTCGGTCGGGAGATGAGGGACAACCTCATCCAGGGAGCCCAAGAAGGCATGGGAGAAGTGTGCCATCAGCACGGCCGAGCTGGTCTGTCGGAGGCCAAGGGAGGATGCAGCATCCACCTTGCGCCCGGCAAAGTCCAGCTTTTTGGACTCTTTGTCGGGGGGGCTTATCCACATCCCGAGCATTACCGGAATGCTGGAAAACGCTGTCGGTGACTAACCCCTCAGCAGAGGGATGCTCCGAGAAACCGGGCAAAGAGCCGGTAGGGACCGGATACTTCCTGGCCATCCTGGCCGAGGGCGCAGGACAGCAGGCAGGCAGCTGCCAAAGCTCCAAGGCTGGGCTGACAATGGCCTCAGCCACCAGAAAGGCCTCCGTGGGGGAATCCCCTCGGTCCAGTATCTCCATCAGAGTATACTTGGCCCATTTGGACACGGGCTCGAGCTGCATCCCAGTGGACTCCAAGATGAGTCGAAGCAGACCCAAGAAGGACGATGGGCTATCGTCCAATGACTGGCCCCCGGAGGACTCCAGGTTGACCTGCCTGGAGAACATGGAGGAGTCGTCGTCGGATTCCGAAGAGTCTGCGAAGAGCTGCCTCGTCCCTGAGCCACCCTCTACCTGCCGAGGACGGTCGGGAGTGAGGGTGACCGAGAACCTGTGGGGCAGGCCGTGACCCGACCGAGAATCCTTGGTCGGTGCCCCTGACTTCGGTTGTGGAGGCGGAGGTTCCACCACAATCGGTGGAGCAGCTGGTTTTGGCAGAGCATCCGGCCCTGGAACGGGCAACTCGACTGAGGCGAGTGGTTGCTTCGGTCGTTCGAGCAACAGCCACTTGATGGTCGGGGTCTGGACCAGAGTCGGCTTAGACCCAGACAACAGCAACTGCTGCCACATAAGATCCTCGTAGCACAGACGTGAATTTACGCCGAAGCCTCCCCTCATCCGAGGAAGAGGAGGAACGGTGTCACCGCTTACTTCGGTATCGAGACCGAGACCGCCGATGTCAGCGGGAATGGCTTGACCAAGATGAAGTCCGAGACCGAGAGCGGGTCTGGGAAGGAGCGGGGGACACCCACTCTTCCCTCAGCTCGGGCACTTTAACCGGGGACTGTGGCCCCGAAGGCGCAGGCAGATCCTTGGTCTCCACCGGGGGAACCGGTGAAGGTGGGTTGTCGGCTTCACCAGTCGACAGCCCGTCTAACGGATCGAGAAAAATCTCGACTGCGTCGATGGGAGTCTCGGCAGGCTGGCCTGAAGGGGACACCGTGAAGCCAGCTGCGTGAGCTGCAACTTCAACCGAAGTCAACGGTCGGCTGTCTGGGGAAGGAGACCTCTCCCGCTCCCACGAACGCCGACAGTGGGACTTACCCTTTGACTCTTCTTCTTGGGCCAGAAGAATGTCCCGATAGTCCTCTCCTTCATGGAAAGGACTGACAAAGCTCCTTGAACGAAGCCATATCGAGGAACTCAGAGAGGCGGGATAAATGCCACGGCCGAGGAGGAGGAAGATCACGGCCTGGACTGCCTCCTCCTCGAGGCGATCCTCTGCTCGAGCTGCTCAGCCGAACCAGCCGCTCGTGGACTAACGCCATGAGCCTCTTTTAATTTTACCAGCGGAAACGCTTCTCGGGCGCCAAGCTTCAATCGGGCAGCCATCATCCAGGATGTTGGCCGAGAAAGAGCAGCACAACCAAGAGGCCCGCGGGTCGGATTCAGGTCGACAGGCAGACGACGCGGAGTGCGGATCCGCCCTGGACATTTTCTGCCCGCAAGGGTACCTCCGAATGCCGGGAATAGATTTTTCCATCGCAGCCATGAGGGAAGATGAAGACCGAAGTTTAGAAAAGTTCATAACCAATTTCGGACGAACTGAAGAGCTGGTATCCAGTCTAAAACACAGAGCGCTAAGGAGGGAACCTGAGTTTCCAAGCGGTAAGGAAGATCTGGCGTCATGGGGCGGAGCCGAGAGTTTTACCACCCGGGTGGGTGGGAGGAGCCAGCTTGAAGACCTTCCAGCAAGATTTAAAGCAGCAAGGAACCTGCCAATAAGTGTGGATTGAACAACATATCCATGTCCCTAGAAAAGAACAATTCCAACTGATATGGAACCCCTTTTTGCATTATTTAAGTCAATGAGGATTCATATGTAATAAAATCCTGATAGGTCTCATTGCTCCCTTTAAATAGACAATTTTTTTCTGACATCAACAATTTATGCTTTTCTGGTGTCTGCAGCAGATTCAGTGACTTGGCAGGCACTGCACCAGTCTTGTCAATAAAAAAAAAAAGGAAACTCTAAATCTTTTCACCTGCATCAACGTTGTAGCATGGTTGAAACTCTGACAAACCCTGCAGTTTTTTACATTGTCAGACCAGCCTAAACAACACACACGCACACACTCTCATGGGTGTCCACATACTAAATTGGGTTTCCGTAACAACAATGGCGAAAAAGTGCTTCACTAAACGATGACATACACCAGCAGCTGACTAGTCCCAAAGGATTATTTACCATACAAAAATCAATTCTGAAAGCTAAACTAAATTACTCATCTGACATTCATGGACAAGTCACTCTCCTGATGGCAGGTGAAAAGCAAATGAAGTGCTTGGGGCCTGCCCACGCTATATATGACTCGCGCTACCAATGTGTGCATAAATATGTCAAAGTGGGTGGCCCCATCTAGCAAAAGCTTCCTATGAGGTTCAGATGCCGATGACTTATAGTCCAATATATTATGACTCAATGGAGATACCCCCAAAAAAGGTCTTTAAAAAAAGACAAACAAACAAAAAAAAACACAGACAACTGAGACTGAGATATAGAATTTACGAGTGGATCCTGTGCCTGCCACCAACTCGGGGGGTGGGGGCAGATGAGAGCTCTCCTGTTGTACTGCTGGCACTGAATCATGCTAGTGGCCAACGGATGCGACTGAACATCATGATTCATGAACATGACTTGGAAAAGTACAGTTACGTAAGAACTTACCATAACAGTAGATCTTCAAGAGAGGCTCTTGCAGTAGGTAATTACATATAGGACTGACGCCGGCCGGCTGCGGGACTACTCGGAAAAATTTCTAGCTAGCAGTCCCTGGCGAGGACCGCCCGATCAGGTGACTGGCATCATCTTGACGTCGGTATAAAGGCGGTCCCAGACACCCGCCTTCCAGTTCTTTCCACACAGGCCGGAAGGCCCGGATGAGAGAAGAAGCACATGTTTCCATTCCTGGAAAAGAGCTGAAAAAAGCCTAGAGGCGATGGAGGCAGGAAAGGTATTACTAACAAGAGCCTCTCTCGAAGATCTACTATTCACGGTAAGTTCTTACGTAACTGTACTATCTTACCTTGAGAGGGCTCTTGCAGTAAACTCAATACATATAGGACTGAATCCCAAGCAGTCTGGAACACATAAAAGGCACCGAGAGGAGAAACTACTCCTGAAAGTAGCAATAGCCTTGTAGGCCTCAAGACAGGAGGCCTTGCAAAACACTTAGCGCAAGCCTGCTCTCACGTAGAGGCAATGTCCAAACTGTAGTGTTTCGTAAAGGTATGGACAGAAGTCCAGGTGGCGGCAGCACATATGTCTGCCGCAGATACATTCTTGAAACAAGCTGCAGAGGCCGCTACTCCTCGTGTGGAGTGACCTCTGACCTGACCCGGGAGGGTCTTGTTGTAAGTGTCATAACAGAAAGTGATGCAATGAGCTAACCACTCCAGACAGGCATTGCTTGGAAACAGCATTGCCTTCCCTTTTGAACAAGGAGGCGAATAACTGATCAGTCTTTCTGAGATCCTTCGTCCTGTCGGTGTAGTATCTCAGAATCCGGTGAACATCCATGGTATGGAGCAAATATTCTCCTTGGTTGGAATACTGCGTGAAAAAGGCAGGTAACTCTATAGACTGCTTTAAGGTAGACTCTGCTACCACTTTAGGTAGAAACTTAGGGTTCGTGCGAAGAGCCACTCGTTCTTTGTGAAAGATCAGGTATGGAATTTTACACATAAGGGTCTGGCGCTCGGAAATTCTTCGAGCGGAAGTAATGGCCACCAAGAAGAGCGTCTTCCACAAAAGAAACTCCAGATCTGCGGAGGCCGCAGGTTCGAAGGGAGGAAGGGTAAGTTTCTCGAGAACAAAGTTCAAGTCCCAAGGGGGAGCAGGAGCCCAGACGGGGGGGGGGCCTCAAATGAAGGACCCCTCTAAGAAAGGTCTTAGAGACCTCTAATTGGGCAAATGCTTTATCTGCGAAAGGAACATGGTACGCTGACATAGCGGCCATGTGCACTTTCAAGGAGGAATGACAGACCCAGGTCGAAGAGGTGACGTAAATATTCCAGCAGAACGGCCACTGAACAGGAGAAAGGCTCCACGTTCCTAGAGGCGGTCCAAATAGAAAATCTCTTCCATTTCATGGCGTAAGTGGACCTAGTGGAGGGTTTCCTAGCCTCCACCAGAATCTCCGCCACCTTTGGAGAGACACCAAAGCAGGATTGAGCTAGGTCTGCAGGAGCCATGCATGAAGTTGTAAGGACTTGAGTCCTGGATGGACCAGGGTCCCCTGATCCTGGGTCAGCAAACCTCAAGATAAAGGAAGAGAAAGAGGAGGAACCCCTGAGTATTGTTGTAGAAGAGAGAACCAGATTTGCCTGGGCCAGAAAGGAGCGATCAGAATCATTCTCGCTCCTTCTGTTGATAGTTTCTGCAACACACGAGGGACCAGAGGAATAGGGGGAAAGCATAGACGAATCTGCCCTTCCAGCAAAGAGATAGAGCGTCGTTCCAGAAAGCGCCTCGCTCTGGAACGAGCGAGCAAAAGTTGGGAAGTTTTGCGTTTTGGGAAGAGGCGAACAGGTCTACCTGTGAAGTCCCCCAAAGGTGAAAGATGTGATTTAGCACCTTTTGGTCCAACTCCCACTTGTATGGCAGGGCAGAGGAGCGACTTAGCTTGTCTGCCAGGGTAGTGTCAACTCCTGGAACATGAATCGCTGTGAGGTGAAGGTTGTGTTGAGTTGCCCAGTCCCAAACCCTCATTGCTTCCCTGCATAGCAGGTAGGATCAAGTCCCTCCCTGCTTGTTGATGTACCACACCACGCACATGTTGTCCGTCTGGACAGCTAGGTGACCGGGAAGAATGTATTGGCGAAGGGCTTGGAGAGCATATAGTACTGCTCGAAGCTTGAGCACATTGATGTGGAGAGCTAGTTCCAATCTGGACCATAATCCCTGGGTTCGGTGAGGACCCAGATGGGCTCCCCAACCTTCGCCTGAAGCATCTGTGGTCAGAATCTGGGAGGGGGGAAGATGACAGAAGGGGACCCCCTAAAACAGTTTCTCTCGAACCATCCACCATTGCAAGTCTCGAGCCATCGGCGAAGAGATCAGAACTAGATGATCTAGGTCTACCAGCTGATCCCATTGGGAGCGAAGAGTCCACTGAGAGATCCTCATGTGGAGCCGAGCGCAGGGAACTGTCAGGATGGCGGCCGCCATGAGCCCCAGGAGACGAAGAACAAGCCAGCCTGCAGAACCCTTCCTGGCGTTCTGATAGCAGGAAATCTGTGACTGAAGAGGCCGCCCTGTCCGGAGGCAGGAAGGCCTTGCTCACCGTCATATCAAGGATAGCCCCGATAAACTGTAGTTTCTGGGAGGGATCCAGATGAGACTTGGAATGGTTGATGGTAATACCCAGGCAAGTGAAAACCTGCTGGGTGAGGGAGAGAAAATGCAGGAGCTCCTCCCTGGACGAGGCCGACAGGAGCCAGTCGTCCAGGTAAGGGAACATCTGAACTCCCATCGTACGCAGGTGGGCCGCTACCACAGCCAGGCATTTGGTAAAGACTCGGGGTGCCGAGGAAAGACCAAACGGGAGTGCCCGAAACTGGTAATGGTCCCCCTGGAAAGCAAACCGAAGGTACTTGCAATGAGAAGGCTGACGGGATGTGCAGATATGCATCCTGCATATCCAGCGCACAAAGCCATTGACCCGGCCGAAGGAGGGGCAGAAGGGTCTGTAGGGAGAGCATCCTGAACCTTTTGTATTCCACGTAAAGGTTCAAAGAGCTGAGATCGAGAGTGGGTCTGAGATCTCCAGTCTTCTTTGGGATCAGGAAGAAATGAGAATAGTAACCCATCCCTTGAAGGTGAGGGGGAACGGGTTCTATGGCCTGCTTCGCGAGGAGGGCAGATATTTCTTCCCGGACCAAAGGAAGATGGTCCTGCATAGGGACGACTTCAGAGGGGGTGGCAGGGTGGTTTCTGTAGAAACTCTATAGAGTGCCCTTCTGCTATAATCTGAAGCACCCATGAATCCGTTGTTATCCTCTCCCAACCAGGAAGGTGGAGGGAGAACCTCCCTCCTACCGGTTCCTCCGGTGTGGCCGGAGGCGGTGGGAGAGGGGAGGAGTCAGGTGGTGTGGGGCAGCCACAGCTGGGGCACCCGCTGCTTTTTTGGGCGGGGGGGGGGCCTGGCAGCTGCGGGGGCCCAACGTCTATTGGCCCGCCTTCCTTGGGGTTTCGCTTGTGGCCGACTGCGTCTGCAAAAAGGATGGCACTGTGGGTGATGGGGACGGTACATGGAATCCATGGATTTCAGAGCCGTCCCCTTCTCCTGCAAGTCGGTGATGATGTCCTTGACATCACCGCCGAAAAGCACCGAACCCCTGAAAGGTGCTTCCTGGATCGTGGACTGCACCTCCGGGACCAAACCTGACATGCAGAGCCAGGCATGACGCCGAAGACTCACGCGAAAGCGGAGCTTCGCCCGGCAGTGTCCACTGCATCGTATGTCATCCGCAGAATGTGACGACTGGCCAAACGAGCAGAATGGACTAAATCAGCTAACTCCTGCTTGACTTGAGAGTCAGGTAAGAAGTCAATCTTAGATTCCACCTGGGTAAGGATAGCCTTCTGGTAATCCCCCATATGAACAACATAATTCAGGGCCCGAATTCCCAGTGTGGAAGAGGCATAGATTTTTCTTCCATACTGGTCCAGGAGGCGAGAATCCTTATCCGAAGGAGACGAGCTTAGATGTTTGGGATGCGCTGACCGGCCATGAGCGGCGCTAATCACGACCAAATCTGCACGAGGGTGAGAGTCCAAAAAATCTACACCCTCAGGAGCCTGGTATAGCCTGTTAGACTTCCTAGGAAGCGGGGCTAAAGCCGACAGTTGTTTCCAAATAGTGGGAACAAGGTGGGCATGAGGCTCGATCCAGGGTGGCACTAAAGTAGGAGCTGTCAGGGGTAGGTCCAGATGTTCGGCGAGTTTGACCTGCTGAGGATCTGGTTCCAAGGAGCGCCACTGATGTACTTCCTGGATTTTTCTGAGCAACTCCGTGAAGGAAGGATCCTCCGGAGAGGACTTCGGAGGGGTCCTCGGCCGGCGCTTGGATGGAGAACGAGGCTCACCATCTCTCTCGGAGCATCCGTCTGAGGAATCCAAGAGGGAAGAAGAAGAATCAGCAGCAGAATAAAACTCCTAACACGGCTAGGAGGAGGAACGAGTTCCTTGGGGGGGATCCCTGGACCGTGTCCTGCCCCTCTCGGAATCCAGAGGGAAGGGCTCTGGAGTCCGGAGGCGGTGAGGGAGTGTGCCGTCTCGGGCGTACGGGGGCCGGGGGCGGCACCATCGCAGTAAGGCAGCTCTCTACTTCCTTGGTGAACTGAGCCTTGGCCTCAGCCCACCAGGAAGCCAGAGTCTCCTGCAGATCCACCGGCCGCCGAGGGGGTGATGGAAGTGGAGGAGGAGAGGGAAAAGAATACGGGTTGAATCTGCAAGGCGAGTATCCAAAACCCGGCTGTGGGAAAACCGGTGCCGGGTATTGAGGCGTCGGGTACTGCGGCGTCAGAGGGACCGGTGTCGGGTACTGCGGCGCTGGACACTGCGGTCCCGGGTACAACGGCATCGGATAAGACGGTGGGTACCCCAGCGCCGTAGGAGCTGCTGGAGCAGATGGCCTGGAAGATGGCCCCACGGGCGGGTCAACAGTGAGAGGCCGGGGAGCAGGGCTCGACGAAGGAGAAAATCCCTTGGTGTCAAGGGCAGGCCAGATCCGTTCCCTAGGAGGAGGGTCTGACGGAGGTGGAACAACCCCTGCATCGCCCGGGGATGGGGGGGGGGGATCCCCAGGGTCAGGCTGGGGTGACTCAGGCTCCCCGGACAGCAGCAAAGGTTGCTGGGAACCGGGTACGACGGGAGTTGGAGGGTCCGTCGCAGGTTCCTTCGTCCGGTGCACGTCGGGGGAGCCGACGTGCAGCTTACGGGCTAGGTCCCGGCGGGCGCCAGAGGAGCCGGCATCCATCTTACAGGCTCCTCGCCGGAGGCGGGCCAAGGAGGGGAGCGCAAGTCCGAGGGGACGAGGTCATGCGCGCCCGAAGGGTCAGGCGTCTTATCGACCTTCTCCGGCGGAGTCGCCTGCACCAGGCCGAAGCCCGCGGCTGAACTGGGGCGAGGCCCTTTGCCCGGAGGCGCCCGTGAAGGCCAGAGCACGAGCCAGACGGGCGGGCCGACGCCTCAAAAGCCTTGAGGCTGCTGCCGGACGGTCCCCCGGAGGGGATGTTACCTGGGCCGCGACTCCAGTCGGAGTCGCGGGCGAGGAGGCCTTCTCCCGGTGCCTCTCCTTGTCCCGTTTTTTACGATGTCCTTCCGGAAAAGTCGACGCCTGCCTGAGCTTCTTCAATTCTTCTTCCATCGAAGACATCTTTCTCTTTAGAAGATGGGCTTCCAGGGACTGTTGGCGTAGTCTGCAGGTAGCGCGTTGAAGTGAAGGCAATGCGGGCACTTGTCGACCAGGTGGTCGGGGCCTAGGCAGAAGAAGCAGAGGGAATGGCCGTCCTTGTGTGGCAGTTGGGCGCCACATGAGTCGCACTTGTTTTTGTGCTCGGAGGATGTAGGAGGACGACATACACCGACGATGACCTGACAATAGGAAGAAAAAATACTTATAATGTTTGGTAGAACCGACGAAAGAGCAGGGCTGACTAAGCACGAACTTTACTGCGAGGCGCTGCATGAGCTAACGGCGGGAAAGAACTGGAAGGCGGGCGTCTGGGACCACCCCTTTATACCGACGTCACATGACGCTGGTCACCTAACGTGGAGGCGGTCCCTCGCCAGGGACTGCTAGCTAGAAATTTTTCCGTGGGGTCCTGCCGCTGGCTGGCGTCAGTCCTATATGTAATTACCTACTGCAAGAGCCCTCTCGAAGTAAGATTGTTCCATATTGCAAGTCGTCCAGTCAATGATGATGGAACCCTGGAAGCTGGAGCGGGGGGGTTGGGGTGGAGGGCGACTCAGCTCCGCTGTCTCAGAGGAGGAGTGGAAAGAGTCCGGAGCTTTGCTCTACAGTAAGGAAAAGCCGTGTTGTAAGGTCATGCAAAAAACAGGGCCACACGTAAAGGTCTGGAACTCGAATCAGCACTGATCCTCTTGGGTGCTCTGGACCCAGGTACGTTCAACAGAAAAGAAAGAGCAAGCATGCAAGGCATTAAGGGTTCACAATAACACAAAATCCAACAATTGATGGCCTTTCAGGCAAAAAGGTAAACAACTGGCTACCATGCCCAATAATGGTATGGGAGCACCGAAATAAGGTCCGGGGGGGGGGGGGCTGGAGACCACAAATCTGAGTACAGTACAACAAAAAAATTAATTCTGTGCCAAGGTTGTGTTAATAACTACCTCCATGGTGCTGAATAATAGCTTTGTGCCAAAACAAACAGCCTCTGTACTCTGCCTGTGGACAGAGATCCAAGTTTTGATAAAAATTCCAAGTACAGGAGTCTACTCGCTGGACTCTGGGCCAACACCAGCATTTCTGCACTGAAAATAAGGCCCAAATTGGCTGCCGCACATGTATGTGTGTCTGTGACCAACATGGCCACTGTGTGATAAAGTGACAGTTCGCCAAACAGAACAAAACATCAGACAGGTAGTCAAGATTTAAACTAAACCACAAAGTCTGAGTCATTACACTTAAAACTGCCTAAAACTTTCTAAAGGCAGTCTCCGGTTCACTTAGATTTCTACCAATATCTTATCCTGCCTGTGCCACTACTATTGCGCAAACTAATGGCATTTGGATCCTGCAGAATATCCCGAGTATACCCCTGATGTTCTCGTAATAGAAATACAATATAGCGCCCCTTAAGATTTTTTATACTTCCCTTCCAGTGTTGCCGCAGATTTGAGACCAAATGGCGCTTAGCCTCTTATAGACCAAACGCATTCCAAGCCTCCCAATGATGGCGCTGCTGGCATAGCTCAGCTGAAAGTGGCACGAAGGCCCATCAGATTACCCGCTCTTCAGTGGCGGGGATGAAAAAATTACTCACCTTAGTAATGTTGTTTCTTCTAATGGAGTCTTGCTATATTACGACATATGCAGTGAGTCCCGACCTTCGAACTGCTCCGGAGGCGAAAGAGTTAACTTTCCATGCCAGGAATGGAACCTTGAGCGCGAGCTCGGTTGAAAACTCTGTCTGCTGTTAATCAAACTCAAACTGTCAGATCTTTACGAGCAAAACTCACCAAGGTTCTGTGTGGAAGCCGTAAACCTACACTAGCCAACTGGCTACTAAACATAAGAACACATTTTTCTTGGTCCCAAAACAAAGACTCAAGTCAGGGGATCCAAAAAATTAAAAACATAATACCCAAACACCCCAAAAAGGAGGGGTGAAAAATAAGGTGGGCATCTACTAAGTGCCAACACTGCACTGCCCACCCACATCCCAAAAGTAGAGGTTCTGAGAGGGGCAGGCAGGGGGGGAGGTCATAATATAGCAAGACTCCATTAGAAGAAACAACATTACTAAGGTGAGTAATTTTTTCTTCAAACAACATGAAGTCTTGCTATATTATGACAAATCTGAACTACACAGCAGTACCTCCATGGAGGAGGACAGAACCTACTCGGAAATAGGCTCTGAAGCACAGCTGTACAGAACCGAGCATCACTCCTAGCCTGGATGTCCAGGGAGTAATGCTTGGTAAAAGTGTAGTGTTTTCCAGGCAGCTGCTTGACATATCTCTAGGATAGGGATGTCCCTGGCAGCAGCCAGAGATGCAGCTGTACCTCTGGTAGAGTGAGCCCTCAGGCCTGAGGGAGGAACCTTACCCAGTTTTTCATAGCAAAATTGGATACAAGAGACAATCCACCTGGCAATGGATCTTTTAGTGGCAGGTTTCCCTTTACCAACCTCACCATAAGTGAGGAACAGTTGAGGGAGTCAAACCTGTGACCCTTGGTACGTTCTATGTAGTAACTAAGGGCTCTTTTGACATCTAAACTGTGCAGTCTCCTCTCGCCAGAGAAGGAATGGTCAGTGAAGTACACAGGGAGAGACACAGATTGATTAAGGTGGAAGTCTGAAACCACCGTAGGCAAGAACTTTCTGTTAGTCCTGAGGACCACCTTATCTCTATGAAAGGAGATAAAATCAGGTTCCACTGACAATGCTTGTAATTCACTTATGTGCCTGGCAGAAGTGATGGCTACCAAAAACACAGTTTTCCAAGTCAAGTACTTAAGCTCTGCTGAAGACAAGGGCTCAAAAGGGGGTTGCATAAGCTGAGCAATGCAAATATTAAGATCCCAGGCAGGGGCAGGGTCCCTGAATGGAGGTTGGTGTAAAGCAACCTTGAAAACTTGGAGAATACAGGATGAGCCGAAGAGAAGAGGGTTCACCTGCTGATAAGAAAGCAGACACGGCTGCCAGGTGCACTTTAGGGTAGCTGGCCTCAGCCCCAAAGTATTCAATGCACCATATAATCCAGGACTGTGGGTAAGTCAGCAGATTCTGGGAAATATGCTTGCTAGAGCACCAAATGGAAAATCTCTTCCATTTGGAATTATAAGTAGCTCTGGTGGATGGCTTCCTAGAAGCCTTCAATATATCCAATACACCTTGGGAGAGGTGTGGGTCAGCAAACTCTAACTCCTCAAGAGCCAGGCCTTGAGGTTGAGAGATTTGAGATTCGGGTACCAAACCCTCCTCTGAGCACAGGTTAACTGGCTGTGATTCCTGGGAAGACACAGGGGAAGGTGGACTGCTAAGGACATAAGGAGTGGGTACCAGGGTTGTCTGGCCCAATCTGGAGCAATCAGGATCATCTTGCAGGGTTGAGATCTGATTTTGACTAGCACCTTGAACAGAAGAAGGAAGGGGGGAAAAGCATAGAGAAACTTCCCTTCCCAACTGAAAGAAGGCATCCAGAGGACTGAGCCCAACACTGGGGCCTGCAGCAAAAAGGGAAGTTGGTGATTGTCTGGGGCTGCAAAAAGATCTATCTGCAGGGTGCCCCATCTGGCAAATACTACCTCCAATACTAGGGGATCCAGTGACCATTCGTGATGGCCCTGGGAAATCCTGCTGAGAGCATCTGCCAGGACATTGTCCTTGCCTGGGAGGTGAACTGCCGTAGGGAGGTGTTCAGGGAGTCGCCAGAGACCACAACTTCATTGCTTGGTGCACAAGGCCATAGACCAGTGCCTCCCTTCTTGATGTACCACATTGTAGTGGTGTTGTCTGTTCTGATCTGTACAACTTTGTTCTGAACAGAGGTGGAAAAAGCTTGAAGTGCTAGAAAAACTGCTCTGAGTTCCAACAGATTGATGTGGATCAGAGATTCCTGAGGGACCACAATCCCTGGGTAGTGAGATCGCCCATGTGAGCTCCCCACCCCAAGAGGGATGCATCTGTAGTAAGGATTAAGGAATGAGACTGAGGGGTGAAAGGGATCCCCTGTCTCAGACTGCTCTGGTCCTGCCACCACTGAAGGGCTTGGATCAGAGTTCGAGTCACTGGGATCAATTTGGTCAGAGGGTCTCTCTTTTGAGACCAAAAGGCTCTCAAATGGAACTGGACGTCCCTCATCTGAAATCTTGCTCCCTGCACAACTGCTGTAGAAGCAGCCATGTGCCCCAGGAGCTGCAGAAAATGCCTTGCTGGTCGAGAGAGACCTGCAGGGTGAAAGAGGAGGCCAGAGAGACCAAGGTCCTTGCTCTTTCCAGAGGAAGGAAGGCTCTGGCCTCTTTTGTGTTCAGTTCTGCACCTATGAAGGTGAGAAGCTGGACAGGCTCTAGAACTGACTTCGGAAGACTGAGAAGGAAACCTAGAGATGTGAGCAGTTGCTGAGTTACCTGAAGGTGTAGTTTGACTTGTTCTGGAGACTGGCCTACTATGAGCCAGTCGTCCAGGTAAGGAAAAATGGCAATCTTTTGCCTTCTTAAATGGGCAACTGCTACTGCCAGGCATTTTGTGAATACCCTCGGGGCAGAGGTGAGGCCGAAGGGCATTGCTCTGAACTAGTAATGGCCTGAGGGCAGTTCTAATCTGAGGTACTTTCGATGGGAGCTTCTGATAAGAACATGGAAGTAGGCATCCTTGAGGTCCAGGGACGCTAGCCAGTCCCCTGGCCTTAGAGAGGGTAAAATTACTCCCAGAGTCACCATTTTGAATTTTGGTTTTAAAAGGTGCTTGTTTAGGTATCTGAGATCCAGGATGGGCCGCCATTCTCCTGTCTTTTTTGGGGTAAGAAGTACCTGGAGTACAACCCTTTGCCCTGGTGTAGGGGTGGAACCCTTTCCACAGCTCTGACAGCCAGGAGGGTAGAAACTTCTGTTTCTAGGGCAAGTGCCTCTGATGGATTTGCAGGTGGAAAGGACCTACCTGGCTCTCATCTTCGGAAATTTTCTGAAGCTGAGAACCAGTCCCTGGCTTACTACTTCCAGGACCCACTTGTCTGATGTTAGAGACTTCCAGTCCTGGACAAAGTAAGCCAGCCTGCCCCCTACAGGTAGAGGAGAATCGGCCCTGGCTACCCCATCAGGGTGCCTGCTTGGCAGGGGCTTTGGGCTGAGGGGTGGAAGCAGACTTGCTTGCACCCCGTCTGCCTCTCCCTCTAAAGAACCCCCTCTGGGCATAAGCAGAAGAGGAGGCCTGGACTTGGTAAAAAGGCCTATGAAAAGGCCTGCCCCTGCCCCTGGGATGTGGCCTTTGAAGAGTGGCCTGCCTTTCCTTGGCCGGTGCACTCCTATAGGTGGTCCTATATTCATCCATTTTCTTCATGTAATTCTCTGTCTGCTCCCCAAACAGAGAATTGCCCACAACATGAAAATCCATGGCCTTAGACTGGGTATCCTGTGACAGGGTAGTACATCTGTAGCCATGACCCTTGATGACACATCATTAGAGTCTACTGCAGCATGAAATTGCACCTTGGATGCCTCAATACCATCAGCAGCCACCTGTTCCAGCTCCCTGGCAAGCTGGTCAGGGACCTGTTTTGCTAGAGCCAGCACAGTATCCCATCTGGATTTCTGGAATCTAGCAGTATAAGCCATATAATTTGCCTGTCTGAGTCCCAAGGATGCTGCCATGTACTGTTTCTTTGCCATGGCATCAACCTTCCTGGAGTCCTTTTCAGGGGCGTGCGAAGCTAGAGGAATATTTGCCTTGTCACAGGCTGCAGCCATATGGCTGCATTGTTTGAGGAACTCTGTATCAGAGCCTGATAATGTATACCTCTTGTCCATTCTTTTATCAACAGGAGGCATAGTGTGAGGAGTTTTTAGAATTTTTACTGTCTGTTTCCTAAAAGATTTATGCAGAGGAATAGACAGTCTCCTAGACTCTGGAATATCCATCATTTCCACATAATTAGGCTCCTCTTGGTCATCAACAGCTTCCTCAACAGGGAGCTGGAGAGTTTCAGCAACTTTCTTATAAAACATAAAATGAGAGGGGGACTCAGATAGCCTAGGAGGAGAAACCCCTGACGGTCTGTCTGGAGAGATGTTCAGTTCAATGGGCACATCCAGACTTTCAAACCCACATTCACTCTCTTCCCCCTCCTCCGGTTCATAAAAATCCTCAAAATCATAATCTTGAACCGGTGGAACCGGCCGAACCGAGCTCTTTCCTGATGGAATCGGTTCGGTCGGAACCGGGGTAAGTGACTGGACAATTTGAATTGCTTTAGCTATTTCCTCAGCGGTTGGGGAAAAAACTTTTGGCACACTAGCTGACTTTCTAGTCCTTTTAGTTGGAACTGGCTCCTCAGAGCTGGCTCTTCTTTTGGCGGAGGAAGTATCGCCCTGGTCAGAGGGCACTCCCTCCGGTTGGAACCGAACCGGGCTGGCCATCCGGGTCAGCGGACTTTTTGGCCTCCCTTTCCCTGAGCCTACCAACTCTCTTCTCAATGGTGGCAGCAGGAAAATTACTACATATCTGGCAGTCTGCATTGAGGTGGTCAAACCCCAGACAATACACACAGGTGGTGTGTGGGTCAGCCTTAGCAAAGGCTTCCCCACAAACACTACAGTGCTGAAACCCAGTGGGCCCGGTTTTTCTTTTGGGTTTCTCAGACATAGTGCCAGACTAACCAACTTGCCTGTTTATGGCAATCCGCCAAGCAAGACTCCCTTATCGGTTCCCAACCGTGTCACGGGTCGTGGAAAAAAATGTAATGAAATCCGTTCTTTTTAGAACAGATAAGAACCGGGAACCGCACTCTAAATAAGGACTAGTAAAGTTTTACAACAACCTGATCAGTTCAAACCGAACCGAAAGACGTTTACAAGTTCCACACAGAATAAAATAAATGTAAGCCTATCTATTACTTACAATACCACAGACAGAGCTTGAACCGACCGGTTGCGGTTTAATTTCGGTCAAAAAACCGATAAAATAACACTTTAACCGACAAAATGAACTGAGCAGGAGAAATCTCCGGAGCGACTGTTCAGTGAGGCGGAGTAAAGAATCTGACAGTTTGAGTTTGATTAACAACAGACAGAGTTTTCAACCGAGCTCGCGCTCAAGGTTCCATGCCTGACATGGAAAGTTAACTCTCACCTCCGGAGCAGTTCGAAGGTTGGGACTCACTGCATATGTCATAATATAGCAAGACTTCATGTTGTTTGAACAGTGTTTCCCAGACACTCCATCTCCTATCATCAGACTCCTACCTATAGTCACCTTTTGGGGATAGTGGAGGGACTGATGTATCCACCAGGCAGTAAGGGTATTGAGGGCTCTATCAGCCCTGCCAGGTACTATAACCAAGGTTCTCTCCAGCCAATGAAAACCCCCTTCTGTCTAAAGCACTGAGACAGAAGATACAGAAAATCCTTGGCTGCAGGAGGTTGAAAATCCACATTTAACAACAAAATATAATAAAAACTCCTGGAAGACAAAACTCTTGCAGTGGAAAGGCATCCCCACCTAGCAGGGATTTGCCTACCAGCTAGTACAGACTGGAAGCAACTGGAATCTGGGAAAGAGGGTACAGAAAGACTATTTTCAGAACATTTCAATCAGTCATGTCTGGTAAGGGAGGACAGCCCATATCATTACTGCATGCCTGCCTGTAAGAGTCGACATAAAACCACGCTCCCTCAGTGCAGCCTGCTGTTTTACAGTTGAACTAAACAATTTTAGTAGATCAAGACAATTGACAGCTGAGAATGCAGGAATGATGCAAGTCAGGTGCAATATACAGAATCCTACTTGAATGTTCCAGAAAATCCGAGCAGATATGAGAAATACTGCAAACTGTGGAGCTGTAAATATGTTGAGAGACTCGAAAATGTTGCTTGTTGAGTCCAGGTGGCCATTTTGGGCTAGGTTCAACAATGGATGGTTCAAACTCCATATGGCGGCTACTGGACCCAAAGAGGTTTAAACCCTTTTTAAGAGGGATAAAACCCAAAATGAATGTATGACATCTTGAGTTCCCTATAATCTATACATTTGGTGGCCAATCTCAGGTCCAAAGAAGAGGCCTTGGTTTTAAAAGTTATTCCAAGTTCAAACAAAAAAGTCTAACCATGAGTATGCCCTTTTGAAAGCAAGTTTTACTTAGCATTTTTAGAAGCAAGATTCAAATCAGACTGTAGCCTTATAGTTTAGAACTCATTCAGCTCAAGGTGGCGATTTTGATAATGTTAAGCATAGACACCGACTCATATATATGCTCTGGGAGGGAGAAAATTAAAAGAAATAGGCTTCCACTTCAGGAGGTCACAAAAACTTGGGCTGAGCTCACCTTGAAGTGCAGAATGTAAACAATACTTCAGTCAAATACATTCTAAACAGATATTTTACTTCATAACACACAAAGAGAATCCCCTTGCACGTACTGATACTAATTGAGATGTATCACTTACCATTTAAGTTCTTTAAAGCTCTTTCTGCATCTCTTCTGTTCATAAAGGCAACAAAGCCACAATTTCTTTCTCTGGCTCTTTCTTCATCTGTTCTTGGCCACATAATTTTAACACTGGCCAAAGGCCCAAATCGCCCAAACTCTTGACAAAGCATTTCTTCATTCATCTACAAAACAGAAACTAATTAGCTATTCTTCAAATAAACTGCCACTTAATTTTGAATTATTCATACTTTATTACCTTTGCTTAAATTTAAGAAAACAAAAATCCCATCTACATTCTCTCCAGTAGAACACATTCCAGACAGTATCTATATTGAGAGGTAAACCATTTTTTTCACAAAACACTGAGTAATAGGTAGTTAAAGGACACTATGGATTCTGAATCGAGATATTTTACGAATAAAGCAATCAGCCAGCCAGAAAGATTGCTGAAAAGGGGGTTCTTTGGTTGGGAATGTACAGTAGTTTATGTACAGATTTTGTCACATAATACACGAATTGCAGATCTGTTTGCATGAATTTGGGCATGTGTAATGTCTGGTGGGTTTGTCTGCCATGTTTAATGTGTAACAGCAACGAGTATTTTTGGTAAGAGCAGCCAACACCTCCAGCGAAACTTTAAAAAACATAATAATTTTGACAGAATTCAGCATACATCTGAATTTCTTTCCCATTATCTTTTTTTACTAAGTGGCCCACTGGCATGAAAACAGGATCTTTGTTCCTTGAGATTTCATTAGCTCCTATTACAGCAATGAAGGTTTTGTTGCTATAATTTGGCCAACAGCAGCGAATACACCTTACATTAATCTTTAATTAATACCCATGTACAGCCTCATCACCTGCACCACAACCCTCTACAGCTAGTCCATCCCAGAATGCTAAATTCGGTTCTAAAGTTCTATTTTAGTTTCCCTGACTGCCACTGTCCATTTACTTAAGTCCAGTATCACAAATGTCGATTTTAGCATTTCAAGACATGCTACACAGTTGATCTTAATGATGTAATTGTGTTTTTTTTTTTAAATTACGATTTTATCCCACCTGCCGTCCCCACTGAAGCCGCGCCATTGGGAGTCGCTAATTAAGCCGGTCTCTGCCAGTGCCTTACCTGTTGATCTCGGTCCCTCCATCCTGCCTTAGATACCCCCCCCCGGCGCGGTCAGGGTAGGGGCAGACCCCCGAATCTTGCATGTGTCAGGGTCCGAGGTCACAGGCAGGCACCAGCACATTGAGACCTCGGCTCAGCGCTCCATCTTCCCGGATCCAGTGGGGGTATTTCCGCGTTTCTGTGGGACGCTGCGGGCCCTTATGTCAAGGCGCGAGCACCGACGTCGGCAGCGTCCCTTCCCTAGTCCCTGAGGTGGACTGTTGCTGACCCACGCCCGACCAATCACGCCTGGGACCCCAGCTGCCATTGTGCCCCCAGCTTCCGCCAGAGGTCGCCACAGGGCTGTGGAACACTCCTCCCCGGAGAAAGTGAGCTGTCAGATGCTCCAGCCTGTCCCCCAGCGCCCAAGGTCGCCTCCTGAACCCAGATCGCCGGCGTGGTGCGGCGCTCCAGCACCCTCGACCTCAGCGCCACCGGCCGGGCCTTAATTGTGTTTTTTAATGAGACTGTTGAATTACTGCAGCCACTGTTTTTTTGTTTTTTTTTTAACTGAAAATGTAAGGATTCCTCACAGCAACATAAGTAACCAGCATGGCATTTCTAACAAAATGACATCTGCAAGAATACATAAGAAGCGTGGCATGGTTGGTTGCCTTGGCAACCACATATATAACCATATCACCATAAACACCTACATGTGGCCTGAAACACAGTGATACCAGTCTATTTTACAGCTATGGGTGGAGCCTATAGGCATTTTGCTTTCTGTGGCTCAAAACAGACGATCGTGGCACCTTCCACTGGACTTTTGGAAGTATCCTTCCGAAAGTCCAATGGAACTTGTAACACTCCGCTACGATCGGCCGCTACAGAGTAACAGCCGCACTATTTTGGCTGTTACTTCCGCATTCCAGGACAAGAACCGTGCATGCGCGTGATCTCCTTCCTCCCCCCAGCTCTGGGCTCTGGCCTGCCCACAAAGTCCTGACCATGTCCTGTCCTATCCCATTACACTTTTTTCCCCGTCAGGTATGTACTGCTGTTGTGCTGATGCTTTTCAACACCTAAAACGCACAGCTGATGGATCTCAAGGTACAAAAGATCTCTGCTAGATTCAGCTCAGAACATCATGATGCCATGTCAGAACTCCACTGGAATCCAGCTCACAGAACCTGAACCTCAGACCCATATGCATTCTAATGCACAGTGGATGGACTGTTTAGTTTCTTTTTTTTTTTTTTTTTCATTCAAAGCTTTTAGAATCCAACAGAATACAATTGATTAAATAGAGAATAATGGATGGGCAAAGGTTTGATATGAGAATTTAATGCACACCTGAGTTGTGAGATGCTACATAAACCCCAAGTGCAAAGCCCAAGGGGTTTATCAAAGCATCCCACAACGAGGGTATGCATTAAATTCTCATATGAAACACCTTACCCATCTTTTGTTTTTTATAATAAAGGGCCAGCAATTTTTCTCCAGCAGTTTGTGAGACTGTTTGGCCCACCCACACATAAAATGTTGGACAATGAGGCAGCAGCATAGTTTGACTGGCATGGCTCATGAATGTCATAACAACCAGCTGGTTGTTATGGAAAACATCAACCTGGTCAGTACATTGAGAGAAACTGCTGACCAGTTATTATGATTAAATAATATTATGTATAAACTTGTAGCATTGTTTGTACCAAGTTACCATGTACAGAATAAACTGATAAAATCAATCCACTGCAAGTTTAAAAAAAAAGATAAAACTATTTCAAGATACAAAAACAATCATAAAAAGGAATGGGCCTTCCTAGTTCATACACCTACTATACCATATAGTAGAATACAACTTTTTGTAACAATCATGTAACTGCCATCAACAAAAATCTAGTACTGATAATCAATTCTGTCCAAAAATAGAAATATTACTATCGCTGGAGTTTCCATTATTATGTGGGGGTGTACTGGGTTATTAAAATACCCAAAGAGAAAATAAGGGGAGGAGAGAGGTGGAGAGGGAAAATACTGGAAAAGAGAGGGGGGGAGGGGATAAGAAATGCAATAACACCTGAGAGGACAAACCAAATAATGATCAACTGATCCCAGCCCTCACAGAGCTCCCACCTAGCCCATTTGTTTTGAAGCTGGGGAGTCCTGGACTATTTGGTTTCAAAAATAAGGTAGATGTTAAGCATACAAAAAAAACAAAAAAAAAACAATGAACGAATATGAAAAATGGAGTTTCCACATTGCTGTAAAAGTAATAAAATATGAATAGGGGTTACATTAATCATCTGATTAATCACCGCTGGGAGCATGTGGCACTCAGCTGAGCCTCATGCTGCATTACACCCACAAGGGGTGATTAACAGATGCTTAGTGTAACCCCTGGTCATACTTTACTGCTTGTTCCCCACTTGATATCATAATACTGCTTGTGACATCAGTTATTCCCAAGGCAACTAATTATGACGTCACAACAGAGGATTATGATTTCAAGGGGGAATTACGCTGCAGGAGCAGATTAACTTTAAGGGACAAAGATTCTATTTTCATGTAAATGCTCCCAATAATAAATAAAGGGGGAGGAGAACTCTACAGAAGACACATGAATTATAAGCTAAATTGTATCTAAAATATTATGTTTTCTAGAGTCTTCCTAGAGGCATACGCATGTGACCTACAGACGCTTAAATTGAATGCCTTTGTAAATGAGCAATGGCGCAATGGCTTATTTCACCCTCCTGATTTCAAATTAAATAAAATATAAATAATAATGATTCTCTTTCTCGTAGCTACCCAACTATTTCTTCCCAAGCATAACTGGGAGTCGTCAACCAGACAAAAAGCAAGTAATAACCAACAATAGCGTTGGGTGTACACGGGAATAAAAATATCCCTCACTCGAATAGTGTAGAAAGGCAGCTACCGTGCAAGTTATCACTATTATAATACAAGCTCCTTCTTTAAAAACAAAACAAACTAAAAAACAATAACTAATTTTATTTATTTTTATCTACAAGTACTTTTCCACACTCTGTGAAGGCTTAAAGGTAACCCCTGTAAATGCTGCATGCTGTAAAGTTAACTCACTCAACCAATCAGAATACAGGAACTAGGCCACTGACTGGTTACTGAGGGGGGAATACCAGAACAGTGGCTGTTTTGATTGGCAGAACAGGCCAACCTGCAATATAACTAAACAATAGGGCATGATTTGTTGTGGGTATCATAACTCATCAGGTGTGTGGTGAGGCACCAAGTGCTGTTGAGTGCCTTTAACCACATAAGAAGTGACAATACAAGCAACAAATTAAGTCCCTGGAGCACCTTACTGATATTACAGAATGAATCCTTAATTTTTCTAACCGTGAATATATCACAGGTATCATCACAGTTAGAAAATGTCTCACCCAATGAGAAACCCCTGTTTTACCATTCTATTATTAAATAAGCAATATACACAACAGGGTGTGGTATGTGTTTGGATATCCTCACACTTCAGATGAGCTATAAGGCGTAAGGCCGCAGTCAAGTGCATCACTCGCCCAAGAAGTGATCATATCCACCGACACCTCACACCCTGGAGTGCGATACTGCTATTATGTAGTGGATCTATTTTTATGCATTAAAAAGTTAAAATATATATATATTTACAGTGTTTTTTGTGTGTATGTATCGTTTAAAAGAATTTGCTCTGTTTTGGCCAGAAGGTGTTACTGTTCTGAAGGATACAGTGGCTGAAGGGCTAAGCTGTCGCTGAGTCTTCCTATAAGCTGCTTATGTGTTTGCTCCCCATCACGATCAGTTTGTGGTTATGTGACAGCAACAGTATGGTACTTGTTTTTTCTGAATGAGGGCGTGTAGAGCCAGAGCATGGCTGTTAAACAGTGTTGTGGGTTGGTTGAGAGCAACAAACATAAGGAGGGTGGGACAAAGCACTGGTACAAGTATGGCTTGTGATTTCTTCAATGACCAATGGTGACTTGAGGTTTGGTGAGGCTGTTTAACTGTTTTTGTTTGGCCTGGAGCTACAAAGTTGATAGCAGATGGCACAATGGGGAGAGGTAAAGCCATCTCCAGAAAAATGTGGCAGTCAAGACAGAGAAGATAGGGGCACGTCTTGCAGGAGGGAGGGAGGGAGATTACTGAGTATGTACCGTGAGTTTAAAAAAAATAAGTTTGGTCCTTGGCAGTTGTGAGAAAATAGACAGTGAAACCATTGGAGCCAGTGCATGTGTAGGCAAACTGGAGGGCAAACTGGGAGGGAGGATGCATACATTTTTCTATAAGTAACACAAAAAAAAAAACTGTTGACTGAGACTTTTTTTTTTTTTTTAACCAAGATTATGCTGTGGAATTTAATCAAGGACAAAAGGATGTCTGCATCAATCAGGTTCCTGGATTTTTTCCATCCACTGCATAACTAAGCAGTAATACATGACAGGGTGTGGTATGTCATGAGATATTGTCATGGCTCAGATGCATTGTGGAGCACAAGGCCAAAGGCAGAGTGTTTCATATACCCAAGAAGTGACAACATCCCATGACATTCTACACCCTTAAGTACATTACTGCATTATGCAAAGGATACATTTTTATGAATTAAAAAAGTGAAAAAAAAATATATATATTTTTATAGTTTCTTTATGTGCATGTATATATTTAAAAAATCTGTTCTGTTTTGATACCTAGGTGGTGCTGTTGTGAAGGATATGGTAAACTACTGTATGTAGTGAAGGCATTCGGAGTAGGTAAAAAAAAAAAAAAGTTGTCTAGGACTTCCTTACCCATGAGTACTGCAACTAAAACGGAAACATCCCACCCAATACACATCCACTGTGAAAAGCTGTTGCAGAGTGTGTCATGCTGACATGAAGAGCAAAATGTGTGTAGATATAATAAACTCACTATACTACCAGCCTCTCTCGAGTGCTATATACATGAAAATGCTGCTACTGCTTCTTCAAGACTTATGTCAATCTGATTACATGTTGTATACATTCCATCTTATAACCTGTATTACATAAAATGAAATCCTAATTACCTGAGGATTGATGTTTCCAAGATATAAATTAGTTGTAGTAGGATCCCCCACATCATGTGAGCCTGGTGCGTAGTCATCGAGTACTTCAAAAAAAAAAAAAAAAAAAAACATACTTTACAAAATAGGAACTACAGAATCAAAATATGAAGTTCTAGCAGATAAGCAATTAGAAATGTGGCAAGAATATCAAAATCTTGTACTACCGGAAGTTCTGCTTCTTCTTGAACCCTCAGCTGGAAAAGAAATGTTGCATTATAAAAACAGGGAAAACACTTGAGTCCCAGGATTGTATAATATGGAACAATTTAGTGTTGCCAGCTTCCCATTACCTAGCTTCCCTTTGCGGTAGATGATATTGAGCTTAACCCTGGGTACTCCTCTCTCCCACTGCTACCACCCCCTTCCCCAGTGCTGCTATTCATTAAGCTCTCACTACCATTCTCTGGCCCCGTCTTCATTGCTGGCACCTACTGTTGCCATGGTTCCAAATGAGATTCCATTAGTGACCACCTCTCCTCAGTTTCTTCCTTTGCTTCATCAGCCTAACTCCTAGTTCAGAGCAATTTCTATTCTTACTGGATCTTCCCTTCTTCCAAAAAAAAAAAACATCAAACAAAATCCCTTCAGCTAGGTCAAATTCTCTGAGCCTGTGCAGCTTAATGTTACTCACTGGCTGGGTTCTCCCCTCCCAGTAGGGTTACCACCTGTTCCAATTTTCACAGGACAGTCC
Source organism: Neoceratodus forsteri (assembly GCA_016271365.2). Classification (NCBI taxonomy): domain Eukaryota; kingdom Metazoa; phylum Chordata; order Ceratodontiformes; family Ceratodontidae; genus Neoceratodus; species Neoceratodus forsteri. The sequence goes on from CM028137.1 coordinate 306,912,289, forward strand.
TGATTTGGGCAGTTGTGTCCTGCAAAAAAATATGAAAAATACTACATGTCCTGACTTTACAGTAGAAAAATGTTTTCTGGATTTCCCCTAAATGTTGCAAAAAACTACAATACCTTAACTAAAATATCTTAGAATGATAAGAAACACTAGAAACAACTAAACAGCTACAACACTTAGTCTTAATTATGATAATTTAGAGAAAAGTCTATTGCATTCTTCAAGGTTACATATTGTCCTGTGAAAAATCATGTTTCAGTATGAAATGTCCCACTTTGGGCATCTTAAAAGGTGGTAACCCTACCTCCCAGATGCACAATGCTGTGGAAGCTGGCAAACTCTCCAATGCCCTCAGTGACCACCACATGGTCTACTGTGTGCAGAAGGTCAATCATCACAAAACCCCTCCAAAGGTCATCCAGTTCTTGTCCTTCACGTCACTAGGTATGCCAGCCATGCATGCTGACCTCACAAATACTGACTTGGTCCTTCGTCTCAGCAGCCACTGATGTAAATGATGCACTCCTAAATTTTCAGACTAAGATTATGGCTGCCTGAGACACACGTGCCCATCTAAGGTGGGTCATGGTCAAAGATTTCTACTTTCCATGGATCTTGGCTGAGTTACTTGCCTGCCTGAAAGTACGGAACACAGCCTGCACCCCCAACAAAGCCTTCTGCTCCACCAAGGATGTTGAAAGGCATAAGAAGCTAGACAACACCTGCACCAAAGCCACAGGCTTGCAAAACTGGAGTGACATTGCGTCCAAGTTCCAGAAAAGTTTGTTACGTAACAGTAACAAAAGATCTCCATAGTGCTGTAATACATTGGACTATAAGCTGCTGGCATCAGGACCACACAGAAAGATTTTGCAACAATAGGACCACCCACAGTGACGTGACTTGGTACACATCAGCAGTCTCCCACCGTCGGTGAAAATTCTAAACATCCACCAATGACAAGACTGTGGCTGCCCTTACCACTCCTGAATAGAAGCACGGGGAACAATAGAAAACCACTGCCCACCACAGAAACAGTGGAGACACTGGTAGAAAAAACAGGTTACTCACCTGTAACAGTAGTTCTAGGAGTGGTATAAGTTGTTCAACCTCACTTACTGGCATGTCCCTTTCCACTTTAAGCACTGCCGGAAGTCTTCAAGCAGGCTCCTCCCACCCACCTGGGTGGTATAACCCTCGGCTCCACCCCATGACGCCAGATCTTAGCCCGCGGGAAGTAAGGTTTGTGCATCCACAGCCGGGGAGGTCGGGTGGGTCCGTGTGGATGAACAACATATACCACTCCTAGAGCTACCGTTACAGGTGAGTAACCTCTTTTTCTAGGATTGTGGATATGTTGTTCATCCATACTTATTGGCAGGCTCCTAGACATTCTCCGTGAGGAGGGAGGTAAGGCGCACACCCCCACTGATACTCACTTGGGAAATAGTGATTGGAGAACTGGGGCCCCAAAATCAGCATCCCAGCGTTACCCAAGGTCGATGTGGTAATTGGTAATGAAGGTGATTGCCGACTTCCAGGTAGCAGCCTGGCACATTTTCTGGATAGGGATGTGCCTGGAAGCAGCCACCGATGCAGCGGTATGGCAGATAGAATGAGCTCTTACCTCTCTGGGAGGCTCCATGCCCGCCAACTCATAGCACAGACTTATGCAAGATGTAATCCACATTGCAATAGCTCGTTTTGCTGCAGGTCTGCCAGAAGCGGCTTTAGCACAGGTGAAAAATAGCTGGCGAACCTCTCCCAGAATTTCTGCCATCCTCTCATTACAATAGGAGAGAGTTTGTCTCAGGACCAAAGGATGGAGCCTGTACGTGGCCCTCTGAGGTGTAATTAGGGTAGTGTACCGGCAGAGTTAACACCTGGTTAAGGTGAAACTCTGACACCAACTCCGGAAGGAATTTCGGGTGGGGCCGAAAGGACAACCTTGTCCCTGTGGAAGACCAGATAAGGGGAGTCCACCAAAAGCGCCTGGAGCTCCCATGCCCTTCTGGCAGATGTGATAGCTACCAGGAAGGCCGTCTTCCATGACAAGTGTGACAACGCACACTTATGCATCAGTTTAATGTCTTGTCCATGAGCTTTGCCAGTACCAAGAGTAGATCCCATGGAGGTGGTGGTTCACACACCGGAGGGGATATATGATCCAGGCCTTTGAAAAAGCACCTGACCACCGTCTCCTGCGCTAACGTTGGCTGACCGGCCCGAGCCTGGTAAGCAGAGATGACTGCCAGGTGCACCCTAAGCGTCGATGACCAAAGACCCCCTTTGGACAGAGACCAAAGGTTGTTGAGAATGTTAGCCACTGGACAGGACAGAGGGTCCAGGCCCTTGCCCCAACACCAAATGGAAAACCTTTTCCATTTGAAGGCATAGCATTTCCTGGTCGATTCCTTTCTGGATGCCTCCACCACAGTGAGGACATCCTCGGAAAGACCCAAAGCCTGGAACTCAAGCCACTCAGGTACCAGGCTGTGAGGTGCAGGGATTCACGGTCCGGATGGTATACCTTCTCCTGATTGAGAAAGATCAGGTCCGAGCATGCTGGAAGCCGCTCCAGGGGCCTGCAGCTGAGGCTGAGGAGATCTGGATACCAGAACTGGTGCAGCCAGTCTGGGGCTACCAGAATGACCTTCGCCATGTTCCTCCTAACCTTGAAGAGCACCTTATGGATCGAGGGAAGATGTAGAAGAGACATGGGGTCCACGGCCTCCAGAAAGCATCCCCCTTCAGCAAGCCCTGCTGAGGGGAGTGGGCATGAAAAAGCCTTTGCTTGGTGTTTTCCCTGTAAGCAAACAGGTCCAATATCAATTTGCCCCAGTGGGAGAACAGGCTGTAAGCTACCTCTAGATGGAGAGACCACTCGTGGGATGCCTCGCCTAAGCGGCTGAGAGCATCCGCCAGATGGTTTGAGGCTCCTGCCACATTAATGGCTAGGAGATCCACCTCCAGACGGCTGCTGAGGGTCCAGATGCGGAGCGCCTCCCTGCAAAGCAGACAGGAGTGCGTGCTGCCCTGTTTGTTGTGGTAGTACATGGTTGTGGTATTGTCAATCTTGACTTGAACCACTTGACCCCGGAGCTGAGGAGCAAAAGCTGACAGTGCCAGTCTGACTGCTCTGAGCTCCAACAGGTTGATGTGGTATCGGGACTCCTCGGGGGTCCAGAACCCATGTGCCCTTTTTGTCCCACATGTGGGCTTCCTAGCCCTCGAGAGAGGCATCGGTCATGAGGACGGACGTAGGCTCTGAGCAGACAAACAGGATCCCTTCCTGCAACCGGTCTAGGGCAGTCCACCATTGGAGAGTGTCCCACATCTTCTGGGTTACAGTGATCAGCTGGTAGAAATGACTGTGGCGCTGAGTCCACTGGGCGGTCAGCTCCCATTGGAGAGGAAGCATGTGCCACCAGGCCCAACGGACCGAGGAGGTGCACGCTGCCATGTAACCCAGAAGGCACAGAAAGTCCCGGGCAGGGTGCAATTGCCCAGCCAGAAATGACTGGGCAAAGGAGAAGAGAACCTTCACCCTGACCGCCGGGAGCAGAGCTCTGGCTAGACGAGAGACGAGCTCTGCCCCGATGAAGCACATCACCTGTGAAGGCACAAGTTCCAACTTGGCCTTGTTGATCAAGAGGCCGAGTTGGGAGCAGGTCTGGAGGGTCAGGTCCATGGACCTCTCCACCTCCTGCTGGGTGGGACCTGCTAAGAGCCAATCATCGAGGTGGGGTAAATTCTGACCCCACCCCAAGATGGGCTGCCATTACTGCGATGCAGTTGGTGAAGACCCGTGGGGCTGATGACAGGCCGAACAGCATGGCCCAGAACTCGCATAGGGTCCCTTCAGCTCTTAAGCGGAGGAACCGCCAATGAGATGGACTGATTGGGACGTGAAACAACGTGTCCTGCAGATCCAGTGAACAGAACCATATGTTTTGCTCCAAAGATGGCATGATCTGGGACAGAGTGACCATCCAAAAGGTGCATGACCTGAGATACTGATTCAGGTCAGGTGCAGATCTAGAATTGGGGCTACCAGCCCCCCAAATCAGCTTGGACACCATGAAGTACCTGGAGACAAAGCCTGGGTCTGCTGGAGAATCCACCACTGGAGCTACTGCCTCCTTGAGGAGGAGCTGAGTGATGTCACCTCAGAGAGCCGACTGAGTATGGATGGATACCTTTTCCTCCCGTGGGGCGTGGGCTTGGCTTGGAGGGTGCTGCTCGAATTTCAGAGGCAGTCCCTGACCGACCACTTCCAAAACCCACCTGTCCATGGTGATAGCGGACCAGCCGGAAAGAAAGTGGTGGAGCTGGCCCCCCACCGGAGGACCCAGAGCTGGCGTGACAGAAGAGGGCGTGGCAGCCCCGCCCCATCACTGAGCAGGCTTGGAGGAGGATGATCCAGGACCTGAACCTCGGCCTCCATTACGGGCCCGGGCTTGGGCCAGGGGCGCCAAGCTTGAGCCTGCTGCTGCTGCTGCCCTCCTTGAAAGGAGGGTTGCTGTGCCACAGGGGAAGAGTGCCGAAAAGGCTTCTTCTTCTTCTTCTGCTGTTTCTTGCTAGAAGAACCTTTAGCAGAAATAGCGTCCAAGGTGGCATTGGACTGCTCAATACGCTAAGGTGACCAGTCACACCTGGGCCGAAAAGGTCAGTGCCCAGGAAAGGCACATCAGCTAGTTTGCACCGAGTATCTGCCGGGAAAAAGGGGAGTCGCAGCCAAAGACTGCGATGACAGGGTACAAGACTCCCCAATTTCCAAGGCTGTCTGAAGCTGCTGTCTGGCAACAGCCTGGCCCTGATCTCGGACCTGCTTGACCATGGTCTGCATGTCCACGGGGAGGTGTGAGAGGACTTCATCCAAAGATCCCAAAAGTGTATGGGAGAAGTGTGCCATGATGACGGCTGAACTTGTCTGACGAAGGCCTAAAGATGAGGCTGCACAGACCTTTCGAGCCGAATGATCCAAGAGTTTGGATTCTTTTTCAGGAGGTCGGTCAGTGTCGGCAGAACTGTCAGTATGCCTGAACACAGAGACAGTCACCAGGCTCTCGGCCGAAGGGTGCTCTGTGAACCCTGCAAGGGACCCCATGGGCACTGCATACTTACAGGCCATTCAGACAGACGGAGCTGGACAGGAGGCAGGGTGCTGCCAAAGTTCTAAGGCCGGGCCAACTATGGTCTCGGCCACAGGAAAGGCCTCTGTCGGGGTATCCCCTCACTTCAGGATGTCCATGAGAGGGTACTCTGCCTTTTTCTGGATAGGTTCCAAGGGTATCCTTGTACACTCAGAGATGAGGCAAAGAATGCCCTGAAAGGACGAAGGACCTTTCTCCATCTCTATCCCACCAGCAGATTCGTCATCCCTAGGATGAGAATGTAGGCTGGTCTTATCCGAATCCAAGTAATCTGGATACGACGGTCGACCACCCAGGTCAACTCCGACCTGCTGAGGGCGGTCCGGGGTGACAGCGAACGAAAGATGCTGGGGAAGCCTGGCGTCTTGTTTATCTTCCTTAGAAGAAGCCCCTCCCACAGGCTGCTTGGGTGGTGGTTCCACCACGATTGGTGGAGAGACCAGTTTAGGCTGAACTGGAGGTTTCGCCGGCTCCCGGACAGGGGAACCAACTTATTAATCGGCTCCAAAGGAGTCTGCTTTGGCCTGGGAGGCGAAAGCCAAGTAATGGCTGGGGTAGAAGCCAGGGTCGGCCTGTGCCCGGACAAAATCAGCTGTTGCCACATGAGGTCCTCGTAGTGCTGACGGAGTTTCCGCCGGAGCCTCTCCTCATCCGAAGAGGATGAGGATGACCGATGGCACTGCATCTTTTTTGAGCGCTTGTGGCTCTTACTCGGCCCGTCGGTCGAGGGGGTCCTAGACCTCGATCGAGATCGGATGGGCCGATTCAGTTGCTCAGGGGACACCGGCAGGACCAGTGATTTCCCAGGGTCGGGGACCACTTCCTCGATGGGATTCCCAGCAGGCTGGGTCTCCTTGCTGGGGAAAGAAAGGACCGGAGTCCGACTGAGAGAATCATCGACCAGAGTCGGCGACAATGGGTTGATCAGGTCGATGATCATTTTAACCTCATCGATCAACACTTCAGTTGACTGGCCAGATGGAAAAGCCGAGAAGCTAGCGGCCGAAGAGGCAATTTCGACCGAAGTCGAGACTGCCTGTTCCTGGGACTGAGATTTCTCCCAATCCCAAGAACATCTTCGCTGAGACGAAGACTATCCCGGGTCCTTTTCCCACTTACGGGACTGAAAGGAGTGTGTACACGCAGGACCCCCTCTCTCTCCCTTAGTTGGGAGAGACTGGCACAACTCTCGGAAGGAACCTGAGAAGGTGGAGCCCAGGCTGAACGGAATGAAGAAGCTCCAAGAGGAAGATTCTGTGGCATGAGTCGCTTCCTTCTCGAAGGCTTGCATGCATTCCAAATGCTCGGCGGATCCCGCAGCCACGGAAACCGCCCACCAAACCTCCTTTGATTTCAACGGAGGGTTCTGTTTTTCTGGCATCTCCAACTTCAGGCGTGACGGTCGTTGAGGACGTTAGGGTGAAATGCAAGACAGGAAAAAAAAAAAAAAAAATCGCACTTCAAGGTGTCATGGTCGCTTACCCAAGCAGCGACACACGTGTGGGGATCGATGCGTGACATTTTCTGGCCGCACGAACACGGAAATCCGAGGAAGACTTGTCTTCCATAATCGAAGATAAGCAGTCGCGATCGCTAATGCGAACTAGACGAATTTTCAGAATAACGGAAGGTTTTGAAGCCAGGGCCTATAAAATGCAGGAGCACAAAGGAGGCAACCTGAATGTTCCAGCGGAAAGGAAGATCTAGCATCATGGGGCGGAGCCAAGGGTTACATCACCCGGGTGGGTGGGAAGAGCCAGCCTGAAGACTTCCAGCAATCCTTAGAGGGGAAAGGGACATGCTAATAAGTGTGGATGAACAACATATCTACGATCCTAGAATGAAAATTACCTTCCTATCGTAATGCTTGATCTTTCTGTGTATCTTCAGCATTCATCACTGGTGGGGTTCTGACTGGAGGAGCAGGACCTCGCGGGAGCATTATTTTTTTTTTTCCTGTAAGGAGAAGGAGTCTGTGCCATGGGCAGTGCTGCCCTCGAGGCCGATGCACTGCATGGCGCTCACGGGTTGGCCAGTAACCAATGCCAACTCCGCCTCCATCCCAGTTCTTCACGCTGGAGAGTGAACTTAGGAAAAAGAAAGGAGGAGGAGGGTGGGGCGAGGGAGTCTAAGAGATAGGAAAAGGAAAGGATATAAACAGAAGAAGAGATAATGCCGGTCAAGAAGACAGAAGGGTGAACCTAGGGGTCAGAGATAGGGCAGGCGAGGAAGGGACAGAGTAAGGGGGAGAGAGGAAAAGGATAGAAAAGATAAGGGAGCTAGGAAAAGGAGACACTGTGCCATCCCTGCAGAGGTCCAAGGGACACTCTGGGGCTCTGTCAAGAAGGGCACCTCTATCCTAAGCCTTATCTCAAGCTTTTACATATCTCCTCCGAAGTGGATCTGGAGACAATACTCCCTAGTTTGAGGAAAACTGGGGGCTAGCTGGGCAACAGCCCAGAAGACAGAAGCAAGTCAGGCACCAGACGTAAGGGTGCCATCTCCTCCAGCCCAAGGGGATGGAAAGGGGGGCAAGTGTCTCCCACTCCTGTCTGAGAGCATCCTGGGGTGGGGACAGAACCCATGCCACTTCAGAGTCTCCCTGAAGAAGAATTCCTCCCACAGAGGAACTAAGATGACTCATCCTCTAAAACAGAAGGGGAAAAGGGGTGCCAGAAGGAGAATCACCCTTAAGGTATAAACTTACAATCCAGAGGGGGACCCTGCACAGGAAAATGTTAGCTGGAACCAGCGAAGGAAGAAAAAGGGAGTCACAGCTCCTGAAGGAAGGATTCTAGGGGTCACCAGGGTCCTCCCAACAGCAATAAAGCCATGGAGGATCCAAAGGGTCGAGAGACCAGAGGTGTCGAATCGAACCCTAGATGGTCCAGATCAAGCTGGAGAAGGGGTCATCATACAAGGCAGGGCCCTGGTGAGCCCCAGTAAGAAGGGACAAGCGCCCCTGCTTGCCCTCCCCCAACAGTGAACCTCTGAGGTACCAGCAGGACCAGGCCCACAGCTGGCCTCAATTGGGGAAAAGCAAAACAGGGAGGAGGTACTGCTCAGAGTCCGAGACCAAAGAAGGGAGGAGGGTGGGAATCAGAGATGAATGGTGAAGATAAAGAGAAGATCAAGAATTATGGTAGGTATGCAATTTTCATATCTTACCTGTGTCGATCTAGACCATTCATCATTGGTGGGTGATTACCAAGCCCCCCGAAGGGGACCAGGTACCTCCCTGAGGGAAGAAAGTCCCTCAGCCTCCTGTGGGGGACACACAGAAGAGAGGAACCCTCACAGGCCCAGTTAGGCTTGGGACTGGTCAGGGTGAGGCGGAGTCTCTCCCTCTGGCTGGGAAAAGGAAGTCGCCCCTGAAGTTCCTGCCTCACCCTGAGGGGAACAAAGAACAGTTTACTCACCTGTAGCAGTAGTTCTAGGAGTGGTACATGTTGTTCATCCACACTGTTTGGCACAGTCCCCTTCCACTTTAAATCACCGGAAGTCTTCAAGCTGGCTCCTCCCATCCACCCGGGTGGTATATACCTCGACTCCGACCCATGACGCCAGATCTTAGCCCGTTGGAAGCCAGGTTGTGTGCTTCCACAGCCGGGGGAGTCAGGACCATGGGATGAACAACATATACCACTCCTAGAACTACTGTTACAGGTGAGTAACCTGTTCTTCTAGGAGCGTGGATATGTTATTCATCCACACTGTTTGGCAGACTCCAAGCAGTTCTCCGGGAGGAGGGAGGCAAGGCGCACACCCCCTCAACACTTACTTGGGGAACAGAGATGGGAGAACTGAGGCCCCAAAACCAGCATCCCGGCGTGACTCAAGGTCGATGTGGTAGTGGGTGATAAAGGTGTTTGCTGACTTCCAGTAGCAGCCCGACAGATTTCCTGGATGGGGATGTCCCTGGAAGCAGCCACTGATGCAGCAGTATGGCAGACAGAATAAGCTCTTATCCCTCTGGGAGGCTCCTTGCCCGCCAACTCATAGCACAGACCTATGCATGATGTAATCCATCTTGCAACAGTCCGCTTCGCTGCAGGTCTGCCAGAAGTGGCTTCAGCGTAAGTGACAAACAGCTGGCGAACCTCTCCATGAATATCTGCCGTCCTCTCCTTATAAAAGCAGAGAGCACGTCTCAGGTCCAAAGTATGGAGCCTGTACTTGGCGTCCGAGGCGTGGTTTGGGTAGTAAACCGGCAGAGTCAACACCTGGTTAAGGTGAAACTCTGAAACCACCTTCGGAAGAAATTTTGGGTGGGGGCACAGGACAACTCTGTCCCTGTGGAAGACCAGATAAGGGAAGTCCACCGAAAGCGCCTGGAGCTCCCCGTCCTTCTGGCTGACGTGATAGCTACCAGGAAGGCAGTCTCCCACGACAAGTGTGACAGCTCACACTTGAGCATGGGTTCGAATGGCTTGACCATGAGCTTTGCAAAACCAGCAGCAGATCCCACGGAGGTGGAGGTTCATGCACCGGAGGGGATATGTGATCCAGGCCTTTGAAAAAGCACCCGACCACTGTCTCCTGCGCCAATGTTGGCTGACCGGCCCGTGCCCGGTAGGCAGAAATGGCTGCCAGGTGCACCCTAAGGGTCGAAAACCGCAGACCACCACTTGGAGAGAGACCAAAGGTAGTCGAGAATGTTAGCCACAGAACAGGATAAGGGGTCCAGGCCCTTACCATGACAGCAAATGGAAAATCTCTTCCATTTGAAGCCTTGCTCCTGGTCGATTCCTTTCTAGATGCCTCCACCACAGTGTAGACATCTTGGAAAGACCCAAAGCCTGGAACTCTGCCAGCTCAGGTACCAGGCTGTGGTGCACAGGATTGAAGGTCCGGATGGATGACCTTCCCCTGGTAGAGAGATATCAGGTCCGGGCGGGGTGCAAAGCCGCTCCGGGGGCCTGCAGCTGAAGCTGAGGAGATCTGGATAACAGAACTGGAGCGGCCAGTCTGGGGCTACCAGAATCACCTTTGCCTTGTCCCTCCTCACCTTGAATAACACCTTGTGGATCAGGGGGAATGGAGGGAAGGCGTAGAGGAGCCTGGGGTCCACAGCCTCGAGAAGGCAACCTTCTGCAGCGAGCCCCGCTGAGGGGGGCCGGCATCATGATACAGCCTCAGCTTGGCATTTTCCCTGGAAGCAAACAGGTCCACCTGAGGCATGCCCCAGTAGGAGAACAGATCTTGTACTACCTCCGGCAGGAAAGACCACTCGTGGGACACAGCTCCTATCCGGCTTAGGGCATCGGGCAGAATGTTGGAGGCTCCTGCCACATGGATGGCAAGGAGATCCGCCTCCAGGCTGCATATGAGGGACCAAATGCGGAGAGCTTCCCTGCACAGGGGCATGGAGCGCGTCCCGCCCTGGTGGTTTACACGGTACATGGTCGTAGTATTGTCCGTCTGGACCTGGACCACTTGACCCCATAGAAACGGAGCGAAGGCAGTGGGGGCTAGACGAACCGCTCGAAGCTCCAGCAGGTTGATGTGACATCGGAACTCCCGAGGGGACAAGAGGCCGTGTGCTCTGTGCTCCCCCAGATGGGCACCCCAAGCCATCAGAGAGGCATCGGTCGATAGAGAGACCGTCGGCTCGGGGCAGACAAACGGGATGCCCTCCTGCAGATGAGCTGGAACGATCCACCACTGGAGAGCGTTCTACATCTCCTGGATCACTGTCACTGGCTTATCCAAAGGACCGGAGCGCTGTGACCATTGGCTGGCCAGTCCCCAGGGACGCATATGCCAACGGGCCCAATGGACCATGCTGGTGCAGGCCGCCATGAGGCCCAGGAGGCGCAGGAAGTCCCGGGCAGGGCGCAATTGCCCAATCTGAAATGATTGGGCAAAGGAGGAAAGAACTACGGCCCTGTCTGCTGGGAGCCGTGCTCTGGCTCGCAGAGAGTCGAGCTCTGCCCCAATGAATTGGATCACCTGCTTTGGCACGAGTTCCGACTTGGCCTCGTTGATAAGGAGGCCAACTTGAGAGCGGACCGCTCCACCTCCATTCTGGAGGAGGCCGCAATCAGTCAGTCGTCCAGGTAGGGGTACATCCGGACCCTTCGGCACCGCAGGAATACTGTCACCACTGCCATGCATTTGGTGAAGACCCTGGGAGCTAGAGAAAGGCCGAAGGGCATGGCCCAGAACTCGTACAGGGACCCCTCTGCTCTGAAGTGGAGGAATCGCTGGTGGGACGGACGGATTGGGACGTGAAAGAACGCGTCCTGGAGGTCCAGAGAACAGAACCACATGCCTCGTTCCAAGGATGGAATGATCTTAGCCAGAGTGACCATCCTGAAGGTTCGAGACCTTAGGAACCTGTTCAGGGCGTGCAGGTCTAGAATGAGGCGCCAGCCCCCGTCCATTTCGGGACCAGGAAGTACTTGGACACAAACCCTGAGTCTGGTGGAAGATCCGCCACCTTCCTGATCACCTCCTTTTGGAGGAGCAGGGCAATGTCGCCTCGACAGGCTGACAGAGAGGCTGCGGACCCCGTAACACCCCGTGGGGCGACGGCTGAAAGGGCGGGGCCTGCTCGAACTCCAGAGGCAGACCCTCTCCTACCACCTCCAACACCCAACGGTCCATGGTGATAGTGGACCAGGTGGAAAGAAAGTGGTGGAGCCGTCCCCCCATGGTGGGAACCCAGGGGGAAGCGACGAGGTTGGGGGCGACACCCCTCAACCCGTCACTGGGCAGGCTTGGAGGAAGGACCGGCCGAGGAACCTCCTGGGCCTTTTCCTCCAGGCTTCCTGTTAGAGGAAGCTGCAAGCTTGGCTTTGGGGTGCTGCGCGTGCCCTGCTGGCCCTGATGCTGGTGTTGCTGGGCGGATGCACCCCAGGGGCAGAAGGGCGAAAGGACTTATGTTGCTGTCAACGGCCTTTGTCCTTCTGAGCAGACGTGACTAAGTCCAAGGTGGCATTGGACTTTTCAATTCTCTGGAGGTGACCTTCCACCCCAGGCCCGAACAAGTCAGTACCCAGGAAGGGGACGTCTGCCAACTTGTGCTGGGTATCCGCCATAAAGGTGGATATCCTCAGCCAAGCTCTGCGGTGCATGGCCACTGCGGCTGCTACTGACCGGGCACAGGAGTCTCCAATATCGAGAGCCATTTGGAGCTGCTGTTTCGCCACTGCCCTTCCCTGATCTCGCACCTGCTTGACCGTAGTCTGCAGATCAGCTGGGAGATGAGGGATCACCTCATCCAGGGAGCCCATAAGGGCGTGGGAGAAGTGCACCATCAGTACGGCTGAACTGGCCTGACGGAGGCCGAGGGAGGACGCAGCACATACTTTGCGCCCGCCGTAGTCCAGCTTTTTGGACTCTTTGTCGGGGGGCTTGTCCACATCTCTAGTGTTCCCGGAATGCCGGAAAACACTGTTGGTAACCAACCCCCTCCGCAGAGCGGTGTTCCGAGAAACCAGACAGAGACCCGGTAGGGACCACATACTTCCTGGCCGAAGGAGCAGGACAAGAAGCCGACCGCTGCCATAACTCCAAGGCTGGGCCAACAATGGCTTCAGCCACCGGAAAGGCTTCCGTGGGAGAATCCCCTCGGTCCAGTATCTCCATGAGAGGATACTTGGCCCGCTTGGATACGGGCTCGAACTGAATCCCAGTGGACTCCGAGATGAGCCGAAGCAGACCCATGAACGATGATGGGCGCTCGTCCATCGACTGCCCCCCAGAGGACTCCAAGTCAAGGGGCCTGGAAAACAGGGAGGAGTCGTCGTCAGACTCCGAGGAGTCTGTGAAGAACTGCCTAGGGCCTGAGACACCCTCCATCTGCCGAGGACGGTCGGGAGTGAGGGTTACCGACAACCAATGGGGCAGTCCCTGACCCGACCGAGAATCCTTGGTCGGAGCCTCCCGATTTCGCCAGGAGGCAGAGGTTCCACCACAATCGGTGGGCAGCTGGTTTCGCCGAACAACCAGCCCAGGTTTGGGCACCTCGACCACCGCGAGGGGTTGTTTCGGCCTTTCAGGTGACAGCCACTTAATGGCCGGGGAAGGCGACGGCGTCGGCTTGTTCCCAGTCAGAAGGAGCTGCTGCCACATCAAGTCCTCATAGCGTCGACACAATTTGCGCCGAAGCCTCTTCTCCAAGGAGGAGGAAGATGAGGACGAGCAGCACCGCCGCTTTCCTCGGTGCCGAGACTGAGACCGCCGGTCCCAGTGGGATCGGCTGGACCGAGATGAGGTCTGAGACCAAGACCGTCTGTGTTTCCAAGGGTGGGTCTGGGAGGAGCTAGGAAAACGCCTCCCCGACTCGGAGCCTTGACCGGGACTCCAGCACAGGAGGCGAGGCAGTCCTCGGTTTCCACCGGGGAACCGGAGATGAAGGGTTGTCGGCTTCACCAGTCGACAGCCCGTCCGACGGGTCGAGAAAAATCTCGACCGCGTCGACGGGTATCTCAGCCGGCTGACCTGACAGGGACACCGTGAAGCCAGCGGCCTTAGTCGCAACCTCGACCGAAGTCAAGTGTCGACTGTCCGTGGAAGGGGACCTCTCCCGCTCCCATGAACGTCGACTGTGGGACTTACCCTTCGAGTTCTTCTTTTTTGACAGAGAAGAGTGTCCCGATGGCCCTCACCTTCGTGGAGAGGAACTGGCAAAGCTCCTTAAAAGAAGCTGTGTAGGAGGATCCCAAGGAGAGTGGGATAAATGCTGCGACCAAGGAAGATGAAGATGCGCCTGGGCCCTCCCTCGAGGGCATCATCTGCTCGAGTTGCTCAGCCGAGCCAGCCGCTGAAACCACCCAACGGGCCTCCTTGGACTTCACCGTCGGATAACGTTTCTCGGGGCACCCAAGTTGGAGCTGGGCAGCACGGTCTTCAAGGACGTTTGCCGAAAAAGAGCTGCACAACTCGCAGGCCTGCGGGTCGTGGTCAGGCCCGAGGCAGTAGACGCACATGGAGTGCGGGATCGTCCTGGACATCTTCTGCCCGTATGGGCACCGCCGAAAACTGGGAGTCGATTTGTCCATCGCAGCCGCAAAGGAAGAAGTAGACCGAAGTCTAGAAAACTTTAAAATTATTTTCAGGTGAACTGAAGAGTTTGGATCCAGTCTAGACGCAGTGCTCTAAGGAGGAAACCTGAGCTTCCAAGAGGTAAGGAAGATCTGGCGTCATGGGGCGGAGCCGAGAGTTTTACCACCCGGGTGGGTGGGAGGAGCCAGCTTGAAGACCTTCCGGCAAGATTTAAAGCAGCAAGGAACCTGCCAGATAGTGTGGATGAACAACATATCCATGTCCCTAGAACCACGTTTCACTCCAGAGATGGTATGATCTGGTTCAGAGTTACCATCCGGAAGGTGCGAGACCTGGACACGAAGCCTGGGTCTGTAGGAGGATCCGGCACTGGAGCTACCACCTCCTTGCAGAGGAGCTGAGCAATGTCGTCCCGAAGGGCCGACTGAGTGCAAGCTGAGATCCTTTCCTCCCGAGGGGTGCGGGCTCGGCTGGGAGGGTTCTGCTCGAATTCTAGAGGCAGTTCCCTGGCCGACCACTTCCAGAACCCACCTGTCCGAAGTGACAGAAAGTGGTGGAGCTGGCCCCCCACGAGAAGACCCAGAGCTGGCGTGACGGGTGTAGGGGTGGCAACCCCTGACCTGTCACTGAGCAGGCTTAGAGAAGGAGGAGGCTCCTGGACTGGCACCTCGGCCTCCTGTATGGGGCTGTTGAGGACCCTGCTTGGGCCTGGGGCACCAAGCCTGAGCCTGCTGCTGACCTCCTTGGTAGGAGGGTTGTCTAACCGCAGGGGAAAAGTGCTGAAAAGGCTTCTTCTTGCGCTTCTGCTGGTTCTTGCCCGAAGAACCTTTTGCAGAGGTAGCATCCAAGGGGGCACTGGACTGCTCTATATGCTGGAGGAGACCTGCCACTCCCGGACTGAAGAGATCGGTGCAGAAGAAGGGCACATCAGCTAACTTGTGCTGAGTATCCACCGGGAAGGAGGACAACCTCAGCCAGGCCCTGCAGCGAGTGGCCACTGTGGCTGCTAAGGAGCGAGCACAGGAATCTCCAATATCCAGGGCCGTCTGGAGATGCTGTCTGGCAACAGCACGGCCCTGGTCACGGATCTGCTTAACCATGGTCTGCACGTCCGCTGGGAGATGAGGGAGGACTTCATCTAGTGACCCCAGAAAGGCATGAGAGAAGTGTGCCATGATCACAGTCGAGCTGGCCTGACGAAGGCCCAAGGATGAGGCCACATAAACCTTCCGGGCAGAATGGTCCATATACTTGGACTCCTTGTCCAGAGGGCGGTCGGTGTCAGCTGAGCTACCCGTGCATCTGAACACAGAAGCAGTCACAAGGCTCTCAGCTGAGGGATGCTCTGTGAAACCCGCTAGGGACCCCATGGGTACCGTATACTTGCGGGCCATGCGGGCAGACAGAGCTGGGCAAGAGGCAGGGTGTTGCCAGAGCTCAAGGGCCGGGGCAACAATGGCTTCCGCCACTGAAAGGCTCCGTCGGTATCCTCTTAAGGATATCTGTGAGGGGGTACCCCGCCTTCTTCTAGATGGGCCCCAAGGGCATTCCGGTCGATTCTAAAATGAGGCGGAGGATGCCCTGAAAGGAGGAAGAACCTTCCTCCAAGTCTGTCACCGATGACTCGTCATCCCCTGGATGAGAGTGCAGACCAGTGGCATCCGAGTCCGAAGAATCAGGATATAAGGGTCTCCCACCTATGTCTCTCTCGATACGCCGAGGGCGATCGGGGACCACCATAATAGACAGATGATGTGGAAGGCCGGTGTCTGTCCTAGCCTCTTTCGAGGGAGCCCCTTCCTGAGGCTGCTTAGGCGGTGGTTCCACCAAAATCGGTGGGGAGATCGAAACAGGCTGAGCTGGAATGTGTACCGGCCCTACGGGTGGAGGAACCGGATTCCTTGGTTCCGGAGGGGTCGGCCTAAGAGGCTGAGGCCAAGTAATGGTCAGTGGAGCCGGCTTCTGACCGGTCAGAATCAGCTGTTGCCATATGAGATCCTCATAACGTCGACGAAGTTGCCGTCGAAGTCTCTCCTCGTCCGACGAGGATCGGTGGCGCCGCCTCTTTCTAGAGTGCTTGTGACATTTCCTTCGGTTCTTCAACCGAAGGCGTCCTGGTCCTCGATCGAGACTGACGGGGTCGGCTGGTTTGATCGGGCAAAGCCGGAGTCGGTGAGAACCGAGGTTCCAGCACCTTTCCCTCGATCGGGATATCCAAGGTCTGGGTCTCCTCGTCGGGGAAGGAAAGGATAAGTGTCCTTTGCAAGGGGTCGTCGACAGGAGTAGGCGACAACGGCTTGATCGGGTTGAGAGTAATCTTGGCCGGTTCAGCCATGTCCTCGGCCTCAGTGCCTTGGCCTGACGGAAGGTCCGAGAAGCCGACGGCAGTGGAGGCGATCTCAACCGAGGTCGAGACCGCAAGATCCTGGGAATCTGACCGTTCTCGGTCCCAGGAACGTCTTTTTCGGGCAGAAGATGATTTAGGGTCCTTGTCCCTTTTCTTAGGGCGGGAGGAGTGCGAGCCCAAGGGCGCCTCACCCCTCATGAGGAGATACTGGCACAGCTCCCGGAAGGACCCAGTGAAAGTGGAACCCAAGTTAAGCAACATGAGAAAAACTTCAGCTGGCCGAAGCTTGAGCAGCTTCCTCTTCAAAAGCCGCCATCTGGTCAAGCTGCTCAGCGGATCCCGCAGCCGCAGAAACCGCCCACCTGGCCTCCTTCGATTTCACCGCTGGGTTGTGAAGCTTCAGTCTCCCTAGTTTTAGGCACGCCTTGCAGTCGTCCAGGACGTTGGGATGGAAGGCCAGACAAATGGTGCAAGAAGTGGTGTCATGCACGACACCCAAGCCATAGACACATGAGAGGTGGAGATCGGTGCGCAACATTTTCTGTCCGCAAGGACACCGGTGAAATCCAGGGGAGACTTGTCCTCCATGCCTGATGCGCTTGGATCAGAATCATAAACTCTGATGAGTTTTAAAGAAAGCAATTTCCGTGAAAACCGTCGTTGAGAATCCAGAGCCTATGAACTGCAGAAGTAGCACGAGGGAACCGGAATCTTCCAGCGGAAAGGAAGATCTGGCGTCATGGGGTGGAGCCGAGGTATTCACCACCCGGGTGGGTGGTAGGAGCCAGCTTGAAGACTTCCGGCCAGATTTAAAGGGAAAAGGGACATGCCAGAGAGTGTGGATGAACAACATATCCACGCTCCTAGAATGTGAATTTATGAAAATACCTTAAAGATCAACTGCAGCTGTATTATAAACATATTACAAACTTTACTCCTTTTCCCTAACATAAGGGCAACCAGACCTTATTTATTACGTGCAAAATGAAGAAACTGCCATGTGTCATGCTCAGATATTATTTTAATGCTCTCCTATTTGATGGTTTCACAGAAAATCTCTCAGACATTTTCTGACCAGCTAGCAGAACCCTGGGTGAGTGCTGATTCCATTCAAACAAAAATGATATAATTTTCCTCAAATTCCAGGTACTGAGCTGCCAGGAAAGTGAGGAAAAGTATGTAGTTCTTGCCTGAATGGAATCAGCACTCACCCAAGGTTCCGCTAGCTAGTCAAAAAATGTCAGAGATTTTTTCTGAGAACCCATCAAATAGCAGAGCATTAAAATAGCATCTGGGCATGATAAACGGCAATTTCTTCTTTGAGCATATAATAAATAAGGTCTGGTTGTCCTATGTTAGGAGAAAAGGAGTAGTTCGTATATATACAATAATGGACGGGACGCAGAAAGCACGAGAATTAATGAGTTGCCCGAGGTGTGATGCTACATAAAACCCCAAGGGGCGGCTCAAGGGGTTTATTAAGGCATCGCACACCGAGGGCAACCATTAATTTCGAATTTAGGACACTTCTCCATCCCTTATTATTTATAATTGCTGGTCAGCAATTTTCTCCTATTTTTCTGTACTGTGACCCTGTCTCACCGACACAGAGAAAAACACACACACACACACACACACAGAATCTCTTTTTCTGTCCTCCAGGTTTTTTCTCTTCTTTTCTGTAGAGGTGCTTATTTAATTCAGCTTGTGTTTTTTTGCTAAACAGTAGAACGCTTAGATTGAGATCATTATCACGATCAGCGCTTACCTTAGTCAGCCAAGTCGGATTCGGAGCCCTACCCGGTTTCGGTAGCAGTTCCTGTCTCCCACAGCTGCCGAACGGCAGAATCAAGCGGACACCTTTTTTGTTTTAAATTTTTTAAGTTCTGGACCATGGAGCTCATCAAAAGAAAAAGAAAAGCTACATAAACTCTCCGCCTGGCAGCTCCTTGCTACTCGGGTTAAGGAGCGCCATGTTTGAAAAAAGCGATTAGCCCGTCCAGGAGGAGATGAACAGCCAATGAGGAAACAGCTGTTTTTGAGTGACTGGGCGCACGCTCGCCGTTATAACCCGTGGGTTATAACAGCAAATTATAACTGGTTCAGACCATTGAGAAAACTGCTGACCAGTTAGAAAAAATTACTCACCTTAGTAATTGCTTTTCTTCTCATGGAGTCTTGCTATATTAGGACCATTGCAGTTAGCCCCTGGCTCTGAACTGCCCCGGAGAGGAAACAGTTAACTCCAGAGAGATCTGGAGTTCCACAGCCAGCGCTGTTCAAAGCTCTATCTGGTCAGTTTCAAATGAAACTGCCAGGTTCTTTACGGTTAAACTAACATAGCAAGTCTGTGTGGAAAGCCCTACACTAGCCATTGGCTACCTACTAGTAGTAGAACAACAAAACACAACAACAACAAACACAGAATAAAAACAATATACCTATATTGTTAGGATCACCCTGACAAGCATAATAGGCCCCTCTCCCCAAAAGACTCAAGTCCAGAGAGGGGGCCATCTACTACTTAACAAAAACAGAATTACCTAGTTCCCTAACCCAAATGAAACGGGGACTAGAAAGGCTAAAATGGCATGACACAGTGCTTGCATCAAATTGCCAACCCCATACCCAAGTAGGAATTCTGAGAGGGGTAGGAGGGGGGGTTGTCCTAATATAGCAAGACTCCATGAGCAGAAAAGCAATTACTAAGGTGAGTAATTTTTTCTTCAAACACCATGAAGTCTTGCTATAATTAGGACCATTGCAGATTATACAGCAGTACCTCCATGGAGGAGGGCCAGAACCTACTTAGGAATAAGGCTCTGAAGCACAGCTGTGCCAAAACGAGCATCTCTCCTGGACTGGACGTCCAGAGAATAATGCTTGGTGAAAGTGTGGACTGTCTTCCAGGTAGCAGCTTGACAAATTTCTAAAATAGGAATATCTCTAGCGGCCGCTAGAGATGCAGCTGTACCCCTGGTGGAATGAGCCCTCAGTCCTGAGGGAGGTTCCTTACCTAGTTTTTGGTAACAGAACTGGATACAAGAGACAATCCACCTTGCGATTGTCCTCCTAGTAGCAGGTCTCCCCTTACCCACTTCTCCATAGGTAAGGAAGAGTTGGAGGGATTCGAACCTATGACCCTTGGTACGTTCCAAATAGTAACTAAGAGCTCTTTTGACGTCCAAACTGTGCAATCTCCTCTCACCAGAGGAAGAATGCTCAGTAAAAATACTGGGAGAGAGATGGATTGATTAAGATGAAAAATCTGAAACCACCTTAGGTAAAAACTTTCTGTTAGTCCTGAGGACCACTTTATCTCTGTGGAAAGAAATAAAATCCTTTTCCACTGACAAGGCTTGTAATTCACTTATACGCCTAGCAGAAGTGATAGCCACTAGAAAACAGTCTTCCAAGTTAAAAACTTGAGATCTGCCGAGATAGAGGCTCAAAGGGGTTGCATTAGCTGAGCAATGCAAACATTCAGGTCCCAGGCAGGAGCTGGTTCCCAAAGGGAGGGTTAGTGGAGTAACCCCTGAAAACGTGGAAAACACAGGGTGAGAGGAGAGGGAAACTGGTTTCCTGCAGAAACAAAACAGAAACAGCTGCCAAATGAACCCTCAAAGTAGCTGGTTTGAGGCCTAGTGAATTTAAGTGGACCAAGTAGTCCAATAAAATAGCCAAGTCAGCAGATTCTGGTACAATCTGCCTCTCAGAACACCAGAAGGAAAACCTCTTCCATTTGGAATTATAAGTGGCTCTAGTGGAAGGCTTCCTAGAAGCCTTCAAAATATCCAAGACACCTTGAGAAAGGTATAAATCAGCAAATTCTAGCTCCTCAAGAACCAGGCCTTAAGGTGGAGGGAATAGAGGTCCGGATACCACACTCTCCCCTGTGCACAGGTCAGCAGGTTGTGGGTCCTGGGCAAGGTCAGGGGAGGGTGAAATGTGAGGGACAGGAGAAGAGGGTACCAGGGCTGCCTGGCCCAGTCTGGAGCAATCAGAATCACTTTGCAGGGCTGAGTTCTGATCTTTACCAGTACCCTGAAGAGGAGGGGAAAGGGGGGGAAGGCATACAGGAACTCCTTCCCAATTCAACTGAAAGGCGCCCAGGGGGACTGATCCCAGCACTGGAGGCCTGCAACAAAACAGAGGAAGTTGGTGGTTGTCTGGGGCTGAGAAAAGATCCATCTGTGGGGTGCCCCACCTGGCAAAGACTGACCCCAGCACCTGAGGATTCAGAGCCCATTCGTGATGGCCCTGAGAAATCCTGCTGAGGGCATCCGCCAGGACATTGTCCTTCCCTGGAAGGTGAACTGCTATCAGAGAGGTGTTCAGGGAGTAAGCCAGGGACCACAACTTCATTGCTTCGGTGCACAAGGCTGAAGACCGAGTGCCCCCTTGCTTGTTGTTGTACCACATTGTTGTGGTGTTGTCTGTCCTGACTTGGACTACCTTGTTCTGGACAGTATCTGAAAAAACTTGGAGAGCTAAGAAAACAGCTCTGAGCTCCAACAGGTTGATGTGGAGCAGAGATTCCTGAGGGGACCACACTCCTTGAGTGGAAAGGTCGCCCAAGTGAGCCCCCCACCCTAACAGGGAGGCATCCGTGGTGAGGTGAGGAATGAAGAACGGTAAGAATGGGACCCCTGGGTTAGGTTGCTTTGATCCTGCCACCACTGAAGAGCTAGGATCAGGGTTTTGGTCACTGGGACTAATTTGGTAGAGGGTCCTTCCTTTGAGACCAGTAGGACCTCAAGTGGAACTGGATGTCCCTCATCTGAAATCTTGCTCCTTGCCGCACAGCTGTGGGCGGCCATGTGCCCTAGGGTTGCAGAAGTGCCTTGCTGGTCGAGAGACCCGCAGGGGTAAAGGAAGATGCCAGGGCAATGATTCTGTCCACTCTTTCCGAGGGAAGAAATGCCCTGGCTGACTTTGTGTTCAACTCTGCACCTATAAAAGTTAGTACCTGAACTGGTTCGAGAACTGACTTTGGAAAGTTCAGCAGGAATCCCAGAAAAATGAGAAGCTGCTGGGTGACTTGCAAGTGGGATTTTACCTGCTCTGGGGACTGACCCACTATGAGCCAGTCGTCCAAGCAGGAAACACAGCTACCTTTCCTTCTCAAATGGGCCACTACAGCTAGACATTTTGTGAAAACCCTTGGAGCAGAAGTGAGACCGAAGGGCATTGCTCTGAACTGGTAGTGGCCAGAGGGCAGTTCGAACCTGAGGTACTTTCGGTGAGAAGGCCTGATTAAGATATGAAAATAGGCATCCTTGAGGTCCAGGGAAGCTAGCCAGTCCCCTGGCCTTAAGGAAGGCAAAATCATT
The DNA here is from genome assembly GCA_016271365.2 of Neoceratodus forsteri. NCBI lineage: Eukaryota > Metazoa > Chordata > Ceratodontiformes > Ceratodontidae > Neoceratodus > Neoceratodus forsteri. Next base: position 306,934,134 of record CM028137.1, read on the forward strand.
GCCAGAGTTAACATTCTGAACTTTGGTTTCAAAAGGTGCTTGTTCAGGAATCTTAAATCTAGAATGGGCCGCCAATCTCCTGTCTTTTGGGGTCAGGAAGTCACCTGAGTACAGCCCCTGCCCTGATGGCAAGGGGAACCCTTTCCACTGCTTTGCAGTCCAGAAGAGACTAAACTCTGCTTCCAAAGCAAGGGCTTCTGAAGGATTTGAGGGGGAAATGTTGGCTCTCATCTTTGGAACTGCTTGAAGCTGAGAACCAGACCTTGACTTCACTTCCAGAACCATTTGTCGAAGTTAGGGACAACCAGTTCTGGCTGAAATAAGCCAACCTCCCCCACGGAATACAGGAGAACTGCCCTGGACACCCCGTCAGGGTGTCTGCTTGGCAGCAGCAGCTTTAGGCTGAGGAGAAGGAGAGGGCCTGCCTGCCCTGGCCTACCTCTGCCTCTGAAAACCCTCTGTGCAAAGGCTGAAGAGGCCTGAAATTGGTAAAAAGGCCTGTGGTAAGACCTGCCCCTACCCCTGGGGGCATGCCTTTGTGGAGTGGCATGCCTCTCCTTAGCTTGGGCACTTTTGTAGGTAGTTCTGTATTCATCCATCTTTTCATGTAATTTTCCGCTTGATCCCCAAACAGAGAATTTCCTATCACAGGAAAATCTATAGCCTTTGACTGGGTATCTTGGGACAGATTAGTGCATCTGAGCCATGCCAACTCACGGAGAGCTACAGAAGTGGCCATGACCCTAGAAGAAACATCATTAACATCAACAGCAGTATGAAATTGAACTTTAGAGGCTTCAATGCCATCAGCAGCCACCTGTTCCAACTCACTAGCCAGCTGGCCCTGGGCCTGCTTGGCCAACTGCAATATAGTGTCCCATCTAGATTTCTGATATCTAGCCACATAAGCCATATAATTAGCCTGTCTGAGTCCCAACGAAGCTGCCATATATTGCTTTTTCGCCATGGTATCAATCTTCCTGGAATCTTTATCAGGAGGATGTGAGGCCAGGGGAATATTAGCCTTGTCACAGGCTGCAGCTTGAACAACACCTACATGACTACACTGCTCAGTGAGGAAGTCTGTATTAGGGCCTGATAAAGTATACCTTCTGTCCATTTTTTTATCTACAGGAGGGACAGAATGAGGATTTTTTAAAATCTTCGTTGTTTGCTTCCTAAATGACTTATGCAAAGGAATAGACAACCTTCTAGGCTCTGGAATATCCATCATTTCTACATAATCAGGCTCCTCTTGCTCATCCACAGCCTCCTCTAAAGGGAGCTGGAGGGTTTCTGCCACCTTTTTATAAAACCTGAAATGAGAAGGGGACTCAGACAGCAAAGGGGGAGACTCAAAGGGTCTGTCTGGAGAAATGTCCGGCTCTATGGGCATTTCCAGACCTCCCCAGTCACAAATACACTCATCAAAGTCCTCCTCCCTCCTGTGGTTCATAAAAACCCCAACATCATAATCCTGAACCACTGGACCTGAACGAGCCCCCCTTTTCCCAACTATAGGGGGTTCGACAAGTCCCTGAGACAAAGACTGGACAATCTGAATGGCTTTAGCTATCTCTGCAGCAGTAGGAGAGACAATATTGGACTCCAGACCTGCTGATTTCTTTGTCTTTTTTACTTTGACTGGTTCTTCTGAACCAGCCTTCCTTTTGCCCGAGGAAGTCTCGCCCTGGTCAGAGGGCACTCCCTCTGGTCCAGAAGGAGCTGGACCGGGCTGGCCATCCGGGTCAGCTGACTTTTTGGCCTCTCGTTCCCTGAGCCGGCCCAATCTCTTTTCCAGGGTGGCTGCAGGGACAATTTTACACACCTGGCAGTCTGATAGGAGGTGGTCAGCCCCAGACAATAGACACAAGTTGTGTGGGTCAGCCTTGGCAAAGGCTTCCCCACAGACATCACAGTGTTGAAACCCAGTGGGCCCGGATTTTCTTTTGGGTTTCTCAGACATAATGCCAGCCTAACCAACAAACTTGCCCTTTAAACGGCCGTGCCAGGCAAGACACCCTTATCGGTTCCTAACCGTGTCACGGGTATTGGAAAAAAAAAACCAAAAATTAAAGGGTTTTTTTAGAACCGGGAACCGCACTTCTAAAGTCAGTAAAGTCAAAATAAGCAAACCGATCAGTTCAGACTGAACCAATAATGAATTTCCACACAGACTTTAATTTTTAGTACTTACGGTTACCAGATAGAGCTTCTGAACCGAAACCGCGGTAATTTTAAAACATTTGCCGGTTCAAATGAACCGAATAAACCGAAAACGAACCGAGCTGAAGGAGCTGATCTCCAGAGTGACTGTTCAGTGAAAGCGGAGTAAAGAATCTGGCAGTTTCATTTGAAACTGACCAGATAAAGCTTTGAACAGCGCCCTCGCGCTGTGGAACTCTAGATCTCTCTGGAGTTAACTGTTTCCTCTCCGGGGCAGTTCAGAGCCAGGGGCTAACTGCAATGGTCCTAATTATAGCAAGACTTCATGGTGTTTGAATTATACGTTTATAATATAGCTGCAGTTGATTTTTAAGGATTTTGTATAACTGTACTAATCATGAAATGATTTGTTTGATATGGCTTCCGAATCATTTTCTTTAAAAAAAGCTTTATTAATTGTATTCATTCCTGCTATCTAAAATAGCTTTCATGTTTATTTTACACAAAACGCACATATGCACTGTAAACAACACCTCTCCAGGTGTTTGGCATCATTCCAGGGACTGGATGGATGGAAATGGAAAAAGAATGAAAAGAGAGAACTAGTAGGAAGTTTAGTATGCCTAGTAAAGAACTACGCTAGGTGGCCACACTTCCAACCGATATCATCGACTGTAAAACGGTTTGGACATTTAAATCATGGTTAAAACTCTGGTTGACGGCTAAAGATGTTTGTACTTGTTCATCCTAACAGCTAATGTATTCCACTGTATTGTTTTGTGTATTCCACTGAATTTATTGTTTCAATATGTTTGTTTACCTTACTGTTTTTTGTTTATTAATTGTGTTAACTTGTCGTTGGTGAGAAAGGGCAGCTTTGCTCATCCAGTTTACAGGTATAAAAAATAAAAATTAAATGAAATGAAAGAGTAGGAGGGAAAAGAAGAAAAGCAAAGAGAAAAGTGCTAACTGTTGCGCAACAGAAGTTTTGGTAGCTAGAAAATAAGGAGATAGAGAAGTGGTCCATCAGTCACAGCAAAGGGTGTAGCTTAACTCCGCCACAGGGACCCATCTGTGTACAGTCACTTTGTATCACTGGTGCAGAAACAGAGTAGTCCTGCCCAACACTCCCCCACCACCAAAGCTTCTGACGAGGGAGCTGGAAGGTGAGGTACTAAATCAGAAGGAGGGGGTGAATGAAGGCCCCATTTACTATGTCCTTTGGAGGCTTTATATTGTGCCCCCATGAACTGGTGTTCTGCTGCACATATCCCCAACTCTGACGGACGAGGAGGAGCGGGAGCCCCTCCAAAAGAAGCCTCTGTCAAGATCTCTAATATCATTCAGAGTTAGGGACCGAACAGACCTCAGAGATTTTTTTGAGGTTTCCAGCTCATTAAGAATGACTTCAACCTATGAGCTAAGCAACTTTCGGCCATAAAAAGCTACATTCAGCACCAACTGTTACACATCTTGTAATATGGAGCCATGTGTGCCTTCACAGACAGATGCCAGACACAGCTTCTCTGCCAAGACATATAAGGCATCATACACAGACCGGAGGAGATGCCCGCCAACCTCAGAGCCCTGAAAAACTTATTTCAGGGCTTCCATTTCATCAGGCCCGCCTGGCAAATTACTGACAATATGCCCATATCCTTCCAAATATGATTTTTGATATCTGCCCAGGTATGCCTGGTACTTGGCAACACACAGACCTAGAGAGGCAGAGGTAAAGGTGCATCTATCCATGATAGCAAGTTTTATGGATTCTTTATCAGAGGGTTAGTAGTGCCCAAACTCTGAGGGACGCTGACCTGTCATGGGCAGTCATGACTACCATGGAATCAGTGTCAAGCTGAATGAAATGCTACTTTTTATTTCCAGGAGCTAAATACTGTTCATAAGCCTTCCTAGGGACAGTGCAACAGGGCTGAATAAAGACCCTGTGCCGATGGTTATGCAGAAAAAGTGTTAAGAGCAAGGATGTTTTCTGTCCTCTTTTTCTGTCTGCTTGTGCAATCAAATTTTCACACGAGATCTAGGACTTGATCAACTCTAGGTCATGCCCCCACCCACCCCCGGCAATCTACCTGCCTTTGTTTCTTGCTGTCTCTATTTTGCTTATATATGGTTATAAAAGTATATGTGAATCTTTGCAAGTTCTCTAGTTTGCAAAAGTATAGTTATTACTGCTGAAATATTGCAGAAACAGCTCTGAGTTTATTAGAATACATAGCAAACTTTAGCAGAGAGTCTGACCTTTTGACCTCCTTAGCTCAGCAAGAGACAAGCTTACAGCTTGGACCCCAATGTATTTTTCTGGGCCTCCTGCAGGAAACAAAGGTTACTCACCTGTAACAGTAGGTCTAGGAGTGGTATATGATGTTCATCCACACTTCTTGGCAGTGTCCTTTTCCTTTAACGTGCTGGAAAGTCTTCAAGCTGGCTCCTCCCACCCACCCGGGTTATGACTCCCTCGACTCCGCCCCATTACACCAGATCTTGCCCGCTGGAAGTATAGTGTGTGTGCACCGAAGCTGGGGAAGTTGGGTGGGTCTGTATGGATGAGCATCATATATTACTCCTAGAAAGTGCGGTTCCGTAAGAACTTACCCATAAAGTACAGTTACGCAAGAACTTACAGTAACAGTAGATCTTCAAGAGAGGCTCTTGCAGTAGGTAATTACATATAGGACTAATGTCGGCAGGACCCCAGGGAAAAATTTCTAGCTAGCAGTCCCTGCAAGGGACCGCCCCCACGTCAGGTGACCGGCATCAGACGACGTCGGTATAAAGGGGCGGTCCCGGATGCCCGCCTTCCAGTTCTTTCCTGCCCGGACGAGAGAGAAGCAGATATTTCCCTCAATGGAAAAGGAGCTGAAAAAGCCTAGGGGGATGGAGGGCGGGATGGTATTACCTACTGCAAGAGCCTCTCACGAAGATCTACTGTTACGGTAAGTTCTTACTAACTGTACTATCTTACTTCGAGAGGGCTCTTGCAGTAGGTAATTACATATAGGACAGAATCCCAAGCAGTCTGGAATAAATGAAAGGCACCGGGAGGAGGAACTACTCCAAGAAGTAGCAAACAACCTTGCAAACCTCAAGATAGGAGGCCTTGCAAGACAGCTAACCCGAAGCCTGCTCTACGGCGAGAGGCAATGTCCAAAGTGTAATGTTTCGTAAAGGTAAGGACAGAAGTCCAGGTGGTGGCAGCACAGATGTCTGCCGCAGACACATTCTTGAAACAAGCCGCAGAGGCTGCTACTCCACGAGTGGAGTGACCTCTGACCTGACCCAGTAGGGTCTTGTTGTACTTGTCATAACAGAAAGTGATGCAATGAGCCAACCACTTTGACAGGCATTGCTTGGAGACAGCATTGCCTTCCCTTTTGTGAGCAAAAGAGACGAACAACTGATCAGTCTTTCTGAGATCCTTCGTCCTATCGGTGTAGTATCTCAGAATCCTGTGGACATCCATAGTATGGAGCAAGTATTCTCCCTGGTTGGAGTACTGCATGAAAAAGGCAGGTAACTCAATAGACTGATCTAAGGTAGACTCCACTACCACTTTCGGAAGAAACTTAGGGTTCGTGTGAAGAGCTACTCGTTCTTTGTGAAAAATCAGATAGGGGACTTTACACATAAGGGTCTGGAGCTCGGAAATTCTGTGAGCAGAAGTAATGGCTACCAAGAAGAGCGTCTTCCACGATAAAAACTTCAAGTCTGCAGAAGCCGCAGGCTCAAAAGGAGGAAGGGTAAGTTTCTCGAGAACAAAGTTCAAATCCCAAGGGGGAGCAGGAGTCCGAAGAGGGGGCCTCAGATGAAGGACCCCTCTGAGAAAGGTCTTGGATACCTCTAATTGGGCAAAGGCTTTATCAGCAAAGGAACATGGTAGGCTGAAATAGCAGCCATGTGAACCTTCAAAGAGGAGTGACTGAGACCCAGGCCTAAAAGATGATTTATAATCGAAAAGAGAACGGCCACAGGACAGAGAAAGGCTCCACGCTCCTGGAGGCAGCCCAAATGGAAAATCGCCCATTTCATAGCGTAGGTGGACCTAGTGGAGGGTTTTCTAGCCTCCACCAGAATCTCGCCACCTTTGGAGAGACGCCAAAGCGAGATTGGGCTAGGTCTGCAGAGCCATGCATGAAGTTGAAGGACTTGAGTCCCGGATGGACCAGGGTCCCCTGATCCTGGGTCAGCAATCCTCGAGATAAAGGAAGAGGAGGAACCTCTGAGTATTGTTGTAGAAGAGAGAACCAGATTTGCTTGGGCCAGAAAGGAGTGATCAGAATCATTCTCACTCCTTCCAATGCAAGTTTCTGCAGCACACGAGGGACCAGAGGAATTGGGGGAAAAGCACAGACGAATCTGTCCTTCCAGCTTAGAGACAGAGCGTCGCTCCAGAAAGCGCCTCGCTCTGCAGCGGGCGAGCAAAAGGTGGGAAGTTTTGCATTTTGGGAAGAGGTGAACAGGTCTTTCTGTGGAGTCCCCCAAAGCTGGAAGATGCAGTTTAGAACCTTTTGGTCCAGTTCCCACTCATGTGGCAGAGCCGAGGAACAACTTAGCTTGTCTTCCAGGATATTGTCGACTCCTGGAACACGGATCGCTCCGAGGTGAAGGTTGTGAAGCGTTGCCCATTCCCAAACCCTCATTGCTTCCCTGCACAGCGGGTAGGATCGAATCCCTCCCTGCTTGTTGATGTACCACACCACGCACATGTTGTCCGTTTGGACAGCTAGGTGACCAGGAAGGATGTATTGGTGAAGGGCCTGGAGAGCATACAGAACTGCTCGTAGCTCGAGCACATTGATGTGGAGAGCTAACTCCAATCTGGACCATAAACCCTGGGTTCGGTGAGGACCCAGATGGGCTCCCCAGCCTTCGCCTGATGCATCCGTGGTCAGAGTCTGGGAGGGGGGAAGATGAAAGAAGGGGACCCCCCGGAACAGGTTCTCTCGAACCATCCACCATTGCAAGTCTCTTGACATCGGTGAGATCATCAGCAACAGATGATCTAGGTCATCTACAAGTTGATCCCACTGAGAGCGGAGAGTCAACTGAGAGATCCTCATGTGGAGTCGCGCGCGCGGAACCGTCGGTATGGAGGCCGCCATAAGCCCCAAAAGATGGAGCACCGACCTCGCCGGAACCTTCCTGCGTTCCGAAAGTAGGGAAATCTGTGACTGGAGGGAGGCCCCCCCGTCCGAAAGCAGGAAGGCCTTGCACACTGTCGTATCGAGGATTGCCCCGATGAACTGAAGTCTCTGGGAGGGGTCCAGATGAGACTTGGAATGGTTGATGGTGATACTCAAACAAGTGAAAACCTGCTGGGTGAGGGAGAGAAAATGCAGGAGTTCCTCCCTGGACGAGGCCGCCAGGAGCCAGTCGTCCAGGTAGGGAAACACATGAACTCCCAAAGTACGTAGGTGGACCGCTACCACCGCCAGGCATTTGGTAAAAACTTGGGGAGCCGAGGAAAGACCAAAAGGGAGTGCCCGGAATTGGTAATGGTCCCTGAAAAGCAAACGGAGGTACACGGTAAAAGTAGGATTTAATGGGATGTGCAGGCATGCATCCTGCATATCCAGTGCACAAAGCATTGGCCCGGCCGAAGAAGGGGCAGAAGGGATTGAAGGGAGAGCATCTTGAACTTCTTGTATTGTACATAGAAGTTCAGGGAGCTGAGATCAAAAATGGGTCTGAGATCTCCCATCTTCTTTGGTACAAGGAAGAAATGGGAATAGTAGCCTGTCCCGTGAAGGTGAGGAGGGATGGGTTCTATGGCCTGCTTCGCGAGGAGAGCAGATATTTCTTCCCTGACCAAAGGAAGATGGTCCCTTGAGTAAGAGGACTTCAGAGAGGGGTGGCGTGGAGGTTTCTGTAGAAACTCTATGGAGTGCCCCTCTGCGATAATCTGAAGCACCCATGAATCTGATGTTATCCTCTCCCAACCCGTGAAGGTGGAGGGAGAACCCCCTCCCACTGCTCCCTCCGGGAGTCCGGAGGCGTGGGAGAGGGAGTCAGGTGGTGGGCAGCCGCAGTTGGGGCACCCGCTGCTTTTTGGGCAGCGGGCCTGGCAGCTGTGGGCCCGGCGTTGGTGGACCGCTTCCTTGGGGTTTCGCTGAGGCCCGGCTGCATCTGCGAAAAGGACAGCGCTGCGGGGGGATGGGGACGGTACATGGAATCCACAGATTTCAAGGCCGTCCCCTTCTCCTGCAAGTCGGTGATGATGTCTTTGACATCACCACCGAAAAGCAGCGAACCCCTGAAAGGTGCTTCCTGAATCGCTGACTGCACCTCCGGGACCAAACCTGACACTCGGAGCCAGGCGTGACGCCGAAGACTTACAGCGAACGCGGAGCTCCGCCCTGCAGTGTCCACTGCATTGTAGGTCGTCCTCAGAATGTGACGACTGGCCGAACGAGCAGAACGGACAAGGTCAGCTAACTCCTGCTTGACTTGGGAGTCAGGCAAGGAGTCAATCTTAGATTCCGCCTGGGTAAGGACAGCCTTCTGGTAATCCCCCATATGTGCTACATAATTTAGGGCCCTGATCCCCAGTGTGGAAGAAGCGTAGATCTTCCTTCCATACTGATCCAGAAGGCGAGATTCCTTATCCAGAGGAGACGAGCTCAGATATTTAGGGTGTGCTGACCGGCCGTGAGCGGCTCTAATCACAACCGAGTCTGCACGGGGGTGAGAATCTAAAAAGTCTACACCCTCCAGAGCCTGGTATAGCCTGTTGGACTTCCGAGGAAGTGGGGCTAAAGCCGACGGTTGTTTCCAAATAGTGGAAACAAGGTGAGCATGAGGCTCGATCCAGGGTGGCACTAGAGAAATGGCGGGCAAGTCCAGATGTTTGGTGAGTTTAACCCGCTGAGGATCTGGCTCTAAGGAACGCCACTGATGTACTTCCTGGATCTTCCTGAGCAACTCCGGAAGGAAGGATCCTCCGAGGAGACTTCGGAGGAGTCTCGGCCGGGCTTGGACGGAGAGCGAGGCTCGCTGCTTTCTCAGAGCATCCGTCGGAGGAGTCCGAGAGAGAAGAAGAAGAATTGGAAGCAGAGTAAGACTTCCTGACTCGTCTAGGGAGAGTAACGGGTTCCTTAGGGGGAATCCCTGGAGGCGTGTCCTGCCCCCTCTGGATCCAGAGGGAAGAGCTCAGAATCCGGAGGCGGAGAGGGAGGTGCTGCCGCGCGTATGGGGGCCGGAGGTGGCACCATCGCCAGTAAGGTGGTTTCTCTAATTCCTTGGTGAGCTGGAGCCTTGGCTCAGCCCACCAGGAGGCCAGAGTCTCCTGAAGATCCACCGCGCCTAGGGGCGGTGGAGGAGGAGGGGATAGTTATAGATTATATCCATAAGGCGAGTATCCATAACCCAGCTGTAGGAATACCGAGCCGGGTATTGCGCGCCGGGTACCGCGCGCCGGTGAGCTGGTGCCTGGTACCGCGGCGTAGGATACCGCGGACCCGGTAAGCCGATGCCGGATATGACGGCAGATACCCAGGTACCGGAGGAGCTGCCGCCCAGTGGGAGCCCCACAGGCGGATCAACAGTGATAGACCCGTGGGGGAGGGCCCAATGGAAGAGGAATATCCCCGCCGCCGGAGAGGCTGGGCGCTTGCAGAGCCGGCGTCCAATCCGGTTCGGTGGGAGGAGGATCTGACGGCGGAAAAGCATCCTGAGCATCGCCGGGGGACGGAGGAGAAAAGTCCCCGGGGTCAGGGAAGGGGACTTGGGCTCCCCGGACGGCAGCGAAGGCTGCGGAGAACCTGGGACAACAGACGATGGAGGGTCTGTCATTGGCTCTGACGGCCAGCGCATGTCAGAGGAGCCGACGTGTGACTTAGGGGCTGAATCCAGGTGGATGCCAGAGGAGCCGGCATCCGATTTAAGGGGTCCCTCGCCGGAGGCGGGCCGAGGGTGGGAAGCGCCCAGTCCAAGGGGACCTGCTGCAGCCGCCAAGGGTCGGGTGTCTTAGCGGCTTCTCCCGCGGGCGCCGGAGGAGCCGACGTCTGGCTTATGGGAGGCGCCACGCCAGTAAGCCTGCGGCAGTACTGGGGCTGAAGCCTCCTTGCCCAGAGGCGCTCAAGGGGCTCGAACATGAGCCCGACAGGCGGGCCGACACCTCCTCAAAGCCTTGAAGGCTGCCGCCGGGCTTATCCCTGGAGGACGTTACTGAGCCGCTCGGCCGGAGTCGCGGAGGAGGAGGCCTCCGCCGTGCCCTTCTTGTCCCGCTTTGTGTCCTTCTGGGGAGGTCGACGCCTGCCTAGGTTTCTTCAACTCCTTCTCCATTGCAGACATCTTCTTTTTAAGGAGATGGGCTTCCAAGGACTGCTGGCGTCATCTGCGGGTGGCCGCATTGAAATGCAGGCAATGCGGGCACTTGTCAACCGCGTGGTAGGGGCCTAAGCAAAAAAGGCAGAGGGAGTGACCGTCCTTGTGAGGCAGTTGGACGCCGCACAAGTCGCACTTATTTTTTGAAGGGGACGACATAAACCGACGTTCACTTGACGAAAAAGTACCAAAATACTGATAACTGTCGGTAAAAAACCGACAAAGTAACAGGGCTGAGCTACGAACTTTACCATGAGGTGCTGCACAAGCTGACGGCGGGAAAGAACTAGAAGGCGGGCGTCCAGGACCGCCCCTTTATACCGACGTCGTCTGACGCCGGTCACCTGACGTGGGGGCGGTCCCTCGCCAGGAACTGCTAGCTAGAAATTTTTCCGTGGGGTCCTGCCGCCTGCCGACGTCAGTCCTAAATGTAATTACCTACTGCAAGAGCCCTCTCGAAGTAAGATCAGTAGATCTTCGAGGAACTGTCTCTTGCAGTAGGTTATTACACTTGGAAGTTCCACCAGGTGGCGCTATCACACGGCAGCTTCTTCAGGACCGCCCACATGATATCACTTCCTCAGGCTCAGTATAAGTGTGGGCGGTCCCAGGTAGCCTCTGTTCCCCGGCAGCTTCAGCACGCAAAGGCGAGAACCGAGGGAAACCAAGAGACCAGGGAGGCCCAACCCAGCATCCTGAGATCCGGGGACCCTGAGCAAAAGGCTGAGGGACGGAGGGCGGGATTGTACCTACTGCAAGAGACAGTTCCTCAAAGATCTACTGTTATGGTAATTTCTTTCGTAACTGCACTATCTTCTACGGACTGGTCTCTTGCAGTAGGTTATTACACTAGCAGAGTAACAAGCAGTCATAGCCAAAAAGGGAGGACAGGCAAAGCAGGAAGCCGGGTGAGAAGCCGAGGCCACAAGCAAAGCAAACAGGACTGTTCAGTGAGAATTGCAAAACAGCGGCAAGCACAGTCCAGGCAGAAGCCATGGAGGAGCCGCAGAAAAGCCAAGAGATGGCCGTGTGAGCCTGGGAAAGGGACTGCACCATATCAAGTCATAGTCAGGATAACTCGTACCACACCCAGTAAGGCAGACATGCGATGGGTGGGCGAGGAAATACAGGTTACTCACCTGTAACAGGAGTTCTAGGAATGGTATATGTTGTTCATCCACACTCATTGGCAGTATCCTTGCCGCTAAATCTTGCCGGAAGGTCTTCGCTTGCTCCTCCACCCACCCGGTGGTATAACTCCGCCTCGCCCCCATGACGCCAGATCTGGCGCTGGCAAGCTCAGGTTGAGCGCCGGGCCGGAGAGTCGGTAGTGGGTGGATGAACAACATATACCATTCCTAGAACTCCTGTTACAGGTGAGTAACCTGTATTTCTAGGGACATGGATATGTTGTTCATCCACACTATTGGCAGACTCCTAGCAGTTCTCCGGGAGGAGGGAGGAAGACGCACACCCCCATATACTTACTTGGGAAAGAGAGACTGAGAACCGAGGCCCCAAACCAGCATCCCGGTGACTCAAGGTCGGTGTAGTAGTGGGTAATGAAGGTGTTGCTGACTTCCAGGTAGCAGCCTGCAGATTTCCTGGATAGGGACGCTCCTGGAAGCAGCCACGTTGCAGCAGCAGTATGGCGGGTAGAATGAGCTCTTATCCTCTGGGAGGCTCCATGCCCGCTAACTTATAGCAGAGATCTTGCAGGAGGTTACCCACCTGCTTATCGCTCCGCTTGCTGCAGGTCTGCCAGATGCGCTTCAGCGTAGGTGACAAACAGCTGGCGAACCTCTCCCGACTCAGCCAGGCGCCTCCTTATAATAAGCGAGCTCTTCTAGGATCCAGAGTATGGAGCCTATATTCGCCTCCAGGTGTGATTGGGGTAGAACACCGCAGAGTCAACACCTGGTTAGGTGAAACTCCGACACCACCTTCGAAGGAATTTCGGTGGGGCGCAGGACAACCTTGTCCCTGTGGGAAGACCAGGTAAGGAGACTCGATGGAAAGCGCCTGGAGCTCTCCCATCCTTCTGGCTGACGTGATAGCCACCAAGAAGGCGGTCTTCACGCACAGGTGAGAGAGAGCACACCTGTGCATAGGTTCAATGGCTTGCCCATGAGCTTTGCCAGTACCAGCAGTAGATCCCACGGAGGTGGGGTTCCCGCACTGAGGAAATGTGATCAAGGCCTTTGAAAAAGCGCCAGACCACCTTCTCCCCTGCGCCATCGACTGCTTCCCGCCCCGCCCGTAAGCAGAGATGGCTGCCAGGTGCACCCTTAGGTCGCTGACTCTAAGCCCTTGACTAGAAAGGGACCATAAATAGTCCAAGATGCTTGCCAAGGAACAGGAGGAAGGGTCCAAGCCCTGTTCTGACACCAAATGGAAAAACCTTTCCATTTGAAGGCATAGCATTTTCTGTCGACTCTTCACGGGACGCCCAACTACATTGAGGACCTCGCCGGAAAGACCCAAAGCCTGGAACTCTAGCCGCCAGGAACCAGGCCGTCAGGTGCAGGGATTGAAGGTCCGATGGAACACCTTCCCTGATTGACTGAGAGCAGGTCCGGCGAGCTGGAAGCTGCCGCGAGTCCTGGAGCTGAGACTGAGGAGATCTGGTACCAGAACTGGCGAGGCCAGTCTGGGGCTATCAGAATCACCTGCGCCTTGTCCCTCCCTCGCCTTGAGAAGCACCTTGTGGATCAAGGGAAATGGGGAAAGGCAAAAGAGGCCCGGGTCCATTGCCTCAGAAGGCATCCCCTGCAGCGAGCCCTGCTGAGGGGGGGCGGCAGGAACAGACTCAGCTGCACTCTCCTGTGGAGGCAAACAGGTCCACCTGAGGTGTGCCCCAAAGGGAGAACAGATGCTGTACTACCTCCGCAGAGAGACCACTAGGGGATGCAGCCCCTATCCGCCCAGGGCATCGACGCCAGGTGCTGGAGGCCCTCGCCACGTGAATGGCTAGAGATCCGCCCAGGCTGCGCAGACGGCGACCAACGCGAGAGCCTTTGCATAGAAGCATGGAGCGCGCCCCGCCCTGGCGGTTTAGATAGTACATGGTCGTGGTATTGTCCGCCTGGACCGGACCACTTGACCCCGGAGGAACGGAGCAAAGGCGGTGAGAGCTAGGCGGACCGCCGAGCTCCAGCAGGTTGATGTGGCATCGACTTCGCTGGGACCAGAGGCCATGAGCTCGGTGTTCCCCAGATGGGCACCCCAACCCATCAGAGAGGCATCGGTCGACAGAGAGACCGCTGGCTCGGGCGGACTTAACGGGATGCCCTCCTCAAATTGATCTGGAACGTCCACCACTGGAGAGCATTCCACATCCCTGTGTCACCGACAAGGCTGGTCCAAGGGATCGCAGGCGTTGTGACCATTGGCTGGCCAGTCCCCACTGAAGGGATCTGATGTTCCAGCGGGCCCAACGGACCACGCCTGGCAGGCCAGCCATGAGACCCAGGAGCGCAGGAAGTCCCGGCAGGGCGAATTGCTCAACCAGAAATGATCGGGCAAAGGAGGAAAGAACCTCGCCCTGTCCGCTGGAGCCGCGCCTGGCTCAAGAGAGTCGAAGCTACCGATGAATAAAATCACCTGCTTCGGCTCGAGTTCTGACTTGGCCCTGCTGACAAGGAGGCCCAGTTGAGAGCAGACCTGGAGGGCCAGATCTCTGACCATCCGCCTCCTTCCTGGAGGGAGCTGCTATCAGCCAGTCGTCCAGGTAAGGGTACACCGGACCCTCGCCGCAGGGAATGCTGTCACCACTGCCATGCATTTGGTGAAGACCCTGGAGCTGGAGACAAGCCAAGGGCATGGCTTGAACTCGAAGAGAGATCCTTCCGCCGGAAGCGACATGAATTCTGTGAGACGGACCTGATAGGGACGAAAACGCTGTCCTGCAAGTCCAGAGAGCAGAACCTACCGCTGCTCCAAGGATGGTATTATCTGAGCCAGAGTGACCATCCTGAAGGTTCGAGACCTTAGGAACTTGTTTAGTCGGTAGGTCGAGAATGGGCGCCAGCCCCGTCTGCTTTGGAACCAGGAAGTACCTGGACACAAACCCTGGGTCTGAAGGAGGGTCCACCACCTTCTTACCACCTCCTTCTGGAGGAGGAGAGCGATGTCGCTCGACGAGCCGCCAGTGAGGCTGGGATCTTCGGGTTTCGAGGGCGACGGCTCTGAAGGGTGGTGCCTGCTCAATTCCAGAGGCAGGCTCTTCCCACCACCTCAAGACCCACCTGTCCGTGGTAACAGCGGACCAGGCGGAACGGAAGTGCCGGAGCCGCCTCCAGGGGACCTAGGGGTAAGGTGACGGGATGAAGGACACCCTCAGCCCGACCACTGGGCAGGCTTGGAGGAGGGACCGCCGAGGACCTCCTGGGCCCTTCTCCTGCCTCCTGTTAGGAGGAAGCCGGTGCCTGGTTTGGGATGCCAAGGCCGAGCCTGCTGGGCCCTGACGTTGCTGGGTCGGGCGCGCTGGGGCACAGAAGGGACGAAAGGGCTTAGGCTGTGGCTTTGCGCCTTTGTCCTGAGCGGAAGAGATCCGAGTCCAAGGTGGCATTGGACTTCTCGATCCTCTGCAGGTGACCTTCCACCCCAGGGTCAAGAGGTCAGTCCCCAAAAGGGAACATCCGCCAACTTGTAATGGGTATCCGGTAAAGGTGGATATCCTCAGCCAAGCCCGCCGACGATAGCCACTGCGGCCGCACCGATCTGGCACATGAGTCCCTACATCCAAAGCAGTCTGAGCTGCTGTTTGGCCACTGCCCTGCCCTGGTCCCGCACCTGCTTAACCGTAGTCTGCAGATCGGCGGAAGATGAGGATGACCATCCAGGAGCCCAACAGGGCATGAGAAAATGTGCCATGAGGACGGGCCGAACTGGCCTGACGAAGGCCGAGAGGAGGACGACAGCGTAGACTTCTTCCCCGACATAGTCCAATTTCTTGGACTCCTTGTCAGGAGGTTTGTCCACATCCCTGGCGCTGCCGGGCGCCGAAAACGCCTGTCGGTAACCAACCCCTCAGCAGAGGGTGTTCAAAACCGACAAGGAACCGTAGGACCGATACTTCCTGGCCATCCTGGCCAAGGCGCAGGGCAGGAAGCAGGGCGCTGCCAAAGTTCCAGTGCTGGACCCACTATGGCCTCGGCCACCGGAAAGGCCTCCGCCGGAGAATCCCCGGTCCAGAATCTCCGTGAGGGGATACTCGGCCTGCTTGGAACGGGTTCGAGCTCCATCCCGTAGACTCGAGATGAGCCGAGCAGTCCTAGGAAGGACGACGGGCTATCGTCCATTGGCTGACCTCCTGAAGACTCCAAGTCCAGTCGCTTGGAGAAGAAGGAGGAATCATCTTCGGACTCGAAGAGTCTCGAAGAGCTGCCTCTGGCCTGAACCACTCTTCACCTGCCGAGGTCGGTCGGGAGTGAGGGTAACTGACAGCCGATGGGTAAACCCTTAGCCGATCGAGAATCCTTGGTCGGAGCCCCACTGGTGGCTGTGAGGCGGAGGTTCCACCGCAATCGTGGAGCAGCTGGTTTTGCCGAACAACCGCCTGTATAGGCTCTCGGCAAGTCGAGGGGTTGTGTCGGCTGCCCGTGACAGTTATTTTAATGGTCGGGAAGGCGCCGAGTCGGGCTTATTCCCGGCCAGAGGAGTTGTTGTGAACATAAGGTCCTCGCATCAGCCGACGTAATTTACGTCAGCCGCCTCCCTCATCCGAGGAGGAGGATCAGGACGAGCGGGGCGACGCTTACCGCGGTGCCGAGACCGAGACCGCCTATGACGGTGGGAACGGGCTGGACCGCCAAGAGGTCCGAGACCGAGACCGAGAGTCCCGGAATTTCGGGTCGGTGCAGGAGGTGTCGGCCGGAACCGACACTCCTTCGCTCGGAAGGTCCATCCAGGGCTCCGGAACCGAGGCACAGGCGAGCCCACGGGATCCTCAACTCTCCCGGGGAACCGGGAGAGGGAATCTCGGCTGCTAAAGGCGACAGCCTCGTCTCAATGGGTCGAGAAAATCTCGACTTCATCAGTGGGAGTCTCGGTCAACTGACCTGACGGGACACCGTGAGGCCAGTGGCCGAGCCGAGCAGGTCGACTGGCCGACGGTCGACAGGCCCGGGAGAGGGACCTTTCCCGCCTCCCAAGAGCCGGGCCGACGGAGGGGACTTACCCTTGTCCTCTTTGACCGAGAAAAAGGTCCAGCAGGACGCAGGCCCTTCTCCTTAGTGGAGAGGGACAGACAAAGCTCCTTAAAGGAAGCCGTAGGAAGAACCCAGAGAGAGCTGGATAAATGCCGCGGCCGAGGAAGATACGGCTCACAACCCCCTCTTCGAGGGCTTACCATCCGCCGAGCTGATCCGCCGAGTCACGCCGCCGACACCGCCAACCGGGCCTCTTGGACTTCACCGAGGGAACGCCCGACGCCCAGTTGCAATGGGCAGCACGGCTTCGAGGACGAGGTCGAGAAAGATGAGCACAGGTCGCAAGCTCGTGGGTCGCGTCAAGGCCTAAGCAGTAGACAGGTCGCGGCGTGGATCCGTCCGGGACATCTTCGCCGCATGGGCATCTCCGAACCGAGTCGATGGTCCATCGCAGCCGCGAGGGATCAAGACTGAAGTCTTTGCAAAATATTATTTGGAACCGCAACGGAGAAATAGGAACCAGTCACAAACGCAGAGCTAAGGAGGGAACTGAGCTTCCAAGCGTAAGGAAGATCTGGCGTCATGGGGCGGAGCCGAGAGTTATACCACCCGGGTGGGTGGGAGGAGCAAGCTTGAAGACCTTCCGCAGATTTAAAGCGCAAGGATACTGCCAATGAGTGTGGATGAACAACATATCCATGTCCTTAGAATGAATACTCCACAAAGGGAGTAAAAGGGCCACGCCAATGATTCAACCTGACGAGCAGGGGTCATAGAGGCCATGGCATACAGTAAGTCCAGTAGAGCTCCAAAGGCGCGGAGTGCGCAGGAGGGTACCGGGGCAAGACACACAGGGAATCCCACAGCAAGGAACACCTGAAGGGCCCCAAGAGTGAGGATAGTAGGAGTTCCAAAAGATCCACACTGAGGAGTGAACCATCCATGATCGGGAAGCAAGCTTCTAAAGAAAGGGCGGACAGACATCCTGGTGCCTCCGAGGCTTGCAAGAAGAGGTGGGGGGAAGCCCCGAGGTGCGGCTAATGCGCAAGGGCAGGCCCGGTCCCCAAGAGGGACAGGCACGGGACAGAGGAGCAGACATGGCAGCCCCTCTGGAAGCCCTACCACGGCTCTGAGCCGCACCCCAGTAAGGGGTCCGGGAACGGGACGCCCTGCCAGCAGAGGTGGAGGACGGGGCCGGGGGCACGGTAAAGGTACTGGACCGACTGCAGGGTATGCCCCGAAGCTTGTAGGTGATCCAGAATGGCCTGGATACTAAGACCAAATAACCTGTTCCCACAGAGAGCAGCATTGGCAACCGATAACTGGACGTCGGGAACCAGACCCGACACCCGAAGCCAGGCGTGGCAGACAGATGGGCAGAGGCATCAACCGTATCGTAGCCCGACCGCAGCAGGTGACGGGAAAGAAAGGAAATGGCGGACAGTGGCTGTGCCAACAGGGCCGACCCCTGGGAGGGAGGCAAGGTGAAAAGCAGGTCCAAAGCGGAGGCACTCAAGCTGTGGAGGTACCGGACCATATGGCCCACATAGTTGAGAATGCGAGGCAGCAAGGTACCAGAGGTGTAAACCTTCTTGCCAAGAAAATCAAGGTGCTGGGATTCCTTATCCGGCAGCACTAAACTGGTGTGGCGGGGCTAAGCAATCCGATCATGAGCCGCCATAATGACCACCGAGTCAGCCATAGGAGCAGCGGATAAATAGAGATGATCTGACGGGGCCCTGTACAGCCGGTCATGCCCAAGCGGGGTTGGCAGAGCAGAAGAGGGGTGATGCCAAGCTGCAGTCATGGCGTTCAAATAAGCAGGAATCAAGGGAAGGAAGACCAGGACAGGTTCCTCGGGCAGGTCGAGGTAGGCGGCCATATCCCGAAGCATATCCTGCTCCACAGAAATGAAGCCAAACAACTCCTGGATTTGCAACAGCAGATCCGAGAAAGAAGGGTCATGGGAAGTGGAGGCATCAGGAGAGGCAGGCGGGCGGGCGGCGTCCACAATAGAGGACACAGAGAATGGGGAATCCAGGTCCCCACAATCCAGAAAGCCCTCGTCAGAGGCGTCCTCCACGTCCGGATCCCCAGACATGGACTCCTCAGAAACCGGGGGCAGTGTTGGAGGGAGTGTGAGGAATGAGTGTCCTGCTCCCTCTTATGCCGGGAATGTGAGCCCTGAGCTGGGGAACCCATAGCACAGGACCCCGAGGTCTGTTCTGGCAGGGCTGCCTTGTCAACCATAGAAGAGGCCAAGGTCCCAGCAAGAGTGCCAGGCCATGGAGCAGCGGGGTAGCTGTGAGTGGTTCACAGGCCCGCAGCAGAACAAGGAGAGCCGGGGTAGCTGTGAGTGGTTCACAGGCCCGGAAGAGTGTAGAAAATTTGGGTTCAAGTTCATGTCGAAGACTGCAACACAGAAGAGTGAGCTAGCTGCTGTGTGGGCTAAAGCTGGCGGGAAAATGAACAGAGGCTACCTGGGACTGCCCACACTTATACTGAGCCTGAGGAAGTGATGTCACGTGGGCTGTCCCTGAAGAATACTGCCGGAAGAAGCTGCCGTGTGATAGCGCCACCTGGTGGAACTCCCAAGTGTAATAACCTACTGCAAGAGACCAGTCCGTAGAAGACTACTGTTACAGGTGAGTAACCTGTGTTTCTAGGGACGTGGATATGATGTTCTATCCACACTTCTTGGCAGACTCCTAGCAGTTCTCCGGGAGGAGGGAGGCAAGGCGTACACCCCCTACTTAGGAAATAAGGTGCAACTCTAGCTCAATGTGGTAATGAGAAATGAAGGCGTGTGCTGACCTCCAGGTAGCAGCCCTGCAGATTTCCTGGATAGGAATGTCCCTGGAAGCAGCCACCGACACAGTGGTACAGCAGGTGGAATGAGCCCTTAGCCCTCTGGAAGGCTCCCTACCCACCAACCTAAAGCAGATATCAATGCAGGATGCGATCCACCTGCCAATCGTCTGCAGGTCTGCCAGGTGCGGCTTCAGCGTAGGTGACAAACAGCTGGCGAACCTCTCCCTTAACCCTAGCTGTGCCCTCTATGTAATAAGTGAGCGCTCACCTCAGGTCCAGAGTATGGAGCCTGTGCTAGGCCTCCAAGTTGTGATTGGTGAAGTACACCAGAAGATTAATCACCTCGTTAAGGTAAAACTCTGTCATAACCTTCGAAAGGAACTTCGGGTTGGGGCGAAGGACAACCTTGTCCCTGTGGAAGACCAGGTAAGGAGAATCCACTGAAAGTGCCTAGAGCTCAGTGATCCTTCTGGCTGACATGATAGCCACCAAGAAGGTGGTCTTCCACGACAGGTGAGAGAGATCACACCTGTGCATCGGTTCGAATGGCTTGCCCATAAGCTTTGCCAAAACCAGCAACAAGTCCCATAGTGGTGGTGGTTCATGCAACGGAGGGGAAATGTGGTCAAGGCCTTTGAAAAAGCACCCAACCACCTTCTCCTGAGTCACCAACTGCTGACTTGCCCGCACTCTGTAAGTAGAGATGGCTGCCAGGTGCACCTTAAGGTTCATCAACCGAAGGCCCAACTGATGTGGGACCAAGGGTAATCAAGGATGCTAGCCACTGGATAGGACAAAGGATCCAACCCTTTACCCTGACATCAAACGGAGAATCTCTTCCACTTGAAGGCATTGCACTTCCTGATCGACTCCTACCTAGATGCTGCATAATGGTGAAGACACCTTCGGAGACACACCAGCCTGGGACTCTAGTCACTCAGGAACCAGGCCGTCAAGTGCAGGGAATGAAGGTCCAGGTGGAGTACCTTCCCCTGACTGATGGAAAGCAGGTCCTGGCATAGGGGAAGACGCCTCAGCAGCCTGCTGCTGAGGCTGAGGAGATCGGGGTACCAGAACTGGCGTGGCCAGTCCGAAGCCACCAGGAACACCTTGCCTTGTCCCTCCTGGCCTTGAGAAGCACCCTGTGGATCAAGGAAAGTGGAGGGAAGGCATAAAAGAGGCCTGGGTCCAGGGCCTAGAGAAGGCATCCCCCTGCAGCGTTCCCTGCTGAGGGAGGCGGGCACAAAACAGCCTCAAATTTGCGTTCTTCCTGGAGGCGAACAAGTCCATTTGAGTGGTGCACCACTGGGAGAACAGACTGAACTACCTTTGGGTGGAGAGACCACTCGTGAGACTTCTCGTCCACCCGACTGAGGGCGCCTGCCAGCTGACTGGAGGCTCCTGCCATATGGATGGCCAGGATATCTGCCTCCAGGCTGCGCACAAGGGTCCAGACACGGAGAGCTTCCTTGAACAAAGGTAGGGAGTGCGCCCCGCCCTGTCTGTTGAGGTAGTACATGGCTATGGTGTTGTCCATCTGAACTTGGACCACTTGACCCCAAATGTGTGGAGCGAAAGCAGTCCGCGCCACCCAAACTGCTCAGAGCTCCAGCAGGTTGATATTATCAGGACTCCTCGGGGGTCCAAAGCCCATGGGCTTGGTGTTCCCCCCCAGGTGGGTACACCAGCCCGAGAGAGAGAGGCATCAGTCGTCAGGATGACAATCAGCTCAAGGCGGTCAAACTGGATCCCTTCCTGCAGATCTGCTGGAACCAGACACCACTGGATGGCATCCCACATCCTCTGGGTCACCATGACCGTCTGGTCGAGGTGCCCCTTGTGCTGATACCACTGGCTGGCCAGCTCCCACCGCATGGAGTGCATTCTCCAGCAGGCCCAACGGACCACACTGGTACAGGCCGCCATGTAGCCTAGCAGGTACAGGAAGTCCCAGGCAGGGTGCAATTGCCCAACCTGAAATGATTGGGCAAAGGAGGAGAGAGCCTCTGCCCTGTCCGCCGGGAGCCGGGCTCTGAATCTGCAAGAGCCAAGCTCCGCCTCGATGAAGCTGATCACCTGCAAGGGTACGAGATCCGACTTGGCCTCGCTGACCAGGAGGCCA
The DNA here is from genome assembly GCA_016271365.2 of Neoceratodus forsteri. NCBI lineage: Eukaryota > Metazoa > Chordata > Ceratodontiformes > Ceratodontidae > Neoceratodus > Neoceratodus forsteri. The sequence continues at coordinate 306,955,731 of CM028137.1, forward strand.
AGTCTGACACAGGTCTGGAGGGCCAAGTCCTTGGACCACTCCCCATCCTGCCTGGAGGGACTTGATATCAGCCAGTCGTCCAGATACGGATAAACCCGGACCACTCGGTGCCTCAGGTAAGCTGCCACCACCGCAATGCACTTGGTGATGACCCTGGGGGCCGAGGAGAGGCCCAAGGGCATGGCCTATAACTCATACAGAGTTCCCTCTGCTTGAAATCGGAGGAACCTTAGGTGAGACAGATGGATCAGGATGTGAAAGAACACATCCTGAAGATTCAGAGAGCAAAACCACATGTTTTGCTCTAGAGATGGTATGATCTGAGACAGTGTTACCATCCTGAAGGTACGCGACCTGAGGAATGTATTCAGATAGTGCAGATCTAGGATGGGGCGCCAGCCCCCGGCCACTTTGGCACCAGGAAGTACCTGAAGACAAACTCTGGGCGATTCGGAGGATCCACGATAGAAGCCACAACCTCCCTGCAGAGCAGCTGGGCTATGTCGTCTCTGAGAGCTGACAGCATGTCTGCGGAAGCCAAGACCTCTCGTAGGGCATGGGCTCAGCAAAGACGGTACTGCTCGAACTCTAGAGGCAGACCCTGACCCACCACTTCTAGAACTCACCTGTCCGAGGTAACAACGGACCAGGCAGAAAGGAAGTGGTGGACCTGGTCCCCCACGGGAGGACCCAGGGGAGGCGTGATGGGCATGAGGGACGCACCCCTTATCCCATCATTGGGCAGGCTTGGAGGAGGAGGGGGGCCCAGCTGAGGTGCCACCGGAGCCTCTTCCTCCTGGCTTATGGACAGCTGAGTCCACTGACTTAGGCCGAGGCACCCCTCATCCCATCACTGGGCAGGCTTGGAGGAGGGCCCGGCTGAGGGGCCACTGGAGCCTCTTCCTCCTGGCTTACAGACAGCCAAGGCCACTGACTTGGGCTGACATTGCCAAGCCTGAGCCTGCTGGCCAGCCAGCTGCTGGGCTGGCTTGGCCACAGGAGTGGAGGTGGACTGAAAGGGCTGATACTGCTTGGAGGCCTCGGGGTCCTTCTGGGCAGATGTCATGGAGTCCAAGGTGGCACTGGACTTTTCGATGCTTGCGAGGTGGCCCTCGATCCTGTGCCCGAACAGGTCGGTGCCATAGAAAGGGACATCTGCCAGCTTGTGCTGAGTGTTCACCGTGAAGGTCAAGATCCTCAGCCAAGCCCTGCAGTGCATGGCCACTGAGGCCACCACAGAGCGGGCACAGGAGTCCCCAATGTCCATGGCAGTCTGGAGCTGTTGCTTGGCCACAGCCAGTCCCCGGTCTCGGACCTGTTTGACCGTGGTCTGAAGGTCCGCAGGCAGATGAGAACGCACCCCATCTAATGTGCCCAGCAGGGTGTGGGAGAAGTGGGCCATGAGGGGGGCCGAGCTCACCTGGCATAGACCAAGCGAGGCGGTAGCATAGACCTTTTCAGCCGCATGGTTCAACTTCTTGGACTCCTTATCAGGCGGCCTGTCAGCATCCCCGGTGTTGCCAGAGCGCCGGATCACAAGAGTGGGCCACCAACCCCTCGGCTGAGGGGTGCTCTGTAAATCCCGAAAGGGATCCTCTGGGCACCGCATACTTGTGGACCATCCGGGCAGAAGGTGCAGGGCAGGAAGTGGCACATTGCCACAGCTCCAAGGCAGGGCCAAGAATGGCTTCTGCCACTGGGAAAGCCCCCATTGAAGAGTCTCCACAGTCGAGGATCTCGGTCAATGGGTAACTAGCTCATTTCTGGATGAGCTCCATCTTCATACCCGTTGACTCAGATATCAAATGGAGGAAGCCCATGAAAGAAGAGAGACCTTAGTCCGTTGAGAGATCCCTCATGGATTCCACGTCGACAGGACGGGAGGTGCAGGGAGGAACCCTCGGACTTCAAGGAGTCGCAAAGAGCGATCGATCATGAGTCCCCACTGACCTCCACGGACGGTCAGTGATGGTGACTGACAGCTGATGGATAAGCCCCTTGGCCAGCCGAGACTCCTTAGTCGGAGTGCCGACCGTCAACTGTTTGGGTGGCGGTTCCACCACAATCCACAGAGAAGCCGGAGTTGGCCAAGTCGGGACCATCTTAATCGGTTCAGTCGGTAGAGTCGGCGTCAGCCTTTCGGGCGACAGTCAAGTGATGGGCGGCGTAGAAATCAGGGTTGGTTTGGCATCGGTAAACACCAGCTGTTTCCACATCAAATCTTCGCAGCATTGATGCAACTTGCGCCAAAGCATCTCTTCACCCGAGGAGGATGAGGACTAAGAACAGCGGCGGCGCCGCTTCCCGTGGTGCTGAGAGTGGGAGTGCCAAAGAAGGCAGGACTGGCTCGACCCACGGGAAGATGACAGAGACCTCGGCCACCGGGGGCACAGGTGGCGGGGCTCGGAGGGAGTCTGTGATCGCCAAAGCTCCTCCTGGTCAGGGGCGAGAGGCGGGTCAGTGGACTGATCCATCCCTCCAATGGTCTGTGTCAGGACCAGGGTCCTAGACAAGGAAGCATCAGCCTCTTTGGTCAAAAACTGGTCGGTCGCCTTGAGAAAAATCTCGGCTGGGGCTTTGACTAGCGTCTTGGCCGACAGGCCCAAAAGGATTACCGTGGAGCAAGTGGCCAAGGATGAGGAATCAACCAAAGTCAAATCCTGAGAAACGCGGGAATCTGAGGCCCTCGACCGAAAGCGCTCCTGATCCCATGATTGACGACGAGTCTACTCTTTCTTAGACTCTTTTTAGATTTAGATTTGCCAGTGGGCCCCGACCGAAGGTCGGCAAGGACTGGCACAATTCCTTGAAGGAGCTTGTAAATGTCGAGTCCTGCTGAAGCGGCACGAACGCAGAAGCCGAGGAGGAATGGGCCGCAGTCTGGGTCGCCTCCTCTTCAAAGGTTGCAAGCTGCTCAGCAGACCCCGCAGCCGTGGAGACCACACAATGGGCATCTTTGGATTTTACTGGCAGGTTCCGTTGTGCCAGGAGGCCCAGTTTCAGGCAGGCGAGACGGTCCTTCAAAATAGTAGAATGAAATGAGTGGACAAAGTCGCAGGACTGGTGATCATGGTCGTGACCCAGGCAGCAGACGCACGTAGCATGCGGGTTGGTCCTGGACATCTTCTGCCTGCAAGGACACCGGCAGAACCCGGGAGTAGACTTATCGTCCATTGTGTTCGCGATCGAAGATTGAACTGAAGACGAAACTCTTAAGAGTTGGTTTGGAAGTAATTTTTTTTTTTTTTTTTTTTGTGTATACTCTATTTATGCCCCCTGTCGTGCTCTGGGGCTGCCTCTCCTTCAGGCTGCCATGACCCTCAGACATCCTCCTATCAGCTCCCCTAAGCCACCTTACCTCAGATCTGCAGCCATCCTCGGGGTAGCCCGGTGAAATCCTATACCAGGTGGGTCCCTCTCTTCCGAGGGGGAAGGCACCGGCGGGGAGAACACCGGCACACTATTTTTCCTCGGTCCCGGGTGCTGCTGAGGCTTTCCGTAGCTTCCTGGGAGTTCTCAGAGGTGTCCGGGGCTGGCAGCCGTCATCCGGCCAGTCCCCAGAGCGGTATTTCCATTTCTCTGGTGTTCCCTCAATGCAATCCCTCTGCTGTGCTCCCAGTCTCCACGGGGGCCACTGCAGAGCGACCATGCATCCCCAACCTACCCCAGGGGAGGAGAGCAGTCCTATGGATGCTCAATCCTACCCCTTCCTCTGCCGACCCCAGAGTCCTGCTCGAACCCTGTCGCCGGGCGTGGTTTGAGATGTGGGCGCCCAGCGCCCAACCCTCCGCGCCACCGGGCCGGCACTGGAAGTAATTCTTAAGAATTTAGGCGTGAGGGCCTACTCAATGCGAGAGCAGTAAGGAGGGAACCTGTTTCTTCCAGTGGAAAGGAAGATCTGGCATCATAGGGTGGAGCCGAGGGAGTTACCACCTGGGTGGGTGGGAGGAGCCAGCTTGAAGACTTTCCGGTACATCTTCAAGGGAAAGGACACTGCCAAGAAGTGTGGCTAGAACATCATAATCCACATCCCTAGAAAGAAATTTACAAATTCTGTACAAGCAAGAGACACCCTGTCTCCAACAGGAGGATGTAGTGACTACTATGTTTAAAAAGAGACATTATAAAAGAGAAGAGAGAGCTGAATGACTGTTTTAGTTTTCGGTTTTGTTGAACTTCACTGTTTGGACTGCCTATGTTTGAAATCATTCTGTATATATATATATATATATTTTTTTTCTTCTGTTTGTTACTGATGGTAATAAAACGCTACTTGCGAATTTTATAACTGCCACTGGTTTTAGTATGCTTCCTGACCTAAGACCTGATGACAGATAGCTGGCAGGGTGCTTGGCTAAAGCCAGGCATTCAGGGTGACATCCTCCAAGGCAGCATAAATGGAAGAACCACTGCAGAGGCTATTCAACCGCCAAAATGTTGGAGGTTCTTCTCTGAAGAATCCTCTGCTTCAAACAAGAGGTTTAAAGTCTCTTGGATTTGATGTATTAAAGCTTAAAAAGTGGATTCCTTTAGAGGAAAATGAGGCCTGTATAGGACAATGTCCTCACTATTAGAGAACACAGTAGAACCTACTGAACCATACTGCCCCAAAGAGTAAAACAGGTCAGGGTCCTTATCTCCCCAATCTCCCTCCTCCTCTAGCAGATTAGGGCTATACTCCTTTGCCTCTTTGAGAGGAAGGGGCAAGGAGGTAGATCTGTCAGAAAAGGTTTGATGAGGAATGACAGACACAGCCAGTAGACCCTGTGGCTGAAAACCAGCTTTGTTCATCAACAGTGGCATAACTGGCAATAGTCTCCCTATCAAATAAGAAACCTCTGCCAGCACAGAACTAGGAACGGAGATGACAACTGCAGTGCCGGCAATCCGCACACTAGTCCCCATTAAAGATGTTCCTATGGTGCAGGTGGCAAGCTGCAGCACCTTGGATATCAAATTTGAGCCTTTTGAAGGTCCAAGATTCTGGCCTTGCGGGCTCAACCAGCCTGTTTCGCAAGTGGACTGGTGGGAGCAACACCATTCTTGTGAGCAGGGATCTCGGTCGCTTAGGAGCGGGGGAATATTGACTCACCAATGACGATCTGTCATATTCCTGCTGGTTCTGGCTCATCTTTGACAAAGAAGATTCCAACTAGGTGACAGTTTTAGTTCACAAACACATAGTCACACCCTTTGTCATTGGCAATTTCAGGACTGACTGTGGTTTTGGTGATGGATTTGCAGTGCTTGACCAGTGTACATTTTGTCAGGAAAAAAAAAAAAGGCTCCAAAGCCTTTTGCTTGTAACTTTGGGTGACTTGGTTAAAACCCTGGCACACTGCAGTTTTGTACACAGTAGGACAGGCCTAGGTCTGTGTCACTGTTCAAGGACATTCTCCGTAGAAATCAGCTTTTTGCAGTGACGCTGGTGAAAAAAAGCACTTTACTTAACGACCACATACAGTCTGAATGGGTAGATGCCAGAAAGAAATACATTTTTAGCATTAAAAAAAAAAAAAAAAAACTGCTTCTACCGGTTCGATGTTCACTATGTCAATGGCTGAAAAAAAAAATAGAGTGCCTGGGGGCCTCCTATGTTATATGGGCAATGCTGAGCATTGCAGCCGTGAACACAGGCACTCAACATAGGTAGCCCTGTCATTCCAAAAGCTTCTGCAAAGTCCTTACAAAGACATTTTAACAGTCCAAAGCAGCATGGTTCTACAGGGATACCCATGAAAAAGATCAATATTAATCATCCCTCTAAGTTCTGGACTGTCAACCACTCCATTTTTTCCCCCCCAGCTACTGTCACTGTCCTCAAAAAAGGAAGTTTTGCCATCTCTTTACCCTTCCATAGTTGCTTCCTCCTTTAACAACTTGTGCAGTACAATTCCTGCTTCCCTCTTCCCCACCCCAGTTTCTTCCACCCCTCCATCCCCCACCAGCCTGGCAGACTTAGTGACTCTCAATCCCCACAAAGGGCATAATACAAACAGGCTTGACCCAAGCTGCTCTTTCTGTTTCGGTCATAGGGTCCCTATTATTGACCTCCTAAATCCATCCCTTCACTCCTGGGCACAGTTACTGACACCTGGAAGAGGGCTACAGCTAGCCCTCTCCCCAAAGGTAGAGACCCTTCGATTCCAGGAACTACCACCTTATTTCCCCTTCTGCCTGCCTTGGCCAAGCTCCAGGACTACTTGCTTCCCACCCAACTTGCCCCATTCTAGTCTCCTCCTCCTCCTTCCTTAATCCATTCCAGGCACGCTTTGAGAACTCCCACTCCACTGCACCCTCACTACTCGACCTCATGAAGGAGAATGGTCATGGTCTGATTACCTTAGCCATATTTGTCGATCTGCCACTGTCACCCACCCCATTCATTTGCACAAACTCACAAGTGTGGACTTTCGGAACTCTGTCAATTGGTTTATCACCTACCTTTCAGGCAGGCCCCCAACCCCATCCCACTCCCAATCAGTTCAGGTATCCTCCGAGGCTCTTTCCTTGATCTTAGACTTTTAACAACATTCCTCAATTCTCTCCCCAAAATGTGTGCCTTCTTAAACATACACATGTATGTGGACAGCACTATGGTTTTTGTGTCTGCCACCTCCAATCTGGCTGCTCGGCTCCAGCAGGACATTACCAGCATCCAGTACTGGTTCTGTTCAAACCAACTTACTCTAAACGTGAAGAAAACAGTCTCCATGACCTGACTTTGGCACCAGGTAGCATCTGGCACAAATTCAGCCTACCCTCTGTCTTCACAACCCAAGATGGCTCCTCATTGGAGGAGGTTACCTCCCTTCAAGTACTTCAGAGTCTGACTGGATCATGATCTTGACTACTCTTGCCAAATGGAAGCTATTCATAAGCAACTTCACTCTAAATATGGTACACTGTACTGATCAAATCATGTATCCCATCCCATCCAGCAAAAGACTGCTGTTAAAATGATCCGCACGGTTTTTGACTATGGGGATGCTGAGTACAGTATATCTCCAAAATCTACCTTTGCTAGATTGGATCCTCTTTTCCACTCTGACACTGTGCCCTTGACTGCCCCCACCCAGCACCAACCATCACCACTGCTCCCACTATAACCTACTCTACACCTCCCCTCACCAGGCCAGACACCTTGCCCACTGTGTGGTGTTTATTTCCAAATTCTGTATTGGAACCTGTCACACCTATCTCAGCTCACAACTCTCCTGTCTCTAACACCTCATACCCACTCAGCAGCTGACCCTCTCTCTCACGCGCGGTCTCTCTCTCTCTCTCTCTCCCCTAATGTGAAATTCTCTGCAGGTCAATCAGCTTTATACTTCAGGCTCTCCAGTCTCTGTTCTAACCTCCCCATTCTTATTTCCTCTGCTCCCTCGCCTTTCATTTGGAAAACCTTCATTAGAACCAGACACCCCATGTGTGCAGTTCTTCTTGATTCCTAGCTGCTACTTTCCCATTCACCAAGTTCTGATGAGCCTGGGCGTCATGAGACAAATTAGTTGTCCTTAGCCGAGCAAATTTCCTCAGAGACAGAGCACGGACCATTGCCCCAGAAGCAGTGTCACTGGTGTCCACTGCCATATGGAACTGGTACTTATTGGCAGCCAGGGCAGTCCTAGCAGTGTCTGCTAAGTCCTGAACCTGGTCTCCCTGCATTTTGCCACACAAGGCCAGGACTGTATTCAGATAGCTTTCTGGTGCTGGACTGTGTAAGCCATGTATATAGCCTGCCTTGGAACAGGTGTACATTTTCTTCCCTCCACTGTCCGGCTTTCTGGAAGCCTTGTCTGAAGGCTGGGAAGAGAGGGGAATCTTGGCCTTGTCGCAAGCAGCCACCTGGACCACTCCTTCCTGGTCAAGGCGCATACAGAGGTACTCGGCATTCTGATGACCTGCCTGGTACTTTTTTTTCCATTTCCTTGTCAACCCCTTGAACATATGTAGGGGACTGAAACAGCCTGCAGGTTGCCCGCTGTAGTGACAAATGCACTGATAAGAGCAATCTTTTAAAATCAGTTTCCACCTCATCTTCTCCAGAATCTGGTGAGAAGACTGCCAGGGTATTGCCATGTTTCTCATGAAGACATAGGGCCCTATTCTATAAGAGATACGCCTATCATAACAGCACTTGCGCCAAATAGAATGGCGCAAGTAGCAACTTACGCCAGCAGTTGCGACTTGTGGGATTCTACAATGTGGCCTGCGACATGCCGCAGGCCACTTGCACCAAAGAGCAGTTACACCAGCAGTTGCACCATAAACCCCCTGCGACATGGCATTGGGGGTTTATGGCAGCAGTTGCACCGTATTCTAGTAGAGCAGCAACAAAGTCCCCAATGTCGGGATTCTACAAGAACCCCGGAGAACTGGCAACATAAGTTACACCAGCATGTAGCTGGCGTAACTGTACATATATCCTCCGAGGTTCTGTCCCAAATTAGTCCCGACCCGAGTTGTGGGAGGCAAATGTTTCAAATTCACCCCCTCCCGAGATCCCAGATAGTCTAGTAAGCCCCACCAGCCCTACCCAGCAGTGCCAGTTCACCCACATCCCCCCCACCTGCGACAGCACAGCCTCACCTTCTCACATCCATTGCCAGCCGCTGACTGACAGTCGATGAGCGCTATTGTATAGACGCTACTAGAAATGAATGAATACTCATTCATTTCTGAGTGCGTCTATACAGTACACGCCATGCAGGCTCAGTTGGCAGCTGGCCATGGAAGTGAGATGTGGGCTGTGCCAGTCACCAGCTGGGGATGGGTGGTGTGGGTGGACTGGAACTGCTAGGTGGGGCGGTGGGGGCCACTAGACTACCAGGGATCCTGCATTACGCTTGAAACATTTGCCGCAATACAATTGGGTCAGGGACTGGATTGGGGAACATACCCATGGGGCTTTGAGGGCACTTACGCTTGCTGGGGGGCTGCGACTTGCCCCTCGGGTATGCCCTTAGGTTGGCGTCCTTGTCCGCATGTTGCAGGACTTGGACACGGAGACCCTACTCCTTTTAGAATAGGGGCGAGGGTCCACATCGCACATGCCATGCTAGTCACCTTTATGCGACTTCACGCTTGCTTCTAGAATCGGCCCATAGTGTTGGAAATAATTCCTCCTGTTTCATGGATGAGGATCAAACTCCTAGTCGGGGAATCACTGAGCACTCATAATACAAATGTTCAACCCGGTGTCCCAGAACAGTACAGTTACGTAAGAACTTATCGTAACAGTAGATCTCTGAGAGGAGCTCTTGCAATAGGCAACACTGTTAGGACTAAGCCGCCAGGCACCACAACCACACAGAAAAATTCTAGCTAGCAGCCAACAATCGAGGACTGCCCCCTGACATCGGCATGTCGACGTCCAATCTTGTACAAGAGGTGTGGTCCCTCACACCTACCTCAGTTCCCCCCGCCGGAGACCCTGATACAAGGTCCAACAGGATAAAAAAAAGGGGACTCCTGGAGCCAGAAAGGCCGAGATGGAAAGAGCGCATGGGGATGGAGTGAGGAAAAAATCATGCCCACTGCAAGAGCTCCTCTTGAAGATCTACTGTTACGGTAAGTTCTTAGAAACTGTACTATCTCACTTTGAGGGGGCTCTTGCAGTAGCAACACCAGTAGGACAGAGTCCAAAGCAGTGCCCAAGGGTAATAAAATCCCTGGGAGGAGGAAAGAGCATTGCAAAATGCAGAGAGGGCAAGGTGGCCCAAGCAGATCCTTAGCCTGAGGCCAGCTCTCTGAAAAAGAGGGTAGCAGGGTGAATGCCCTGGCACAGAAAACGTGGCCAACCCAAAGAAGGCCAAAGGTTAGGATAATCCAGGCTAATAGGAGTTGGATGGTTACCAAACAAGCAACCAGATCTCTCCGAAGGAGAAAACTGTCTCTAGTCCTGCAAAGGAAATAGAAATCATAAATGGACTGAACCAGGCCAAAGCAGAGACCTCCGAAGTCAGTCCTAATCCAGAGCCAAAACTACTTCTTCCCTTGGTATCAAGAAACTCCCCCAATTCCTGTCAAATGGCAGGAGAGAGAACCGGAAATAGGAAGGCCCCGGGAAGGAACCAACCTGTTGGTGAAAGGGAACAAAACTTCTGACACGAGGCATGAAAAGAGGTTACCTGGGAAGGTACCTTCTCGCATGCAAAAGCTGGAATAGAGAGCAGCCTCAAAGCTGAAATAGCTAAGAGAATCAACAAGAAAAGCTTGTCCCGAAGAGAAAAGGTCCATCAAGAAAGGGGCCTTCCTACAACAGAAGATATTGGGAGACCCCAGTAGGACCCAATCTCCAAACATCTGGGAAAGGTGAATAGTCAGGGTGTCCTGGGAAGAACCCTCAAAACAACTGGGCGAGGCAGAAAGAGAACCACTCCTCTTATTTCCGCCTGGAAGATGGATACCCCACAAAAAGACCCTGTATCTCATACCCCACAGGGGTAAGTAGGGGGAGGAGAGGGGGTCCCAGGGATTGGTGAGGATCAAAAGAGCAGACCGCTGCCCCACCAAGACAAACAAGAACAGCCCAGGTAAGAGTAACAATGGCTGACACCAGGTCTAAAGGAGCAGAGTCTCGCTACAGTCCAGCAAACGCCAGACAACATGGATAGACATCCATGAAGCGAGAGCTGGGGACCCCTCTCAAGGCCATCCCCAACACCTAACTGGGACAGGGCGCCAGCTGTCACAAATGGGCTCGGGGAGGGGTTGAGTAGCGAACCCTTCCCCGCCCTGAAAAACCTGGGGGGGGGGGGGCAAAGCAGGCCACCCTGGGAACCCATCAGCGGAAAGGCCGACATGCGAAATCCCAACCTTAGGGCCAGGGGCATAAATCGTCCGGTCCAAAGGACAGGGGACCTGAGCTAGGTGAGTCTTATCCTGGAAGGGGTGTAGGGCCCCCACTCACTGTCTAGTCCGCCTTAGCCCCCAAGAGGCCAGACAGTAAGGCCCCACGAGCACATGCTAGGCTCTCCATACCAGGGAGAACTCAGGGAAAAACCCCAGGGAAACCTGCCCACATGTGTAAGAGCTGAACACGGTCGAAACTAAAGGGCCCTTGGTCAGCAAACCCAGAGGAGACATCCCGAAGGAAAACGGGGTCCTGCAGGGTAACAAATGAGAAGGCCATCCCCCACCACCAGAGGGGAACAAGGCAGCAGACTGTCCCGAACGGAAACAAGGAGGGTTCTGGCAAGGAACTCACCCATACCCCAGAAAACCCTAGGGGTTGCCAGGCAGGCCACCTGGGACACCTGCCGACAAGAAGGCTGACAGGCAAAAGCCTAAGCCCAAGGACAGAGGTCCAAAAGGAAAAGGACCCAAGACATGCTCTTCTTGTCCCGGCAGAACCCTAAGGCTTTCACTCACGACCAGGTCTGTCTGAGGCACACCCGAAGTGGCCTGTGAAGAAAAGTTATGAACTGGCGCATTAAACTGTCCATACCTAGGAGGAGGCAGGGAAACCTAAGGGAGCCTTGTCCCCATATGGAAGAGCTGGCTAAGGCCAAGGTGGAAGGTGTCTTGCATCGCAGACCTAGAGAAAACACCTGTAAGGAAAACAAGATCCTACAGGGGTCCCAACAAGCGGGCGTCAGGCATACATCTAAGAAAGAGTGGCACTGCCCAAGAAGGAAGCGACTGACGCAGATGCGCAAAATAAGGGAAACCCTTCCCAGCTCACGCAAGGAGCAACTGCTGCATCCTTAACAAGGGATGGTGGAAGCCCAACATCTCAGAACTGAGTCTCGTTGCTCAAAGACAATAAAGGGGGACAACGGGCCTACGTCGGGCCCCAGCACGGTACCGGTGAAACTAGTGAATCTAAAGGAAGGCTGGGATGGGCCTCAAGAAAATGGGGTGCCCAGGCACGCTGGGAGGAACATAAGATTTGTTCCAATCCTAACCTCCATCAAGGATGGTACCTTCCCCGCAAACAAAGAAGGGGAACAAAGGTCGGAGGCCCGATGCCAGTAGAGAACCTGCCTATCCGGGCCAAATGATGTGTCCAGAGTGGTCGGGCTAAGGTAGCACAAGGCCTGATAGCTTTGGAAGAGGGAAGGTAGGATCAAATCCGAAGGAAAAAAATCCACCAGAAGAGGGCCTGGGTTGCCCAGACACCAGGTGCCACCTTCGGCCAACACCCAGCAAAGAGACATTCTTGGTGGGATAGGCAGAAAATGAACTGCAAAGTGCTGAAGGGAAGAGGGGGAGCATCTCCCCTTGTCCCATTCCCTCCTCTCCTCTGGTCCTCCATCACATCGAAAGAAGGAGGGGAGAGAGAGTCATCAGGGTTTAGGAGGAAGTAGCAGGCGCCGACAGCGCCGCTGCCTCTGCCCTATGAGTCTTAACAGCTAGTACCAAGGAGGCCTGGCACTTGCCACGCATCCCAGAGAGAAAAAGACGCTGGGGTTAGTGCCCTTGAAGGCAGACAGAAGGCGGGTGTGACACGACCCAATAGCCCATGGAGCCAGTGCAAAGGGAAGTTCCAGAGTCTTGCAGGTAGAACAGCAATGCCTGTATGCTCTCCCCCGAAAACACTGGTCCCCAGAAAGGTGCATCCAGGATGGAATCCTGACCGCGGAAGCAAAGTCAGCCAAACAGAGCCAAGCATGATGCCTGAGACAGATGGCGGAGGCCGAACTGTGGGCAGCAGCATCCATGTCATATGAGGCATGGAGGGTGTGAAAATCTATGTTAAAAGCAGAACCTGAGAGGTGTTCGATCTAGGACCGAGCCAAAGACTCCGGCAGGGTTTGACGCAAATCCCCTATCTGCCCAAAAAGGGACTGCTGATGCATGAACATGTGCAGAAGGTAGTTCTGAGCCCGCAAGGCCAGGGTCGAAGAGGCACAGACCCTGCACCCCATAATGTCCAGATGCTTGGATTCCCTATCCAGAGGGTAATCCCGATAACTGGACCCTTCACACTCCCCCTGGACCCCCAAAAATACGCAAGGGTTAGCCCTTGGGTGGGAGTCAAAATGAGTCTTGCCGTCTGGAGCATGATATAGTCAGTCAACCTTCCTCGGGATGGCAGGGACAGACGCTAGCTGTTGCCAAACCATAGATGAAAAATCGTCATGTGGAACCACCAAAGGGGGGATAACCACAGACTCGATCTCTAAAAGGCACAGATGCTGCACCAGATGGCATCTTTGAGGGTCCTGTTCCTCAGTGCACAACCCCTGGGAAGCCTGTATAGTCTATTTCATCGCCAGAAAGCGGGTTCTCAGGAGAGGACTTAGATGTGTCTGACCACACCACATCCCGGGGTTGAATGCGGTGGAAGACCGGGATTCAGGGAATCCGAGACAACATGTAATGACCCTCGGAGTCAGAGGCTGAGTGCGGCAGTGGCAGCATGCTAGAAGTCGTGACCGTACCCACACCCAATTGGCATTCCAGATCAGGAGGAAGAGCCTCCACGTCCGTTGAAGGGGAGACCCTTGCTGGAGGAATAGCTGGTGGCAGTAACTGCTGAGTAGGGTTCAGCCTTTAGGTAGATGCCCCCCAAGCATTAAGGAGAGCGTTGTAGTCGGCTGACATCCAGCAAAGAAGCGTCGGGTGGAAAGAGCAACTCAGCACCAGGTAATGCATCAGGAGACTGTGAACAGGGCCTGATACCACCCCTGACAAGCCTGAATGCATAGAAGGCACGGACTTTAGGTCCAAACTCGGGAACGAAGGTTCCGAAGGGCAGCCAGAGATTAGAACTGGCTGCTGTGAGTGACTGGGCAAAAACTCTGAGGGGTCCGAGGTAGGGAACAGCTTCTGTCAAGCAAAGGCAGCAATCGGAGGTGGTGATACTGGGGACGCCTGACCTGGACAGGGAGGATCCTCATGCTCCAATGGAGGTGACTCGACACCGGGTCCGCAGATGGGAGACCGGTGGCAGTAGACCCTGCTGGCACCTGGTGGGGGGTGACCTGAGAGGAGACCACCAGCGGCAGCGGAGGAGCTGAAGGCACCATGGGCGGAGGCTCCACAGATGCATGCTGTGGCCTAGGAGGCTCCTGTCGAGCCAAGGCAACAATCGAAGGTGGTGATGCTGGGGACGCCTGACCTGGACAGGGAGGATCCTCATGCTCCAATGGAGGCGACTCAACACCGGGTCCGCAGATGGGAGACCGGCGGCAGTAGACCCTGCTGGCGCCTGGTGGGGGGTGACCTAAGAGGAAACCACCAGCGGCAGCGGAGGAGCCGAAGGCACCATGGGCGGAGGCTCCACAGATGCATGCTGCGGCCTAGGAGGCTCCTGTCGAGCCAAGGCAGCAATCGGAGATGGTGATGCGGGGGACGCCTGACCCGGACAGGGAGGATCCTCATGCTCCAATGGAGGTGACTCGACACCGGGTCCGCAGATGGGAGACCAGCGGCAGTAGACCCTGCTGGCACCTGGTGGGGGGTGACCTGAGAGGAGACCGGCAGCGGAGGAGCTGAAAGCACCATGGGCGGAGGCTCCATAGATGCATGCTGCGGCCTAGGAGGCGACAGTGGGCATCGGTCTAACTTATCATCGTTGGGCCACATGCCGTGGTCCAGCAAGGATGCAGAGGGTGGAGATAGCCAAAGTCTCACCCAAATGACCAGTCTAGCCATCTGGCTCAGGACGATTGTGAAGGACGGGCCTGAGCAACAGGGGCGGTGGGATGGAGGAAGAGTCCTCCAAACCTGCGCAAGCACTACCTGCCACATAAATAATGGCAGAAGGCTTGTCCACAGGCAATCCAGAAGGATTGAGGGCTGAAGTGGAAGAGAAGATTGACCCCCAACGGGAGGAAGACTCAGGCTCTGCCTCGGCCTCCGGAGGCGACTGCAGCTCTGTAGCGGACCGTTTCTGGTCCCGATGCTTTTTATGCTTCTTTCTGGAAGATGAAGACTCTGTGGAAGTCCCTGCTGTGGCCCAAGTCTGCGGGTCTTTTTCCAAGGCAGCCAATCTTTGCTGCAGGAGATGAGTCTCCAGAACCTTCTGGCATCTTTTTCGCGTGACTTGGTTGAATTTCTGGCATGCCTGTCAGGCTTCAGTGTCATGGTCCAGACCTAGGCAAATAACACATGTGGTGTGGCTGTCCTTTTCAGGGAGATGCTCTTCACAGGTGCACTCTGACTTGTGGGAGTCTGCAGAGGAAGTCGATGACGACATGGAGCTGAAATCGAACCAAGATCGAGAAAATAATAAAGAAAATGGTGGTCAACTGTAGCAATGGTCCGCAAGGTCTGATGAGGGCAGGTCAACAATGGGAAAAGAAATGAGGTAGGTGTGGAGCACCATCCCTCTTATACCAGATCAGATGGCGTAGGGCAGTCCCCCGTTGTAGACTGCTAGCTAGAATTTTTCCGTGTGGTTCTGGTGCCTGGTCACTTAGTCCTAACAGTGTTGCCTGCTAAACGAGCCCACTCAAAGTGAGATCGCGGAATACTAGAGGCTGGGAAGGAACCGGTAAGCCCATAAGGGCTCCAATGGCTTGAGAAGCCTGGAAAACTGTAAAGCCTTTGTAATGTCCTCCTAAGAGGGCATTTTTACTTTGTCCACTGATTTTTCCTTTTGCACTTCAGCAGAAGGGGCAGTGACATGTTACTCTTTATGCCTATTTTGCCTCTCGCTTAACAGCGGGAGTCTTGAAAAGCCTGGAAAAACTGTAAAGCCTTTGTAATGTCCTCCTAAGAGGGCATTTTTACTTTGTCCACTGATTTTTCCTTTTGCACTTCAGCAGAAGGGGCAGTGACATGTTACTCTTTATGCCTATTTTGCCTCTCGCTTAACAGCGGGAGTCTTGAAAAGCCTGGAAAAACTGTGAAGCCTTTGTAATGTCCTCCTGGGAGGGCATTTTTTTACTGTGTCCACTTCAGGAGAGGCAGTGACATGTTACTCTTTATGTCTACTTTGTCCACTGGGGTCTCCTTTTGCTTTTCAGCAGAAGGGGCAATGGCATTTTCTCTTGTATTTTTCTTTGTCTACTGGCTTCTCCTTTTGCCTTCCAGCAGAAGGGGCAGTGACATCATGCTTCTCTTTTGCTTCATTTGTTTTACTTACTGAGAATTACACAAGTAAAAACATATACACCTCACTTGCTGACAATTACACAAATAAGACATATAGACGAAACACAACGAGATAGCTTAGCCGTTAATAAACAATAAACATATAAACAAACAAACAAAACATAAAGCCCCAGGGGTCCCGCGTCCTTCAGTGTCTGCCTGGCATGAAAGTAGTCAGGCACAAGTGATAGTGAACAAAACCTAGCAGAGAGAACGCAGTTAACTTTTTTTTTTTTTTTTTTTTTTTTTAAACAGCCATCACATGACTTGCGACTCGTAAATGCCGAGACAACAGCAACACAAATTGTGAGTTGCGTCTTTTAACAGCCATAACACAACTTGCAACTCGATAAAGCTGAGACAACAGCAATACAAATTGTGAGTCGCATCTTGAGTCTAATGCCTTGGTTCCCAGAGCAGAGCTGAGACAACAGTGAACAGCATAACAAAAGGCTAAATTAAAATAAGGTAAAATTAGTGACACAGAGGAGATATCACTAATGTTGATACTGAAACAGAGCTCTCCAGTTGCAGGGCCTGCGGTGGACAGGAGAACTCTTGCTAAAATAAAAACCCAGAAAAAGAGTTAAAGAACACTGAAAACTAAGAGGGCAGAGTACTGAAATGGAAAAAAATCCCAAAGAAATACTTATTCACTCCATGAACTTTGTAGAGCAAGTTGCTGGAGAGAGTTCTTCGGGGTGACTTGCTTATGCAGGCGGAGAAAGAAATCTGACATTGGGCTGCGGAATGCAGTGACACCCAGAGGGCAGAGATTTGAATTTCATACTAAATTCTATACATGCACTCCGGGGCAGCTTCATGTGCTGGGCTAGCTGCATATAGTTAAGCATAATGAGGGATTCCTGGGGTTTGAATCATTTTTACACTGTACACCTTTGCTCGTGCTAGTTATCTCTACTACTGCACAAGGTTTTACTAATTTTGCACATCACTTGATTATCATTTCGTACTGCACTGTAGTGAACTTATATATCCATTATGACTGTACAATTTATTGCACTACTATTATTTCTTGTTTATGAATCTGGAAACTAGCTGCTATTAGTTTAGTATGCTTTTCCTGGTAAAACTTTATCAGCCTACACCAGTATGTTTTGCATACCTTCATTCTCCCGAATGCACCTCCCTCATCTACCCACCCCCCCCCAATCTGTGTCAGCCACTGTCCAGCCCAGTCACCTTCTGGACTCCAAGGAGCTCCCCTTTACCTGTCCCACTGGGATCCCTTCCACGGTACAGCTGTCAAAGGTTGGCAAGTCTTACACTGGTCTTAAAGCTGGTGGCCAGGGGAGCTCCATCATGCTAGTTGGGTGGGCAACAACACGGGGTCTGAATATGCCTGCTTCGTCCTGCCACTGCACGTGTTCTTCCATGCCCCCCCTTCCCAAGACACTCAGCTGTTATCACGTGATGCCCATACACAACAGGTGTGTCAGCACATAAAGCCAGTGCATCTCCCATCCTACTGCCATCCACGACTGGTTTAAGCCTCCTTGGTACCCTGGCTGGTGCTCCTGCAGCATGGATTCACTGTCATCCCACCCAGAAGAGGACAGCGCCCTGTGGGAAGCTCTGCCATATTCCCCTCGCTGGCCCTCCAGCATCCTGGGCTCATTCCTAAACCCGGGATGCCAGCGTCAGCGTGGCAACCCTGTCACTGCGCGAATGAGCCAGCCTCCTAGTAAAACTAACAAATTAAAATCGATAAAATAAATTCTGAAATGTTGTTATATAGCAAGACAGTAACATATTTACCAGGGCGGCGTTGACTATCTAACTCTGGGGTCACAGGCTCAAATCGGCTGAGCCTGCCTTTCGTTTTGTGACGTTCATCGCGTTCTTCTTGGATTCTATATGAAAAGTAAAAGGAACAATCACGACCATTAACTGCGTCATCAGCATATTATGCTTGCAACTTAAACCAAATTATTTAAAGACTTCCGATTGTACTTTCACACCTCACAGGTTTTAAATGTTATATTACAGATGTTTCTGCAGTATTTAAAATTACCATTAACACCTAACTTAGTTGTTGGGGCCCAGGATACATTAGCCATTCGTTCTGAGAGAATTCCCTTGACAAAGTCACAGCTAGGGAAATACTTTCCGAGAAGACTAGATGCCTGCAACATTCATTTAAACCTCATATGTTGCAAAAGAAAAAAAAGTAAATCTCTACATAGGGCCAATGATTTTCTGTTTTCAATGGGGAAAAAAAATTTGTCATTTTCAAACCAGCATTCTGAGTCAAATTTTCATGAAAAAAACTATTTACACCACATTATGCAAACAACTCCACTTTGCATCAACATTTTGTAACCTCCCCCTTCCATTTTGAGGCATATTTCTGCACAAAACATGCTTATCTGCCCTCAATTTTAGGAAACAAATGGGAAAAACAGATTAAGATTCTATCAAATGGACTCAGCCATCTTTAAAACCAGGAAATCATTGGCCCCAACTATGTCACATTCAGATCTACCGAGAAGACACAAGCAGGATTTTTAAATGGCCACCTGATAGCTCAGTGAAAGCAAGTCACACTTCTGTGCTGGCAAACTGGGAGGGAAATGAAGTTCAGTCACTGCAGTCAGGTAGAGTCGGCCAGCCAGGCTCGCAAGAAGCCATCGACTGCTGCCACAGAAAAACTATGCAGAGGGCCCAGGAGTCTGCTCTCTCATGGGGGTAAGGATGCACCTGGAGCCAAGACTCTGCAGCATGACAGGCCGACAGAGACATTGTACAGTGTCACGAAGGCAAGAGCAATAAGGGTTGCAAGCACTCACCAGAATGTGCTGCTCACAAGACGTTTGGGGAGAAACGCCATTCACTGCTGTCAGGATGGTGGCAGTCTGATACTCATGGCTCCAATACAGTGCACCTCCACCTCTCACCAGATGTGTGATCAGCTTAGGGGGAAGGGAGGAAACTCTCCTAACCCAAGGGCCCTGCTATAGTGGCAAAACCATGAAGGATGTGAAGAGTAAGCTGGGTCAGAGCTAAAAGAAAGTCAGTGGCCACCTGAGAACGAGACAGAAAACTAACATACAGTATTTGATGACAGATGTTCCAGTTAACAGATAAGTCAAGTTCATCCTGAACCTTATTTTCATGAGCAGAGGTCCTAGGCGATCATTTTGATCACATATTGTACTCAACTGCCCAAGGTGCTACCATTTCCAAAAGGGACTATGCAAAGTAGTATTGGGGTGATGAGGGAATTAACATATTCCTGTGCCTTCAGACTCGCAGTTCTGGGCCTTCAGCCTCATTGTTTTAAGATGAGGAAATAGGTTTACTCTTAAGTTGCCCTTGCAGTTTCTGTGCAGGTTGCAGCTACTATATTACAATCCTTTCATTTTAAAACTAAGTTGTTGCTTTTAGTAGTTTGAGTATTTGGTTCATGCTCATGAGTGGACTCAAAGGTAGCCACCTGTCACTGCAATTACAACCAGACAGCTAATCACTGTGCATGAAACAGGTTACAGTATGGTTAATGGAGCTACCATATGGTTATGGGGTAATAGCTGTATAGTAGCTGTATGTTCTGACTGGCTAAGAGAGTCCACTGGTAATATAACACAAAGGAGAAATTCCTTCCTACTTTTCGTAATTTCCTTTTCTGTTAGCTCCAAAATTGTCAATGGGGAGTTAATACATACGGGTAATGAACACCCTAGCAGCACAGCCCAAAGCCGTCAATCAGCACAAAACCCTGGGCACATGAACATTCCGAGATCACAGATTCCCCAGTCACCTTTGTCCATGCAGTGACTATGTACTCCCATATAACTAGTAATTGGCACGACACCCAGTTTGACCAAAACTGAGGTTGTCTGGCTCAATGGCAGAGCCGAAGAGCCTTCGACTTGCCCGACCAGTCCCTCAGCTGAACGGCACTTGACAGCCATTTAGGGACCGGGAGGACCACGATTTCTCCCAGTTCCACAACCGGCGACAGCTGAGAGAAGACTTCTTGGTTTTGGACTTAGAGCCATGGAGGACAGGGCTCTCCCACCTAACCAAAGCAGTCTTGAAAGCTCTTTTTTTTTAATGTATTTTATTGGTTTCACTCTGCAGACATACAGATTAAAAAAAATCCAGCAGGTACATACAGTTCAGTAAACAATAAAACTGTTAATTTACATTTCTCCATTTAGCAACCTATCGACATCCATATCAATCTTCAGTAATGGACATATAATTAGGGTGACATTCGCAGACCCTGATTGTAATTAATACCAGAATAAAATCTCTAACTGTGAGTTGTTAAGCACTCTGTAAGATAAATGTTTCTAACAGGTAAAATCTAAGCTATGTCTCACAGCTCCTCCCTCCCATCCTACTTATGCTCCATTTCTTCTCCAGCAAAGGCTGCAATTCAGCTTTTATTTAAAAACTCTCCAAATGCTAACCATTGTTTATTGCAAATGGCCATATTGCCCCTACTTCTGTATATCAGATTTCCATGACTGCACATTCCAATTGCTTAACCCACACTCGGCTTAGAGGAGCCTCCTCTGTTTTTCCAGTTAGTAAGAATGCCTAGCTTCCCACAGATGATAGCATTATATATAAGTTTCATTTGCCCCCCTCTAATATCTTCAATTTCTCCCAGGTCTCCCGGTAATGGCACTCAAGGATCTAATTCTATGGGGATGGATAACACCTGTGAGAGAATTTCTTCTATTTCTTGCAGTACTCTCTCAAGTGCTGACATGAGGCTATAATGTGCAACAGGTTCCTCCTTATGCACTTTAGACTGAAGGCATCGCTGACATCATAATCTGGTGAGAATTTAGCCTTGGAAGCTTTCTGATCCTTTTCTGCTGCTCCAAAAAGAACAGACAGACATAAACTCTGCTGTCACTTTAAGGTACGTCCTTACTGTATGCGCAAATCCAACTTGTGTAGCTCATGGTCCTTTGGGTTTGCCAGCTTACGACAGTAGACAGACTTCCTGATCTACGTGAAAAGCTGTAGGGATCTTAGGAACAAAGTACAGAACCATCCTCAATACAGGGTTTTAAATAAACTCGGAAAATTGATTAGCAGTTTTGCACGTGACTGTGCTAATCAATTGTGAAAATAAATAGCACGTCTCATTTTGATTAGCAGTACTAAAAATGCTTGAATGTATGTAAATACTATAACCTAAATAAAATCTTTCATTAAAATCAATTCTGTCTTTGCTTTATCTGTTTCAGTACCCCACACCCACAGACACACACACACTAGTACCACACCCTTGCCCCCTTTGCCAGAACCACTAAAACCATCCTACCACCCAACTCAGTGCCTAACCACCCACCCCACCCATGACCTCGGCAGCAGAATAGGATACTTGCCGAAACACCCACCCATCTCAATCCTCCCAAGCATGTCCCTTTGACAAAACTAAAAGTCTGAGTCACCTTCCACAACCCCCCACACCACACTTCTCAACCTTTTAGTACTGAAATAAGGGACATGGGACACTCAAAATGAGGGACAGTAACCAAGCTATCCTAAATAAAATCAGTTGTTATTTTCTTGCTATGTTTAAGTAGGTACTTTGGTCCTCAGGGCAATCACTGGTCACACCCCACAAACATTGCTAAGGAGTTTACTGCACTGAAGGTCTGCTTGGCCAGGAGCATACATTTAATTGAGGCCTTACCGTCCAAGGAATTAAATACCACTGTTAACAACATGGACAGTATGTCAGGAATTAGAGATCCCCACTCCGCCACTTGTGAGTTACGGCCTTATCCCCACGCATTATCACCCTTGTCTTTCAACCCATATTTACAGTTAAATATCGGGATAGTTCAAAAAAAAAAAAAAAAAAGGTTGAAAACTCAGTTCACAAATGCTGGAAATCAGTCAGTGTCTTTTGGATTGCTCCTTCAATTTTCTTTGACTTGTTCCCCCAAAACATTGGGTTCAGCTTCAGATTGCAGATGCACAGAATCAGGAAATCTGAGTAAAGAATCTCTTTCGAAATGGCCCACAAATCCCCAGCTCTGTTACTAGGTCCTTTTATCTCATGTCCTCCAAGCACTCAACCCCCTCAATGCAAAAAAGTGAAAAGGTACCACTCAGCAGCGTGGGCAACTCACTGTATACAGTTTGGCTGATCACAGCCGAGACTCCCTGCACCCACCACTCCTCTAGCTTTTCAGTGTCACAGGAACCCCCGACAATATTCTGCTAACACTCTCACCGCTGCGGGCCCATATGCAGGAAATCGCTCCCACACGCGATATCGCAAAGCACTACTGGGAGCGATTGTCGGCATTAGGGGCCATGGTGGTGAGACCAACTACTGGCAGCTGAGAAGGGGAAAAAAAACTACTTTCGGGAGGCTCACAGAATGGATTGCACTTTTTTGCGATCTGAAGGCAGAAATGGGTCACATGGGCAGCTGGTTCACATCGCAAAGTCTGGTGCGATACCGGCTATTTAAAACCCTGCAATACTTCCCCTTTCTTGTGCACGATATAAGGTAAGGCTCTTGTGAGAGAGCACCTGAAGTTCACCAATCCTTCTGGCTGAACAGATAGCAATTAAGAAACACACCTTGTAAGATGGGCTGTCCAACAGCACTTATATGAAAGGAACTTGAAGTGCCTTTCAAAGAGCATGCACCGCAAGATTCAAGTCCCACAGAGGTACCAGTGATCGAAGCAATGGTCTGCTTCTGCTGACTGCTCTTAGAAAACGAATAACCTCCAAGATTGGTTCCCAGGGACAAGCCCACAGAAGTTCCCAGGGCTGCTCCGAACCTCTCAAAATGCTCAACACAAGCCCTTTATCTACCCTGCCTGCAAAATATCCAAAATCTGCAGAACAGTAGCTTTAGAAAGTCTGATACCTCTCTCTCTCTGGCCTAAGCCAAGAAGGAATTCCACACACACTGCCAGATATGTGCAGATGCAGATACCTTCCAGACGGCCATTAGGGTATCTACCACTTTTCTGGAGAAATCCTGTTTTAATAATCTCCTCTGCTCAGGAGCCAGGCCGCCAACTATATCGCCTTTGAATCTGGATGCAGAATGGGCCCTGGAAAAGAAGATCCCCCCAGAGTAGATGTTGGGACGGGACCTGCTGAGCTAAAGTCACAAGGCCTGTGAACCATGGCCTTCTTGGCCATTCTGGGGCTATCAGTAGGAAACTTCCTTTTGAGCACCTTATCTTGCGAACAACCTTGGGAAGAAGTAGAAGCAGAGGGAAATAGTACGTTCTGAAAAAAATACCATGTCTGGGACACAGCATCCACCACCTCCACCTGAGTACACTGGCACTGACTGAAGAACCTCAGTACATGAGCATTTTCCTTTGACACGAAGAGGTTTGTCTGTGGGCAACCAAACCTTCTGCACAGGAGCTCAAACACCTCCAGGCACATCCATTCCCCTGGATGGACTGTCTCTCAACTCAGCCAGTCGGCCTGGATGTTCAGTCCTCCTGCCAGATGAACAGCAGAGACAGAAGGTTTTCCTCTGCCCACTGCAGCACTTCAGTTGCTTCTGCCAGCATCTCCTTGCTTCTTGTGCCTCCTTGGTTTTTCGTGTACACCACCATGGTAGCATTGTCTCACATTACTTTTATTGCCTTGGACTGCACTAGATTGTAGGAATGAAGAAGGGCAAGTCATAGCACCCTCATCTCCAATACATTTCTTTGTAGCAGCTGCTCCAGAGGGTCCAAACTCGCTGAACCGGGACTTGGTCAGTCCAGGACCGTGCCCCAGACTGGCAGCAGTCGTCAAGATGCGATGTGGTGGGGGTTCCAAGTGAGATCCCTAGCTGAAGTTCTTGGGCCTTTCTCACCAAGCCAGCAACTGCCAGACTGACTAAGTAAGTGGGATCAGGGTTTGGTAGTCTTCCATCTGGCTCCCAGCATCCCATTCTGGAGGGGCCGCACATGTAAGTGGGCTCAGAGAAAGAACAGTTGCATACCTACCATAACAGCAGAACTTTGAGAGAATCTTTTTCATTAGCCCACACCTATGGAACTATAAGCCGTCAGGTACTAGGACCACACGGAAACTTTGCAAGCAGTTAGCCAGGTGCCACCCACATCAGACGTCGGCTGATACATAAAATACACAAAGATCTACTGTTACAGAAGGTATGCATCGCCAGCCCAGTGGCGCTGAGGGTTGAGGCACTGGACGCCACACCTTGCTCCACGCCGGCGACCTGGGTTCGGTGACTGACTCAGGCCGCTGGAGGGTCAGCAGGGGAAGAGAGGGATTGAGCGCCCAATGGCGGCTCTCCCTCTCTGAGGAGGGTTGCAGGTCTGTCCCACTGCTCTATCGCCACCTCCTGGGTGAACCCGGGATTGGCGATGCAGATTGGGACACACAGAAGGGAGGGGCAGCGCCAGCCGAAAGCCCAGGAGGAGTTGCATCTCGACGCATGCCTCCTCATTGGCTCTCCCAGTTTGCCGGCGACTGCAGGGGCAGGGGTTCACCAGAACAGGAGAAAAATGGAGCACTTCACTCCTAGGTGACGACTCCTCTGAAGCCGGACCGCGTCACCAGTGCTCACTGGGGGCAGACTCCACTGTGTCCCGCTCTCTCCACCGTTGTTAGGGGGAAGGCCTGGGGTTCCATTCCCCCGGCCCACCCCAGGGGGTACACCGGGCTACCTGAGGGTCTCTGAGCAGACGGACACACTAGGAGCAGACTCCTGGGGGCACCACAGGACATCGGGAAGGTGACTTGAGGAGCTCTGAATGAGTGGAGGGACGGTGCAGTAGGCGGATAAATATAAGGTTAAAAAAAAAAAAGAAGGTATGCATCTGTTCTATCTTCTTCAAGGATATTTGTTTTATCAGGCCACACCTATAGAACAAGTACCAAGCAGTACTGACAGTGAACGGTCTGGCTGGCTGGAGCCTACAGGCCTAAGAAAGTAGGCTTTGGAGCACAGCTAGGCCAAAGCCATCCCTTTTGAGAGAGACGATGTCCAGACTTATTGTTTAGTGAAGGAGTGGACATTACTCTAGGTGGCAGCTGCACAGATATATGCAGCAAACACATTTTTAAAACATGCAATAGAAGTGGCCGTGCCTCTTGTGGAATGACCATGAACCACCCCAGAAGTTCTGTGCCGTACTTCCTGTAGCAAAAAGTAATATAAATGGCTAGCCACTTGGACAGGCACTGTTTAGAAACAGGGACACCCTCTTTCCCAGGGGTGAGTGAACCAAAAAGCTGTGAGGTCTTTCTGCAGTCCTTCATGCAATGTGTCTAGTACCAGAGTATTTCTGTGTACATCTAAAGTATGCAGCAATGCCTTCCCTGGATTGCCATGCTCAGAATAATAAACTGGTAGGTAGATGGTTTGATTTAAAATAAACTCAGACACCACCTTTGGTAATAACTTAGGACTGGCATGCAAAGATACAATGTCTCTGTGGAAAATCAAATATGGAGGCTCACATATTAAAGCCTATAGAGCTCTGAAATCCTTCAAGCAGAAGTTGACTGCAACTAAAAACAACGCTTCCCAAGAAAGAACTTGTAAGCCACAAGTCACAGTAGGCTCAAAAAGAGCCAAAGTAAGCTTTTCCAAAACAGAATTCAAGTCTTGAGCCAGAAATGGATTACGGATGGGAGGCTTCAGATATAGAATGCCTCTCAAAAACATATGGGCCACTTCCCGCTGGGCAACCATACGGCCATCTATAGACACACAAAGCTGATATGGCAGCCAGGTGCACTTTGATCGAGGAGTACTGTACGCCTGAATCCAATAAGGACAGCAGATACTCTAGAACCTGATTGACTTGAACAGATAAAAGGTTCCAGATGGTGGGAAGTTGCCCATAAGGCAAACCAGTTCTACTTCATGGAATAAGTTGATCTGGTGTAAGGTTTTCTAGCAACCTCTAGAACTTCAGCTACTTTTTGGGAAACCGCAAAATCAGCAATGGTTATGTTTTCAGGAGCCATGCATGCAGATGGAGAGATCTGAGGTCCAGATGGAGCAGGGTTCCCGGTTACTGTGACAACAGACCCTTACACAGTGGCAGAGGTGCCGGGGGTTCCATCACTAGCTGTTGTAGCTACAGGAACCAAATCTGTTGAGGTAATAGGAAAGCAATGAGTATGAGAGCTGCCCCCTCCATTTGGAGCTTGAGCAGCACTCTCTGAATTAGAGGGAAGGCATACAGAAACATCCCTTTCCATGACAAGGACAATGCATCTCGCCAGAAAACTCGAGGCCCTGGAGCAAAGCAGCAGTTTTGTGTTGCGTGGGGATGCAAAAAGGTCCAACTCTAGACAACCCTATCTGCCGAACATGTCTTCAGCAACTAAGGTCAGCAGTTCCCACTCATTCATCCTCAACTGGAATCTGCTTAGTCCATCTGCCAAGACATTTTGGATGCCTGGAACATGTACTGCTGACAGTGCTAGATCGTGTTCCAGAGCCCATTACCAAATCCTCACTGCTTCCCTGCACAGGGGATAAAAATGAGTCACCCCTTGCTTGTTGATCTAATGCATCACATGGACATCCATCTGCACCAGCAAAGGCCTGGGGAAAAATGGTTCTGGAAGGCATGGAGCCCATAAAGGACAGCTCGCATTTCTAGCACACTGATATGCAAGGTGCTCTCCGCTAGGGACCATGTAACCTGTGTCTGAGGGGAACCCAGGTGGGCAATCCAACCCATCCCCGAGGCATCTGTTGTAAGAGTCTGGAGAGGGGAGGGGATCAGGAAGGGAACCACCTTTACAGGGTGCTGGTTTCCATCTATAACGTGAGCACTTTACAAACAAGGGATGTGACTAGAACCATTTGTTCTAGATCATCTGTGAGCTAACCCCATGGGACTCTCAGGGTCCACTGGAAAATTCGCAAGTGCAGCCTGGCCAAGGGTACTGTCACTGTGGCTACAGCCATGAGACCCAGCAGGTGTAGGAACATCGTAGCCGAGGCATACCTACTGTAGTGCACTAGCTGTGCTTGCGTAACCAGGCGTTGGGTCCTATCCAGAGGTAGGAAGGCTGAGCCCTGGGCTGTGTCCAGTACTACTCCGATATGCTGCAGTCATTGGCAAAGGGTTGACACTGATTTTGGTACGCTAACAGTTATCCTCAGAGCATCAATCTGCTGTCTGGTTCCAGCCAAAGTCTGCAGCTGCTGATCCCTGGAGTGGGCTTTCAATAGCCAGTCATCCAGGTAAGGGAAAATATAAAGGCCTTCCCTGCAAAGGGCTGCTGCCACTACTACCAAGCATCTGGTAAAGATCAGAGACACAGAAGACAAGCAAAAGGGTGACGCTCTGAATTGGTAATGTTCTCACTGAAACAGGAACCTCAGGTATTTTCTGTGAGGCTTCCGGATTTTGATATGGAGGTAAGCATCCTTCATAACAAAGGAACAGATCCAATCCCTGCTTTCTGCAGCAGAAGTAGGCCTTGCAGGGTGACCATCCTGAACATCGTCTTGTACTTTATGAAGAGGATCAGCTCCCTGAGATTCAGGATAGGCCGCAGATCATCTGTCCACTTTGGGACTATGACGTACCAACAGTAAAATCCTGTGTGCCTTTGTCCTAGAGGCTCTGGTTCTATGGCCCTCTTTTGTGACAAACTCTGTATTTCCTTCAGAAGCAGGGGTAGGTGTTCTGGAGGATAACGGGTCACTAGTAGGGGGTGATCTGAAGGTATGTCTAGAAGTTCCAGAGCATGGCCCTGTTCTATGATTTCCACAATCCATGCATCTGTCGTCACCTATTTCCACTGATTCAGGTGGAGGGACAGGCAGCCCCCTACAACCAGCCCTGGAGGTAAAGGTGGCTGGGAGGGTGTACAAGGAGTCAGGCTAAGCCTGTGGGGGCAGTTTCCCCTTCACCACCACCTCTAGGGGCTTCTGAGTGGGCACCTGGGGTGGTACTGGGGGCTGGCAAGGCTCCTGCTCTCTTGCCCCTGCCAGGTTGTCTGGCTGCTGGACACTATCTGACACTAGCTGGACAAAAAGAATCCCTACTTCTACCTCTAGGCTGGGTATGGTAGAAGGAATGCCCAGACTTCAAGGTTCTGCCTGAGGCCTGAAGAGAAGATAGGCTATCATGAAACTCAGCACGAAACAACTTATGTCGTCAGAAAAGGGCACTGAGAATGGACTGTTGCACATCATTGTAAAGCCTGCCACCCTAAGCCAGGAATACTTCCTGAGACAGATGCCAGATGCTGCAGCCCTGGCAGATGCAGCTAAGACATCACAGGCTGGCTGGAGCAAATGCTTGCCCACATCAGCCCCAGCAGAAAGGGCTTTGAGAAGCTCTTGTTGTAGAGTGCCCTCTGGCAAGGTTTGTGCTACTGCCTTGCCTTCCTCCAGAGGGTGTTCTACCACTTCCATCACATGGGTCTGATAGGTGGCAATGTGAAGGCCCAATGATGCTGAGGCAAAAGTCCTTTTTCCCAGAACATCCAATCTCATAGACTCTTATAAGGAGGGAGGGAACTCAGGTGCTTAGGTGCCCTGGACATATGATGGGCAGCATTAATGACTACTAAGTCTGCCTCAGGCTGGATAGCAAGTAATG
The DNA here is from genome assembly GCA_016271365.2 of Neoceratodus forsteri. Classification (NCBI taxonomy): domain Eukaryota; kingdom Metazoa; phylum Chordata; order Ceratodontiformes; family Ceratodontidae; genus Neoceratodus; species Neoceratodus forsteri. The sequence goes on from CM028137.1 coordinate 306,984,356, forward strand.
GTTTCGCAGAGGGGGCCAAGTACAGTTTATCTACTTTCCTGGGTACAGCTGGAATACTGTTGGGTCTGTACACAAGCAGCAAAGGTGGCAACCTCTAAAGCAGAGGTGGCACCACAACTGCAGGAGATTCTGGGCAACTCCAGAAACTCTGTAAGGTTTTTCTTGGCTGTGTCCTGTACCTCCAGGACAAAGCCCATGCAGCTGGTAACTGCTGCATCATAGTGAGGAAAGTGGGATCCTCTGGAAGGAACCTTGATGTGTTGATCACAGAGTCCTCACTACAAGTGGACACAGTGGAGCTGGTGCCCCTATCAAAAGGGCTTTCAGCATAATCCTGAGCCTCCTCCTCCTCCTCATCCTGAATTATCAGGTCAGGATTATATCTGTACTTGTCATCGAGCGGGTCAACGGGGAGAAGGGATCAGGCTGGCGATGGTGGTGCTCTAGGAGGTGTCTGTGGTAAAGGTGAACCTTGCGGCAACGAGAGGGGATTAATACTGGGCCCTGTTGACGGACCCCCTGGAACCAGGAGGTTAGGAATCAGGTGTTGAATCATATCCAAAAAAGGATGACAAGATCGCCTGAGCATTGGCGCTCATGTGGTCGATGGGTGCGACTGGAGAAGTCGTCAGGGGAGGCTGAGTCCCTAACGTACCAGCTGTATTAGGCCTGGCAGTGCCAACGCCAAGCTTTGAGCCCTGGTGTCGTGTCAACAGTTGAGGGGTTGGGGGTGAGCGGTGTTGCCACCAGAGCAGACAACAGTACAGAGGTCATACCTGCTGTGCGAGGTGGGGGGCAATCTGGAATGCACCGGGGAGGCTCTTTCCTTCTGCTTGACCCAGTGTTTTGACTCCCTGAAGCCTTGTCCTGGGATTTTGAAGACCTGGACTCAGAAGATGGGGCTGGCAATGCAGCGGAGCTCTTCTGCTGGAGCTCCTTCTCCATACTAGCCACTTTCTGCTTGAGAACTAATTTTTCTAGGGTCTCCTTATGGTGTCGCCTGAATACAAAATTAAAAACTCTACAGATTCCGCAGGCTTTCATATTGTGGTTTGGACCTAGGCAGCAGACACAGACTTCGTGGGAGTCTCCATTGTAGATCTTCTCACAACAGGCACAATACTGGAAGAATTCTGACGGCTCATTGGACGACATACAGGTCGTCGATAATCACTATAAAAGTGATTACTGTTTTTTGAAGAAAAGAAATTAAATGGCAGCTATTGCAGCAGCATTTCCTTCAGTGGTCCAAGGAATATGGTCAACAGAGGGAAAAGAACTGAGGAGAAGAGGGGCTGCTCACTTTTATGTATCAGCCAACATCTGACATCGTCGTGGGTGGTCCCTGGCTGACTGCCTGCAAAATTTCCATGTAGTCCTAGTGCCTGGTGGCCTATAATTCCATAGGTGTGGCATGATGAAAGAGATATCCTCGAAGAAGATCTAGTGCTATCGCTGCAGTCATCAGCCCCAGAATCCAGAGAAGCCTGTGAGCACAGAAGACTGGCTTCTCAGTCACTGAACCTCATGCATCAGGATGAAGAGAGGGAAGACTTTCCCCTTGTCTATCCTAAACACCACATACAAGTGTTCCAACCTCTAAGATGGAATAAGGGAGTTCTTCTGACAACCCAGCCATGCATGTCCAGCACCTCCAGGGTCCTTAACACTGACCTCTTCACCATCTAAGCAGATGATGCTCGGATGAGCAAGTCATACATATAGGGATATAAGCGATGTCTCTCTTGTCTCAATTGCACCACTAGTACGTTCAGGACCTTCCGAAACTACCCTGGGCACTGTCACCAGCCCAAAGGGAAGCACCCAGTAATGGAAATGCTGCCCCAGAATCACAAACCTCAAACTTCTGGTGTGACTGCTGGAAATGTGGAGATAGGCATCCTTCAGATTTATGGATGCTAAACAGTCATCTGGTTGGACAACCCAGATGAATGACCGTCAGCACTCCATCTTGAAGGTAATGTTCCAAACAAACTTGCTTAGGTGCTTCAGATCCAAATCAGTCAGAAACTCCCCTGATGTCTTGAGGAACACAAATTAAACAGAGTAGAATCCAGATCCTCCTTGCTGGATGGGTGGGGGCACTGGGACAAATGCCCAATCTATATCAAGTGATTCAAGGTCAGTGCCACTGCCTGCTTTTTCACTGGGTCTGCAGCACAGGGGATTCCAAGAAACGACCTCTCGTGGGTACTGCTGCAAATTCTATTGCATATCCTAGAGCCAGAATTTCCAGAACCCATGCATCTGATGTCATTTGGGCCCATCTCTAATAAAAGTTATGCAGTCTTCCACCAAGGGAAGGGGAGCAGGGATGAGACTGTGTACCTTCACTGGGAGTTACCTCCTTTTCATCCTGCACCTCCACTACACCAGCAGGCAAAGAATAGAACAGTTACGTAAGAACTTACCGTAACAGTAGATCATCAAGAGAGGTTCCTGCAGGTCATAACATGTAGGACTGCGCCCCGTGGCATCAGGACCACATGGCAAACTTTTGCTAGCAATGTCTGGCAGGGGACCACCCACCTGAGGTCACATGACGGACATCAGCGTGACCCTATATAATGGGCGGTCCCAATGCCTGCCTTCTAGTTCTCCAGCCGGAGATCTAAGGAGGATGAGACAGGCGAAAAGGATGGAAATCCTGTAGCCCAATTCTGAATGATCTGAAAGCAATGCAGAAACTGGGGGAAGGAGGGAGGGAGGAAAAGTGTGACCTACTGCAGGAACCTCTCTCAAAGATCTACTGTTATGGTAAGTTCTTATGTAACTTTACTATCTTACTTCGAGAGGGTTCCTGCAGTAGGTCATAACATGTAGGACTGAATCCCAAGCAGTCACTCTCAGACAGACCGAGAGAATCAGGGGAGGAGGAAAACAACTGAAACATACTAGAACCAGCCTTTGACAGTAGGCCTACAGGACAGCAAGGCCAAACCTGGCCCTACGCCTAGAGGCAATGTCCAGACTGCAATGTTTTGTGAAGGTATGGACCTAACTTCAGGTAGCTGCCGCACAAATCTCTGCTGCAGAAACATTCCTAAGGAACGTTGTAAAAGCTGCCATGCCTCTAGTAAAGTGACCTCTGACCTCCCCCGGAAGAGGTTTATTGTACTTCTGGTAGCAGAAGCGAATGCAGTTGGCCAGCTATTTGGAGAGACACTGCTTAGAAACTGCCAACCCCAAAGATTTGGGGGCAAAGAAGACAAAAAGCTGATCTGACTTGCATATGTCTTTGGTCCTGTGGACATAACAGTGCATGATTATATGTACATCCAAAGTGTGAAGTAGGGCCTCACCCCTATTCTGAAAAGAAGCAGAGGTACCTGGAGAGGTTCCGGACATGGCCTGAAAAACCACGAGGGTAGGTGATGGGGAAACAGCCTTGCTGGTCAAAGGTTTGCTGGAGGAAACGAGGTCCCAGTCATCCAGACACTCCCTTTCCCTGTGCTTCTCTTTGACCTTCTTTTTCTTCTTTGACTCCGAAGAAGCGGAATCCCTCAATTTCTGCATCTCCTTTTCAAGGGTGGCGATTCTGGACTTCAACAAGTGGGCCTCCAAAGCCTGCTGCCTACGTTTGCGTGTGGCCTGACTGAAAGGTTTGCAATCAGGGCAGGCCGCGGTGTCGTGGTTCAGGCCTAGGCAGAAGAGGCAGCAACGGTGGCCGTCTTTGTGAGGGATCTGTGTGCCGCACTTCTCACACGTGTTCTTAGTCTTTGAAGTCAGAAGCGGAGAAGACATAAAAGAATCGAAGAACGGACTTGAAGAGGAAAATAAAGATATAAAATGGCGATCGACTGAGCAACGTTTACCGTGAAGTTCTTTGTGCAGGTCGACAGCGGGAAAGAACTGGAAGGCGGGCGCAGGGACCACCCACTATATAGGGTCATGCTGACGTCCATCACGTGACGTCGGGTTGGCGGTCCCCCGCCAGACACTGGTAGCAAAAGTCTGCCCAGGTCATGACGCAGGGGCACAGTCCTATGTCATGACCTACTGCAGGTACCTCTCAAGTAAGATCCTCTGTTACTACTGCCTTAAATCTGGAATAGGCTCCCCTATTCTACTGGTTTCTGCAATTCCAAAAGGGACTGAAACAGCCTTGGAACTGCCGCTGCCGTGCACCTTCTCACCCTCTTGATATACAGTTTTCTGTTGCTGTTCTGACACTGGAACTTGCCCCTTCTTATACCGGATGTCCTTCAAGATGTAGTTCAATCCAGATTCAAATAATAGTTCACCGTCAAAGTACTGTTTAAACAGCCTCGCCTGAGACACCTGATCTGCTACTCAATGCCTGAGCCAAACACCCCATATGGCTGCAACACTATGATAAGCAGAGTGTTCTGACATCCATAAACTGTCCACTGTGGCATCCCCTAGAAAGGCAGATGCCATGGATGCTAGCTGCAAAATGTTCGCCCCTTCCAAGTCTGGGGGAACAAAGCTACCCAGGGGCATGGCCCATAAGTTCAAGGCTCCAGAAACTATAAAAGATACACATGAGGTGCAAAGATTTACATCACTCAAGGCAAAAGCTCTTCTGCACAAGGCATCTGCCCATTTGTCATGGGTATCAGTTAGGGCCAAAGAACCTACAATAGGTATGGTTGTGTACTTAATGGAATTATGCACCGTACTATCTACTACGGGGAGAAGCTTCCACTTCTGGGAGCCCTGCTCCAAAAAAGGATAACAGCTCAGTCCCGGCTTAGAGAGATGCTTGCGCTTATCTACGCCAGTCCATTCCTGCTCAATAATCTGGTCGCAGTGCCTAAAGTTTGGAAAACGCTTCAATGCAGATGAGGAAGCAGACAGGAATGGCTTCATGTCCAAGGACTCTATGACCTGTATCTCCTTCAGCTGCAACATCCGACAAGTTTCCAATGTAAGATATGATAGAGACTTTGTATCAAACAGAGGAGGGATCAGAATCTTTTCCTTAGGCTCCGTCCACTCCTCCTCCTCCTCAGCAGGTTCCCCCTCCTCATCAAACAGCAATAACAGGTCAGGATTTTCCCCTTGGCCCTTTGTATCCTCATCTTGACCATCAACACTGTCAGGGTTGGGGGCTGCTTGAGAATCCGGGTGAGCATTATCATTCTGCTCTGGTGCAACAAGTGGACGTGCCTGTATGCCCCGGCATGAGGGCCTGCCTTGGGTTCAAGTGTGTAGGAACTTTAGAACTTAGTAGCCCATTTATGGGCAGAGAAAAAGATTTACGCAACTCAGCCTTGCAACTGCCAGTTGGTACCCGCCCCAGCTAGGGGACACCAAAATAAACATGCTACACTGCGTTACACAATTAAGACAGTAAGATCCCAATGGGGAGGTTCTCATCATCATTCTGCAGATTTACACTGCTTAAACACTACTGGTCTGAAGTAAGCCATGGTGCACCCGCCTTACTGCCGAAAACACACAAAAAAGTGGTAATAATAGGATATGTGTGGAGAATGACCTAGGAAAAGCATCAATACTGAATAGCAAGTTCTGTTCAGTAGTCACTGAAGAGGGGGAAGGACAGGGACCACAAGGCATCAGAAACAAAGTGGAGGGGGTAGACACCAGTCCATTTACTGAGGAGAGAGTGCTGGGGGAACTCACAAAACTGAGGGCGTAACAAAGCAATGGGACCAGATGGTATACACCCTAAGATGTTAAAGGAAATATGGCTGATGCTAGCTGCTTAAGCGGCGCTCTCTGCTCTGGGCGGTCAGCTCGAACCGCCAACTCAAACACTGCCCAACCCTCTGCAGCGAAGCCGGCCGTCCTTGGGATCCCTCCTTGCGGATCCAATAACCAGGCTGCTGCGCCTGAGCGGCACTCTCTGCTCTGGGCGGTCAGCTCGGACCGCCAACTCGAACACTGCCCGACCCTCTGCAGCAAAGCCGGCCGTCCTTGGGATCCCTCCTTGCGTATCCAATAACCAGGCTGCTGCGCCTGAGCGGCGCGCTCTGCGGTCAGCTCAGACTGCCAACTCGAACACTGCCTGACCCTCTGCAGTGAAGCCGGACGTCCTTGGGATCCCTGCTTGCGGATCCAATAACCAGATATGACAGCTGTTTTTGCCCTTAGAGCCATCAGAGGCAGCCAAAACCAGATTGGTGCCTTGAATTTGCAGGAGCTCCGTGATTGGTATGCCCACCTTCCTCCTGCTCACTGACTGCAGCGCCACCCACCATAGACTTACACAGCCATTTTCGGCGGCTCCTCGGACTGATTTTGACTCCGCTTAGTACTGCTTGAATTTTCTCCCACCCCACGCCACCTTTAAATACGGCTTTACTCCGCCCCCACAGGTCTATATCCTTTGCAGGACCTCTATTGGCTCTCATTTAGTATTGCCAAATCTGATTAACCATTACCTTTCTGTTCTGCTCTTTCAGCACCTAGCCTGCTTTTACTCCTTCCCTCGCTACTTCCTTAGTCCTCAGCCCTTCAATTGTTAGCGCTGTAGTTTTTAACATGCTCATATTCTATTCTTACTGTATAATATCTTAAGGTGTCAGAGTTGTTCCAAATTCCCACTTAGCTTTTAACTGACATCTAGATCTAATCGCAGGCTTATTGACTGCCAAAATGGGCTGCCTCATTATCTTCTTGCTCATGCTTGGCAATAGTGTACCTTATGCACTCCTGCTCAATACGGAGTCTGGAGCAATCCCAGCCATTGTCTTCCCTGCTGCACCATATACTACCCCCTCACACAGTACATCTTCTCTCTTGCAGATCCACTTGCATTATATATATATCCAATTCACTGCCGCCCCTCCCCTCCTCTGCCCTTCACCCATGACCATCCGTGCCCTTACTCTCGTTTCCTTCAAGCATCAATCATGCTTCTCACTCTCCAGCCCTACATGCTCAACCACGGCCAACTACCAAATAAGATCTCGAAGAAAAAAGGCCTTTTCATTTTTATTAAACTCTCTAAAGAAAATGTTGTTGTTACTCCTTCTTTGCTCAGGCAATGTGGCGTTAAACCCTGGTCCGCTAGCACAATTTTCCTCGCCTTTGGACTTTGCTGATGCTCCTGGCATAAAAATGATGTTAATTAACATCCTGAGCCTAATGAAAAAGTTTGACCAGCTTCAAGCTTGGGTTGCACATAAAAAACCCGGACCTCATTATCATTACAGAATCATGGCTTAAAAAGACTAATTCTGACCAACAAATATCCCTCTCGGGCTACAAACTATTTAGGGCTGATAGGGACAATGGGGGGGGGAATCATCTATGCTAGAACCAAGTTCACGGTTAGTGACATATATTGTAAATCTAAGCCCAAAGAATTTGAAATGATTTCACTGAAGCTTCACCTGCCAGCTCTGATTGCACTACTATTATTGGAGAATATAGGCCTCCATCTGGAGGTACGGAATTCCTTGACACTCTTAAATCCCTAACCTTGGCTGCCAATTCCGAAACAATAATATTAGGTGACTTCAATATGTACTGGCTCACCTCAAAATCCCACTGCCTCAAATCCCTCTGTGATGAGTTTGGCCTAGTACAGTTAGTTACTGAGCCTACTAGGAACAATATCTCCAACCCTACTAACAACTCTATCCTAGACGTTATCCTTTCCACCCACTCCCATAAAATCTCCCATTCAGCAGTGTTCCATAACGATATGAGTGACCATGGTGGGTGGTATGTACAAGAACCCATTTTAAAATCCGCCAAAAATCTAAACTCAGAACTAAGCGGTCTTTCCGTAAGTTTAATGTGGCTAGTTTCCTGTTTGACCTGAGCAGGGTCAGACGGCAAGATTTATTCCTTGCTAAAACTGCTGAAGAAGCTGTTTCCATCTTCAACGACAACCTTATTACCCTAGTTGACAAGCACGCTCCTACTATCAAAGTCAGGGAGCGTAACATCTCCAACCCCTGGTTCACCCCAGACCTCAAAGCAGCGCTCTCCGGTAGAGATAAACTTTGGGCAAAGGCTAGGTACACTAAGAGTCCAGCAGATTGGCAAGCCTTCCGAACGGTTAGGAACACATGTGTAAAAAGCATCCGTGCTGCAAAAACACACTTTTATGTGTCCACCTTGGAGCGTGCCAATGGGAATTCCCACAAAATTTGGAGAAAATTAAAATCGATTGAAGGCTGGCCTTCAGCTCCATCTATTCTGGATAAGAATTACTAATGGGAGGGTGGTGGAAAACAACTCCCAAATTCTCGAAGAACTTAATTCACATTTCATTACCGCTGGACTTGCATTCGACTCCTCACCCTACGCAAACCATGCAAATAAAAGTGTCAGCGCTACCCCCTGTCACCTGCGCTTCAGCCCACCCATTTCAACTGTGTACTATTACCTTCAAAGAAGTCGAAGATTCACTCCTCAATCTAGATCACAGGAAGAGTGCCGGAGATGATGGACTTGGACCGCTTTTCCTGAGACTAGGTTCTGCCCATCTCACCGCCCCATCCTTCATATTTTCAGTCTATTCATTACTTCTGCCTCCGTTCCAACCTGCTGGAAATCTGCTTACATTCTTCCTCTTTTCAAATCAGGAGACCCCTGCGACCTAAATAACTGCAGACCCATCTCTATCCTGCCCATCCTTTCAAAAGTCTTCGAAAAGCTAATCTATAACCAGTTAAAACAACATATTGAATCCCAATCTCTCCTAATTTCTGCACAGTCTGGCTTCAGGTCTAAACACAACACTGTTACAGCTTTGGCCAAGGTCACCAATGATTGGATCTCTGCTGTGGACTCTAAGAAGATTACCGGTGCAGTCTTTTGGATCTTAGTAAGGCATTAGACACTGTTGATCATCCCCTCCTACTTAACTGCCTTACTAACCTAGGTGCCACTCCCACTACTGTATAGTGGTTTACTAGCTACCTCACTGATAGGACACAGAAAGTCAAAGCGGATGGTCTCCTCTCAGTCTCCCTTCCGATTACTAGGGGAGTTCCTCAAGGCTCCATTTTAGGACCGATCCTATTCTCTATCTACATCAATGACCTTGATTTTCATATAACAAACTCTAATCTTCATTTTTTCACAGATGACACTGTCCTGTACACCTCTGGCACCTCCCTAGCAGAAGTTAGGGAAGTTATGCAAGTCGACTTTGCGCAGCTCAAAACTAATCTTATTAATGCTAAGCTCCTATTAAATACCAAAAAAAACAACGCAATGATCCTTTCACGTCGTTCTTCCATTTATACTGCCCCTCTGCCTATGACAAATTTTATTGTTACCTCCCAGGGTGAACCCCTCGAAGTTGTTACTAAATGTAAGTACCTCGGCTTCTGGATAGACAATAAGCTTTCCTTTAACGACCACATTGAAGACTTATCTAGGAGGCTAAAATCACGGTTAGGGATCTTTTTTAGAAATAGGTCGCTCTTCCCTCTTACAGTCCATACCAGGCTTGTGTTGGCCACATTTCTTCCTCTACTAGATCATAGTGATCTAATATGCACCTCTTCTGCAACTTCTAGTCTAAGTAAGCTGGACGTTCTCTATCATCGTGCCCCAAGGTTCATCACCAGTTTCCCTTATAGAACCCACCACTGCATCCTGTATGCAACTGTTGGGTGGTCCTCACTTGTCACCAGATGCTTGCTCCATGCTGCCTTCTGGACTCTCAAGTTACTTCTTCTTAAATTGCCGGATTACCCGACGTCTCTTATTCGCCTATCTAGCAGTTCATATTCGCTTAGGAAATCAAACTTTATCCTACTTGACGTACCACAAACTCGTACTATCTTTGGTCAGCGAGCAGTTTCTTTCTTCCTTCCCACATTATGGAACCAACTCCAATCCGTACTGAAACTTACCAGCACAGTCTCAATTAATCTCTACAAAGCTTTAGCCTCATCCAAAATAAAAGATACTTGTAGCTGCCACTAATCCCCCCCTTTTTCCCTTATGTTATTCAAATGAGTACTATCTGCCCGTGCTTGGCCCAACCGGGTGCATAACTGATAAAAATAATTTGTCACAGTGTAGATACCCAGTTCTTGCTTACTCTGTCATTTTCCTCCTGATCTCCTAATTACATCATTTCCCCCTTCTTCTCCCCTACTCCTAACTCCCCCTACTTTTCTTTATCCCTTAACTATATCTGTCCTCGAACGTTTGTCTGTACTCCATATCCATATCTGTCCTTTGATGCTCTTTTCACCCTCCGTGGTCTCTCACCTTCTCTCTGGTTGCACCTAACTGTATTAACTGATAACCAAACCAGGTTACTGTCTGAATTCTGCCTTATAAGTTGTACCCATTCATGAGGTGTCAGAGACGAACTTTGTTCACACTTATTTCCTTTATTGTAATAATAGCTTGTATGTAGTGTTTCTATGTCAGTGTAAATGTTCCAGGACCTCCTTGTGAATGAGCTTGCTCAATGGAGTTTTCTTGCAATAAACTTGAACTTGAACTGAACTAGCTGCACCGCTGGCAGCCCTATTTAGTAAGTCACTCGATATGGGAGTGGTGCCAGAGGACTGGAGACAAGCAAATGTAGTCCCTCTTCACAAGAGTGGAAACAGTGAGGAGGCAGGAAACTACAGGCCGATCAGTCTCACCTGAGTGGTGGGCAAGATTATAGAGAAGCTGTTTAAGGAAAGTATTGTGGAACACTTGGAATCCAGCAGAACACAGGATCCGAGGCAGCATGGATTCACAGCAGGAAGGTCATGTCTGACTAATCTGATAACACTTTTTCAACTTGGTGACAAAGGGGGGGGGGGGTGGTGGATATTGCCTGTATCGATTTCAGCAAGGTCTTTGACACTGTTCCACAGAGACAACTGGTTAACAAGTTGAGAAGCCAGAAGGTGCGCCACAAAGTACAAAACTGGGTTAGAAACTGGTTGAGGGACACAAGGCAGAGGGTGGTGATAGATGGGATCCAATCCGAGGAAAGGGGGGTAACCAGTGGGGCATCTCAGGGTTCAGTCCTGGGGCCAGTCCTTTTTAATGTCTTCATTAGTGACACTGCTGAAGGGCTGGAGGAGACGGTTTGTCTATTTGCAGATGACACTAAGGTCTGCAGCAGGGAAGACACACTCCAGAGGGGATCAAGAAAATGAGGAGGGATCTAGAAAAGCTGGAAAAATGGTCCAAAGTGTGGCAATTAAAAATTTAATGCAAAGAAGTGCAAAATCAAGCAACTAGGGTGCAGAAACCCTGCAGAGAGGTGCATGGGGGGGGAAGAGAGATGATGACAGTTACTAAGGAAGAAAGGGATTTAGGGATAATCATCTCACAGGACCTAAAAGTGGCCAAACAGTGCACAAAGACTGTGGGGAGGGTCAGTGGCATGTTGGGGTGCATAGGAAGGGGAATCACTAGTAAAAGAAGGGAGGTGGTGATGCCACTGTACAAAACGTTGGTGAGGCCTCATCTCGAGTACGGTGTATAGTTCTGGAGGCCGCATCTTCGTAAGGACATAGACAGGGTGGAGGCGGTTCAGAGAAGGGCAACTAAGATGGTGCAAGGCTTGCACCAGAAGACATATGAGGAGAGATTAAAAGACCTCAATATGTATAACTGGAGGAGAGGCAGGAACGGGGAGATATGATAGAAACCTTCAAGTTTCTTAAGGGCATAAACAAAGTACAAGTGGGCAAAATCTTTCATTATAGGAGGCGTACAAGGACAAGGGGGCATGATATGAGATTGGAGGGGGGGGGCAGGATAAAAGGGAATGTGAGGAAGTTTTTCTTCACAGAGAGTACAGGATGCATAGAATCGACTACCCCAGGGAGTGGTGGGAGCCAGCACAGTAGGAGGATTTAAACATGTATGGGATAGGCATAAGGAGACCCTAGAAGAAAGAAGTAAAGACTAAAGCCAATGACCAAGTAGGGTCAGCAGCCACAGATGTAGGCAGGGAATATAGGCAGACTGGGTGGGCCCTGAGGTCCTTATCTGCCGTCAATTACTATGTTACTATGCAAGATTCCTACACACACTACTCCAACCAACAGCTAAGAAAAAAGGACTGATAGCACCTCCTCCGCTGAGCAGTATGAAAGAGAAAGCCACTTACTTGAAGCTGGAAACCTGCCTGACGATGTAGCACCTCAGTAAGGAAGCTATGCCCAATGTCTTGAGATGCAGAGAGTGTTGATGCTTCAGCAAAAAGTACAGTTACGTAAGAACTTACCATAACAGCAGATCTTCGAGAGGATCTCTTGCAGCAGGCCATCACGGGTAGGACTCTGCCTTCAAGCGTTGGGACCTAACGGAAACCTTCCTAGCTAGCACTCTGCCAGAGGGGTCACCCACTTCCGATGTCAGCAGCTGACATAAGCCTATCCTATATAAGGTGGACGACCCCCATGCCCTCCTCAGTTCCGGAAGGGGGATGCCGAGGTAACCCAGTAGCACAGTAAAAAGCAGAAAGCTCGCCACAGTGGAAGGAGAGTGAGACACAGGAAGAGAAAAGGGAAGGAGGGAGGGGAAAAACGGGCCTTTACAAAAGATCCTCTCAAAGATTCATTATTACAGTAAGTTCTTATGTAACTGTACTATCTTGTTTCGACAGTGTCTCTTGCAGAAAGCCATCACTGGTAGGACTGAGCCCCAAGCGGTTCTGGGAACATGGACACGCAGACCGGGAGGCTGGCAGGAAACAATGACAGCCTACGGTAGGAGGCCTTGGAGGACAGCTATGCCAAAATTGGCACGGTGCCTAGAGGCAATGTCCAGACTGTAGTGCTTGGTAAAGGTGTGAACAGTACTCCAGATGTCAGCGACACAGATGTCAGCAGCAGACACATTACGAAAACAAGCTACTGATGCAGCCATACTCCATGTGGAATGGCCTTTAACACCACCAAGGAGTTCCTTGCCATGCTTCTGGTAGCAAACAATGCAATTTGCTAACCACTTAGACAAACACCGTTTGGAAACTGGGGAGCCCTCTGTCTCGGGGCAAATGAAACAAACAACTGGTTGGACTTACAAGAGTCCGTAGTCTGGTGTGTAGAGTACCTCAGAATTCCATGCACATCCAAGGTATGGAGCAACACCTCCCCTTGACTGGAAGGGAGGTGGATGGATTGATTCAAAGTAGACTCCGTCACCGCCTTAGGAAGAAACTTAGGACTGGTCTGTAAAGACACCCTGTCTGTGAAAAACTAAATAAGGCTCCTTACACATTACGGTCTGAAGCTCTGATGTCATTCAGGCAGAAGTAATGGCAACTAAATAGAACACTTTCCATGAACTGCAGCTCGTAAGTCATGTCCAGCTCAAATTGAAGCAACATAAGCTTTTATAACACAAAATGAAGGTCTAAAGGCAGGACAGAGTCCCATATTGGGGGGGGGATTCAAGTGCAGAATTTCCCACAAAAAAGTGCACAACACATCAAGCTGGGCCACTGAGCACCCATCTACAGGTACATGATACCCAGAGATGGCAGAGAGATGTACCTTAAGAGAGGAGTACCCTAAACCCAGGTTTGAGAGTGACAGAAAGTATTCCAGTACCTGATCCACTGAGCAGGTAAAGGGATCCAACTGGTGTGAGGCAGCCCAAAGGACAAAGCACTTCCATGTCATGGAATAGGTGGCCCTGGTGTAGGGCTTCCCGGCCACCACCAAAATATCAGCCACTCTGGGGGAGACTATGAATCTGGCTATGGCATGTTCTTAAGAGCCATGTATGGAGACGAAGGGACTTGAGGTCTGGATGGACCAGGGTGCCCCAGTCCTGGGAGAGCAAGCCTGTGCACAGAGGTAGGTGCAGCAGGGGTTCCTACGCTAGTTGTGCCAGCAAAAGGAATCAGATCTAGCAAGGCAAGAAGACAGCGATGAGGATCACTGCTGCCCCTTCCATCTGGAGTTTGAGTAGAACTCACTGAAGGAGCGGGAAGGCATACAGAAACCTCCCTGTCTAAGAGCGGGACAATGCAGCCAACCAGAAAACTCCAGGCCCTGGATCTAGTGAGCAGAAATGTGGCAGTTCTGCACTGTGTGAGGATGCAAAAAAGTCCAACTCTGGCTGATCCCATCTGTCGAAGAGGTCTTCTATCACCGATGTCAGAAGCTCCCACTCGTGAGCCCTGGACCATGAGTGACTTAGGCTGTCCACCAGAACATTTTGGATGCCGGGAACATGGACAGCCGAGAGCTGAAAACTGTGCTTGATGGCCCAGTACCAGACCCTCATCGCTTCCCTGTACAGAGGGGGTAGGAGCTAGTCGTCGTCCCCCCGCTTGTTTATATAATGAATCATGCACATACTGTCGGTGTGAACTAAGAGCAGACCCAGGGAAAGCTGAGTCTGGAAGGCCAGAAGGGCATATAGGACTGCCCGCATCTCCAGGATACTGAAGTGGAGATCCTTCTTGATCTCAGACCAAGCCCCTTGAGTTTCGTGGGTCCCCATGTGGGCACCTCAACCAAGGCTCAAGGCGTCAGCTGTGTGTATCTGCTGAGGGGGGGCAGAGTGAAGGGCACTCCTTGAAACAGGTTGATGGGCTCCAGCCACCACAGAAGTACTTTCTTGACTGGACCGGACACCAACACTGGTTGATCCAGGGTGTCTACACGTTGGTCCCATTGGACCCGCAGAATCCATTGAGGGATCCTCATGTGCAGCCTGGCTAAAGGAACCATTGTAATGGCTGCGGCCAAAAGCCCAGGAAGCCTTACGAATTCCCTTGCCTGAACATGGCGGTTGGAGAACAGGAGGTGGGCCTGAGACATGAGGTGCTCCGCCCTGTCGGGAGGTAAAAAGGCCTTGCCCTGTGGCGTGTCCAGGATCGCCCCTATGTAAAGGAGGCCCTGGCAGGGGGTAAGGAAGGACTTGGGCAGGTTGATGGTAATGCCCTGGGACTGGAACAGGTTTCAAGTACTCTCCAGAGTTTGAAAGAGACAATCTCTGGAAAGGGCTGCCAAGAGCCATTCATCCAGAGCCTGGGTGTACCAGCTGAGGAGACTGAATCCTTTGAGTGTACTGTAGTAGCTGGTGTGGGTTGCAGGATAGCTCTCATCTAATGTCCACCAGGGGACGAGAAGCGATTCCTGCAGGAAGTGGCAGACTTCGTCGGCGATATAGCATTAGTGCACAGATTGGATGGTTCTGGCCACTTCAGTGCTTGGGTCGATGACGAACTCTCGTCTTTTGGTCAACACGTCCTCCAGCTGATGATATCGCTGGGCTTTACACAGACTGTTTCTTCAGCTGCTCATAACCATGGTCACTATTTGGATTTGGTTTTCCTCCTGGGGATTGAGGCCTCCAATTTGGTTGTGGAACCTGTCAGTTGGTCTGATCATTACACTGTGGGCTTCAACTTTCGTGCTCCCCTTTGTAGGTCTGCCCCTGTGGAGATGGTTCGTTACCGCCCTTTATGGGATGTGTGCCCTGAAGACCTGATGGCGGTGATGAACCTCTCAGTTTCCTGTTGCCAGCATGAGTCCCGAATCGATGGTTCTGGCTTATAATCAAGCCATTTCCTCGGCTCTAGACTCAATAGCTCCTGTCCGTGTTTGTCCCCTCCCTCTCCGCCCTCGGACCCTTTGGTTTGATGGGTTCTTGAGGGAGTTGTGGCATGTGGGACGACGGTTAGAACGTTGTTGGCGGAAATTTGCTCTAGAAGTCAACCGCCTTAGTTTGGAGGGGCATTATCAGCTCTACCAATCAGAGAGCTCCCGCAGGAAGGCAGCGTTCCTGTCCAGCAAGATCGCTGTCGCTCAGAATCAACCGGCTTAGCTTTTCAGAACTGTGGACAGGTTGTACAACCCAGCCTGTCTACAGCTCCGTCAAGCTTTTTCACAAAAGTAGTGTGATGAGATCACTCAATTCTTTGCGAATAAGGTAGCCGACATCAGATCGGTGATCCGCCTGACCCACTCTATGCAGGATGCTGTTAGTCAGCTTCTGGTCACAGTACCCAGAGTCTCCTGGAGTACCTTTGGCCTGCCAAAGTTCGAGGATGTTATGCGGATTTTCCAGGGGATGCGCCCTACATGCTGTAGTTTAGATCCAGAGCCAACCTCCCTGATTTTGGGTGGTGTTGAGATCGTGGGCCCATTTCTGGCTCAAATTATCTGGTGCTCCTTAGAATTGGGTGAGTTCCCAAGCTCCCTGAAGGAGGCGGTGGTGACTCCCCTTCTGAAGAAAGCTGCTTCGGACCTAGATAGTTTTGCTAACTATAGACCTATCTCTAACCTTCCCTTTATTGGGAAGGTTATTGAGAAGGTAGTGGTAAACCAGCTGAAGGACCATTTGACCATCCATAATATCTACTAATCTCTCCAGTCTGGCTTTTGTAAGAGGCATAGTACTGAGACTGTTCTGGTTGGGGTGCTCAATGATCTCTTGATGGCGAGAGAGAGCAGAGAAACTGTTCTATTCTGGTTCTCCTTGATCTCTCTTCAGCCTTGACACTGTAGACCATGGGGTCTTGCTCGAGCGCCTGAGGTCCATCTGTGGACTGTCGGGTACAGTACTCAGATGGTTTACATCTTTCCTATCTGGGAGAATGCAGAGAGTTGTGTCAGGAATTTTTTCCTCTGACCCTTCTCTCTGCCTTGTGGGGTTCCTCAGGGCTCGGTGTTCTCCCCCATGTTATTTGCCGTGTATATGCTGCCCCTCGGAGACATTGTAAGACGGTATGGGCCGAGGTTTCACTGCTATGCTGATGATACCCAGCTCTACCTGTCTTTCGCTCCTGACCAGGATAGTGCTTTCTCTGTAGTTAATAGCTGCCTCATTGAAATCCACGACTGGATGAATTCGAGCTGGTTAAAGTTGAACGCAGGTAAGACCGAGGTCATGGTTGTGGACCCAGGTCACAGGATAGAGGGGTTAAGGACTGGTCAGCCCCTCTGGTTTATTTCTGGGGGGTGATCAGATCCTCACCTCAGAATGGGTGCGTAACCTGGGAGTGGTACTTGACGACGGGCTGACCCTTCCCTATCAGGTGTCGGCAGTCGTAAAGTCTGCATTTTTACCATCTCAGGAACGTTGCCAGGGTGAAACACCTTGTTCCGTTTAGCGATTTACCTTTGTTGGTCCACACCTTCATGACCTCTCACCTTGACTATTGCAACTCCCTGTACCTGGGGCTTCCTGGGGTTGATATCCGCCACTTGCAGCTAGTGCAAAACGCTGCTGCTAGGTTGTTGACAGGAGTGTCAAGAAGGACACGCATTACCCCTGTTTTGTACGATCTGCACTGGCTGCCGATACAGTGGCGGATCACCTTTCAAGTAGGTCTTTTGACCTACAAAGCCCTGCACGGACTTGGCCCTGAATACTTGAAAGAGCTTCTGATTCCCGAAAGCTCCGTTCAGCTGATGAGGGGTTACTGGAGGCTTTCGAGGGTTATTTTAAAATCTTCTGGGGCTCAGGCTTTTATGTTTATAGCACCAACCCTCTGGAATTCTCTGCCCAGTCAGCTTCGGGAATGCACAACGATGGATAGTTTTAAGCGGGAACTTAAGACCCATCTGTGGAGACCAGTTTTTATGGGTTGATGTTTGTATCATTCTGATTTTTATTTATGTATTTAGTTCTGTGATTTTATTGTTCAATCTGTAAAGCGCCTTGGTGCTTGAAAGGCTCTTAATAAATAAAGTTATTATTATTTATTAAAGCGTTTCACCAGGAAAAAGCATACTTAGCACAAACAGCTCATTTCCAGATGCGTCCGGGGGAGGCGGGATAAGCTTTAAGAACATACTGTGAAATGTATACATTTGCGCAAATGTAAAATACAGAGACTATAATGAGTACAGAGGTGGATACATTATACAGATTGCAACAGAAATAGGTAGGTATATACAACAGAAAAACATAAAAACCCTGTCTCCTCAAGGCTGCAGCCACCACCACCAGGTAGTTGGTAAAAACCCTGGAAGCTAAGGATAGGCCAAAGGGCAGGGCCCGAAACTGGTAGTGCTTACCCATAAAATGGAAGCCAAAGAAGCACTTGTGGGATGCAAAATCATTTATGTGAAGATAAGCATCCTGCATATCCAAAGAACACAGACAGTCCTCCTGGAGAAGTAGGGACAGTAGACCCTGCAGGGTGACCATCCAGAAACGTTTGTACTCTATGTACAAGTTGCAATTGCTCAGGTGCAGGATGGGACGAAGGTCCTCAAGAAGAAAAAATTACTCACCTTAGTAATGTTGTTTCTTCTAATGGAGTCTTGCTATATTATGACTATTGCAGTTTGTCCCAGCCTTAGAACTGCTCCGGAGATGAAAGAGTTAACTTCCATGCAGAGCATGGAGCTTAGAGAGCGAGCTCGGTTCAGAAGCTCTGTTAGGCTGGTTTCAAACCGAAACCGTCAGATCTTTACGAGCAAAAACTCACTAAGGCTCTGTGTGGAAGTTGTAACCTACACTAGCCAACTGGCCACTAATACATAAACACCTTTTTCCTGGTCCCAACACAAAGACTCAAGTCAGTGGACCAGAAAAATAAGATAAAATAACTAAATAAACACAACACCCAAACATGAAAGCGGGCATCAATAAATGCCAACAGAGGAC
The DNA here is from genome assembly GCA_016271365.2 of Neoceratodus forsteri. NCBI lineage: Eukaryota > Metazoa > Chordata > Ceratodontiformes > Ceratodontidae > Neoceratodus > Neoceratodus forsteri. The sequence continues at coordinate 307,002,875 of CM028137.1, forward strand.
TACCCACCCCATACCCAAAGTAGGAGTTCTGAGAGGGACAGGCTGGGGGGGAGGTCATAATATAGCAAGACTCCATTAGAAGAAACAACATTACTAAGGTGAGTAATTTTTACTTCAAACAACATGAAGTCTTGCTATATTATGACTATTGCAGACTACACAGCAGTACCTCCATGGAGGAGGAGACAGAACCTACTTAGGGAATAGGCTCTGAAGCACGCTGTGCAAACGAGCATCCCTCCTGGCCTGAATATCAGGGTAATGCTTGGTGAAAGTGTGTACTGTCTTCCAAGTAGCTGCCTGACATATCTCCAAGATAGGGATGTCTCTAGTAGCAGCTAGAGATGCAGCTGTACCTCTGGTAGAGTGAGCCCTCAGGCCTGAGGGGGAACCTTACCCAGCTTTTGATAGCAAAACTGGATACAAGAAACGATCCACCTAGCAATGGATCTCTTAGTGGCAGGTCTCCCTTTCCCAACCTCACCATAAGTGAGAAACAGTTGGAGGGAGTCAAACCTGTGACCCTTGGTACGCTCTATGTAGTAACTTAGGGCCCTCTTAACATCTAAGCTGTGCAACCTCCTCTCACCAGAGGAGGAACGGTCAGTGAAGAACACTGGAAGTGAAATAGATTGGTTAAGGTGGAAATCTGAAACCACCTTAGGCAAAAACTTCCTGTTAGTCCTGAGGACTACTTTATCCCTGTGAAAGGAAATAAAGTCAGTTTCTACTGATAAAGCCTGTAACTCACTTATCGCCTGGCAGAAGTGATGGCTACCAGAAATACAGTTTTCCAAGTCAAATACTTAAGCTCTGCCGAAGACAGAGGCTCAAAGGGGGGTTGCATTAGCTGAGCAATGCATACATTAAGATCCCAAGCCGGGGCAGGGTCCCTGAATGGAGGATTGGTGTGAAGCAATCCTTTAAAAAACTTGGAAAATACAGGATGGGCGGAAAGAGAAGAGGGCTTCCCTGCTGAAATGAAGGCAGAGACAGCAGCCAAGTGCACTTTTAGGGTGGCTGGTCTCAGTCCCAAAGAATTAAGATGGACCATGTAGTCCAATACAGTGGGTGGATCAGCAGATTCTGGGGAAACATGCTTCCCAGAACACCATATGGAAAACTTTTTCCACTTGGAGTTATAGGTAGCCTGGTGGAAGGCTTCCTAGCAGCCTTCAGGATTTCGAGAACACTTTGAGAAAGTTGCAAATCAGCAAACTCTAACTGCTCAAGAGCCAAGCCTTGAGGTTGAGGGATTTGAGATTCGGATACCAAACTCTCCCCTGAGCACAGGTTAACAGATTGTGGTGCCTGGGGAGACACAGGGGAAGATGGACTGCTAAGGACAGAAGGAGTGGGTACCAGGGCTGCCTGGCCCAGTCTGGAGCAATCAGGATCATTTTGCAGGGCTGAGACCTGATTTTGACTAGTACTTTGAACAGGAGAGGGAAGGGGGGAAAGGCATAAAGAAACTTCCCTTCCCAATCGAGGAGAAAGGCATCCAGAGAACTGAGCCCAACACTGGGGCCTGCAACAAAACAGTGGAAGTTGATGATTGTCTGGGGCTGCGAAAGATCTATCTGAGGAGTGCCCCATCTGGCAAACACTATCCCCAGTACTAGGGGATCCAGTGACCATTAGTGATGGCCCTGGGAAATCCTGCTGAGAGCATCTGACAGGACATTGTCCTTGCCTGGGAGGTGAACTGCTATGAGGGAAGTGTTCAGGGAGTAAGCCAGAGAGCACAACTTCATCGCCTCAGTGCACAAGGCCGAAGACCGAGTGCCCCCTTGTTTGTTGATGTACCACACTGTAGTGGTGTTGTCTGTTCTGACCTGTACCACCTTGTTCTGAACAGATGCAGAGAAAACCTGAAGTGTTAGAAAAACAGCTCTGAGTTCCAACAGATTGATGTGGGGCAGAGATTCCTGAGGGGACCATAATCCCTGGGTGGAGAGGTCGCCCATGTGAGCTCCCCATCCCAAGAGGGATGCATCTGTAGTAAGGGTCAAGGAATGGGACAGAGGGATGAAAGGCACCCCCTGTCTCAGATTGCTCTGATCCTGCCACCACTAAAGGGCCTGGATCAGAGTTCGAGTCACTGGGATTAACTTGGATAGAGGATCTCTTCTTTGAGACCAGAAAGCTCTCAAATGGAACTGAATGTCCCTCATCTGAAATCTTGCTCCTTGCACCACAGCTGTGGAGGCAGCCATGTGCCCTAGGAGCTGCAGAAAATGCCTTGCTGGTCGAGAGACCTGCAGAGTGAAGGAGACGGCCAGGGCCACTAAGGTCCTTACCCTTTCCAAGGGAAGGAAGGCTCTGGCCTGCTTTGTGTCCAGTTCTGCACCTATAAAGGTGAGTACCTGGACAGGTTCCAAAACTGACTTTGGAAGATTGAGAAGAAATCCCAAAGAGGTAAGCAGCTGCTGGGTAACTAGCAGGTGTGATTTGACCTGGTCTGGAGACTGACCCACAATGAGCCAGTCGTCCAGGTAGGGAAAAATGGCAATCTTTTGCCTTCTTAGGTGAGCGACTGCTACTGCCAGACATTTTGTGAACACCCTTGGGGCAGAAGTGAGGCCGAAGGGCACTGCTCTGAACTGATAATGGCCTGAGGGCAGTTCGAATCTGAGGTACTTTCGATGGGAGCTTCTGATAAGAACATGGAAGTAGGCATCTTTGAGGTCCAGGGAGGCTAGCCAGTCCCCTGGCCTTAGGGAGGGTAAAATTATTCCCAGTGTCACCATTTTGAACTTTGGCTTTAAAAGGTGCTTGTTTAGATATCTTAGATCCAGGATAGGCCGCCACTCTCCTGTCTTTTTTGGGGTAAGGAAGTACCTGGAGTACAGACCCTGCCCTGGTGAAGGGAGAAACCTTTTCTACAGCTCTGAGGCCAAGAGGGTTGAGACTTCTGTTTCCAAAGCAAGAGTCTCTAAAAGGTTTGTAGGTGGAAAGATCTGGCTCTCATCTTTGGAAATTTCTTGAAGCTGAGAACCAGACCCTGGCTCACTACTTCCAGGACCACCTGTCTGAAGTTAAAGACTGCCAATCCTGGACGAAGTGAGCCAACCTGCCCCCTACAGGTAGTGGAGAGCCGACCCTTGGCATCCCATCAGGGTGCCGGTTTGGCAGGGGCTTTAGGCTGAGGGGTGGGAGCAGGCCTGCTCGAACCCCGTCTGCCTCTCCCTCTGAAGAACCCCCTCTGTAGATAGGCTGAAGAGGCGGAGGCCTGGGTCTGGTAAAAAGGCCTGTGAAAAGGCCTACTCCTACCCCTGGGGGGCTGCCTCTGAGGAGTGGCTTGCCGTTCCTTGGCTTCTGCACTCCTGTAAGTGGTTCTATATTCATCCATTTTCTTCATATAATTCTCTGTCTGCTCCCCAAACAGAGAATTTCCCACCACAGGAAAATCCATAGCCTTAGACTCGTGATCCTGTGACAAAGTAGTACACCTGAGCCAGGCCAATCTCCAAAAGCCACAGATGTAGCCATGACTCTAGAGGATACATCGTTAGAATCCACTGCAGCATGGAACTGCACCTTAGATGCCTCAATACCATCAAGGGCCACCTGCTCCAGCTCCTACGAGCTGGCCAGGGACCTGTTTGGCTAAGGCCATGACAGTATCCCATCTAGATTTCTGGTATCTTGCAACATAAGCCATATAGTTAGCTTGTCTGAGTCCCAAGGATGCTGCCATGTATTGTTTTTTGGCCATGGCATCAATCTTCCTGGAATCCTTGTCAGGAGGATGTGAAGCCAGTGGAATATTAGCTTTATCACAGGCTGCAGCCTGAACTACCCCAACATGACTGCAGTGCTGTGAAAGAAAATCTGTATCAGGACCTGACAAAGTGTACCTCCTGTCCATCTTTTTATCCACAGGAGGCACAGAATTAGGAGCTTTTAAAATTTTTATTGTTTGTTTTCTAAAAGATTTATGTAAAGGGATGGACAACCTCCTGGACTCTGGGATATCCATCATCTCCACATAGTCAGGCTCCTCTTGCTCATCCAAAGCCTCCTCTAAGGGAAGCTGGAGGGTCTCAGCAACTTTTTTATAAAACAAAAAATGAGAAGGGGACGACTCACCTGAAGGTCTGTCTGGGGAGATGTCCGGTTCAATGGGCACATCCAGACTTTCAAAGTCACATTCGCACTGATCATAATCCTCATCCCCCTCCTCTGGTTCATAGAACTCTTCTATATCATAATCCTGAACCACTGGAACCGACCGAACCGACCTTTTGCCAGACAGTGGCGGTTCGGAGGGAACCGGGGACAGGGACTGGACAATCTGTATTGCCCTGGCTATCTCTGCAGCAGTTGGAGAAGGAATTTTGGACTCCAAACCTGCTGATTTTTTAGATTTCTTTGCTAGAACTGGCTCCTCAGCGCCAGCTTTTCGTTTGCCCGAGGAAGTCTCGCCCTGGTCAGAGGGCACTCCCTCCGGTTCGGTTGGCACCGAACCGGGCTGGCCATCCGGGTCAGCGGACTTTTTGGCCTCTCGTTCCCTGAGCCTGCCCACTCTCTTGTCCAGGGTGGCTGCAGGGAAATTTTTACAAATCTGGCAGTCTGAATTGAGGTGGTCAAACCCCAGACAATAGACACATGTAGTGTGTGGGTCAGCCTTGGCAAGGCTTCCCCACAGACACTACAGTGTTGAAACCAGTGGGCCGTTTTTTCTTTGGGTTTCTCAGACATGATGCCAGCCTAACCAACAAACTGCCCTTTTAATGGCAGTGCCAGGCAAGACACCTTATCGGTTCCAAACCGTGTCACGGGTCATGGAAAAAGCGTGAATGAAATCCGTTTTTTAGAACCGATAAGAACAGAACCGCACTCTAGAAGCCTTAAAAGGCTTTAAATTTATATTTTAATACAATTGATTGGTTCAACGAACCGATAACACTTACAAGTTCCACACAGAAAAACCCTATCTATTACTTACGATTACCATAGAAGCAGCCTGAACCGATCGGTTTTGCGGTTAAAATAATTAAATCACGGTTAAATTAAACCAAGAAATAGCGTTTTAAACCGAAGAAATGAACGAGCAACAGGAGGAATCTCCGGGCGACTGTTCAGTGGTAGATAAAGAATCTGACGGTTTCGGTTTGAAACCAGCCTAACAGAGCTTCTGAACCGAGCTCGCACTCTAAGCTCCATGCTCTGCATGGAAGTTAACTCTTTCACCTCCGGAGCAGTTCTAAGGCTGGGACAAACTGCAATAGTCATAATATAGCAAGACTTCATGTTGTTTGAAAAACTGGGAGTAGTACCCCCGCCCCTGCCGGGAGGTGGGGATGGGCTCTTTGGCCTTCTTTTGCAGCACTGCTTGAATTTCTGCCTGAATGAGCGGAACATGACCTGGTGGATATGCGGATGCCTTTGGCGGATTTCTGAGGGGCCACTCCAGAAACTCTAGGGTGTGCCTGTGCTCTACAAGCTGTAGTACCCACTTGTCGGTAGTGATGTGGAGGGAGAAACAACCCCCGACCGCCACCTCCTGAAGCCCTGAGGAAGAGGGGGGGGTGTGAACGGCAGGGAGTCAGGAGTAGCCCCTGACTGAGCTATGCAAGTGCCTCTGGTGGCCCAGGGAGGGGATGGGGAAGGCACAGGCAGGGCCACTCCTGCCTTACATTTGCCCTGGGCCTTGGAAAGGCCCCTTGACCCTCTATGTGAGGAGTGATGAAAAGGGGGCTGTGACCTGACTTTGGCTGGATGTCGTAGATGGAGTGGATCGACTTCAAGGCTCTCACAGAGCTGTAAAGCTCAGAAATAACGTTCTGGACATCACCCTGAAATGACCTGGAACCCCACAATGGAGCGTCCAAACTACTAGACTGGACATCAGGGGCAAAACATAAGACCCTAAACCAGGCATGGCGCCACAGACTAATACCTACTGCAGCTGCCCGGCATGAAGTGTCAACTGCATCATAAGCCACCCAGAGGTCATGTGTGCCGACGTTGGACCCCATCTTCAGGGCCTGGAGAGACTGCTGTTTGGATGGTTTGTCTGCCATTGGCGTGACTGCCTCACTGGCCTGGTCCCACAACAAATTTTGGTATTGCACCATGTGAGCCAGGTAGTTAAGGGCCCTTATAGCAAGGGTCACCGAGGCAAAGGCACTCTTGCCCACCTGGTCCAGCTGCCTTGATTCTCTGTCTGAAGGGAGGGCACTAAGGTACTTTGGCTGCTTGGTGGGATTGTGAGCCGCGTTAATGACCACAGAGTTGGCCTTGGGGTGCTCGCTGAAAAAGGACTTACCAGCTGGCACATGGTAGAGCCTGTGTATGTGAACAGTATGAGAATGGAGCCATGCGGCCCTAGTAACATCGTCATACGACTCAATCATCGGGAGGACTACCAGAAGGGGAGCATCACACTGACTAAGGTGATCAACAGGCGGCGATGCTTCGGGGTCCTGCTCCTCAGTCTCTTACCTCATTGTGGACTGCTTATGCCTCACTATATCACTTGGGTTAATATCCCAGTACTGACACTGTAGTGCAGCATGAGAGGGGTGCTGCACTTCTGAGGTGCCATCTTTCAGATGAGACGTTAAACCGAGGTCCCATCTGCCTGGATTGGTGGTAGTTCAGGTGGATGTAAAAGATCCCATGGCACTTATCGAAAAGAGTAGGGGAATTTTCCCGGTGTCCTGGCCAAATTTCCCTCATTCACTAAAAATACCACCAACAGCTTAATCTGGTTCAAGATCAGTTGGAATTCATCTGTATCCCCCTCTCCCGGGTCGTGCCTGAAAATAGGCAGGATTGTCTAGTGCACTTACCCGGTCAACAAAAACTAAATAAAAAAAAAAATATATATATATCTGTAAAGGTGGAGTCATCAGGCGGCGACTTGGGAACATTACTGGGCTCCTCCTTGTCCCCCGAGGAGACCCCCTGAAAGGAGGAAGGCTCTGAATTGACCCCGTCGTCGGTGGCAGAGTCCTCAGCCCAACTGTAGCCTGGCTGTGGGTCGACCGGGCGAATAGTACCGGGTCGGTAGGACCTGGGGGTAGTAGGAGAACTGGGTCCCAGACAAGCCAGGGCAAAAGGAACAGAGCCCCGAGAAGGCCCCCGGGGGTGCGATGGAGGTGGTGCGCCTGAGTCAGGGGTCTGTGATTGCATGAATGCCCAGAGCGCCAAGATCAGACCGTGGTAATCCACAGGTGCGGACTCCCAGGCACTGGGTAGCTATAAAGCAGCTGTAGCCCAACCAGTGCAGCATATGTTTATGCTGGCGTTGGTCCCCCGGGGGCTGGACAAGAGTAGGCTGGCATCGGGCCCTCAGGCGTTGGATACCCTGACTGCAGTCCTGAGGGGGGTGGGTAACAGCGCAGGCATCATTTTCCATCCCCGGCTGCAGCAGTGACAGGCTGGAAGCAGGTTCCCCAGCCGTAAGCACAGGAGGGGCCAGCGAAGGTACAGCCAGCGCAGAGCCCCTGGGTTGTGGGAGTGTAGGAGCCAGCTCAGCAGGCGTTGGGTCTGGTTGACACTAGGGCAGAATTCACAGGCGCCAGGTAGGATGAGACCTGCGCTGGGGAGGAGGGCGCCACCAGAAAAGGCTGGGAGGAGACAGGGCTTACAGAAATGCCAGTATCCAGCAACGCCTGCTCCTGCTACTGGGGCACAGCCAACGGAGGTCCCAAAGATAGAGACTGGTCTCAGGGGCACGGGTGACAGGGCGGCAGGGTAAGAACTGGCAACAGCAGCACCTCACTGGCTGGAGGAACCCCAGCCGAGCCTCCTGCTGAACAGCCCGCAGAAAACAGGGACTGGAAAAGCAGGGGCTATGGGGCAGGATAAGAGGGACTCTTCCCTTGAGGAACCATCACCGGTCAGAGAGAGCCACACATGCAGCGGGGCCACCGGGAGCCCTGAGGGAATACAGGCGTGCGGGGCAGAGGAGGTCAACCCCCCTCCCCCCAAGGGAGGAAAACCCTGAAGTGGTTGATGACGGGCCGTGAGCAGGAGGAAAACCAGGGACAGTCGCAGTCCTTGTGCTTCCCTGAGGATTTTTCATTCGATTTTGACGAGGAGGGGCCCGAGGACTAGGCCGAGGAAGTGGAGGAGCTCTGGGTCTGCAGCACCCGTTCCATCTGGGCGACCTCCTGCTTGAGGAGATGGCTTTCGAGGGTCCTCTAGCATCATCTTCTGGTGGCTAGACTGAACTTCATGGTCTGGACATTGGCAGATGAGGCAAGCAGAGTAGCCATCCTTAGTCCTGGATCTGTTTGCCACAGGCCCACTTAATGGAGTCTTCAGAAAAAGATGAAGGTTGAGAAAACATAAAAAGGAAGAGTGGACAGCGAAAAAATCTGATGTTTAACTGAGTAAATGAGGAAAAACTTAAAGCATGGTAAATGTGGAAAATGGCAACTGACTGTAGCTGTGGTGGAGTCAGTAGTGCTACATGCGTTGGTCGAGAGGAAAGAACTGAGGAGGGCATGGGGGCTGACCACCTTATATAGGATAGGCTGACATCAGCCACTGACGTCGGAGATGGGTGGCTCCCTAGAAAGGTTTCTGCGTGGTCCTAGAGCCTGATGGCTGAGTTCTATTGGTGATGGCCTGCTGCCAGAGATACCCTCAAAGTAAGATCTGATGAGTACTGCTTTTCAGCAATGACAAGGCACAGTGCTGCCTAGAACATGGTCTGTGCCAACAAACATGCTGAGAGAACAGAGAGGTGCATGCACAGGCATGTCAGGTCAATGTCACGCTGATGCATGTGACATCACCACCCTGAGCGTGAGGGCATCGATCACCAATGGTGCAAATTCTTATGCTCAAGCAAGCGCCGAGAAAGGGAAGGCACGAAATCTCTCTGGCAGGATGCCAGCAATGGCAGAGGATCTTGTGGCTCATCTGAGTTAACAAGGATGTGCTAAACAGTGCAATCTCATCCAAAAGGCACCTCTGTACTGCAGGAGACTCCAAGGAGTAGAAAACCACAAACAACAACACAGCAGAGCACAGGAACTGCTCTAAAATGTTAGGCAAGAGCCCCCAGACAGATCGAGCTATCAGATGCCAGAAAAAAAAACACAGAGGAGAGAGGACAAAGGGAAGGTCTGTTGTCCAGAGAATGCTAAGGGAGGAGAAGGCAAGGGTCAGATTAGGACAGATCCCCAGGTCTACATGTTAACTGTGCCCCCCACCTTCAAAGAAATCACTTACCTGAAAGGGCACCAGGCTGGGAAAAAAAGACCTGTGGAACACCCTTAATTACAGCACTGGCACATGGTCCCAAATTCCTGCATAGTAAGCAGTGAAAATGGGTAAAAGGAACAGAAAGTTAGTCATCTTGAAAGTCGCAACTTTAACAGGCATGATTTCAAAATTTGAGGGTGCTCCCTGAAAACAGGTAGCACCAACCTGCTTCACAGCTGCACAGATCTGGCTTAAAGAATAACAAACTGTAGCCTAAAGAAGTTCAGAGAGCTCTCATATGCTGTGCTACCCCTCTAGTGGCACAGCAAAGACGGGAGAATCTGTGATCTCGAAATGTTCATGTGCCCAGAGTTCTATGCTGATTGACAACTTTGGGCTGTGCCACTGCCCCAGTAGGGGTGTTCATTACCCGTATGTTTTAACTCTCCATCGACAACATGAAGTGATACAGAAAACAAATTATTTTACTGGGGTAACATTTTATGGAGGTCAGAGGACATAGTTATTCAACTTCTACTACAAAACACTGATATTGTAGGAAGATTCCAGGTCCTGAAGGAGTAATTTTAACCAGCACTTTAGATGTAGACAAACAGGTTATGAAATGGGCAGATGCTGATGCAAGTTTATCATATTCTGTTTATATTCATCTAGGATTTTTGACAGACTAATTTTGCGGTATCAGATTCCCCGTTCAAGAAAAAAGGGCATTCTTTCTCAAAGGTATCTTGCAATAAGTACCTGAGGGTGCAGTGCTTTCTAAAATATAAAGTCAAAGTCACTATCTCACCAGATGTTGCTTACAAATAATAAATATAGCCAGGATGTGTAAAGAAAGGCAGAGAAAAACATGCTTTGGAAATTGTAGTGTCTCACCTGTATTTTAGTATGAACATTACACTGAGCATAACATACTGCATATTATACTACATGTGGACCTTCTCCTCCAATCAGAAGCCAGGGTTACACACACTCTTTATTCATTACCTAACAGCAGCCATTTTATTCTCAATAAAATAACTGCTCAGTGCTCAGAACAGTCATTGTATTTTAATAAAATAACAACAGTGGCATCATCCTCTTTTTCTTGCATTCCGATTGATCTATATTCACAGCGGCAAAACCATGAAGCATGTAAGGAATAATATATGGGTGACCATACACAGCAAGCCTGTGTTTTCATCAAGGAGTAGCGGTAACAGCATACTGACTTAGAGAGATCCAAGCTGTTATCTCAACCTGAGATGGAAACTCAAGGTGAGCTGTGTAAGGTTACTCATAATTTATTTCTTGTAGTGTTTGGTTTTATAGAAAGAATTAGCAAGCGAGAGCTGCACCAAACACTGATACAGAGAGAGAGCACTCAGTGAAAATGAAAAGTGGCTGCCAGGCGGGAGTCAGCGTGATGAGGGACACAGGTACACTTGATGTCAGAACGTGCACAACAAACATCTTTAGAACATGCACACCTTTTTGAAAGCCACTGAATTCAATACACAATAAGCCCTACCCATATACTATAATAGTCAAACCAAGGTCCCAGCAATTCTGTAATTCCATAGCAGTAGAACTTTCCACAAAATGTGAATCATGCCACAGAACATATGTAGTGCCGCAGAATTCATTGTTCTTGGTATGCTTTCATTCAAATACCTTACTGCGTCTACCCCTCCCGAGAATGTGTAATCTCAACGCACCCACCCACCTTCATCATATCTGTCCCTGCCCTGACCCCTTCCCTTCTGGGGCTAGCTCCTACACCTTCCTGCCCCACAGTCCACCTCTTTACTACACCCCCACAACCTCTGCCAACCCCTCTGCCCTAGCATCTTCCTTCACCCCCGACCAACCCATTACTCAATACCATCCTCCTCTTCCTCTCCCCACCTTTCTGACAAGGCCTCTGAGGCGGCTTAACTGTAGCTCCTTCTCCTAGTAACTTAATCCTGCTGTCAATAAATATGCATATTGCCTAGGCTTTAATAGGAAACATACCCTGATTTATAAAATGCTTGTTACATTATTTATTGTCAATGTATGTCTGTATTGTTATTCTGTATCCATGACTTGAAACCTTTGTAAGAGTTCATACTCAAAGGTTGTTTCCGAATATGCTAATAAAAGTAAATAAAAAATTAAAAATGTACAGTTTTTCCATGGTACCTGGCTTCCTTCCCCATCTCATTTATCCTGAAGCCCTCCCACTATTCTCAGCATAGCATCATATTTTAACCAAAGGTAGGACTGCACTCTGTCACAGAAATGAATAAATCGTGCAGCAGAAATTCAGAAAATGCTGCCACAAAAGCCAAGGAGCCCTGCCTCAGGAAACAGACAAAGCGCTGCAGGAACACCAGGGGCTCTGTTTATAATGTGCTAGTTAGATCACTATCCTCAGCAATAATGTGACTGTCTCGTTAAAATGAAGTACTTCGCCTTCGGTTTCGTATTTTATTCACTCAGCAATCACCTTATTGCCCTGTACAGTAACCCAACCAGGACGTTATCACTTCAGTAGTGTATGGCTAGGGCTTATATTGCACGGAATTCAAGTAGCTCAAAAACCTTGTGCGCATTCTGAAACTGCTGTGCACTTTCTATCATTAACTGCTGTTGCCAATTCCCTCCCGACGACTCCCACCTGAACTTGAATATTTAACAGAATATTTTAACAGCTGAAAAGCTCCTATTTTGTATTTTTTTCTAGTCAAAACAACTATTATAATCAATCTGTTGTTATTGAACTGCTATTGCAATACATAAATTTAGCAAATCTATAATAGTGTTGTCTTTATTTTTAAAACAATACACTTACAACAAATAAAATATGGGCGACCATACACAACTCACCTTGCGTCTCCATCTCAGGGATGAGATACCAGCATGGACCTCTCAAACTTTGATCTCGAGGTCCATATGCTGGTACAGTATCTCAGTCCCTTGATGGAAACATAGGCTCATTGTGTGTGGGCGCCCATACATCACTCATTGTTATATCTGATATTATATAATGCCTTCATGTAATTTAGAGATCTGATTAGCTAAAAAAAGTCCTTACCCTAATTATTACACTGAAAAGAGATAAGATTTTATAAACCTCCTAACCATTAGTTCAGGGGCTTTTAACGCAACAGTTTATTACCCTGCCACTTAAAGGAGAACTGCCTTGAATCTGCAAGCCTGTGTTTTCTGTAGAAGCGGTGTTTCTGATACTGGTTCACATTCTCCTTTTTCTCTCTCTCTCTCTCTCTCTCTCTCTCTCATCTGTACTGGCCTTTTAGTAAATTCACTGGGTGTTTCTGCTTTACACTCTAGTGGGCAGTATCATTTTAGAACTTGCTAAAGAACTAACATTGTTTTCACAATGCATTTGTGTTCTGCTTTGGAACTCTATGGTCCAAAGGGGACTTGCATACAGTTCTAAAATGGCACTTACCAGCAGAGCATTACTCAGAAACATCCAACATGTTTACAAAAAGCCGGAAAAAATGGAACAATAACAGAAAGGGATCAAATATATGAAAAACGCCTCTACTGGGAAAAATTACTTACAGGTTCACCGCTGTTCTCCTTTAAACAGCCTACAGAGCCCTAAAGCATAATTTTCAAAGTAGTCCCCTTTGGGAGGGAAAGGACTGTAAATTGGCCCGAGGAGACGACCAGACAATCCCTTCTACTAGCCCATGTGCCAGCCTTGCCCCTCTACTCAGATGTTCTGCGACACTTCACCAGGGACAGTTGGTGGGGATGCCCCATATATATTTACAGGGTGAGTTTACTACATTATTTTATATATGTTAATGTAAGATCTAATGTAAATGAAAGCCACAGCTCAACTTATAAGGGCTAACTAATAATTGAAAGATTTAGAAGCATTAAGGCATGTCATAACTGGCAGTCTCATATGTAAAAAAGAAATGACGAAAAAATAAAAGATACTTAGTATTAAAAAAATATTTTTCTCATTAAATGTTAATGGAGTTTAAAACACCAAAGAACTAATTAAAAAAAAAACTGCAAGACTTACTGTTTCAATTCTTCCTTGAAAAGTTCCAAATTGCTTTTTTTCTTTTCTTTCTCTCCTTTCTTTAATGGCTAAGGAGAAGATTGTATGCAGTTATTCCAAAATGAAATGCATGCAGCTGTGCCAGTGTACTTCAGTTTAGAAAGACGAAACCAATACACAGCAGGTTGAAACGGACACCAAATGCTTGTACATTTGGCATCTGGCTAGTGAGATTTTTCATTTAGCTAGCCCTGTGGGCATAAAGTGAAGGATGTGCCATCTTCAAGAACGACACACGCAAGCTCCATGGAATGACTAGAGGGACAGCAGGTTTTTCACAACCACAAGCCCGCTAGTGGCTACAATATTATTACCTCTGCATTGCCAAGATCCAAAACATCTTCTCACTCTTTGCTGGCAAGCAAAAACTATACCATATTCAGTGGTCTTTCCTTCTCCTTAATGGATTGTTTGAAAACTGCTGCTGGTCATGAAGAAAGCCGTTGAGCTATAACATTAACTGAAAACAGCTGCAGGGCCTGCGTTAACCCCCTATTGAAGTCCCCAAATGGGAATTTTGAGGATTTTGAAGCACAAAAATGAAAGCAGTGCTTCAGCGTTGACCGTGTATATGGAAAGTTTTTTATGGATTTCGTTAGCAGAAAAAGTATCGGGTAAAATTTTACAACACCATTACAGCCAATTTCTGACCCCAGGATTCTCTGGTCTGACCCCCAACATTTGAAACAGAGTGCTAACCTGACCCTCACTTTACCAGTGCTAATGCAAGTCCTGCAGCTGTGTCTGTCGGCTTACTCTCTCCCTCACACTCCTACTTCTGATTGATATCAGAGCCTTAAGATACTATAAAAAATAAAACATGGGTGACTGTGTGATTACGCTTTTCCCCCCACGCCCTTGGAGGTGTGTTTTGCCTTTATAAATCACTTGAGCTTTGCTCTTGTGTTTTATGTGACAAAACACACCTCAGGTGCGTAAAAAGAAAAAATGTATCAAGAGTCACCCATATGTTATTCAATGTGTATCTGATTTTTGTTGGCGCCATAATCAGTCAGTTGATTTGGAGAGAATCAGAAAGCCTTCGAGCCAGGCTTATTCATAAAATGTTATTATTCTGTATCTGAGTGTGCAATCAGCCTTTATTAATTTCTTTGATCTTGTTTTCCAGCATCTATTATAAATATACCCACAAATCAAACTTGGAAATAAACTTCAGTACAGTGTGCCTTTCCTGGTCATAATTTTAATTTTAAATAAACTCTGCATTCTACTTAGTGTTTTATCACTCTGGGGAAAAATGTCAAAACATACTATTTAGACAGGAATCAGTTTATGTTTTACAGATTTTTTTTAGTTCTATTCCATGTTTCCCTATTACTAGATGCATTTACATGGAACAGGATACTTGCCCCCTACAGCTGACCCGTATCTGACATCATAAGCATCTCCACAGCAACAGATGGTGAGTCACAAGTAGAGGGTTATGACTTCAGCAATGGACTAAGTGGCAGAGGCAGCTGAACTACAGGGGGCAAGGACCCCAATTCCATGCAAATTAACCTAGTAATAAAGAACAAATGGAAGATAAATGCAGATATTTACAATACAATCAGAATTATGAATAACTGTTGTGGTTTTCAAAGTTTCCCGATGAAGAACTCCTGGTATATATAAAGCAGCCACCACCCACTGGTGCTTCAATACCGTGATCCCCCTTGCCAGCACAATCTTCATTTAAGGATGCCATACTCCTCCCCCCCCCCCCGATCACGCTGCATGACAGCGCTAATGTCATAGGTGATGTGCCACTGCCCCTTCCTGTCTCGTGCGGAGATTTAATAATCTCTGTATCTCATATGCCCTCCTCTATTTTCAAAGACTGTGCCTTAATGCCATGTGTATAAATAGCATACAAATAGCATTTAGGCAACATCTTTGGAAACAGAGTAGAGCATAGGAAAAACAGAGATTATTAAATCTTCAGACATAAGATACAATACAAAAAGGCACAAAAATGTATCACATCACGGTGTTCGCGCTCTTGTACAGCGCGATCTCAGGGGGCGGGCAAAGGCATGGTAGAAAAATGCCTGCCTGCTAAGCGAGGATGTTAGTATTACTGGGGGGCTCAGGCACAAACATACTTAAATAAAGGCTGTGTCTGTAGGGGGTGAGAGGGGAATCAGTGTACCGAAGCCCCAATCTATGCAGCAGTGACTATGTATACTAGTAGTTCATTAAAAAGTGATACTTATGCCAGCCCAGTGGCGCTGAGTCACTGGACACCTTATCTCGCGTCAGCAACCCTGGTTCGGGAACGACCTTGGGTGGTCAGAGAGCCAGCCCAGGGGGCAGGACTGAGCAACTGAAAGGTAGCTCTCCTCTCCCGGAGTGGTTGTCGCCCCGGTAGTTCTGTGATGGGTGGCATAGGCGGGAGGGGGTGATAGTGTATCGGGAGGGTGCCTCGAGGTGTGGCGTGCGCATACACCTGGGGCATGGAGCGGGGAGAAAACAGGGGTTAAAACTACCAAAAATCTATACAGGAAAAAAAAAGTGTTACTTACTTTAGAAGAAAACAGCACCATCATATCTTGCACAGTGTTCCCCACTCATTATTCTAGCAGGGTGGGCCACCATTTATATTTTTTACCACTGCTCTATATTTTTACCACTATATGTTTGGGAATCGCCCTAATTTTTTTTTTTTTTTTTTTTTTATGTAATCCTCCAACATAATCTTTTACTACCATCCTTTATTACGCTACTACCCTATTTAGATCCCAGTGCATTATACTTTACTTAAAAAACATTACGCAAATGTATACTGCACACAGGATGTCCAAGGAATACTGCAGCCTTTGGCCCCAAGCACCACAGCCACCACCCTGTATTCCTAGAAAGTGGGGAACCCTGTTGTAAAATATGTTTCCATTTCAACAGACAACTATTTTCCTGTAGCTGTTAGGGGTGATTGCTTTACTTTATTTTCACTGTTAATACTAAGTCTCTGTAACTATCCTGGGAGTCCCCATTTTCTAGCTGTTGAGATCTCATGGCCATGAAGAGCTGCATTAGCATATGAGAACACGATGTGTCAGAGCACCCTTTACACGCCACAAGGATGCCTGACTGTTTAACCAGAGTTCAACAAAACAAACTACAGCAAGGTGTGAAATATCACATTTACCTTTGGTTACTGTCTGAGTTGTAATGCATGTTTTTTCCCTTTAAATTGCATTTAATTTTTGTGTGTTCCAGAGAGTTTTTTCAGGATATCTGCACTTTCAGCATAGAGATACCTGGTATAAATGGTTGATGTGACATTGTGTTCTCACATGCTAATGCAGCTCTCATGGACATCAAGATGTCCACAACCATAAAATGGAGGCCCCCAGGATAGTTACAGGGGACTAGCATGAACAGAGAAAACAAACTAAAAAACTAACATATACCCCCACCATCTACACAGAAGGAGCTGTCTGCTGACATGGAAACAGATAACATTTACAAGATATGAGGCTGCAGTTTTCCATTAAATAGCAGCTGCCACCCATCTCTCCTCAGGGACAAGCAGCCCATGACAAAGAGCGGTCTCCTGAGGACCTAAATCAGCCAGCATTTAAATGTTTTACCAAGGAATTATTAAAAAATGCTTGACTTAGAAAGCTATCAGCAACACTCCCCAGCTTCCCCGAGCCGCTAACCGCCAGCTGCAGCCCACTCATAAAAACCACATTATGATGATGTGAAGCAGGGAAGAGCCGCAAGCGATCAGGGGCAGTCCTATCTTTTATACATAATCATTTTAATCTGCAAGTAGGTGTACATGTTAAACGGCACCTTGCCCCACATTTTTAGACATGTCCTGCTAATAAAGTATAAGTTCCCTTACCTGCCTGGGTGCTATTTTAGCAGACTTTTATAATTTTCTGGTGTTGCCCCCTTGGAAGGGAAGGGATTGTAACTTGCTTCCAAGGAGCTAACTGTACTATTTCCTTCTACTTCCTACATTACTGGGCATGCCCCTGTGCTCTGACATTCTGTGATGTGTTTATATGGAGAGCGTGGATGCGTGCACTATACAAGTCTATGGGGGCATATTTTTTTACTTCCTTTTTCTAAAGATTAACAACCACTTAATGTACTAATCAAAGCCAGTGCTCAAGTAACAAGACCCTTGTTAGCTGAATGCTGGCCTTGATGTGTACAAGAAGCGGCTGAAAATCTTTAAACAAACAAAAAAGGTACAAAGGCTTCCTCGCTGGGCTGCTGTGCTGATGACCCAGATTCGGAATCGAGCCCGAGATATTGCGCTGGGAGGCAGGCCATGACTGAGACAGCTGTTGCTCGGTAATGTGTCTCGGTCAGGGACGGTTGGCAGTAGACTCTACCACCACAGCGACCTCTGCAGCTGGACCAGAGAGCTTGCTCCTGCTGTGTGGAGGAGGCTGCAGTAGTGCATGGCTGTTATTGTCACTCATTCCCACTACGAGTGGAGCGAGGAAATGACAGGGGGAGAAGAACCCAGTAGCCTTCAATGACGACCGGGGTTTGGCCTGACCAGGATATATCCTTGCACCGACCAGCTACCAGCTGGGCAGACAAATCCCTATGCTACAAAAAAAATGGGGGTGAGGGTCTCCACAAAAGAAAATTAACTTTGGAAGACTCCTCATGCATTTTTCAGGAAGTGTCTTTTTATTCTCATACACCCCCAATGTTTCACTACTCATGACCTTACTTTCATTATTCACTAACTGGCTTCTTCAGGGGGAACTACTTTATGGAGAATTCTTTCCTTAAATATAAGTAATATTACATTATAAGTCTGTTTATAATAAAGCACAAACAAAAACACATTTTGTAAAATTATATACAAACATAAATGTTGCACTTCAAGATACCTCACTTTCAATTTATATAGTGTTTTCTATCTATTCTTCCTTCAAAGGTTGCCTGAAATTGAATTTTATAACTTTTTTTGTAATATTTCAATAATTCATTACGTCTCTACATTCATTACTTTAAGAAACCTTCACCATCACCCTGTGTAAAGTGTAACACGGCAAACTCTTATGCCTTTACTGCATTCTGACTCAGAAACCATCAGCGAACTCCATTCCAGTCAGCTCCCTGCTGTTCCTTCTGCAGTAACAATGAGTCTCTGATAATGCTAGCGGATTCAGCTCCTTGTCATGAGCTGCGTGTTCCATGTTGCAGTCAAACAGCAAGCCCATATTCTCTCTCCAGAAGCTGTTTTTCAACTACTGGTAAGTTTATTTCGTTTACCTCTTCGGTCGTTTCAACAATAAACCTGTGTTCTGATACAAAACTCTGCTGCTGAAGGGACATGATCTACATCATACAGTTCTAAAATGACACACGGCACCAGTGGGTGAATCAGTTACAACCACCGATTTTACTAAAAGGTCTGTAAGGCCTGTACTGTACCAGTCTGGGATCACCTATTTAAACCACAGCTTCTACAGGAAAAATATCGATTTAATAGTTCAACACAGTTTTGATCTATCAACTTCTTCAATCTCTCTGTTTAGTGCTGTAAATGAAATTTTCTTTTAGAGAGTACGGTACATTAATACTCCGCCCCAGCTTACTTCCAACCCTATTTAATCACAACAGAAAGAGAATATACTCACAGGTTTTTTGGGATCTGGTAGAAGTGGTTGCTGCCTTTCTGCTTGTGGTGGGCTTTTAACTTCCACAAATTTGGCTGCAGGCTTATAAAGTTTTCCCTTTTTCTCCTCTACCTCATTATCATCTGTGTAAGGCAAAGAAAATACAAGATTCAGAAAGAATTAAGACAAAATACATTAATTTAGGTAAACATTTTACAGTCATTTAACAAGACAGCTAAAGATGTCTGCTTTTATAGAAAAACAGAATTTGTCAGCAGAAAAGTACCACTTGGCCCACCTCCCAGTCTGCCCAGTTCCCTGCCTGTTCTGTCCCAGCAAACCCTTACTGGTCTCTGATGACCCCCCCCCTTTTTTTTTTACTAGTATATCCCTATGTCTATCCCATGCATGTGCCCCTCGCCCCCCCAAAGTTTTTGTTCCTACTACCTATGGTGGCAGGCTGCTCAAGGCGTCCACTAATCTTTTAGTGAAGTGACATTTCCTCACATCCCTCTTACATTTCCCCACATCTAGCATTGTTGCGTGCCCTCTTTAACTGCTGTACTTTTTCATTTGAAACAGTCTCTCCACCTGTACCCTGTTCACTCCTCCCGTGAGGTCCTTGTAGGACTCAGTTATGTCCCCTCTCTTCCTTCTGTCCTCCAGAGTGTACATATTATGTGACGTACTGTACAAGAAAGCTTGCTTTTTCTACAAAACACATGCTCTTTTACAGAGCTAGTGGTGCCAAAAACTGGCAGGCAGGAAAATAATACACATTTTAATTTATTTATTTAAAGTTGTTAGACAGGACAGGCACTCTGAGCCAAGGCTCGTTTCCAGGTGCGACCCCGGGGGAAGGGAACTGGGAGAGAGTACACATTACAATACTGAGAACAAATAATTTAGAGTACAAAATACTAAGGTACAAATACACGGCAAAATACTGAGTACGAGCACACAGCATACAAAAAGTGGTTGTTTTGTACACAGGTGAGCACTGGCAATACAGAGTGGAGATACTAGGGTACAGAAGCATGGCATAATATAGAGTTCAAAAATGAAGAATAAGCAGAACAGCATTAGTGCAGAGATGCAGTGAACAAACGCAGCAATGTCTGGCAGAGCAGCCTAGGGTGAGAGCGAGTGAGGAGGGAGGGAGAGAGAGAGAGAGAGAGAGAGAGAGTGGGAGAGAGAGAGAGTGGGAGAGAGAGAGAGGAGACAAGTAGGAAAAAGAGGAGTGGGAGATCAAGATAAGTGCACAAGCAATTACCTGTTTGCTGAACAGGGTATAATGAAATGGGGGGAATCAGCCTAGGCAGGGCATGAGTCCTGCAAAGCAGATAAACAGGATAGGGAACGTTTTGAGGGGGTGGGAAGGGAAGTGTTTGGAGGGGGGGGGGGGATTCCAGAGTAAGGGCAATCTGCAGGAAAATGCAGCATGGCCAGAGCAAGCAGTAGTAAGTTGTAACTTTTTTATTACTGATTTTTTTTTCCCTTCTTCTCATTAGAAATCTGATATGTGATAATATAGTGCTGGATGAGTTACTGGGCATACCTGTAGGTGGAAGCAGTCCAGAGATATCCATGACTGTCTGCCCCATATAGATACTACACTGCCACCATTTTACAACCTTATGACTACACTGATGATCAGGCTGTAGCTCACCACACTGTAGTCAGGCACAGCTTGATCTTTATTGGCCTTACAGAGCCCTAAATATGATGGCAATGTAGTACCAATATGGGGCAGACAATCATGGATATTGTTCCACTCCACAATCCATACACCATTCTGGGAGAGCATAGCTCCCCTATGGATGCACCCGCAGAGAAGAATGATGACAACTGTCACAAGGGAGGCCCACAGGAAGGAGGCAGAGGACACCACAGGGAAAGGAAGCAGCTCCTGGTGGGGGACTCAATTATTAGGGGTATAGAACTGGGGGGAGCTGGGAAAACTGAAGTAAGGTGACTGCCTGGTGCCATGGCTTGGAGGGACAGGAAGCGCATCCTCAGGATCACAAGAACAGCTGCAAGGGATTCTGAGCTGGACGTAATTGTCCACCTAGGGACAAATGACTTGGCTCATCATGAGATTAGAGCAGTGCAGGAGGACATTGCAGAGTTGGGGAAGGACCAAGACAAGTAGCACACACAGTATCCTTGTCAGAGGTGCTGCCTGTCAAAGGCATGGGGGAGGCGAGGGTAATTGGCACCATGCAGTTTAATGAATGGTTGAAAAAATGGTGCGGAGCACAGGGGTTTGGCTTCATTGGGGACTGGGGTTCCACCTGGAGGGACACCAGCCTATACTAGCAGGATGGTCTGCATCTGTCCAGGAAGGGAACAAGTCTTTCGAGCAATCAGTTTAAATGCTTCATTTGCAAGCTTTTAAACTAGTCAAAGGGGGAGGCACTGACAAGCAGCAGGAAAAACTCAGCCTCTCCCTACAAAACAGGGTACTAAATGAGAAAAAGACCGAGGTAGAACGGTTAGTGGGGGATGCTGCAACAGAAGGTAAAGCCATCAAAAATGGAGAGCAATGAGTACCAATGCCCGTAGTCTGGGTAACAAGCTTCCTGAATTAGTGGCCTTGATGGAGGAGGAACATCTGGATATTGTGGCAGTCACAGAAACATGGTACACACAAAACCATGACTGGGACATAAACATACCAGGATACACTGTCTACAGGAGGGACAGGGAGGGTAAAAGAGGAGGAGGAGTAGTTCTTTACATAAGGGAAGGAATAAAAGCAACAGAACAAAAGGGTAAACAGGGAGGAGAAGAAGCACTGTGGGTAAATTTGGAGACAGGAAATGGCACCACAATACGCACAGGGGTTGTATACAGACCCCCTTCTCAGGTGGAGGAAATGGACAGGGAAATGATAGAAAGTATACTTAGAATGGCAGAAAAAGGGGAGATATTGCTGATGGGTGATCTGAATATGCCAGATGTTAACTGGAGTGCAGTTGCAGCTGCCACTTCCAAGAGTGCAGTTATTCTAGATGCCCTACAGGGGGCATGCCTTAGACAACTAGTACTGGAGCCCACTCGAGAGGGAGCAATGTTAGACTTGATTCTCTCAAATGGAGATGGAGAGAGGATCACAGATGTAGAAGTGGGTAGCCATCTGGGAACTAGCGACCATCAAACAGTATGGTTCACAATAAACACAGCAACAGAGTCAAGCCATACAAAGACAAAAGTACTGGACTTTAGGAGGGCTGACTTTGCCAAATGGGTGAGTGCAAGGAATGCACTAGCAAATGGGCAGGAAGGAGGGTGGAAGAACAATGGGAATAATAAAACTGCCATCACAGAGGTAACGAGCCTTGTGTGAAGCAAATAAACAAAACAAGACGATGTAAGAAACCACTATGGTTCTCAAAGGAAATGGCAGTGAAGGTTCAAGAGAAAAGAAAGCATTCAGGAAGTACAAGGAATCGCAGAAGGAGCAGGAGACAGAGAACTGTATCAGTTAAAGCAAAAGGAGGCTGGAAGGCAGTCAGAACAGCAAAGGCCCAAACCGAGGAAAAGACAGCCAACTCAGTTAAGAAGGGGGATAAAACCTTTTATAGGTACATCAGGGAGCAAAGGAAGACCAAGGGAAGGATAGGCTTAATAAACGGGAGGAAGGGTGGGCAGAGGGAGACTGTGAAAAGGCAGAGATACTAAACAAATATTTTTGCTCAGTATTTACAAATGAAGAGGGGTAGATACTTAAAACAAACAGTAGTAACACTCTGGATACAGAAGTTGATACCTGCCCATTTACAGAAAAAAGGGTTCTGAAAGAACTCTTAAAACTGAAGGTGGACAAAGCAATGCGGCCTGATGGGATTCATCCCAGAATTCTAAAAGAGCTAAGGGTAGAACTAGTGACACCACTGACTACCCTTTTAACAAATCATGGGAGGATGGGGTGGCACCGAGGACTGGAGGAGGGCTGATGACTTTCACAAAAGTGGGAGCAAGGCAGAAGCAGGAAACTACAGACCTGTTAGTTTAACCTCAGTGATAGGGAAAATGATGGAATCACTTCTGAAGGAAAGAACTGTCGAGTATCTAGAGGCCAGAGGGCACAGGACCCTAGGCAGCATGGATTCTAGGCGGGAAGGTCATGCCAGACAAATCTGATAGATTTCTTTGACTGGGTGACCAAAGTAGTAGATCAGGGGGGCTGTGGACATGGCCTACCTAGACTTTAGCAAGGCATTTGACACAGTCCCACACAAATATTAATATACAAGTTAGCCAGCCTGGGAGTGGGTCCCAAGATAACAGCCTGGGTAAAGAATTGGCTGGAGAATAGGACACAGAGAGTAATAGTAAATGGAGTCCACTCAGAAGAAAGGAGGGTTACTAGTGAGGTACCGTAGGTTCAGTATTAGGACCGGTCCTCTTCAATGACATTCTGGAAGGACTGGAAGGAAAAGTATGTCTCTTTGCAGATGACACTAAGATCTGCAACAGAGTTGATGCACAGGGTGGGTGGAAAGGATGAGAAGGACTTGGCAAGGTTAGAGGAATGGTCAAATGTATGGCAGCTTAGATTCAATGCTAGAAGTGCAAGGTAATGCACCTGGGAAACAAAAACCCAGGGAAGAGTACACAATGGGGGGTGAGATACTAACAACAACAAAAATGGAAAGGGACCTGGGGGTAGTCATATCAGATGACCTAAAGGTGGGCAAGCAATGTGAGAGGGCAGCAAGGAGGGCTGGGAGGATACTGGGATGCATAGGGAGAGGCATCACCAGTAGAAAACAGGAAGTTATTATCCCTCTGTACAAACAGCTGGTGAGACCCCATCTGAGTACTTGTGCAGTTCTGGAGACCCAATCTCCAGAAAGATATAGACAGGATGGAAGCTGTCCAGAGGAGGGCAACTAAATGGTGCAGGGTCTGCACGGAAGACATATGAAGAGAGACTTAAGGAGCTTAATATGTATAGCCTCGAGGAAAGGAGGGAGAGGGGACATGATAGAAACTTTCAAGTACCTCAAGGAATCAACAAAGTCCAAGAGGGTAGCATCTTTCAAAAAGAGGTGTGCAAGAACAAGAGGGCACAATTTGAAGATAGAGGCGGCTCTGAGGTAATTTAAGGAGTATTTTTTCACAGAGAGGTAGTGGATGCATGGAGCGGCCTTCGAGGAAGGTTGTGGAGTCAAAATCAGTGGTGGAATTCAAGCATGCATGGGACAGTCATAAGGCAATTCTGAGGGGTGGGGGTAAGAAGAAGTAGGCTGCTGGTTAACTAGGATCTGCAGCTTATCCAGTAGGTAGGGAAATGGGCAGACTGGGTGGGCCAAGCGGTCCTTATCTGACGTCAAATTCTATGTTTCTATGTTTCTATTGCTGGACTGCTGCCAGCTACAGAGGAAACCAATATCTCATTTAAAAGATCCTTCCGTGGGCTTTCAAACTATAATGGGAACTGTTCATAAATATTCCTCATTAACAATACTGTACATATTCTGAATGAAATATACTATTATAAAAATGAAAATACAGACCATTATTGCACACAAAGGCTGTATATCCCCCATTAATATTAGAAGATGTTCTTTTCTCCTTGGTGGGGTCTGTACCCTTTCCTTCTTCTGCCTCTCTATTTATTTTTCCAGTACTACTCTCAGTCCTCACTTCTAGTTCGAGTTATGTCTCAAAACATAACAGGATGGGTTACCATGAGTTCATCTTACTCCGGGGGGGGGGGGTATCATAAAGCACAAGGCTAAGCTTAGTGCCTTACACCACTAGGATAAGAATAATAAGGTTAACCCAACCAGAGTGCCTTAATGCTATAATTACATTAAATACACCTGTAACAGGAGTTCTAGGAGTGGTATATGTTGTTCATCCACACTGTCTGGCAGGTTCCTTGCCGGTTTAAATCTTGCCGGAAGGTCTTCAAGCTAGCCCCTTCCACCCACTCGGGTGGTAAAACCCTTGGCTCCACCACATGACGCTAGATCTAGCCCGCTGGAAGTCAGGTTGCATGTCGAAGCTGGGGAGGTCGGGTGAGTCGTGTGGATGAACAACATATACCACTCCTAGAACTCTGTTACAGGTGAATAACCTGTATTTCTAGGGACGTGGATATGTTGTTCAATCCACACTTACTGGCAGACTACTAGCAGTTCTCCAGGAGGAGGGAGGCAAGGCGCGCACTCCCTACTTAGGGAATAAGGACTGGAGAACAGAGGTCCCAAAACCAGCATCCCGGCGTGACTCAAGGTCAAAGTGATAATGGGAAATAAAGGTGTGTGCCGACTTCCAGGTAGAAGCCTTGCAGATTTCCTGGATAGGGACATCCCTAAAAGCAGCCACCGAAGCAGCGGTATGGCGGGTAGAATGATCTCTCATCCCTTTGGGAGGCTCCATGCCAGCCAACCTATAGCAGAGATCTATGCAGGAGGTGACCCACCTGCTTAACATCTGCTTGGCTGCAGGTCTGCCAGGTGCAGCTTCAACATAGGTGACAAACAGCTGGCAAACCTCTCCCTGAACTTCAGCTGTCTGCTCCTTATAATAAGCGAGCGCTCTTCTAGGGTCCAGAATATGCAGTCTATATTCGGCCTCCGAGGTGTGATGGGGTAGAACACCGGCAGAGTCAACTGTGAAACTCCAACACCCGAAGGAATTTCCGGTGGGGGCGCCGGACAACCTTGCCCCTATGGAAGACCAGATAAGAAGACGCTATGGAAAGCGCCTGGCGCTCTCCCATCCTTCTGGCTGACGTAACAGCCACCAAGATGGCAGTCTTCCACGACAGGTGGGAGATATCGCACCTGTGCATCGGTTCAAATGGCTTGCCCATGAGCTTAGCCAATACCAGCAGTAGATCCCACGGAGGTGGAGGTTCTCACACCGCAGTGGATATGTGATCAAGGCTTTTGAAAAAGCGACTGACCACCTTCTCCTGCACCACTGACAGCTTGCCTGCCCAAGCCTGGTAAGCAGAGATGGCTGCCAGGTGCACCTTAAGGGTCGTCTACCGAAGCCCTAGCTGAGAAAGGGACCACAGGTAGTCCAGCATGGTAGCCAAGGAACAGGAAGAAGGGTCCAACCCCTTGTCCTGACACCAAATGGAGAATCTCTTCCATTTGAAGGCATAGCATCTTCTGGTCGACTCCTTACGGGACGCCTCAACGACGTTGAGAACCTCATCGGAAAGACCCAAGGCCTGGAACTCTAGCCACTCAGGAACCAGGCCATCAGGTGCAGGGATTGAAGGTCTGGATGGAGAACCTTCCCCTTGTTGACTGAGATCAGGTCTGAGCATGCTGGAAGCCGCCTTGAGAGCCAGGAGCTGAGGCTGAGGAGATCTGGGTACCAGAACTGGCGGGGCCAGTCTCGGGCTACCAGAATCACCTGTGCCTTGTCCCTCTTCGCCTTGAGAAGCACCTTGTGGATCAAGGGAAATAGAGGGAAAGGCGTAGAAGAGGCATGGGGTCCACGGCCTCGAGAAGGCACCCCCCTGCAGCGAGCCCTGCTGAGGGGGGCGGCCATGAAACAGCCTCAGCTTCGCATTTTTCCTGGAGGCGAACAGGTCCACCTGAGGGGTGCCCCAATGGGAGAACAGATCTTGTACTACCTCCAGCAGGAGAAACCACTCATGAGATGCCGCACCTATCCGGCTGAGGGCATCGGCCAGACTGCTGAAGGCTCCTGCCACACGGATGGCTAGGAGACCCGCCTCCAGGCTGATCACGAGAGACCAAGTGCGGAGAGCCTCCTTGCACAGAGGCAAGGAGTGCATTCCGCCCTGTTGGTTGAGGTAGTACAGGGTCGTGATGTTGTCCGTCTGGACCCAAACAACTTAACCCTGTACAAAAGGAGAGAAGGTGGTGAGGGCTAGACGCACCGCTCGGAACTCCAGCAGGTTGGTGCGGCATCGAGACTCCTGAGGGGACCAGAGGCCATGGGCCCTAAGCTCCCCCAGATGGGCACCCCAACCCATCAGAGAGGCGTCGGTCATCAGTGTGACCATTGGCTCAGGGCGGACAAACAGGATACCCTCCTGCAAATGAGCTGGAACAAGCCACCACTGTAGGCTGTCCCACATCTCCTGGGTCACCGTCACTGGCTGGTTCAGCGGACCGGAGCGCTGTGACCACTGGCGGGCCAGACCCCACTGCAGGGGACGCATATGCCAGCGGTCCCAACGGACCATGTTGGTACAGGCCGCCATGAGACCCAGAAGGCGCAGGAAGTCCCGGGCAGGGCATAATTGCCCAACCAGAAATGACTGGGCAAAGGAGGAAAGGACCTCGGCCCTGTCCGCCGGGAGCCGGGCTCTGACTCAAAGAGAGTCGAGCTCTGCCCCGATGAACTGAATCACCTGCGATGGCACGAGTTCCGACTTGGCCTCATTGATGAGGAGGCCAATCTGAGAGCAGACCTGGAGGGCCAGATTCCTGGACCGCTCTACCTCCAACCTGGAGGGGGCTGCAATCAGCCAGTCGTCCAGGTAAGGGTACACCCGGACCCCTTGGCACTTCAGGAATGCTGTCACCACTGCCATGCATTTGGTGAAGACCCTGGGAGCTGGAGAGAGGCCGAAGGGCATGGCCCGGAACTCATAAAGAGGTCCCTCTGCTCGGAAGCGGAGGAATCGCTGATGAGACGGACGGATTGGAACGTGAAAGAACGCATCCTGAAGGTTCAGAGAACAAAACCACATACCTAGTTCCAAGGATGGAATGATCTGAGCCAGAGTGACCATTCTGAAGGTACACTGTCTTAGGAACTTGTCCAGGTCGTGCAGGTCGAGAATGAGGCGCCAGCCCCCCCATCTGTTTTGGGATCAGGAAGTACCTGGACACAAACCCTGGGTCTGGAGGAGGGTCTGCCACCTCGCTGATCATCTCGTTCTGGAGGAGCAGGGCAATGTCGGCTCAACGAGCCGACAGAGAGGCTGCGGAACCCACTGCCCCCCGTTGGGTGACGGCTCAATAGGGAGGGAACTGCTCAAATTCCAGAGGCAGACCCCTGCCTACCACTTCTAGCACCCAGCGGTCCATGGTGATAGCAGACCAGGCAGAAAAGAAGTGGCAGAGCCATCCCCCCACAGGCGGAACCCGGGAAGGAGTGACGAGGTTGGGAGCGACACCCCTCAACCCGTCACTGGGCAGGCTTGGAGGAAGGGCCTGCTGAGGGACCTCCTGGATCCTTGCCTCCCAGCTTCCTACTTGAGGAAGCAGCAGACTTGGCCTTAGGGTGCCAAGTGTGTGCCTGCTGGCCCTGGTGCTGGTGCTGCTGGCCCGCACGTGCCGCAGGGGCGGAAGGGCGAAAGGGCTTACGCTGTTGCTGGCAGCCTTTGTCCTTCTAGGCAGACGTGACTGAGTCCAAGGTGGCACTGGACTTCTCGATCCTCTGGAGATGGCCTTCCACCCCTGGCCCGAAAAAGTCGGTGCCCAGGAAGGGAACGTTTGGCAGCTTGTGCTGGGTGTCAGCCGTGAAGGTGGAGATCCGCAGCCAAGCTCTGTGGGGCATGGCCACTGCGGCTGCTACTGATCGGGCACAAGAATCATCTATGTCCAACGAAGTTTGGATCTGCTGTTTTGCCACCGCCCTTCCCTGATCCCGCACCTGCTTGACCGTCGTCTGAAGGTCAGCCGGGAGACAAGGAATCACCTCGTCCAGGGAACCCATAAGGGCGTCTGAGAAATGTGCCATCAGAACGGCCGAGCTAGCCTGACGAAGACATAGGGAGGAAGCAGCACAAACCTTCCGCCCCACATAATCCAGCTTTTTGGATTCCTTATCGAGCGGTTTGTCCACATCCCGAGCATTCCCAGAGCGCCAGAAAACACTATCGGTCACTAACCCCTCCGCAGAAGGGTGCTCCGAGAAACCGGAGAGTGAGTGGGTGGGGACTGCGTACATTCGAGCCATACTGGCCGAAGGTGCGGGACAACTGCCTCAACTCCAGGGCCGGGCCAACAATCACTTCAGCCACAGGAAAGGCCTTCTTAGGGGAATCCCCTCGGTCCAGTATCTCCGTGAGGGGATACTTGGCCCGTTCTGAAACGGGTTCGAGCTGCATCGTGGTGGACTCCAATATGAGCCGAAGCAAACCTAAAAACGAGGATGGGCTCACGTCCACCGACTGGACCCCTGCAGACTCCAGGTCAAGCGGCCTGGAGAACACGGAGGAGTCACCGTCAGACCCCGAGGAGTCTGCAAACAGCAGCCGGGCGCCTGAGCCACCCTCCACGTGCCGAGGTCGATCGGGGGAAGGTGACCGACAACCTGTGGGGAGCAAGCCCTGACCCAACCGAGAATCTCGGTCGGGGCCCAGTCTTGGTTGTGGAGGTGGAGATTCCACCACAATGGGTGGGAGCAGCCTGAGCCGTCAACAACCGGTGCCGGGTCTGCTCTGCCGACCACTCACGAGGGGCTGTTTCGCCGCCCGTGACAGCCACTTAATAGCCGGAGAAAGTGACGGAGTCGGCTTATTCCCGGACAAATAGAGCTGCTGCCATATTAAATGATCATAGCGCTGACGCAACTTGCACGAAGCCTATCCTCCAACGAGGATGTACAGCGACGCCACTTTCCACGGCGCCGAGACCGCCGACTTCGGCAGGACCGGCTGGACCTGGAAGAGGACCAAGACCGAGACCCAGACCTTCAGGGGTTCCGAGGGTGGATCAGAGAAGGGACGGGGGAAACCCGCTCTTCCCTCGGTGCAGGGACCTTAACCAGGGACTCTGGCACAGGAGGCACAGGCAAGTCCTCGGTTTCCACCGGGGGAACCAGTGAAGTAGGGTTGTCGACTTCTCCAGTCGACAAACCATCCGATGGGTCGAGAAAAATCTTGACCGCGTCGATGAATGTCTCGGCCGGCTGACCTGACGGGGGCACCGTGAAGCCAGCAGCCACAACCGCAGCCTCGACCGAGGTCAGGAGTCGACAGACCAGTGAAGGGGATCTCTCCTGCTCCCACGAACGTCGATGGTGGGACTTACCCTCAGAGTCCTTCTAGCTCCTTAAACGAAGCCGTGTAGGAGTAGTCCAAAGAGAGCAGGATAAATGCTGCAGCCGAGGAGGAAGAAGAAGCAGCAGCCGGGGCCGCCTCCCCTTCAAGGGCAATCAATTGCTCCAAATGTTCCGCGGAGCCTGTTGCCGCAGACACTGCCCAACGGGCCTCCTTACACTTGACCAGCGGAGACCATTTTTCGGGTCGCCCAAGAAGAAATCTGGCACGGCGGTCCTCCAAGACCAAGCCTGCACAATTATGAAGCCTCGAAGTCGTACAAGCCCCAGGTAGACTTCACATGGAGCTGAATCGTCCGCGACATCTTCGCCCACACGGCACCGGCCAGAAGCCGCTGAAGTCGATTTGTCCTCACAGCCAGGGGGAAGACGAAGACCAAGTCTTGCAAATTTGAAAATAAGTTTCGAAGTTCAAGAGTGTGGATCCAGGCCTAAAACGCAGAGCGTTAAGGAGGGAACCTGAGCTTCCAAGTGGTAAGGAAGATCTGGAGTCACGGGGCGGAGCCGAGGGTTTTACCACCCGGGTGGGTGGGAGGAGCCAGCTTGAAGACCTTCCGGCAAGATTTAAAGCGGCAAGGAACCTGCCAGACAGTGTGTATTGAACATATCCATGTCCCTAGAACCGTATTTTTAACTGTTTTCTGTAGTTTTGATTATAATCATTTTATTGTACAAGCGTTTCCAGCTATTAAAGGAGAAATGTACTGAACGTGAATTATAATTTCCCAGTGGAAGCCTTTTTTTTTTTTTTTTAAGTAATGGGTCCACTTCTTCTGTTTCTCTTCCATGTCTGCTGACCTATTAGTAACCACAGCCAGTATTTCTAATTCACCCTGTGTTCAGTACCATTTTATAACTGTATGATGTAGTTTAAGTCCTTCACAACCCCAGAGTTCTACAGTGAATATGGTTCCACTGTACCAACAATGGAATATCTGAGCAAGTGTCATAAACTACACCATACAGTTCTGAAACAGTATTTATTACCTTTGTGTAAATAAGGAACACATACTAGAATAATTAAAAAAAAAAAAAAAAAAAGCAGAGATAGAAAAGTAACAAAATTGGAACCAGTATTTATAAATCTACTTCTACAAAGAACAATAACAGGTTTTGAGCAGTTCTCCTCTAACATAAGCTTTTAGAATTTATTTATTTAAAAGCTGGTAATCGGGAAAGGCACACTGAATCGAGTCTCATTTCCAGGTGTGATCCGGGATGGGGGTTACAAATGCAGTCATAAGGGTAGAGACCCAGCTGTGTCAGAACGCTCCATTTCCACCAATTATTTCTAAATGTCACAAAGTAACTATTCCAACCGAAAAAAATACATCATTGAAACTGGTTCTGCTGTACTACATGGCAGGATTTCAATGCACCCCTGCGCCTTACCTTTTGGAGCATTAACAACACCACCTCTCACAAAGGCCTTGACTTTGCCATCTCCACCCTCGAATGCTGCAAGAAATTCTTCATAAAGCTCAGCAGCTGCCTTCTCATCCTCCTACACACACATTAAATATGAGTTCATTCACAAGTGTCCATTACACACAGATGTGCAGTAAGACAGACCACACTTTTTTTATAATTTTAATCTTTATTTCAGTTTTAATTAATTCAACAGGTTACAAATCATACAGTTTATAATGAAACAAACTTTTTTTTTCCCCCATTGTACAAATACATAGAGGTTGGACTTATTGTTCTTGTAACAGTCAATTAACCATCTTCTCTATGTATTCCACTGGTTAGGTTTCCTTTATATGCATTATTCATAATTAATATTATGACTGTAAATTAAATAAGAAATAAAATCAACAATAAAATGTATACAAGCAGGCATTTTTAAATCTAAAAGTTTATCCTTAAGAGTTAATTCTATTGAATTTTTCCTAAATCAATTGGGTTCACATGGTCATTATCTGATTGGTAACTCTAAGTTCCTCGTAAATCTTGGAATAAAACATAGTTAATAACATTTACACACTATCAGGCAGAGGTCATCCTCAGAGTCTATACTTCTCCCTTAATCTCCAGGTGAGACCACCCAGCTAGGAGATGGCTTAAGAAGGTCATTTAAAAAAAAAAAAAAGGAAACCCACTGAACCCTTAGTTCTATTATCTTTCACTCTCAGGTCGCATTATGGAACAAAATCAGTGTAGTGCTCCAATTGGTGCCATACCCACTTCTGCCATCTTGTTTCAAATGTTTTCATACGGTTTAGCATTCTTGCTGAGAGTCTCTCTAAGGCATATATCTCTCTGACAAGAGAATTCCAAGTCTCTTTTGTAGAGGTGGTTTTAGTATGCCACAGGCGAGTCACTGCCTTAAAGGCAGCTAAGATCAAGAGAGTGGCCTGCCTGTATGTTGTCTTATCGGTTCGGACCCCTTCAGGTGGAGTAAATGTAAGAAGGAATGCATGGGTAAGCAGATCAGCATAGTCATATATATCTATGAGTTCTTGTGTGACCTCTCCCCAGTACAGGGTTAAGAGTCCACATGCCCACAAAATGAACACCCATCCCATCTCCTCCCCTCCTTATTTAGCTACTATGGTGGGTGTACAGAAAAAGCGTGTTCGAAGCTTCTGTGTATATTCCTTCCAATATGGGGAGCTCCAAATTTTATATGTTGGGAGTGCTAAGATCTGCCATTTTTGCAAAGGTGAATCAGTTTGCAGCTCCTTTCCATTTGACTCATATTTATTCTGTAGAGTCAGTAAGGTGCTGTCTCAATGCTTTGTAGGCATGACTTATCAGGTGCTCCAGAGGTGCCCCTCCTTTGTGAGACTGGATTAGCAATAACAGCAGTGATGGTTTTTCCACTATATTGACTACGGACTCCTCAAATAGTTTCAGGCAGGTTTTTAGTTGCTGGCAAGTATAAAAAATTTTTGCAGGAGGCCCTACGTCCTCTGTAAGTTGGCAAAAGAATGTATACCCATGGGGCCTATCAACTGTGAGATGAAAGTTAGCCGTGTTGTTGCCATTGCTATAATGTTCTGCATCCCGTGCAGCTGGGGGGCAGCTTGGGATTGTGTTGTAGTGCCTCCAAGTAGAGGTCCTCTGCAGAAGATAAATATTTGTGCCTCATTTGGAGCCATCCCCGGTAAGTTTTCCCAGTGTATTAGGACAATTCACTTAGTGAATTGCCAAATAGGCAGCCCATTAGGTCATACGAATCACCGACAGCCAATTCGATCAGTTTCTAGTGTGCTATGTACTGAGGGTTTAACTAATTTATTGAGGTTCGAATCCAATTGGCCAGTGCATATTGTTTAAAACAGGGTAGATTCAAACCCCTTCCATGCCATGGTAACTGCATGATTGTATACCGGACCAGAGGCAGGCTCCCCTTCCATATAAACCTAGAAATTAACCTGTTCCATGTTCGAAAGTAACTTCTGTCTGGGGGGACCGGGAGTGTTTGTAATAGGAATGGAACGAGTGGAAGCACATTCTGCTGTACTGTTTCTATCCTGCTTAAGAAGCTCGGAGGCAGTCTTGACCATTTAGAGAGATCTTCTGTTAACTGTTGGGTTAGGGGTTCATAATTCAATGCATCAGTTACTGCCAATTTCTTGGTGAGTTTTATCCCTAAGTATTTAATTGCAAATTTGTTCCATTTAAAGGGGTATGCAGTTTTTAGGCCCACTGGGGAGACAGTTATAGGTCAAGACCTCAGCCTTTTGATCATTTATTTTGTATCCCCCCAGCTGTCCAAAGACTTTAATCTGGTCCCATACTGCTGGAATAGTTTGTTCCGGCAAGGACAATGTCAATAAAATGCCACCTGCAAATAGGAAGATGGTATGTTCTTGCTCCCCGATTTGTAGTCCAGTTATATTTGGCTATGCCCATATAGCTTCTGCTAGGAGTTCCAGATACAGGACAAACAACAAGGAAGATAGGGGACAGCTCTGACTGATTCCCCAGGAGAGTGTGATAGGGTCAGACAAAGATCCATCCAAGCTCAGGTATGCCACTGGCTCCCAACAGATGTTCCTCAGTTGTATGATAAGTGCCTCCGGAACACCAAATTTAGACAGGGTCACCCAGAGAAAAAAAAAAAACAGGTGACCCTGTCGAATGCCTTCTCTGCGCCTAGTCCCAAAAGGACCAGTGGAATTCTGTGTGTGGAGGCATGGTCCACCAGCAGGAAGGTGCGACGTACCGCATCCTGGGCTTGCTGGCTGTTAATGAA
Source organism: Neoceratodus forsteri (assembly GCA_016271365.2). Taxonomy (NCBI): domain Eukaryota; kingdom Metazoa; phylum Chordata; order Ceratodontiformes; family Ceratodontidae; genus Neoceratodus; species Neoceratodus forsteri. The sequence continues at coordinate 307,036,947 of CM028137.1, forward strand.
TCTGACTTGATCTGAGTTGATCAACGCAGGAAGCAGGTTTTCTAGTCTATGGGCCAGAACAGTCATATATAGCTTATAATCATATCTTTTATTTATTTATTTTTTTTTTACCGCCTTTGTTTTTTCCCTGGCACCAGCCTGCCTTACCTCTCGTCCAGGCATCCACTCTCAGTTTCCGGCCGCCGTCCCAAGGACTCCTCTTCTCCAAATGCAGACCCTCAGCTACCCCCAAGGAGGGGAGGTGGAGAGCCACCCCCCTCGCTCTGCCACCTGGACCAGATCCAGTAACACTGCACGCCCTCAGAACCAAGCGAGTCCCCCTCAGAGACAGCCATCATGCCACCACAACTGGTGCCCTGTTCTCCCAGTACATGACTTGTGAGGCGTGCAATGATGCCAAGGGACAGGAGCACAGGCGCTACCGCACGCATTCCTTCCTGGCGTCGGCATCAGCACATCCCCCATTCAGAGACTGCCTGTGCACTGTAAAGCCTCCAGCCATCGCCAGAGGCCGCAAGCACACCGACGGCAGCACACACCCCTCCCCGGAGAAGGAGAGCAGTCCTACGGATGTTCAATCCTTCTCCTCCTCTGCCAACCCCTGACAACCCAGGCTCGCTCCCGAACCCGGGTTGCCGGCGTGGCAATGAAAACAGAAATAAAGAGTTCTACAAAAAACTCTGTGGTAACAATGCACTTACACTCTAAAAAAATAAAACAACCATATCACGATAATGTGGCCAAATTGTAATTCACTTTTTTAAATTGAGGATTTTTTTCTTAAATCTTCAGAAAAAGATAATTTTATAAGACAAATACCATTTGGGTGGGTGTGGTGGAAAAGCAATGCATTTTTAGATGGCTGAAAGCACATAATGGTGCTTCGTGACACACAAAACACCAAAGGCATGCATCGATTCCACACCATGTACATCCTAGTCCAGCTTATTGCTTACTTGTCACATGGTTGTATAAGCACATTTCTGTATCTCAGTGATGGAAATAAATGATCAAAGAGTTCCATGGAACTCGGTGCTAAAAATGCACTCTGTGGTAACAATGCAGTCACATTCTAAAGGGGTAACAATGCACTCACATTCTAAAATGATTAATCAAACATTACAGATCGAGGCAGTGCTGCCGATCAATTAAAGCACTCCTTTCCTCTGTGCATCAGACGCTTATTCTATGAGATGCGTCTCATGTGCAGCCACCCATGAAACTGTATTTTTTTTTTCAGTTCTGATATATATTCTTGCTCGATGTCAATACTGCCACTGAGACAACTATTATGGTTGTAACAGTGGTCTTACTAAACATCCTTAAGGTATCAGACCTTCAGTTCATGGTTCTCATACTGTAAGAATGTGCAGGCTTAAGCAAAAACACCTCTCTCAAACCATGTGACTGTAATGTGAACAAATATTTCACTTTTTAAACCAATTTTAAAAAATGTTCTGCTTTTTTATCTGCATGAAAAAAACATTTTGTAAGTGCAACTGCACTCTCCAGAGTGTGCCATAAACTGTATTATTGTGCTTCCCAGGACAAAGGCATGAGGTGCACATTGCACCAAGGACGTGAAGACAAAGCAGCGTATGGCACAACCTGTAATGTGTTACTGCTTATTTAATAGAACGAGCGATCCATGGTCATGGGTTACCAGTCCACAGAACCTGATATCAACTCAAGTTAAGTCCTAGACTCCTGACCATGGGCTCACTAACAGAAATACCATGGGCTCACTAACAGAAATACCTTCTTTTTCAGCTCCTCTTGCTCCTTTTTACTGAGAGTCCTTTTTGCTGCGGCCATCTTCCCAATATTGAAGGCTTTCAATTTGTTTTCCAAGGCAGCCTGCAAAGGAAAGAAGTGGGTTATGGACAAAGCCTTTGTGTAGTCAATAACACAGTTATTTTATTTAAAAAAATTTTGACCAGGACCAAATACACTCAGCTGTGAGCAGCTTGTTTCCATGCAAGTCATCAGAGGAGGGTACAAAGGAGAAAAAAAAGCATAAAATACACATACAGCAGCATAAAATACAGTAAATGGAAAAATACAGAATATCTATGGGTGACATTTTTTTTTTAAACACACCCAAGGTGTGTTGTCATATAAACCATGAGAGCAAAGTTTCAGCGGTTTGTGAAGGCAACCCGCACCAGGTCAATGTAAAAGAATGAGCAGCACAGTTGGCCACAATTACTTCTTTTTTAATTACAGGTCCAGGTACCTCTGTCAAGTGCTGTCGCAACTGAAAAAAACATTACCCACTGTTTGTCCACCCACTGAGTGCAACTGGAAGACTAGTGTGCGAGACAAAGCTCCATAATACACAGACAGTAACACACATTTGCAGTATGGAAGTTTAGTAGGCTCCATTTTCAGTGCATAATTAGAGCTAACCAGTAATTCACATTAAAAATTCTGAAATAAGAGTGTGTAGGCAAGTACAAATCAGGATGCATTATACGTAGACTATGATGCACAGAGCAAGTAATAAGCCAAGTGGGAATACATCAGTTTTGGAAGTGTAACACTAGTCAGGGAGTGCTCAGCGCAGGTCCACTACTGATTAGCCTAGAAAGAGATCACAGGTAGTCCTGGTCAGCTCCAGATTTGCCTCTGTCAGCAGCAGCGAGACCTGGAGCCAAGTAGGAAATGGGTTTGAGATGGAAGGTATGTTCAGGAGAACTTAACCTGTCCACCAGCCAGGTGGCATAGGATGCCAAACAGTAGGAAACAAAGGATTAGAATGACGGCCGGAGTAGGCAAAGGAAGTAAGAAGCATAAGGATAGAGGACTGCTGTTGTAAATCACTTGCCCGCAACACCACCAGCATCTCTCTCACACTGGCTTCTCACTAACTTCTACCCTAGTTTACCCTGTTCAGTGTCCTATGCCTGTACTTGCCACTCCGTGTAGCTAGAATGCCTCAGACACCAAGATCCATAAGAGTCCCCTTAGATCAGGCCAAGGCTGACTGGCCTCTCTAACCTTAGGTGGAGTGTGGTCTTGTTTTCAACTCTTTACCTTACTGTTACTTTGTATTAGGAAGAATTGCTAAATGCAGATTAGGTATGATAACATGTCTCCAACAGGACAGATACCTAGAAACCTCAAGAGATCCAAACTACCCCTTTCACCACGCACAACCACGTATTTATATCTTGAACAGTGCTGTTTATTTACAAGATATGTCATAAAGTAAACAAGGTTAAACAATACAATCAGGAAAAACATGAAAATAAAGGTTATGTACCAATCAGTTTTTGTCCAAAAACCTCATTTTGAGTCAAACTGGAGGGATTTGGTAAAACAGAATTGGCCATTTCTAAAAACTGAAAATCAGTGGCCCTACAAAGCATTTGGTAAATACAAACAGTACCAAGGATAAGAAGTGGAACCGTATACCAGAAAAGATTTTCAATGCGAAGATGATTACCAGTTTTAAGAGATGGCAGGATAGGCACTAGAGATTGGTGAAAATGACTGGGGTAAGTTTTGGACTAAAGGAAGCAATGGTATAGAACCAGCTTAACTGTGGATTAGAACTCTGCAAATGGAACTGCCATTGCTAGACTAGCAGTGACCTGTGTAGGAACCTAACTGGACAGACTTTATAGACCGTGAGCCTTTTTCTGTTCGCAACTTCTATGTGCTGAAGGGCAATACACATAACTGAAAATGACAGCCCTCTAGACAACACAGTAGGCCTTGTGTGTGGATTTTCCTGATTTTTATAGGTATTCTTCCTCCATATCCAGTTTGCATATCCAGTCTGTGAGACAGCAGAGGAAGGAATGACCCCAGAGACAGCATGGGAAATGTCTTGTAAAAACAGGTTACTCACCTGTAACTTTAGTTCTAGGAGTGGTATATTGTGTACAGCCACACTATTGGCAGAGCCGGCCACAGCTAAAAGACTGCCCGACCAACCCCTGGACAGATTCAGACAGCCCATCTGCGGGCTTCCCAAGCTGCTGCTGCAGCCCCAGAACTCTCCGAGCCAGACACAGCTAACAGACCACCCGACCGACCCCTGGACAGATTCAGATAACCCACCTGCGGGCTTCCCAAGCTGCCGCTGCAGTCCTGGCACTCTCCAAGCCGGCCGCAGCAAACAGACCACCCGATCTACCGACCCCTGGGCAGATTCAGATACGCACTGGACCTCTGAAACTCAAGGTTTTGAATGGACGCCCAGCAGAGAAGCCAGGCACTGACTGGCAGTTTCTGCTCCTCGGCTGAATTTCCAACTCCTGGCGCTCCCTGGTCTCAGGGAAATCTCTTTCTGTGCTGTGTTCTAGACTGACTCTTTGTAAATGTAATTACTTCGTTATGCCTCAATTGGTCTTGGTTTACCTGCCAGTTTAGCTAGTCTAGCCTCTCTGTGTTACTTGCTGCTGTGAGACTCGTGCTGGACAAACTGCATTGTTTAGTAGCTGATTTTTGACTGCTTAGACCTCGCTACTGTGTAAGACTGCTGCATTTTCCATTTCTGCTTCTACTGCCAAACCCTGTCTCCTGTCCTACGCTAGTCACTCTGCTAATTTTTTATTTCTCCTCTCCACTTGCTATGCTATCTCTCTAAACAGCTTAATTTCTTCTCTACTTTACCTACAAACCCTTCTCTTACACCCCCTTCTGATGCTGCCTTTGTCCTCTTCAGAAGTCCCGGCATCAAAGCACAGAAACCCCCCCTCTATCTCTGAATAATTGCCCTGCACTTGCCGCCACCTCTTTACCTTGTGCTTTTTCTTTCCCCACTGCCTGCCCCCTACTTAGTTTGCTATTCTACTCTGGCTCTATTTAATCCTCTGTCTTTTCCCGCTTGTTCCACAGACAGACCATCTGAGGGCTTCCCAAGCTGCAGCTGCGGCCCTGGCGCTCTCCAAGCCGGCTGCAGCTAACAGACCGCCCGACCGACCCCTGGACAGATTCAGGTACGCACCGGACCTCCGAAACTCGCAGTTTTGAATGCCGCTGTTTTGACTGGACGCCCAGCGGAGGAGTCAGGTACTGACTGGCAGTTTCTGCTCCTTGGCTGAATTTCCAACTCCTGGCGGTCCCTGCTCCCTAATCTAGGGAAAACCTCTTTCTGTGCTGTGTTCTGGACCAAATTTTTCGCCCTCCACCCCCCCAGTATTAAACAGACCCTAGCTCCACCCCTCTCCTCAGCCTAGCAGCTGACTGGTCACTCCACTGCTGCACATTCTTATGGCCATTGGCCTCTCTGTCTTCAATACAGGACTTGACCCACTCTCTTACCACCCCTTTTAAAAGTGATCTCACTCACATTGTTGCACAAAATGAATATCTCCCTGGTCCTAATACTAGCTATATCACTGACCAGACTATTACTTACCAAAGATTTTTGTGCATCAATATTAGCTGCAGACCAGTCATGCCTAAACCAATTTTCATCTACTCATACACCCCCATCCCACTAAACTCTGTGATTTCCCATGAGTCAATGTCCCATGACTTCACAATCCTTGTCATACTATCAGACTTTGAGAAGCGCTTACTGGACCACTTTGTGCACTCCCTTTCCATATGGTGCCCTTTGTGGGTCTCCCCAATCACTCCCCTCTTTTCCCTTCTCCTTCTTGCGGGAGATGTGGAAAGCAACTCAGGCTCTGCTGACATGCATATCAACTCCTCTGGTGTATCTTGGGCAAGAAATGCAGGCCTTAAAATTACGCACACAAATATATGTAGTCTCCCAGCAAAATTTGCTGAATTTGAGGCGTAGGTGACCATGTACAAGTCCCAGGTGCTAGGCCTCTCCGAGACCTGGCAAAACCATGTCATTCGGATACCTGTATCCTCTTCCCAGCTATTCCCTTCTATGCCCAGACAGACCAGGCAAGAAGCGGGGTTGGGGTGTGACACTCTACGTACAGGATCATATATCTGCCTCCTGCATTGGCTCCTTAACCTCCTCCTCAACCAGTGAGTGGTTCCTTGCCATGATCACCCTGGGTAACACAAAAAAACTTTACCTTGGATGCTGCTACAACCCTTCCGCTGGGGGCATCCAGGGCCTATCCCGCTTTCTGGATGGGCCTGGGTGCATCTCACCCCCTAGAGATACCATAATAATTGGAGATTTTAATCTCAACTGGTCAGGTGACTCTGTGCCTGTATATGCCAGCTTACGGAAGGTACATAGCTTGGAGCAAGTAATATCCTCCACCACTAGGCACAACCTTCACTCACCTAACTACTCCATTCTCGACTGGATCGCCACTAATAGGTCAGAGTTGGTCCTCCAGGCTGGCAATATGTCTGACTCCATAAGTGACCATGCTCCCACATTTATAATCATAACCAACAAGTACAAATGTCCACCCCCAAATTACGATCTTTCAGGAACGTCAACCACCAGGATCCTGATACAGCTATTAGGGATGCAATGACTGCTGACTGGCCCATCCTCTACCCGGAAAATAACATCCTGACTGCAGTCACTTATCTCACTAATGTCCTCTGCAAATTACAGGACAAGCATTTCCCCCTCACTACCAGAAGGGTCAGAGGAGGCTGCATGCAATGGGTATCAAAGGAACTTCTGGTGCAAATGAAAGAAAGGGACCACAAATGGAATGCTACAAGGCATCCACCATCTCCCATCTTTGGAATGCCTATAGGCAACAACGCAACATATGTAAACAGGCAGACAAATCATTAAAACGCAAGTACTACTTCTCACAACAGAGTAGCTCCCTCAAGAACCCTCATAATTTCTGGGCCGCCATTGGGTCCATATTAAACCCTGGTACAGGTAACCAGATTACCCAGATCAAAACCCCCTTGGGTAACATCTCAGATCCCTCAGAAATTGGGGACACATTCAACACCATGTTCACCGACCTATCTGCTTATCTCAATGAACTCTCCCTTCAACCACCTGTTGGAGGGAACATCAGCCAAAACTGCCCTCCTTCTCATGCTAATCCCGCCTCCCCACCCTCCTATCATTTTAAGGCCATTAGCCAGAGAGTCACTACCAAACTCCTGGAGGCACCAACCCAGCAGAGGTAGCCACAGCAATGATGGTCTTTACCCGACTTTCCTAAAACTGATTTCCTCCGCCACTGTCAAACCCCTTACTTTCATCTTCAACCTTGCCCTCTCGTCTTCCGCTGTGCCAGACTCCTGGAAGCTTGCACATGTTATCCCTATTTTCAAAACCGGTGACGAACTTGCACCAGAAAACTACAGGCCCATCTCTCTCCTCCCTCATCTCAGCAAATTACTTGAAAAAATCATTCATCACCAGTTATCTGAACACCTGGAAAAGTACAACCTCCTATGCCCCCTCCAACATGGTTTTCGCAAACATCATAGTACCTCTTCTGCCTTGACACTTTTTACAGACCACATACTTAGAAATATGGACAAGGGGAAGGCCACAGGTGCATTTTTTGTGGATCTATCCAAGATGTTTGACCTAGTTCACCACCAGCTTCTCAACTCCACTCTTCACAGTTTTGGTTGCTCATCTAACACTACGTCCTGGTTCCACAGTTATCTATCTGGTAGATTCCAGACTATCATCATAGGCAAAGTACACTCTTCCACTTTACCTATTGGTACTGGTGTCTCCCAGGGCTCAATACTTGGCCCTTTGCTTCTTTTCCATGTTTATAAACGCACCCCCAGCAGATAGCCTCACCTGTAATTCACTCCTCTATGCCAATTTAGTCCTCTACCATAGTGACAACTCGCTTGAATCTATCTCATCCACCCTCTCTGTCAACTACAGCACTGCTCACAACTGGTTCCTCTCCAACAAACTGATAAGTCAATAAGAAAACTAAGGCTATGCTCTTTGGTTACAAACCCTTCCTGACCAAGGCCGTCAAAGCCAACTCGTCCCTCCTGGTTCACACGCCTGCAGGTCCCCCGCTTGACACTGTCCCCACTTTCAAATACCTTGGTGTTACCCTCAACCCCTCTCTTCCTTTTGAGGAATACATCAACAACACCGAGCGGAAAATTCAACAAAGACTTGGTGCTACCTACAGGCTAAAGCAACTACTATCCATGGAAGCTCACCTTGCCATCGTGCTAGGCAATCTTCCGCCCCGCTAGACTACTGCTCCCCTGTCTACTCTCTCATGTCCTCCTCACTGCACACCTGTTTAAACTCCACTTACAAATCCATATGCCATTTTGTGCTTCAAGCGCCTTACGTCACCCACCACTGTGCTCTCTACCAGTCTCTTGTATGGCTCCCATTACAGGGTCGCTTTGACTATATCATGGGTTGTCTGATAACTGCAAACCCCCTCAGGAGCCACCAGCTATCACCATACTCTTCTCTTCTCACAGACAGAGTGGTACCTAGGAGCCTCAGGGTAACATCTGTTCTCCCACTCAAACTGCCACGTTTATCTTCTGTCATGGGCAGTCGAGCTTTCTTAGTCTCTGCCCCCACCCTGTGGAATAAATTACCTGCATCCATCCGCTCTTCTGCCACCCATCTGTCCTTCAAAACCAATCTGCGCAACTGGCTTCTGGTTGGGTCAGGCTGTAACTGCCCCCAAGACAATTAGGGAGCAGGCTATCAAGACGCTAGGACCTGGTGAGTTGTTGGGACAACTCCATCACCCTACATTTCTGGCCGTTTCCACTCTGTTTGTCCTTTAGCTTTCTCTGCCAGCATCAACTGCTCCCAAGATAACACCAGTGGGTGCGGGCCATCGTGGCACCAGGACCTGCTGTGGCACATTTTGGGACCCCTTCCCTTCCTCCAACTCACCTCCCTATTGCCACCTAGCCTTCTCTACCTGCATCGTACCTCACAGAACTCTCTGCCAACCTAACCTGTTCTTACCTCTTTGCAGTACTACTGATCCACTGTTTTGATATTTCTGTAGCAAGTCTGAGCTTCTATGCACCTAATTATCCTAGATCACTGTCAGCTTGTATGCTGTATGTAAACTTCCATGCACCTACTAATTTAGCCACCCACTGTCCACTGTTACAGCAGGTAGGTATCTTAGATAGACCTTGAACACTGAAACTATGCTTACTGACCTGCTTTGTCTCCATCACATTTTAATTACCTCGTCTGGAGGTACGTTACCAAATCTTGTATTGTATATATATTGTATAATATGTGTTACTCTGTACCATTGCCATTTTTGTGCATCGTCTCTGTTGATGATGTTATTTTGCAGCCACATCTATGGCTCGGGTCATGTCTGAAAACAGTCCAATGGATCAGTGCACTTACCTCGTTACCAAAGACATACATAAATAAACAAATAAAAGAATTCCTTTCCCTTTAAGACTTGCCAGAAGGTCTTCCAGCTGGACCCTTCCACCCACCCCAGTGGCATCCTCCTCAGCACCGCCCCATGATCTCAGATCTGACCCACTGGAAGCCAGACCAGTGTGCCACTTGCCAGGGAAGGTCAGGTGGGTCGTGTGGATGTACACCCTATACCACTCCTAGAACTACAGTTACAGGTGAGTAGCTTTTTATCTTGGGGCATGGATATGGTCTACTTATCCACACTCTTGCCAGACTTCAAGCAGTTCTCCAGGAGGAGGGGGCAATGTGCACACCCCCTATATAGGGAACACAAACTGGAGAACCAAGGACCCAAACCAGTGTCCCGGTGTAACTCAAGGTAGATGTGGTAATGGGAGATGAAGGTGTGTGCTGACTTCCAGGTAGCAGCCCTGCAGATTTCCTAGATGGGAACATTCCTGGAAGCAGCCACAGAGGCAGTGGTATGTCTGGTGGAATGAGTCCCAAGCCCTTCGGGAGGCTCCCTACCAGCCAACCTATAGTAAGGTTGATGCAGAATACATTTCACCTGCCAATCGTCTGCTTAGCTGCCAGTCCACCAGGTGCAGCTTCAGCATAGGTGACAAACAGCTGGCAAACCTTTCCCCGAACTCCAGCTGTGCGCTACTTATAGTAAGCAAGTGCTCGCCTTAGGTTCAAAGTATGGAGCCTGTGCTCGGCCTCATAGAATTTGATGGCAGATAAGGACCACCTGGCTCACCTAGTCTGCCTATTTCCCAACCTAATGGATAAACTGAAGAGCTTAGTTAACCAACAGCCTACTTCCTCCTACCCACCACTAGAATTGCCTTATGTCTCTCCCAAGCATTCTTGAATTTCCCCCCAGTTTCTGACTCTGCGACCTCCTCAGGAAGGCTGTTCCATGCATCCACAACCCTCTCCATGAAAAAACTACTTCTTTACATTACCTCTGAGCCGTCCCCCTCAATCTTCAAATTGTCCCCTTTTTGTTGCACATCTCTTTTCTGAAGATGCTACCCTCTTGGACTTTGTGAATTCCCTTGAGGTACTTGAAAGTTTCTATCATGTCCCTTTCCCCGAGGGTATCATGTTAAGCTCCTTTAGTCTCTCTTCGTATGGTTTCTGGTGCAGACCCTGCACCATTTTGGTTGCCCTCCTCTGGACAGCCTCCACCCTGTCCATGTCTCTGTGGAGGAGATGGGGTCTCCAGAACTGCATGTAGTACTCCAGATGGGGTCTCACCAACTGTCTGTACAGAGGGATAACAACTTCTTGTTTTCTACTGGCGTAGCCGCTCCTTATGCATCCCAGTATCCCCCAACCCTCCTTACTGCTTTCTCACATTGCTCGCCCAACTTTAGGTCATCTGATATAACTACCCCCAGGTCCCTTTCCATTTTTGTTGTTAATATCTCACCCCCCTCACCCATTTTGTACTCTTCCCCTGGGTTTTTGTTTCACAGGGGCATTACTTTGCACTTCTTTGCGTTGAATCTAAGCTGCCATACATCTGACCATTCCTACAACCTTGCCAAGTCCCTTCTCATCCTTTCCACCCCACACTGTGTATCAACTCTGTTGCAGATCTTTGTGTTATCTGCAAAGAGACATACTTTTCCTTCCAGTCCCCCTGCAATGTCACTTATAAAGACATTAAAAAGGACCGGACCCAGTACTGAACCCTGTGGTACTCCACTAGTAACCCCCCTTCTTCACTGTGGACTCCATTTACTATTACCCTCTGAGTCCTGTTGTCCAACCAATGTTTTACTCAGGCTACCACCCTGGGACCCACTCCAAGGCTGGCTAATCTGTCTATTAATCTTTTGTGCGGGACTGTGTCAAATGCCTTGCTAAAGTCTAGGTAGGCCATGTCCACAGCCCTTCCCTGGTCTACTACTTTGGCCACCCAGTCAAAGAAATCAATTAGATTTGTCTGACATGACCTTCCCGATGTGAATCCATGCTGCCTTGGGTCCTGTGCCCCACTGGCCACTAGGAACTCAACAGTTCTTTCCTTCAGAAGTGATTCCATCATTTTCCCAACCACTGAGGTCAAACTGACAGGTCTGTAGTTTCCTGCCTCTGTCTTGCTCCCACTTTTGTGAAGGGGAATCACATCCGCCCTACTCCAGTCCTCAGGTACCACACCATGCTCCCATGATTTGTTAAAAAGGTAGTCAATGGTGTTACTAGGTCTCCATTAAGTTCTTTTAGAATTCTGGGGTGAATCCCACCAGGCCCCATTGCTTTGTCCACCTTCAATTTTAGGAGTTCTTTCAGAACCCTTTCTTCTGTGAAAGGACTGGTATCAACCCCCCATCCAGAGTGCTTCTATTGACTGGATTAGGTATCTTCCCCCTCCTCTTCCTTTATGAATACTGAGCACAAGTATTCGTTCAGTATCCTTGCCTTTTTTTTTTTTTTTTTTTTTTACTGTCCCTCTCTGTCCACCCACCCTCTTCTTTATTCAGCCTCAGTATCCCTCCCTATGTCTTTCTTCACTCCCTAATGTACCTATGAAAGGTTTTATACCCCTTCTTAACCGAGATGGCTATCTTTTCCTCGGTTTGGGCCTTTGCTATTCTGACTGCCTTCCCCACTTCCTTCTGCTTTAACTGGTACAGTTCTCTGTCCTGCTCCTTCCATTTCTCCTTATACTTCCTGAATGCTATCTTTTTCTCCCTAACCTTCCCTGCCACCTCTTTTGAGAACCACATTGTTTTTTTCTTTCGTTTTGATTTATTTGCTTCACACAAAGGCTTGCTGCCTCTGTGATGGCAGTTTTGATGTTTTTCCATTGTTGCTCCACCCCTCCTTCTTGCCTGTTTGCTAGTGCTTTTCTGAGACACTCTCCCATTTTGACAAAATCAGCCCTCCTACAGTCCAGTACCTTCACTTTTGTATGGCTTGACGCTACAGCTGAGTTTATCGTGAACCACACTGTTTGGTGGTCACTTGTTCCCAGATGGCTACCCACTTCTAGATCCGAGATCCTCTCTCTGTCCCCATTTGAGAGTACCAGGTGTAAGACTGCTCCCTCCCGAGTGGGTTCCAACACTAGCTGTCTGTGGCATGCCCCCTTTAGGGCATCGAGAATGGCCCTGCTCTTGGATGTGGCTGCAGCAAAGGTGCTCCAGTTCACATCTGGCATATTCAGGTCGCCCATCAGCAATATCTCCCCTTTCTCTGCCATCCTAAGGATGCTATCTATCATTTCCTTGTCCATTTCCTTCCCGAGATGGAGGTTTGTATACAACCCCTGTGCAGACTGGTGCTATTTCCAGTCTCCAGGGTGACCCACAGTGCCTCCTCTCCTCCCTGTTTACCCTTTAGTTCCACTGCTTTGATCCCTTCCCTTACACAGAGAGCTACTCTTCCTCCTCCTCTTCTACCCTCCCTGTCCCTCATGTAGATTGTGTACTCTGGTATGTTGACATCCCAGTCATGGTTCTCTGTGCACCATGTTTCTGTGACTGCCATGATATCAAGACATCGTTCTTTCATCAAGGCCACCAGTTCCAAGAGTTTGTTACCTAGACTACGGGCATTGGTACTCATTATCCTCCATTTTTTGATGGCCTTACCCCTTTTTGCCCCATCACTGTCCTTACTGCCTTTGTCTTTTTCTCCATTTACCCCTGCCCTTCTCCCTATTGACTTCTCTATCTTGGTGTTTACCTCACTAACTACCCTGATTTTTTGCTGGGAGAAGGCTAGAATTTCTGTTCTCCTTTTCAGTGCCTCCCCCCTTGACTAGTTTAAATGCTTGCCAACGAAGCATTTAAACTTGTCACCTAGGATCCTGGTTCCCCTCCTGGACAGATGCGGACCATCATGACAGTATAGGCCTGCATCCCTCCAAGTGGACCACCAGTCCCCAATGAAGCCAAAACCCTGAGCTCTGCATGGGTTTTTCAACCACTGATTGAATCCCATGGTGTGAAGCACCCTAGCCTCACCCATACCATACACAGGCAGCACCTCAGAGAAGGCTACCATGCGTGTTACTTGTCTAAGGCCCCTCCCTAACTTCACAAACTCCTCCTGCACTGCTCTGATCCCTTTCCCAGCCAGATCATTTGTCCCTAGGTGAACATTGACATCCAGCTCCCTCCTCAGTGCAGCTGCTCCCACGATCCTGAAGATTCACTCCCTGTCCCTCCAAGCCATGGCGCCAGGCAGACACCTTACCTCCCTATCCCCCAGTTCTACCCTCCTAACAGTGGATTCCCCCACTAGGAGTTGTTTCCTTCCCCTGTGGGGTCCCATGCCACCCTCCTGTGGGTCACTTTTGTGGAGGTTCCCAGCATCCTCCTGGGTCTCCCACTGCGGATGCCTCCATAGAGGAACCACACTCTGCCAGAACGGCATATGAATTGTGTAGAAGTACAACTGGAGGGATGCACCTCTGTTCCACCACCCTTCCTGAGCCCACTTTGGTCCAACTGCTCCTCTTTCTTGGCAACCTCTGAGGCAGCGGCAGTGGCCCTGGTGGTCCCTGGGTAGGAAAGGAGGTCCCCCAAATCCTGGCCAACTCAGCCTAGAGATGAGCAACCTCCTCCCTCAGCCCAGAGAGGTGCCTGCAGATGGGACAACACCGCATCATCCTCCAGAACGTCTCCTGGAAGATTGCTGCTCCACAAACACTGCACCACTCCCATCATGTCATACTTGTGGACCCTTAATTGCTATTTTATATACTTACTTTTTCCTCTCGCTATATATTTTTTTACATATATATATATATATATATATATATATAACATTTTTTTTCCTCCCTACTTTCCTACTGCCTCCGTGACCTTAAAACTCCTGCTCTTCCTGTTCTGGGACAGTAAGTTCAGATGCCATGGAGGCCTGCTGCTGAGGCTGAAGAGATCAGCATACCAGAACTGGCATGGCCAGTCGGAAGCCACCAGAAACACCTGTGCCTTGTCCCTCCAAACCTTGATGAAGACCCTGTGAATCAGAGGAAAGAGAGGGGAAAGCACAGAGGAAGCTCAGGGTCTTACAAAGGCATCCCCCTACAGTGTTCTCTGCAGGGGGGGGGTGGGCACAAAATAGCCTCAGCTCAGCATGCTCCCAGGACAAAAACAGGCCCTCCTGAGAGGTGCCACACTGGGAGAACAGACAGTCAACTACCTCCTTGTGAAGAGACCACTCATGAGATGCCTTGCTCACATGGCTGTGGGTGTCCGCCAGCTGTTTGGTCATTCCAGCCAAAGAAATGGTCAGCAGGTCAGCCTTGAGGCTGAGTATGAGGGTTCAGATGCAGAGAGCTTCCCTGCACAGAGGCAGGGAAGGCATTCCACCCTGCTTGTTGAGTAGTACATGGTCGTCACGTTGTCCGCCTGGACCTGGACGATCTGACCCCAGAGATGTGGAGCAAAAAAGTACAGTTACGTAAGAACTTACAGTAACCGCAGATCTTCGAGAGGAGCTCTTGCAGCAGGCTATAACCATTAGGACTACTACCGCAGGCCTTAGGACCCACCGGAAAAAACTTAGCTAGCAGTACCCAGCGGGGACCACCCCCTGACATCGGTCACGCTACATAAGGGTGCAGACCCTGGCTCCACCAAAGACCTGCAAGTGGATCCTATTAAATGAACTGGGCAAAGCCCACCCTAAACATGCTGAAAAATTCTCCTGGGGGATTGAGGGCAGGAAAGCAGCGCCTGCTGCAAGAGCTCCTCTCAAAGACCTACTGTTATGGTAAGTTCTTACGTAACTGTACTATCTTAGACAGAATCCCAAGCAGTCCCGCACCAAGAAGGTGACTAGCCCCAGGAAGTAGGATGGTAGAAAAAACTGTAGAAATGATAAAACCTAAGGCTGGAGTCAGCACGCTAGGACGAAAGTCCCTGAAGGACTGCCAGCCCGATACCGTCTCGGCGCCTGGAAGCAATGTGCAGACTGTGGTGCCCAACAAAGGTGTGCACTGAATTCCAAGTAGCAGCTGCACAGATGTCTCAAAGTGAGAAGTTTTTCAAAGATGCAAAGTAGGTAGAGACTCCTCTAGTGGAATGACCTCTAACCATGCCCGATAGAGTTCTGTTGTATTTGTTGTAGCAGTACACTATACAGTGCAACAGCCACCGGGAAATAGTCTGCTTAGACACCAGTTTGCCCAGATGTTGAGGCGCAAAGGCCACAAACAACTGCTCCGATTTGTGGTGTGCTGCTGTTCGCTTAAGGTACTACCTCAGCGCCCTGTGGTCGTCCAATGTGTGTAGGAGAGACTCTCCACTATTGGCAGGGGTAGGGTAATAGACTGGAAGGTCAGACTGGTTGGGGTCAATTCCGAGACCACTTTCGATAAGAACATAGGATTTGTTCAAAGGGAAACACTGCGGAAATGGTCTGGTACCATCCCTTAAGGGGTGTTACCCCAGATGGCCTAATGAGAGTGCTGGACCTATCAGGTGTACCAAGTGAATGAATGGATCCAGTACTTGCCTATACTAAGGCGGTGGTAGAGGCCCTGGATTCCACAGCACCTGTTCGTGTTAGCCCCCTTACACTCTGCCCAAGGTCTCCGTGGTTTGAGGAGTCCTTGAGGGAACTGAGGAGAGTGGAGCGAAGGTTAGAGGGGAACTGGCAAAAATCAGGCTTGAATGAAGGCTAGGAGAATTAAGGTAGTAATAGGAAGATAACAGAAACTAAGTGCACAAAGTTAATTATAACAGGGTAAGTGGATAGGAGGCTAGAGTAGTAAGTTATATATAAGGTAGAGAAGAGGGTTAAAAGCAACAGCGAGTTAAGAGCAGTGGCAAGATTCATATGCAGCTTTTTCAATAATCGTTTTAAATGCACTAGGAGGGATTAGTTTCTGTAGTTTTAGTGAAGACTGGAGCCGATTCTAAATAGTAGGGAGAACGTAACTCATAGATGCCATACTGAAGCGAGTATGGACTTTAGGCACTTTTAAGGAAATATAGGTGCATTTCCTGAGTATATATAAACAGTGCAATCAGTGGAGGGTAGAGGAGATATATGGGGCAACTTATTAAGGAGGATCCTGCATATCCAGATATACATATGGATAAGTCGCCTGGTAGCTAGGGAGGTCCAGTTCAACTCCTCATACAAGGAACAATAATGAGTTCTGGCAGGAGCATTAGTTATGAAGCGGATGGCTCGGTGAAAAAGATTATCCAATTTACACAGCTTAGTGATTGCACAATTATTGTAAATTATGTCTGCATAGTCTATTAGGGGAGGAAAATATCCTGAACTAGCCTGGTTCTGGAGTCACAGGAGAACAATGCTTTGTTTCTATAGAAGAACCCTAGTCTCAGTTTCAATTTTTTGGTTAGTGACTCAATGTCGGAGAAGAAAGATGAGAATCAAGTACAACCCCTAGGTAATTAAATTTGTCAACTACCACAAGTGTGTCACCTAGGAGTGTGGTGATTGGAGTGGGAGGACTAATGGTAGAACAAGCAGTTGAAGAGTTCTGCAGATAGAAGTACATTATTTTAGTTTTTTTAGCATTCAAGGGTAACTTAGATGCATTTAACTTTTATTGCAGTTGCTTAAAGTCTATTTGAAGAGCAGACTTGTCCAAAGGAGGGTTTCGATGTATAGAGAACAATGTCCTCTGCGAAAAGGTGAATATTGGAATCAACGATGTTCAGGGAAAGGTTATTTACATAAATCAAAAATAGCAGGGGACCTAAAATGGAGCCCTGTGGGACCCCTCTTCGCAGTGGAAGTAGCAAGGAGAGGGATCCATTACTCTTTATCCGTTGGTGCCTGTTTTCAATATAACCAGATAACCAACTTACTGCAGAGTCGCCATAGCCCAGCTCATCAAGGAAATCTAACAGGAGGGAATGATCTACTATATCGAGGGCCTTGCTAAGGTCCAGAAATACTGCCCCCATGACTTGTTTGTTATCTAGAGCCTCGAGCCAACTACTAGTGACTTTGGAAAGTGCCAATATAGTGCTATGATGTGGTCTGAACCTGGACTGTAGAGGGCTTACTAATTGGTGATTTTCAAGGGAAAGTTCAGGCTTGAGCACTGACCAGCTTTCCAAGGAGCTTTGAAAGGACCGGTAAAGTTGAAATTGGCCTGTAATTATTTAGATTATTAGGATCACCCGATTTAAAGAGAGGTACCAAATGGGCAACTTTCCAATTGTGAGGTTCGACACCTTCTGACAAGGAAAGATTAAATATGCGGGTGATGGGGCTGTAAGGTAATAGTAACTATCTTTAGAAAAAAAGGGTTGATATCTGCTCCAGCACTCTTTTTTTCTTTATCCAATTTAATCAGTAAGTCTTCCATCTGTTTATAAGTAATAGGTGAGAAGGTGAAGGGTGCAGTGCTGTGATGTGTGGCTGTCTTAAGGAGAGTAGGTCGTAAGGTGGCTGACTGAGAAGAATCGAAAGCAAGGCCTGTTGTTGCAAAGTGCTCATTAAGTTTATAGATTATACCATGAGAGAATACTGTTAGGCAAAGTTGGAGGTGCTTTACAACCTTCTACTAGTTTGAAGGTGTGTCAGATTTTTGTAGGGTTTTCACTGGCTGATTCAAGGACATTTAGATAATATCTTTCTTTCGTAGCTTTGACTAGTTTGGTGCAAGCATTGCGATTGGCCCTAAAAGCCATCCAGTCCTCTGGGATTTTAGCGCACTGTGCTGCAGCCCATAGGTGATCTCTTTTTAGCAACATTTTTTTGATTTCACCATTAAACCATGGGCAAGATGCTTTTTTCACTCTGCCATTAATTAGGGGTGCATGATTGTCTATGACCCCACCAAGAGCCTCGGCTACGGGAGGGCACACCTTGCCCTGGAGCTTCCTGACCGATGAACACAGGCGCCCATCCTTAAGGTAATTTTGCCAGCCCTTGCAGTACCTCTTAGCCTGGCCTTCTTTTGTCTGAGTTTTCAAATTTTGGCGCCTTTTCAACTGGACTTCTGCCCGGTTTCATTCTACTGAAACAAGTGCCTACATGCATGGGACTCACACCAGCTGCTATAGATTTAAATTGAAATGCTTATTTCTAAGTAGTACTACTTGGATTAGTCCTTGAATGTTCAATTTAGATACTGCAGCTACCGACCATGCACGAGAAAGTTGTACCAAAAAGTCTGCTTGAAATTCCTCCCTTGACTAATGCTGCAGAATGCGCCGGTTAACCGAAATTGTCTCAGCTTTACAATTTTAAGAATAAACTCTAACTGTTGACTAGCAATATAGACCTGGGTTGTTTTCCAACTGCTTTTTGCCTGGAAATCTTTTTGAACCCCTAACGTGCTTTCAGCCAATAATTTTTTGGTATAGTGTACAGTGTAACAGAAAACAGCCAAACTAAGCATACGAGCTGCTTAAATGCATAATCACATAGCCTGCAGCTTAGGAGAGCTGACCAGCAGCACCTCGCGTATTGGGCATGTTCTATTTTTTCGTTTTGTTCAATCAAGCAAAAGTACTGCTCTCCGTTTCAAGCGCATCGCCAGCAGCCAGGAGGGAGTGTGAAATTAACTGTAAAACTGCACCTAGCTTGCCGGGTGCTGCAACCCCGCAGTCGCTGCACCCACTGCTCTCCCACCCCCACCACTCCCACCCTTAGCCGGCACCAGTTATATAGGCTGAGGAAGTAGTCTGACCATGCGCAAAAGAAAATTAACTATCTCCTCACTTTTCCATTAGCAGCCTATACTTTTTGACTGCTAGAGGGCGCTTGATCATTGCTCCATCTTCCGGTTCCCAAATTATAACATTGCAAGCAAAATTCCTGTTACTTACACAAACTACCTCATATTGACCCTGTCAAAAAAATCTAATATGGCCATAAATCCTTGTGCCATATTCTTAACAGTTTCTACATCTTATACCCTTACATGGCTCCCTATATTACACTACCTAACATCCAGTAACTACCACCACACCTACCCCGACAATTCTAGGCTCTCTTTTATGCGTATACCACCTCACCTGCCACCTCCCCTCTTCTTGTCCCTTACAAATTCACCTACCATTTAGCCTACACTCTGTATAAATCCCCACTACTTAACCTTACCCTGTCCACCCCTTTCATCCACCATAAGCTATGGTACCTGTAACTTCTAGCCTTAATGTTAGCTGGGGATACTGAGCTAAACCCAGGGCCTGTAAGCAACCTATCATACAAAGATACAAACTGGTATGATACCAAGGGCCTCCGTAGTGCACACCTGAATATCAGAAGCCTGCTTCATAACATGGCAGAACTCTAGGCGTGGGTTGTGCAATACAATCCAGATATCCTCTGCCTATCTGAAACTTGGCTAAAACCCTCCACCCCGATCCCCTCTGTTCTCTACCTAATTACAAGCTAATCCGACAAAATAGGCCCTCATCAAAGCATGGAGGTGGTGTTGCCATCTTCTACAAACCTCATTTGTCAATATCCCATAATGCTCTGCCTACCCTATCTCACTGTGAAGCGATCCATGCAAACTTACAGCTTGGCTCAAAGAAACTTCACTTGGTCTGCGCCTATAACCCTCCGGTTGGTGGCAGAACGGGTCTTGAAAAACTCCTCTCCCAAGTGGAAAATATCACTGGCCGAAATGAAGTCCTCATACTGGGGGACCTAAACCTAGACTGGACTAGTAAATCTATTAAGTCCTCACATACCATGGTACAAGGCCGAAACCTTCACCAATTAATCACAGACTCAACCAGGGTTATGGCCCGCCCCCTCGGGCTAGTACTCTTATCGACTGGGTCCTCACAAACCACCCTGACAGCATAGTATGTGCAGGTATCCTTGCTGACTCAATAAGTTGTCACTCCTCAATCTACTGCATCTGGCGCACCACCAGTAAACCATCTCCGTCTCCAAAACTTATCACCTTCCGAAACTTTGCTAACTTTAACCAAAGCAAATTTATACAAGATCTCTCACTGATTGACTGGTCACCCATCTACACCTCAGCTAATGCTCATTTGGCGTTCAGACTACTTCCTGGCCTGGTTTCGCGTGCTCCAAGACACCCATGCTCCCTGTGTCACTTGTCGGATTCGTGGAACTCAGACTAAGTGAGCTCACCAAGACCTACTCACCCAGATTAGGGCCAGGGACAGAATGTGGCGACGTTTCAAAACCACTGGGCTCCAGAACGATTATAACAACTACCGATCCCTGAGAAACACTTGCAAAAGACAAATTCGATTAGCCGAAAGCTCCTTCTGTAAATATCTGCTGACAAAAGCAGCGGGGGACTCTAAGAAATTCTGGTCAACAATAAAAACCCTTCTTGGAGTAAATCAAACGGCCC
The DNA here is from genome assembly GCA_016271365.2 of Neoceratodus forsteri. NCBI lineage: Eukaryota > Metazoa > Chordata > Ceratodontiformes > Ceratodontidae > Neoceratodus > Neoceratodus forsteri. The sequence continues at coordinate 307,057,526 of CM028137.1, forward strand.
ATGCAAGTGACATGCTGATAAACGGCATACATTGCAACAATCCGGTGACTATAGCAAACTCAATTAACCACCATTTCTCTAACCTAACCAGCTACCAAGCCTCCTTCCCTCGTGCACATACTGTTTCCCCCCACCATGATGACGAAAAACCTCCACTCATGCATCCTCCCTTCAGGTTCCAGAGAATTACAAAAACAGAAGTGCTAAAACTGCTCCTCTCCATTCCTGATAGTACCAGCTCAGGGTCCGACGGTCTGGAACCCAGGCTCTTAAAAATCGCTGCCCCGCTCAAAGCCTCTCCCTTAACCAAAATCTTCAACTTATCTCTATGTCATGGTACTGTCCTAATATCTGGAAAATAGCTAAGGTCACACCCATTCCTAAAAAGGGTAATCCTAAAGAAATCATGAATTATGGTCCTAGAGTACTCCTCTCTCTGCTTAGCAAGATCCTGGAAAAACTAGTGGCCACCCAATCCACAGAATACCTTCAGAAGTATAACCTTCTCTCTTGCTCCCAGCATGGTTTCCCTAAGGGCCACAGCACTTCCACCGCCCTCCTCAAACTCACAAATGACATATTTGCTTCTATGGACTCGGGCCTCTTGACAGGTGCGATTTTCATTGACTTAAAGGCATCTGATGTGGCCAACCATACCCTTCTTGCTAAACTTCGCTCCCTTGGCTTCTCTACCAATGTAGTGACCTGGTTTAAAAGCTATCTGTCCGAAAGAAAACAGGCTGTAGTTTTCAACTCAGCCATATCTGACCTTTCATCTATACATGTTGGAGTGCCCCAGGGTTCCATACTTGGCCCCTTGTTATTCTCAATCTTCATTAACGACATCCCGTTGCTCACTTCTACCTGTTCATCTCTGCTTTATGCAGATGACCTAGTCATTTACCATAGCACAAGAAATATCGCTGACCTGAACAAACCTCTTGCCTCAGACTTCTCAAGTATTCAGACTTGGCTAACTGAGAACAAACTCATCCTCAATATTAGTAAGACACATTCTATGCACTTTGGGTCACCTGCCAGACTTAAAGCAAACCAAAATGCCCTCAAAATCTTTTGTGCAGATGGCTCCCCACTGGTTAGCACCAGATCCTTTAAATATCTGGGCATTACTCTTGACAAATCCCTAGATTTTGACCTACACATAACTGCCACCTGTAAATCGGCTAACGCTAAGTCAGGAGGTGCCTACCATACTAGCTATGCCCTTACCCCATTGGCTAGACTAGCTGTGGCACAAGGTTTTCTGCTCCCTGCCTTGGCATATGGCTCAGTCACATACCTATCTGCCTCAAAATCCTCCCTCCACAAATGGGACACCACCTATAACAACATCTGCTGTTACGCCTCTGCATCCCCACGTTACAAACATCATTGCCAACTTTATACTGACTTAAACTGGCCTAGCCCCTCTACCCATCGACTCCAGTCCTCTGGCTCACTGACTGACTGCATTGCCAGATCCGACCTTCCACTATCCCTTGCCTGTCTGCTTCACTCACAATCTCTCTCCTATGGGCTCCGATCTGCTGACCTAGCCCCTTTTTACACCCCCAGATGCAAAACCAATATGGGTGCCCGCACTTTCAAGCACATGGCTCCAAAGTACTAGAACTCTATACCTCAAACCATTCGTGGGGTACCCACCTATGCTAGTGTTAAGAAACGTCACCGTGACCATCTGCGTACAACTAGCCCCTGCACTTGCTTTCATCCACCTTAGACCATCTTCTCCCTGCCATCTGTCTTCCCTAGGTAATCCACCTCTCTGACTTCACTTCCTCGCCTCTCTAATTAACCTCCTCACGTCTTCTTCTCTCACCCTTTACCCATGCCTCCTTCCACTCTCCCTTCTTCTCCCGTTTTCATTAACCACAAATTTTAGGCACTTACTGTATTTGCTCTGTGTATATCTTTCTCTCGCAATGTCTGTTTTACATTGTTTTGACTCTTGTTGTTACTTGACCCAAATATTCTTTGTCTGCTTCACACTGAACAATTGCCTCTGTAGTCCAAGTATGATTGTTTCTTGAATCAATGTTCTCTCTACACCTTAAGCTTGATTGTATGTTGATTTACCTCCCAACTGTGTTACATATCTCATGTGCTGCATCACATGTATGCTCCTTTTGTATTTCATATTGTCCTTCTCCCGGGTCGTGCCTGAAATAGGCATTCTTCTGCCTAGTGCACCCACCCAGTTATCAAAAGCAAATAAATACATAAATAGTGGTATTAAAGATAGACAATTATTCATTTGTTGTGGGTGCTAAATAAAATTGCTGCCAATTGATGTTTCGTAAATCGTGAAGGAAGTTGTTAAGGTTAAATTTACTGAATGACCTCTTGGTTACTACTTTGCTTGTGGTGGAAGGTTTGGTAAAATTCCTGATGCACACCACTGTGTTATGGTCACTAAGACCGTTGAGCCAAACTGCTGTGTGCTGAATTTTATGGTGCCTGTTAGAAATACCTACATCAATGAGGGATCCTGAAAGGTCATTAGTGCGACATGGCCTGGTTATTTCGGTAAAAATTTGTGACAGATCCACTTCCTCACATCAGCTTTTAAGGGGTAATGATTTAGAGCTGAGCCAGTCCAGATTCAGGTCACCCATAATAATAATGGGGGCTGAAGGGTGAACTCCAGTGCATAACCAGACTGAATTATTTCCAGGAACCATTTGTCTGAAGTGACGCTGCACCACTGGCACAGAAACATCACGATTCTGCCCCTCAACTTGAATTCCTGGGTGTGAAGCAAGACGGGAAGGCAGTTAATCAGAAGGAAGTTGCGGGATCAGCCTGCTGTTGACTTCCTCTGTTATGACCGTTCAGGGCCTTGTAAGGGGCACCCATTTACTGTTGCTATTAACCTTGGTCACCACCACAGAATGACTACAAGGGATAAATTCTTCCTACAGTTGTTGGGGGCCAAGAGATTAGACAGACTGTAGAGCCTGCTGGGGTGCTCTGGGCTCATTCAAAGAGGCCTCAACCACTGGGCCAAACAGTCCATCACCCCAAAAAAGGGAATTCGGCACAGACTGCTACATATCACGTGCAATACCAGCAACTCCAAGTCAGTAATATCTACGCATGCAGACTCATAGGCTGCTGCCCTAGCAGATGCATCAGAGGTGTCTTAGGCCAAACAAAACAAATGCTTACCAGGATCTAGGCCACTGGCTACATATCCTCAGTTTTGGTCAAGACTTCAGGCAGAATATCATCTATTTTGGACATGAATTTCCACAAGCAGGTCTGAACTTCACCAGGTAAGCCTGACAGTTTGCCATTTGAAGACTAAGTGTGGCCAAGACAAAAGCCCTTTTCCCCCATAATATCCAGTTTTCAGAATTCCTTCTCTAAGGGTCCAGTGCTTATGTTATGTGTGGAGATATTTTTGACCTATCAGGAGCTGCCATTATTACCATAGTCTATTTCTGGGATGGGAAAATAATCTTTTTACTGTAGGAGATACCGTTTGCTTTTCGGAGTACAGCTGGCAAAGTACCAGATCTATGTCATGCTGCCATAGTGGCAACTTCCAGTGCCGGAAAATGGGAAGAATCATCACTGAAGCAGCAGATGGCGTCTCCAAATCACAGGTTTTTTGGAAAAATCCTTTACCTCCATGGAAAACTCCAAAGTCTCCTAGACTTGAACTGGTTTGAAAGGAAGCAACCTTTGGACAGGATCTGGGGGGTGTATTATAATATATTAACAATGTCACAGGTAAACATGGACCATGAAGTGTGTCTGACTGGAAAGACATTCTCCTCAACCCAGAGGTCCTCCTCCATTAAATCAGGAGGAGGAAGAGGGGATTCCTGAACAGGATCCGGGACCATTACAGAGACAGGAGGCTGAAACAGACCTTGCAGGCACCATGTGATGCAGTGTCACAGACAGGCACGGTAACTGGTTGCAGCTGGTGACAACGGTAACTAATAAAACACTATCTGTATCAACTTACAGAACTGGACCCAAACAGCCACAGTCCCAAAATGTCACTAACAGGTGCAGCCTTGATGGGCAAAAACTGGTGTCAACAAATGGAAATTACGTACTTACCATAATTACTGATCTTCTTGGACAGTCTCCATCACTCATTCACACTAGTGGGATAGCGCCAGAGGTGCTAGGACCAAGCGGGAGCCAAAAATTTTCTGAAGGGTCGGCGCCGAGGTAGGACCGCGCATGCAATGCACCGCGAGACTGACTCGCTCCTGTGTAGGCTATCTCGGCGTCGACCCTCCAACCACCTCAGTACCTTTTCGACCAAGGAGGTGCAGTGTAACTAATAAGAATAACTCATTCTGAGTTTCTGGGCCTGAGAGGGCCCAGATGGCCTTTGTAAGAAAGGTCAAAGAACAATGTCTTCACAGTCCGAACCACAGGCCATTAAGACCAGGAAAGAAAAACAAGTGAACCCAGGGGATGGTGGGTGGGCGTGTGAATGAGTGATAGAGACTGTCCAAGAAGATCAATAATTACGGTAAGTAAGTAATTTCTCCATATCTTCCTGGACTAAGACTCCATCACTCATTCACACTAGTGGGAGAGTACCAAGCTAAAACCCACAACCCTGAGTAGGGTGGTAGGAGATAGGGTTTACCCAGAAAGGACGGCCAAGGACTGTCCTGCTAATAAAAAGAGCCGTCTTGTAAAGAGCATCCAGAACATGATGCTCACAAGGTAAGCGCTCGAGTTGTAACGCACCACTTTGCAGACGACTGCAATGGGCACAAAATTAAACTCTGCCAGGAAGCCGCAACCACTCAGAGAGAGGCAAAAACCCGGACTCACAATTTGGTATAGGACCAAAACTAATAGTGTCAAAGACATGTACTAATCTAATGTAAAGGACCTCAGGAACTGCAAGAGCCAGAGGTAAAGTCTACAGGTTCAGGGTAGACCGAAAAGTGGAGACGGAACCCCCACTACCAAGTATGGCTGACCTGCAAACAACAGGTCCAGGAGCACTTGAACCCCTTACTTGGTGAGCAAAAGAAGGTCCAGCTGGGGTTAGCTCATCAAGGAAAATGGTTTTCACTAAGTCACTGAAAACTTCCTGATGGAAGGCGAAGCACAACTTAGAAGCCTCTTGTGGTGGTCTAGTAGAATCAAATCCCAGTCACTGCATATTCCAGAAAGGAATCATCCTGCCCGTGTGTATAATTGTAGCAGCAGTCTCTGAACTCGGGGAAGAAAGAAAAAAGTGTACAGGAGAACGTGTCCACTGTGCAAAAAAACATTTTGACAGAAAGAAAACAGGGGCTGGATTTGTAAGGCAAACAGAAGCAGATGTGCGTCGAGGAGGGACACACCAGGACCAAGTTAGGGCTAACCCATTCGTTGAAGTGACTGAATAGCAACAGAAGTGGCTCAATGCGTGAGACACTACTTACTCCAGCCTCCCTGAAGGGAGTAGGAAGGACCTTAGTTTGCATTGTTGAAAAAAACAAACATAACCACTTCGACACGCAGTCAGAGAGGATAGCTTCGAGTGCTACTGGCACGGAACCAATGCACAGGAACTGAAGATGTGAATATTTGAGAAGCTACCTCAGAAAAAGGCCTACTTGATCTATAGTCAAGAAAGGAGCATGTCGTCTGTTAAGTTGAAGCAAGCAAGGAAGTAGGAATCTAAGTTCCGACTCACTGAAGAGTCACTTCTGTTGCTGTGAGGCTCTGATCAAGAGAAGCCTGATTTTAAAAAAAAAAAAGGAAGGGACTAACAGACTGGTTAAATGCCTAGGTTTTGGAAATATCTCTGAATAAGAAAAAATTCTCTAGAGAAAAGAGGTGAGCTATACCACCACTGGATCGGACTGCCCCTAGGGGTAGAAGAAATCAGGTACTCTTTACTGAAGTTTAGAGACTACCGCCTCAGGGTTGAGGTGGAACCTGACCAGATCCAAAGTGTGGTATCGGGAAATTACAACTAGGCCCTGTACTGTGATAATTCTGACCCTTTTTTTTTTTTTTATTTTATTGTATTAATTATCATTAGTCCAAGCCTGACAAGGTTGCTGGCTGCTATTTGGCAAGGATTGCCTGATACAGAAATGACAAGGATGTCATCCCTCTGAGGAGCAGGAGAAGCCTGAGGATCCATAACTGAACTCTTGAGTGGACTAATGATAGCTAGACAGATGTTAACCACCTGTGCCAAAGGAGCCACCAGAGGGGCAGCATCAAAAGAGGGCTGTATACCTCTATCAAAGGAGCAGAACAGTCTGTGCTGCTCCCGACCACTGAATTAATATGTTCCACAGAGTGTAATTGTCTTGACGACTGAAAGAGTCCAGACGCAGAGGTATATGGTCCACAGATCCAGTCTGAACACTATGGTGGACCCCATAAAGGAGGAACTACTGAAAAGAGCTTCCATCACAGACTCTGATGATAGAGAGGGCGTGTCTTTCAGTATATAAAATGAGTCATCCGCTGTATCACTGACCAGAAGGACAGGGAGAGATTCATCTAGATGCTCTTCTACTGCAGAAGGACCCCAAAAAGAGGTCTAGGTCAGAGCCACTAGAGACTCCACCACCAGGAAGGGTGTCGAGGAGCTTGGCACCACGTAGAGAGCTGAGAAAGTGCCGGGCGGAATGAGAGATTCCACAGACAGAACAGAAGAGTCCCATCAGTGGAAAACTGCTGGATGATGAGACCCAATGCAGACTGCCACCCCCTAAGATGTGTGGAAAAATAATCCGCAGAATAGGACTTCATTCTGCGGAAACATCCCGCCACAAGTCCTCCGGAAGAGAGGTCTGCAAATGGAGATCTTTCCCTAGTTCTGTCAGACAGCACCAACTGGCACCCCTGCAGCACCAGCGTCACTCATGGCACAGGAGGGCACCAAGCAGTACCTATGCCAACCTGGGAGACACCTGAGGGCACCCACAGCGGAACCCATAGGTATCCTCAGCACCGATGGCAGCAATGGCATGCAAGGGCACCCCCGACGCCCATGGCACCCAAGAAACCCATGGTACCATGGCACCCAAGAAACCCATGCTACCAGTGCCACCTGTGCTGCAGGTGCCCGGCACCGCCCGCGGCACCACCCACAGGTGCCTGTCGCTGCCTGCAGCACCACCCATGGGTGCCCAGCGCCGCCCACAGCACCACCCGCGGGTGTCGCGAACACCCACGGGCATCCGTGGCACTGTGAGACACCCACAGCACCGCTAGCAGTGCCAGCAATAAAGGCAACAATGACAGCACCCACGGCGTCGCACAGAGCCCACGGTGCAGAGTGCGGTACCGAGCCATGGCGCCAATCCACGGTGCCAACCCAAACACCAGCGGCGCCGCCTATGGCACCAATGCCAAACCAGTGGCATGGCGCTGGACCTGCGGTGCCACCAAGGTGTCAGGCACAGCGCCAGGAAAAACACCATGGAAAAGCCAATGGAAAAGATGGGGAGAAGAAGAAAGGTGGTGCCCGTGCCGGTCCCATCGTGGAAAAGGAAGGGGGGGGTAGGCACGAGGGGTTGACACGATGGCGAAGGCACCAAGAGGGCACCTTGCTCATTCTGATCCAACTGACCCGGCTCCAGTCCAACAGCTCAGAGGCCCCAAAAACAGGAACACAACCAGGAAAATAGGAAAGTCAAGCCCCCTGCTCCACAGGAGCAGCCCAGAGGTGAAACTGCTCACCGGAACTCCAACGAGGACAGAGATGGAGTCTGGAGTTGAGCATGCGGCCGTTAGGAGTGGGGCAACGAAAGTCGGTTCAGGCCTATCGCCCCAACCAACGAACAATCCTCAGGCAGAGCGTACCAATGGGCAACCTCGAAGGGCACAGATTCTTCTTCCCCAAATGAGGAAGAAGAGCTCGAGGCTAAGCGGAGTCAGGCCCCGGCACCGCCAGATCTGCGGCTTGAGGACTGTCCCCGAGAACAGGACTGTCCGTAGTCAGACCTCCCCTACTTAAGGGTGGCGGACCGAGCATAGCCCTCTGCCATAAGAAAAAATTACTCACCTTAGTAATGTTGTTTCTTCTAATGGAATCTTGCTATATTTTGACATATGCAGTGAGTCCCAACCTTTGAACTGCCCTGGCGATGAAAGAGTTAACTTTCCATGCCAGGCATGGAACGCGGAGCTCGAGCTCGGTTGAGACTCTGTCTGTTGATCTTCAAACTCAAACCGTCAGATCTTTACGAGCTAAACTCACTAAGGTCCTGTGTGGAAGCTGTAAACCTACACTAGCCAACTGGCTACTAAACATAAAACACATTTTTTGGTCCTAACACAAAGACTCAAGTCAGGAGACCCAAAAATGAAAACACAACACCCACTCACCCCAAAAAGAAGGGTGAAAAAAGGTGGGCACCTACTAGTGCCAAACTGCACTGCCCACCCACATCCCAAAAACAGAGGTTCTGAGAGGTGCAGGGGGGGTCAGAATATAGCAAGACTCATTAGAAGAAACAACATTATTAAGGTGAGTAATTTTTTCTTCAAACAACATGAAGTCTTGCTATATTTTGACATATGCAGACTACAAAGCAGTACCTCCATGGAGGAGGGACAGAACCTTCTTAGGAAACAGGCTCTGAAGCACAGCTGTGCCAAACCGAGCATCACTCCTAGCCTGGATGTCCAGGGAGTAATGTTTGGTAAAAGTGTGAACTGTTTTCCAGGTAGCTGCTTGACATACCTCTAGAATAGGGATGTCCCTGGCAGCAGCCAGGGAAGCAGCTGTACCTCTGATAGAGTGAGCCCTCAGGACTGAGGGAAGAACCTTACCCAGTTTTTCATAGTAAAATTGGATAAAAGAGACAATCCACCTGGCAATGGATCTTTTAGTGGCAGGTTTCCCTTTACCAACCTCACCATAAGTGAGGAACAGTTGGAGGGAGTCAAACCTGTGACCCTTGGTACGCTCTATGTAGTAACTAAGGGCTCTTTTCACATCTAAACTGTGCAGTCTCCTCTCGCCAGAAGAGGAATGGTCAGTGAAGTACACTGGAAGAGACATAGATTGATTAAGGTGGAAATCTGAAACCACCTTAGGCAAGAACTTCCTGTTAGTCCTAAGGACCACCTTATCCCTATGAAAGGAGATAAAATCAGGCTCCACTGACAAGGCTTGTAATTCACTTATGCGCCTGGCAGAAGTGATGGCTACCAGAAACACAGTCTTCCAAGTCAAGTACTTAAGCTCTGCTGAAGATAAAGGCTCAAAAGGGGGTTGCATAAACTGAGCAATGCAAACATTGAGGTCCCAGGCAAGGGCAGGGTCCCTGAATGGAGGGTTGGTGTGAAGCAATCCCTTGAAAAACTTGGAGAAAACAGGGTGAGCTGAGAGAGAACAGGGCTTACCTGCTGAAATAAAAGCAGACACCTGCCAGATGCACTTTCAGTGTAGCTGGTCTCCGCCCCAAGCTATTTAAGTGAACCATATAATCAAGGACTGTGGGCAGATCACCAGATTCTGGGGAAATATGCTTCCCAGAGCACCATATGGAAAATCTTTTCTATTTAGAATTCTAAGTAGCCCTGGTGGAAGGTTTTCTAGAAGCCTTCAGGATATCCATTACACCTTGGGAGAGGTGTAAATCAGCAAACTCTAACTCTTCAAGAGCCAGGCCTTGAGATTGAGAGATTTGAGGTTCAGGTACCAAACCCTCCCCTGAGCACAGGTTAACAGGTTGTAATTCCTGGGAAGACACAGGGGAAGATGGACTGCTAAGGACAGTAGGAGTGGATACCAGGGCTGTCTGGCCCAGTCTGGAGCAATCAGGATCATCTTGCAGGGTTGAGATCTGATTTTGACTAGCACTTTGAACAGGAGAGGGAAGGGGAGCATAGAGAAACTTCCCTTCCCAATTGAGAACTAAGGTATCCAGGGGGACTGAGCCCAACACTGGGGGTCTGCAGCAAAAAAGGGGAAGTTGGTGATTGTCTGGGGCTGCAAAAAGATCTATCTGTGGGGTGCCCCATCTGGAAAATATCACCTCCAAGACCAGGGGATCCAGTGACCATTCGTGATGGCCCTGGGAAATCCTGCTGAGAGCATCTGCCAGGACATTGTCCTTTCCTGGGAGGTGAACTGCTGTAAGGGAGGTGTTCAGGGAGTAAGCCAGAGAGCACAACTTCATTGCTTCGGTGCACAAGGCCGTAGACCGAGTGCCTCCTTGCTTGTTGATGTACCACATTGTGGTGGTGTTGTCTGTTCTGACCTGTAAAACTTTGTTCTGAACAGATTTGGAAAAAGCCTGAAGTGCTAGAAATACTGCTCTGAGTTCCAACAGATTGATATGGAGCAGAGATTCCTGAGGGAACCAAACTCCTGGGTGGTCAGGTCGCCCATGTGAGCCCCCCACCCCAAGAGCGAGGCATCTGTAGTAAGGATAAGAGTGAGACTGAGTGACAAAGGGAACTCCTTGTCTCAAATTGTTCTGATCCTGCAACCACTGTAGGGCCTGGATCAGGGTTCGAGTTACTGGGATCAGTTTGGTCAGAGGGTCCTTCCTTTGAGACCAAAAAGCTCTCAAATGGAACTGAATGTCCCTCATCTGAAATCTTGCTCCCTGCACTACTGCTGTAGAAGCAGCCATGTGCCCCAGGAGCTGTAGAAAATGCCTTGCTGGTCGAGACACCTGCAGGGTAAATGAGGAGGCCAGAGAGACCAGGGTCCTTGCCCTGTCCAGGGGAAGGAAGGCTCTGGCCTTCTCTATGTCTAGCTCTGCGCCTATGAAGGTGAGGAGCTGGACAGGCTCTAGAACTGACTTTGAAAGATTCAGAAGGAAACCCAAAGAGGTGAACAGTTGCTGAGTTATCTATAGGTGTAGCTTGACTTGGTCTGGGGACTGACCTACTATGAGCCAGTCGTCCAGGTAAGGGAAGATGGCAATTTTCTGCCTTCTTAGAGAAGCAACTACTACTGCCAGGCATTTTGTGAATACCTTGAGCAGAGGTGAGGCCAAAGGGCATTGCTCTGAACTTGGTAATGGCCTGAGGGCAGCTCGAACCTGAGGTACTTTCGATGGGAGCTTCTGATGAGAATATGGAAGTAGGCATCCTTGAGGTCCAGGGACACTAGCCAGTCCCTGGCCTTAGAGAGGGTAGAATAATTCCCAGAGTCACCATTTTGAATTTTGGTTTTAAAGGTGCTTGTTTAAGTATCTGAGATCCAGGATGGGCCGCCATTCCTGTCTTTTTGGGGTAAGGAAGTACCTGGAATACAACCTTTGCCCTGGTGTAGGGTGGAACCCTTTCCACAGCTCTGAGAGCTAGGAGGAAGAGACCTCTGCCTCTAGGCAAGTGCCTCTGAGGATTTGCAGGTGGAAAGGATCTGGTTCTCATCTTTGGAAACTTTTTGAAGCTGAGAACCAGTCCCTGGCTTACTACTTCCAGGACCCATTTGTCTGATGTCAGAGACTCCCAGTCCTGGACAAAGTAAGCCAGCCTGCCCCCTACAGGTAGCTGAGAATCAGCCCTGGCAACCCCATCAGGGTGCCTGCTTGGCAGGGGCTTTGGGCTGAGGGGTGGAAGCAGGCCTGCTTGTACCCCGTCTGCCTCTCCCTCTAAAGAACCCCCTCTGGGAATAAGCAGAAGAGGAGGCCTGGGCTTGGTAAAAAGGCCTATGAAAAGGCCTGCCCCTGCCCCTGGAAGCTGCCTTTGAGGAGTGGCCTGCCTTTCCTTGGCCTGTGCACTCCTATAGGTGGTCCTATACTCATCCATTTTCTTCATGTAATTCTCTGTCTGCTCCCCAAACAGAGAATTACCCACAACAGGAAAATCCATGGCCTTAGTCTGGGTATCCCAGACAGGGCTAGTACATCTGAGCAAAGCCATTCTTGAAGTGCCACAGATGTAGCCATGACTCTTGATGACACATCATTTGAGTCCTACTGCAGCATGGAATTGCACCTTGGATGCCTCAATACCATCAGCAGCCACCTGCTCCAGCTCCTTGGCAAGCTGGCAGGGACCTGTTTTGCTAAAGCCATGACAGTGTCCCATCTGGATTTCTGATATCTAGCCACATAAGCCATATAATTCGCCTGTCTGAGTCCCAAGATGCTGCCATGTACTTTTTTGCCATGGCATCAATCCTCCTGGAGTCCTTGTCTGGGGTGTGGGCAAGGGAATATTTGCCTTGTCACAGGCTGCAGCCTGCACTACCCCAACATGGCTGCATTGTTGTGTAAGGAACTCCGTATCAGAGCCTGATAATGTGTACCTCTTGTCCATTCTCTTATCCACAGGAGGTATAGTGTGAGGAGTTTTAGAATTTTAAATGTCTGTTTCCCAAAAGATTTATGCAAGGGAATAGACAGCCTCTAGACTCTGGGATATCCATCATTTCCACATAGTCAGGCTCCTCTTGATCATCCACAGCTTCCTCCATAGGGAGCTGGAGGGTTTCAGCCACTTTTTTATAAAACATAAAATGAGAAGGGGACTCAGAAAGCCTAGGAGGAGACACTCCTGAAGGTCTGTCTGGGGAGATGTCCGGGTCAATGGGCACATCCAGACTTTCAAATCCACATTCACTCTCCTCATACTCCTCTTCCCCCTACTCTGGTTCATAATATTCCTCTAAATCACACTCTTGAACCAGTGGAACCGGACGAACCGAGCGCCTACCTGACGGTGCCGGTTCGGTCGGAACCGGGGAAAACGACTGGACAATTTTGATCGCTTTGGCTATTTCTTCAGCGGTTGGAAAGTTTTGGCTCCACATCAGCTGATTTTCTAGTCCTTTTTGCTGGAACCGACTCCTCAGAGTCGGATCTCCTTTTGCCCGAAGAAGTCTCGCCCTGGTCAGAGGGCACTCCTTCTGGTTCGGTTTGAACCGAACTGGGCTGGCCATCTGGTTCAGCGGACTTTTTGGCCTCCCTTTCCCTGAGCCTACCAACTCTCTTTTCCAGGGTAGCTGCAGGAAAATTTTACAAATCTGGCAGTCTGCATTGAGGTGGTCAAACCCCAGACAGTAAACACAGGTGGTGTGGGGATCAGCCTTGGCAAAGACTTCCCCACACACACTACAGTGTTGAAACCCAGTGGGCCCGGTTTTTCTTTTGGGTTTCTCAGACATAGTGCCAGTCCTATCCAAACTTACCCATTTATGGCAATCCGCCAGGCAAGACCCTCTTATCGGTTCCCAACCGTGTCACGGGTCGTGGAAAAAACCGTAATAAAATCCTTTTTTTTTTTTTTTTTTTAGAACCGATAACCACACTCTAAAAGTACAATTTAAGATTTTTTAAACAACTTGATCGGTTCAAACCGAACCGATGAACCGTTTACAAGTTCCACACAGAATAGATAAAATATAACCTATCTAGTACTCACAAATACCACAGACAGAGACTGAACCGACAGGTTACGGTTTAATTTCGGTCGAAAACTGAGAAAACTGCACTTTAACCGACAAAATGAACCGAGCAGAAGAAGTCGTCTCCGGACCGACTGTTCAGTGAGGCGGAGTAAAGAATCTGACAGTTTGAGTTTGAAGAACAACAGACAGAGTCTCAACCGAGCTCGAGCTCAGCGTTCCATGCCTGGCATGGAAAGTCAACTCTTTCATCTCCGGGGCAGTTCGAAGGTTGGGACTCACTGCATCTGTCAGAATATAGAAAAACTTCATGTTGTTTGAACAACTTTCAAATGAAGTCTTCCTACCATCACCGCTACCGTCTAAGGACAACTCCGTTGATGGCAGGAAATAATTTATTTTTCTTCATAATCTTCTTTTCTTGTTCGTAAAATAAAAAATTACTATTAAACAGTTAAACACTAAAAGCTGTTGTCGTATAGACGAAAACTTTGACTCCGGCAGATGAGTGACGTCGACAGCCAAGCGCACGCGACAGCAGGAGAAAAGGAACTGAGGCTGTTGGAGGGTCGACACCAAGATAGCCTAAACAGGTGCGAGTCAGTCTCGCAGTGCCGCGCATGCGTGGTCCTACATCGGTGCCAACCCTTCAAAAAATTTTTGGCTCACGCTTGGTCCTAGCACCTCCGGCACTATCCCACTAGTGTGAATGAGTGATGGAGACTTAGTCCAGGAAGATCAGGAAACTGGTCGAGCTATCTACTTTCTGCAAAAATGGTGGTGGGGGGGGCGGAATTTTGTGTTTTAAAAAAAAAAGCACCTGGGAATCAATTTTTTTCATGAAGTTCAGCTAGGGAGAGCTCTTCTGGACCACCCGCATCCTCAGGCCAATCAGGCCAAGAAACAGATCTGACAGCCTGCAGAACACAGCGCCACCATGAGGCAGAGTTTGAAAATGAGTTGTGGGACTGACCCAGTGGCACTGAGGGCTGAGGCACTAGACGCCATACCTCACGCCATGCCGGCAACCAGAGTTCGGGAGCGAGCTCGGGCGCCAGGAGTCGGCAGGGACAGGGCGAGGATTGAGCACCCTCAGGGCTGCTCTCGTCCCCTGGGGGAGGCCTGGGGCTTGTCCTGCGTTACCAGTGGCTCCCGGTGGAGACTGGGGGTGCTGCAGTATGTCAGCAGCACGTCAATCAGCGTGCCTGACGCTGGCAAGGTTGCCATTCGCCATTGCATTGGGGTGCACCACGCCAGGGGAAGGGGCACCAGAACATGGAAAAGACCGTCTCAGAGGGGTAGGCGACATCACCTGTCCCCCATGCCCACTGCTGGATCCACCTTGCCCAGCCTTCCAGCTCCCTCACCTACTGCCAGAGTTCATGTTGTAAGAGCACCCAAAAAGGAGGGGCGGCCCCACCCTGGAAGGGTTAAGTTGGAGGTGCTGGCTATATGAAGGGGGGAAGAGAGGAGGCTCAGGGCCAAGGGGACCTCAGGTGGGCAAGAACAAGCAGGATGCCTGAGAGAGGCTCTGCGGGTCATGACCGAAGGGAAAAAGAGTGAAGAAAACAAAAAAAGAAAATGAGTTGTGTTCCATGATTTATATACATTCCACTCTCCAGGGCACCTGAACGTGCCAGGCTTGCTGCATAATTAAGCAAAGTGAGGGATTCCTGTGGTTTGAACCGCAGTTCAACAATGGCAAGTACTGTGTCACTCTACAGCCAGAGCTCCAGAGAAGATTTTTGCAGTAATCTGTGACTGTTGTGTGTGGATTGGCCAAGATAAAACTACTATCTTAGGGTATATCACAAAGGAATACATGACCAACTTGTAAGATAGTGCTACTATCTTGCAAAGCAGGGTTTATACAATGAGCGTGTTGCCAAAAGTAACCAGATAAAAATGCTATCCCAGCCGATTACGAACCCAACTCATAAGGCAGCAATTCTATCTTATGTCGAACAGAAAGGAATGGTTCCCCACCCTATTTTCCCTACCATTCACAAGATACCCAGGGAACGCCATCAGAACAGTTTAACATTGGAAGAAACTCCTTTCTAGTGCCAACTACTAATAGGATTATGACACTTGCTGGCTACAATCACAGAGTATCTTACTCTCTGCTTGAGACTTAACTGGCTGAAGTCAGTGCTCCCCTCAACGGTGACACAAGTACTGTAATGCCAGTTTCCAGCTCAGTATCAACTGTTGAGGGTAAAGCTGACTCTCTTTTAATCTCTTGGAACATCGCTGGATTTAGGGCAAAAATGCAAGATGAGGATTAGTTAGATTATATCTGCTCCTGTCATCTTACTTGCCTACAAGAGACCTGGCATAATCAGGAGGATGCCATGGTTTTAAATGGGTATACACTGATTCAAATTCCAGGCTACAAGTCCGGCAAGATGTGGTGCAGGTCAGGCGGATTAGTGACCTGTGTCAAAACAGGGTCTTTTTCAGACTTATTAAAAGTAACTCAGGGACAAAACTTCTTGGGGATCACTTTGTCCCTTTCTGGGACTAAATTTTTGTTGTTTAATTGTTATGTACCACCTACAAAGAACAGAATGAAAGCTAATGAAATTTCGGACAATCTAAGTAAATTGATTACAGATGCCCAGATAGACTTCATAATGCCTATCTGCTATTGGTTGGTGATTTTAACTCCAGAATAGGATCATGTGATGGTTTATGTGATAATACTATTATCAGCTATACGTACCTAAACACTGATAGAAATTAAGGAGTGTCCACTGACTTAAGATACAACTGTAATGGACATAAACTGATTAAATTAATGAATGATAATTTAATTTGTCCCTTAAATGGCAGAACTTCCTTGGACAGTCAGGGTTCACCAATCTATTTCTCAACAAATGGGTCTTCTGTTATAGACTTAATTATGTGGCAGGGCCCCCCAAATGTTTGGAAAGATCTCATAATTGCCAACAGAACAGAAAGCAACCATCTTCCTATCATTCTACACAAGAAGACTGTAGGTGTGATAGTGACATAGCCTACTTTTAGTATTCTGCCTGTCAGATATTTGAAAACATTAGAGTGGTCAGTAACTCTTGAACAATGCATCAAATAACTCTCTTCTTAAATTATAGGGATCAGGTTTCTCGGGACACCCCCCATATAATTTGTGGTAAGTTACAACATTTTTTTTTAATGAACTTGAGACAAAGCTTTACAAAACCACAACCATCAAGCCTATGCCTCCAACTACTTTGGGGTGGTTTGATAGGGAATACAAAGTTCAGAAAAAACAGTTATGGAAAATCTCCAGGATAGTTAAAACAAAAGCTGATAACGCTAGTGCCACAGAGTTAAAAGCAAGCACAAAAATTTCCTTAAGAAAAAAAAAAACTATTTCAAGCCCAATAGTGGGAGACGATGTCAGATGGAATTGACAATGATATTAAAACATTCTGGCTCTTAGCAGCTAAAGGGTGTAAGGGATGGCATAATGACTTTGTCTACCAAATAGAACTGAGAACATGGATTGATTATTATATCCAATGCAGGCCTTTTATTGAAGAAGAAGTTACAAAAGCTATACTCAGTCTGAAATGAAACAAGGCCCTTTCAATGAATGTCTCTTGAATAATTCTATTTCAAGTTCATGGGTTGGTTCAATAATTGTACACGTTCGTGGGGATCCGGGCACAGGATATAGGATCTTTCTTATTTACCGTCTCGGGGAATTTCTGCAGGTGGCTACCAAATTTGTCATCGGTGAAACATTGGAAGCCCCCAGATGTAGTCTTGGGGGATTTCAATGTTTGGGTCAATGACGAATCTGCATGGCTTGGTCATAACCTCCTCCAGGCCATGTCATCGCTGGGCCAGTTGCAAGCGGTTTCTGCAAAGACACAACAGGGCAGGCACGCGTTGGACCTGGTGTTCTCACTGGGGCTTGAGAGAAATTATCTCAAGATTGATCAGGTGCTGTGGTCCGATCACTGCACGGTGCAGTTCATGTTCAAAGCTCCCACCACAAGCCCTCCCCCTACAGAGATGATGAGTTGTCATCCTTTGCGGGGATTGGCCCTGGAGGGTTTTTGACAGCAGCCGATCTATCTGGTATGGGCAATGCATGCATCGGAGGCATTGGTGCCATGGGGGGCTCTTATAATAGAGTGCTATCTGATGCCACTGACTCCCTCGCACCTGTCCATGTACAACCCAAATCTTCCTAACCAAGGTCCCCATGCTTTGATGGGGACCTCGAGGGGATGAAGCGAAAGGGATGGAGGCTGGAGCACTGCTGGAGGAAGTCCAGCCTGGAGGGGGACAAACTGCCCTGTGGTATACATTATAATGCATACGCATGGCCAATCAACTATAAGAAGGCAGTGTTCTTGTCCAGGGAGATTGCCGACGGAAAGAACCGACCAGCTATATTTTTTGGGACTCTGAACAGGCTACTTCATCCAGCCTGCTTACAGCAGGTGGTTTTTTTTTTTCTAATGCTGAATGCGAAGAATTTGCTCTGTTCTTCTCAGACAGTGTGTCCAGTATCCGGCAGGGAGTTCCTCTAGTCAGCAGTGCCACAGCTGGCAGTGGTCTGCTGCCTTAGTGCACCTCCTGGTTGGGAGTCTAGATCAGTGGAGGTAAGTGAGGTCATCGGGGTGGCGACCAATCTGAAGCACACTTTTTGTGAACTGGACCCGGTGCCGACAAGTTTCTTGAGATGCATCAACGCTGTTGGCCCGGTGTTTGCTCTGATTGTCCAGTGTTCCTTGTCTAAGGGGGTCTTTCCTGATGCCTTGAAGGTGGCAATGGTGAGATCTCTCTTAAAGAAACCATCTTTGTACCTGGAGATTAGGGCAAATTACCGACCTATCTCCAACCTTCCCTTTTTGGCAAAGATTGTGGAGAAGGTAGTGGTACTTCAGTTGGAGGAGCACTTTGTGACCCATAAGTTGTACGAACACTTCCAGTCGGGATTTTGGGTGAGGCATAGCACAGAAACTGTGCTTGTTCGGGTGCAGAATGATTTCCTCAGGGTTAGCAATTGAGGAGAAAAGACAATTCTTGTTCTTCTTGATTTCTCATCAGCATTTGACACTGTGGACCATTGTGTGTTGCTCGACCGCCTCAGGGAACTCTGCGGACTCACTGGCACTGTCATCTGCTGATTTGAGTCCTTCTTAACCAACAGGAGACAACAGGCTGTGATGGGGAATTTCTCCTCTGCCCTAGACCGCTATCTTGCGGAGTTCCTCAGGGGTCGGTGTTAGGCCCAATGTTGTTCGCAATGTACATGCTGTCCCTGGGAGGGATTATTAGGAGGTATGGCTTGGGTTTTCATTGCTATGCTGATGATACCCAGCTATACATATCCTTTGCCCCAGGAACATCCAACACGGTAGATGTGTAAAACAATTGCCTTGCTGAGATCAATGAATGGATGGCCTCCAGCTGGTTGCAGCTGAAACCCGATAAGACGGCGGTATTGGTGGTGGAGCTGAACAGACTGCATGACAGGATGGCCTCTGGATCAGAAACTGGACTTGTTCTGGGATCTGTTCCATTGAAGGCCTCCTCTAGAGTACAAAATCTTGGTGTCATTCTAGATAGGAGTTTGACGATGGAGGCGCAGATATCTTCCACCGTCCGCTTCTGCTTTTTCCATCTTAGAAATGTTGCCAGGACAAAGCCCCTTGTTCCGCCTCTGGACCTCCCCCACTTTGATGCATGCCTTAGTTACATCAAGGCTTGACTACTGTAATGTGCTCTACCACAGGGTCGCGGGAGGATCTCTCTGCAGACTGTAGCTAGTGCAAAACGCAGCTGCTTGGTTACTTTCTGGGCAACCAAAGTTTTGCCACATTACACCGGTGTTGCGTGAGCTGCACTGGCTGCCAGTCAGGTGGAGGATCCTCTTTAAGGTGGGTCTTCTCACCTATAAGGCCCTACATGGTCAGGGCCCTGGTTATCTGTTAGACCTTCTTGCACCTGCTCTCTCGGTTTGCCCCCTCCATTCCTCCTGTGGGGGCCCCCTGGAAATTCCCAGGACAAGGCTGAGATCTGCTGGTGACAGGGCGTTTAGTGTCGCCGCCCCCATCCTGTGGAATTCGCTGCCCCTCGGGGGTTAAGGGAGCCCCTACTCTGGAGGTATTCAAGACCCTCCTATTCGCCCAAGCCTTTCTGGACTAAGCTGTTCTTTTTTAGACCTGATTACAGCTATTAGTATTTTGATGCTTCAGTTTATTATTTATGGGAAATGTTTCTATCTGGAGTTATTTATTTATTTATTTATGTGTTTATAGTCTTCTTTTTTGGTTTTACTGATTTGTTCTTTGAATATGTGCTGATCTATCTGTGCGGCGCCACAGCCTCTAGGATTGGGCGTCTTTTTAAATAAATGTTGCCTTGAATTGCCCTTGACTTGCCTACTTAGAGATTTACAGGCTTTAAAATCTGATTCACTCAAAATTGGTTCAAATATCTGTTCTTCCCTTGCTTACACAGACAACCTGGTCTTATGCCCCCTTACAGTCTGAGGCTTGCAGAAATAAAACTAGACCTTTTGGGCAAAACTTCTGATTTTTTTGTCCCTAAAGATAAGTCTGGGGAAATCCAAGGTCCTGGTTATTGGTACCAGAAAAACAAAGTATGCGTGGAATCTCTGTGGTAATAAATTGGAAACTGTAACCAATTATATGTATCTGGGAGTCAATTACATGGAAAGGCCATTTTGAATACATGCTCTCTAAAACAAAAACAACTATAGGGGCCCTGGAAAGATTTAATTATGCTTACGGCAATCACTCTGTTAGACCAGTCCTTCATGCGAGTCAAGCAAAATTTAATGCCCAGTCTCTCCACGGTGCTGAAATCTAGGGTTTGCGCCATATTGACCAGTTAGAAAAAACAGCTATTAAATTACTATGAAATATAATGGGCTGTCGAAAATCAACTTCAGCTTATTCCATAAGAGCTGAATTGGGTCTGACAAGGTTACAAGCCTGGGCCAATATGAGGATCATTAATTATTGGATCAGAGTACTTAGCCTACCAAATGAGAGATACGTAAAGCAATGTCTTATTGAAAAAGAAGACTGGAAAAGTAAGGGTACTAAAAACTCAGTTTGGCTCCAACACCTAATTAGACTTCTTGATAAATACATGCTTTTTTTTCCTTCTATCATACAGACAAAATGGCATTGCTATATGTGAGCAATACAGACCATATGTCAAAAAGAGAATTGTGCAGTACTACAGGGATATTGATTTGGCCTGTATTGGCGCCTCAAATCATGCCAAGTGGTACTCACGGAATGTGGTCTCGCACGAGTTCAGATATTACTTGGATGTCTTCGAGGACCCCATCATTTGAAACAACTTCACAAGATTTAGACTAGAACTCTTTGAATCAAATGTTAAAACTGCTTTGTACAAGAAAAAAAAAAAAATCAAAGGATAGCAAAGACACATTATGTAATTGCAATTTAGGTGAAAGATGATTTAGCAAATTTTTTTTTAAATGTCCTTGGTACAACAAAATTAGATCTAATTGGTTATTACCAATTATAACTTCTATATCTACCACTGAGAGAGTTGGTTCAGGTACTTCTTACCACTGAGAGCCCTCTAGTTATATATAATGTTGGGAAATTCATATACTGTACCTTACAAGGAAAATAAGAAGGAAGAGAGTATCCACCCAATAAGAATAAAGTACAGTTACATAAGAACTTACCGTAACAGTAGATCTTCGACAGGAGCTCTTGCAGCAGGCTATTACAATCAGGACTACGCCGCATGCACTAGGACCCTCCGGTGAAACTTCTGCCAGCAATACACAGCATGGACCACCCTCCACGTCGGTCAGGGTACAAGAGGGGGCGGACCAAGCTCCACCTCAGTTCTCCCAACAAGACCCAGTAGAAGGCCTGACAAGAGAAGGAGATGAAGCCTTCCATGAAGATAGTCGGAGAAGAAAAACGAAAATGGATCTGCACACCTCGAGGGGGAAGGCGGGTGGGAAGTAGCGCCTGTTGCAAGAGCTCCTCTCGAAGATCTACTGTTACGGTAAGTTCTTACATAACTGTACCATCTTACTTCGAGTGGGAGCTCTTGCAACAGGCTATTACAATCAGAACTGAGTCCCGAGCAGTCACACAACAAGGAGGTAGACGACCCCGGGAGGTAGAATATGCTGTCTCCAAAGGCCTTAGGACAAAAGCCCTTGTAATATGGCTAGGCCGAAGCCAGCTTGGTGTCTGGAGATGATATCCAAGCTGTAATGCTTGACAAAGGTATGCACCGAGTTCCAGGTTGCAGCCGTACAAATGTCCTGTATGGCGACATTTCGCAGGGCGGTGAAAGAAGCAGACACTCCTCTGGAGGAGTGACCCCTAACCGGGCCCGGCAGGGGTTTACTGTGATGCTCGTAGCAAAACGAGACACAGCGAACTATACATTTAGAGATAGTTTGCTTGGACACCGGTTGACCCAAGGAAAGTGGTGCAAAAGCCACAAAGAGCTGCTCTGATTTACAGTGCTGAGCCGTCCTTTTGAGGTAATACCTCAGAGTCCTGTGGACATCCAATGTGTGGAGGAGAGCCTCCCCTCTATTGGAAGGGGAAGGAAAATAAACAGGGAGATCAACCGACTGGTTAAGGGTCAATTCTGAGACCACTTTCGGAAGAAACTTAGGATTTGTTCTGAGGGAAACCCTTTCCCTGTGGAAAACCAAATAGGGCTCTTTACACATCAGAGCCTGAAGCTCGGAAACCCTTCGAGCTGAAGTAACAGCAACCAAAAAGCAAACCTTCCAAGAAAGATAACGCAGCTCACAATCCGCTGCTGGTTTAAAAGGAGGGAGGGTGAGTTTCTCCAACACAAAAAGGAGGTCCCAGGGTGGGACAGGGTCCCGAATGGGAGGTCCCATATGTAGAATTCCCCTAAGAAAGGTGTGGGCTACATCCAGTTGTGCTAATGCTCTCTCTCCCACGAGAGCATGATAGGCAGAGATTGCCCACATGTGCACCTTGATAGAAGAGTAACTCAGATCCTTATCGTACAAGGAGAGGAGATACTGTAAAGCTGAGTTCACAGGGTAGGTGACGGGATCCAAACTCTGCGGCAATGCCCAAAGACAGAAATGCTTCCACTTCATAGTGTAGGTGGAGCAAGTACAGGGCTTTCTTGTTGACACTAGGCCCACCGCCACTTCCGGGGAAACCCCGTATCTATGTTAAGCTACGTCTGAAGGAGCCAAGCATGTAGGTGTAAGGATCGAAGATCCTGATGGACCAGTGACCCTTGGTCCTTGGACAGGAACTGGGAGCATATGGGCAGCGGAATTGGTGGTTCTGTGGATAACCGCTGCAGTAGTGGGAACCAAATCTGCCGAGGCCATTTGGGGGCCACTAGGATCATCTGGGCCCCTTCTGCCTGCAACTTAAGCAGTACTCTCTGAATGAGAGGGAAGGGCGGAAAGGCATAGAGAAACCTCCCTGCCCAGCAAAGGGATAATGTGTCTGGCCAGAAAACTCAAGGCGTGTGCTCTCGTGAGCAGAACGTTGGCAGTTTGGCGTTGCGTGGTTACACAAAGAGGTCCAGCTCTGGAAGACCCCACCTGTCGAAGAGTTGGTCTGCTACGGATTGTAGCAGCTCCCACTTGTACGTTGTGGAACGCGACCTGCTGAGGCTGTCGGCCAGATCATTTAGGACACCTGAAACGTGCATTGCGAACAGCAGGATGCCCCGCTCCAGTGCCCAGTACTAGACTCTCATCGCCTCCCTGCAAAGAGGATACGAATGAGTGCCCCCTTGTTTGTTGATGTAAAAGACAACCGCCACATTGTCTGTTTGAACTAGAAGACAGCCTGGTACCAGGTCCTCTCGAAAAGCCTGGAGGGCATAAAGGACCACTCACATTTCCAGTACACTGATGTGAAGGGACTGCTCCTAGGGTGACCAAACCCCATGCATTCGACGTGCACCCAGGTGCGCCCCCCACCCCAGGTCCGAGGCATCTGTTGTCAGAGTTTGACCTGGTGGCTCCGGATAAAATCTGACCCCTTTCTCCAGATTGTTGGGGTCTATCCACCAAAGCAGAGTTCTCCTGACTGGCTCCAAGATCTTGACTGGGGAGTCTAGATCGTTGTAGCTTTGGTCCCACTGCACCCTGAGCATCCACTGCGGGACTCTCATGTGGAGGCGGGCCAAAGAAGTGACAGGAATGGCCACCGCCATGTGCCCCAGTAAACTGAGGAAGTTCCGAGCCGGAACTCAAGGAGTTATGGAGATCCGTTCTGCCATTTCTCGCAAGCGAACTCCCCTGTCCTGTGGGAGGAAGGCCATGCCCTGGAGAGAATCCAGGATCGCTCCTATGAAGGCGAGCTTTTGGCTGGGCTCCGGGGATGATTTTCATAAGTTCAGGGTGATCCCCAGCTCTCGAAACAGAGTATAAGTGTCTTCGAGAGCTCGTAAGAGACATACTTTTGATGGGGCCATAAGCAGCCAATCATCTAGGTAGGGGGACACATAGTGTCCCATATGCCTTAGAGCCGCAGCCACCAGTGCTAGGCATTTGGTGAAGACTCGAGGAGCGGAAAAGAGGCCGAATGGAAGCACTCAAAACTGAAAGTACTCCCCTTGGAAGTGGAACCTCAGAAACTTCCTGTGGGGAGGATAGACCCCGATATGCATATATGCATCCTGCATGTCGAGAGAACATAGCCAGTCCACTTGGTGCAGCAAGGGAAGGAGTCACCATCCTGAACCTTTTGTACTCAATAAAGAGGTTTAGAGGACTGAGATCCAGAATGGGGCAAAGGTCCTGAGTCTTTTTTGAGACCAGAAAGAAGTGGGAATATAACCCTTGCCCTTGCTGATGCAAGGGGACCCTCTCTATTGCTCTCTTCTGCAGGAGGGTCTGTATCTCTCCTTCTATTACTGGGATGTGAGAAGGAGGATAATGGGAGAGCTTTGGCGGAGTATGCGGTGGAAACTCTGTGAACTCTAGCATGTGTCCTCTCCGTATAATATCCACGACCCACTGGTCTACAGTGACAGACTTCCACCCTTCGAAATGAAGGGAGAAGCGGCCCCCAACCGGCTCCCCTGGGTCTTCCCGCGGAAGGGGGTCACTGGGCAGAGCCGGGAGTGGGGAGAGAGGCCTGGGAGGACTTGGGCCCACGGGCAGGAGGTCCACCAGAATGCTGGTTCCCGGATCTCCTGCGGAAGCCTCCTCTCTGCCCCTGTTGGTTGCCACGGGCTGGACCTTGACTGCCTGAGGACTTACGAAAGGGCCGTCTACTGTGCTGTCGTTGCTGGTCGCCACGATACATCTGACGGACCGACTTGCCCGACTCCTGGAGGCGGGAGATCAAAGCCTCCGTTTCCTGCCCAAACAGCACGGTACCATGGAAGGGCAGATCCTTGATACCAGCCTGCAGATCCTGGTGAAAGCCCGAGACTTTCAACCAGGCATGGCGCCGGAGGCACACCCTGGAAGCGGCTGCCCTGGCTGCCGTGTCTGCAGTGTCATACGAGACCCTCAGTACATGGAAGCCTACGTCTGAGCCCGACGGGAGGAGGGCCAGGAGCTCTGCCTTTTGGTCAGTCTGGCATGGTCTTTGCCAGCTCCAGTCCCCTTTCCCACATCGCATTCTGGTACTGTACCATATGCGTTAGGAAACTGAGGGAACGGATGGAACAGGTGGAGGCAGCATATACTTTCTTGCCCACCTGGTCCAGGTAGCGGGACTCCGGGTCGGGGGGCTGGGAGTTGAGGTGCTTCGGTTGCCGAGACTTGTCATGGGCAGCCGTGATCACCGACGAATCAGCCTGAGGGTGCTCCGCTAGAAAGGGTTCTGCCCTCAGGGCCTTATACAGCCAGTCTGACTTTTTTGGAACTGCTTGGATTGAGGCCGGATGCATCCAGGTGGTTCTAGTAAGGTCCTCGAATGTATCGACTGGTTAACTGCTGGTTAACTAGGATCTGCAGCTTATCCATTAGGTAGGGAAATGGGCAGACTGGGTGGGCCAAGCAGTCCTTATCTGCCGTCAAATTCTATGTTTCTATGACTAAAGGAGGGATAACCAGAGGCTTTGGCTCCTTTTGCCTCAAGTACTTAGCCAATCTCCAGCATTCCGGATCCAGGTCCTCCGTGTCCCATTCGTTGGAGGCCTGGATGTGCCTCATGACGTCCATAAAGGTAAGATTGTCTGGAGGTGAGTAAGGCTGGTCCTTCTCTCCCAGGGAGTGCTTGAGGCTGAGAGAGGAAGAAGTGGTCGACGCTGGGGAGGAGGATCGACTATCCGACTTGGAGTAGTCTGACCCCGTCCTATGACCCCGCCTTCGCTGATGTCGGTAGCTAGGGGAACGATGTCAGTCCAAAGACTGACTCTGGTCCCCGGACTGGCGACGGAGCAATGACCGACATCGGGAGCGTTCTCGGCTGGAGCGTGACCTAGACTGACGTCGGTCACCCGAATCCCGGGAGCGACATCTGTGGTCCTGAGACCTTGTGCAGGAACGAGCCCTGGAGGGAGGTGAAGGCTGGCGCTCCGGTGACTTTCTCAGTGAAGACTCACCTCCCGACTGTGGTTTTCCCGCAGGGTCCG
The DNA here is from genome assembly GCA_016271365.2 of Neoceratodus forsteri. Classification (NCBI taxonomy): domain Eukaryota; kingdom Metazoa; phylum Chordata; order Ceratodontiformes; family Ceratodontidae; genus Neoceratodus; species Neoceratodus forsteri. Next base: position 307,083,453 of record CM028137.1, read on the forward strand.
GTACCGGTGTCTGGGCCGGCGACGGGGAGGACTGCTTGTGGACCTGCCCCCACCAAAAGGAGAAAAGATCCTTGAGCTCAACCTTGGTGAATATTTCAGCCGCTCGTTTTGGGAAGGAAGTCTCCAGAACATCGAGGCGCGAAGGAGAGCTCTCCTGAGGGCCCAGTGGGGAGGAGGACTTGGGCGATGGGGACGTCGGTTCCTCCACGATCGTCCCTGTGTCCTTCACCCCTTTGACCGGCGTCGGTGTAGGGACCAACGATGGAGTGATGCCGGGGGGGGGTGCCGGAGAGTCCTTAGTCTCCGGAGGTGCACCTTTAGCAGGCGGTGTCGGTGCCTTAGCAGGTGGGGCCGGTAGGCACCTCTAAGAGACCCATGACCCTAGAGGGTCTTTGCCCAACGGCGCTTCTCCCCGACGGGCCGGCCTTAGCCTGAGGAGTCTTCGGAGGATCTCCAGAACCCGAGGGACGGGCCTTTTTGGGAGATGGCCATGAGTGTGAGCGTGACCGACTACGGTCCTTGCTGTGGCGCTTCTTCTCCTTTCGCTTCCCCTCCGAGGAGTGCAGATCAATCTTCTGCTCCAGCAGGTAGGCCTTAAGGGCCTTCAGGCGGTGGATGCGGGTCTAGCTGGTAAAGGCCTGGCAATCTGCGCAATTGGCGGTGTCGTGGTCCAGGCCTAGACAAAAAATGCACCGCCGATGGCCATCCTTCGCTGGGATCTGCCTCCCGCAGTCACACTTGTTTAAGTGTTCAGGAGATGCCAACGCCCGAGAAGACATCGAACTCGGCCGGGAAAAACGGCTGACGTCGGTACTCGAAAAACGGAGCTGAGAGCGAAGAGAACAACGCTCTAAAGTGGGGAAAACAACCGACGGGCAGAGGACTGACGTCGAGTACCAGAGTACGAGACAACCCGTCGAAAACTGAATAAAACTGAAGAATAAGTGTTGATTGGAGATCAAACCTTTAGCTGCAACTGCAAGCAGAACCTGTTCCTTCGACTTCACGTGCAGGACGCAGCGGGAAAGAACTGAGGTGGAGCTGGGTCCACCCCCTCTTATACCCTGACCGACGTCGGGGCGGGGCTGGTGTCGGGGGCCGTCCCTGCTGTGTACTGCTGGCAGAAGTTTCACCGGAGGGTCCTAGTGCCTGCGGCGTAGTCCTGATTATAAAAGCCTGCTGCAAGAGCTCCCACTCAAAGTAAGATCTGATTGCTCTAAATCTAGGAATATTGTTAGACTTTGTAATCGCTATTTGCACACTATCATTGTCCAGGCTGGCACTGATTTTACATGTTCATTGTTTATACTGCTCATTATGTTATGTTTTTCTTTTCTTTACTAATGTCCATGTCTTTTGTATTTTGTGATAACCATTTTAAAAGATTAATCAAATAAAATTAAACTGAATTCTATCTTATGAATCGGGTTCATCACACTAGCTATCTCCACACTCTGGTTCGTCACAATCACAGACTGCACTGATGTTGACTCATGCTGCATCAGACACGCAACTTCAGGCACAAAAGTTCACTCTCTCATGCTGATCGTGAATGACTCACGGCATTTTAAATCCTACAGATGAATCCGGTTACTTTTGGCAACATGCTCTTTGTATAAATAAGATACAGCATGGATGTGTCATACAGTTTTTATATTCGAGATCTGCGACCTCTTGATCCCTCAATCGTGGCTGCGCCACTCATGAGAGGTGAAGAGGTCACAGACCACTCATGAAGTTAAAAACCGTGCCAACAGACTCACCCATACTATATCCCCTATATGTCACAAAGGAATATTAAACCACTCAGAGAGCAGCTTTAACAATGCTGATGACTTCACAGTAGCAATGTGCACACAAAAAAGGCAGCAAGTATGAGATGCTTTGAAAACGTAGTTGCTTTCTACTTCGCATCTGTTTTGACAGCATTGACTTGTACTGTACTGAATTTGCTTCTTTTGTGCTGAGCCATTGGTCAAAAAGGCACACTTTACACTTTGTACGTTTTCTGTTTTTGTAACATTTGATCCTTTCTATTACAAAGACACCTAAATAACTGTTGTACAAATCAGATATGACATGGGTGAGAGTGAGATAGTAGATGTATCTTCACTTGCTTCTCCATACTTGACTACTACTTAACACTCACCCATGTCGTATCCCATATATGTGTAAATAGGGAATACGACATGGCCTGACTGACGATACCATATTTGTCTTCGTGAGAGGCCAATGTTGATACAGCATCTTATACGAATGGCTTTGAGATATCTTAATATCACTGGCCTTAAATGAAGATAAATATATAACTTATCTTCAATCCGGCCATGTCATGATCTCTTTATACAGACATGTGTTTTTGGATAACATGATTGGGAATGTGTAAAAAAAAAGTGCTTGTGCATTTGAAACGTGGGACTAACTTTCCGCTTCTTTTACAGTTACAGTATCTGTCTAGGAGTGGTTTCTGAGATTTATTACTACTACTGTTTAACTCACAGAGCCCCATGGCTTTACATTATGGCCAGGACATAATGAAAAAGTCTGATGCACAATTCTTCTGTTTTTTTTTTCCTTTTGGGGAGTATCTATTTATTGAAACAGAGATAAAACTGAATTTCTGCTCTTTTTTTACTGATTATAGAAATCTATAATGTATAAATGAAACACCACTCACTTAAGAGATATTTTTGTGCTGATAAACTTTCACGCCCACAGTACCATGCTATGATTTTTCAGTTTAAAGTTATTTTAATTCACTCATCAAAAAAGTAAAAAAAAAAATGTAATTTTCTGTCTTTCTTTGCTGATTTAAAAAAATCTATATGGGATCTACAAATGCAACACCACTCATTTTGTAGATATTTTTGTGCTGAACAACTTTCTTGATCACAGTACCATGCCATAATTTTTCATTTTAAAGTTACTCTCATTTCAATATGCTGAATATTCTAAACCTGTAACAGTGGTACAAAGAAATATATCATTATAACAATGCATCATGAAAAAATATCTTTTAATGTCTGGAAAAATATAGAGAATAATGTGTGGGCAACTATACACAACAAGGCTGTGTTTCCATCGAGGGGTTGAGACGACAGCATATGAACCTCAAGAGCGAAGCTCGACAGGTCCGTGCTGTCATCTCAACCCTGAGATGGAAACACATGCCGAGTTGTGCGTGGTTGACCACATTTTATTTTTTATAGTATATGTTTTGGTTTTTTTTCCACACACTGGAGTGACAGACCCCCACTGAAGTGAAAGCAAAAATCTTGCCATTTCTTTGTTCTACTCATAGAAGAAAATCAAATTTCCAGACTTTTAAAAGGTAAAAAGTATGACTTTGGGCACGGGGTAGTTAGTAAGTAGCTAGGTATATAATAAATGAGAAATTTAAAATTGTATGACCTTGGAACTGTGCATAACAACTGTTCGGAATGCGCATAACATTTTAGAATGCGAATAACAGTTTAGAATGTACTTAACAAGGATTTTGAGCAGGTTGATTTTTATACATAACAAAGGGTTATCATATACTATAACACTTCTTATCTGGCCAGTTATCTTAAAAAATATGATGTATAAATACATACACATATATGCATACATACATATACATATATATATACACACACACACACACACACACACACACACATAATATATATATATATATATATATATATACACACACATACACACACACACATACATACGTATACACCCCCCCAGCAGCGTTAACTTGCATCAAAAGAACAAAAGTTGCATCCCGTCCTGAAATTCACCCACTTCCCTTTGCCAGTGGGTCCAAACTGATGCACCTACTCTATAACAAGATCTAAAGGAAGGGAATATGAGCAGTTCAAAATCTGCCACCGATTACATTTTGACCCAGTAAGTTCCTCTTTAGACCCACATTTGTTTATTCTAGCGGGTCCAATTCAACCCATGTTTTAAGCCCTCCCAGTGCTGCCATTACACACACCTGCCTGTACTTGCTTCCCCAGCATGCACCCACCCTCCCCCACCAAAAAAACACTACATAGCAAAATCTTATGATCAGGCTGTGCCCCTTCAGGAAGTCAGAAAATGTTTGATCAGCCATATGCCCATAATAAAGTTATCTGGGGTCCAAAGAGTCTAGTTTCTGTAAGATATCCCTTTAGACTAGTTAACTGCCAAAAATATACATATGCAAACTGGAAAACACAGACTCAGCAGCTCTAACAGTGTACTGGCAGATTGTACTGCATGTCTACCATCCATCCCTTAGGTGGTTTTATCACAGGTAACAGTCACTACCTAAAACAAAATTTAGTAAATAGGGTCTGATAATGTTCTCGGCACATTTCAAGTAGTATTTAGAAAACAGATCTCTCCCCTGACCGGTCTATGTCATTTCATTACCTCTGTTTTACCAGGAGAGACACACTAAGCTGAAAGTTTGTTTACAGGTGCAACCTGGCAGCACAAGGAAATCAAGTGACTTGCTCAGGGTCACACAGTATGCAAGTGGGGGCTGTGGATTCAAACCCAGGTTTGCAGCTCAGAGCCTTAAATCACTGTGTTATACTGCCTCACAAAGAAACAAAGAAGCCACACTTAGAAAGTAAAAAACTCAGTACCTTATATGGCTTATCACGTTTACATGGGGTTTGCACGGGAGCCATGGGCAGACCAGGTGAACTCTAAAAAAAGAAAAAGAAAAATAATTCTTACAGTCAAACCAATGCAGAAACAGTACAAAATAAAAACAAGAGAACTGTAGCGAGACTTAAATGTAATATCCTACAGCTTCCCTCCAAGTCGAGGTTGTGCTGCTTCTCCCTGAAACAACTTTACACTGATACTAATGGTATCTTACATTTATTTATTTTTTAATAAAAGCACCTTCTCTTTGCTCTTTCCATTTCCTGCTTCTTTTGCTCAAACAAAACTGTGTTTGGGGGAAAGCACCACTTGAAGTAGCATGAGCTGGACTTGACTGGTAGTTGAAAACAGAAAGTGCACTGAGTGCAGAAGTGCCGTTAGAAGTGCAGGAACAAACAAAAAGGAAAAATTACTCACCTTAGTAATGTTGTTTCTTCTAATGGAGTCTTGCTATATTATAGACATTAGCAGTTTGTTCCAGCTCTAGAACTGCCCGAGTGAAATGGTTAAAACCATTCCAAAATAGAAATTTGGCACGAGCAGCTCTATCTGTGTCATTTCAAACTTGAACTATCAGATCTTTACGAGCCAAACTCACTAAGGTCTGTGTGGAAGCTGTAACCTACACTAGCCAAATGGCTACCTAAATAATAACAACCATTGATGGTCCCAACACCCAAGACTCAAGTCAGGGGACCAGAAATACTAACACCATTCTAATAATATGAAAATGGAACATAAGTATAATAAAACACACACACACACACACACACACACACACGTACACATACACACCCCTAAAGTCCCAAAGGGACAAAATGCCAACAGGACATAAGTAGTGCCCACACTAAGTTGCCCATACCCCACCAAGTAGAGGTACTGAGTGGGGCAGGTTGGGGAGGTCTATAATATAGCAAGACTCCATTAGAAGAAACAACATTACTAAGGTGAGTAATTTTTTCTTCAAACAACATGAAGTCTTGCTATATTATAGACATTAGCAGAATACACAGCAGTACCTCCATGGAGGAGGGGCGAACCTACTTAGGGAATAGGCTCTGAAGAACAGCTGTGCCAAACCGAGCATCTCTCCTGGCCTGGACATCCAGGGAGTAATGCTTGGTAAAAGTGTGTACCGTTTTCCAAGTAGCAGCCTGGCAAATCTCTAATAAAGGGATATCTCTGGCAGCAGCTAGAGACGCAGCTGTACCCCTGGTAGAATGAGCCCTCAAACCGGGGTGGGCTCTGCCCACTTTCTGATAACAAAATTGGATACAAAGAGACAATCCACCTGGCTATTGATCTCTTAGTGGCAGGTTGCCTTTCCCAACTTCACCATAGGTAAGGAAAAGTTGGAGGATTCAACCTGTGACCTTTGGTACGCCTATATAACTAAGAGCCTCTTAACATCCAGGTTGTGCAACCTCCTCTCACCCGAAGAGGAGTGATCAGTGAAAATACTGGAAGGAGATAGATTGATTAAGATGGAAATCTGAAACCACCTTAGGCAAAAACTTCCTATTAGTCCTAAGGACTACCTTATCCCTGTGGAAAGAAATAAAGTCAGTCTCCACTGACAAGGCTTGCAATTCACTTATGCGTCTGGCAGAAGTAATAGCCACTAGAAAACAGTTTTCCAAGTTAGGTACTTAAGCTGTGCAGAAGACAGAGGTTCAAAGGGGTTGCATTAACTGGGCAATGCAAACATTAAGTCCCAAGCAGGGGCGGTTCCCGAAAAGGAGGATTAGTATGGAGTAATCCTTAAAAACTTGGAAAACACAGGATGAGAGGAAAGAGGGATGACTTTCCTGCTGACACAAAAGCAGACACAGCTGCCAAATGAACTCTCAGGGTAGCTGGTCTGAGACCCAAGGAATTAAGATGTACCATGTAATCTAACAAAATGGGCAATTCAGCAGATTCTGGGAAATATTTTCCCAGCACACAAATGGAAAACCTTTTCCATTTAGAACTATAAGTAGCCCTAGTGGAAGGCTTTCTGGAAGCCTTTAGGATCTTAAGAACACCCTGAGAGAGGTGTAAATCAGCAAACTCTTAACTCCTCAAGAGCCAGGCCTTGAGGTTGAGGATTTGAGGTCGGATACCAAACCTTCCCTGGGCACAAGTCAACAGATTGTGATTCCTGGGGAGGCACTGGGGAAGATGGACTGTCAGAGACAGAAGGAGTGGGTACCAGGGCTGCCCGGCCCAATCCGGGGCAATCAGAATCACCCTGCAAGGCTGAGATCTGATTTTGACTAGTACTTTGAATAGGAGAGGAAAGGGGAGAAAAGCATAGAGGAACTTCCCCTCCCAATCCAGAAGAAGGGCATCCAGGGGAACTGAGCCCAGCACTGGAGGCCTGCAACAGAACAGAGGAAGTTTGTGACTGTCTGGGGCTGCAAAAAGATCTATCTGAGGGATGCCCCACCTGGCAAAAACTATCCCCAGCACTTGAGGATCCAGGAATCATTCATGATGGCCCTGGGAAATCCTGCTGAGGGAATCCGCTAGGACATTGTCCTTCCCTGGAAGATGAACTGCTATGAGGGAAGTGTTCAGGGAATAGGCCAGAGACCACAACTTCATTGCCTCGGTGCACAAGGCCGAAGACCAGTGCCCCCTGTTTGTTGATGTACCACATTGTTGTGGTGTTGTCTGTTCTGACTTGTATCACCTTGTCGTGGACAGATGCAGAAAAAGCTTGAAGAGCTAAAAGACAGCTCTGAGTTCCAGCAAATTGATGTGGAGCAGAGATTCCTGGGGACCAAACTCCTGAGTGGAAAGGTCGCCCATGTGGGCTCCCCAACCCAGAAGGGAAGCATCTGTAGTGAGAGTCAAGTCGTGAGAAGGGAAATGAAGGGACCCCGCTCTTAAATTGCTCTGATCCTGCCACCACTGGAGAGCTAGGATCAAGGTTGAGTCACTGGGACCAACTTGGAAGGGGTCTCTTCTTGAGACCAAAAGGTTCTCAAGTGAAACTGAATGTCTCTCATCTGAAATCTGGCTCCCTGCACAACAGCTGTGGATGCAGCCATGTGCCCCAGGAGCTGCAGAAAGTGTCTTGCTGGTCGAGAGACCTGCAGAGTGAAGGAAGAGGCCAGAGCCACTAAATTCCTTACCCTTTCTGGGGAAGAAAGGCTCTGGCTAGCTTTGTGTCCAATTCTGCCCCTATAAAGGTGAGTACCTGGACTGGTTCCAGAACCGACTTTGTAGGTTTAGCAGAAAACCCAGGAGGTGAGAAGCTGCTGGGTGACCTGCAGGTGAGATTTCGTGTTCTGGGGACTGGCCTACAATGAGCCAGTCGTCTAGATAGGGAAAAACAGCAATCCTCTGCCTCCTTAAGTGGGCCACTGCCACTGCTAGACACTTTATGAATACCCATGGAGCAGAGGTAAGGCCGAAGGGCATTGCTCTGAACTGGTAATGACCTGAGGGCAGTTCGAATCTGGAGTACTTTCGATGGGATCTTCTGATTAGGACATGGAAATAGGCATCCTTGAGGTCCAGGGAGGCTAGCCAGTCCCCTGGCCTTAGGGAAGGTAAAATCATTGCCAGAGTTACCATTTTGAACTTTGGTTTCAAAAGATGCTTGTTCAGATATCTGAGATCTAAAATGGGCCGCCATTCTCCTGTCTTTTTTGGGGTAAGGAAGTATCTGGAATACAGACCCCTGCCCTGATGCAGTGAAGGAACCCTTTCTACTGCTCTGAGAGCTAACAGGGATGAGACCTCTGTTTCCAGAGCGAGGGTCTCTGAAGCACTTGCAGGTAGAAAAGTCTGCTTCTCAACTTGGGAAACTTTTGAAGCTGAGAACCAGACCCTGGCTTACTACTTCCAGAACCCACTTGTCTGAGGTTAAAGAAGCCCAATTCTGACTGAAGTAAGCCAGCCTGCCCCCACTGGTACAGGAGAATCGGCCCTGGGCACCCCATCAGGGTGCCTGTTCTAAGGAGCTTTAGGCTGGGGGTGGGAGCAGGTCTGCCCACCCCTCGTCTGCCCTGCCTCTGAAGAAGCCCCTCTGAGCATAGGCAGAGGAGGCCTGAGTCTGGTAGAAAGGCCTGTGAAAGGCCTACCCCTACCCCTGGGGCATGCCTTTGAGGAGGTTGCCGCTCCTTAGCCTGGGCACTCTTGTAAGTAGTCCTATATTCATCCATCTTCTTCATGTAATTCTCTGTCTGCTCTCCAAACAGAGAATTTCCCACCACAGGAAAATCCATAGCCTTAGTCTGGGGATCCTGTGACAAACTAGTACACCTGAGCCAGGCCAACCTACGAAAAGCTACAGATGTGGCCATGACCCTAGAGGAAACATCATTAATATCCACAGCAGCATGAAACTGAACCTCAGAGGCTTCAATGCCATCAGCAGCCACCTGTTCTAGTTCACTAGCCAGCTGGCCATGGGCCTGCTTGGCCAATTGCATAACAGTATCCCATCTAGATTTCTGATACCTAGCTATATAAGCCATATAATTTGCTTGCCTGAGTCCCAGAGAGGCTGCCATATACTGTTTTTTTGCCATGGCATCAATCTTCCTGGAATCCTTGTCAGGAGGATGTGAAGCCAAGGAATATTAACTTTATCACAGGCAGCAGCCTGAACTACTAACATGACTGCATTGCTGAGAAAGGAATTCTGTATCAGGGCCTGACAATGTATACTTTCTGTCCATCTTTTATCTACAGGAGGCACAGAATTAGGAGCTTTTAAAATTTTAATTGTTTGTTTCCTAAAAGACTTATGTAAAGGAATAGACAATCTCTAGACTCTGGAATATCCATCATTTCTACAAAATCAGGCTCCTCTTGCTCATCCACAGCCTCTTCTAAAGGAAGCTGGAGGTTTCAGCAACTTTTTATAAAACATAAAATGAGATGGGGACTCAGACAGCATAGGGGAGATTCTAAAGGTCTGTCTGGGGAGATGTCCAGTTCAATAGGCACACCCAGACCTTCCCCAGCCACATTCATACTGTTCATAATCCTCCTCCCCTCCTCTGATTCATAAAATTCCTCAATATCATAATCCTGAACCACTGGGACAGGACGAACCCGACCTTTTACCAGATAGTGGTGGTTCAGACGGACCCTGAGACAGTGACTGGACAATTTGTATGGCTTTTGCTATCTCTGCAGCAGTTGGAGAAGGAATTTTGGACTCCAGACCTGCTGATTTTCTTCTTTTCTTTACTGGAATTGGTTCCTCAGAACCAGCTTTTCTTTGCCAGGAAGTCTGGCCCTGGTCAGAGGGCACTCCCTCTGGTTCCGGTTGGCACCGAACCGGGCTGCCATCGGGTCAGTGGACTTTTGGCCTCTCGTTCCTGAGCCTGCCCAATCTTTTTCCAGGGTGGCTGCAGGAAATTCTTACATACCTGGCAGTCTGACTGGAGGTGGTCAAACCCCAGACAATAAACACATGTGGTGTGTGGGTCAGCCTTAGCAAAGACTTACAAAACATCACAGTGTTGAAACCAGTGGGCCGGTTTTCTTTTGGGTTTCTCAGACATAATGCCAGCCTAACCAAAACTTGCCTTTACTGACGGTGCCAGGCAAGACACCCATATCGGTTCCTAACCGTGTCACGGTATTGGAAAAAACGTAATAAATCCGTCTTTTTTAGAACCGATAAGAACCGGGAACCGCACTCTAAAATAGTAACTTTTAGTTTTAAATGAGTTTTAAACCCACTGATCAGTTCAAACCCGAACCGATAACTTACAAGTTCCACACAAACAAAACCTTCATTTACTTACGGTTACCACAGATAGAGCTTGAACCGAACGGTTTTGCGGTTAAAATAAAACTATTCTCGTTAAATCCAACCGAGAAAACACTTTTAAACGAGAAATGAACTGAGCAGAAGGAGAAATCTCCGGAGCGACTGTTCACTGAGGCGGAGTAAAGAATCTGACAGTTCAAGTTTGAAATGACACAGATAGAGCTGCTCTCGTGCCAAAATTCTATTTTGGAATGGTTTTAACCATTTCACTCCGGGGCAGTTCTAGAGCTGGAACAAACTGCTAATGTCTATAATATAGCAAGACTTTATGTTGTTTGAAAAGGTAAAAAGCATTGCCAAAGGCAGACGGAGGAGGATCAGAAAAAAGGAAGAGACAGATGAAAAAAAATACCGGTAGGAGGATCCAAGAGGACTGAGATACAGAGTGCTGCCACAGTAGAGGAAAAAGTGGTCAAAATCTTTCTTTTTTTTTTTTTATTTTATTTGAAATGTGATTACCAGGTAGAAGCAAGTGAACCAAATGTACTTTTCAGGCTTGACCCAGGACAAAATCATGGCAAACATGAAAAACAACTTACAGCAACATCAGACAATTTCAAAAAATTCAAATTCAAAAAAGGTAAACGGGAGGTCTGGCAGAATGGGAAAGGATCCCTGCTGTTGAAGTTTAGGAGAGAAGTAGTACAAGATTACAGGTGGCTACAGCTAGCAATAAGCAGGGGGTAGGGGGTGATAACATCTCCAGTGCAGCAGACATTAGGTTACTACTCTGCTGAACAGGATGTTGGCAACAGGTATATGGCATATTAGGAGAGGGAGTCCTAGATTTCAGAAGGGCAAATTTTGGGGACATGAGGGAGAGCATGTCAGTGGGTGTAGTGGAAGCAGATGCTGATGGGGTGAAATGGGGCATCATTCAGCACAGCCTACAAGGGCTCACCAGCACTGCTTGAGGAATGTAGGGAACAGAAGAAATACAGAAAACCAGTCTGGTTTACAAGGTAGGTAAGGTCTGCAGTGATGGGAAAAATGGCAGCATTCAGGAGATACAATGGGAGCCAAGCAAAGGGGGGGCAGGGAACCAAAAAATTTAGTACAAATATCTGGGCACTTAACACTTCACCATATAAACACAGCAGTTCAATCAAATTAGTGAAAATAAACTTTTTATTGCATCATATATACAAACATGATAATAATGCTACCCACAAGCAGCAGTGGAAAAACATCAAAGTCAACATTTCGCTTGTGAGTGCACTTTGTCAAGGCACTCTAGTGCCACATAGTGGTGGACAATTTACAGTGCATTTGAGAGCACATAAAGTACAAAACATGACACAAACTTAAAAACCACTGAAGACCATGTAAGTTCATAAATGTTACAGCACACTGTCACGACTCAGTTTATAACACTGCCCTATTCAGATGTCCAGTGCAGCAGACATTAGGTTACGCAGGCATCATAACATAAAAATTGCTAAGTCAATACTAAATATAATGTAAGGAATGTAAATAATTTAATTATTTAAATACCACTTTAATCTAGTTAACTTCAAAGCATATAATCACTTTAGTTAACCTCAAAGCATATAATCACATAAATCCACTAAAAGTAATATTTCTTGCATTCTCCCACAGTAACATTTGATGCACCTTCTGCATGTGGACTGTCAGTAGTTTTCACTAATGAGGAAAAGGTCACCTGGGACCCAGTATTCAAAACTGGACAAGGCGGAGTGCAAATATTTGTGCTGCACCTTGCAGTTAGTTGCCAGGTGTCCAAAAATGCTATATTCAGTGGAACAGTGCACCGATGCTATTCGACTGAATACAGGGCCGTGTCAGCCCAGCACTAAGCCATTTAGTGCTGGGCAGACACGGTTCCCGAAATAGTGTGTCACAATGGCTTGCACTCAAGCAAACTTTCCAATATTCAAATGGACCCATGCAAATGAGTTAACTGGGCATGCAATGCGCTACAGACACATTTGCATGGGTAGCCCAGCAATTCAGCACAGCGCCGCTCCCTCCCCCCACTTGCCTGGTCCTACAGAGCTATCCGTGGTGCTAGCGGTTCTCCCCCCCCAACCCCACATCACCGTCCCGATGTAAAATGTACAAGTTCCCTGGGGCTAGTGTTCTCCCCACCCCCATCACCCGATCTTAAAACAAAGCATCACCTGGTGTCCAGTGGTCCCTCCCCCCACCTGCACCCATGCCCGCTGTTGCAATTATATTCTCTGGTGTCTAGGAGTCCCTCCCCCCACCTGTGACTATGCCCATTGTTGCAATAATATTCCCTGGTGTCTAGCAGTCCCTCCCCAACCCGCACCCATGCCCGCAGTTGCAGTAATATTCCCTGGTGTCTAGTGGTCGTCACCCCACACCCATGCCCACATCGGGCATGGGTGTGGGTGGAGGGAGGACCACTGGACACCAGGGAATGCTTTAACATCAGGCGGTGATTGATTGGAAGGGGGCACTAGCCCCAGGAACCTGTATATTTACACACTAACATCGGGGAACATTTCCAGTCTATATTAGGACAGCGACTGGCGGGGGCGGGAGGCCACTAGCACCAGGTAGCTTTACAGTCTCCAGTAGGATGGTGATTGCTGCGGGACCACTAGACGCCAGGGACTGCTGTGTTGGGGGGTGCCGCACTTCCTCCACCAAGTGCTAGGGTTGCAGGGGAGTAAGTTGGGGTTTCAACTAGCACAAGGGGGCCATGCAAACCAGCCCGGCGCAGCACACATGCTCAGAATACTGGACTGTGCCAATACTCGGGTCCCCACCTCTTCATTTACATTGTGCCCCCCCCCGGAATATGGCCCAGGCGTAAACCCTGTTTGCCCAAGCTATCCAGGCTTTTCAATATTACCCAACCGTGCAAAACCCGGTTTGGGCAGGCAAACTCGGTTTTGCACCCGGGCAAAGTTTTGAATATCAGGCTCCAGGAGTCAGGAGGTCACAAACCATCTGGGAAGTTACACAAGAAATATGAGGAAACCCAAAACAAATAAAAAGTCCAGCCGACTCACAGTAGGAAACAGAAGTATTTCATGTTGAATGTGATGTTAATTTTATACATTGACGAAGGCCTTTTTCGTATCTAGCGGCTCCTAACTTAAATATCCAAAATTATTTCTTCTTCAAAAGTTGATTTTAAGTATTTTCCCCTTATATTCTGTGCTTGGTTTTCTTTCTCTCTCAAATGCTCATGCTCACTAATTATCAATTTCGCTTTTCTCAAAGTTTCCCTCGCATGTGCAAATGGCTAAATAGACTCTATGATATGTATCACAACATATGAAATCATGCATAAAAATGTTTTCTTCATAACTAGGTTCATAAACCAATCCTTGATTAGTATCAGTTCACAGACTTAGCATCTCTGTTTGCTCCCTTTGGGGTGGGGTGGGGGGGCAGTTTCAACATACTGGCTTTTCTTGTGGCTGTGTGCTATGTACTACTCTATCCCATTTATTTCAAAGGCACAGACTATATGATATGATATGTCCGCCTGTTATCACATTTCAGTGTCTCTTGATGATTTCTTTCATTTTACCAAACAATGTAGAAAAAGTAATGACAAAATTTAAAGCAGCAGTGCCTGAAGGGAAATCAAAGACATATTGACATTACTGTTCTCTGCAGCAGCGTTAGCATTAGGGTTCATCAGTTCAGTTCTGTTTTCTTCTCTCTGCTACATTAGGATTCATCAGCTTAGTTTTACTTCCTGCGCTCTGCTACATACAATCGCTGGCAGATCCTGTCAGACAAACTGGGTTGATTTTTTTTGACTGGGTCATGAGGGCACTGGACGAGGGCCATGTGGAAGATGTAGTCTACCTGGATTTCAGCAAGGCCTTCGATCCAGTGCCACACAGAAGGTTGTTCTGCAAGTTGAGGAGTCTTGGTACAGGGTGGAGCGAGCCCGATGGGTAGAAAACTGGCTGAGGGACAGGCAACAGAGGGTTGTTGTGGGGGGAGAAGCATCAGAGCCCAGGGCAGGAAGCGCAAGATGATGCATTTCGGAGCCAAAAACCAGGATACAGCCACTGGATGGATGGTATCAAACTGTCCACATCCGACGAGGAGAAGGATCTGGGGGTGCTGGCGACCAGGGAATTAAACCACTTGGCCCAGTGTAGGAAGGCAGCGGCTGAGGCTAACAGGATGCTAGGGTGCATAGCAAGGGGGATTACATCCAGATGTAGCCAAGTCGTATTGAACCTGTACAGGTCCGTGATGAGGCCGCACTTGGAGTACTGCGTGCAGTTCTGGTGCCTGTACTTAAAAAGAGATATCAAACTACTGGAGGCAGTGCAGCGAAGGGCAACAAAGATGATCCAGGGGTTAGGGGATAGAACTTACGAGGAAAGACTAAAAGAGCTAAACATGTATACCCTGGAGGACAGAACAGAGAGAGAGAGAGAGAGAGAGAGGGGACATGATCGAGACCTTCAAATACCTGAAGGGGATGAACAGAGTAGGCTTCCAGGGTGGGTTCACTCTCCAGAATGGAAGAGATACCAGAGGGCACTCCCTGAAGTTAAAGGGGGGGTAGATTCAGGAGGAGGGACTACTTCACTGAAAGAGTGGTAACAGGGTGGAATGCACTGCCTGAGCAACTCGTATCAGTGCAAACTGTGGGGTGCTTCAAGAGGGGGTGGGACAAGTTCAAGGGGTAAGTACATACTGAGGGGGGAGTTGGGGGAGGAAAGAGTTAATGGGAAGGGAGGCAGCTGCAGTCTAATGTGCTGCACACTCGAGAAAACTAGATAGACCATATGGCTTTCGTACGTTCATATGTACGTATATCTACAGTGCCTACAGAAAGTTCACCCCCCCTTGGATTTTGTCACATTTTGTTGTGTTACTACCAGAATTTTTAATGCATTGAAATGATTTCTTTCCCCCTTGATTCACACAGCATACTCAACAATTTAAAGGGGCAAACATATTTGTATGGTGTAACAAAAATGTATGAAACATTAAAAACTGAAATATCTTGTTTACTTAAGTATTCACCCCCCTGAGTCAATACTTTGTAGAAGTGCCTTTGGCAGCAATTACAGCTTTGAGTCTTCTTGGGTATGTCTGTAAAAGCTTTGCACATCTGGATTTGGGGATTTTCGCCCATTCTTCCTTACAGATTTGCTCAAGCTCTGTCAAGTTGGATGGTGAGAGTCAGTAAACTGCAATCTTTAAGTCTTTCCACAGATTCTCAATGGGATTCAAGTCTGGGCTTTGGCTGGGCCACTCAAGGACATTCACCTTCTTGTTCTGAAGCCACTCCTGTGTTGCTCTGGCTGTATGCTGGGGTCGTTGTCCTGTTGGAACGTAAATCTTCGCCCCAGTCCAAGGTCTATTGCAGACTGATGCAGGTTCTCTTTAAGGATGTGCCTGTATTTGGCTCCATTTATTGTTCCCTCTATCATGACAAGTGCCCCAGTCCCTACCACTGAAAAGCATCCCCATAACATGATGCTGCCACCACCATGCTTCATGGTAGGGATGGTGTTACATGGGTGATGAGCTGTGTTCGGTTTGCGCCAGGCATAGCGCTTTGCATTCAGGCCAAAGAGTTCAATTTTGTTTCATCAGACCAGAATCTTTTGCCACATGGTCTCAGAGTCTGCCACGTGCCTTCTTGCAAACTCCAGGCATGCTATTATGTGGCCTTTTCTCAGGAGTGGCTTCCGTCTAGCCACTCTCCCATAGAGGCTACATCTGTGAAGTGCTGCAGAGATTGTTGTCCTCTGGACAGGTTCTCCCATCTCAGCCATGGAACTCTGTAGTTCTGTCAGGGTGGTCATTGGGTTCTTGGTCACTTCCCTGACCAAGGTCCTTCTTGCCCAGTTGCTCAGTCTGGGAGGACGGCCTGCTCTAGGAAGAGTCTGAGTGGTTCCGTAATCTTTCCATTCCCTAATGATGGACTTGACTGTGTTCCTGGGAACTTTCAACACCCCAGAAATGTTTTTATACCCCTCCCCAGATCTATGCCTCCTCACAATTCTATCACTGAGTTCTACAGACAGCTCCTTGGTCTTCGTGGTAGAGTTTCTGCTCTGACATGCACTGTCAACAGCGGGACCTTATATAGACAGGTGTATTTCCTCTGAAATCATGTCAACCATTTGAACTGACCACAGGTGGACTCCATTCAAGTTTTAGAGTGATCTCACAAGGAAATAGGATGCACCTGAGCTCAATTTGGAGTGTCATAGCAAAGGGGGTGAATACTTATCAACTCAAGACATTTCAGGTTTTTATTTTAAATTACATGTACAAAAAATTCCAGAAGTTTCATTCCACTTTGGCATTAGAGAGTAATTTGTGTAGATACGTGACAAAAAAATCCCATATAAATGTATTTTAATTTGAGTTTGCAACATCACAAAATGTGACAAAATCCAAGAGGGGGTGAATACTTTCTGAAGGCACTGTACATTTTTCAGTCATCTACTCTGGATATCCTTCATCTCTAAATTTTCGAGGCAGTTCTGCATCTGTAATATAGTAATCCTTCTATCTACCACAAATCTTCTTGACTCTAAAGGAATGGACTACCTGAGATATTTTCCTCATCTTTTGGGTGAGAACTGTTAAAATGTGCAAAAGTATCTCAGTCATTATATTTATAATGAAGATACAGAACAATACCCATATCTAGATCATATGCAATCTATGTACACAAAAAGTGAATGAAACAAAAATCATAACTGTAAACTTCAACCAGCCTGTTGGCATAGGAGTAGCGCCACCACTTGTGGTGCCGACAAGCCAACTTCAGAAGCGAATGTGGGGCAATTTAGGGTCAGCCAGAGGAGGAGAATGGAGTGTCGAATGGACTGCTCTGCTCCAGGGCAGTATGTGGCACCTGGACCAAGACTGCAAGGTATGGGAGAGGAGAAGCAGGGGCTGCTGACATTCTATGGACAGGAGCACGGTACAGGGCAGCCTTGGACAGGATTGTGCATCCGCTCCTCCTGGGGAGAAAACCAGGAAAAAAACATCAGCTGGACAAGGTGAAAGTTCTAACCATCCGCAGGCCTCACACCCAGCGAAATGGCATGCCTCCCATCTAGGGGTATGTTCCACGGACTTCAGGGCTGCCCTCACCATGGTTGGAAGCCATGGGGATGGTGGGAGCTAAAAATAAGTCCATGAGATGCAGGGGAGACGGGGCTGGGAGGGCTGGACCCAAAAGGGGCCTAGCCAGTAAAGAGAGAAACAGTGTAGTAATAAACAAAAACCTGTTAACTACAAGTTCCCAATGCTCTTCAAACGTATTTATTTATTAAATTTTGATGACCGGGTAGGCCCACTGAGCCCCAAAGTTCCCTTTTTCAGGGGCGACCCGGAGAGACATTGCATGGAGTGTTACAGGCAGTAATCAGGTATTAACTAACATACAGGTTCAATAGTTACAGCTTTTTGACATTAAATCACAACATTAGAGGCATACTATCCATAATGGTTTGGCACAACTCCTGATCACAGGTGAGTTACCGAGATAAGATAAGAAGTTGGAGCAGGTCAGGTGAAAGGCGTAAGTCTATTTTGGGGGGGTGGGGGACTGCCAGGTGCTATGACACTGACAAGTACTTACCTCAATGTGGTGCACCTTGAGTCTGGTACGAAAGTTCATGAGCAAGGGGGCTTCCTGCATCACTGGTGGAAGCTTGTTCCACAGATAGGGGGCCGTGACAGAGAAAGATTTCTGGCCTGCGCTGGTCCTGACCCTGGAGGTTTCTATCAGAATCCGCCCAGAGGCCCTCAGGGTTCGGGGGTTATGTCTGGGGACTAAGGTAGCTGAGAGGCTGGGCGGAGCTGTGGGGCTGAGTAATTAAATGCTAGGCAGAGAAGAGGGTATTGGAGTCGTGCTTCAAAAGAAGGCCACTATAGTTTGGCTACTGTGTCGCAGTGGTGGCTTCCTGAACGATCCTGGGTAGCGAACCACTCTGCCTTGTTGTACAGGATCTTCAGCCGGTGGACCTCCTGCTTGGCCATTCCCCGAATTACAGGGGCTGCACAGGTCAGTGTGGGGGGCAGGATGCTTGAGGCAATGGAGAGCCTGGCTTCCAGGATAAGCTGATCCTTAATCCAATACAGAATGCCAAATTTCCCGTGGAGGGTCTTGGTCATTTGTTCCACATGGTTCTTGTAGGTGAGACCTTGGTCAAGCGTAAGCCCTAGATATTTTAAAGAGGGCACAACTTCAATGCTGGTCCCAACCAGCGATTTAAGCTGTACGGAGCTGGTCCTGTCTAGCCCCAAGGATCTGGGCCCAAATAGCATGGATTTGGTTTTCTTAGCGTTCAGGACCATTTTGTTTATTTCTAGCCAGCTCTCCAGTGAAGTTAGGTCAGACTGGAGTAGGAGCTGAGAGCCCCCAGGTTATCCGAAGAGCGATATATGATGGTGTCATCCGCGTATTGTACTACTGTGCTTTCCCCGCAGTGGAGTTTTATGTCATTGGTAAACAGTGAGAACAGTAGGGGACCAAGCATTGAGCCTTGTGGTACTCCCTCTTTTAGAGGTAATGGGTCAGATAGCGCACCCTTCCAGCTAACCCTCTGGGTGCAGCCTGATAAATAACTCTTGAACCACTTGAGAGCCAGGGGGTCTAGGCCTAACTTTTTGAGTTTTGCTAGCAGGAGGTAGTGGTTGACAAGGTCGTAGGCCTTGGACAGGTCGATAAATACCGTGCCAGTGGGGGTTCCCTTATCCATGGCCCTGAGTACGTCTGTCGTGAGGGCTGTGTCCGTGCCATGGTTTGTTCGAAAACTATGTTGAGAGGATGTCAGTAGTTGGTGGGTCTCCAGGTAATTGTGGAGTTGACTGTATATTTAGTTTATTGTTCTAGGAATTACTACCTTTGAGCCAGAGGCTCTTTTACAAAGGTTCCACGTCAATATTAGTCTTTCCCTGCAGTTTGGCAAGCAGACAAAGCAGAGAAATTGGCCTGTAATTGCTAGTGTGTTCCCTGGAGCCACCCTTATGTCAGATGTTCACATGTCCTTTTCCAGATCATAAATATATTAGCTAAAGCAGTCACTATACCAAAAACTAATTTTTATCAAGGAGCTGCAAATATGTCTTGTTTCCAAATTCCATACTTGTTTGCATAGTTCGATGCAAAAGCCCAAGGGATAAATTAGCATTGGGAAGCTAATTAGCGACATTGTTCATCAAAACAAAACATGATTAGCAATCCGTCAGTTTTGAGAAGCAATTTCTAAAAATGGTTATTTTCAACTTAAACCATACCATTACTCATTAAGTCATTATCTGTCTGCATGTACAGAAAAATTAAGAGTCCCCACCCAATCATCTCTTTATACTCCCCTGTTCCAGCTGGCCTGTCACACACCGACCCCACCCAAGCCCCATCACTTGGCTTCTCACTTGACTCACCCTGCCCTTATCTCCCATGGCTTGTCCCCTATTGTCGGGTGGAGTGAAGCATGCTCAATACATATTCACAGGATCCTGCTGGGCCAAGCCTAGTCACTGGTGTGGGGCCTGCAGGGAGTCAGTGATTATTCTGCCAGCCAGGATGCTTTTCTCTTGTTCGGTGGTCCCTGAAGGAGTGTGGACATGCAATGCTATCAATTATGTTATTGTGCATGCTCCACAGGTGGTGGAGCCATGGAATGTGCTGCCTAGGGGGCTGGTGGAGGCAGAGACGGTGGAAGGGTTCAAGAGGGAGTGGGACAGGTACAGGGGAAGGGTTCTGGAAGCAAAATCCAAAGCAGCAAGAATATCCGGAACTGGGAAGGGAGAAGCCAGAGAAGACGAGGGGGGCAGCAAGGTCAGCTCCCAGGGTGGGGGCTGACCAAACGAGCAGACGCGAAAGACCGTTAGGCCTATTCTGCTGGCATTTTAGTATGTTAGTATGTTAGAGCACTGTACAACAACGACCTCCATTCCCCTCAAATACTGCACTCCAGTAATGTCCCCAAGCCACCACTAGGTGCCAGGCTTGTGCCAGTCTCCAAAAACCTCCCAGCCTGGAGGAAACAGTCAGTCAGATACTCAATCCTTCTCCCCCAGCTGACCCTCTGATGTACCAAGCTCACTCCTGAACCCAGGTCATTGGTGCCCCAAGCAGTAGTGCTAAAGCTGTGCCAAGTGGTAGGCTAATTGCACAGAGTTTATATCCATTTTATGACTTAATACATTTAATTCAGTAGCCAACCTGGTGTCAGTTTGGTTCTTTCTGAATAGGTTTTTGCCTGAAAAAATGACATTTTCATAACTATACATGTTCTTTCACCAACCGCTGGCCACAGCGATCTTCCCTCCTATGCCTCAGTAGAGGCAGGAAGTACAGTTCTGACATATCAGCACAGGCTCAGCCCCCTACAGGCTGTGCCACTCAGTTCCAAAGCAGAACCAATCCAATCACCAAACTGGACAATCTACTTAAATGAAATGTTAAAAAATAATGTTAACTGAGAACACACTCTCGGGCTAATCAGCCAACCGTATACCTCTAATAAACTGGGGTGCTCCAGCCCTGTGACAAGCAGTAGAAGAAAGAAAATTTACAGATATTTAAATTTTATTTTCTCTCCCCTAGTAACACTAACAACGTCATCATACCACTGGGATACATAACAGCAGGGATACTATGATACCAAATGATGTGCAATGTTATAACACTGATCAAATGTCAATTACATCCTGTAAGACTCTTAGGCCAAACCACTTGGCCACAGAAGTGTTCAAGTCTTACAGAATTTTGAAAATAATGTGTAGAGTAGTCCATATAGCCACCCGACAAATGTCACCAGTGATGTGTCCTCAAGTTCCACCAACAACATGGACATCACTTTTTAGTGGGGTCACGGAATCTGGTAACAGCTCCTCTGCCCATTGATATGGAAGAGCAGTCACTGGACAAATCCATCTTGCAAGAGTGTCCTTTGAAGCTTTCTTGCCTTGGTTTTGACCCATCATGAGCACAAGACTCAGTCTTCCTAAGTGTTCTGGTTCTCTGGAAGCACTGTTTCAAAGTTCTACTAGGATCAAGAGTGTGTTGTTTCATTTCCTCGTCATTCCAAGGCTTGAAGCAAATGGACAGGAGAGCTAATTTTTTGTTGCAATAAAATGCTGAATTTACTTTTGGTAGGAATTTTGGGTTAGTGCACATCAACGCAGAGTCCTGATGAAAGACGGTAGTTTGCTTCAGACTGCCAATCTCACTGAATCGCCTAACCAAGATAAACAGCAATTCGGAAGGTAACTTTTTCCATGAGGCGAAGAAGTGATGCCTCCATTAAGAGTTAGAAAGGTCCTTTGCCGAGAACCTGACGTACAAAAGTACCACGGTGGAACAAATTACAGTTACTAACAGTAAATCTTCAAGAGAATGTCCTCCACTGGGTCACACTTTTGGAACTGCAAGCAGTCTTCGTCAGAACTACTCCGGAACTTTCGGTAGCCATGGTTTGCCCATGATGACCTGCAACGTCTGCACCTATATATTCGTGGGCAGCCCCACTGTTCCTCAGTTACCCACTGGAGATAAGTTCAGAGGGCTTCTTACAGTGAGGAACTAGGAGACCAAACCAGTATGAGGCACACAAGGAGAGGCACGGGACTGAAGACAAAGTATACCTAAGGCACTTACTGACTGCCTTCAAATAAGGCAATTAACAAACCTGCCAACTTATACCTCAGGAAGAGAGAAAGAGGATAGGTACACTGTGGCCTAATGGAGAAGATTCTCTCTAAGATCTGTTATCGTAAGTAAATACAGGTTACTCACCTGTAACAGGAGTTCTAGGAATGGTATATGTTGTTCATCCACACTTTCTGGCAGGTATCCTTGCCGCTTTAATTCTTGCCAGAAGGTCTTCAAGCTGGCTCCTCCCACCCACCTGGGAGGTAAACTCTCGGCTCCGTCCCAGGCGCCAGATCTGGCCTGGAAGGCTCAGGTTGTCTCGTCCGAAGCCAGGGAGGTGGTGGAGTGGGTGTGGATGAACAACATATACCATTCCTAGAACTCCCTGTTACAGGTGAGTAACCTGTATTTAGGGACATGGATATGTTGTTCATCCACACTTTCTGGCAGACTCCTAGTAGTTCTCCCGAGGAGGGAGGCAAGACACCCCGATACTTACTTGGGAAAGAGAGACTGAGAACCGAGGCCCCAAAACCAGCATCTCGGGCGTGACTCGAGGTCGATGTGGTAGTGGGTGATAAGGTATGTGCAGACTTCAGGTAGCAGCCCTGCAGATATCCTGGATAGGGGCGTCCCTGGAAGCAGCTACCAATGCAGCGGTATGGCGGTAGAATGAGCTCTTATCCCTCTGGGAGGCTCCATGCCCGCCAACTTGTAGCAGAGCTCTATGCAGGAGGTGATCACCTGCCTATCGTCCGCTTTGCTGCAGGTCTGCCAGATGCGGCTTCAGCATAGGTAACAAACAGCTGGCGAACCTCTCCCGAACTTCAGCTGTCGCTCCTTATAATAAGCAAGCTCATCTAGGGTCCAAAGTATGGAGCCTATACTCGACCTCCAGTGTGACTGGGGTAAAACACCGGCAGAGTCAACACCTGGTTAGGTGAAACTCCGACACCACCTTTGGAAGGAATTTGGTGGGCGCAGGACAACCTTGTCCCTGTGGAAGACCAGGTAGGAGACTCGATGGAAGGCGCCTGGAGCTCTCCATCCTTCTGGCTGGCGTGATAGCCACCAAGAAGCGGTCTTCCACAACAGGTGTGAAATATCGCACCTGTGCATTGGTTGAATAACTTGCCCATAAGCAGCCAGCCACCAGCAGTAGATCCCATGGAGGTGGGTTCGCACCGAAGGGGAATGGTCAAGGCCGTGAAACCCTCCACCTCCTCCTGAGGCCGACTGCTTCCTGCCCGCCGCTCCGAAGGCAGAGATGGCTGCCAGGGCACCTTCAGGGTGCACAACTGAAGCCCTTGATGAGAAAGGGACCACAGGTAGTCCAGAATGCTTGCCAGGGGCAGTCGGAAGGGTCCAAGCCTTCCTGACACCAAATGGAGAATCTCTTCCATTTGAAGGCATAGCATTTTCTGGTCGACTCACTGGGACGCCTCAACGGCGTTGAGGACCTCGTCAGGAAAGACCCAAGGCCTGGAACTCTAGCAGCTCAGGAACCAGGCGTCAGGTGCAGGGATTGAAGGTTCGGATGGAATACCTTCCTCTGATTGACTGAGATCAGGTCTGGGCAGCCTGGAAGCCGCCTCGGGAGCCTGGAGCTGAGGCTGAGGAGATCTGGATACCAGAACTGGCGGGGCCAGTCTGGGGCTACCAGAATCACCTGTGCCTTGTCCCTCCTCGCCTTGAGAAGCACCTTGTGGATCAAGGGAAACGGGGGAAAGGCGTAGAAGAGGCCCGGGGTCCACGGCCTCGAGAAGGCATCCCCCTGCAGCGAGCCCTGCTGAGGGGGGGCGGGCATGGAACAGACTCAGCTTCGCATTCTCCCTGGAGGCAAACGGGTCCACCTGAGGCATGCCCCAGTGGGAGAACAGGTCTTGTACTACCTCCGGCAGGAGAGACCATTCGTGAGACGCAACCCCTATCCGGCTTAGGGCATCGGCCAGGGTGTTGGAGGCTCCTGCCACATGAATGGCTAGGAGATCCGCCTCCAGGCTGTGCACGAATGACCAAATGCAGAGAGCTTCCTTGCATAACAGCAAGGAGCGCATCCTGCCCAGGCGGTTCAGATAGTACATGGTCGTGGTGTTGTCCGTCTGGACCTGAACCACTTGATCCCGTAGAAATGGAGCGAAGGTGGTGAGAGCTAGATGGACCGCTCAGAGCTCCAGCAGGTTGATGTGGCATCGGGACTCCCGAGGGGACCAGAGGCCGTGCGCTCGGTGTTCCCCGGGATGGGCACCCCAACCCATCAGAGATGCATCGGTCAAGAGAGAGACCGTCGGCTCGGGGTGGACGAACAAGATGCCCTCCTGCAGATGTGCTGGAACGATCCACCATTGGAGAGCGCTCCACATCTCCTGGGTAACTGTCACGGGCTGGTCCAACGGATCGCAGCGTTGTGACCATTGGCTCGCCAGTCCCCACTGAAGGGGACGCATATACCAACGGGCCCAACGGACCACGCTGGTGCAGGCCGCCATGAGACCCAGAAGTCTCGGGCAGGGTGCAACTGCCCAACCAGAAATGACTGGGCAAAGGAGGAAAGAACCTCGGCCCTGTCCGCCGGGAGCCATGCTCTGGCTCGTAGACAGTCGAGCTCTGCCCCGATGAACAGTATCACCTGCTTTGGCACGAGTTCCGACTTGGCCTCGTTGATGAGGAGGCCAACCTGAGAGCAAACCTGGAGGGCCAGATCTCTGGATCACTCCACCTCTTGTCTGGAGGGGGCTGCTGTAAGCTAATCGTCCAGGTAAGGGTACACCCGGACCCCTCGGCACCGCAGGAATGCTGTCACCACCGCCATGCATTTGGTGAAGACCCTGGGAGCTAGGGAGAGGCCGATGGGCATGGCCCAGAACTCGTAAACGGATCCCTCTGCTCTGAAGCGGAGGAATCTCTGGTGGGACGGACAGATTAGGACGTGAAAGAACGCATCCTGGAGGTCCAGAGAACATAACCACACGCCTCGTTCCAAGGATGGGATTATCTGAGCCAGAGTGACCATCCTGAAGGTTCGAGACCTTAGGAACTTGTTCAGGTCGTGCAGGTCGAGAATGGGGCGCCAGCCCCCCGTCCGTTTTGGGACCAGGAAGTACCTGGACACTCCCCGGGTCTGGAGGAGGATCCGCCACCTTCCTGATTACCTCTTTTTCGAGGAGCAGGGCAATATCAGCTCGGCGGGCCAACAGCGAGGCTGCGGACCCCGTGGCCCCCCGAAGGGCGATGGCTCGAAGGGGTGGGGCCTGCTCGAACTCCAGAGGCAGGCCTTTTCCTACCACCTCCAACACCCAGCGATCCGTGGTGACAGCGGACCAGGCAGAAAGGAAGTGACGGAGCCGTCCCCCCACGAGGGGAACCCGGGGGGAGTGACGAGGCTGGGGGCGGCAGCCCTCAACCCGTCACTGGGCAGGCTTGGAGGAAGGACCGGCCGAGGGACCTCCTGGGCCTTTACCTCCTTGCTTCCTGTTGGAGGAAGCCGCCGGCTTGGGTTTGGGACGCCAAGCACGAGCCTGCTGGCCCTGTTGCTGGTGCTGCTGGGTCGGTCGAGAAGCAAGGACCGAAGGACGAAAGGACTTCTGCTGCTGATGGCGGCCTTTGTCCCTCTGGGCGGAGGTGACCGAGTCCAGGGTGGCACTGGACTTCTCGATCCACTGGAGGTATCCCTCCACTCCAGGGCTGAAGAGGTCAGTCCCCAAGAAGGGGACATCCGCCAACTTGTGCTGGATATCCGCCGTGAAAGTGGATATCCTCAGCCACGTCCTGCGTCGCATGGCCAGTGCGGCCGCTACTGACCTGGCACAGGGATCACCTATGTCCAGAGCAGTCTGAAGCTGCTGCTTCGCCACCGCCCTACCCTGGTCCCGCACCTGGCGGACTGTGGTCTGCAGGTCAGGCAGAAGATGAGGAACGACCTCATCCGGAGAGCCCATAAGGGCGTGGGAGAAGTGTGCCATCAGCACGGCCGAGCTGGCCTGTCGGAGGCCGAGGGAGGATGCAGCGTACACCTTGCGCCCGGCAAAGTCCAGCTTTTTGGACTCTTTGTCGGGGGGCTTATCCACGTCCCGGGCGTTACCGGAACGCCGGAAAACGCTGTCGGTGACTAACCCCTCGGCAGAGGTGCTCGAGAAACGGGCAAAGAGCCGGTGGGGACTGCATACTCTGGCCATCCTGGCCGGGCGCCAGGGCAGGAGCAGGCCGCTGCTAAGCTCCAAGGCTGGGCCGACAATGGCCTCAGCCACCGGAAAGGCCTCCGTGGGAGAATCCCCTCAGTCCAGAATCTCCATCAGGGGATACTTGGCCCGTTTGGACACGGGCTCGAGCTGCATCCCGGTGGACTCCGAGATGAGTCGAAGCAGACCCAAGAAGGACGATGGGCTATCGTCCACTGACTGGCCCCCGGAGGACTCCAGATCGAACTGCCTGGAGAACAGGGAGGAATCATCGTCAGATTCTGAAGAGTCCGCGAAGAGCTGCCTCGGCCCTGAGCCACCCTCCACCTGCCGAGGACGGTCGGGAGTGAGGGTGACCGACAACCTGTGGGGCAGGCCGTGACCCGACCGAGAATTCTTGGTCGGTGCCCCGACTTCGGTTGTGGAGACGGAGGTTCCACCACAATTGGTGGAGCAGCTGGTTTCGGCTGAGCAACCCGGCCTGGAGCGGGCAACTCGGCTGGAGCGAGAGGTTGCCCGGTCATTCAGGCGACAGCCACTTGATGGCGAGGTCGGCTTGGGCGGACAACAGCAACTGCTGCCACATAAGGTCTCTAGCACGGCGCAACTGCGCGCAGCCTCTCCTCAGCGAGGGAGGACGGCCGGAAAAACGGTGTCGCTGCCTTGCCCGGTGCGAGACGAGACCGCCGATGTCGTGCGGAGCGACTGGACCGAGAAGAGGTCCAAGACGAGACCGAGACCTTCAGGGGACCGAGGGTGGGTCTGGGAAGGCGGGGACACCGCCTCTTCCTACGGCAGAGCACTCAACGGGACTGCGGCCCAGAAGGCGCGAGCAGATCCTCGGTATCCACCGGGGAACCAGTGAAGGGGTTGTCGGCCTCCCGGTCAACAACCGTCTAGCAGATTGAGAAAAATCTCGACTTCGTGACAGGAGTCTGACAGGCTGGCCTGACAGGGCACCATGAAGCCAGCTGACTCAGCGCCCAACCTCGACGAAGTCGGGCGCCGGCCGCCAGGAGAGGGACCTCTCCGCTCCCTGACGCCCGACAGTGGGACTTACCTTTAAACTCCTTTTCTTGGGCGAGAAGAATGTCCAGCCCCTCTCCTCCGTGGAAGGGACTGACAAGCTCCTTGAGCGAAGCAGTATCGAGGAACTCAGAGGCGGGATAATGCACGGCCGGGAGGAGGAGGAAGATGCGGCCTGGGCACCTCCTCCTCGAGGCGGCGATCATCTGATCGAGCTGCTCAGCCGAGCCAGCCGCCACAGACACCACTACGAGCCTCTTTAGATTTTACGGCGGAAGCGTTTCGGAAGCCAGAGCTTCAATCAGCAGCGCGATCGTCCAGAACATTGGCCGAGAAAGGCGCAACTCACAGGCCTGCGGGTGGTGATCTGAGCCTGGGTAGTAGCGCCGCGTGGTGCGGCTCCGTCCCTGCATTTCTGCCCGCAAGGGCACCTCTGAAAGCCGGAACAGATTTGTTCATCGCGGCGAGGTAAGATGAAGACCAAGTTGAAAACTTCAAAACCAATTTTAGACGAACGAAGAGTTAGGATCCAGTCTAAATGCAGAAACGCAGGGAGGAACCTGAGCTGGCCGGTAAGGAAGATCTGGCGTCATGGGCGGGCAGGAGGTTTACCACCGAGGGTGGGTGGGAGGAGCCAACGAAGACCTTCCGGCAGAAATTAAGCGGACAGGATACCTGCCAGAAGTGTGGATGAACAACATATCCATGTCCTAGAAATACAGGTTACTCACACCTGTAACAGGGGGTTCTAGGAATGGTATGTGTTGTTCATCACAATGAATTCGCTGCGCTCTGCTGGAAGGTCTTCAGCCCTCCACCGTTAATGCTCTACGGCTCCCTCCTATCTGAATCTATTCCCTGGAAGCCAGGTTATCGTCAGCGGGGGAGGAACTAGGGTGGGTGGGTGTGGATGAACAACATATAGCCATTCCTAGAACTCCCTGTTACAGGTGAGTAACCTGTATTTCTAGGACATGGATATGTTGTTCATCCACACTGTCTGGCAGACTCCTAGAAGTTCTCCGGGAGGGAGGGAGGCAAGTGCACACCTACTTAGGGAATAAAGACTGGAGAACAGGCCCCAAAACCAGCATCGCGGCGTGACTCAAGGTCGATGTGGTAGTGGGTGATGAGGTGTGCTGACTTCCAGGTAGCACCCCTACAGATTTACTGGATAGGGACGTCCCTAGAAGCAGCGGTATGGCGGGTAGAATGAGCTCTTATCCCTCTGGGAGGCTCCATGCCCGCCAACCTATAGCAGAGATCTATGCAGGAGGTGACCCGACTGCCTATCGTCCGCTTGGCTGCAGGTCTGCCAGGTGCGGCTTCAGCGTAGGTGACAAACAGCTGGCGAACCTCTCCCCGAACCTCAGCCGTCCACTCCTTGTAATAAGCGAGCGCTCTTCTAGAGTCTAAAGTATGGAGCCTATATTCGGCCTCCGAGGTGTGACTGGTGTAGAACACCGGCAGAGTCAACACCTGGTTAAGGTGAAAGTCCGACAATACCTTCGGAAGGAATTTCAGGTGGGGGCGCAGGACAACCTTGTCCCTGTGGAAGACCAGATAAGGAGACTCGATGGAAAGCGCCTGGAGCTCTCCCATCCTTCTGGCTGACGTGATAGCCACCAAGAAGGCGGTCTTCCACGACAGGTGAGAGATCTCACACCTGTGCATCGGTTCGAATGGCTTGCCCATGAGCTTAGCCAATACCAGCAGTAGATCCCACGGAGGTGGAGGTTCTCGCACCGGAGGGGATATGTGATCAAGGCCTATGAAAAAGCACCCGACCACCTTCTCCTGCGCCACTGAGTGCTTCCCGGCCCGTGCCCGGTAAGCACAGATGCCTGCCAGGTGCACCTTAAGGGTTGTCGACCGAAGCCCTAGCTGAGAAAGGGACCACAGGAAGTCCAGTATGCTTGCCAAGGAACAGGAGGAAGGGTCCAGGCCCTTGCCCTGACACCAAATGGAAAATCTCTTCCATTTGAAGGTGTAGCATTTTCTGGTCGACTCCTTACGGGACGCATCAATGATGTTGAGGACCTCGTCGGAAAGAACCAAGGCCTGGAACTCTAGGCGCTCAGGAACCAGGCCGATAGGTGCAGGGATTGAAGGTCCAGATGGAATACCTTCCTCTGATCGACTGAGATCAGGTCCAGGCGGGCTGGAAGCCACCTCAGGAGCCTGGAGCTGAGACTGAGGAGATCTGGATACCAGAACTGGTGGGGCCAGTCTGGGGCTACCAGAATCACCTGCACCTTGTCCCTCCTCGCCTTGAGAAGCACCTTGTGGATCAAGGGAAATGGGGGAAAGGCGTAGAAGAGGCCCGGGGTCCACGGCCTCGAGAAGGCATCCCCCTGCAGCGAGCCCTGCTGAGGGGGGCAGGCATGAAACAGTCTCAGCCTCGCATTCTACCTGGAGGCAAACAGGTCCGCCTGAGGCGTGCCCCAGAGGGAGAAGATATCTTGGACTACTTCCGGCAGGAGAGACCACTCGTGGGACGCAGCCCGTCTGGCTTAGGGCATCGGTCAGGGTGCTGGAGGCTCCTGCCACGTGAATGGCGAGGAGATCCACCTCCAGGCTGCGCACAAGTGAACAAATGTGGAGAGCTTCCCTGCACAGAGGCATGGAGCGCGTCCCGACTTGGCGGTTTAGGTAGTACATGGTCGTGGTATTGTCTGTCTGGACCTGAACCACTTGACCCCATAGAAACGTACCAAAGGCGGTGAGGGCTAGATGAACCGCTCGAAGCTCCAGCAGGTTGATATGGCATAGGGACTCCCGAGGGGACCAGAGGCCGTGCGCTCTGTGTTCCCCCAGATGGGCACCCCAACCCATCAGAGAGGCATCGGTCGATAGAGACACCGTCGGCTCGGGGCGGCCAAATGGGATGCCCTCCTGCAGATGTGCTGGAACGGTCCACCACTAGAGAGTGTTCCACATCCCCTGGGTCACTGTCACTAGCTGATCCAGCGGATCGAAGTGTTGTGACCATTGGCTGTCCAGTTCCCATTGAAGGGGACGCATGTACCAGCGGGCCCAAAGGACCACGCTGGTGCAGGCTGCCATGAGGCCCAAGAGGCGCAGGAAGTCCCAGGCAGGGCGCGATTGCCCAACCTGAAATGATTGGGCAAAGGAGGAAAGAACCTCGGCCCTGTCCGCCGGGAGCCGTGCTCTGGCTCGAAGAGAGTCAAGCTCTGCCCCGATAAAAATGTATCACCTGCTTTGGCACGAGTTCCGACTTGACCTCGTTGATGAGGAGGCCAACCTGAGAGCAAACCTGGAGGGCCAGATCTCTGGACCGCTCCACCTCCGCTCTGGAGGGGGCTGCAATCAGCCAGTCGTCCAGGTAGGGGTACACCCGGACCCTTCAGCGCTGCAGGAATACTGTCACCACTGCCATGCATTTGGTGAAGACCCTGGGAGAGGCCGAAGGGCATGGCCCGGAACTCAAAGGGATCCCTCTGCTCTGAAGTGGAGGAATCTCTGGTGAGACGGACAGATTGGGACGTGAAAGAACACATCCTGGAGGTCCAGGGAACAGAACCACACGCCTCGTTCCAAGGATAGGATTATCTGAGCCAGAGTGACCATCCTGAAGGTCCAAGACCTTAGGAACCTGTTCAGGTCGTGCAGGTCGAGAATGGGGTGCCAGCCCCCCGTCCGTTTGGGGACCAGGAAATACCTGGACACAAACCCCGGGTCTGGAGGAGGATCTGCCACCTTCCTGATCACCTCTTTTACGAGAGCAGGGCAATGCTCGGCTCAGTGGGCGATGGCGAGGCTGCGAGCCAGTAGTTCCCGAGGCGGCAGCGCTCGAAGGGTGGAGCCTCTTGAACTCCAGAGGCAGGCCCTTTCCTACCACCTCAACACCCAGTGGTCCCGTGGTGATAGCGGACCAAAGCCGAAAAGAGTCGTGAGGCCGACTCCCCAGAGGCGAAACCCAGGGGAGACGGGTTGGGACACCCCTCAACCGATCACTGGGCAGGCTTGGAGGAGGACCGACCGAGTGACCTCCTGGGCCTTTACCTCCTGCTTCCTACTAGAGGAAGCCGCGGGCTTGGGTTTGGGATGCCAAGCGCAAGCCTGCTGGGCCTGGTGCTGGTGTTGTTGGGCTGGACGTGCCGTAGGTGCAGAAGGATGAAAGGGCTTGTGCTGCTGCTGTTGGCGGCCTTTGTCCTTCTGGGCGGAGATGACCGAGTCCAGAGTGACACTGGACTTCTCGATCCGCTGGAGGTGACCTTCCACTCCAGGGCCGAAGAGGTTGGTCCCCAAGAAGGGGACGTCCGCCAACTTGTGCTGGGTATCCACCATGAAGGTGGATATCCTCAGCCATGCTCTGCGGCGCATGGCCACTGCGGCCGCAACCAATCTGGCACAGGAGTCCCCTATGTCCAGAGCTGTTTGGAGCTGCTGCTTCGCCACCGCCCTTCCCTGGTCACGAACCTGCCGGACCGTGGTCTGCAGGTCGGCCGGAAGATGAGGGATCACCTCATCCAGGGAGCCCATGAGGACGTGGGAGAAGTGTGCCATCAGCACGGCCGAGCTGGCCTGGTGGAGGCCAAGGGAGGACACAGCATACATCTTGTGCCCGGCATAGTCCACGTCCCTAGAGTTCCCAGAACGCCAGAAAATGCTGTCGGTGACCAACCTCTCGGCAGAGGGGTGCTCCGAAAACCCGGGCAAAGAGCCGGTAGGGACCGCATACTTCCTGGCCATCCCGGCCGAGAGCGCAGGACAGGAATCAGGCCGCTGCCAAAGCTCCATGGCTGGGCCTACAATGGCTTCAGCCACCGGAAAGGCCTCAGTGGGTGAATCCCCTCGGTCCAATATCTCCGTCAGGGGATACTCGGCCCGTTTGGATACGTGCTCGAGCTGCATCCCGGTGGACTCCAAGATGAGCTGAAGCAGACCCATAAAGGACGATGGGCTTTCATCCAGTGACTGGCCCCCGGAGGACTCTAGGTCAACCCGACTGGAGAACAGGGAGGAGTCGTCGGACTCAGAGGAGTCCGTGAAGAGCTGCCTAGGGCCTGATCCACCCTCCACCTGCCGAGGACAGTCGGGAGTGAGGGTGACCGACATCCTGTGGGGCAGGCCTTGACCCGACCAAGAGTCCTTGGTCGGCGCCCCCGATTTCGGTTGTGAAGGCAGAGGTTCCACCACGATCGATAGGGCAGCAGGTTTCAGCCGACCAACCGGCCCAGGCTTGGGCATCTCAACTGCAGCGAGAGGTTGTTTTGGCCGTTCGGGTGACAGCCACTTGATGGCCGGGGAAGGCGTTGGTGTCGACTTGCTACCGGACAAAAGTAACTGCTGCCACATCAGGTCCTCGTAGTGTCGACGCAATTTGCGCCGAAGCCTCTCCTCTTCTGAGGAGGAAGACGAGGACGAGCAGCGTCGCCGCTTACCTCGGTGCAGAGACCTAGACCGCCGATGTCAGTGGGATCAGCTGGACCGAGAAGAAGTCCGAGACCGAGATCCTCGGTGTTTCCGAGGACGGCCTGGGAAGGAGCGGCGGGGTCACCCACTCTTCCCTCGGCTCGGACACCTTAACCAGGGACTGCTGCACCGGGGGCACAGGCAGATCCTCGGTCTCCACCGGGGGAACCGGTGAAGAAGGGCTGTCAGCTTCACCAGTCGACAACCCATCTGACGGGTCGAGAAAAATCTCGACCACGTCGACGGGTGTCTCGGCCGGCTGACCTAACGGGGACGCCGTGAAGCCAGCGGCCTTAGCCGCAACCTCGACCGAAGTCAAGAGTCGGCTGTCCGGGGAAGGGGACCTCTCCCGCTCCCACGAACGCCGACGATGGGACTTACCCTTAGAATCCTTCTTTTTGGACCAAGAGGAATGCCCCGATGGCACCTCTCCCTTCGTGGACAGGGACTGGCAAAGCTCCTTGAACGAAGCAGAGTACGAGGTACCCAAAGAGAGCGGGATAAATGCCGCGACCGAGGAGGAGGAAGATGCGGCCTGGGCCGCCTCCTCCTCGAGGGCGATCATCTACTCGAGCTGCTCAGCCGAGCCAGCCGCCACAGTAACCGCCCAACGAGCCTCTTTCAACTTTACCGGTGGATAGCGCTTCTCGGGGCACCCAAGCTTCAACTGGGCAGCGCGGTCCTCCAAGACATTGGCCGAGAACGAACAGCATGACTCGCAGGCTTGCGGGTCGTGTTTTAGGTTGAGGCAGTAGACGAACGTGGAGTGTGGATCTGTCCTGGACATCTTCTGCCCACAAGGGCACCACCGAAAACCGGAAGTCGATTTGTCCATCGCAGCCGTGAGGGAAAAGGAAGACCGAAGTCTTGAAAATTTTAAAATGAGTTTCGGATGAACCAGAGTTAGGATCCAGTCTATCACGCAGAGCTTTAAGGAGGGTACCTGTGCTTCCAAGCGGTAAGGAAGATCTGGCGTCATGGGGCGGAGCCGAGAGTTTTACCACCCGGGTGGATGGGAGGAGCCAGCTTGAAGACCTTCCGGCAAGATTTAAAGCGGCAAGGAATCTGCCAGACAGTGTGGATGAACAACATATCCATGCCCCTAGAACTGTTTTATCTTCATCAAGGGCATCTCTTCCATTGGGCCACACATTTGGAATGATTTCCAAGCAGTACCAAGTACCCAGGGAGGATGGCAAAGCATAATGTGAAATCAGGACAGAAGGCCTTCTGGAGGAGCTGGGCAATTTCTTCCCAAAGGACTGACAGAATGTTGGCTGACACCATGTCCTCCCAAGGGGCACGGGCTCAGCACAGAGGGTAAGCCTCGAACTCTAGAGGCAGACCCTGACCAACCACCTCAAGAACCCCCCTGTCTGTGGTGACAGAGGACCACGCGGAAAGGAAGTGGTGGAGCCGGCCCCCCACGGGAGGACCCAGGGGAGTCAGGTTGAGCATGAGGGACGAACCCCCCCATCCCATCACTTAGCAGGCCTGGAGCCACAGGGTGGCCAGCAGGGCCTCGACCACCAGGTTTTCAGCCAACCGAAAAGGACAGACTTTGGTCGAGGATGCCAAGCCTGGGCCGGATGTCCAGCTGGAGGCTGGAACAGCTTGGCTGCACGGGCAGAAAGGGCCTGAAAGGGCTTTTTCTTCTTCTAAAAATAAATAAATAAAAATTCTGAGGCTTAGAGCCCTTTGAGCAGAGGTTACAGAGTCCAAGGTGACACTGGACTTCTCAGTATGAGTGAGGGTACCCTTCAACCCCTGACCCAAACTAGTCAGTTCCCAGAAAGGGGACATCTGGCAACTTATGCTGGGTATCTACCATAAAGGTTGAAAGCTGCAGCCAAGCCCTGCTGCACATGGCGACCACAGCCGCCACGGACCAAGAGCAGGAGTCGCCAATGTCCATGGCTGTCTGGTGCCGCTGTTTAGCCACAGCTTGGCCCTGATCCTGAAGCTGCTTGACCGCAAGTCGGCCAGAAGCTGGGGAAGCACTGCATGAAGTGTGCCCAATAGGGCATGGGAAAAGTAGGCCATCAAAAGGGCCAAACTCGCCTGCCAAAGGCCACAAGAAGAGGCAGCATATACCTTTTTGGCTATATGAACCAATTCTTTGGATTCCTTGTTGTGAGCTTCATCCACATCCCCGACATTGCCAGTACACTGGAAAACAGAGTCAGCCACCACACCCTCAGCCAAGGGGTGCTCGGTGAAGCCAGAGACACAGAACCAGTAGGGACTGCATACTTGCAGGCTATCTGGGCCAACGGCTCAGAGCAACAGGACAGATGCTGCCAGAGCTCCAGAGCGGCACCAGGAATGGCCTCAGTGACTGGGAAGGCTTTCCCAGGGGAGTCACCCCAGTCAAGAATCCCGGTAAGAGGGTATTTAGCCCATTTCTGGATGGGCTCCATCTGGAGACCCGTCGATTCTGAGATAAGTCAGAGGAGGCCCAAGAAGGAGGTGAGGCCATGCCCCGCTGATAAATCCTTGGTCGACTCAGTGTCTAATGGTAGGCAGTGTAAGGAGCAGCCTTCTGACTCCGAGGATTTGACAAAGAGTGGTCGACAGCCAGAGTCCTCGCTGACCCCACAGGGTCAGTCAGGAGTCAGGGTGACCGACAGCTGCCTCAGAAGCCTGCGTGCAGTACAGGAGTCCTTAGGTGAAGTACCCACTGGCGGCTATTTGGGAGGTGGCTCCACCAGGATCAGTGAAG
Source organism: Neoceratodus forsteri (assembly GCA_016271365.2). Lineage (NCBI taxonomy): Eukaryota > Metazoa > Chordata > Ceratodontiformes > Ceratodontidae > Neoceratodus > Neoceratodus forsteri. The sequence goes on from CM028137.1 coordinate 307,118,855, forward strand.
AGCCGGAACAGGCTGAGCCAAAGTAGGCTGAGGCCTGTGTGGTGGAAGCCATTTGATAACAGGGGAGGAAGAAGAAAGCTGCTTGACCCCAGATAACATGAGCTGGTGCCACATAAGCTTCTCATAGTGTCGACGCATTTTGCACTGAAGCCTCTCCTCGTCAGAGGAGGAAGAAGAGGAATAGCAGCAGCACCACTTGCCTGAGTACCAAGAGCAGGAGTGCTGATGCCTGCATTGGCTGCCCAACTCGAGACTTCTGGATCAGGACCTTGACCATCAGGGCTGCCGACACAGGCTCTCAGGGGAGCCAGCGAAAGTCGATGATCCTCCGGGTTCACCGAATCCTGAGGAGGAGGGAGCAGATCAGCATTCTGGTCCGACTCTCCCTGCGGGTTAACAGGCAGGACCGGAGTCCTAGAGAGGGAGGTATCCGCCTCATCTGGCAACAGCGGGTCAACTGGCTTGAGAAATATCTCGACTGGTTGGTCAATGGGCATTTCAACTAACTGACTTGACGGGGAGACCATGGACCTAGTGGCTAGGGCTGAAGGATTGACCATAGTTCAAATCTCCATAGAAGCACGGGAATCCAAGGCCTGAGAGCACTTGCAATCCCATGACAGACTACGAGAGTTTTTCTTTGTCTCTTTTTTGGACTTAGATTTTGTGCCCAAAGAAGGGCCCTGCCCAAAGTTAGGAAAAGCCTGGAACAAATCCTGGAATGCCCCAGAAAAGAAGCCACCCAAGAGAAGTGACAAAAAGGCCAAAGCCAAAAAAGCATGCTGGGCTGCAGCTTCTTCAAATGCTGCCAACTGTTCAGCGGACCCCGCAGTCACAGAGACTGCCCAATGGGCGTTTTTGGATTTAACAGGGGGATCCCACTCATCCAGTTGCTCCAAAAGTAGTTGTGCATGCCGGTCTTCTAAAGTTGAAGGATGCAAGGTGCAACACAAGCCACATGCCTGAGCATCGTGTTCGTGGCTAAAGCAGTAGATGCAGGTGGTGTGCAGGTTCGTCCGTGACATCTTCTACCCACACGAGTATGTTTTAAATCCCGGTGCCAACTTTGACTCGTCCATCACGGGTGAGGTGAAGGAATCACTTGAAGACTGAAGAATTCGCGAAGCAAACAGTTTTAGAAAGCAAAGGGTCTACTCAGCATGACAGCAGTAAGGAGGGAACCTTCTTCCAGCAGAAAGGAAGATCTAACATCACGGCACGGTGCCGAGGGAGTTACCACTCGGATGGGTGGGAGAAGCCAGCTCGAAGACTTTCTGGCTAGCCTTAAAGGGAAAGGATACTGCCAGAAGTGTGGATAAGTAACACCATATCCACGTCTCTAGCAACTTTTCTGCTCTTTACCACTCCTCCTTAAGCAGGTCATCGAGGGCTGTCAGAAATGAAAAAGTGGTTCCTGTATTAGCAGAGTTTCCTATCTTGTAAAAGTGGATTGTCCTCTTTGGACAGGGAATCCACTGGACTTAGATGCAGTACAGCTAGCAGCTTCTTGAGAAAGAATTCTAGATTCAAGTACAGAAATGCCTGCCAGATTCTTGTTCGGCAAATGTATTTGAAAGAGACTGTTACTTGCCAATAGCGTACATATCATTTTTTCTTTCCAGGTCTATTGCATAAAATAAAGCCTACTGAATGGTACAGAATGGGTTTCTTGTTATCTGCTTGTCCAGTAAAACTCACAACACTGTGGGATTTAGGTGAGATCCATTAAACTGGGATTAAGATTTGCTCTTGGGCTAGCATAAAGTAAATCAGGTTGCCTCCCACACATTTGGCTTCCAAGTTTGAGTCTGGGTAACTAAAACTGGGTCATAACACTAAAAGTTCAATGGGGATTATGGATTTAGCCAAAAAAAAAAAGCTGGGTCCAAAGCAAATGCTCTGTGCAGTTTCTTTATGACGTCCGGCACCAGCTATGGCTGTGATGGAGCAACTGTGTCCTGCCTGCATGGAGTACCTTTCTGCCACACGACTTTGCATGGGGCTCCTCTGCTATAGATTCTTACTTAAGACACAGGGAGCCAGTAAACATGGTCAGTAGAGGGGAGCTGCAGCTAGAGCACTTTCTTCTTGTTAAAATTTCCATTTGAGGCCTTGCTCCACAACTTATCCATGGTATCTGACCCTGAACAAATCGATTCATATATACTGAGATGGCACAATGAAACTTGTGGGCCACAAGCTGAACTGCTGTGAACTTAATAATAAATATTTTCACCCCAGTCTGTGTCACTTTGGGCAGAAATAGCTTTACATCGGTCCCAGTCTGTGATGCTTCTAGGCTGAAACAGGACTGAGCAATCAGTAATTCAGGCTCCTTGGAAGACAGCTCTCTATATTTAAAGAACAAAGACTATTATGACAAGTCTGTCCTTTCTGGTCCCACAGTGTTGGCGAAAGGAGGTGGGGGCAGCTAGCTGTGCTACGCTGCCTCCAACGCCAACAATTAGAATGAACAGATTGCAAAATGAATGTCCTGTTTACAAATTCATTCTGCATTATTTCCCACATGGTTACAGTTTGAAGGCAAACTTGCACCTGTGCTTTAAACAGACAGCAAAGAGATGCTCAACGACAGGGGACCATGTTATGACACTGGAAGGGGGGAGAGTTAGAGGGGATGCAAGGAAATACTTCTTTACGGAAAGGGTGGTGGACATCTAGAATAGAATCCCAGCAGAGGTGGTGGGTACCGAAACAGTAACATGCTTCAAACATGCATGGGATAGACACAGGGAGACCTTAGCAACAGGGCTGGGGGAGGCCGGAGATTAATTAGGGTCTACGGTAGCACAGTAGGTAGGGACCTTAGGGCAGACTAGGTGGGCCAGGATGTCCTTTTCTGCCAACAGCTTCTATGTTTCTATGAGTTGCAGATGCAATCAGGTGGGTCAAGAGCTGAGCATCCAGAGTTTGTGTGCTTTTCACACTGTTGGCATGAGACAGGGCTGATAAGGTGACAAGAGTCTGCGTGCTGCCACTAGAAAATGGTGAGGGACTGCCCCAGTTCCGCTGCCTGCAGATCGGATGCCATTTCACTCCCCCCCCCCACTTCTGCCCTACAGTCACCGGTCATGCTCCTCAAAGACTGTCTCACTACCCTCAGTTGTGCCTTGCACCTCTCCACTGTCAGATCTTTTCCTCTTTCGATATCTGGACAGTCAACAGTGTCCCCCTTCATGCAGCTCTTCTGAAGGTGAGGCTGAAGGGGACACTCAGATTGCAACTAGGTTGTGCTGGACCCCAACCATGCTGTCACAAAAAAAAATGCAACATGCAAGGAAGAAACAATGAAGGTCCATAGAGAACACTTCCTAACGCACAGTCAAACCTTACCACCAATAAACTCATGGCTGACTGAAGAGATAAGTCACCACAGTGAAAAAGTTTAGAAAGGGGGGAAAAGTGTGAATCCCTAAAGCCTATGCTGTGTTGCTTTCACAGTGTCAGGTGCTGCCTGCTCTATGGAGGCAGAAATACGAAGGGCACAATCTGCAGGAGCTGACACCTGTGCTCCTAAGTCAAAAGTCTGCTTCCAGCCTCTACAGATGTACAGGAGGTAAGATCCCAATGGTACAACAGCCCTGTGTCCAGCACTGTGAGAGAGAGAATGAAATGTTTCATGAGTTTTTGTTGCAAATTACTTAAGACACAAGAAAGAAAAAGCAGCTGCTGCTCCACCAGTTAGACATTACTCACGTTAACCTGAAAAGGGAATCTTCACCTCCCCTGCGGTAATGCTGTGGGACCTTTAGGCCTCAATTAAGAAAAACGCATTAGGAAATACTTTTTTTAATTTACTTCCTGGCTTGTGATTTAATTTCTTATCTGCTTGGCCCTGTGACCATCCACCAGCCATGTTAATAAAAGAACAGTCGCATAAGAACTTACCGTTAACAGGTAGATCTTCAAAGGGATATCAATCATCAGGTCACACCATAGGAACTTCACCGTCGGTGAAGCAGGATCCACACAGAAGATTTTAAGCAGGATCCACACAGAAGATTTTCAGCAGTACCACTGAGGCCGCTGTCACCAACCCTATAAAAGCATGAGCAGCCCTGCTCCCTCTTCAGTTCTTTCCCACCAGAGACTAAGGGAGCAAACTCGTACCAGGGGGGACTGAGGAGAGAGAGAGAGAGAGAAAGGTGCCCAAGCCAAAATAAAAGGCTGGATGCACTAGATAGCCAGCTGGGGGAAGGAAGGCAGTCTGATGACTGAATTCCTCTTGAAGATCTACTATTACGGTAAGTTCTTATGTAACTGTTCTATCTTCTCCAAGGGTATCTTAGTCATCAGGTCACACCGTAGGAACAAGTTCCAAGCAGTTACAGGTGCAGCAAGACAGTCTGGGAGGAAGGCCAACCAAAACCTAGAACAAGAGACCCTGCAAGACAGCCCGCTGAAGGTTGCTTGGGCTCTAGAAGCAATATCCAGACTGTAATGCTTGGTGAAAGTACGAATGGTACTCCAGGTGGCAGAAGCCCAAATGTCAGTGTCTGAGACCCCTTTGAAATAGGCCACAGAGGTAGCCATGCCCCTTGTGGAGTGGGTTTTAACTATCCTGGCAACTCTTTGCCATATTAATTGTAGCAGAACAAAATGCAATGGGCCAGCCATTTTGACAAGCATTGTTTAGAAACCTTAGCACCCTCTCTTCCTTGGGCAAAGGAAACAAAAAGCTGCTTTGACTTCCTGCAGTCCTTAGTTCGCAGTAGATATTTCAAAATTCTGCGCACAATCTAAAGTATGGAGCAGTGCTTCCCGTGGATTAGCATGCTCCAGAAAATAAACTGGAAGGTGGACAGATTGGTTTAGGGTAAACTCGGACACTACCTTGGAGAGAAACTTAGAATCTGTGTGCAAAGACACCCTGCCTTGTGAAAAAAATCAAATAAAGCTCTTCACACCAGAGAGCATGGAGCTTGGAAATCCTTCAGGCAGAGTTAATAGCAACTAAAAATAACGCTTTCCAAGAAAGAAAGCGCAGCTCGCAAGTCATAGCTGGGTCAAATGGAGACAGGGTAAGTTTTTCCAAAACAATATTTAACTCCCAAGCTGGAACAGCAGAACAAATGGATTGGGGGTTTCAGATGCAGGATGCCACTGAGAAAAGCACAGGACACCTCTAACTGAGCCACAGTGTAGAAATCAACAGGCTAATGAAAGGCCAAAACAGCCGACAAGTGCACCTTAAGGGAGAAGTACTGGAGGCCTGCGTCCAAAGGGAGGTCAGATGGTCCAAAATCTGGCTCACCAGACAGGTGAAAGGGTCCAGATGCTGTCTGGCAGCCCAGATGGCAAATCTCTCCCACTTCATGGCATAAGTGGTCCTAGTGGAGGGCTTCTGAGCTGCTACCAGGACACCCACTACAGGGATTGACAAATTTCAAATTTACATGGTAGTCCAGGATAACTGACCTATCCAAACATGGTAGTCCCACTGCTGTGAGTGGTAGACCAATGGTCAAAAGGCTATATTTTAAGGGGAACTTATAAAAAATTATGTAGCAACAAAGTAAGTGGTTGCGGCATTGTATTATCAACAGTAGAAGATGTAGAGGCTGTATGAAACAGTAAAAATGAAGATATATGTTGTTTACATTGTTGTTAGTTCCTAGATTTAAAGTCTGAGTCAAGTGGTGCCAGTCAACTCCAGCCAAGAGTCCACCAGTCCCACACAACATGCCAGAACGAACGAAGCAGAGAATAATTAGGGCAAAGATAATAAGAACTCAGATTCAGAACCAGAAGGACTGTCACCAACATCAAGTGTATTGGCTGTAGTGCTAGTGCTAGGATAGGCTGGTGATGGAGCAGCAGCAGCAGTATTAGCATGAGATACAGCATCAGTTGTACCAGCAGCATGCCCCTATACATGTCAAGTGCCTGGACCAGACAGCAGCCAGTGGTTTATTGCTGGATCTGGATTGAAGTCACATAGTTCAGGATCCTCTACTACTATCTGAAGAAGCGACTGCAATGTGTCATCTGCCAGACATGTCCTTATTTTTGTCTTCATTAGGTTTTGAGTGGAGAACACTCGTTCACACTTTGCAGTTGACACACTCATTGCCAGGAGTATTTCCACTAACTCTAGAACATGAGCAATCTGGGGCATTTTTTCTTTCAGCAATCTTGTATACACCTGCAGACAGGGTTTGTCAACTGCAGATTTCAGCAGTGCCTTAAATGCAGCATATTCTGATGTAATATTTTCCTGCTGCTCTTCTGTGAAAAAAAATAAAGTATGCTGCTAAATTAGCCACTTCATTAGTCCCAAACTCTGCAAGTTGTTCTCTTGGTAGATCAAACTGTTTAAAATCTAGACATGTGAACCATTTCAGAGGCACCTCTGAGAAATTTTGAAATCTTACATCGATATAATCTATTGCTGCATCAACTAAAGTATGCAGTTGTGTATCTGCCCCAAAATTTATTTCAGGGCAGTTGCCTCTAAGTATAAAGGGGACAGTCTTCTCAACTCCCTTCTTTGAAATTACAACAACCATAAATCTGTCCTGAGGTTTGTAATGATCTAGGAAAGCCTTCATGTATTTCCCTGGTTTTAATTTCAGATCCATCAGCTGGAGGAGGCAGGTCTCTATTAGATGTGGTACTTCAAGAATTATTAAGTCATCTCTTTGAAACTGCAGTGACATATTTTTGAGTTTGGGCAAAAAATCTTGCATGATATAAAGAGATCTGACAAAGTGTACAGACTGTACCTCTCTTAACAGCACCTTTGCTTTTGACCCATCAGTACCAGACACACTTTGTTCCAGGTGCTGAGCAACTGTAGGTAGGTTCACCTGAAATGCCTGTATTGAACGTGATCTGCTGGCAAGCCATCTCACCTGTTTAACTGCACTAAAGTGTGCCAGATCAGTATCCATCACATGTGCAATTTCTTGAAGCTCCCTCATTTTTGGGGGACTACAGTGGTAGAATTTAAATATGCCCTTTAGAGTGTTTTCAAGCTTTGATACGAAAAGGTTTGTTTTCATCATATCGAGAACTGCCAGCTCCAACTTATGTGCAACACAGTGCATGGCAATGATGTGAGGACAGTGCTCCCGTAACTTTGCAATGGTTCCACCCCTTTCACCCAGCATTACACTTGCCCCATCAAAATTGGCAGAAATCAGAAGTGGCCCCAGATTGCTCACATTCGATAAGTCAGTGATAGGAAGATGTAGTGAATCTAATGCAGTTGTTATTGCATTAAAGACACCTACAGCATGTGAGGATTCCAAGGGCACAGCCTGGATTAGATATGTACATACATCTTTTGTGTTAGGATTTACAAAACGCAGGAAGACATTTTCCCATTCAATTATAGCAGCATCAGTGCTGCCGTCAGCAAGAATTGTAACATATTTTGCATTTTTAAGAGTCTGCATCTGGCTCTTGGATAGAACAGCAGATATAGCTCTGTAAAAGTCCCTGGCTCGCTTATCACTGGTATCATTCACACCAAACTGAATCCCATTTTTCTCTTGCAATTCACATAGCCAATCCATGTCAGAAAATGGGCGCAGATTTTTTGCAATGGAGTACGCTGTGTCAAACAGGCATCTCATCTTCACCTTTGTGGCCTCTTCCAATCGTGCAAAGGCTTGATAAAGTGGTGACTCACTGATATAACACTGAACTGCATGCTGACCACTTTCTAGAACATGTTGGTTCTGGCATAGCATATGTGGATTGGACTTGTGTGCAAATAGTGACTCAATTCTGAAATTGTTACAGCCTATGGCAAACACATTTTTTTTTTGAAAATTCTGGTGTTGCAATAGTGGGATACTTTTCACACACTGTACAGTACATCGATCCTTTTTTTTCATTGTATCGTAACCATTTATAAGTGGTCAACCAATGAGGCTGAAACAGTCTGGCCCTCTTTTCTTGATCATATTTCCTGTCTTAACTTATTTTCTCTTGTACCACCAACTCATCAGGTGCTAAACTGTGTTTCTTTGGCAGTCACACAGGGGCTACAGGCTCAGCTAAGTCCTCACTGCTTAAATCAGCTGTTCTATCAAGTACCACTGATGCAGATGCACTTCCAGACTTTTTATTACTTTCATCTGATTCTGTGGAAGAACTAGTAGTTTGTGTATTAGAAGAACTTGAGGATGCTGCTGCTGACCAGAGAGATACAGTAAGAGTCTGTTGCTTACTTTTCTGCATATTAAATGTCTCAGTGTCTGGTTTTGCTCTAGTGTTTTCTGCTTAGTGCTTACTTTTTTTGTGATAACATTTTATTCAAGTCACTGTCTGTGAGGTGTGTGTGTGTGTGTGTGTTTTTTTCTACTGGTGGCAGACAGTGGGAGGATGAAGGAGAGCACTTCTAGACACGTCATGCACAACAGCACATACAGAGTTTGGTAGAGTAGACTTCTCTACTTATGTTCTATAAAATCTTTTTTTTTTTTAATGACTTTTTCAAGCCAGCCAGCCAGAACACTGGGCAGCTCACCCTTTCTCACTCAACACCTCTAGTCCAAGAGACCACCGCACATACAGTTAGGCTTAGTTTGTTCTCGCTTATTTTATTTTCTGTAAAATCTTTTTTTTTTTTAATAGCTTATTTCTTTATGCGACTTTTTCAAGACAACTGGCCACAGGACACTGGGCAGTTCACCCCTTTCCTACATGGCACCTCTAGCTCAAGAGCCCACCACAGTCACACAGTCATGATTCGTTCCACCCTATTTTATTTTCTGCAAAATCTTTTTTTTTTTTTTTTAATAGCTTATTTATTTTTTTTTGTGTGACTTTTTCAAGCCAGTCAGCCACAGGACACTGGGCAGTTCAACCCTTTCCTACACGGCACCTCTAGCCCAACAGCCAACAACAGTCACACAGTCAAGTTTCGTTCTCTCATTTTATTTTCTGTAAAATCTTTTTTTAATAGCTTTTTTTTTTTTATGTGACTTTTTCAAACCAGCCGGCCACAGGACACTGGGCAGTTCACCCCTTTCCCACACGACACCTCTAGCCCAAGAGTCCACCACACACAGTCACAACAGAATTAGGCTTCTCTCATTTTCTGCAAAATCTTTTTTTTGTTTTTGTTTAATAGCACCAATTTATAAGTGTGACAAATCACAAGCCAGCCAGCCACAAGACACTGGGCAGGTCAGCCCCACCCCAGCTAGACGCGCACTCCAGTACACAATCTGCTCGAAGGCTCTCACTGCTGCTCCCAGCAGTCCCACACTCAGTTGGGCTTCTTTTGTTTTGTTTTCTTTACTTTTTCCTTTTTCTCCTAGCTTTCTTTTTTGGGGGGGTGTTTCACAAGTCCACCACAAAGGTCAGGAGTGAACTGGACAGTGGATAGATACTGGGTGGGCAACAAATGAATCAACCTCTTTTTTCAATCCTTTCACACTCTCCTCGTCTTTCTCACAACAGCTCCACACAGTTAGGCAGGGCTCCTGACTGTTGTAATATACATTTTTTTCAAATCTATTTATATCTCCGGTGGACCGGAACAGTCTCAGGCAGTCCTTTCACCTGCCGCTCTACCACCCACTGTGATCATCTGCCACCTCAAAGTCGTTAGCACTCCCCGCTGGCTCCAACACGCGAGGAGATCAAGGGGCGGAGGCAGAGGCCCAGTGTTTGGCATGTGGCAGTCGAGGCACTGGGATGCTGTCGCCTATCTGGCCCAAAGGGGTTTTTAGAGTGCTTCCCCATCCCCTCCAAATGTGACATGTGGTGACGCCATGGCAACTCCTCCGGCGTCTGCCATGCTCCCCCCCCCGTTGCTTGTTCGGGATCCTGCAGTTCCCCTGGTCTCCACCTGGGGACACTGGGACACTGGACAACCCAACACCCTCCCCGGAAAGGGACAGCCGCTCAGGGACACCTGCCCTTCTCTCCTGCCGACCCACGGCGTCCGAGCTCGCTCCAGAACCCAGGCCACCGGCGTGGCGCGAGGTGTGGCGTCCAGTGCCTCAACCCTCAGTGCCACCGGGCCGGACATATATATATATATTTTACTCTGTTCTTTTTTACAAGCTAGTACTGTCTGTACTAGTAGTTCCCTGTACTTGTCTACTATGCCAGCTGCTGTCTTTTTTAGTTCCTTTACAAACCAGCCACAGAATACTTCAGGACCGGTAGACACTGACAGTGACACCTCCCTTCACTCCTCCTCCTCTCCCAACAGCAACAGGCAGCAGCCTTCACAAAGGCTATTTTTTATGTTCTTCAAAATAGGAAAATTACGTACCTACCGTAATTCTTGATCTTCTCTTGTATCTTCACCATTCATTACTTCCTGGGTGTAAGCCGGGCGTGCACCGTCCGCGAGCTTTTTTTTTTTTTTTTTTAATTTAACGCCGCCGACGAGCAACGCTACAACATCGCATGAGGGGCGGCCGTTAGTAGGATCGACTCCTCCTCCAACTCAGTTCTGTGAGCCGGAGAGGCAAAAGTGAAAGCAGAAAATATAGATAGTGAGGCAAGATAGCCGAGGGATAGCAAAGCAAGGAAGAATGAACTGAAAAAGGAATAAGCCGATGGAGGAAGGACAGAGGAGATAAGAACATCCCTAGCCTAGGGAGTGCAGGGCCTCCTTACCTGGGCGACTCTAGGAAGAGAGATGAGTAAGGAAATGAGAAAATAGAAGAAGAAGAAGAAAGAGAAGAGAGAGATGGGATGTTGAAGGGACCAGAAGGCCCAACGAGCATAGTTAGCTTGTAGCTGAAGGCTCGACTAAAGGGGAAGCAAGAATCCCCGGAGATAGAGCTGAAGAGAAGGTTCACCGAACCCGCTAGACAGACTCAGGAGGGCATAGTCCTCATCTTCAACATGCCATTGTTCTTGACACCCACCTCGGCTCCTGGCCGCGGAGGGCCTTTAAGTGGAGGACAGCCAGGAGGAAGAATAAAACCCCAGCAGCATGAGGCTGCTCAGGGGTTAGAAATAGAAAATGTAAGCCTTTCAGGCGTTTCAAGATAGAAATGGGACTCAGACTGACTGGCTAAGGCGGCCAAGGCTTAGGCTGGCTAAGATTGGATATGGTCAGCAGAGTCTACTGTAAAAATTGTCCAGGAGGACACTTAAAGGGAGAAACCACTAGCAAAACAGCGAGAAGGATAGCCTACCTTCTCATTTGCCTTCTTGTTTGATTTCTCCATTTTTTTTTTTTTTTTTTTTTACAGATAAAAAATATTTTTTTTTTTTTTTTAACTAGATGCATGACCCAGATACCAAGATGCCTATAGCAGTCGGAGAGAGTTCCTTCAGCATTTTTTTTTTTAAAGAGAAAGGAACAGACGTACTCGTTCCTCTGCTCTGCAAGGTAAGAATAGAGGGGGGAATCAGATTTCAGGGCAACTATCTGAACACGGGATTGCAGGATCAAAACTGAATAGCCTGAGCCAGGCCAAAAAACCCCAGAGGTATCTTGCCATAAGAATAGCAAGAGACAGTTGTGCAGTCTGATCGCCAATGCAATCCACGAGATGGCCCATGAATCTTAGAGTAAGTAATTTTTCTGGATTTAGAACCCCAAGAAAGATCTTTTTTTTTTTTTTTTTTTTCCCGGAAAATTTAAGGAATTTTCCTATTTTATATAAATGCAGAGAGAGAGGAGAGCGGAGGTGGAGAAGCCACAGGAAGAGGCACTGAGGGATGGTGGGGGTGTAAGTAATGAATGGTGAAGATACAAGAAGATCAAGAATTACAGTAGGTACGTAATTTTCCTATCTTCCTTGTCAATCTTCACCATTCATTCTCCTGAGTGATGCCAGCTCCTCTTCCCTGGAGAGGAAGAGGCCATACCCTGAGGGAACAAGACCCCCAGCCTTCTGCTGGTGAGAAACAGAAGGAGAAGACCTTGGCTTATTCAGAAAGCCTAAGAGGGAGAAGAGCTAGGAGGTGCCCGAGGGCGAGGAGGCGGAGGAGCCCCTGTAAAAGTCTCCTAGCTCTGGAAGAGAAAAGACGGGTCCCCGGAGGCGGAGCGAATCACCCTACGCCGGGCCAGGGTGACAACCTGGAAAGAGAAGCCATGCCGTCCGCCTGATGCAGATCGCTGTCCCCGCAAGCCTGAAGCCACCTCATTGGCGTCATAAGATGCCCTTGCTGATGTCTTGCCAGCTCCAGGCCTACCAGCGGAGAGAAGCAACGGCTTGTCTGGTTTGCTCCAGTATCAGGCATAGATGCCAGCAGCTGGGACATCATCGATCACAGATGCGGTTGTGAGGCAGCGTGGTGAGCCTGATGTGATGCAATACAGCACCTCTGTACGAGCAAAGAAACACTCTTAGCTCCAGCGGTCGAACTGGAAGAGTCCGAATCGGTGGGCGGCGGCGCCAGAACGTGCCCAGAAGGAGTATCCAGGTATACCAAACCTGAGGACGGGTTGGGGAGGAACCTAGAGACTAGAGGGGCACAATACCTATGCTGGCAGTCCCAAGGGCTGGGGAAAAGCGGCAGGGACTGCCATGACCGGATAGGCGCCTCCTGGAAGGATGAGCCAGGAAGGTACCACCAGATGCTGGGCACTGAATTCACGCGTCTCCCGTTCGGTATTGTCTCTTCGAACGTAGGAAATCCGGAGATCCCTCACCATCCTCGAGAGGAAACGCTGATATTCTGTGAAATCAGCATCGGAGGACAGATGAGCAGGGGGTTCCTCTCCCTCGGAGGAGGGAGACGAGGATGATGGGGAACTGGAATGCCAGAGAGATCCCTGCGCGGTGGGGAGAGTGAAGACCCGCTCATGCATGTACCTAGCATTATGAGGGAAGGCCGCCACAGAACCCCTGAACTGCTCCCAGGATAGCGGACCCGTGGGGCCGACATGGCCTGGAGTGGGGGTCAGTAGAGCAGAGAGATGGGAGAGGGCACCTCACGCGGAGGCAACTGCTCTCTTGGAGAGGGCTCTGGAATCGGGGAAAAGAGCCCTGGAAAGGGGATCCCGGATATCAGACCAGGCATGAAACGGAACTCTGGGGAGGCGGAGCCTGGAAGAGCCCTGGGGAGAACCTCCCTGTGTGACGGCCGGGGACTGCATGGATCCAGAAGGGCAGTCAGCACAAGCGCCTCGAAGGACACCTAGAACCCTGGAGGGAGGCGGAGGCTCTGCACTAGGCTCCTGGCCACCCCCTGAGGTGGCCAAAGGAAGACCGACGGCAGACCCCTGCCCTCGACCTCCGGACTCGGAGAGGTCCTCCTCCTCGACCACAGCGTCCCCTGTCCCTAGAGAGAGTGACAGCACCCGTAAGGTAGCTGTCACCCGGGCCTCAGAGGGCCTCCTCTCTTCACGCCTGCCCCAGGGCTCCGGCCACCCAGGGGAACCCTCAGGAGGCGGCGAAAGGGGACAGAGGAGAGACCCGCCCCTGGCACCTCTAGCCACGGGGACCCAGACTCCGAGAGTGGGGTGCCAGGATGGGTCCACGTCTGAATCATCGCCCTCCGAGGAGGGCGAGACCAGCAGGACCTCAATGCTGGCCACCCCAGGGTCCCAAGGCTGCAGGCATGACGGCCCGGTACCAGGAGCCGCTCGCCTCCCTCACGCCGGTAGCAGCCAGGCCTAGCTCCACACCCCCAGCAGCGCGGCGAGCCGGCACCGCCTGGAGAAGGACCAGACCCGCAGGCGCGGGCTGCGTCGGAAGCGGCGGCACCGCCCGGCAGGCGCCGCCCTATCCTCTGACGCCCGTGAGCGGCGCCAAGGCTAAGCGGCATGCCAGCAGCCCGCCCCAATCACCGGCGCTCGAATGGCACGGGATCAAAGTGGCGCCCTTCGCGGCGCCCGCTCTGATCACAGCGCCCGTGACAGCGCCCGGGACTCAACGGTGCGGAAGTAAGCCGTCTCGTCACCGGCACGTGACGGCGCCAGGCGAGCAGCGCCCGAAAAGCGGCGATCGAGTCCACAACTGAAGCCCAAAAGCGAGGCCTCGCCCGCAGAGAGCCTGCTGCCTCCCAAAGAGGTGACTGCCGAGGCGGTGTCGGCGCGGCCCGGGGAATTCTGACGCTCCCGACACCGCAGAAGGGCCTCCTCCTCGGCAAGAAAAGGCGAGGGGCCCCCTCCTCCTCAGACCCGTATAGGCCGGGAGGAGGCGGACCGGGAAGGGCCAAGACCTTGCAAAGAATCCCTTGGCTGACGTCGTCCCCGAAAGTCGTGAGGGCTTTGCCGAACAAGCAGCGGACTTGAGCTCGCCGCGGTCCATGGAGAAACAAGCGTCGCATGAATCCATGTCATGGTTGGGTCCCAGGCAATGAAGACAAAGCGTCATGCGGTCCGAGGCAGGAGAAAATACCGCCACAGTAACACCGGCCTTAGGCGCGGCCGTCTTCAAACACGTTTAGCTCCGGACCCGGACATAGCGAAATCAACAAGAAAAAAACAGTAGGAAAACACACCGGTAGCCGCTTTAGAAAGAAAAAACGGTCTTACCGATGTCGTCGAGTGTGTGGAAAAAGAGTCGCTGGCCAGTGAGAGAATGGGCAGCTCGAAAACAGGTGCTGCCTCGGCGGGCGGAGAAACAGAACTGAGTTGGAGGAGAGTCGGTGCTACTAACGGCCGCCCCTCGCGCCAGCGCGTAGCGTCGCTCTCGGCGGGGCCGTTAGGCAACTTTAAAAAAAAAAAAAAGCTCCCGTGACGGGTGCGCGCCTCCGGCTTACACCCAGGAAGTAATGAATGGTGAAGATTGACAAGGGAAGATCTTTTTTTAGTTGTTTAATTTTGTGGTATGTTGCTGAAAAGACATCCTGCAAATTGCTTTGCCCTGGCTGTTCAGTTATCTGGTCGGCGACTTGACCAAGTCGGCAAAGCAAACCCATCCCCCAAAACTGTGAGCAGCAGGAGACAAAAATGGTCTTCTCCTCCCTATTTATTTTGCTCTGCTCCTTGCTGTTCTTTTTTTTTTTCCTGCCACCAGTAGTAGAAAAAAGATGGGGGAGCAGATAGTCTTCCGTAGTTCAATTAGTTTGCCAGACTTGAGTCCTGAACAATCAGACTACACTAGTACAGGATGAGTATGTCTCTCTCAGTCTCCATTCTCTAGCTCTGCTCTATCACAAATGGCGCTCTCACAGCCTCTTGCACTGTCTCTCCTCCTCCTCCTCTCCCCCCATCTGTGCTATACCACCTCCCACCCCTACTGCCGCCTGTGCCAATACCAGGACTGACAGGGTACTCTCCCAGTTTCAACTCACTCACCTGTCAGTCTTGGTTCCTCTAAAGATGCTCTGGTCTGTGATGGGTGGAGAGTGATTCGGAGGGAGGGTCGACGTTGTCCCACTCCATCACTACTGTGCGCTCCTGCGCTGCACTCGCTCCCGCTTGGCGGCTCCCTCACTCAGCTCCTGTCTCGCACATGACTACATTACTGTTCAACATGTGACCCGACCCTCACTGACTGAACTCTTCAATGGGTGGCGACACCTAGTGGACACTTGTGTGTACAGGCAGTCAAGCACTCCAGGTAGGCAGGAAAACCAAAGGGGGAAAAAAATAATGCTCTGAGCTGGTTGTCCGTAGACAAGTGAGGACTGCAAATCTACTTGTCTGAATGACAGATCTGGTAGCCCGGGATATCGGGCAATGGGATTTGTTGAACCCTGAACCACTACCCACTGGGATACTCCAAACCAGGTGATGGCTATGTCCTCAGGTGCCAAGCATGCAGGCGAAGGACTCAACATTTGGATGGACCAAGCCCCCGAGTCTGCATCAGCAGCTCCCAGCAGAGGGGCAATGGAACCGGAGGCTTCTCCGCTAACTACTGTGCTGGAAACCATATCTCCCAAGGCCAGAATAGTCTGACCAGTATCATGCTGCCCCCCCCCCATCTGCAGCTTGAGTAGTGCCCTCTGATTCAGAGGAAATGGAGGGAAGGCATAAAGGAACTTCCCGCTCCACAAGAGGGACAGCGCATTTTGTCAGAGAACTCCAGGACGTGGCTCTGGCGAGCAGAAACTTGGCAGTTTTGCATTGAGTGGGGACATAAAAAGGTCCAACTCTGGATGACCCCATCTCGTGAATAGATCTTCAGCAATGGATGAGAGAAGCTCCAATTCATGCATGCTGGACTGAGTCCAGCAGAGGCTGTCCGCCAGGGTGTTTTGCTTGCCTGCGACATGCACTGCTGAGAGATCCAGACTGTGGTACAGAACCCAGTACCAAACTCTCACGGCTTCCCTGCACAAGGGGTATGAATGCGTTCCTCCTTGCTAGCTGATGTAGTGGACAACATTAAGATTATCTGATGGGATTAACAGGTGGACTGGAAGGAGATGATTCTGAAAGGCCTGCATGGCATAAATGACCGCCTGGATCTCCAGGATGTTGATGCGCAGAAAAACCTCAGTCTGAGACCATGTCACTTGAGTCTGAAAGGGACCCAAGTGTGCACCCCAGCCCGAACCGGAGGCATCTGTGATGAGGCTCTGCTGGGGAGAAGAGATCTACAGACCCATCCACCACTGCAGCACCTTGCAGACTGCAGAGGAGACCAGCACTAGCTGTTCTAGGTCATCTGTGCATTGGTCCCATTGCACCCTGCGTGTCCACTAGAGTACCCACATGTGCAGTGTGGCCAAGGGGACTGTGGCAATGATCGTGACCATAAGACCCTATAGCCTGAGGTACACCATTGCAGGAACACAACAGCTCTGGGCTACCTCCTGAGCCTGGGCAATGAGACACTCCACCCTGTCAAGGGGCAGGAGGGCTTTGCCCCATGCAGAGTCCAAAACCACTCCTACATAATGCATCCTCTGGGACAGGATCAAGATGGACTTGGGCACATCAACTGTGATGTCCAAAGAGAGGATCAATCAAAGAGTCCTCTCCAGGGTCCAGAAGAGCTAAGCACTGGACGGAGCCTTGAGAAGTCAGCTGTCCAGGCAGGGGAAAACAAAGACCTTCTCTGTGGAGAGCTGCAGCTACTGCTGCTAAACACTTCGTGAAGACCCACGGAGCTCACCCTGAAAAAACAAACAAAGAAACCTCCTGTGCTGAGGAAACACCAAGATATGCAGGTAAGCATCTTGCATAACCAGGGAGCACAGCCAGTCGCACTGCTTGAGCAGAGGCAGCAGACATGGCAAAATGACAAGACTAAGATCTTTGAGATCTAAAATAGACCTCAGATCTCCAGTCTTTCTCAAGACCAGGAAAATCCTGGAATAGAATCCCCAAGAGTTACAGAGTGTGACCACTCTCTAGAATTTTAAGAATCCAGGTATCTGAAGTGATAGTTCTCCACCAATTGAGATGGAGAACCAACCTCCAGTCACCACCTCTTGGTCGAGGACCAGAAGGTCGGGGGGGGGGTCTAGCAAGGAGTCAACCAGAGGTGGATCCGGCTACCGATCTGGTCCGCTGCCTCTGGGTCACTCTGCAGCAGCACCAGAAGAGGAAGGGGTGAGCAGGGTGTAAAAGACCTTTCTCTTGCCCTGGGGGCGGATGCCCACTCCAGACTTGTGTGACACCTAGCAAAAGGGTGGGCACTGTCTGCTCCTAGGCTGCATATGATAAAGCAAATGGACAGACTTGATAGCCCAACCAGATGCCTGCAAGTCATTGATGATGTCCTGAACATCTGGCCCAAACAACTTGGAGCCATTAAAGGGGGCATTCAGCACCTTCTGCTGTACATCCACTGCAAACCCCAAGACTCTCAGCCAGGACTGGCCTGGTGGTGCGGAGGGCTGAGGCGCTGGCACCTTACCTCGCACTACGCCGGTGACCCGTGTTTGGGGACGAGCATGAGCCGTCGGGGGTCGGCAGGGAAGGAGAAGGATTAAGCATCCAATGGACTGCTCTCCTTCCCCCGGGGGGGGGGTCTTGGTGGTCGGCGCTTGCTCGCCCGGCGGGAGGCTGGAGGACAGGCGTCGCACCACAATTAGGGGAGGAGTTGGGCCCAGGCGTCTGGAGGAAACATGATGCATGGCGCGCTTCCACTCCGGGCTGATGTCATGGCACGGTCCTGACTCCTGGGAGAACAAGTGAAAAAGGATACCGCCACAGCAGGATGGTGGAGGGTGTCTCGCAGGCTCCGCCCCGGCTAGCCGCAGGCGCTGGCACTAATCTGGTCCTCAGTGGGGATTTCGGCCCCCACGACCAGCTGGGAGGGTAAGCCTGAGGGCTGAGTCAGCGTCCCGGATTGGTGGACGCTGGGGCGGGACTGGGACGCCCTCCTGTACAAGCCAGCAGTAGGAGGAGAAGAGTAATAACTACAAAAAAAAAAAAAAAAAAGACTCTCAGCCAGGAGGGCCTACGAATGCAAATGCCTGTGGCTCTACACTGTGATGCACTGTGACTCTGTAAGTGATTTATATCTTTTCCACAAGTAAAGCTTTTTTATCTTCCACAATACTTGGAGTGCTGAATGTTATTTACTCTTTTTGTGCCTGTGGCAGCAGCCCTAGCACCAGTGTCAGAAGTGTATATAGGGGGTCAACCCGGTGGCGCTGAGGGTTGAGGCGCTGGACACCACACCTAGCGCATGCCGGCGACCCATGTTTGGGAACAGACTCAGGGCAAGGAAGGATCAAGCGTCCACCGACAGCTCTCCTCCCTCGGGGGAAGGGGGTCAGTGCATCACACTGTGGCTGGATGTCAGCACAGACATGCTGCCCAGAAGGAGGAGGCCACGTCTACAGGAACCCACTGCCTCTGCAGAGGCAGAGGTAGCCACCCCACCCAATGCACGCTCAGGCCCTGGGGCATAACAGGAGGGAAAACAGAGCTGTCAGGCTCCACGATGGCTGAGCTGCACCTGCACCGACCCCAAGCAATCTGGATGTTGGCTTCTGGGGACGGGAGGCCCTCACCACTGTCCCCATAACAGAGGGTAACCAGCAGGATGGCCGGTGGGATGGGTGGGGAAGCCTGGCTGGAGAGACGAGTCCCCTTCAAGGATGGGGCTGGAGCCACCTGCCCACTCCAAGGAAGGAGCAGAAAAATGTAAATAGAAAAAAAAAAAAGAAATGCATATAGGGCCCTAAGGAGATGCTTACTTATGTCCTCTGCAGACTAAGCATCTGAGCACCTCCTGTTTCCGGCAAGAGTCTGGGAGGGCTTAGGCAGCCACCTTGCCCTTCTTCCATATGGTATTTTGGTACTTGACCATATGCGAAAGATAGTAATCCAAAGCCCCAAGTTGGAAGAGGCATAGATCCTCTTATTGGCTGGGCAGCATAGTAAGGAAGGCCCTGCGGAACATGATAAAGCTTATTCACCCAGCGGGGCATGGCAGATACCATGTCTGGCATATGCCAGGCCACAGTAGTGGCATTCCTTAAGGCAGGAAGGAGAGGAGGAATGACCTTAGGAAGAGATTCTGGGATCTCCAGGAAGTCCACCAGGTTCCGTCTGGTGGCATCTTCCTCCTCTGTGTGAAAGCCCATAGCCAAGGACAGTTGCTTCATCACATTAAAGAAAGTAGGGTCTTCTACAGGGAACTTAAGTGTATGTTTGACAGAGTCCTCACTGACTGACGACGCAGTGGATCTGTCTGAGGAAAGAAGCTCTTCTTCATCCTCTTCCTCTGGTGGAATCAGGTCTGGGTGGTATTCCTCATCGACATCGATGTGCTCAAACTCGAGGTCCAATGAGTGAGGCACCGATGACGCCCTACGGGGCACAGAGTGAGAAGACCCCAGAGCCATCAGCAGTGCCAGGGACCCAGGTCTGTATGAGCCCAACTGGTGCACAAGGGCAGTGGCGATCCTGGCCAAAATATCACTGAGGTTGATAGCAGGAGATGGTTGCATCGACGGTGGAGAGGTCATTGTCACTGAGCTCAATGAACCGTCCACTGAGGCTTGAAAGTCCGAGAAGCCCAATGATTGTGGGCCTAGGGAAGCATCAGGCCTTGACGGAGGGGCTGTCATTGGGTCGACGGACTGGAGGCTGGCAACCCGAGGTCAACAGCCAGACTCCATGGACAGCGGGAAGTGGTGCTACCATTATGGGCCTGAGAGGAGCAGAAGCCTGGGATGCAGAGGACGTCAGTGTAGCCGCGACCAATGGAGTACCCCCGGAAGACAAAGAAGAAGCTGTTGGGGAGCAGGAGCACTGCTGTGGTCTTTGTTGCGACTCTCCTCCCCCCGCACCCACCCACCAAAGACTTGTCTCATGCCTTCGAGGCCAGGGAGCGCGATGAACCCACTGGCGACTGGGAAGGAGAGAACCCCGAGGACCCCTGCCCAGACCTGGCTACCTGTTGCTCCATAAGAAATTTCTTCGAAGCCATTCTGCATCGTCTGAGGGTTGTCTGGTTAAATTTCTGGCACAGCTCAGTCAGAGGCGTCGTCGTCAGGCCCAAGACAGCAGACACAGAGGTTATGGTAGTCTGAAAAAGCAATATTCTTTCCACAGCGGCAGCAATGGAAAAGAGTAGTGGAAGGAGTAACTCTCGACATAAACAAGGTAAATGAATCTCTTATTTAAAAGAGATTCCAAAAAAACTAAAGCAGAGAAAAAAATTGTAGCCAAAATGGTGCAAACTGCGTCGTAGTTTCCAAGGAGACCCATGCGAACAGAGATAATGGTGGGAAAGAACAGAGCAGAGAGGGGGGCCGCTTACGCCTTTATAGAGTTGGTGACATCAGCAGGTGATGTCAGTGCGAGCAGGCCCAGTGGTACTGCTGAAAATCTTCCGTGTGGATCTTCCATGTAGATCCTGCTTCACCAACAGTGAAGTTCCTACAATGTGACCTGATGACTGATGTACCCTCCTAAGATCTGTCCTTCTCGGTGTCCCCCGCAGCCAGCCCTCTGATGACGCAACTGATGGACTGAGCTGTGGGGGACGTTTATGTGCCAGTAAGTCACTTTAGCTAGCATCAGAGAGAAGGCACACATGATCATGCTTATTCTATAGATACCGGCAACTGGTACCAGCATGATCAACTAGAAAAGAAATTAAATCACAAGCTAGTAAGAAAATAAAAAAATAATCTCCCAAAGCATTTTTCTTAATCAAGACCTAAAGGTTGCAGCATTACTACAGGGGAGGTGAGGATTATACTTTAATCAATTAAAATATTGAGTCTAGTATATATGCACCAAGAAACATCCATAAAGATGGTCATCCTTGGTTTAATAATCACAGTTGATCTTACAAAAATGAGTTTGCTCATGCAGTTAGAGAAAAAAAAAGATCCTGCAAGAGACTATGACCTACCTTAATAAGAAAAGAAAGCTGTCCGGCCTGTCGGCACAGTGGTAGGGCTTCTGCTCGTGACCCGGATCCAGTAATGGGCTTGGACTGTTGGAAGGCAAGTTCTGGGGAGGAGAACGGAGTGTCCCACAGACTGCTCATCCTCTGGGAGGGAGAGTGAGGAAAACTGCCAGAGTTTGACTGACCCCTGGTGGAGGCCAGGGGGTCTAACGGCCAGAACTACGCAGTGCTGGGAGGCATGACAGAAGTGTGGCACATGCCCCGTCATGACATTGCACGCCTTGCCTCCCCTGGGGCAAAAAAGATGGAGAAACAATCAGACCCTGCACCTGGACGTCCATCTCATTCCACGCCCAGGCCCTACGCCACCAGCCGTAAATTTCTCACTCCTACATACCAACTAAGTCTCCGTCGGGGTAGGGCCCTCCGGGGCCAGGTGCCTAAGAGTTGAGGTAGGTCAGGGGCGACGGGAGGGTGACCAACATAAGACCAGTCAGACGGAGCAAGAAAGTATGCTATATATATATAAAAAGCGCTTTATAAAAATTTACTAGAAGTGGAAGAACAAAGACATCAACAAAAGCTGTGGGCTGAGATGCAGGACACAATCAAGCACACATTTCTAGACATTTTTACCCCTAGCAGCATCAATATTTATTCCTGAAGATGTTTGGCTTAAGTCCTATGAGAACATTAATTGTGGTCCCCTATGTGTTAGAGCCGGTTCACCAGATTTGATGAGCTTAAGAATTTCTCTCCATGGATATTCTCATTTGAGAAGGTCGAGGAAGCTATGCAGGCTTTCAAATCTAATAAAGTTCATGGATCTTGACAGTATATTCATAGATGTTTATAGCGCTTATTTTGAAATATGGGTTCCAATCCTGACTAACCTTTTTAACAAGTGTCTAACAAAGAGGTACTTCTGCTTGGAGGAAAAATGTAACCAGTCTCATTTTCAAACAAACTCATGTCAGAGCCAATATGGCTGCTAATGCATTAGCCTGATTTAAAAAAAAAAAAGAATGTGTGGCTTAGTCGTTATCTACTTGTATTATTGTAAAGGTCACTAGGCAGGCCACATTTGCAGTACTGCGTGCAGTTCTGGCGTCCCTTTCGGAAGGAGATAGAGTGCTGGAGGAGATGCAGCATAGGGCAACTTAGATGATCCTGGGGCTGGAGGGCAAAACCTATGAGTACAGGCTGAGTTGAACATGTACATCCTAGAGGAGAGGAGGGATCGGGGGAATAAGATCGAGACCTTCAAATATTTGGAGGGGATTAACAAAATGAGCACATAAGGGATATTTATGCTGAGGAGAGGAAGGGACACAGAGGGCATGGTCTCAGGTTGGAGGGTGGAAGATATCAGTGAGAGACGAGGAGGCATTTTTTCACAGAGAGGGTGGTGGAGAAATAGAATACTCTACCTGAGGAGGTGGTATCCTGTAGTGCAGTGGGCAGTTTTAAAAGGGCATGGAACAGGGTGCAAGGGGAGGGCGGCAGCTGCAACATAAGGGTGCTAGCTGCTCATTCCAGCAGACTAACATGGTAAACCGTAAGGCCTGTTTCGGCTGGCAGATTGGTATGTTCGTATTGTTATGCAAAAATCCGTCATTTACTGGACAGCAGGGAAATGTTTGAGACATGGATTCAGCTACCTCTGGGAACAACTTCAGATAGTGGGTGGCGGGGGATTCAAGCAGCTGGAATATAATGGTATAAAACAACAAAGTTCACCTATTTTGGTTTCAGCCAAGCCCAGCAGAACACTAAAAAGAAGTCTGCTTTCAGTGCTAGGAGTGTGTATTTTACATAGAGGCAGTCCCTTCCTAATTTTACTCATGAAACTGAATCAGACTTTAAATTTCACTTCCAGTTCCGCAGGGTTCCCTCCTATCTCCACTACTGTCTACTTTAAAAAGCACCTTTCGTACATAAGTACAGTGAAGCCCACCAGGATGAAGCACAGCACTGCAGAATTCTGCAGTAGAGTTACTGCAGTAAACAATGCAATTTCAATGGGAGTTAATCCCTTTTGTCACGCAGTAAACCAATCACACTGCGCTTCATCCTGGTGGGCTTTACTTATAAGCTCCCTTACCTGCCTGGGAGCTGTTTTATTAGATAACTTTGATAATTTTGTCTACTAGCCCCCTTGGAAGGAACCATAAACTGTTCCTGAGCGACCAACTGAATGATCCTTCCACTTCGTACAATGCTGGCCACACCCCCAAGCTCCAACACCATGTGACATGTGTTTATGGAAAGTGCAGGAGCATGCACCATGCAAGTCTAGGGGGCAGATTTCTCCCTTCTTTTTTAAAGGATTTACAACCACTTGCTGTACAAATCACGGCCAGCATTCACCTAACAAGGGCAGGCTAGGAAGATTCCTATCACCCGACAGCCTTGGACAACAGAAATGGCCACCCGGATAACAAAATGGACAGTTCTGCAACCCGCAGGGCAACCACAACATTGGAAGCTGTTCAAGTTTACTGCAGGAAAGACTCTGTTGAGCAAGCACATTCACAAGGAGGTCCTGAGGCACATACGCATACAGTTCGCAATAACATAGACAAGAGATATAAAATGTAGAACGACGAAGAAAAAAATATATATAATACAAGAGGTACACACAATAGAAGTCCTTATGCTATATATGCAGTACATTCCAGCTTTAACCTTGCCCTAAATTATGCAACACATTTCAGCTTAATAAGCAGAGGGCCAGTTGGTACCTAGTAGCACCTACATATGTCTTTTAATTTAGAGATAGCTGAATACTGTCAGTCTACATATGCGCTGATTTTTTTCACCAACCTGGCAAGGACAGTGCATGTATGATTGCAAATTTGGTCATTTTTTTTTTTTTTTTTTTAAACTTACTTGACAGTCCATCCTGTGTTGTGGAGGGGACGGCCTGTGTTGGGCTGGCACGGTAGCAGTGGTCAAGAGGCTTCTCAATGAGGCGATCAGCTAACATCACACAATTAGCAAGACAAGAGACTGTCACACCCAAGTGTCCAGTTCGGTACAGCAAACGTATAGGGGTTTAGCCGGATGATAGACATGCTTGCATACCAGTGGTAAATATCCTTTTCTCCTCCCACCCTCTCCCTATTAATACAATGGGCTCTCTCTCTCTCTCTCTCTCTCTCTCTGTTAAGCACCACAGTTGCCCGTTTGCTGAGGAGGATTGAGGTTGTGGAGAGCTGCACAGAGACTGTTATTTGAAATTTGGTGTGGACTCCAATTTAAAAAAAAAAAAACCTTTTGGAGAGCTAAATGAGGGACAGCCTTAGGGGGGAAAAAAAAACATCGATAGGTGATTTAATTATGAGTGAGCAAAAAGTGAATAACTGAGCAAGAGGTGAGCGGAGAGCAGGTTGAGGGGGGAATTGGAGAAAGACAACTGGTAGAGAAGGGAGGGAGTGATACTGCAAATAAATTTACAAATTAAAAAAGCTCTTTTAAGAGCTACTACTGCTATGTGAAGGAAAAAAAAACAAAATTTAGTACGAGAGGCCACAGCACAAGGCCTGATTGTAGCGATAGAGAGGGGAGTAAACTAAATCAAAAGCTCTTATAGCTAGTAGCACGAGTAGAAAAAGAAAAGGAGAGGAAGCAGAATAGGAGACACCACAACACAGAGTAGGACTACGAAGTGGGAGAGAAGAGACTTGATGCAAAGGTGTCACTGTGACACAGGAGGGAGACTGAGGAGAGGGTCTATGCAACTCCACTTACCCACACTTGGCTGTATACTGCATTTAAAAAAAATGATTTAATAAAAAAACACTTGAAGAATGGGGGGGCATTTAAACAAAACAGAAGAGAAGAGCATATTGTAAATACTCACACTTAGATCGAGTGTGTGATTGAGACAAAACAACTCTGTGGCAGAATGTTATATAACACTGCAAGACAACAGAAAATTTGTGCCACAGTATCGCGTATGTGCACTTCTGTCATGGTTGGTCATCTGCACACGGCAGGCTTCTTCTCACTGCACATGTGCGAAGACCGCCTAAGTATCAAGGCCAGGCCAGTGAGATCTCTCAGAGTACTTTTCACACTCAGACTCACCACTTGAAGCAGCCATATTAGCTCGGACCATTGGTTCTTTTATAGTTGATACGGCCCATACGCTACACTGCGCCTTCACTGGACCTATTTGGACTTGCTTGTTTTGAGGTTTCTTAAGACGTGAGAACATGCAAGACTTATCAGTTTAACTCGTTGATGTCTATTTTTAGTGATTCTCCCTTTATAAAACTGCATTCCCCCTTCATTTCATTTATAGAGATTTACTCAGGCCTGTTATTTGGGTTGGAATATGAAATAAAGACCTTCATTAACTGTAATACTGGATGAACAATATACATACTGACCTGTCCCTATGGCATGGCATAAACAGACCAAACAAAACAGCCACTAAACAATTACACTGGCAAACTTAAGACAGCCATCAGAGTGAAACATAATAATTATGCTATGGCTAAGCATTACAGACAACCAAAATGTGGGTCAGTCACTACTCTCAAATTTACTAGACTTGAATTTGTATCTTTACCAAAAAAGAGGTGGGGCTCCGAAAGCTTCTTACACGAAGAATTTTGTCGTAACAGCAGATCTTCTAGGAATGTCTCTTGCAGTAAGTCATTACTTCTGGGAGTTCCCAGCAGGTGGCGCCCTCACACGGCAGCTTCCTCCAGCAGTCTCCACACCAGGAAGCACCCACACGACCTCACTTCCTGGGCTGTGCCTATAAAAGTAGGTGGTTCCTGGCACTCATCGTTCCCCACCAGTTTCAACCTGTACTGGTGAGGGAATGAGGGGAACCAAGGTAATAGCGCATCCCAACCCCCTATAGTGTTCTCCCTGTTAAAGAAGGCAGGGGAACGGAGGGAGGGAAGCTACTTACTGCAAGAGACATTCCTAGAAGATCTGTTACGACAGAATTCTTTGCGTAACGAGCCGTCTTCCACGGAATGGTCTCCTGCAGTAAGTCATTACTTCTGGGAGATTCCCAAGCAGTTATACGCCAGTGGGGTGGCCGGCTATGGCACTGTGCCTTACAGAGAGGTACAGTCAGATGACTGGTGCGTGCTGAAGACAGTATACCAGTATATGGCCCAGTAAAGAGTTGTATTCTGTGTGTAGGTAACTCCATTACAATATTGGTGATAAAGGTATTGCTGAAACAAACCAAATCGGCTGGTAGCAGTTTTCATCTGAGAATCTAGGCAGATGCAAACCCAATCAGGGTATGATGCATCAAGTATAGTAATAAGTCATGAGATAGTCAGCAGTATAATGGAGTGACCGGTAGGTCCCAGTGGCTTGCAGTTGAAAAAGACAGAACCTATGGTAAGTAAGGTCTCAATAAGAGGTTACACTTGCAATATATCACTGGGGTATATTCTAGTTATCCAGTTTCTGCTATAATTGAACAAATAGCTGAAATATGCAGCCATAGGCTAGTTGAAATCATATGGGGTTCTGAGAGTGGAGCAGGAACCCAAAATGATATAAATGTTTCTATTTAGGAGTGCTACAGTGTAGCATGTCAATGCAGTTTTTAGCAAAGTCTGTTAAGTCATTATAGAAAATGCATCCATTTTTTTTTTTTTTAGAATGAATAGGCTACATAAGTAGCAATCGGGGGATGTTTGTTATAATTTCACAAATGAGACAATGTATCCATTTTGTAATGCGACTTAGTAGTTCTTACTAGAGTCAACAAAAGGTGTGTAGTCAAATAGTATACCCAGTTTGGGGTAAAAGCTGTGAAATTCAAATGAGAGAGTTTTTTGTTATTTCATCCAGTAGTAGTAATCTCATTCATCAGGGAGTCTCAAGCAGTATGCTAGGGAATGCAGCTTTCCCAGGTTTGACATGAAAGGTTAGTATGGCAAGCCCTATATGTATCCTGTTGGGTGACTAGATATCCAATGGCCCAGATGGCTGGTAGGTATGAGCTGTACGGCCTCATCCAAGGCAAAACATTTAACATGAGATTGTGCTGTGGGGTTGTACCACGCACTCTTTGTAAGTAATGGTTGGCGTCAGCCCCAGCTGAGGTTGGAAACAAAGTCTACTATGAGAAGGCCTTATATGACGACACATGCGGGATCCAGATGTGATGGTCGCAATGACCCGTGCTAGGTCGCCGCTTAAAACTGTCACTTATTAGGGACATATACCTCCTTGGCATAAGTTTTTTTTTAACAATTAGGTGTGAAATGTCCAGATTATTCTGGTATGTAGCATATGTTCCACATGAGTCAGTCACCAAGTATTTGGAGAATCTGAGTAACTTATTTTTTTTCTTCCCCATAAAATCTAGAATTGACAGGGGTATTAGCCATCCCTGGAAAAGTGAGTTGTCTTGTCTTATGTGGTTCCGATGTATGGTTGGTAGTAATATGACCATACACTCTGATGGTAAGGAGGTGTATATAACATATATATATATAACTTTTTTTTCTTTTTTTCATGAGGCATGCCCCTATAATATGTAGTGAGGTTGTCCTCATGGTATATGAAGTAAAATGAGGAGTTGGTGTCAGCCAGTTTTGGGTCACCAAGTGATGGACGCCATAGAAATAATTTCAGTTGATGGAGGAATAATTATTGAATTCATGACAGAAACTTGTCTCGTCGACAGTAGAAGTATAAATGTGGAGTTGTCGTCAACGATGTAAATACCCCTTAGTAGTAGTAGGGATATGATGCAGGTTTCTGTTGATGAATAAAGTAGTCCCATGGTACAGTACATGGTCTCCATCGATGAGAGGAGTTTTTAGCCCCGTTGACAAGTGTGAAAGGCCCTGTGCCTCGTCGACAAAGGAGGCAGCACAAGGGCTTCCGTCGATTGGGGAAGAACCACGATGAGATTATGTGAAATTTGATGTTCCTTGATGGCAGAATGTCTCCAATTGACAATGTACAGTGAGCATTACCCGTCGATGATGGAAGAAGGAGAGCATGCTCTGAAGTGACGATGGAATGTTTCTTGTGACGATGAGATTACAAGGCATGCTCCATCGATGGAGGCATTACCGTCGATGATGAAGTGAAGATAATGTGCTCCATTGATGGGGAGTGTGCCCCATTGAGAGCATGAGAGCTAGATGCTCCGTCGACGGGGAGTCAGGCCTGTCGATGGGGAAAGGCTTGTCGTCGAAAGAAATATGTGGAAGGTATCTGTCGACGGGGAATGGACTTCCTGTCGATGTAGGAGGCCTCCCATGAGGGATGGACTTCCTGTTGATGAGTAACATGTAGGAGGCCTCAGTCGACAATAAGAAACATGTAGGAAGCCTCCGTCGACGGGGAATGAGCATCCCATCAATAACAAACACATATGATGCCTCCGCTGATGGGGAATGGACTTCCCATCTATGAGAAGTATGTAGGAGGCCTCCGACGACGGGAGATAGTGTAAGCCTCTGTAGAGTCTATGAGATGTAGGAGGCCTCCGTCGACAGGGAATTGAACATCCCATTGACGGAAATACGGTGGAAGTCTCTTAACCTCCAAGATGTTTATCAGGTCAGGTCTCTGAAGAGACGGAGGAAAATCGGTGCCGTGTATAAAGCCCTGGCACCCCAAGCTGTAAAGATGAAGGTTCAATTTTTTTTGGACACTTGCATGCAGAAGACTGTTCTAGCTGCCGTGCGGGCTGAATCCGGCAGGAAAATGTTTGCAGCTGAAACTCCTCTGAAACAATGAGTGCCAGGAACCACCCACTTTTATAAGCACAGCCCAGGAAGTGAGGTTGTGTGGGTGATTCCTGGTGTGCAGACTGCTAGAAGAAGCTGCCGTGTGGGAGCGCCACCTGCTGGGAACTCCCAGAAGTAATGACTTGCTGCAAGAGACCATTCTGTGGAAGAGCAAACTTATTACAATGGAAGGCATTCTGGATCCATGAACTTAATACCATGGACACAAAAGGTTTAAATGAAAACCACGGACTGCTAATTTCTGAACCTAATAGGTTTTGAAATGAGTCATAAATTATGTATATAGTTTCTGTATTAATATGCCCAGCAATAATTTTTCTACAGGTATTTTACAGGAGCAGTGATCAGCTTTAAATCTGACGTTCTTCCTTACAGCAGCATTATCTGTCAGCAAAATACTTCATCCTATAGTTCTGTAGCAAAAATATATTTCTACCATCCTGAGATTCATGCTTAGTGTATTTTTTGTTTTCTCAGGTATTGTTAAAACAGCTTTTACAGTTAACTTTCTAATTAACAATTCACATCATCAGAAATGGCCAGCACTCACAATTTTAAAAAATCTCTCTCCAAGGTTACCTTGAATGTGCATGCTAGATTCATACTGTGGATGTACGAGGATTGTGCTACTATAGGTTTCTGATGGTAAACAGCACAATACAACAAGATATTTAAATAAACTAGCAGTTGTGAAATAAAAGCAAACATTTGGTCAGAAAGTTGAAACAACAGCATCTGTTGCAAAAGCAACAAAAAATTATAGGAAAGGGATGTGGCTGCTATATGGAACCTAATTAATGAGTTGTTAGGGGGAAAAAAAAAACAAAAGGTCTGCCACAATATACTTTCATCCAGCTCTGGTGTACTCACTGATCTCGGCAGTAATGCTAAAGAATTGAATTTATTTTTTTACAAACTAAATACATTCCTCTTGATGTCCCTGAATGTCACGATGATATCTGTGGCCTCTGCTTGCTAAGTCCAATCCAAAATTCGATTTCAAAATGTTAATGGCTATTTCCCCAAAATGAACCCCAGGCCTTTGGTTGGAATTGACAATGTGGATTTTAGACTCGTGAAAATCACTGCAGATATTTTACGTTGTCCATGAACAAAACTTTTTAAAATTTCTCTTTGCTTAGGTCAGTTTCCAGGAGTGTGGAAAAAGGCTATAGTTGATAATGCTCTACGCAGTTGGGGCACCCACGGTTTGAAATATGCTTAGCAATATTTTACTGAAAAAGGTTTCCGCTCCTTTCAAGATTTGAAGAGAAAGAATGACCTTTTTAGAGCAACCCACTTTCGATACCTGCAAATACACTCATCTGCTGGGACTGAGCCCTATGTATCCTCTTCCACATCAAACCACACCCTCCCTTATCTTTGGCATACTGAAAGACTACCAACAAGCTACATCATTTACACATTTAATAGGAAATGTATACAGAAGCCTTAGAACATCTGACCCCAATACTATGTTGACGACACTGAATAAATGGAAAGGTGAGCTTCAGCTGGGGCACACTTTAGAAATTTGGAATAAATATGCTATACCCAACTTTAGATTTATTTCATCCGGGCAATGAAGGGATTTTGCATGGAAATGTCAAATGTGGTATTTCAGGGCACCAGCAATTCAGGGTAACTATCTGGGATCCCAAATGAGAGTTTTATGGAGAGGATGTGGGGTGGGTAAAGCCACACACATATTGGGAATGCCCGATACTTGGTAACTTTTGGCAGGATATCCAAGACTCCCACAATAAAAGTTTTATAAATCAAGATGTACTTACTCCTTCCATAATCTTGATGTCTATCCCTGCAGCTGGCATATGGGGGGGGTCAACCATGTGATTGCTTCTAATTTTGCTCTTAGCCACCAAGAAGGTAATAGCTAAGTTGTGGCTTACAGACACCCCCTCCAACATACCAGAACAACACTTTTCTTACCACAGTAATATTGTTTCTTCCAGTGGATCCCTCTTTATGCTTAGGCATTTGCAGTGAGCCACACAGGTGAAGCTGCCCTGGAGCATGTGGTATGGAATTTGGAACAAAATTCAAACCTCTGCCCTCTGGGTGTCGCCACGTTCTGCAGCTTAGTGTCAGATCCTTCAAACCCTAACCAAAGGAGATACCACCCAGTCTACTAACCTATCTAAATCTATATAAAAAAACAAAAAAAACACAAAGGGCATTAAGAGAATGGCCTAAAGGATCAAGCATGGCATACCAAAAAAGATCATAAGAGAATATTTTCATGATTTGTAAATAAACAAGTAATGCTCAAGCAGTTAAAAACAGGTAAAAAGAAAGGAATACAAACACATTATTGTGGAACCTTTTCCCGGTACTGGAAGGGGGGGTAGGGAGGAAGATTTAAGTGTAATGAGGGATCCCCTGGAAGAAACAAGATTACTATGGTAAGTCATTTTTTCTTAAAACCCTGGCAATCCCTCATTATGCTTACACATTTGAAGACTACAAATCAGTATGCTGGGAGGCTGGGTACAGAACCTATTTGGGGAAAAGGTTCTGAAGTACAGCAGTGCCAAACCTGCCATTTGTTCCAGATTCTACATCCAGGCAGTAGTGCTTTGTAAAGGTGTGACTGTTTTCCATGTAGCTGCTTTACAGGATTTTAGCAAGAGAACATCCCTAGCTGCTGCCAGAGGCAGCAGTGCCATGAGTGGAGTGAGCCCTGAGACCCTGAGGTGGCTGCCAGCTTTAGAGTAACAGAATTGGATGCAGGCAACAATCCAGAGGGTCACTGTCCTCTTTGAGGCTGGGTTGCCTTTTCCCACTTTGCCATATGTGAGAAACAACTGAGTATTTACACATCTGTGATCATTAGTATGATATATGCAGTAACTAAGAGAAACAAACATAGAATTTGATGGCAGATAAGGACCACTTGGCCCACCTAGTTTGCCCATCTTCCCTACCTGTTTCATATACCGCAGATCCTAAATGATCTACAGCTTACTCTCTCTTTCCTATTGCTAGAGTTACTTTATGTCTGCCCCATGCGTTTTTCAAGTCCCCTACTGTTTTTGCCACTACAATATCTGCCGGGAGGCTGCTCCATGGATCCACCACCCTTTCTGTGAAAAAATACTTTATCGCATTATCCCTAAGTCTACCCCCCCTCCCATTTTCATATCCTGTCCTCTTGTTCGTGAACATTTTTTTTTAAAGATGCCACCCTCTTGTACCTTTATTTGCACCCTTGAGGTATTTAAAAGTACATACCCCCCCCCTCCAGGGAATACATACTGAGATCCTCCAGTCTCCCCTCATATCACTTATGGTGCAGCTCCTGCACCATTTTTGCCGGCCTTCTCTGAACCACTTCTGCTCCATCTATGTCCTTCCAGAGATGCGGCCTCCAGAACTGGATACAGTACTCTAGATAAGGTCTCACCAATGTTCTATACAGTGGCATCACCACCTCCTTCCTTCTGCTGGAGATACCTCTCCCTATGCAACCCAGCATCCCACTGGCTCTCCTCACAGCCTTCTCACATTGTTTGGTAACGTTTAGATCATCAGATATGATTACTCACATATCCCTTTCCTGTTTGGTGGCAGTCAGTACACCCCAAATCATATACTCCTTCCCCACATTTCTGTGCCCCATGTGCATGATCTTGCACTTCATTGCACTTAATCTTAGCTACCACACCCCTTACCACTCCTCAACCATGCTTAGGTCCCATCTCATTTTCTCTACCCCTTCTGGAGTGTCAACCCTGTTGCAGATCTTCGTGTCATCTGCAAAGAGACACACATTACCTTCCAGGCCCTCTGCAATGTCGCTTATGAAGACTCTGAAGAGGACTGAATCAAGCAACCCCGTTTACCACCTTGGGACGCACTCCCAGGCTGCCCGTTTTGTTTACTAGCCTCCTATGTAGGACAGTGTCGAAGGCCTTGCTGAAATCTAGGTAGGCCACATCCATAGCCCCTCCTTGATCCACCTCCCTAGTCACCCAGTCAAATAATCTAACAGATTTGTTTGACAAGCTCTCCCTGCTGTAATCCATGCTTCCTTGGATCCTGTGCTCTGTTGGATTTGAGATATACTGTATCACAAACCTTTCTTTTAGTAATGATTCCATTAGTTTCCCCACCACGGAGGTCAGGCTGACTGGCCTGTAATTGCCAGCCTCCTCCCTGCTCCCACTTCTGTGGAGAGGGACTACATTTGTCCTCCTTCAGTCCTCTGGTACCACACTTGTTTCCAGCAAACTGCTGAACAGGGCTGTCAGTGGTGCTGCCAGCACCTCCCTGAGTTCTCTTAATACTCTGAGATGTATCCCTTCTGGCCCCATTGCCATGTCCAATTTCAGATTAGCGAGTTCCTTTAAGATTCTCTCCTCCTTAAATGGAACGGTGTCCACCTCTATCCTAGTAGTGCTTCCATTGCCTAACTTTGATCCCTACCCTTCTCCTTCTTCTGTGAATACTGAACAAAAATACTTGTTCAGGATTTCTGCTTTTTCTTGGTCCCCCTCTGCACACTTCCCCGCACTAGTCTTTTTTTTTTCACTAACGTACCTGAAAAAGTGCTTGTCCTCCTTTGTAACTGCCTGGGCTATTTTTTCTTCTGTTTGCGCCTCTGAGCTCCTCACTGCTTTTCCCATCTCCCTCTGCCTTTCCAGACACAGTGCCCCGTCTTCTTCCCTGTGCGTTTTCTTGTACCTCCGGAATGGCACCCTTTTCACCCTTACCTTCTCGGCCACTTCCTTTCAGAACCACAGTGTTTTTTCTTTCTCTTTGTTTTGCTTACTTGCCTAATGCAATGGCTTGCTGCCTCCACTATCGCTCCTTTAAGATTCTCCCATTGTTCCTCCGCTGTCAGTGATCTCCCCTAAGACATTCCCCAACCTTTGCAAAGTCAGCCCACCTGAAACCCAGGACCCTTGCTTTCATGTGGTTTTACTCTTCTGCTGTTCTCACACTGAACCACACCATACTGTGATCACTTGACCCCAGATGGCTCCCCACTATTACATCTATAATTCTGTCCCCACTGGTGAGCACCATGTCCAAAATCGCTCCCTCTCAGGTGGGCTCCATTACTAGCTGTCTTAGGCATGCCCCCAGCAGGGCTTCCAGGATGTCTCTGTTCCTGGCTGAGGCTGCAGCCTGGTTGCTCCAATCTGCATCCGGCAGACTGAAGGCTCCTACCCGCAGCACCCCTTTAGCTGTCATTCTGTGGATGGCTTCTACAAGTACCCTGTCCAGCTCTTCCCCTTGTACAGAAGGTCTGTAGAGCACACCAGTGTTAATGGCAGTGCCATTTCCCGTCTCAAGGGTGCTCCACAGTGCCTCCACCTCTCCCTGCATTCCATGTACCTCAGCTGCCTAAATTCCTTCCCAGACACAGACTGCCACTCCTACCGAGTGTAACCTGGAATTGTCATATCCCAGTCATGTTACCCCGTGAACCATGTCTCGGTGACAGCGACAATGTCCAGGTCTGCCTCAGCCACTGTGGCCACTAGGTTCGGGATTTTGTTTCCCAGACTGCAAGCATTTGTGCACATGGCCTTCCAATATGTACTGCCTCCTCTCCTAATAGCTCCCCTCCTATCCCCGTGTATTTCCTCCATACCCCTCTTGTCTTTACTCCCATTCTGTCTTTTCTCTGCATTTTTTCCTATTTCGGTTTTAGTTATCTTTGTCAATTTCTCAACCTTAAGGTACTTTCTGCTGTATGATTTTTGGCGGGGAAGGGGGTTGTTTGCTTCACCCAGCTTATTTCTGCCACCCCTCTCACTGGTTTAAATGCCTGATGATTAGACATTTAAACCTCTAACTGAGGATCCTGGTTTCCCCGGATGAAGGCACGAGGCCATCGCCTAGTGTACAGGTCTGCATCCCTCCAGGTGGAACCTCAGTCCCCAATGAAGCCAAATCCCTCTGCTCCGCAACAGTCCTTCAGCCATGAGTTGAATCTCTTGGTGCAGAGTACCCAACTCTCCCCCTTGCCCTCGACGGTTAACACCTCTGAAAAGATTACAGAGCATGCCACCTGTCTAAGACCTCTCCCCAAATCCCTGAACTGCTCCTGCACTACCCTGTCCTCACCACTTGCCAGGTCATTCGTCCCCAGATGGACAATGATTTCTAGCTCACCCTCCCGTCCTGCTGCCCAGCATTCCTTAGGATACGCTGTCCATCCCTCCAAGCCGTGATGCTGTATATGCACTTGACCTCCCTCACTCCCTTGCTTCCTCCCCTCCTGGCCCCAAGTCTACCAACCCCTGATGGTAGAGTTCCCCACCAGAAGTTGCTTCCTCCTCCTTCAGGGTCCTCTACCCCCACCAGGAGTTTCCGCCATGGAGGACCTCCACATCCTCCTTGGTTACCAATGTAGGTGCATCTCTGGGAGAGTCCCACCCTGCCAGAGCAGCATAGAGTTGTGGAGTGGAACTGTAGGAGGGATGAGTTTCTTCCTCACCACCCTCACCATTCCCGAGCCCGTCATCCAGCTGCTCCTCTTCCTTGGCAACCACTGAAGCAGCAGGGGTGAACTTGGTGGTTCCTAGGTGGAGGAGGAGGAGGAGGTCCCCCGAATCCTGGCCAAATCAGCCTGGAAATAAACAACCTCCGCCCTCAGCCCAGAGAGGTGCCTGCAAATGGGACAGCACCACAGCCTCCAGAAAGTCTTCCTGAGGACTGCCTCCCCACAACTGCTGCACTGCACCACTCCCATCATGTCTGTAAGTGTCCTTTCTGCTTTAGGGTATTTTTATTTGACCTCTTGACATCCAGATTGTGTAGCCTCTGCTCACCAGAACTGGACTTTCTCGTGGAAAAACACAGGAAGAGTGATGGATTTGTTCAGGTGAAACTCAGGAACAACCTTGGGAAAGAATTTCCTGTTAGTCCTAAGAACTACCTTATCCCAGTGGAAGATGATGTAGTTAGGATCACTGCAGTGGGCTTGCATCTCACACACCCTTCTGGCAGAACTGATGGCTACCAGGAAGACGGTCTTCCACAGAAACATAGAATTTGACGGCAGATAAGGACCACTTGGCCCACCCAGTCTGCCCATTTCCCTACCTGATGGATAAGCTGCAGATTCTAGTTAATCAACAGCTTACTTCCTCCTACCCCCACTAGAATTGCCTTATGCCTGTCCCATGCATTCCTGAATTCTGCCACTGTTCCTGACTCCACAACCTCCTCAGAAAGGCTGTTCCATGCACCCACAACCCTCTCTGTGAAAAAATACCTTCTCAGTTAAGAAGGGGGATAAAACCTTTTATAGGTACATCAGGGAGCGATGAAAGACCAAGGGAGGGATAGTGAGGCTTAATAAAGGGGAAGGAGGGTGGGCAGAGGGAGACTGTGAAAAGGCAGAGATACTAAACAAATATTTTTGCTCAGTATTTACAAATGAAGAGGGAGGTACCTAAAACAAACAGTAGAAACACTCTGGATACAGAAGTTGATACCAGCCCATTTACAGAAGAAAGGGTTCTGAAAGAACTCTTAAAACTAAAGGTGGACAAAGCAATGGGGCCTGATGGGATTCATCCCAGAATTCTAAAAGAACTAAGGGTAGAACTAGTGACACTACTGACTACCCTCTTTACCAAATCACGGGAGGATGGGGTGGTACCCGAGGACTGGAGGAGGGCAGATGTGATTCCCCTTCACAAAAGTGGGAGCAAGGCAGAAGCAGGAAACTACAGACCTGTTAGTTTAACCTCAGTGATAGGGAAAATGATGGAACCACTTCTGAAGGAAAGAAGTGTCGAGTATCTAGAGGCCAGAGGGGCACAGGACCCAAGGCAGCATGGATTCACAGCAGGAAGCTCATGCCAGACAAATCTGATAGATTTCTTTGACTGGGTGACCAAAGTAGTAGATCAGGGAGGGGCTGTGGACATGGCCTACCTAGACTTTAGCAAGGCATTTGACACAGTCCCACACAAAGATTAATATACAAGTTAGCCAGCCTGGGAGTGGGTCCCAAGATGACAGCCTGGGTAAAGAATTGGCTGGAAAATAGGACACAGAGAGTAACAGTAAATGGAGTCCACTCTGAAGAAAGTCACGGTTACTAGTGGGGTACATGGGGTTCAGTATAGGACGGTCCTCTTCAATGTCTTTATAAGCGACATTGCAGAGGGACTGGAAGAAAAGTATGTCTCTTTGCAGATGACACAAAGATCTGCAACAGAGTTGATGCACAAGGTGGGGTGGAAAGGATGAGAAGGGACTTGTCGAGGTTAGAGAGATGGTCAAATGTATGGCAGCTTAGATTCAATGCTAAGAAGTGCAAGGTAAGGCACCTGGGAAACAAAAACCCAGGGGAAGAGTACACAATGGGGGGTGAGATGCTAACAACAACAAAAATGGAAAGGGACCTGGGGGTAGTCATATCAGATGACCTAAAGGTGGGCAAGCAATGTGAGAGTGCAGCAAGGAGGGCTGGGGGATACTGGGATGCATAGGGAGAGGCATCACCCGTAGAAAACAGGAAGTTATTATCCCTCTGTACAGACAGCTGGTGAGACCCCATCTGGAGTACTGCGTGCAGTTCTGGAGACCCAATCTCCGCAAAGACATAGACAGGATGGAAGCTGTCCAGAGGAGGGCAACTAAAATGGTGCAGGGTCTGCACCAGAAGACACATGAAGAGAGACTAAAGGAGCTTAATATGTATAGCCTCGAGGAAAGGAGGGAGAGGAGGGACATGAGAGAAACTTTCAAGTACCTCAAGGGAATCAACAAAGTCCAAGAGGGTAGCATCTTTCAAAAAAAGAGGTGTGCAAGACCAAGGGGGCACAATTTGAAGATCGGGGTGGCTCAGAGGTAATTTAAGGAAGTATTTTTCACAGAGAAGGTTATGGATGCATGGGCAGCCTTCGGAGGGCTGTGGAGTCAAAAACAGTGGTGGAATTCAAGCATGCATGGGACAGTCATAAGGCCATTCTAGGGGGTTGGGGTAGGAAGAAGTAGGCTGCTGGTTAACTAGGATCTGCAGCTTATCCAGCAGGTAGGGAAATGGGCAGACTGGGTGGGCCAAGTGGTCCTTATCTGCCATCAAATTCTATGTTTCTATGTTTCTAACATTACCTCTGAGCCATCTCCTCTTGATCTTCAAAGTGTGCCCCCTTGTTCTTGCACATCTCTTCTTCTGAAAGATACTACCCGCTTGTACTTTGTTAAGTCCCTTGAGATACTTGAAAGTTTCTATCATGTCCTCCCCCTCCCTCCTTTCCTCAAGGGTATACATATTAAGTTCCTTTAGTCTCTCCTCGTATGTCTTCTGGTTCAGACCCTGCACCATTTTGGCTGCCCTCCTCTGAACAGCCTCCACTCTATGTCTTTGCAGAGATGGGGTCTCCAGAATTGCACGCAGTACTCCAGATGGGGTCTCACTAACTGTCTGTACAGAGGAATAACAACTTCCTGTTTTCTACTGTTGATGCCTCTCCCTATGCATCCCAGTATCCCTCCAGCCCTCTCCTTACTGCTTTTTCACATTGCTTGCCCAGCTTTAGGTCATCTGATATAACTACTCCTAGGTCTCTTTCGATTTTTGTTATTAAATCACCCCCCACTGTGTACTCTTCCCCTGGGTTTTTGCTTCCCAGATGCATTACCTTGCACTTCTTTGAACTGAATCTGAGCTGCCACATATCTGACCATTCCTCCAACCTTGCCAAGTCCCTTTTCATTCTTTCCACCCCACCTTGTGTATCAACTCTGTTGCAGATCTTTGTGTCATCTGCAGAGAGACATACCTTTCTTTCCAGGTGCTCTCCAATGTCACTTATAAAGACATTAAAGAGGACCAGTCCCAGTACCAAACCCTGCGATACCCCACTAGTTACCCTCCTTTCTTCACTGTGGACTCCGTTTACTATTACCCTTTGCGTAGTTTTACCCTTCCAAGTGACATACTTCAAATCTGCGGTAGCCATAGGTTCAAAAGGAGGTTCCATGAGCTTGGCTATACAGATATTTAAATCCCAGGAAGGGACAAGTTCCCTAACAGGGGGACACAGATGCAGAAGGGCCTTAAAGAATCATTTCAAAATGGAGGTGAAAAGCCAAGGTTTTCTGCCTGCTGATGCATAAGTAGAAATAGCCGCCAAGAGAACCTTTAGGGTCATAGGCCTGAGGCCCAAGGTTTGCAGGTGCAGAAGGTAGTCCAAGAGTGTGGGCACATCTTCCTGAAGGGGGTTGAGCTGCTTAGGGATACACCACAGGAAAAACTTTTTCCATTTGGAAGCATGTTTTCTGGATGCTTTAAGGACCTGAAAAACTTGGTCAGAGAAATGCTGATCAGAGTACTCTAGCTCCTCGAGAATCAGGCTTTGAGGTGCAGGGACTTGATGTTCAGAAAGGCTACTCTGCCCTGGGACATGGTCAGTAGATTGTGCCCCAGGGGAGATAGATGGACTGTTTGGTGGACAGGGCCAGGAGTAGGGTGTACCAAGGCTGTCTTGCCTAATCTAGGGCTATCAGAATCACAGTTGAAGGCTGACTCTTCAGCTTCAAAAGAACTCAAAACAACAGGGGAAATGGAGTGAAGGCATACAGAAACTTCCCTGACCAATCCAGGAACATGGCCTCCCTTGAGGACTGTACCCACTGCTGGAGGCCTGCAACAGTAGAGAGGGAGCTGAAAACTGCCTTTGGATGCAGACTGAACTATCTCCAGTGTCCCCCATCTCCTGAAGATATGGCCTTCCTTCAAAGATCATTCTTTATGGGACTGGCTGATTCTGCTGAGGGAATCCACCAGAACACTGTCCTTCCCTGGGAGATGAATTACTGACAGGTGCACCTCCAGTGAGTAAGCCAGATTCCAGAGCTTCATTGCTTCTGTGCACAGCTTTGGGGACCTTGTGCTCCTTGTTTGCTGATGTAATGCATGGTGGTGGTGTCCGTCCTGACCTGGACAGACTGACCCTTGACCTGTGGTGCAAACAACTGAAAAGCCAGACCATACTCCACTTACTGTTAGATCACCCAGGTGGGCACCCCAGTCTAGCATGGATGCATCTGTTGTGAGAACAACTGTAGGAGCTTGTACCTGAAAGGGTACCCCTTCTCTGAGGTAGTCCTTGATCTTTCCACCAATCCAAAGCCTGTGACAGGGTGTTTCTGACAGGCACCAGTCAGGAGAGGGGATGTTGCTTTTGGAAACAATGAGCTCGCAAGGAGTACTGACTGAATGTCTCATCTGAAATCTTGCTGCTGGTACTGCTGTGGTGGAGGCCATGTGACCTAGAAGCTGACAGAAGTGTTTTGCTGGCCTGGGCTGACCTATAGCAAAGGAGTCTGCCAGCTCTACAAGGTTTTCCACCCTCTCCTGTGGTAGGAATGCCTTGCCCTGTAGGGCACCGGTTCTGCTCCTATCAACTCCAGTATTTGTACTGGTTCTGTCTGAGACTTTTGCAGGTTTATGAAGAATCCTAATTCCTCTAAAGTGCTGTGAGTCAGGAGGAGTGAATCCTTGATCTGTTGGTGTGACTTTGCCACAACTAACCAATCATCTAGGTAAGGAAAGACCATCACTCCTCATCTCCTGATTTTGCACAGTCATGAAAGCCAAGCACTTACTGAACACTCTGGGAGCAGAAGACAAGCTGAAGGGAAGGACTGTGAACTAGCAGTGATCAGAAGGGAGCCTGAACAGCAGGTATTTTCTGTGACTGGGCCTGACTGGGATGCGAAAATATGCATCTTTCAGGTCCAGGGACACCAATCAGACCTGTTGAAGGAATGGGATAAACTGGATAGGGTGACCATCTTCAGTCTGTCCTTCACATGCCTGTTCAAAAATCTGGCATCTAGAATGTTTCGCCACTCCCCTTTTTTCTTCTGTACGAGGAAGTACCTTGAATAAAGGCCCTTTCCTCACAGAGAAGGAGGCACTCTTTCTGCTGCATATGCTTGCAACAGTTTTTTGACCTCCAGGGGAATGAAAATGTCTGTGTATAGACAGTTTGGGGAGCATACTGAACTGCAGAGTGAAGCCTTGGTCCACTAACTCTAGGACCCATTTGTCTGTGGCGATGTTCTGCCAATCCTGAAAGAAATGAGCCAGCCTTCCCACCTACTAGCAACAGGCTGGCGACCTGGACACACACATCAGGGATTCTAATTGGGCTGTACCCTAGAGAACAAAGCGTGATCAAGCCCTTCTGGAAGCCCTTCTTCCGCTGCCCCTAAAGTAACCACTCCATGACACAGTCATAGGGCATGGGTATGGAGTGGAAAGGTCTTGGATAATAACCTCTACCCCTGCCTCCTCTTCCTTGAGGCTTGTAGGACGTAGAGGCCTCTTCCTTCTCAGTACTGCTTTTGTAAGTGGTTTTGTACTCTTGAACTTTTCTCATGTATGCTTCTATTTTATCACCAAAGAGGGAGTTAATTCCCACATGGAAAGTCCATGGCTTTTGTCTGGACGTCATGAGACAAATTAGTTGTCCTCAGCCAAGCAAATCTCCTCAGGGAGACAGCATGGGCCATCGCCCAAGAGCTAGTGTCACTGGTGTCCACTGCCATATGGAACTGGTACTTAGTGGCATCCAGAGCAGTCCTAGCAGTGTCTGCTAAGACCTGAACCTGGCTCCTATGATTTTTGTTACACATGGCCAGAACCACATTCCAGAGGGCCTTCTGGTACTGGACAGCGTAAGTCATGTAAGCAGCCTGCCTCAAGAGCAAGGAGACTGCAGTATAAATTTTCTTCCCCATACTTTCAAGCTTTCTGGAGTCCTTGTCCAGAGGCTGGGAGGAAAGGGGAATCTTAGCCTTATCACAAGCCACAGCCTGGACTACCCCCTCACGGTCTGGGTGTAAACAGAGGTGCTCAGTCCCTTGCTTATCTAGCTGGTAGTACTTTTCAATTTTTTTTCTCAATCCCTGGAAGGCAAGTGGAAGTCTGTAGTGACTTGCAGGTTGCCTTTTTAAGTGGCTTATGCACTGGTAAGAGCAATCTTTTAGTGGGGGGGTCAACCCCATCATATCCAGAAAATCTGACGACTCCTCTTCCTCTCCAGGTTCCTGTGTAGAGAGGACAAGGGTCTGCACCATTTGCATGATAAGATTATAGTGTGAGGAACAATTCTCCTGTCCCCAGGGATGGGAATCGAACTCCTGATCAGGGGAATCGTCCGGATCAAGGAGTTCCCCATCGTCATTATTTTCCTCATAATACAAATCACCCCCCTGCTCCCCCAGGGAAGAAGGGGTCCAGGGGCTGAGGGGAAACCGGTAAGCCCACCAGGGCTTCCATGGCCTGAAAAGCCTGTAAAAATGCTTTTGTCATGTCCTCCTGAGAGGGCATTAATATCCTGCCCACTGGCGTCTCCATTTATTCTTCAGTAGAAGGGGCATGACATGTTTCTCTTTATGTTTTATTTTTGTCTACGGCATCTCCTTTTGCTTTTCAGCAGAAGGGGCAGAGACATGTTTCTCTGTTTCCTTTTGGCAGGAACCGACTCCAAAGCCTGCTCCAAAGATCTTTTTTGCTTTTCAGAGTGGTCTATAGAGGGTCTGGGGGTCTTAGTATAGGAGGGAACATCTTCTGTGTGTTTTGGTGACCCAGAAGTAGACAACAGGTGTCACAGTCTGTTCCAACTTTTAACTGTCTGACAAACGTGCTGAGAGTTCACGATAAAATGGACAAAATAAAAATAAATACCCAACTGTATGAGGTCCTGTATGACATGCCTAATTCAAACAGTAAATGCCCAGACAGAAACAATCTCTGTAGGGAGAGAACACAGTTTAACCCCCCCTTTTTTTTTTTTATAAACTGTAGCCAGTAAAATGCAACACAACTTGCATCTTGGTTCCCAGAAAGTGGAACTGAGACGAAAATGAACCAAACACAGAAAATTTAGTACAAGAAAACAACTGACACTAATGCTGATGACAGAGTTTTCTGGTTCCAGGGACTGCTGAGGACTGGTGAAAGAACAGTTATGTAACAACTTACTGTGAACAGTAGATTTTTGCGGGATCTCAGTCATCAGGTAACAACATAGGAACTTCACCATCGGTGAAGGGAATCCACGCTGAACATTTCTAGCAGTACAACTGGGGCCACCCACACGGTCAACGTCCACCAACATCATCAACCCTATAAAGGCATGTGAGGCCCTAACCCCATCTCAGTTCTTTCCCCTGAAGACTAAGGGAGACAGGCTCATTCCATGGGGGAACGAGGAGAGAGAGAAAGGTGCCCAGGCAGAGGAGAAAGAAAGGTGCCCAGACCTATATGAAAGGCTGAATACATCAGACAGCCAGTTCCTAGACAGGCACCTCAAGAAGGGGATGGTGGGAGTGAAAGCATACCTGATGACTGAGATCCCTCTAAGATCTACTGTTATGGTAAGTTCTTACATAATTGTTCAGTCTTCTTCAGGGGTATCTCAGTCTTCAGGTAACACCATAGGAATGAGTCCCAAGAAGTTACAGCTGCAGACAGTCTGGTAGGAGGGCTCACCATAAACTTAAGACAGGAGGCCCTGCAGCATGGCCCTGCCAAAACAAGCACAGGCCCTAGAGGCAATGTCCAGACTGTAGTGTTTGGTGAAAGTATGGACGGTACTCCAGGTGGCAGCCGCACAAATGTTAGCAGCTGAGACTCCT
Organism: Neoceratodus forsteri; assembly: GCA_016271365.2. Classification (NCBI taxonomy): domain Eukaryota; kingdom Metazoa; phylum Chordata; order Ceratodontiformes; family Ceratodontidae; genus Neoceratodus; species Neoceratodus forsteri. The sequence continues at coordinate 307,162,425 of CM028137.1, forward strand.
CTGAAACAGGCCACAGAGTTAACTATGCCCCTTGCAGAATGAGCTTTGACAGCATCAGGCAATTCTTTGTCATACTTATTGTAGCAGCACACAATGCAATTTACCAACCATTTGGATAAACACTGCTTATAAACTGTAATGCCTTCTCCACCTGGGGAGAAAGAAAAAACAGCTGTTTCGACTTTCTACATTCCTTGGTCCGAAGCAAGTAGTACTTCAAAGCTCTGCGCACATCTAACATATGGAGCAGCGCTTCCCCTGGATTGGCACATGCAGGAAAGTAAACAAGAAGGTAGACAAACTGGTTGAGCGTAAACTCTGTCCCACCACCTTAGGGAGAAAAGTACAGTTACACAAGAACTTACTGTAACAGTAGATCTTCAAGAGGAGCTCTTGCAGCAGGCTATCACAATTAGGGCTATGCCACAGGCACTAGGACCCTCCGGAAACTTCTCAGCCAGCAATACCCAGCAGGGACCACCCCCGACGTCGGCTCCATCCCGGCGACAGCTCTGGTATAAAAGGGGCGGACCCAGCTCCACCCCAGTTCCCCCGCCAAGTCCCCAGCACGAGCTGTGACAGGAGAATGGAGTGGAGCATGAAGATGGAATCTACACACCTCAGAGGGGGAAGGAGGGTGGGAAAGTAACACCTGCTGCAAGAGCTCCTCTTGAAGATCTACTGTTAGGTAAGTTCTTACATAACTGTACTATCTTATTTCGAGTGGGAGCTCTTGCAGCAGGCTATCACAATTAGGATTGAATCCCAAGCAGTCCCTCGCCAAGGAGATAATCGACCCCGGGAGGTGGAGAAAAGCTGAACAGAGGCTCAAGAGAGAAGTCCCTGAAAGACTGCCAGGCCGGAGCTCGCCCGGCATCTGGAGGCAATGTCCAAGCTGTAGTGCTGTATGAAAGTATGCACTGAATTCCTAGTAGTGGCCACGTAAATATCCTTAATGGACACATTCCGCAGCACGGCAAAGGAAGCAGACACCCCCTTGGTGGAGTGACCCCTAACTGGACCCAGAAGGGGCTTATGCTTTTCATAGCAGGAGACGACACAGTGGACAATCCACTTAGAAATGGTCTGTTTGGACACCGGTCTACCCAAATGTTGTGGCGCAAAGGCCATAAACAGCTGCTTCAACTTACGGTGATTAGCCCTACGATTAAAGTAATACCTATGCGTCCTGTGAACGCCCAAAGTATGAAGGACAGCCTCCACTCTGTTAGAAGGCGAAGGAAAGTAAACTGGAAGGTCAACCGATTGGTTGAGGGTCAACCCTGACCACTTTGGAGGAAACTTAGGTTTCGCCCTCAGGGAAACCCGTTCCCTGTGCAAAATTAAATACGGCTCTTTACACATCAGAGCCTGAAGCTCGGAAACTCTTCGAGCTGAAATAATGGCAACCAAAAAACAAACCTTCCAGGACAAGTATCACAGCTCACAATCTGCTGCAAGTTCAAACAGAGGCAGTGTAAGCTTCTCCAACACAAAAAGGAGGTCCCAGGGTGGGACAGGATCCCGAATGGGAGCTCTCATATGGATAATCCCCCGTAAAAAGGTGCGTGCCATGTCCAACTGGGTTAAGGTTCTGTCACCTGAAAGGGCGTGATAAGCCGAAATGGCCCACATGTGCATATTAATGGAGGAGTAGCTCAAGCCTTGTTGGTATAAGGAGAGGAGATACTGAAGAGCTGAGTTCACTGGACAGGAAACGAGATCCAGATGGTGTGACGAGGCCCACAAACAAAAACACTTCCATTTCATAGCGCAAGTGGAGCACGTGGAGGGCTTCTTCACTGACACAAGAACTTCTGCCACCTCTGGCGATGCCCCGTACCTGTGCTTCGCTACGTCTGAAGGAGCCAAGCATGGAGGTGCAAGGACCGGAGATCTGGATGAACTAGCGACCCCTGATCCTGTGACAGCAACTGCGAGCATACTGACAGCAGAAAAGGAGGTTCCATGGAAAGCCGCCGAAGTAGTGGGGACCAAATCTGCCGAGGCCACGGCAGAGCGATCAGAATAATTCATGACCCCTCAGCTTGCAATTTCAACAGAATCTTCTGGACTGGAGGAAAGGGAGGGAAGGCGTAAGGAAACCTCCCTGCCCAACATAGGGATATCGCGTCTGGCCAGAAAGCACGAGGCGCGGGCTCTCGCGAGCAAAAAAGCAGCAGTTTGGTGTTGCATGGTGACGCAAACAGGTCCAGATCTGGATGACCTCATCTGTCAAACATCTGGTCTGCTACTGACTGCAGTAGCTCCCACTCATGAGCTCTGGACCGAGATCTGCTGAGACAGTCAGTCAGGTCGTTGAGGACGCCCGGAAAGTGCACCGCGGAGAGAGAGTGATGTGCCGCTCCAGCGCCCAATACCAGACCCTCATCGTCTCCCTGCATCCTGAAGGCCCAGCGCCTTAGCCTGATCTTTTTTGGGATGCTCACCTGAGCCCTTGGATCCACGGGCTGTCTTGGGAGAAGGCCACTGTGAGCGGAAGCGAGACCAGGACCTGGACCGGTGCCAGGACCAACTACGGTCCTTTTCGCGGGACCGCTTAGTCTTGTCCTTTTTCTTCTATTTCTCCCCCGAGGTGTGCACCTCCATCTTCTTCTCGAGCAGAAACGCTTTCAAGGCCTTCAGGCAGTGGATCCGGGTTTGGCTTGTGAATTTCTGGCAGGCCGAACAGGCTGTGGTGTCGTGGTTAGGCTTGAGGCAGAATACGCACTGCCGATAACTGTCTTTCGACGGGATATGGCAGCCGCAACCACACTTATTAACATGGGGCCCCACCAAGGAGACCGATGACGGCGAAGACATGCGTTGTTAGACCGTCGAAAACTGGTGGAGAAACGCAAACAAACAGAGAAAAACGAGAACTTCTGCTGGGTTGGCAAGCCAAGACGAGCAGGAACTCTTCACGTGCGCGGGACACGGCAGGAAAAGAACTGGGGTGGAGCTGGGTCCGCCCCCTTTTATACTAGAGTTGACGCCAGGGTGGAGCCAACGTCGTGGGCAGTCCCTGCTGGGTATTGCTAGCTGAGAAGTTTCCGGAGGGTCCTACTGCCTGCGGCATAGTCCTAATTGTGACAGCCTGCTGCAAGAGCTCCCACTCTAAGTAAGATCTTAGGATTTGTGCACAAAGACACCCTGTCTTTCTGAAAAATCAAATAAGACTCCTCAGACCAGAGGGCCTAGAGCTCTGAAATTCTTCGAGCAGAAGTAATGGCAACTAAAAATAACAGTTTCCAAGAGAGAAAGCATAAATCGCAAGTTGCAATTAGCTCAAAGGGAGACAAGGTCAGTTTCTCCAAAACAAAATTCAGGTCTCAAGCCGGGACAGGGTAACAGATTGGGGGTTTCAGATGCAGGATTCCCCTTTGAAAGGCATGGGAGACATCCAGCTGAGCAACTGTGCGGTCACCCATGGGCTCATGAAATGCAGAGATAGTCGAAAGGAGCACAATGAGGGAAGAGTACTGGAGACCTGAGTGGGAGGGAGGGAAGATAGATAGATAGACAGACAGATAGATATATCTACACACACACATATGGTAGTCCAGGATATGGTTCACCAGACAGGTGAAAGGATCTAAACACGTTTGGCAGCCCAGATAGCAAAACGCTTCCACTTCTTGGCATATGTGGCTAGGGTAGAAGGTTTCTGGGCGGCCACTAGGACATCCGCCACTGTTAAGAGACCCTGAACTAGGTGATAGATATGTCCTCAGAAGCCAGGTATGCAGATGGAGGAATGTGACATTGGGATGAACCAGGGTCCCCTGAGCCTGGGTCAGCAGATTCCTGCAAAGAGGGAGAGGAACCAGAGGTTCCTTTGCCATCTGCTGAAGCAGAGGGAACCAAATCTGTTAGGGCCAGAATGGAGCTATCAGGATTATGCTGGCCCCCTCTATCTGCAACTTGATTAGCACATTCTTAATTAAAGCAAACAGAGGGAAGGCGTAAAGAAACCTCCCGCTCCAGGAATGGGACAATGCGTCTCGCGAGAAAACTCCAGTCCCTGGATCTAGCGATCAGAAATTGGGCAGTTTCGCATTGAGTGGGGATGCAAAAAGGTCCAACTCTGGATGATCCTATCTGTAGAACAAGTCTTCTGTGACTGATGAGAGAAGCTCCAATTCGTGCAAGCTGGACAGAGTCCTGTTGAGACTGTCCGTCAGAGTGTTTATCATATCTGGCATGTGGTGTGCAGAGTGTGTCAGAATGTGATCCAACGCCCAGTACCACACTCTTATGGCCTCCCTCAGAGCACTGCCCTCATCTCTAGGACCCCCGATATGCAGGGAGGTTTCCCACTGGGACCAAGAGCCCTGGGTCTGGAAGGGACCCAGGTGTGCTCCCCAGCCCAGACATGAGGCATCCGTGGTTAGGATCTGTTGCTGGGATCTCAGATCTGGAATGAGATGCCTTGAAGCAGATTCAAGGAGTCCATCCACCACTGCATCACCCTGCATACTTGGGGGAGACTAGGACTGGTTGATCTAACTTGTCTGTGCACTGGTCCAGTGGAGGATGCGCATATGAAGTCTGGCCAGTGGAACAGTGGGTATTGCAGCTATCATTACTTCCAGCAATCTGAGGTATACCCTGGAAGGAATGTAGTGACTTTGGGCGACTTCCTAAGCTTCAGCTGTGAGGCACTCTGCCCTGTTTTGTTGCAGCAAGGCCTTCCCCTGTGCTGGGTCCAGAACCTCCACTATATACTGCAACCTTTGGGACAGTACCAGAACAGACTTGGGCAGGCTGACAGTGATGCCCAGGACATAGAAGAGTTGGAGAGTTCACTCCAGAGTCAGCAAAACTGCTCCCTGGATGGGAGCTTTAGGAGCCAATCATCCAGATCAGGGAAACATACAGTCCCTCCCTTCTGAGAGCTGCTGCGACCGCTGCTAAGCACTTGGTAAGATTGGAAGAATGATCTTTGTGGAGATTCTGGAATCTCCAGGAAATCCACCAATTCTTTCCTGGTGGCACCCTCTTCCTCAGTGTGGAAGCCCATAGCTGAGGACAGCTGCTTCATTAGACTGAAAAATATGGGGTCCTCAGGAGGAGAGCCAAGTGTGTGCTTCACTGAATCCTCACTGACAGAGGAAGCAGTGGACCTGTCAGAGACAAGGATTTTGTCCTCTTCTTCCTCCTCATCCTCAGAAAGAATGAGGTCTGGATGGTACTCCTCCTCAGCATCAACCTCCTCTAGGTTCAGGTCTGGTGTCGGCTGTGCCACTGACGGCCTACCGGGGAGGGGCGGTTCCTGTGGCCAATGAGTAGGCATTGACGATGAAGCTGCCATCGATGGCGAGAGTGAGGAGGACGTAAGGGGACCCAGCTGTTGCACAATCACATTGGTAAATTTGACCAGAATTTCATTTAAGTTGACGGCATGGATGTCGATGACCCACCAGCTGGGCCCTGAGAACCCCAGAAGCATGTAGTCTGAGTAGGAGCAGGGGCAGGCCTCGACGGGAGAGTCGTCAACAAAGGAGGGGTCGACGGCCGACCACCCTGATAATCGGGCGCGGATGCTGTCAGTATGGGTTTGGTGGGCACAGAGATCTGGACAGCATATTTCTTTGCCAGTGCAGCCGCAACCAATGAAGATCCCCCAGAAGAAGGAGAGGCCGACGAGGAATGAGATAGATGCCAGGAGGAATGGTCGCAATCTTTGTCTTTTTTGTGACGCTCCTCCCCCTGCCCCCCCCACCCCAAGGACTTGCCTCGGGCCTTGGCTGGGAGCTCAAAGATCTGGTAAGCGACCAAGAGGTCGGGACCCCGGAGGACCCCTACCTGGAACTGGCTACCTGTTAATCCATCAGCAAATTTTTGAGAGCCTTTCTGCATTACCTGTGGGTTTAGTTAAACTTCTGGCAGAGCTCACAGTCAAACTTCATGGTCAGGCCCAAGACATCAGACACAGGGACAGTGTTCGTCTGTGGGGGCAATCTTCTTACCACAGCAGCAGCGACGAAGGAGAGCAGCTGAAGGATTAACTCTCAACATAAACAAGTTGTAGGAATCTCTTTAGAAAAATTGATTCTGAAAAATAAAGTTTGAAAAGTCATAGGCAAAAAAAGGTGTGAATACTGCGATTCAGCTTCCACGGAGACCCATGTGTGCGAGTCGATGGCGGGAAAGAACTGCCTTTATAGGGTTCATGACGTCTGTGGACATCAACGACACAGGTGCGGCCCTAGCTTTACTGCTAAAAGCCTTCCGTGTGGATTCCCCTTCACCAACGGTGAAGTTCCTACGGTGTTACCTGATGACTGAGATACCCCCGAAGAAGATACTGTGATAAATAGAAAAAAAAAAAAAAACTACGAACAAAGGAGTACGAAAGCAGAGGCTGTAAAATAATAAAACAAAACTATGCTATTTATGCACGGAGTGGCTTTCTCGAGTGAGATGCTATGGGGAGCTCTTCAGGATGACTTGCTTGTGCCAGCGGAGAAAAAGATACGACATTAAGGTGCGTAATGCAGCGACACCCAGAGGGCAGACATTTGAATTTCATTCCAAATTCCATACCACATGCTCCGGGGCAGCTTCACCTGCACGGCTCACTGCAAATGTCTAAGCATAATGAGGGACTGTTGAGGTCTGAAATGGGAAGACATAATGAAAAATATTTATAGGTTGAAGACCCTAACGGCCTCCATTCGAGGTAAACAGGAACCCAATGAGGGTATTCTGGAGACGATGGGTGATGTCCCAATTGGCGGAGAACCCAGAATTTGTGCCTTAAAATGTTAACGGCCGGCTCCTTTGCACTGGGCGACAGGGGATCACCCGTCACGCTGGCGGCCCGGGTTCACGCCTGAGCTGGGATGTCAGGAGCAGAGGCCGTCAGGGAGGGTTGCAGAGCATCCTTTGGACGCTCTCCTCCTGGGGAGCATGGATGCACCACTCTTTAGCAGCTCCTTGCAGCGGATTCGGCATCATGCTTTGCGATTTGGGTGACCACACGCGCGAGCAGCAAGGATGCAGCGGCGTTCTCCTCAGTGGGAGGGGGAAGAAAACTCATGAAAATGGCCACCCTTGCCAGCCAGATGATGACACCCTGCCTGCCCTCACCATGAAGCTACTAAGCTGCGCCTCACCGACCAATGTAGATGCGAGGAGGTGCCTTCGTGCGCCGATCTCCCTACCCTGAGGTACCAACGGGTAGGCCCCCCATGTGGAAGGGACACACTGGGGCCAGTCAGACGGCATGAAATGGCGCAGCAGGTGGCTGAATGGAAAAGCAGGTAAGGGAACAGGCTTGGATGCCTGAAGGAGTGGGCGGCAGGGTAGCAGGGGAGAAAAACAGATCATGCAAAAACCAAAAAATGGTCATGTATTCCTGGACACCACTAAACTGACATATCCACTCTAACAATGAACTTAAGAAGCCTAAACAATATATGCATACCCTTTCCCTTTGAAGATGTTGTAGCTTTATGACAGAACCTTACGGATAGCCTTCTTTAGTGGCAACTTATGGAACTGTCTTGACTGTAAATCTTGTACTCTGTACTACTGCATTTTCCTCTGTACCCTCTTTGGACTTTAATAAAAAATAAATTTAAAAAAGGAAAAAGGCTATAGTTGTACCTGTGCATAAGTATGATGTTTTGACCACAGCCCAACAAAGTTTCCACCTTGGGCCAAGAACAATAACAGCTCTGGTGGGACTCACCCAGTCAGTCCATGAGGCCCTTGATAAGGGCCACTACTCTATAGCTGCTTTTATGGATCTCACAAAGGCCTTTGACTCAGTTAACCATCAGCTCCTTTTTAATGCATTAAGTGACCTGATATTTTCAGGTGATGTGGTGGGCTGATGTCATAAATATTTACATGATCATTCCCCAAAAAAACAAAAAGTTCCTATTCCTTTTCTTCTTTTTTTCCCCGTTTCCTTGGGGGTACTCCAAGGTTCAATCCTGGGACCCCTTTTGTTTAGCTTCAATCCTGGGACCCCTTTTGTTTAGCTTCAATCCTGAGACCCCTTTTGTTTAGCTTGTTTTTAAAGTCACTTCTAAAGGCTTGTATGAAAACCAGTATCCCGCTGTACGCAGATGATGTGGTGATTTTCATGAGCAGGGACAATCTGCAGGAATTTATTTTTTTTGCTCCTCCAACTCCTTTGGGCAGTCATGGACCCCGTCGCCAGCCACCTCCTCATATTGCAATCCTCTCCAGGTAACCTGGCGTAACCCTTTGCCGGATGGGCCCCCCCTCCCCCTGAGGTGGAAGGCGCCAGAGGAGGTGGCCAGCGCACTCTCTACTACTGGCCCGAGGTGCTGCTGAGATGGTCCGGCTGTCCAGGGCTTTTTTGCAGTGGCGGGAGCCAGCAACCGTCATCCGATCAGTCGGAGAGCGTATTTCCACTTTTCTCCCCATGGGAGTATGATGTGCCACTGACCTCAGGGCATACGCCGACACCCATCACGCTCCTTGGCAATGGAGCCTTGCTGCACTGCTGTTCTCCCGGCCTCCGCCCAGAGTCTGCAAGTGCTGGGCTGCAGACGCTCCCTCCCCCCCGGAAGAAGGCGAGCAGTCGTCAGGCGCTCAAGCCTTCTCTCCCCGGCCAGCCCTCCGACACCCAAGCCCATTCCTGAACCCGGGTCACCGGTGTCACAGCGGTGAGTCTTTCCGCTGCACCGGCGGGCTGGCCCAATCTGCAGGATTTGAAGGAAACAGTACAACATTATTTTTTGTCACAGAAACTGGTTTTGAATGCTACAAAAACCAAATCAATGATTTTTCATAGTTTTAAAAGTTGCCATCTTCTAATAATAAAATTAAAAACTTTACAGGGCTCCATTATAGAACAAGTCACAGATTTTAAACATCTGGGCTTACTAATGGACAGCACACTTGCATATAATTATCATACTTCTCTTGTGGTAAAAAAATATTCATTAAAAAAGACTGGGTACTCTTTATAGACTAAAATCTTTCTTATTACCCTCTACCAGCTATTGCTCTCTCAAAGTGTTCTCCGAGTCCTCCCCATTCTCAATCATGGTATATTACTATACTTCACTGCTGAGGAGGCTGGGCTGTCCAGAGTTACAGTTCTGTATAATCAAATTGAAAGGTTTGACTCCCAACGACCTGTTCGGACACGTCATTGTGTACTTCACAGCACACTCCAGTGGCCTTCATTAGATCAGAAGTTCAATTTTCAACCAGATACCATGGCTAAAAAAGTTGTTCAAAAGAACATACCAGACGTTTTGTATCAATTTTTTCATCCTCGTACTTCCATGACCTACACGCATGCATTACTACATAATCATTTCAATGTTCCCTAAAAACTAGCTTAGTTCAGAGAACCTTGTTAAACCAGTTACCTTATTTTTATAATGCTCTGCCACTGAAACTAACCACAGAGACTTCAAGTATTCTTAGTTTCAAACCTGGATTAAAAAGATATTTACTGGCATCAGAATGCTGCAACTATGATTCAAGTTATTGGTTGGTTCTGTATTTAAAGTAAATGTTCTTTTGTTATATCTGGTCATCCATGAAAATGGGCATTTTGCTCATGGATTCACTAGATTTTAAATAAATAAATCAAAATCAAATCAATTTTTTTATGGCAGGCACAGCGCAAGAGTGGGAACTTTTAAAAACTTCAAAATCCTGTATCTTGGTTCAAAAAGGAAAGAAAACAAAAAGAAGAAAAAAAATGACACCATAGTAATGTTTCTTCCTAAGGGATCTCTCACTGCGTGACACCCTGGAGTTAGAACCTATGCAAATTTTACAATTTGGAATGTAGGCCCAAACTCTACATTCACGCACCACTCTGGCCATTTCTCTAAACTGTTTCCAAGCCAGAGTGGAGCAGCAGCAGCTAGTGAAACTAGCTAAAAGAGCTACCAAAAATTTTAAAAAAAATATTAAACAGTTTTTTAAAATCACCAAACAAATTGAAGCAGACTTGCGAAAATTTATCCTATAAACAAAAAGGACAAACTTATAAATGTAGGAACTGCAATAGTTAATACTTAAACAACCTCAATTAAAAAGTAACAGATTTCTTGTGTGAACCTATTTCAGGTTTTGGAAGGGGAGACAGGGTAGGGAGTGTAAACACAGTGAGGGATCCCTTAAGAAGAAACATTACTATAGTAATTTTTTTTCTTCTGACTCCAGGAATCTCTCACTTGAATGTTTACACTTTATGCAGACCCTGCAGCAGTACCTTGGGAGTCTGGGTCCAGAAGCTAGTTAGGAAAAAGCTTCTGCAAGAGAGCAGTTCCAAAGCTGGCACCCCTTCTGAACTGATGTCCAAGCAGTAGTGCTTGTTAGGGTATGTACAGTTTTTTAGGTAGCTGCTTTGTAAACGTCTAACAATAGGTTGCGCCTTGACGATGCCACAGAGGCAGAGGTACCCCTTGTAGAGTATGTCCTTCAGCCTCTTGGTGGTATTTTTCCAGCTTTTTCATAGCAGAACTGAATGCAAGAGACTATCCAGCAAGAGATGGATCTCTTTGTACCTGGTTTGCCATTGACAGCCTCACCACAGTTAGCAAAAAGCTGGGTGCTGTGGCACCTGACATCCTTTGTCTGGTCCATAAAGATAGTCTGGCCTTGTTTCAGGTTCAGGCTGTGCAACTTTTCCCCACCTGGAATGCTCTGGGATAGCAGGGAGGGTCACCGATTCGGATGGAATTCAGATACCTCCTTAGGAAGGAATTTTCTCTTCGTTCTAAGGATTACTTTATCCCTGTGGGGAATTATGTGATTTGACTCTGTGTAGAGGGCTTGCATTCCACTAACCCTCCTAGCAGAGGTCACTGCAACCAGGACTATGGTTTTCCATGCGATATACTTCAGGTCAGCAGTTCTCAGAGGCTTACAAGGACCCTCCATGAGCTGCGAAGCCGTACGTTGAGATTCCAGGGTGGGACGGGATTGTTCACTGTTGATACAAGTCGTTTAGGCCTTTGAAAAAACTTTTCTAAATGGGTTGTGAGGCCAAAGACTTATCCTGGCCAGCTGATATGTATGCTAATACTGCTGCTAAGTGTTGCTTTAAAGTTGAAGGCCACATACCTAATGACTGTAGGTGTATTAAATACTGCAGAGTTAAAGGCAACCCTGCCTCTAACTGCGTTTAGTTTTCTGGGGGGCACACTAGTTAGAAAGCCTTTTCTATTTTGAGGAATAAGCTTCCCTGGTAGCAGGTTCCTTAAAACCTTAAGCACCTTCAGGACTTCTAAGAGATTCAATCTAGAAAATTCTAACTCCTCCAAAACCATGGCCTTAGTCATAGGGTCCTAGGATTCGGGAATGTTATTCTGCCATGGAACAAAGTCAACAGGTTGTTACTAAGCGGTAGGCTGATATGATTCTTGTCAGACATGACCACGGGGATCGACTAACAGGCATGTCTGGAACAGTCTGAAGCTATCTTGATCACTATTGGGAGTTCCCTCCTAAGTTTTCGGAGTACTTTCTGAATGAGTGGAAATGGCAGGAAGGCATACAGAAACCTCTCTGCCCAGTCCAGTACAAGGGTGTCCTCTGGAACTGTTCCTCTGGCTGGCGCTCTGCAACAAAACCGTGGGAGCTGATAGTTCTTAAAAGGTACAAACAGATCTATACTTAAGAGTGCCCCACCTTCTGCACACTGTGGCCAGAACTTGCTGGTCTAAGGCCTATTCTTGACTCCCTGATTAATTCTGCCTAGGGAATCTGCCAGGCTATTGTCTTTGCCTGGCGCATGCATTGCTAAAATGTCTGCTTCTAAGGAATATGCCAGGTCCCAGATTCTCATTACCTCTGTACACACTTTTGAGGAACACGTTCCTCCCTGCTTGTTTGTGTAATGCATTGTTGTGGTGTTGTCTGTCCTGATTTGGACAGCCAGACCCTGTAGCTAGTAGGAGAAAGTCTGCATTGCTAGCAGTACTGTTTTGAGCTCCAGGAAGTTTACGTGTTCTACTGACTTCTGTGGGCTCCAAGTGCAACTTCACAATGAGGTCATGCAGGCCTGCACCCCGCCCCAGGAGTGAGGCATCTGTAGTAAGAATACCTGCTGTTAATTGCTGAAGGAAGAGAATGTTGCTTTCTTCCTTTCAACACCATAATTATTCCACTAGTGCTTCTGTCACTGGCACTAGCTTTGAAAGTGGATCCCATCTTTGGGGCTAGCTGTCCCTTAAAGGGAAACGTCCATGTCCCAGCAGGCCCCACCTCCGTGTGAAGTGCAGCCCGACTAGCAGACGAAAAAATTATAATAAATTTGCCACTTACTGATTATTATTATGTTTACATTCATATCTGATTGATCCTGCTCCCTCCCCGCCGGCATTTTAAGTTTGAACACCCTCCACATCGCGCCCACAAGCACCCGCGACTGTCCCTGTGATGATGTGGCAGATGGGGAGCAGCTGAGGTGTCTCCATAGACTTGCCATAGTCCAGGATAGTGAAATAGCTCCAGTTTGGAGCCCGTGCACCTCAGAGACATACGGAGACCAGATACAGACAGCTAGTGTACCTGTTAAGTCTGTACCTGGTCTCGGTATTGCAAAGACACCGACAGAATCCAAACCGGAGCGATCTGAAGCTACAATACAGCTTATATGTACTGCAGTAGCTTCAGATAGCAGACACAGACCCTAACCCACTACTTCCAGTATCCACTTCTCTGTGGTAATGTTTACCCAGTCCTGGAAGTAGTGTGCCAGTCTCCCTCCCACTGGCAATGGTTAGGGACCTGGGCAAAACCGTCCTGGGTTTTGTTTTGGCTGGAGCTGCAGCATTACATCTGGAAGCCCTCTTTTTCCCTTTCCCCAGAGTAACCTCTCTGTGACTGGTACTTGCAGGGTGAGTGAGAATATCCCCTGCTTCTGCCTCCCTTTCTGTATGACCTGTAATAGGTAGAGTCCTTTTCCCTCTCTCTGTTACTTTTGAAATGTGTTTTGTATTCATCCACCTTTTTCATGTAGGCCTATGTTTTGTCACCAAATAATTTATTTATTTATGTTAACCAAGTGAGATGCACTAACCAAATAAATGACTATTTTCAGACATGACCCGGGAGGTTAGAGCAGTGGTACAGAATACATGACAAAATCAGAACAGTACAGAACAGTGACAATGCTCAGCAACATGAGTAAAATATAATACAACAGGCGAAATAAATAAAATACAAAATAGGACAGCTTAGCAGCAAACATAAGATACATGTTGTACAAGAAAAGGGCCATCACTAAAGAGAGGCAGAAGCATGGTTTGGCAAACATTGGTAACATTAGTGGGAAAAATCACAAAAGACAATAGTACAATGCAAGTAGTACAATTGTTACAAAGTGGGTCAACGCAATTACAAACAGGGAAAATCACAGGGTCCCCAAAAAGATTTGGAGAAACATACAGCAAGAAGGAAAATTAACAAACTAGGTGGGGCAAACGAGGTAGAATAAGAGTATATTAGCCAGAAGGGCGGAGTGATATGGAGAAGAGTTACTAGGTAGGAAGGAGGGAAACATTAAGTGCAGGTAGTTGAAAGACAGGTTGTTCAGAGGGGATTAAAACATTTGCATTGTGCACCAGTGGTGAGAAGAGAATGATGTTTCTTTTTAAATAGGGCATTGTTGAAAATAAAACAGTACAGAACAGTGACAACGCTCAGCAGCATGAGTAAAGCATAATACAACAGGTGGGTAAGCAAGAAACAGCTTCCAGCCTTTTACTGTACACTGTTAGACTGTGTTTTAACTCTATGGTGTTAAAAGCAACCTGCCATGCACAATTTTGTTACAATTTCTATCCAGGAAAGACGCACTTACCCAAGGCCCGTTTCCAGGTGCAGGTGCACCTTTGGAGCTCATGGTCACACGGTATGCAAGTGGTGGCTGGTCGATTCAAACCCAGTTCTCTAGGTTTATAGCTCAGCACTCTTAACCACTAAGCTATACTGCCTCCCACTATTTTGCATCAGTGGTTGCGCTCGTCTTTGGAAACAGTAAGCTGTCCATGGGCTATCAGTACTGTTTGGAATTTCATTTAAATCGCACTGGCTTTTCTCCTAACATGAGATGATTCTTCTTAAAAACGTTTGGTAATTTTTCTCAAAATTGCAAGAGAAAACTTGCATCTTCCAACAGGCCATTAAAATTCGCTGTGGGCCAGCATATTTTCCCATATATGCTGGCCCAATGACCGCTAGTACCCCCATGTCGACCCCTGCTTGGCTGCAACAGTTTTATCTCTCTGTATGCCCCATACCCAATTCTAGTGTTGATTATTAGCAGAGAGAGACCCCCACAACAAAGGGGCAGCAACATGCCCAACCTGTGGCCTTACCCAACCACACCCATCCAGAGTCCGACACTACAAAGCACTGTGTGTCACAATAACTGCAGGGCACATAACTTCCCAGAAACACAGTTTCAGTTTGCCAGTTTCTTAACCTTTTTTTTGGTCCCAAATAACTGCAGTTACTACAGGGCACACAACATCACATGCACACACGCGACTAACAGTTTTTTTTACGTTTTGTCCCAGACACGCAACATTCACGTTTATTTTCTTTTTCTCCTGTCCCATCACTACACTAAATGCACTGCACAGCTATAAAGGGAAACAGCTGGCATTTAGAGCTCCACACCAAAGTGTGGGCTGGTCCCAATTTGCACACTGTATGCAAAAATGTTTTGTTTGTTTGGTTTTTTTTTTTTGTTTATTGCAGTACAGTAGATTGTATCACACTGATTCTGCCGAGCTGCAAGCAGACATTTTCTGTAACTACAAATCCCAGAATTCCCTGCAGCTTTCATCAGAGGAGGGCTGCAGCAGAGGGATAGTTAATAGCCTGCAGTGCCTGCTAAAGAACTTTTATAAGCTCAGATCAGATGTCTGGTGGCCCCGTTGTTCTTCCAAGTGTAAGTACAGTCCTCTGTGACTGCTCTTAGCCCAGGAAGAACAGCAGGACCAGCACACAAAAGATCAGAGCCATTAAAGAATTGCTTTACTGTTTACCAACTTTTCTTGCGTTCACCTGTTTTTCAATTTACTTTAGTAGTCATGATGTCACTATTATTCTCCCCCCCCCCCCACCAAAAAAAAAAATGTTTTCCTTTTTGTGCCCTAATCTTCTGAGGTCAGGTAGGGAAAATGGGCAGACTAGGAGGGGCAAGCAGTCCTTATCTGCCGTCAAATTATAAGTTTCTCCTCCCCAAAGACCAGTAACAAAAAGAAAAGTTTTCACATTTTAGGATGCAATCGTACCCAATCATCTGCATCGTCTCAACTCTAGTCTCTGTCTGCATAGATGCTCAGTGAACCCAACTCTGTACCAGCTCGTGGTGTACTCTGGCAGCTCCCAGACTCCTCTCTGGCCCATAACAATTAAGCAAAAAAAAGTTAACCACATATACAATGACTAGCTAGCTGAGTCTAGCCTCGACGCAAATTTACGCAGCCCTTAAGAAAAGCATACACTTACCGGCACAACTAATAGTTCAGAAATTCTTCAGTTGCCTCAGCCTAGCCCATTTTGCCCCCCCCCCCCGTTATTTTTTGTTCCTTCACGAACAGAATAACAGCTTAAACACTCTTAGCAATGCGACCTCACACGCAATGTGTGCTGTGACATGCTTCTCCTGCATGACGACTGGTTGCAGGAGTCCAAAATGACTGAACGGTGAGGTATAGGGATGGGGAAAAGGCACTGTGGTGGGGAAGATAGATTTAATACCCCAGTTAGCAGGGCAATCCGGAAGGGGGTGCCAAACCCAAGAGCTGCTCCCAAAAAATAAAACACTCTGCTAGCAAAACAATTAGTAATTCCTGCTAATCAAGCTGGCAACTGACTTTAAAACCCAGATTCGTGGGTCACAAAGCACAATGCAAACCTACTTATTTTATGCCTTGAAGCCGCTCCAATAGCAGTCCTTTTTGTTTGTAGGTAGAAATCACCCAAAATCATAAATGTGTTATCTTTGGAACTCTTTATTTGCGCGAAACCTTTTGTCCACATGATCAGCCGGCTTGAACAATTAGCGATACTTCTGCAGGATGCAGATGGCCAGAATGTCTAAGCAGTGTTAGCCTCCTATTTACCTTTACCTAGCAGGATAATGCAAATGCTTATAGTAATGTAACTGTTGGTTAATTGGTCTACCCCAATCCCACCCACAGCAACATCTACCTCTCTAATAATGTGCTGGTGCTAATGGTCTGCTAAATGTCTATTTGCAGGCACTTAAACAACCCCATCCCCCACCCCAGCAGCACGCACCTATGCAGACTACCTGCTGCCTGTTGCACGATCTCGAGGAGCTGAGCCACAATAACGTCTCTTATGCAGTGGTTAAATCAAAAAGCTGTAATGCATGATCACAGCTGTCTGAACACTGCTGACACTTATAATTTAAGCGAAGACTGCTGCCACACCACTGAACGTCGCAGAGTCAGTAGCAACAACCTGTCTCACCTCTGCTGAGTCGGGCATAGCTGCAATAAAGGAGGCAGCCATCATACCAGTTTTATCCCCCACCCCCATCATGCCCAGACATTCTGCAGCCCTTGGACCTCACTGTAAATATGCTACTAAAGGATGCCCTACAGCACAAAGTCACAGCGGTATTCCAGCCCGATTTCAGCACAGTTAAATAATAGGAGCACAATATCACAAAAAAACCCTTTGATTTACGCATGCAGACCATAAAACAGAAACGTGCAGTGGTTAGTGATGAGTATACAAAGCATCTGTGTATGCCACACAGGTACAAGAGGCTTCAGAGAAGTGAGCGCAGCTCATGCTCACCAGAACTCTTTCAATGCCCAGCCACAATACCTTAATGCCTGGTGACCTCATCCTGCTTTTAACCATCAACTACAATACCTTAAATAAAAAAAATCTTTTTTACGTTTCCAAATTTAGCCATTGACTTTTTTCCTTTTAGTGCACAGGTATTTTCGTTGTAAATACAATTTTACAGACAGGTCTGAATGCTAGAGTTTAGCAAACATTAATTTACAGTGAAAATAATGAGTTCTATAGTATTTCAACATCTTTCCTGCTAACATAGTGACAAATTCTACAAGGGCTTCTGCCAGCTCTCCTGTGCTTTCCAAGCCCTGTTTCAATGCTTTAAGGCTGCCCTCAAGAGATATTCATATAAAGGGAAACAATATCCATAGTCACAAGCAGCCATTCTGGTTCAAAATGCTAATTTTAAATGGAGAGTATGTCAGCTGCATTGGACTTTTGGACCAAAGAAACTTATGTTTTGGGACTATAACAAACTTCTTAGTATTTGATAAATGTTAAACAGTATGCAATAAATCTTTTGGACAGTTGTCAGCGCTAATAAGAGCAATATTTGTTTCCACAGCACATTTGCTTACATTGGCTTGAATATTTAAGCTCTCCCTTTTTGATTTTGTATTATTTATTATATTATTGGTGGGTGGAGAGGGTGGGGTGAGTGTCGGAGGATGTATTGAGTGGTGAAGTGATTGTGGTTAGGGTTTTGTCTTTGTGTTAGTGTGTGGAAGATGAATGTGCGTTTAGTTTTAGGTTTTCCTTTTGCTTTCTCTTTCTTTACATCCTTTTGTGAGTGTTTAAGTCGTAAGTTAGAGTAGCATAAATGTGTGTAGGTCTTGGGCCTCCACATAAGATCTATGCTTCGTCCCCGCTAAATGACTTCTGTCCCTTTGTGGGTTAGGCGTCGTAAGGGAATGTGGCAGGGTACTGCTGGCGCAGTGAGGTGAATGGTATTAGGGTGGTTTAGAATAGGAGTTAAATAGAATCTTGAGAGAGGTCCATTGTCCTAGATTCCTGTCCCTAGGGTTCCCACCAGACTGCGTGGGCAGGTAACTAGAGGGCCTGCAGTCTCCACTAGTCCTCTCTGGGTGGTGCCATGCAACGCCAGGTCGATGAGGAACAGGACTGCCATTATGGCAGACTTGATCTCCTCGGCCGACCTGGCTTGCATCACTGAGACCTGGCTGGGGGACGATGCTGGTATTGGGAGGCGTTGGTCCCTGGCAGGTACTCGGTGGTGCACTGCCTGAGGAGGGAATGCAGGGGAGTGGCCATCTGTTTTAGATCCAGCCTGAACTTCTTCGTGCACCCAGTGAGCACTACCTCATCATTTGAATGTGTGGAAGGGCATGGGGGTCCAGGTGCAGGTTGCAGGATTCTCCTCATTTACCACCCTCCAGGATTGGGGGGAGGGGGGTCCCGGAGTCCCCTAGGTGGTTAATTCTGGGAGATTTCAATGCCTGGGTCGACAACGAATCCTCGCTTTTCGGTTACGACCGCTTCCAGATAATGACATCTCTGGGCCTAACAAAGGTAATTTCCTCTGTGACCCACCAACACAGCCACACCTTGGACCTGGTATTCTCACTGGGACTTGATGTGACTAACATCAAGCTTGATCAGGTCATTTGGTCTGATCACTGCGTGTGGAGTTCCCAGTTTGGGGCACACCCCAATAGTCCCTTCTCTGTTGAGATGGTCCGCTACCACCCCTTAGGGAGACTGTCCCCAGAAGGACTGCTGCCGGTAGTAGACTTTTCTGGCATGAGTGCTGCATGTGCGGTTGGCATGAGTGAGGCAGTGACGGCCTATAATGGGGCCATTACCAAGGCATTCTATGCCATTGCAACAGTCCGTATACAACCTATGTCTTCTCACCTGAGACCCCTATGGTTTGATGGGGCTCTCAAGGAGATGAAGACTAAGGGTCAGAAGTTGGGAGTGCTACTGGCGGAGGACCCGGTCCATGAAGGATAGACTAGCCCTGAGAAATCATTATAATGATTATCAAGGGGCAATCAACTGTAAGAAGTCAGAGTTCCTGTCCAGGGAGATTGCTGCTGGGAGGAACAGACCAGCTCAGTTATTTCAGACTGTGGACAGGTTGTTACATCCAACCTGTCTGCAGCCAAAAAAGAGCATTTTCAACCACATTGTGTGAAGAGTTTGCTCTGTTCTTCTCAGACAGGTATGTCCTCCATTCGGGCACGGATCTCCTAAACAGGACAAAATTTGCCCCGAAGTGGTCAGCCTGGTCCGAGCAGAGGCACTCCTATTGTCTGGGGGGAGTTTCAGTTGGTTGAAGTCATCGGGGTGATTTCAAGGCTGCAATCCACATGCTGTGAATTGGACCCTGGCCTGACTTGTCTCCTAGTGGGAGGGGGTCGAGGCTACTGGTCCAATGTTCACCGGAATAGTGCAGTGTTCACTCTCAGAGGGGTGCTTCCCTGGTGTGTTGAAGGAGCTGTTGGTGAAGCCTCTGCTGAAGAACCCATAGCTCGACCCTGCTATCCTAGCAAATTATAGACCTATCTCCAACCTCCCATTTTAAGGGAAGATTGTTGAGAAAGTAGTGGCTCTGCAGCTCGAGGTACACATCACAGCCGTTGACATCTACGACAGCCTTTCCAATCCGGTTTCAGAGCTAGGCACGGCACAGAGATGGCACTAATTTGAGTGCAAAATGACCTCCTCAGGGCGAAAGACAGAGGGGGAATGGTCAATTCTCATTCTCCTTGATCTCTCATCAGCATCCGACACTGTGGATCACGCTGCTGGATCACCTTAAGAGTGTATGGTGGATTCACCAGAATAGTCATCAAATGGTTTGAGTCCTATCTCTCAGACAGGTGGCAATGAGTGGTGAAGGGGGATTTCTCCTCCTCCTCGAAGTCCCTGCCGTGTGGAGTACCTCAAGGTTTGATCCTTTCACCAATGTTGTTCGTGGTGTACATGCAGCCCCCTGGGAGAGCTCATCAGGCAATACTGTCTGGGTTTTCACTGTTATGCAGAGGATACCCAGCTGTATATGTCACTTGCCCCTGTTGAAGTGCTAAATAAATGTCTGGCCAAGATTCAGGACTGGATGTCCTTGATCTGGCTGAGGCTGAACCCAGATAAGATGGAGGTGCTAGTGATTGAGCCAGGTCGATGGCGTGATGGGGATGCCTCCGGTGTGGTAACCGGGCTGGTCCTGGGGTCAACTCCGGACCCGGTCCTCTGGAACTCGCTGCCAAAATTTTTGAGGGAGGCCTCAATAGTGGAGACATTTAAAGGGGACCTAAAGACCTACCTTTTTAATAAGGCATTTACTGACAGTTTTTAAATTCGATTTTATGTCTTGTTTTACTGATGAAATTTGGTAATTGAGTCTGCCTTAACCTTGTTCCTATTGTAATAGCACCCAGAGCCTCTGGGATTGAGTGCCAAAATATAAATAAAACGTATCTCTCTCTCTCTCTATCACCTGTATCACTAGCATAAGAAGGGTACCCACATACAATGTCTTTAACCTGCTCATCTACGTATTTTGATGGTGCTTTTGTGAGGGGAACCAGTACTAGTAACAGGCTGTCTTGGTGGTTTGGTTTCTCACAGTTACTATGCGTTTTCAGGAGTGTGTATACTGTTGGTCTTATGGAAAAATTCCACTGTTCAATCATGTCTGGACTTCGGTGACATGAGCTGAGTGGCAGGGCCCTCTGTCGGCTCAGTGAACCCTCCCTCCTTAGAACTTCACTTTTTGCCTCCAGGATTCTAATAAGCTACAACTATAACATAATAGTGCAGACTACAGTTCAAATAAGCGGCCATCAGCAGAAAGTGGTTCCATCCACTCCAGCGGGAAAACTAAGTCTTTTAATAAGTGAGGAGAAGTCGACCACCAGAACTGGGCGGCATGAGAGTCTCCTGCTCTCACTCCCCCACCTCGATCTCCTCTGCAAAACCCAAAACGGGCTATGATGATGAGGGTGAGATGGTAACAGCAGCAGATACAATAAAGAAAGTCACCACGACAGTATAGTCAATTGAGTTGGCATTCGCAAACTCAAAAATGCACCTCAAAATGGTCGACAAGAAATTAACTACCACTCAGGAGAAAGTGGGAGAGATTGTTGACTCACAGGACACACACAACCGTTTGCTCCCATTTCTCTTAAACAGGGTTAGAGAAATACAGACACATATGGAAGATGCAGAAAACAGAGCACAAATAAATAATTTCAGGATTCATGCCCCAAGAGAAGGAGCGGAGAACTCTTTCGACTCTGTGCAGCCTTTATTGAGCATCTGCTTAAATCAGTTTTACAGCTGTCTGCATATCTGCCCCTCACTACTGAACATGCCCATCATTCTCTAGGTACACGACATAAGGATCCAAATACAAAACCTCGCTCCATCATTGTGTGTATGTTACATTACCAGTCGAACAAAACTATTCTATCCACAGCTTGGAAACAGTCGAACAAAACTACTCTATCCACTGCTTGGAAGCAGAAAAAAGTTCTATATGATGATAAGCCCATTTATTTTTACCAAGACTTTTCACCAGTGTTGCAAGCAAAGCAGTAAGCAGCCAGGCTCATTGTCAAATAGTTAAGGGACAAGAAAAACACTAAAGCACAGGTTGTCTACGCTGCAAAGTTCAAGATATTTACAGACACGGGGACCCATGTCTTTGACACTATAGCTGCAGCAGCCACCCAATTGAAGAAATGGGATACTGAATGCCCTAACACAGAGATGGAGGAGCTGGAACTTGAACTACAATGTACAGCATGGCGACTGGCAAGAGACAGCTGAAAGTGTTCACAACCAGAAGATGATCTACCCCAACACATTAAGGAAGACTTGATCTGCATTTTGGGGCATCACAAGAGAATGGGAGATGCACAGAAGGGGCTAAATCTAAGGGCTGAAAAGCTGTTTTGTTCCTTCTTTGTGGCATCTCATAACAGTCAGCCCTGTAGGGTAATACTGTGACTGCTCTTCCTATAGACACATGCAAGTACTGTCTGATAAATTCTGATTTATGCAGTCAGATTTAACATATGATGAATGTTGATGACTTTTTCCTTTTCATTTGTCTAACGCAGGATTTCTGGCAGTTACCCAATTGTTTTAATTTAAAATATGGACAAACTTTTTAATCGTAATTAGTGTTGGGATAATTGTAGAGATGGGGGCCACCCAAATCTGGCAGGGCGCTCGGCTCCATGTAGAGATTTTAAATAGCTTCACAATCTATTCCCAATGGTTGTTGATGGTGGGATGGCTTGGGGACCGGTGACTCCTCTGCTTATAGTTTCTAAAGACCTGGTATTCCGTAGGGGAACTCAACGGATCTATTTGAAGGAAGCTGGGGGCGGAATGGCCGGACACAGTTGTAAACTAGTAGCCGCAGTGGTGGCATGTGATTTATCAATTTTTTGTGTATGCACTTAACAAATTTAAGTACACTGTGCTGCTGCTTACAAGCAATAATGTAAGCCATGCCAGCATATCTTTCCTTGCGCACTTCAGGCCGGGGTTCCAGTTCACAGGGCAGCTGACACAATCACTCTCTTGCCGATTTATCCGCAGCACAAAATCTACCACGCCTTACTTACTCACTCACTCAATGTGTCCAGATGGTTCTGCTCTGCCTCCTAAGCAAACTTACTACATGTTCACAATTTGGAGAATTCAAGTTCCCCCGAGGTGCATTAATTTTGGATGAGCGGAGCGGTAGTGGGCGCTGATCTGGGGCTAACCTTCCTGTTCGGGGGGGGTCAGGAATATGCAATACAGGGTTGAGGCGTCGACTGCTGTACTGGCCCAGAGAGACTCCTGGAGACTTATTTTAACTTGATTTATCTTTCTAAGCTTTCACCATTCAATCTGGAGAAAAGTAAGGGGAGAGAGAAGACTGGGCCAAGTTTGGCGTGAGACACAAACATCTCAGGTACCTGAGCTAACAGTCCCATTCATGCATTTGAGAGGTTAACTGACCACCTTTGTTACCAAAGGGTCAGCCTCATTTACAAGCTTTGAGGGGATACCCAGGAAATGAACATAAACCTGGGTGTGTAGGAGCCAACCACTAGACATCTTGGCTCCAGATTCTTCAACCTTCAAGTCATCTTGAAGCATGGTATGGTGGGGGAGTGGAGTGCTTGAAATGTTTCATAACTTTTTGGCATATTTGACTACTAATGTACAGCATGTAGTATTGACAGTTGGTTCAGTTTTAAATTTGTTGTTCATAGTTGGGGAGGCAAGGCAAATCTCAGAATAACAGATACATTTTCTACCTGGAACAATAGAAGGTTGTCTGAAACCAACCTTCATCTGTAATGGTATAATGGGTAGCATTACCATCACATCTTATAATATAAAAGGTATTCATTCAGTCGTAAAGCGGGCCAAGCTACTATCTGAACTCTGCACATTACAAAGCGATATCACCTTTTTTACAAGAGACACACTTGTCAGATTTGGAACACAGTAAGCTAAAGAGAGGCTGGGTGGCTCAGATAGTTGCCTCTTTGCATCCTTCTGCCAAAAGAAACGGAATGGCAATATTATTTAGGAAAGGGCTTGGTTATGACATTCTTAATACAGCAAAAGATTCAGAGGGTAGGTGGGTGATAGTCACAGGACAAATACAAGGCTTTAAGCTGCATTCGAATGCTGTGTCTGCCCCAAATAATAATTCAGCTCCAGTTTTGAGGGACTTATTTCAAGAAATTGCACCATTCACTTCCAGTTACGTGGCATTCAATTGTGTGCTTTATCCCCAAAGGGATCGATATTCAGGAAATCCCCACGCAAATAAGACCACCACTAAGCTTTTAAAAGACTGTATGAGCAGGGTCTGACTGACATCCCGCAGGGGCAAAAATGGAGGGAATGGGAATATACTTTTTAATTTTTCAAATCCCCATCAGGAATACTCCCGGACAGATCTATTTCTTATCCAAAAAAACAGACCAACAGAGAGTATAGGATAGTAAAATACACCAAACTTTATTATCGGATCATGCCTCTATTTCCATTAAGTGAAACATAAACCAAACAAGGAAACACATACACACTGAAGGTTTAACACTTCTTTAATAAATGATAAATCTTTTAGAGACAAGATCATTTCAGAAATTCAAACATTCAGACAGTTTAATGCAGACACGGAGGTAGAACAACTAGGAGTATGGAACGTAATGAAAGCAGTACTACGGGGTCATATCATCAGCTGGGCTTCCATGAAAAACAGGCAGCGAATAGCCAGACAGGAACTCCTAGAAAAGAAATTACAGGAGTTAGAACAAGCGCACAAAAAAAACAACCGAATAATCATATACTTAAGTTAACCAGGTCCGTAAAGACATACAAGATATCCTTAATAGACAAATCAAAGGCAAATTATGATATACAGCACATAAATACTATGAAACAGGGGACAGCAGCAGCTCTGATAGCATATAGATTACGTAAAGAAGCAACAGACAGAACAAAAATTAAGCTGACACCACAAATACACATCTATGAATCGGATTCCAACAAAATGGCTCAAATATTTGCCACATATTACCAGACATTATGTAAAGAAGAGAGAAGGTGGATGAGCAGGTCAGAAAAAGGCTATTTTTGCAGGGCTTACAGATCTCAAAACTATCAGAGGCAGACACAGCTTTTCTTGAGGCTCCAATCAGTGATGCACAGGTTAACATAATATTTATGGACCTGCACTCTAACAAGGCACCTGGCCCGGATGAGCGCGAGACAGATTTTTATAAAGCCTTTTGGAAACAATTATCCCCTATACTTGGAAAACGTTTTTAATATTGTCAAAAAGAAGGTATTACTCCAAATTCATGGACGGAAGCAGTGATTTCAGTTCTAGCTAAACCTGGAAAAGATGTAGGATTGTGTGCATCCTACAGACCAATATCATTGTTAAACCAAGATTTAAAAATATTCATTAAAATTCTAGTCGCCCGCTTACAATGAGTGATCCCCACTCTTATTCATGCAGACCAGACTGATTTTATACGAGAAAGACATGTGAAAGACAATGTTAGAAGAATGCTTAACATTCTTGTAAGGGGAAAAAAATTAAGGACTTGCAAATTGCTATTTTAAGCGATGTGAAAAAAGCCTTTGATAGACAGAATTGGTCCTTTCTGCATTTGACTATGCAACAAATGGGTTTTGAGAATAAATTTCTTAAAGCAATAGCAATGCTGTGTACAATACCAGCAGCTAGAGTTAAAGTGAATGGCACCTTATTCAGCCCATTAGCAATCGAGAGGGGGATGCAACAAGGGTGTCCACTGTCTCCTCTTGTTTCCTCTTAGCATTGAGCCCTTAGCAAAGCTATATAATCTAGTCCACAGCTACAAGGAATTATGGTGGGAGGGAACAGAAAATCGGATATTGTTCTACGCAGACGATACTGTAATCTATTTAAGAAATCCTGATGAAAATATTCCACCTCTTCTTTTCCTTTAAGAAAAATACAGGGAGGCGTCAGGATTTAAAATTAATATTTCTAAAACTGAAATCATTACAATTAGCAGGACAATTACTACAGGGGTGAAACTACTTCTACCCGCTAAATGGGAAGCGGACCAAGTGAGATATCTAGGGATCCAAGTTTCAAAAGACATGCAACATTTTTACAAAGTAAATTAAAACCAGCAGTTACATTGATACAAGATGCTGGAAGGTACTCCCCCGGACATTCGCTAATAGAGTGGACGCTATTAAAGTGAATGTGAGCCCATGTTTTTTTATTCCTTTTTCAGAATTTACCCGTACCAGTTCCAGGTAAGAAGTGCAAAGAAATTACGGGGGTATTAAAAAAGTTTATTTGGCAAAACTGCAAACCCAAACTTACATCGGCTTTCCTGATGCACCATAAGAGGTTAGGGGGTTATGGACTCCCAAACTTTAAAGATTATACCGCTGGCTGATGTTAATAGACTTCATAAACCTGAACAAAGACACGGCATAGAAAACCACCGAAGAAGATAAAAACAGAAAAGGACACTTGAACCGTTTGCCAATGAGATTACTTCATCCTCAGACTTAGGGGTCCTACAAAACAGATGGACTCGGCATACGTTTGGGCAGTGGCTCCAAACCAAGAGGAGGCTGTATATTACCAACACATAACCTCAGTGGGTAACATTTCAGAAAAATGACAAGTTTGCCCCAGAAAAATTAGACCCCACTTTTAAAAGATGGGCCAGACAAGGTTTACAGTTTATATCACAATTTTTCTCTGACAAAATACCTAAATCCTTCCACCAAATTCAACAAGAATTCCACATACCTAATAAAGATTTTTATAGATTTCTTCAAGTTACATCATTTATTATTCAGCCCATTATCCAGCAAGAGCTCTGGGTAGACCAACACCCACTTATAAAAATCAGAACATTCGATTGACAGGGTAACGTTAAACATGCAATCTTGGGCTTGTATTCTGTACTTAAATCTAACACAGGGAGTCAAGGTACAAAGAATATACATCATCAATGGGAAGCTGAATTAAATATCCCATCAACACCTAAAGATTGGGCACAAATCTGGCAAGCGGCACGTAAGACCACCTCATCAGGAAGTTAGAATCTAAATGGAATCTACTCAGCAGATATTTTTTGACACCCAACAGGACTAAGCACAGAGGCAACCAGAACCAAGGATCTTTGCTGGAGAGGTTGAGAAGACAGAGGGACTCTGATACATGTGTACTGGTCATGTAAGGTTTTACAAGGGTTCTGGGCAGATATCAAAGCCTGGACCAGTAAAACATTAGAACTCACTCAAGATTTCACCGGTTTTCACATGACGTATGGTCTCTACACAATAGATTTAGGTGGAGATACCATGAAATATTTAATATTTTAGTAAAGTACAGTTACAGAAGAACTTATCATAACAGCAGATCTTCGAGAAGAGCTTTTGCAGCGGGTAATCACCATTAGGACTATGCTGCCAGGCACTAGGACCCCATGGAAAAATTCTAGTTAGCAGTCTAAGGTGGGGGACTGACCCCCCCCCCGATGTTGGCCCCACCCCCGACTTCACCAATGGTATAAAGGGGCAGTCCCTCGGCACCACCTCATTTCACCTGCCAGAAACCCGGTTAGCATAAAGGATGGGGAACCGAGGAGGTTCCAACATCCCCCAGATAGAAGAAAATTTATATAACCATGGGGGAAGGTGGGAGGGAAAGCATACCTGCTGTAAGAGCTCTTCTCGAAAATCTACTGTTACAGTAAGTTCTTACGTAACTGTACTATCTCACTTCAAAATAGAGCTCTTGCAGCAGGTAATCACCATTAGGACTGAGCCCCAAGCAGTACAAGGATACAATCCAGGTCAGATGGGCGGAGATTATAGGAAGAAAGGAAACCACCAGTGCTCTTAAGAGAGCAATCCCTGAAGAATAGCAAGGCCCAAGCCAGCTCTCCTTCTGAAAGCAATATCCAAACTGTAATATTTAATGAAAGTATGGGCTGAGCTCCAAGTGGCAGCTGCACAGAGATCAGCTGCCGAGTCATTACATAGGGATGCAAAGGAAGTGGCAACACTCCTGGTGGAATGACCTTTAACCAGTCCCGGTAAAGGTTTGTTGCACTTTTGATAGCAGAAAACTATACAACTGTCCAACCATTTAGACAATGTCTGCTTAGTCACTGGTGCCCCTAACATTCTCTAGGAGAAAGAGACAAACAACTGGTCTGTCTTCCTAGAAGACAGAGTGCAACCTACGTAAAAATGAAAAATTCTGTGACCATCCAGAGTAAGCAACAAGGCTTCCCTTTATTTGAATACTCTGGGAAATAAACTGGGAGATGAATGTCCTGGTTAAGAGTGAACTCAGACACCACTTTAGGGAGAAACTTAGGATTAGTACGCAGGGATACCCTGTCCCTGTGAAAAATAAAATAAGGCTCTTTACATCCTCCAGGCTGAAGTAATGGCAACTAAAAAAACACTTGCCAAGACTGGAATCGTAGCTTGCAACTTGCAGCTGGCTCAAAAGGAGGCAACGCAAGTTATCAAACATGAATAAGAGATCCCATGGGGGAATAGGGTCCCACATGGGTGGCTTAATGTGCATTATACCATACAAAAAGGTGCGTGACAGGTCCATTTGTGCCAGGGTCCTGCCATCATCCACTGGTACAAGATAAGCTGACAGTGCAGAAAGGTGTACCTTTATGGACAAATAGCAGAGACCCACATCAGACAGGGAAAGGAGATATTCTAGGACCAAATTCATCAGACAGGTGAACGGACCCAAGTGACGGGACGAAGGCCACAGGCAGAAGTGCTTCTATCTATGGCACATGTGGCCCTGGTTGAGGGTTTCCTCGTGGCCATTAGGACCTCCGTTACCCTTGTGGATAGCCCGTACCTGTCCCTGACTACGTCTGCAGGAGCCATGCATGCAGGTGCAGAAACTGGAGATTCAGGTGTACCAAAGTACCTTGCTCCTGGAAGAGCAAGTTATGAGACAGGAGTAAAGGAATTGGAGGTTACGTTGCCCACTGCTGGAGCAACAGGAACCAAATCTGTCGAGGCTAAAATGGCACTATGAGAACCATGACGGCTCATTCCGCTTGTAGCGTGAGCAGTACTCTCTGAAGCAGTGGGAAGGGTGGGAAGGCATAAAGGAACCTCCCCGTCTAAGAGAGGGAAAACGCATCTCGCCAAAAAAACACCAGGCCCTGGATATAGCAAGCAGTAACTGGGCAGTTTGGCATTGAGTGGGGATACAAACAGGTCCAGTTCTAGAAGTCCCCATCTTCTGAAAAGGCCGTCTACTACATCCTGTAGTAGCTCCCACTCGTAAGACTAAGACCAAGCGTGGTTGAGGCTGTCAGCTAGAGTGTTTTATACTCCTGGAACATGAACCGCTGTGAGTCCCTAGTTGTGCTCCACTGCCCAGTACCAGACTCTCATGGCTTCTCTGCAAAGGGGATAAGAGTGTGTGCCCCCTTGCTTGTCGATGTAGCAGACCATCAGCATGTTGTCTGTTTGGATCAGTAGGGGGCCCGGAAGGACTGTCTGAAACACCTGTAAGGCGTACAGAACGTCTCTCCTCTTAAGCACATTGATGTGGAGATTGCGTCCAATGGAGACCATGTCTTGTCTGATGGTCTTTGAAATGTGCACCCCACCCTAGTCTCGAGGCATCTGTTGTCAGGATCTGCTGAGGATTGGGATTTTAAAAGAGAGCACAGACTCTAGCCGGAAGGAGATGAGCCACCACTCCAAAGTCTGATGCACTGCCTTGGAGATCTG
Organism: Neoceratodus forsteri; assembly: GCA_016271365.2. Lineage (NCBI taxonomy): Eukaryota > Metazoa > Chordata > Ceratodontiformes > Ceratodontidae > Neoceratodus > Neoceratodus forsteri. Next base: position 307,191,525 of record CM028137.1, read on the forward strand.
GAATGGCTGCTAGAGATCGTCCAAACGCTGGTCCCATCATGCCCTGAGGTTCCACTGGAGAACTTTCATGTGTGGACGAGCTAAGGGTACTGCCACTACGGCGGCTGCCATATGGCCTAGCAGTTGTACGACCCCTCTGGCTGGAGTCTGGTATGTGGAAATGACCCTCCAAGCCAGCGCTCTTGACTATATACATATATAACAATCTCTGACTGGGCCAGGGGATGATTTGGGAAGATTAAAGGTAACCCCCAGATCTTAGAACAGTTGGAAGGTGCTTTCCAATGTGTAACACAGCTGTTCCCTTGTGCGAGCTGTCAGGAGCCAGTCATCAAAGTAAGGGTAGATATAATGTCCCTGCATTCTGAGAGCTGCTGCCACCACTGCTAGGCACTTGGTGAACACCCAAGGTGCTGAGGAAAGACCAAATGGCAGCGTTCAGAACTGGTAGTGCTCTCCCTGGAAGATAAAGCAAACTTATCTTCTGTGGGACAGCAGGATTTTGATGTGCATACTGTATATGTATCCTGCATGTCCACGGAGCAGAGCCAGTCCCCTTGGCGAAGCATGGGCAACAATTCCAGCATTGTCATCATACTGAACCTTTTGTATTCAATTAAACCATCCAGCTGACTGTGATCCAAGATGGGACGAAGGTCCCCTGTCTTTCTTGGGACTAGGAAGAAGTGGGAGTAATGTCTCCTTCCTCTTTGACTTGGTGGCACTGTCTGGATCGCCTTCTTGCTCAAAAGGGCTTGGATTTCTGCCAGGATGAGGCCCGCATGGGATGGGGAGCAATGGGTGGGGATTGGTGGGTTTTCCAGAGGAATTTGAGTGAACTCCAGTGCATAACCCCTTTTGATAATCTGGAGTACCCACTAATCCACAGTGATATTGAACCAACCTCTGAGATAAAGGGAGAATCTCCCTGCTACTGCCTCTCCCTGTCACTCCACCGGAGAAGGGAGAGCGAGCAGGGAGTCATGCAGAGGTTGTTGGAGTGCGCAAGGGAGCTCTGGCGTTTTTTGGCATTCTTAGGTCCCTGTGCCCGAGGACAAGGGAGTTCCTTTCCTCTTGTAACCCTTGTCGTCTACCCTGCTGGCCCTGTAACCTACGAAAGAAATGACACCTGGATGGGGTTAGCTTGGACTTACACATTTTGTGGACCTTAGAAACTGTTTTTCCTGAGTTCTGCAGGCCAGTGATCATCTTTTAAGCCTCCTGGCCGAAAATAACTGGTCCTTGGAAATCAGCATCCAGGGTAGCATCCTGCAAACCCTGGCGGAAGCCTGAGACCCTCAACCAGCAGTAGTCCGTAGGCACAGCCCTATGGCAGCTGCTGTGGTGGCAGTATCTGCCGAGTCGTATGAGTACTTGAGGACGTGCTTGCCAATGTCAGCACCAGACTGGAGAATGGGTAAGGGCTCTGTCTTGTTAGCGGAGTCAGGATGTGACCGAGCCAGATCCGTGGCCTTATTCCAGAGAGATTTCTGATATATCACCATGTGTGCCAGGAAATCTAATGACCGGACCATGCAAGGGGCCGAAGAGTACACCTTCCGGCCACAATGGTCCATCTTCCTAGACTCCTTACCAGTGGTTGGGAGCTCATAGGTTTCAGCTGTCGAGTCCTCCCATGAGTGGCCATGAGAATCATCGAATCTGCTTTGGGTTGTTCACTCAAATGTGGCTCCTCCTAGGGGTCCTATACAAACTGTCAGCCTTCTTAGGAACCTCCAAGGTCGTGGAGGGGTGTCTCCAGGCTACTTTCATAACTTCCTGGAAAGGCTCCACTAATGGTGGAATGACTAACGGTTTTGGGTCAATGGTCCCTAAAAATTCCGCTAGGCGGCGTTTCTCAGGTTCTAAAGCATCCGTTTCCCACTGGTTAAGGAACTGAATGTGTCTCATCACATCTAGGAAGGAGGGATCATCCGGAGAAGATCTTGAGGAATCCCTCTGTGGGTCCAGGGATGGAAGAGACGAGTCATCCTCTGATGAATCACAGGAGGAAGAACCTCTGGTGGATTTCTCTGAAGATGCAGACCGGCGTCCCCTAGAACTGCTCTGCCTAGTGGAAGAGCTAGACGACAGGTGCTGACCGTGCCACCGTCATCTGGGACATTTCTGTCCATCGCCCCCTGGAGCCAGGTGGGCTGGAATCTGGGGTGGCTAAGGTGATCTGTGTGGAAGAATCGGATGCCTAGGCGGAGTCGGGACAAAGGTCCCCACAGGGGTGGGATGCGGCTCCGGTGGTGTGGGCAAAAAGTCCTCTTTGGTGGTGTTCCACCAGCTGGCAAAAAGTGCACCAACCTCAGCTATAGGGACGACGGTGCCCGGCTGGGGTTCTGGCTTTGGGGTAGGGGCACCTGAAGGGCCTGGCTTCAGACCCTGCGGAATAGTACCCCGTCAGGTCTGACGGTGCCGTTGTATCAGACATCAGGTTCACTGGTATGCCATCCCCTGGCGTCGGGTGCCCTGGCGTCTGGTAGTCAGGCTCCTGAGGGGGAGGTAGTAGTGGAGGGGGTGACGCCTGGTCCGTGGTTCCCTCGGAGGCAGGTGTCAGGTCCCTGGACGTCGGGTCTGAAGTCATACCCTTTTCAGAGCCCTGCAGATCAGACAGTGGCTTGGAGGGTGTTATCTGATCCGGCTCCGTAGTGGAGTCAAAGGGCGTTGAGGACTGACGTCAGTCTGGAGCTTGTTTGGAAGGCAAGCGTGGTTTCTTGTGGCGCTTGTGTTCCTGGCTTCTCTTGGTGTCGTCTGACCCTGTCATCCTGTCCAACAACCCAGAGGCCACGGGCCTTGTGGACGACAGGCTCCAACCTGTTGCCCAAAGAATGGGCCAACCCTGCTGGCTGAGACCCTAGCATAAGCTTGTGAGGCCTGATAGCCAGGGAAATGGGGGACTGGGAAGGCCCTAGCCGGAAAACTCTCCACCGGACGTCTGAGTGAAGGCGGAGGGCTTCCTCGACGATAACCCAGGGAGAGCCAGGGAAATCGGAGGGGGCGAGTCTGACCTTGCACTGGAGGCAGAACTTCTGGGAAGCCTTATGTGGAGACTTGGGACAAGATTCTGACCTGGACCTGCCCTTGTCACGATGATGTTGCTTCCCGCTCCATTTTTTTCTCTCTAGGGGAGGAATCCTTGGCGAAGGAAGAAAATGAGCTGTGCTCTGAGTGGGTCTTCTGCATAGCGGCCACTTGTTTAAGGAGATATGCTTTTGAAGTCTTCAGGCAGCGGATGTGAAGCCTCCTGTTGAAGCTGAGGCAATGCAGGCAAGTGTCTCGGCTTATGGTAGAGGCCTAGGCACACAAGGCAGGTCGAATGGCCATCTTTTGCTGGGATTTGCTTGCCGCACATGCACTTCGATTTCTGCCACTCTGTGGATGAAGATGGCTGGATAGACATACAAGAAGAATTTGGTAATTTCGATAAAAAAAAAAAACGATAACTGTGTGAAAATGGCACTCGACTGGAAGAAGGAGGCGTCTGTGGAACCAAGATGCACAGGCCGACGGCAGGGACAAAAAACTGAGATGGTGCCAGAGGCCCACCCCTTTATACCACTGGTGACGTCAAGGGTGGGGCAGACATTGAAGGGGGTGGTCCCCTGCCTTGGACTGCCAGCTAGAATTTTTCCGTGGGGTCCTAGTGCCTGGCAGCATAGTCCTACTGGTGATCACCTGATGCAAGAGCTCCATCTCGAAGTGGGATCTGCAGTTCTGAAAGCCAATACTCAAAGATGGTTAACAGCTACTCCCCCATCCAGAGAGCACTGGTTACAGAATAGCAAGAAAATCAAAGTCAAGGAGGAAATTACAGCACGTCTGAATCGCAAAGGGGACCGCTTTAACACTAGATGGTGCCCCTTTGCTTATATAATAGTGGAATTTAAAGAAGCGTCAGTTTTAGAACTACTACTTTATGACTAGGTTTATGAAGCAGTGTAATATTAAACTGCACACTGTTTCTCTTATTTGCCTCACCTCTGGTTAGTTTTACAGGTTGCAATGTTTTATTTACTGGTCAGTTCCAAGACCAGATTATCTATTTGGTAAATGTATTAGTTATGTATACAGACTACCTACTGCTTCCTTTTCGATAGTACACTGACCAATCCATAGTAAGGACTAGTTCAGATAGCAATATATTTTATTGCTGATGACATGTTTATCTGAGATTTGTACAGCCAATACACTGGACAGTTCTTGGCGAGCTGGTCTTTTTCCAATTGTATGGATCTGTCTCTATGACTCAATAAAAGTTTAAAAAACCAAAAATTCAGGTCTATTTTTTGTTATAATATACTTCTTCAGGGCTACCTCCTGGCACAAGTCAATGCCTTTTTTTAAAAACCAAAATCGGCTCTCAGCTAAGTTTACAATAACATTCCACACTGCCAATATGGGAAAGCAAAACAGCCCCACAGTAGCTGGTATCCATCATTACTACTCAACCACATTATGGCACGTTTTAACGTTATATCCTTGTTGTTTAAAGATTCTAATGCCTTAAACTCAGCAGATGTACAGTTAAAGTGGCCCTTGTCCTCTTGTTTAATTAATTCACTAAAATCTCTGTCACATTCATTCCCCCCCTCCCCAATCAGTATTTTATGCTGTTGCTCGGCTCTGCCCCAGCCCATCACTAACCTTTGTAGGCAAAGATTCCCCTGGGTACCCTCAAAAGGTTAAAGTTCACCAGTGAATTGTGTGTGTGGGGGGTGCTGATGTAGGCTCAGCACTTCATGCAAACAAATCCCAAAACTAATCAGCCAAACACCAATAAATTCTTATACAATCTTCTGGTATATTATTTCACATTTAACTTTAGGCTGTGACCATGTTCAATAAGCGATGCCTAACATTTCAGCCTTGTAAAAGGGCTTCATCAGGGTGAGCATGGTCCTCCTGTTATGTCTAAAGACACACATTGTTTAGTATACATTATACAACTGACTATCAAACTGTACAGAGTGTTAAATGATTTCATACATTTTAATAAATTTAGGGATAAGTTGACAAGCAGTAAGTATACTATGCAGACTTAAATCCGATGCTTACTTTCAAAAGTCCTTTTCTTGCTGCAAACTTAACTCAGTTTTCACATATTACAAAACTCACTATTTTCTAAAAATATATACAGAGTATTTCTTAAAGTCATGTTTACTGTTTCCTTATTATACAGTCACAAATCTACAATATTTTCTTTGAATTACATCTTCTTATAAAATAATCTCCTTCCTTGTATCCTAAGGTTCCTTATATGTGCAAAACTTCATTGTGTGCAGACCACTGTACTGTGTGACCAAAACCACATGCCACCTTAAAAAAAATCTAAATGCACTTTAATACCTCTCCTTTTTTTATATATAGGCATTCACTCTTAATTTACCATAATGGTATTCAAAAACATATCTCAGACTTTTTAAACAGTGATCTCTCTACAGATCCATAACAATAAAAAAAAAGAGAAAAAAAACCACTACTTGACGCTCATTAACTTTCTTCTCATCACAAGTGAACTGTTATGCACACTAATTTCTTATATGTACCCGATTAACAACAAAATACTCCATTTACTTGCATATTTTATATGAGGTTCCATGCTTTTTTTCATATTTTATTTATGGAATTTCCAGAAATTTTACAGCATGAGTAACATTTATACATAAACATTTCATATTGAAGTTTAATAATAATAATAATACTAGATTATAGTTGGTTATAAATTTCCATTACCCAGAGATAAAGTCCGCAATTTAAAGGGGTAGATCCAATTAATACAATGGGCTTAGCAAGGTTATAATTTTATTATCTGTACGGCTGTAAAAATAATAGAATTCATATGAAACATCCATCTCTGTAAAGCCCAATGACAGATTTAAATATAAAAAAAAAAAAAAAAAAAGATTATTCATATATACGGGTACATAGCCACTAGCTTACAGATTCAAATACTGAAAGTATAAATTCATCTCCACCCTCCGTCCTGAGCCCATCCAGATAAAATTATAATTCAAGCCACAGACCATATTTATCCAATATTCAATTTCTGAGTAAATCATCCTTCCATGTCCTCCTCCAATGGAGGCATTCCTGCCTTCCTTTCAGCATTTCATCTTTGTTTCTCTTCCTCTCTCTGGATTCTCTTTTCTAAAATATTATGATTTTAATTGTTCAGGCTCAAGAGAGTCTTTTCATCTCCGCACGCGAGTCAGCATTTTGCAGGAAATAGAACTTAAAATTTTGCTCCAATTTCATGTACTTTATCCTTGTATTGTTAGATACTGCTTGCAACGTAATGTAGCTGGAGCAATATCAGGATAAATATGACAAATTACTTCTTTGTACTTTAAAGCCCTGATTTTTCTAGTTGTAGAAAGAATGAGATCGCAATCAGTATCAAACGCAAGAGAAAATATAATAGCGTTCCTTGGGCCAGAAGAATCTTTGAAAAGCTCAACAGTATTTTGAGCCTGACAACACAGCTGTGGAGTCAGGAGAAAGCAACTGGAAACTGACATCATGAGTTGGTATCTGACTTCATTCATTGTTTTGATATTATTGATTGGAATACGATTTCCTGAAAGGAACTCGAAAAGCTTTGGTTGCAAAAGGTTAGTTATTTTCAGGAAGTTTAAGGACAGACACAAATAAATCCTTCAGAAGATCTGTAAGAGAAACAAATCCCTTGCCATACAAGTTTGGGACTCCCACTAACCTTAGATATTTGTAATGGATTAGTGTTCTCCATTGTCTCAGTTTTCCATTGCAGTGCAATTGTAGCTTTCAAGTCTGTAGTGGAAAGAGCTTCATTTGTTAATGTCTTTTGTCTGGTAACAAGAACTTCCTTTTGAATGTTACTTTGTACCTCCTGTATCATTTTCAATTCGGACTTAATGGTTTTAAGTTCACTGTCTACATAATCAGTCCTTGTAACCATCAAATCTAGCTTCTTGTCAAAAGCCTGCAGAAACGTAAAAGGTTCTGGAAAAGAGGATACCTCTTTTAAACTCATAAATTCCATTTTAGTTGGCAAGTTGGTCAGTAAAGTCAGTGATTTCAGTGGTATCGCTCTCACTGAAGAACTAGAAGTTTAATTTAAGCTCACATAGACCGGTGCAACCCTGACATTTATCTTTTCTAATGGTCCAAAAGTCACACCTGATTTTCCCCTTACAAATTCTACATGAGAATCTTTGTCGGGTGATTTATGCAGCTTCTGCATTGCCATGGAAGAATTAAAAGTTTGATTTATACTCTCAAAGGCTGACACACCACCATAATTTATTTTTCCTAATGGAACAAAAGTCACATCTGATACTTTACTTGTAGCTGCTACAAGAGTCTCATTATCAGGTGAGCTGTATAGTTCCAGCGTTGTAATGGGTGTTTCAGATCTCTTGACACAGAAGGATCTGTAAATATTGGTGGGCCTCCTGAAACAGGCAGTGGGGATATACAAGAATCTATGGTCTTCGGTTTGGTGCCTGAGGAACCCCCCAAGGGCTACTGGTGGGCTCCACACACTGGTTGGTGTTTGCACTTCGGCGACTGCTTCCCAGAGACCAGAAGCTCTAGTTACAAAGCAGTCTATCGGACCTTTCCTAATCAGCATTTCTTGCTCAGAAGATGAAGACTGTTTTTTCCTTGTCTGCTGTTTTGCTTTAGGCAGATTCCTTGTCTTTTTAGGTTGCCTTGGTGTAGATTTTTCTCATTATAATTCTCCTCATAATAGTGAAAACAGAAGATTAAAGGATAGAGCTCTTTGGCGTGAGTACTATCCCGTCACCATCTTGGACCCCAGTTTGCCTCCTCGCTGAGGATCCCATATGAAGTTCCATGCTTATGTAATAGTCAAATATGATAAAATCTGAAAAAAAAAAAACAGTTCACAAGTCCTCCTGTTTTTTTCTTTTGCAGTTCCTTTCAAGGGCAATCTTTGAATAGATTTGAATAGCAACATTCATGCTCATTTTTAAAAAAGTCCCTAAGTCCCCAACTAGTGCCATAGCCCTTTTGGACTTGCACAGTCCATATACTTCAATTTTCTGAGCTTTAGCAAATAAAGGGAAAGGGATAATTCCTGGCTCGGAGGAGTCAGCCACCGGATCACTTTCCCCTCCTAGTTCTTCTTGCTGACAGCTCCAACCCTGCGCTCTGATGTTTTGTGATGAAGTTGTTTGTAAAGCAAGGGGGGGTGTACTACACTGAAATGAATGGAGATGAGTAATAACATTCCTTTTGCCATATTGCACAAGTCCACTGGAGTCCATTCAAAGCCACCACGCAACTAACAAGAGCTTTGTTAGTTGAGCAGTGGCTCTGAATTGACCACAGTGGACAATACTGCAAAAAGAATTTTAATATTGGCTCCCAATCACTGCAATGTAGTGCGTCCCCATGCTCTACAAATAACTTCGCCACAAAACGGCATGCAGGGGTGGCAAAAGGGTGACGCTCTCAGCAGGAAGAACCAGGAAGGGATCTGTTGGCTGGCTCCTCCAAGCCAACAATTACGATCCCTTCCCTTTAATTTTCTAAAGCTAAGAATACTGAAAGATATAGATTGTGCAAGTCCAGAGGAGTAAGGCACCAGTGGGGGGCTTGATGGAAACACTGAAACTGGTGCTCCTTAAAACTGTGCTGTACAGTAAGGATAGCAAGTTTCAACTACAGTGTCGGAAATGCTTTGCTCTCAGTGGTCGTTTACTACTATATTGAGCATTCAGCTTATACTGCTTTTAAACTCAGGCTGCTGAGGGCGATGCTAATGCCTGCTGGGGGGCAGGCCGTCATAGTGACGTCATGACAGCCACTTGAGCCACTACAAAGGGAGCAAGTCATTGCTAGGCAACGGAATGTGATGCCTAGTAAAGCCAGTATTCAGGGCACACACACCAGCCTTTGTCTCTATAGGCTCGCCACTCACCAGACAACTCATTCTTTCCCTCTTCTTTTATGAATATCATGTTAGTGGATGCCGAGATCCACTGGTCAGGCCTAAGAGAACGCGAGGGTGTCAAAGGCAGGTCAAGAGAGTCCAGAGTTGGGGGGAAAAAAAAAAAAAAAAACCATCAGCTGTTCAGAAAAAATTTCAGATCACTAAACTCTTAACTCTGTAAAACTTCCTTAGCTTTCCTTCTCTTGATTTTATGCTCCTTCACTCAAACATGTTTTGTTAGCATTGTAAACAGATAAAGCATTATTCTCTGGTTGTGTTTTCTGGTGGGAAGGCGGTGTCTAAAAACAGTTTTCTGATCAATTTTACTATATGGCAAAATAAATGTTAAATCCCATTTGTCCCTCTAGAATACGTCTATACATCTGAATAATCACAGGAATACTAACCGAATCATACCTAGAAAAAAATGTTTACCCATATTGCTTATATGCAAAGGAATGATTTTCCAGCATACTTGCCAGTTCTCTTCCTCATTCATTCCCACTGTTGCATCAAGGACTCCTAAGGTGTACATCCAAAACATCTCCCTTTTTGCCAATTGTTTCTCCCGGCTCCCTCTCCACTACCCCTTGGTTTCTGAACAGCCTCTATGCCCCAAAATTTTAAGGTGCTGGTTCACGTCCTACTTGATTGCAATCTACAGCTACCAGGGAGTTTTCAATTCTGTTTCGAATACTGCTCCTGTGCTCCCCTATACAGAGTTTAGTGGTTTAGACGGTTTCCCTAATAAATCATACTTTAGGGGCAGTTAAGTCTGTAGACTATGCGATCTGTACTATAGTTGAGTTGTTTTTTTAATGTAGTACCTCCTGTTGGTCCTAGGGTGCTGCGTGTGTTCCTTTCTGTCAGTGCTGTTACAGCGGCAACACCTGTTCCATGGGCTTATTCCTGGCCTTAAAGGTCCCTAAATAGTAGCTCTCCTTCGTCTTAGTCTTTGTAGTGGTCCATATGGACCAGTCTTCCTTTTTTTAATTTTTGTTTGGGTAACCCCCTTTGGGATTTACTGTAAGTGTGTGTGCCTTTTGCTTTCTTCTGCGATGCCAATTGGTGCCCTTGGTTTGACCTGGCAGCAGCACTGCCTTAACATTCCAAAGGGGAAGGGCTGGAGCTCTCAGTTTTGAAAGAACTAATCATTCTAGTCAGTTGGAAGGAGCCTTCAGCCTGGCATGTATTGCCTGGCTCCTTCCGTGTAAACCCTCTTTTCTCATGGAGTTGGCGTTGAAATAAACAGTTCACACGTGGCAGCAGCAGTTGTATCAGATCCCTAAAAGGAGGCTGCCCCTCTCCAGAAAGAGGAATGCCAGTTTTGGAGTTCACGAGGAGCTTCTGTGGGGATGAACTGTAGCTGAGAACTGCTGAAAAACTGAGGTGATATTTTGCCTTATAACATGGGGTAGAGAAACACAGGTACCCGACTGGTACAGAGCCATCAGGTGACCACTGATTAATCCCCGATATATGTGGAGCAAGTGGTGAGGTGCCTGCAGTGAGGGATCAGTCAGCGGTCCTGATCTTGTTATTGTGCCTCAAAAGCAGTGTGAGCAGCAACCATTAATATCCTCGCTAAGTGAGCGGGAACCAAAGACTGTCATGTATACCTTTGTTTCGGTACCCCATATTACATGCAACGAGACTCCTGCACTGTTCAAAACACATGTCCTCATTACTTTCCATTCCTCGCTGTCAGCCTCCTCACCCACCCACACCACGGACCTCCAGGAACTAAGCGCACAGTATTATTCATGTGTCGGTGTCCCTCTCTGTCTCAAGTTCCTCTAGGGATTCTGGGGCCACAGGGATACCAAACAAGGAAGTCAAAATGCCACTGTGAGTGAGAAAACTGCTGTCTGTTTTGGCATCCTCCCCCCACCTCTACATCACACACGCACACACATGGCAGACCCCTCCCCAGTTCATTGGGAGACAAGAAACTGAAGTAACGCGGGGAGAATGGGACAGGTAGGTCAGCAGAGTTCTGTACTGTGTCCCTATCTCTGCAAGTTGTCCTGTATGCAGTGCACTATGGCAGCAGAAACAGAGCGAGTGTTTGTTTTCCCCCTGCCACCGTGCTCTATTAGAGACAAAGCGAGTGGCTGGAGAGAGCAGTAGTAAGAGGGCTGAGAGAGCGGTAGCAAGCGGGCTTCCCCAACAAGAGAGTTGTACTCCACATACCTGCCTGCCATCCGTTCCAACAATCTCACCTCCCCTTCCTCCACTCACCAACTGGACCAGGTGAGAGAAGTGCAGTAGTCAGTGTGTTGTTGAACCGCTGTCCTCCAATACCAGTGAAGTGCTGACTGTTATACTTTTTTCTGTTTACGCTGGTCTTGGCTACAGTAATGTGTTAAAATTGTTTTGTTGACTGGTCTGTTCTTTTTTGCATCAGTTACTTATGTTCTTTTATAATATCCGGGCAGGGAACCGCGGTGGTGAGAGAATAAGAGTCACACACACATGCATACGCGCGCGCACGTGCACACACACACACCTCGAGCTGGGCAGAGCAACTGCAGAATTTCAACACTGTGTCTGTGTGTGTGTGTGTGTGTGTGTGTGTGTGTGTGTGTGTCTGTTTCCCTCTCTGTCAGTGTGTAAGTGTTATCCTGTAGTAGCAATCAGACCAGGGGAGAGAAGTGCAGTAGCCAGTGTCTTGTTAAACCGCTCTCCTCCAGTACCGATGGAGACAGTGACAGTGGGATTGGCTTTTAATGTATGACAAGTAGCTCAATCAAGTTCCTAACATTGGTGTTTGTGAGCTGTTTTGTGTCACACTGTCAGTGAGTACAGCCCCATAGTTTTGAGCAAACAAGAACTCCCCTTTGGCAATGTGCTCAGTGCTGCTAGACAAAGTACCACAGCATGTTATGGACAAGAAACATCATACATTATGTCAGTACTGTATGTGTGACATTTCTATGTGCCTAACGCCAGGGCAATTATTTGTTAGGGACTACTTTGCAAGGTGGCAGGATACAGTACTTTTTTGCTGTTTAAACAGCAAAAAAAAAACCACCTCTCCTGGATTTTTTTTGTTGTTTAAACATAACCCATGTTATAAGCACAATAATCCACTCCAGGGCATGCAGTTATTGGAGATTAATCAACACTCCATGTGCTGTGAGGACACTTTGCCTGCAGCCTCGTGCCTCACAATGTACCCGGGCTGTTGATTAATCCCCAATAACCGCACACCCTGTCGTGGGTTATTGCTTACTTATTCTAAGAGGGTGAAATGACAAATCTGCTGAGTTTTAAATACCCAGTGCTTGCTTCTGGGTTTTGAACAAAAGTTTCCTATCAGAAAAGGAAAGATTTCTGTCATGGGGTGACTGTCCGAGTGAAGGCAGCTGTCATGTCACTTTTGAAAATGGGTTAGAGTGCTAGAAAAGGCACTATTTATGCCCCTTTTGGGCACCAAAAGGCTGTGGGTATTTCCACAGTGAAGATGTTCTGAGAAAAAAATTTCAAGTTGATGCTGTCTGCCTCTGACAGTAAAATGTGAGTTTTACAAAAGCCTGTGTGAGACTCTGCCTGCGTCACACAAAGCAAGAGACTAATTACTAGCCCTGTGGCTAGTATGTGGAAAGTGCCCAGAAATGTGTTCGTGAATTCTGCCTGCTGATTTGGACCTTTGAGACCTTCTCTCATGGAGACCAGCACTTGAGTGAGGGTGGGGGCGGACATCCAGTGGCATCTCAGACTCCCAGGGGCTGCTCATGCCTTCCTGTGTCCCTAAATTATAGCCCTGTGAGGCTGCCCTCTAATGTGGTCTTGGACTCTTCTCTCATGGGGGTCAGTGGCTTGAAGGAAGAGTGGGAGGCTAAGCCATTGGAGTCCACCCTCTAGCACGCTTTAGTAAATATTTGAACTCTATGAGAGCAATAGTCATCTCCAATTCCTCCAAAATTGCCACCTTCAAAGCCGCCCTTCGGAGCCAACTGTTTAACACCCGCAGCTGCTCCTGTCCCTAACTGGGGCCCTGCTACTATCTCACTGCACCTGACAGTGCCCACTGAGCTGAATCCCCACCTCAAAAACAAGGAGCGGGGCGGGGGGACGGGGAAGGGAAATGTTTTGAGTATACACCTTATTTTTATTTATTTATTTAGTATATTGGAAAGACCTTTGAGCGTGAGCTCTTTTACAAAGGTTCCACATCAGGGTGGACAACAAAACAGTACACAAATTCAGTGGTTACAGAGGCCAGATCATAGGCAACAAGAGCACTTACATGAGAATTAGACAACCAAGAAAAAAACTGAACAATTTTAATAGAATACAAGGCTGTTTCTAAATGACTGCCCTAGGTAGCACACCCCTGGAAACCTCCAAGTCCAATGGTAGACTAATGTCAGAGTACTAGCATAGTGTTTTGAAACTATCCCAGAGAGCGAGAGGTGGGGTGACAGTAAAACAGGGGGGAGCACTGAGTTTAATTCTTCCCCAGAGATCAAGAGGTGGGGGTGACAGTGAAACAAGGTGTACGTGGTGATGGGGAGGGGCAGCTCCAAGGGGCTTTATCAAGTAGGGGGGTGGGTGTAAGGGGTGTTAGGGAGGGCAATACCGAGAGCATTCAAGACTACTGACTGCATACTTACGCCCTTGGCTAGGCCTGACTGGAGGCAGGGGTCTCTATGTGGCCCTGCTGGGTGTTACCTTGGGGGTACGCCAGTTGAATAGTGGGGGCCTGAGAAGCAGGGGCATTTTGAGCTAGTCATCAGGTGCTGTTTGAGGACAGCTTTGAATTGAGACAGGCTGTTAGCTTGTAATTTCTTTGGGAGTTCATTTGTCCAGAGGGAGGCCCGATAAGGGAAGCGCGCTGCCCTAGTGAGGTTCGGCAGAATGGGATGGACAATGCCCCATTCTTCCTCCCTCTAGTGATGTGTGATGAGAGAGATGTCTCGAGCAGATCTCCTACACAGGGTGGGGTTTTACCCAGGAGTGCCACCTTGGTATTTGATTTTAGAGTTAGCCAGTTTGTATGCTCATACAGGGTACAAGTATAAGTGTAGTGATCTGCACCCAGGGTGAGGCGGTATACCTTATTAAGTGCAATTTGGACCCTTTTGAGCACTGTATCAGTAGCAGCTCTGTAGACCACCAGCCCATAGTCTATCATGGAGAGTATGGAGCAGGAGACTGAGATGCAGAGTGCTTCTGGGGTGAGGGATTTCTTATGCCTATGGAGAACCCCGATCTTTATGTTTACCACTCTGACAAGGGAGTCTATGTGGTGTGTTTAAGTGAGAGAGTCATCAATGGTGACTCCAAGGTACTTGAACAATTGCACCTGTTCAATTAGCTCACCAGCTGTATTGGAGATTACAAGGGGAGCAAGCCCGTGTTTGTTGTAAGGGCTGGATTGTAGCATGGCTTTGGTTTTCTTGTAATTTAGGAGCAGCTTTTGCCTACTGAACCAATCCTCGAGTTTACTGAAGGAGTTTGTAGTTCTGTTTGTAGGGCACCCTGAGAGGTGTTGCTGCTCAGCAGCACGGCATCATCCACATACAGGATAAGTTTGGTGTCACAGGCTGTGGGTAGACCATTTACAAAGAAGCTGAAAAGCAGGGGCCCTAGAATTGATCCTTGATGGACTCCTAGGAGTACATCTCTAGAGCTGGATAATGCCTGCCCAATTTTGACTCGCTGGCTTCTATGTGTAAGGTAGTCAATGAACCAATTCAGGGGGTTTGGTGCCACCCCCAGTCTTTGGAGTTGGAATACTAGTAGAGGGTGGTTGACTGCGTCGAAGTCTTTGGTGAGGTCTATGAAGATGGACCCCACCAATTTGCCTTCATCCAGTTGTGTGCATAGTCAGTGTAGTCCAGCAGTGCCATGGTGGTACTGTGTTTTTGCCTGAAACCATGCTGGTTTGGGCAGAGCAGACTGTACTAATTGAGGTATTCTGTGAGTTGACTTGCCACAATTTTTTCCAATGCTTTGGAGAGTGGGGAGAGGATGGATACTGGCCTGTAGTTTGACACCAGTGCCTTATCACCACTTTTATGCACTGGAGTTACCAGGGCTTGCTTCCATACCTCCGGAAATTGAGCTGGAGCCAAGGATTTATTAAATAGCATTGTTATGGGCAAGATAAGAACATCCAGGGTGAGGGATAGTAACTTCATGTCTAGCCCATCACTCCCCAATCTGGTTTTGCCTAAGACTTTCCTGACCATCGTTAGGGCCACCTTCACCATCACCTTCTTAAAGTAAAAGGCTGGGTGGTTTGTTTTGGACAAGTTGGTGCAAGCTTGGTTCTCCGCAGGCAGAAAGTAGTCTGGAGGCAGCACGGAGGACAGGTCTGTAAAGACCTGTTTAAAGGCATCAGCAATAGCTAGCGGATCTGAGGAGGATGAGTTATTAATGCTGAGCTTCTTCAGGTGCTGCTTTTGATCTTTACCAAGGATGTTTTTGATGTTGTCCCAAAACCTCTTACCATCTCCCCATGCGTTGTTAGAAACCCTTGATGCAACAGCAGGAATGAATGAGAAAAAGAACTGGTAAACATGAGTAAAACAACTTTTCTAAATAGAATTCAGATGATTTTTTATTTATTTGTCATCTCGGAGTTGTACCTTTGAGCTGAAAGCTCTAAAGGTTCCACATCAGGTAAGGTTCAAACAATCGGTACATACAGAATAAAAAACATCAGGTACAGACATAGTCAAGTACAACACATAATTTACAATTGTTGATGAAATCCTAAGATTACAAAGAGGAAGAAGCTATACAAAATGAAACTATACTATATACAAGAAGCAAATGCATTAATTCATACAATGAAGTACAGACAGTATTTATGACAGTTTTGATACTGTATGAGCGCAGGGGTCACAGGACTAGTGCAGTGAGGACAGGTGGAGAGGGTAGACAGTGGAGTAGTCAGGGCTGACTATGAAAAGAGGTAATGGGGGAGAGGGGTAGGGGTAGAAAAACATGGTGCAGACAGAGGTATCCTTGACAGTGATTACTGTGGAGTGTGAACAAGGGGTGTTGTAAGGGGATGAGTGAGAGGAGACAATTACGGGGGGGGATGGAATGAGTAGTGACAGAGGGGGTGAGGGTTGGGAAGAGAGGGAAATGAGAGAGGGTAAGAGGATATGGGGGAATGACTGAAGAAAAAGGGGAAAGGTGAATGGGTGGTCAGGGATTGGAGAGACAGAAAGGGGGAGTGGCGGGAGGTTAGAATCTGCAGTCACAGGAACAGAGTATTGTTAGGTGTTTGAGTAGGGGTTTCTTGAAAGTTCCAAGCTTAGGTACATTTATTACTTCTGGGGGTAGTTCACTGAGCCTGAGGGGTGCCTTGTAAGTGCAGGATCTCTGTGCAAGTGCCGTGTGACGGAAAGGGATATGTAGAGCATTTTGTGTTTTTCCTCTGGTCTGGCGCAAGTTAGATGCAGGTTTAAGGAGGACTGTAACGGGCCGAGAAGTCAGACTGAGGAGAGCTTTTTTCCCTTCCAGACAGGTCTGGTATTTAATCCTCCCCTGAAGACTAAGCCACTTAGACTCAGAGTAAAGTTTGCAAGTGTGAGTGAGCCTGTGCACCCAAAGGGTGAGCCAACAAGACTTGTTGAGGGCGGTTCTGACCCTTTTTAGGGCTGTATCTGTTGCCTCATTGTACACAATTAGCCCATAGTCTACAACAGAGATTACAGAGCTACTGACAGCCAGAGACAAGGCTGTAGGGGTCATATTGTGTCTGTGTCTGTATAGGAGATCAATCCTGGTATTGGCCATCTTTACAACATTGTCTATGTGGTGAATAAAGGAGAGGAAGCTATCCAGCATGGCGCCTAAATATTTAAAGGTATTGACCCGATCGATATTCAAATACAGTTATTCATATGTATAGACTTATTCTAGAAGACAAACGGGGCTCAATTTTCAAAAGTCAGAAAATGACCCAGATGCTTGCACCAGAAAGGAATGACAAGGAGTAAGCTGTGTCAAAACTTGCGTCAATTTCAATTTTCTAATACTGCTTTTTTTAGCACAGTTCGTCAGCCATTGCTGGCAGGCTTGGTGGTGGTTATACCGACCATCTGTGCTCCTTCCCACCTCCAACTGTCAGGAATCATGCTGTGCAGCAGTAGGGCTTTTAACCGTTTTGTTCGCCCAAACCCTGACCCTGAGGGCGCCGGCATGGAGGATGGAAGTCAAGGCTGTAGATGTGCTGACGCACAACTTAGCTATGCGCCTAATGACATACTCCCCACCCCACACTGCAAGTCCCATCATGCCAACTGTAACCGTGCATCCACAGGCAGCAATGGAGTGATGTGACAGCTCTCCCCTTCAGAGCACAGCGTCTTATGGGACATTCAAACCTCCTCCCCAGGTCAGTCCCAGACGTCCCTGGCTCATTCCCGAACCCTGGTCATCAATGTAGTGGTCGGTGGTGCTACTGCTGTGCTGATAGGCCGGCTTTCTAATGCTGCTTGCATCAACAGCAGAACTGCCTGTACCAAACTGTCCTGCATCAGGCTTGCGTCAAAAAAAGAGGAGCACCATGTCTCAAGTGGGCTTGCATAAATATAAATAAATAAAAGATGCACCATCCCCTTTTTTGCTTTTATTTTTAAAGGTAGAAGCTGCTGAAAATGTGCCGAAGATAGCACGCACTTGCTAGACCAGCCATAGCTGGTCTGACACTGCAGTATATAAAGCAGAGGGTAAATCCTCTAGAGGTTTGGTTATTGAGCCTATATTCCCTTGCAGAGCATTTTGGAGGTGTAATATGCCACTGTTGTCTTGGTCATTTCAGCCTTCATATTTTTTGAGGCAGCATGAGTCACTCCCACCCCCTGCATCAACTTTTTGGCTAAGCATGGGTCATTCTCGCCACATACATTTCTGACTCAGCTTGCATCACTCTCCTCATGCATCATATTTGATGCAGTGGACCTTTCGCATTATTTTGGAGGACTTTGCCACAAAGAAGGCCTTTCTTGCAAAATACGGTGCACAGTTTGATACAAGGTGGTTGTTTGGCGTACCTTGAGTCAGACTAAGGGCCCTTTGAAAATCCAGCCCATGGAATTTAACATTTATTTCGCAATACAGTAAAGTGAACAGAAAACAATTTCCCACTTCCCACCACAAAACACACAACCAGAGAATGATGCTTTATCTGTTTAAAATGGCAACAAAACATAACTGAAAGAGCATAAAATCAAAAGAATCAAAACTAAGGAGCTTTAACAGAGTTAGGAATCTAGCAATCTGGGACATTAACTCTAAACAGCTGATGGGGTGTTTTCTCAGCTCAGGTCTCCCTCAGCCTGCCTCTGACACCTTTACCTTCATATACTCTTAGAAATGACCATCCAATCTTAATCCACTAAAATATTCATAAAAGCAGGGTGAGTAGTGAGCCTACAGAGACAAATGCTGGTACGTGTGCCCGGAATACCAGCTTTACCAAGCATCGCATTCTGTTGCCTAGCTTGCTCCTTGGGCAGTGGTGCAGCTGGCCATCATGACATCACTACAATGACCTGCCCCCCAGGTGTCCAACAGCCTCACCCTCAGCAGCCGGAGTATAAAAGCAGCGTGAAATGAACGCTCAGTGTGCTAGTAAATGCCCGAGACCAAAGCATGCTGAGTGTCAAATAGTGTTTTTTTTTTTTCTTATCGATCTGTAGGGATATTGCATTTTTTTTTTAATTCCATCATGGTAAATTAAGAGGAAATGCCTATATATGAAAGAGAAGAAGTAATAAAGTCTATTTATATATTTTAAGGTGGCACGCTGTTTTGGTCACATGGTAATCTGTGCTTACAATGATGTTCTGCACACATATGGAGCCTTGGGATACAAGAAACAAGCTTATTTTATAAAGAGATGTCATTCAAAGAAAAGATTGTAGATTTGTGACTGTATAATTAGGGAACTAACAAAACTTAAAAAAATGCTCTGTAAATATTTATTATAGGAAACAGTGATTTTAGGGGTGAATATTTGAAAACTGATCAAAGTTTGCACCAAGAAAGGACTTTTGAGCACTAAGCATTTGAGGTCTGTCTGCATGATGTACTCACTGCCTATCAGACTATACTTAAATCCAGAATTATATTTAAATGTAGAAATATAATATTAAAATATATGAAATCATTTAGTATTCGGTATAAACTGAGAGTTTTTTTTCTCTTTTAGATACTTCCTGAAGAAGACCTAAGGTCAAAAGGTAGATTTTTAACTCTATTTTCTATTTTCAGTGTGCATTTAATACAACCATTTTGTTTCATTACACTGTGCAAACCAGAATTTTAGATTTAACATGCGTGGCAATTTATATAGTCTACTGTTGTCTCACAATCAGTTATATGTCGTGTTATGACAAAATTAAGAACTTTATTCAGTACAAACAGTTCAGGTTCAGTCAAGTTAATACTCAAAGATATATTAATTGCATTGAAACTTGCCTTGTTTGTTACTATCTGTTGCTTTTCCAACATCCCCGAGGGCCCTGCCATTTGATGTTGCCACTGCCCTTTCTTCTTTCGACCTCGTCTCGTTCGTTTTTTGGGACGTCGAATCATGTCAATCTGGGACTTCTCCATAGTTGTTTGGGCGACTGCTACCTACAAACAAAAGGGACTGCAATGGAAGTGGCTTTCGCACCGAACTATGCGAATAAGTACCTTGGGATATGGGAACATGACGTAATTAGACACCATGACAAAAATGTGTTTTATCAGTGTATCAACCTCTACTGGTGATCTAAACACAATATACTTATGATTTAGAAAAAAAAAACGAGTGAACAACTGATAGTGTCCATTATTTAGAAAGAGCAGTGAGAAAGTGCAGTACCTACCGCAACAGCAGATCTTCAAGAGAATCTCCTCCATTAAGCCACACCAGCAGAAGATAGATGCCACTGGTGTCAGGACTGTTAAACATTTGCCTAGCTATGGTCACCCTTGATGACCTGCATCGTCAGTGCCCATACAGCAGTGGTGGCTTCATAGTCCTCAGTTCTTTCAGCCCACCACAGGCACACACAACATTGAGCTAAGCCAATGGGAAGAATGGCAATCCCCCCTTCCCCAGCTGTTGCATGACTAACGAAAGAGATTACTGGGTAGGAGCGCAATACAGTGAACTCAGTAAAGGGCATTAAAAATAGGAAAAATGAGTGAAAACAGTAAAAGATCCTACCCAAACTATTCCATCCCAGGGTTTTAAATAACTGATTAGCAGTTTTTTTCTTGGGACAATACTAACTATACAGAAAGTATTTATATAGATTTTCTAGAAGTGCTGTGTTTGTTAAACACAGTGAGGCAAGAGCTATGCATTTTCACAAAGATTTAGCACTTTTATGAGCAAAACGCTAATCAATTTTTAGAGTTAAATAAATCCCTGCATCCACAGTACATACAGTTCATGTTCGATCAAGTCACATTCAGAGATGTTAATTATATTGAGACTTGCCTTTTCTGGTACTACTGGTTTCGGTTCCAATACCTCTGATGTCCCCTCCATTTGTTGCTGTTGTTGTTGTTGTTGTTGTTTCTGTCCCTTCTTCTTCCTTTTACCTCGTCTTGTTTTTTTTTTGGGACGCGGTCGAATCATGCCAAGCTGGGGTATCTGCATAGTTGTTTGCGTAACTTCTACCTACAAACAAAAAGGGACTGCTGTGGGAATGGCTTTTGCAACAAACTATGTGAATAAACTACACTGGGATTTGGGAACAATCCATAATTAGAAACCATGACAAAAATGAGTTCCATTAGTATACAAATTTCTACAGGTGATATAGCGACGATATATTTATGACTTGGAAAGGGAAGAGTTAACAACTGTTGGATTTTTGCATTATTTAAAAGAGAGCAATGAAAATGTACAGCACTTACCACAATGGTCGATTTCTGAGGGAATCCCCTCCATTCAGTCACACCAGTAGAACACAGACTCCACAGGCGTCAAAACCGTTCAGAAACTTTTGCCTAGCTAAGGCCACCCATGATGATCCATATCGTAGGTGGCCTCACACTCCTCTGTTCTTTCCGCACATTGGAGACACAAACAATGACAAGCCAAACCGACAGGAAGAATGGCAACCCCCAGTTGATGCCTGAACGACGACAGAGACGTCAGGACAGGAGAGCAATACATTAAGCTCAATAGAGGACATTAAGCAAAGGACAAGTCAGTAAGAACAAAAGCATTACCTACCTAAATGATGCATCCTGCAAATAAGAGGGAAGGTGGGAGAGTAAGCTGGGGCTCAATGAAGGAGATTCTATTGAAGAGCTACTGCTACAATGAGTAACTGCACTATATTCAAGGATATCTCCTTCCATTGAACCACATCAGTAAAACGATTCTAAAGCAGTACTGCAACAACACGCAGAAGGGAGGCACAAGACAAGGGGCAGACAAGACCCCCAAAAGTGCTGACCAACTGTCCAGAAGAAACATAAGAAAGCATTGGGAGCATCAACCTGGAAAGCAGGCACTGTCCATGCCAGGGCAAGGCCAAGCCAAAACCCCATGATGGGAAACATATGTCAATCAGTGAGACCAGAAACAGCAATAAAGAAACAGACAAAACATTGCCACAATGCAGAGAACCTGGCCGGAGGCCGAAGTGCAGGAGTGACAACATAAAACCTGAGGGAGACGCAAAGACTGGAGCAGACATCAACAAGAAAGCATCAGAAAGCCACCTAAAGAAGGAGATCGATGAGGCAAAGCCTGCCAACGAGCACAATGGTGCCTAATGTCACATAAGGCAATGACAATTCAAAGACAGATTCAGGTGGTGAACAAAAGCAGCATAGGGGAAGCAGCCAGAACACTGAAAGCAACACCAGGTGACAAACAAGGCAGACGGCGAAAGGAAGTAATAAGATAAAGATGCAACTGACTCACTGAGAAAAAAAAAAAAAAACAGAAGACAGTGCAGAAATCAGAAGCATTGACACGACAAAGCCATGCGATGACCAACATGAAAGACAATGCAGGAACAACAACAAAAAAATGGGAAAAAGCTCCGGAGTCAGATAATACTAACATCAACGATGTAATGTCAAGCAACAAATACAAACAGCAGGGACAGGGAACAAATCTATAAAAATGAGAACAGCCAACATACAAGATGGAGCACTGCCCATAGAGTAGAAACGTTGACAAGGCAAAGTCACATGATGAAAAATGGCGACACTGAATGGGAAAAGATGCAATATTAAAACAAAGTCTACCAAACTGCCCAGTTGTCAATGATGCAAAGCCAACTGCTTAATGAAGCAAGAGAGACCCACACACAGCATAGGAATGTTGAGGCAAAGCCAGCAAAACAGTGATGCTGTAAATTACAACACTGCCCCAAACAACAAGAACAAGGCAAGGCCAGGTGATGAAGCTGAAAGGAGTAACAGGCCCCACAGGAATGGGGGCTAGGTTGAAACACCAGAAACTGACCTTGTTGTCCTGAAGAATGATCAGAACGGCGACTCAGGCCAACAGAATAGATACAATTTTCCTTGACAGCAATGGCATCCAGAGTAAGGAAACCATAAGACCACCAATGGAAGCAGCACAGGTGGGATGGTGGGACAGCCAATAGACGTCAGCACAGCTGCCACCAGAGCACAATGCTGGCAGAGGGGGAAGCAGAGACAACCCTTCTGCAGCATACACAGAAGGTGGCTGGTGGCTTCTGCGTATAGTGGGGAACCGAAAACCCATGTCCCAATGTCAAAGTAAAACTGTCGTCAACAAAAGATAAAACAAAACAGCAATGCAGCTGCATGTTCAGACATGCAAGGAGTGCTCCATCAGTCCAGGTTTAAGCTGACAACAGAAGAAAAAGAACTGAGAAGTATGTGGTGACACTCAGCTAAGTAAGTTTTTTTTTTTTTTTTTTTATTTAGTATGCTTTTTAGTCTGCACGTGCCTTGGACTCAGCCCCTACCCACCACGGACCCCCTCCTCGCCACCAGGACTTATCTCCATTCTTTGGCAATACACCCTGGCTTACCCCAGGGTAGGGCTACTGCACCTGCGCGAACGCCACGATGACAGGAGAAGGATGCAGGTAGGGGCACCTACCGGCATTGCCTCTCTGGCTTACCCCTCCAAGGTGGGGCATGGAGTTAGGCTGGAGACAGCAGGTGACAGGATAGGTCAACCTGCCTGGAAGAGCCGTAGCATTAATTGGGGCTGGGAGAAGCAGGGAGTCATGTATAGCGGCCGCTATTTTTCCCTGGTATGCAGTACCAGTAGGAGGCATGGCGTGCAATGGCGCAGTGAAGAAGCGCATCAGCATCCTGCACGCCTCCCCAAGAAGCCAACGGAACCCCCTGGCCTCTGCTAGGGGTTCATACAGCGCTAGATGCTCCATCCCCCACGGAGGAGAACTGTCACTCAGACGCTCAATGCTTCAAACAACATGAAGTCTTGCTATATTATGACATATGCAGCGAGTCCCAACCTTCTAACTGCTCCGGAGGTGAAAGAGTTAACTTTCCATGCCAGGCATGGAACCCTGAGCGCGAGCTCGGTTGAAAACTCTGTCTGTTCTTCAAACTCAAACCGTCAGATTCTTTACTCTGCCTCACTGAACAGTCGCTCCAGAGATTTCTCCTTCTGCTCGGTTCATTTTGTTGGTAAAAGTATTATTTTATCGGTTTTTCGACCGAAATTAAACCGCAACCGGTCGGTTCAAGCTCTGTCTGTGGTATCATAAGTAATAGATAGGCTTACATTTATATATTTTTCTGTGTGGAACTTGTAAACGTTTTTCGGTTCGGTTTGAACCGATCAGGTTACTTTTAAAGACTTCTAGTCCTTTTAGAGTGTGGTTCCGGTTCTTATCGGTTCTAAAAAAAACAGATTTCATTACGCTTTTTTCCACGAGCATCTGTAACACGCGGTGGGAACCGATAAGAGAGTCTTGCTTGGCGGATTGCCATAAACGGGCAAGTTTGGTTAGGCTGGCATTATGTCTGAGAAACCCAAAAGAAAAACCGGCCCACTGGGTTTCAGCACTGTGGTGTTTGTGGGGAAGCCTTTGCTAAGGCTGACCCACACACCACCTGTGTGTACTGTCTGGGGTTTGACCACCTCAATGCAGACTGCCAGATTTGTAAAAATTTCCCTGCTGCAACCATAGAAAAGAGAGTTGGTAGGCTCAGGGAAAGGGAAGCCAAAAACTCCGCTGACCCGGATGGCCAGCCCGGTTCGGTTCCTACCGAACCAGAGGGAGTGCCCTCTGACCAGGGCGATACTTCCTCGGGCAAACGAAGAGCCAGCTCTGAGGAGCGGGTTCCAACTAAAAGGACTAGAAAGTCAGCTAGTGAGGAGCCAAAAGTTCTCTCCCCAACCGCTGAGGAAATAGCTAAAGCAATTCAAATTGTCCAGTCACTTTCCCCGGTTCCGACCGAACCGACACCATCAGGGAAGCGCTCGGTTCGGCCGGTTCCACCGGTTCAAGATTTTGGTTTTGAGGATTTTTATGAACCGGAGGAAGGGGAAGAGGATTATGAGGAGAGTGAATGTGATTTTGAGAGTCTGGATGTGCCCATTGAACCGGACATCTCTCCAGACAGACCGTCAGGGGTTTCTCCTCCCAGGCTTTCTGAGTCCCCTTCTCATTTTATGTTCTATAAGAAAGTTCCTGAAACTCTTCAGCTCCCTGTTGAGGAAGCTGTTGATGACCAAGAGAAGCCTGATTATGTGGAAATGATGGATATTCCAGAGTCTAGGAGGCTGTCTATTCCTTTGCATAAATCTTTTCGGAAACAGACAGTTAAAATTCTAAAAACTCCTCACACTATACCTCCTGTTGATAAAAGGATGGACAAGAGGTATACATTATCAGGCTCTGATACGGAGTTCCTCACACAACAATGCAGCCATGTGGGGGTAGTGCAGGCTGCAGCCTGTGACAAGGCAAATGTTCCTCTAGCTTCGCACCCCCCTGAAAAGGACTCCAGGAGGACTGATGCCATGGCAAAGAAACAGTACATGGCAGCATCTCTGGGACTCAGACAGGCAAATTATATGGCTTATGCTGCTAGGTACCAGAAATCCAGATGGGATACTGTGCTGGCCCTGGCAAAACAGGTCCCTGACCAGCTTGCCAGGGAGCTGGAACAGGTGGCTGCTGATGGTATTGAGGCATCCAAGGTGCAATTTCATGCTGCAGTAGACTCTAATGATGTGTCATCAAGGGTCATGGCTACATCTGTGGCACTTCGCAGAATGGCTTGGCTCAGATGTACTACCCTGTCACAGGATACCCAGTCTAAGGCCATGGATTTTCCTGTTGTGGGCAATTCTCTGTTTGGGGAGCAGACAGAGAATTACATGAAGAAAATGGATGAATACAGGACCACCTATAGGAGTGCACAGGCCAAGGAAAGGCAGGCCACTCCTCAAAGGCAGCATCCCACGGGCAGGGGCAGGCCTTTTCATAGGCCTTTTTACCAAGTCCAGGCCTCCTCTACTGCTTATGCCCAGAGGGGGTTCTTTAGAGGGAGAGGCAGACGGGGTACAAGGAAGCCTGCTTCCACCCCTCAGCCCAAAGCCCCTGCCAAGCAGACACCCTGATGGGGTGGCCAGGGCCGATTCTCTACTACCTGTAGGGGGCAGGCTGGCTTACTTTGTCCAGGACTGGAAGTCTTTAACATCAGACAAGTGGGTCCTGGAAGTAGCAAGCCAGGGACTGGTTCTCAGCTTCAAAAATTTCCAAAGATGAGACCCAGGTCCTTTCCACCTGCAAATCCAACAGAGACACTTGCCCTAGAAACAGAAGTTTCTACCCTCCTGGCTCTCAGAGCTGTGGAAAGGGTTCCACCCCTACACCAGGGCAAAGGGTTGTACTCCAGGTACTTCCTTACCCCAAAAAAGACAGGAGAATGGCGGCCCATCCTAGATCTCAGATACCTAAACAAGCACCTTTTAAAACCAAAATTCAAAATGGTGACTCTGGGAATTATTTTACCCTCTCTAAGGCCAGGGGACTGGCTAGCGTCCCTGGACCTCAAGGATGCCTACTTCCATGTTCTTATCAGGCTCCCATCAAAGTACCTCAGATTGAGCTGCCCTCAGGCCATTACAGTTCAGAGCAATGCCCTTGACCTCACCTCTGCCCGAGGGTATTCACAAAATGCCTGGCAGTAGCAGTTGCCCACTTAAGAAGGCAAAAGATTGCCATCTTTCCTTACCTGGACGACTGACTCATAGTAGGCCAGTCTCCAGAACTAAGTCAGACTTCACCTTCAGGTAACTCAGCAACTGCTCACATCTCTGGTTTCCTCCTCAATCTTCCAAAGTCAGTTCTAGAGCCTGTCCAGCTCCTCACCTTCATAGGTGCAGAACTGAATACAAAGAGCCAGAGCCTTCCTCCTCTGGAAAGAGCAAGGACCCTGGTCTCTCTGGCCTCCTCTTTCACCCTGCAGGTCTCTCGACCAGCAAGGCATTTCTGCAGCTCCTGGGGCACATGGCTGCTTCTACAGCAGTAGTGCAGGAGCAAGAGTTCAGATGAGGGCGTCCAGTTCCATTTAGAGCCTTTTGGTCTCAAGGAGAGATCCTCTAACCAAATTGATCCCAGTGACTCGAACCTGATCCAAGCCCTTCCAGTGGTGGCAGGACCAGAGCAATCTGAGACAGGGGGTCCCCTTCACCTCAGTCTCACTCCTTAATCCTTACTACAGATGCATCCCTCTTGGGGTGGGGAGCTCACATGGGCGATCTCACCTACCCATGGATTGTGGTCCCACAGGAATCTCTGCTCCACATCAATCTGTTGGAACTCAGAGCAGTTTTTCTAGCACTTCAAGTTTTTCCACATCTGTTCAGAACAAAGTCGTACAGGTCAGAACAGACAACACCACCACAATGTGGTACATCAACAAGCAAGGAGGCACTCGGTCTGACCTTGTGCACAGCAATGAAGTTGTGGTCTCTGGCTTATTCCCTGAACACCACCCTTACGGCAGTTCACCTCCCAGGCAAGGACAATGTCCTGGCAGATGCTCTCAGCAGGATTTCCCTGGGCCATCACGAATGGTCACTGGATCCCCTAGTACTGGAGGTAGTATTTGCCAGATGGGGCACCCCACAGATAGATCTTTTTGCAGCCCCACACAATCACCAACTTCCCCTTTTTTGCTGCAGGCCTCCAGTGTTGGGCTCAGTCCCTCTGGATGCCTTCCTTCTCAGTTGGGAAGGGAAGTTTCTCTATGCTTTCCCCCTTCCCTCTTCTGTTCAAGGTGCTAGTCAAAATCAGATCTCAACCCTGCAAGATGATCCTGATTGCTCCAGATTGGGCCAGACAGCCCTGGTACCCACTTCTTATGTCCTTAGCAGTCCACCTTCCCCTGTGTCTTCCCAGGAATCACAACCTGTTAACCTGTGCCCAGGGGAGAGTTTGGTACCCGAACCTCAAATCTCTCAATCTCAAGGCCTGGCTCTTGAAGAGTTAGGGTTTGCTGACCTACACCTCTCCCAAGGTGTATTGGATATCTTCAAGGCTTCTAGGAAACCTTCCACCTGGGCTACTTATAATTCCAAATGGAAGAGATTTTCCATATGGTGTTCTGGCAGGCATATTTCCCCAGAATCTGCTGATTTACCCACAGTCCTGGATTATATGGTGCATTTGAATACTTTGGGGCTGAGACCAGCTACCCTAAAAGTGCACCTGGCAGCCGTGTCTGCTTTCTTATCAGCAGGTAAACCCTCTTCTCTTTCGGCTCATACTGTATTCTCCAAGTTTTTCAAGGGGTTGCTTCACACCAACCCCCCATTCAGGGACCCTGCCCCTGCCTGGGATCTTAATATTTGCATTGCTCAGCTTATGCAACCCCCTTTTGAACCCTTGTCTTCAGCAGAGCTTAAGTACTTGACTTGGAAAAGTGTGTTTTTGGTAGCCATCACTTCTGCCAGGTGCATAAGTGAATTACAAGCATTATCAGTGGAACCTGATTTTATCTCCTTTCATAGAGATAAGGTGGTCCTCAGGACTAACAGGAAGTTCTTGCCTAAGGTGGTTTCAGACTTCCACCTTAATCAATCTATGTCTCTTCCTGTGTACTTCACTGACCATTCCTCCTCTGGCGAGAGGAGACTGCACAGTTTAGATGTCAAAAGAGCCCTTAGTTACTACATAGAACGTACCAAGGGTCACAGGTCTGACTCCCTTCAACTGTTCCTCACTTATGGTGAGGTTGGTAAAGGGAAACCTGCCACTAAAAGACCATTGCCAGGTGGATTGTCTCTTGTGTCCAATTTTGCTATGAGAAACTGGGTAAGGTTCCTCCCTCAGGCCTGAGAGCTCACTGTACCAGAGGTACAGCTGCGTCTCTGGCTGCTGCCAGGGACATCCCTATCCCTAGAATATGTCAAGCAGCTACCTGAAAACAGTTCACACTTTTACCAAGCATTACTCCCTGGACATCCAGGCTAGGAGTGATGCTCGGTTTAGCACAACTGTGCTTCAGAGCCTATTTCCTAAGTAGGTTCTGTCCCTCCTCCATGGAGGTACTGCTGTGTAGTCTGCATATGTCATAATATAGCAAGACTTCATGTTGTTTGAAGAAAGAATTACTCACCTATAATGTTGTTTCTTCTAATGGAGTCTTGCTATATATATGACCTCCCATACTGCCCTCTCAGAACCTCTACTTTTTTGGGATGTGGGTGGGCAGTGTAGTGTTGGCACTTTGTAGATGCCCACTTTATTTTTCACCCTTCTTTTTGGGGTGTTTGGGTGTTATGTTTTTATTTTTGCATCCCTGACTTGAGTCTTTGTTTTGGGACCAAGAAAAATGTGTTCTTATATTTAGTAGCCAGTTGGCTAGTGTAGGTTTACGGCTTCCACACAGAACCTTAGTGAGTTTTGCTGGTAAAGATCTGACAGTTTGAGTTTGAAGAACAACAGACAGAGTTTTCAACCGAGCTCGCGCTCAAGGTTCCATGCCTGGCATGGAAAGTTAACTCTCTCACCTCAGGAGCAGTTCGAAGGTTGGGACTCACTGCATATGTCATAATATAGCAAGACTCCATTAGAAAAAACAACATTACTAAGGTGAGTAAATACAGGTTACTCACCTGTAACAGGAGTTCTAGGAATGGTATATGTTGTTCATCCACACTTATTGGCAGGTATCCTTGCCACTTTAAATCTTGCCGGAAGGTCTTCAAGCTGGCTCCTCCCACCCACCCGGGTGGTAAAACTCTCGGCTCCGCCCCATGACGCCAGATCTGGCCCGCTGGAAGCTCAGGTTGTGCGTCGAAGCCGGGGAGGTCGGGTGGGTCGTGTGGATGAACAACATATACCATTCCTAGAACTCCTGTTACAGGTGAGTAACCTGTATTTCTAAGGACATGGATATGTTGTTCATCCACACTTATTGGCAGACTCTAGCAGTTCTCCCGGGAGGAGGAGGCAGACGCACACCCCAACACTTACTTGGGAGAGAGACTGGAGAACCGAGGCCCCAAAACCAGCATCCCGGCGTGACTCAAGGTCGATGTGGTAATGGGTAATGAAGGTGTTTGCTGACTTCCAGGTAGCAGCCCTGCAGATTTCCTGGATAGGGGCGTCCCTGGAAGCAGCCACCGATGCAGCAGTATGGCGGGTAGAATGAGCTCTTATCCCTCTGGGAGGCTCCATGCCCGTCAACTTATAGCGAGATCTATGCAGGAGGTGACCCACCTGCTTATGTCCGCTTGGCTGCAGGTCTGCCAGATCTTGGCTTCAGCGTGGGTGACAAACAGCTGGCGGAACCTCTCCCGAATTTCAGCCGTGCACTCTTTGTAATAGGCGGCCCTTCTAGGATCCAAAGTATGGAGCCTATATTGGCCTCCGGTGTGATTGGGGTGAGAACCCGGCAGAGTCAACACCTGGTTTGGGTGAAACTCCGACACCACCTTGGGAAGGAATTTGGGTGGGGCGCAGGACAACCTTGTCCCTGTGGAAGACCAGGTAAGGAGACTCGATGGAAAGCGCCTGGAGCTCTCCCATCCTTTCTGGCTGACGTGATAGCCACCAAGAAGGCGTGTCTTCCACGACAGGTGAGAGAAGAGCACACCTGTGCATAGGGTTGAATAGCTTGCCCATGAGCTTTGCCAATACCAGCAGCAGATCCCAGGAGGTGGAGGTTCTCGCACGGAGGAAATGTGATCAAGGCCTTTGAAAAGCAGAGACCACCTTCTCCTGCGCCAATGACTGCTTCCGGCCCGCGCCCGGTAAGCAGAGATGGCTACCAGGTGCACCCGAGGGTCGTCGAGCCTAAGCCCTTGATTAGAAAGGGACCATAAATAGTCAAGATGCTTGCCAAGGAACAGGAGGAAGGGTCAAGCCCTTGCCCTGACACCAAATGGAAAACCCTTTCTTGAAGGCATTAACATTTTCTGAGTCGACTCCTCACGGGGACGCCTCAACTACATTGAGGACCTCGTCGGAAGACCCAAGGCCTGGAACTCTAGCCGCTCAGGAACCAGGCCGTCAGTTCCGAGATTGAAGGTCGGATGGAACACTTTCCCTGATTGACTGAGAGCAGGTCAGGGCGAGCTGGAAGCTGCAGCGAGTCCTGGAGCTGAAACTAGGGAGATCTGGGTACCAGAACTGGCGAGGCCAGTCTGGGGCTATCAGAATCACCTGCGCCTTGTCCCTCCTCGCCTTGAGAAGCACCTTGTGGATCAAGGGAAATGGGAAAGGAGTAAAAGGGCCGGGGTCAGTGCCTCGAAGGCATCCCCTGCAGCGAGCCCTGCTGAGGGCGGGCATGGAACAGTCTCAACCCAGGTTCTCCCTGGAGGCAAACAGGTCCACCTAGGTGTGCCCCAATGGGAGAACAGATGCTGTACTACCTCCGGCAGGAGAGACCACTCGTGGGATGCAGCTCCTATCCGGCTCAGGGCATCGGCCAGGGTGTTGGAGACTCCTCCCACATGAATAGCTAGGAGATCCGCCTCAGGCTGCTTGCAGTGACCAAATGCGGAGAGCTTCTCGTACATAGAAGCATGGAGCGCCCCCCTGGCGGTTTAGATAGTACATGGTCGTGGTATTGTCCGTCTGGACTCGGACCACTTGACCCCGGAGGAGAACAAAGGCGGTGAGAGCTAGGCGGACCGCTCGGAGCTCCAGCAGGTTGATGTGGCATCGGGACTCCGCGGGGACCAGAGGCCGTGAGCCAGTGTTCCCCAGATGGGCACCCCAACCCATCAGAGAGCATCGGTCGATAGAGACCGTCGGCTCGGGCGGACGAGCAGGATGCCCTCCTGCAAATGATCTGGAGCGATCCACCACTGGAGCGTTCCACATCCCTATGTCACCGACTAAGCTGGTCAAAGGATCGCGGCGTTGTGACCACTGGCTGGCCAGTCCCCATTGAAGGGGATGCATGTTCCAGCGGGCCCCAGCGGACCACGCTGGTGCAGGCCCATGAGACCCAGGAGCGCAGGAAGTCCGGGCAGGCGCGTTGCCCAACCAGAAATGATCGGGCAAGGAGGAAAGAACCTCGGCCCTGTCCACGGGAGCAGCGCTCTGGCTCGAAGAGAGTCGAGCTGCGCCCGATGAACAGAATCACCTGCTCGGCTCGAGTTCGACTTGGCCTCGTTGATAAGGAGGCCCAGTTGAGAGCAGACCTGGAGGGCCAGATCTCTGGACCACTCCACCTCCTTCCTGGAGGAAGCTGCTATCAGCCAGTCGTCCAGATAAGGGTACACCCGGACCCCTCGGCGCCGCAGGAAAGCTGTCACCACTGCCATGTATTTGGCGAAGACCCTGGGAGCTGGAGACAAGCCGAAGGGCATGGCTTGGAACTCGAAAAGGGATCCTTCTGCTTGGAAGCGAAAGAATCTCTGGTGAGACGGACGGATAGGGACGTGAAAAAAAGCCGCGTCCTGCAAGTCAGAAACAGAACCACGCCGGCGTTCCAAGGATGGTATTATCTGAGCCAGAGTGACCATCCTGAAGGTCGAGACCTTAGGAACTTGTTTAGATGGTCCAGGTCGAGAATGGGCGTAGCCCCGTCCGTTGGAACCAGGAAGTACCTGGACACAAACCCTGGGTCTGAAGGAGGGTCATCACCTCTCTTATCACCTCCTTCTGGAGGAGGAGGCGATGTCGGCTCGACGAGCCCAGTGAGCTGGGACCCCGAAGCCCCGAGGCGGCGGCTCTGAAGGTGGTGCCTGCTCGATTCTAGAGGCAGGCCTCTTCCCACCACCTCAAAACCCACCTGTCCATGGTAACAGCGGACCAAGGAGCGGAAGTGCGGGCCGTCCCCATGGGGACCCAGGAGTAGGTGGCGGGGATGGGCGACACCCTCAGCCCGTCACTGGGCAGGCTTGGAGGAGGACGGCCGAGGGACCTCCTGGGCCTTTACCTCCCCTGCCGCCTGTTAGAAGCGGCGGCTTGGGTTTGGGGATGCCAAGGCCGAGCCTGCTGGCCCTGACATTGCTGGGCGGACGCGCGCGGCGCCGAGGACGAAGGGCTTAGGCTGTGGTTTGACCTTTGTCCTTCTGAGTGGAAGAGACCGAGTCCAAGGTAGCATTGGACTTCTCGATCCTCTGCAGGTGACCTTCCACCCCAGGGCCGAAGAGGTCAGTCCCAAAGGGAACATCCGCCAACTTGTGCTGGGTATCCGAGTAAAGGTGGATATCTCAGCCAAACCCCATGACCTTATAGCCACTGCGGCCGCCACCGATCTAGCACATGAGTCCCCAATATCCAAAGCAGTCTGGAGCTGCTGTTTGGCCACTGCCCTGCCCTGGTCCCGCACCTGCTTGTCCGTAGTCTGCAGATCAGCGCGGGAGATGAGGATGACCTCATCCAGGGAGCCCAACAGGGCATGAGAAAATGTGCCATGAGGGGCGCGAACTGGCCTGGCGAAGGCCGAGAGAGAGGGCGCAGCATAGACTTTTAGCCCGACGAGAATCCAATTTCTTGGACTCCTTGTCAGGAGGTTTGTCCACATCCCTGGCGTTGCCGGTAGCATGAGCTGTCGGTATCAACCCCTCAGCAGAGGGGTGCTCAAAAAAGCGGACAGGGAACGGTAGGGACGCGCGCACTTCCCTATGCCATCCTGGCCGGGGCGCAGGGCAGGAAGCAGGGCACTGCCAAAGCTCAGGGCGGACCCACTATGGCCTCGGCCACGGAAGGCCTCCGTTGGAGAATCCCTCGGTCCAGAATCTCCGTGAGGATACCTGGCCCGTTGGAAGCAGGTTCGAGGCTCCATCCGGTGGACTCGAGATGAGCGAAGCAGTCCTAGGAAGGACGGCGGGCTATCGTCCATTGACTGACCTCCTGAAGACTCCAAGTCCAGTCGCTTGGAGAAAAGGAGGAATCATCTTCGGACTCGGAAGAGTCCTCGAAAACTGCCTCTGGCCTGAGCCACCCTTCACCTGCCGAGGTCGGTCGGGAGTGAGGTAACCGACAGCCGATGGGGTAGACCCTTAACAGACCGAGAATCCTTGGTGAGACCCCAAATAGTGGCTGTGGGCGGAGGTTCCACGAATCGGTGGAGCAGCTGGTTTGGCCGAACAACCCGGCCTGGGTACAGGCTCCTCGGTTAAGTCGAGGGGTTGTGTCGGCCGCTCCGGTGACAGCCACTTAAGGGCCGGGGAAGGCGACGGCGTCGGCTTATTCCCGGTCAAGAGAAGCTGTTGCCACATATGATCCTCGTACCGTCGGCGTAACTACGCGAACCTCCTACGTCCGAGGGCGAGTGGCGCGCCGCTTACAGCAGTGCGAGACCGAGACCGCCTATGACGGTGGGATCGGCTGGACCGCGAAGAGGTCCGAGACCGAGACCGAGAGCCTCGGCTCTTCCGAGGTCGGTGCGGGGAGGTGTCGGCCGGAACCGGCACTCCCTTCGGCTCGGATGGTTCATCCGAGGGCTCCGGAACCGGAGGCACAGGCAAGCCCACGGGATCCTCAACTCCTCCCGGGGGAACCGGGGAGAGGGGAATCTCGGCTGCTATAGGCGACAGCCCGTCCAACGGATCGAGAAAAATCTCGACTTCGTCGGCGGGAGTCTCGGTCAACTGACCTGACGGGGACACCGTGAGGCCAGTGGCCGAAGCCGAGTGGTCGACCGAAGTCGACGGTCGACGACTCGGGGAAGGGGACCTTTCCCGCTCCCAAGAGCGTCGACGGAGGGACTTACCCTTGTCCTTCTTTTTGGACCGAGAAAAAGGTCCAGCAGACGTTGGCCCTTCTCCCTTAGTGGAGAGGGACAGACAAAGCTCCTTAAAAGAAGCTGTGTAGGAAGAACCCAGAGAGTGGGATAAATGCGCGGCGAGAAGATCGACCCGCGCCGCCTCCTCTTCGAGGCGATCATCTGCTCGAGCTGATCCGCCGGAGCCGCCCGCCGCGGACACGCTGACAGGCCTCCATGAGACTTCACGGAGGGAAGCGCTTCTCGGGGCCCCAGTTGCAATCGGGCAGCCACGGTCTTGAGGGCGTAGGCCGAGAAAGAAAAGCACAAGTCGCAATCCTGCGGGTCGTGCTCAAGGCCTAAACAGTAGACACACGGAGTGTGGATCCGTCCAGACATCTCTGCCCGCAGGGGCATCTCCGAAACCGAGTCGATTTGTCCATCGAGCCGAGGGATCAAGACTGAAGTCTTTTTCGCAAAAAACTTTGAAATTCGCAAATGGAGAAATAGGAACCAGTCTCAAACGCAGAGCGTTAAGGAGGGAACCTGAGCTTCCAAGCGGTAAGGAAGATCTGGCGTCATGGGGCGGAGCAGAGAGTTATACCACCCGGGTGGGTGGGAGGAGCCAGCTTGAAGACCTTCCGGCAAGATTTAAAGCGGCAAGGATACCTGCCAATAAGTGTGGATGAACAACATATCCATGTCCCTAGAATTTTTTCTTCTCCCCCCTACTGGCCCTCCAACTCCCAAGACCATTCCCAAACCTGAGCCAAAGTCGCAGGCGGATGCCATGCCCCTGTGCCGGCAGGCTGTAAGCAAGAGTTTCTGAGTGGCCCAGAAGCAGACAACATCTATATTCTACTGCTATGACTCAAGGGGGAGATATCCTCAAAGATTTTGAAGGCTACAGTGAGGTATATTCCATTCACTTACTGAATGAAGGGTGCTTACATCAGAATGGGCTGAACCCCTGGCAGGGCTACTCAATAGCTGAATTCAGCCAGGGGTGGTTCTGAAAGACTAGAGGGAAGCAGACATTGTTCTACTCCACAAAGGTGAGCAGCTCATTCTCACATTGTACACAATCCTATATTCAACTGTTTTCCTCCGAGATTTTCACTGCCCTTATATGATTGTATAGCACATTTATTTTAAAATTTATGTACTGTCATTTGTTTCTGATTGAATTGCCTGTAACTTGCTATTTTTTTCTACTGAAGTGGAACCTTACTAAGCGAGCTTCCAGCTCAAACGTGTATTCCTAGATCTCAATAAATAAAAGGAAAAAAAAACACAACTGGGTAACTCCACCTGTCAGTCTTATCTCCACTGTGGGTAATGTAATGGAGATACTAGACAAAGAGGACCTAGTGGACTACCTGGGGAGAAATGGGTTCCAGGACAGTAAACAGCATGGGTTCATGGCAGAGAGGTCTTGTCAGATCAAAGTGATAGTATACTGGTATTTCTGCTGGGTAACTGGGGCAGCGGATAAGGGTCAAGCAGTAGATTTACTCAGCTTCAACTTTAGCAAGGTATTCAACTATATGCCACACATAAGGTTGCTAAACATGCCTAGAGGATCTAGGTGCAGCAAAGGACATAGATGGATGGGTAACTGGTTACATGGGAGACAGCAGAGGGTAGTGGTAAATAGATTCAAATCCCGGGAGAGGGAGGTCACAAGTGGGATGCCACAAGGTTCAGTCCTGGGTCCAGTCCTTTTCAATATGTTCATTAGCAACATAGGTAGGGGTCGACAAACCTTAAAACTAAACAAATTACTTTCCACTTACAAGTGACTCCACCAGAAATAGTAGTCCCACTATTCAAGCTGGTAGTCCACTGGAAAAAGAAAATGCATGTCTAAATTAAGGTCAATACAGGGCTAAACATTAATGGCATTACGCACTGTTCTGCATACCAGTTTACAAGGCGGAATACTATTTTCATTACTCTCACTGCCACCATTTTGCAGTTTAATCTACAGCATCGCTCTTTTGGGCAGGCCATATGCTAGATATTGAGATGGAATACGAAATTTGCTTTTTCAGTATGCTGCCTCCCACACCAGATTATTTTCTTAAAGGAATTTTCTAGGTTCCATAGTTGGGCTTCATAGCCCATTACTTTAAGGCAGTGCAAGCCCATTTCGAGCATAAGTAGAATGTTGAAGAATGTCCTTTTTGGGTGGGAAGGGATCGTAACTAGAACGAAACCCATGGGCAGCCTATCCCTTCCACTTCCCGATCTACCAGCCCCACTCCATGCTCAGACGTTTGAGACATCTAAGCAAGGACAGTGCAGGGACATACCCCATAGACAAGTCTATGTGAACATTTTGCAAGGTACATTTACATTCCTTACAAAAAACTTCGTTACTCTATCAGTTAGGGTTGTTTCCACAGCGACAGAAGTGTGGAAATTCAATGTTAGGGTTACCACCCCACCATCCCACCCCCAAGCCCCTCCTCAAAACCCTAACTCCGCATCCACACACCCCCCCCCCACACGCACATATATATGCAAGCAAGGGAGGGGCCAAGGCAAGACAACCAACCAGAGACAAGCAGGATTAGGTAACAGAAGTAACATACAACTCTCTAAACATTCCATTAGGCACAGGCATCATCACAGTCCACCAACCGTATGAGTTCCGCTGTCATCATAGTGCCTTAGGGGTAGACACACAAATACTGGGCAATCATGGGTGATGGCTCACACTAAGCATTTTTGAGTTACAAACATCAAAAACGAGATTTAAGCAGATGCCCATATTTCAGTAGTTAACTGATGAAACACAGTATGTTATCCACACACAGTGCATTAGAAATGACAGTTTATGTGAGCCTAGGAACTGTCATTGTATCTTTGCATTTTCATTTCTGATTGAGTCAGTCCTAATAACAAACAGTAGTAATAATAAAAGTAAGTTTTTTGTAGTATAGTTTACAAGAAAGATGCAAAAGCAACAGTTGTAACGTGCAAAGGTAACCATAACATACTGTTAATGAGTATTTCCAGGTAACGCAGCAGTATAACAACATGTGATGGTGGTAGTTTCCCACCTGAGCAGTATCTCCAAACTACTGTGTGTCAGCTCTGTCTTTCCTGCTACCATATGCCTATGTGGTAGCAACGATACTTTGCAGCGCCCCAACTGTTGAATTATGACACATATAAATCAATATTCTGAACATGTGTACAGACTAAGTGTCATTGTATGAAGAAGATATGCCAGCAGTAAGGTGTCATCATACTGTGCTGGTAGTATAGAGTTGCTTATACTGTATTCGTTTTTTCATTACACAGTGTTATGTGAAATCAGTACAGTGTTGTGATTATTGTGCTTACAGATGTGCCGGAGTGGTATAGTGAAGAAGAAGAATTAGCATTTATATAGCGCTTTTCATACACAGTATCCCAAAGCTAACGTATCAGTTATGGTTGTTTCCACAGTGACAAAAGTGTGGAAATTCAATGTTAGGGTTAACATCCCACCCCCACGCCCCCTCCTCAAAACCCTAACCCCACATTTCCCCCCTCACCCCCCCCCCACACACACAAGACACATGCAAGATTGTATGACACTAATTCCCAAATATCTCAGTAACCGTAGAAGGTAGAAAAAAAATTCAAATTTTATTATATTCATAGCTTTCCAACCTACTTCTGCACTTAGTCCTCCTATAAGGGAACTAAGAATTTTTGCAAAGAAAAATCTGTATCTCGAACTGTTTGAGATACGGGCACCAAAAGGCCACAATGTTATCCTATGGGAAAATTTCTTAACTTCAGAATGCTGTAACTATGGGCCTGTTCAAAGCTTTTGTGCCAAACTACCAAAAGGCACATCTGTGGGACTAGGGCTTGCCAATCTGAAAATGTTCTCTGTCGCTAACTGAAAAACAAGATGGCAGCAGCACGAAAACAATTTCGGGAAGCTCAACAACAGAAATGTGATTGCGAAGGTTTTCGCAGTGCGCATATACATTTTTCCATAGGCTATAATGGGACATGAAAAAACTGAATAACTTTGAACGGAGCAAGATTTTTTCACCAAATCTTCAAAAGGCACCAGGTCAACCCACGCCACATGTAGACCAACATATGTGAAGCCACTGAAATGCATTCTTCAGTCCATTAAGGCTAACCGAAGAATTTGCAACAAGAGTGATTTTTCACTTTTTGAGCACACTATGGTTCCGAAACCGCAAATCCGACCGAAATGAAACTTTCCAGATCCAGAGGTCTATGGTAGGCAGTTCTACATTCCAGATTTCAGGCACATCAGGCAAACAACTGCAAAGTTTATTAAAGTGCAAACTTTGAGGTTTAACACAGAAGTGGCCGTGAAACCCTAACTACAGTGGCACTACTATGCCACTATTATAATAACTTTAAAGTGCTTTTACAGAATCCTAGAGGAGGCAATACAGCGCAGTGGCTTACGGTTCTGAGCTGCAAACCTGGAGACCTGAGTTTGAATCCCAAAGCCCTCACTTGCATACTGGAAGACCCTGGGCAAATCACAACTTCCTTGTGGTCCTAGGTCACACCTGGAAGCAAGCTTCAGGTTAGTGTGCCTTTCCTGGTTAAACAATTTCCCCTTTCCTTTCCCAGATTTATATAGTGCTTGCACAGTTAGACAGTGTAGGTTGCCGACTGCCTCACTGTACAAGTTTAACAATTTTCTGTGGAGCTATGACGGAGTAGGAAGGGATCTACTTTGGCAATAACGAGGTAGCCAGCTGATCTCTTCCACTTCCCCATTACTGCAAGCAGCACCGTGCTCAGGCACATAATGAAGTCTTGCCCAGGAACAACTCAAGGGTGCGCCCATCTTACACCAATGAGGGTAATATTTGATTACTTTTTTACGCTTATTAATGGCTACAGCGAGTTTAATTATGACCACTGTTCAACAAAGAAGGACGTTCTTAGTCAAGTGGGGCTTTTATTAAACTCATTGTAAAAATCAATAAGTTACCGTTCAACATTGGAGACTATTAAACAAGCTGGAGAACTTAGAAGTGGGTCCAAAGATGTTAACTTGAGTAAAAAAAAACTGGTTAGGGGATAGAAGACAGAGGGTAATAGTAAATGAGGTTTATTCAGAGGCAAGGGTGACCAGTGGGGTGCCACAGGGATCAGTGCTGGGACCGGTCCTCTTTAATGCAATTGTAAGTGAAACTGCAGAAGATCTGAAAAGGCCTGCCCATATGCAGATGATATCAAAATCTGTAACTGGGGTGGGGGAGGGGGGGAATGAACACAGACCTGAGAAAGCCGAAAGTGGTCTAGGGTATAGCAACTTCATTTCCATGTAAAAAATTACAAAATAATGCACTTGGAGTACAGGAACCTAGCAGCTGAATATAAAGTGGGAAAACAACCAAGCAGGAGACAAACCTCAGTGTAACTGTCTCAAATGACCTACAGGCAGCTAGGCAGTGTAACAAGGCAGTTGGGAAAGTTAGTGGGATGCTGGGTTGCATAGGGAGGAGGATCACCAGCAGAAGTAATGAGGCTGTGTTACCTCTGTATACAAACCACACCTATGGAAGGACATAGAGTGGAGGCGGTCCAGAAGAGGACAATTAAAGTGGTGAGGTGTCTGCAATAGAAGACTTTTGAGGAGAGACTGAGGGAACTCAATATGTATACCCTGGAGGAAAGAAGGGATATGATATTGAGACATTTTAATATATAAATGGGGTGAACAATGTGCAGGAGGGGAGTATATTTCATCAGAAGTTTTACTCAAGAACAAAAGGCATGATATGAAGCTGGAAGGGGTAAATTCATGAGAGATATTAGAAAATTATTTTTCACAGAAAGAGTACTGGATCCCTGGAACAGGCTGCCAGGAGAGGTAGTTGGGGAGAAAACAGTGGAAGGATACAAGAAAGCTTTGGAAAGGCACAAGAGAATATTAAGGGAAAAGAAACAAGGGGCATGTGGAAGAACTGGAGATCACGTCGGGTCTGTGGGGATACTGTGGGTAGAGTTAAATGGGCAGACTGGGTAGACCCAAGTGGTCCTTGTCTGCCGGCCAATTCTATGTTTCTTTAAAAAAAGTATATATTACCCCCATTGACCTTAATGGGGCACGCATCCACGCTGTTCCTGGGCACATGTCACTATGTGCCCGAGTGCAGGGCAGATCGCAGCAACACAGAAGTGGAAGAGATTTAGCTGGCCACTTTGTTATGGCCAAAATACGATCCCTCCCCACCCCATCTTAGTTTTACAGAAAATTATTAAACTTGTACAGTGAGGCAATCGCTTGCCTACACCGTCTAAATATAAAAGCAGTACCAAATCGTGGAAAATTCCTTTAAGCAACCTTGGAGAAAAATGAAAGCCACCACTCAACAAATAGAGCCCCTATTAGTTGAGCGGTGGCTTTCATTTTTCTCCAAGGTTGCTTAAAGATATACAAATATACCCTGAAAAATGCACCCACAGACATGTATGAGGAATGCCCCCTGTGTTCTCCCTGTTAGACGTCACAAAATGTCTGAGTATGGGGGTGAGGCTGGAGGACCAGAAAGTGGAAGGGATCAGCTAGCCATGGATTCAGCTCCAGTTACGATCCCTCCCCACCCAAAAAGGACATGCTTAAAAATTCTACTTTGCCCGAAATGGGCTAGCACTGTTTTAAGGTAATGAGCTATGATGCCCAAAAGATAAATAAAAAACTCAGAAATGTACTTTAATTTCAACCCCTGAAACAAAATTTATTATTGCAATTTTGTGTTCAAATTCAGGAATAAAGTACAACTGAAAGGTATAGTCTGAAAAAGAATATAATTATAACAATTTCAATAGCCCAAGTATGCCTCTCAATCATTTTCTCATACATTATAAAAAGACACTGCAGCTAAATACAGACTACTGCTTTAGGGGAATTTCCCTGTTGTCCTAGCCAAATTTCCCACATTTACTAACAATAACACCAACAGCTTTATCTGGTTCCGTTTCAGTTGGTTTGCATCCGTAGCTCCCTCCATAGGACGAGGCTGAAAACAGGAAGTACTAGCTACCCTACTTTCCTGGTTAACAAAAACTAAATGAATAAATCTTCCCTTCACATTTGTTATAGAAAGCAAAAAAGGTTACTCCACTCATGTTGTTTTTTAACCCTCGACATTTCTTCTGAACCTGGTGCTTTCCCATTCCCACACTTACTTTGGCTTATCATGTGCTCTACCTCATCTTTTGAAATACATTCAATATAATTCGCAGATTTATATATACATGGAATTATAACCAGTCCACCACCTTTAGCAATGGGAAAAAAATCCCTTATGTATTTAACCCATGTACAGTATCTGATTCACTATTTATATCCAGACCTGCTTTATAACTGAGGTGCCTTTAGCAACAAAGAATTAAGTACCAAAAGGCTCTACCGTCATGTTCATTATTTCCAGCATATTATTCCATAGTTGTTCTTGATAAATATGTCCATCATTAATGAATAATCTATACTAGTTCTGTATTTATTCAAAGAAGTACAATTGTGTTTTGAAGGATTCTTTTTAGTATGTATTACTTGCTTTATTCAATCTGGCACCCTCTACCAAATGTCTTTTGCTCTGTTTCTATTAACATGTCACTGGTTAATAGAGGCCTAATATTCAAGAACATTAAGTCATCTTATTATATATAACTTCTGCTGACACATCTACCTTCATCATATTCTCAAAAGAAATTACCATATGTCCAGTAGGAGTGTGAACAGTTTCCTCAAAATTGTGATCCCATTTAACACTTATTTATTATAGCCAGATTCATAATCCCATTAATCTGAATAGTGAGTGATGTCAACATTTCTTTCCAGGACAAACCAGAAATTGTCACTTTTAGCTTTAGCTGCTATATTCATAGATCTATATTTAGCGAGAGTGAGAAGAATATATGGCATAGTCTACCACTGATGAACCCTTTGGAGAAAAGAATGTCCTACCCATTTCATTATCCCTTTTGATCAACCATTCAGTACTGTCAATAAATTCTTATTTAAAAATCCAAAAGTTTACTGTCATTATCACTGACTTTACTATCCAAACTACTCCTGCAAGGGACATCAGCTAGCCAACTAGTACCATCCTCCTCCAAGTTTGAGTCTCAATTATTAAAGGGGTCAATTCAAACATTAAAACCACTTAACGATATAAATTCAAATT
Organism: Neoceratodus forsteri; assembly: GCA_016271365.2. Classification (NCBI taxonomy): domain Eukaryota; kingdom Metazoa; phylum Chordata; order Ceratodontiformes; family Ceratodontidae; genus Neoceratodus; species Neoceratodus forsteri. Next base: position 307,233,810 of record CM028137.1, read on the forward strand.
TTGGCCTTTCAAGTCATAAATGCTAAAGGAATAATGCACGACAGGGTGTGTGTCGTGCTAGGATAATGCCATGCCTGGGGTGGTTGGGCACACCGTGGAGTGCATTATTGCTATTATACAGTGGCTTGTTGTTATATATAAAATAAAACATTTTAAAGAATGTTTTAATCAGTGTGGAAAAATATTTTTGTTTCTTAAGAGGAGATGCAAAAAAAGAGATGTTGCTGGTCGATGTGGTCATCCATATTGGTTCACATTGCTGAGACTAGACCTGTGGCGGCATGCTGGGATAACACCATGGGTCCAGCCCCAAACTGAGCACTCACAGTCCAAGATTATTTCTTGCCATTGTATAATACATTTTAATATCTAGATTATTCCATGTATTTTGCTCAAAATACTTTGATGAGTTGGGTCAATTCTTTGAAAAGAATCAAACCCCCAACCAGTCAACCACATTTCTTCTCTCTTTTAGCTGTGATACCAAATGCCTGAATACCATTTAAATTTATAGTTATATCCAAAAGATGGTGTGTTTCCAGTAGTGCAATAACATCATGATCTTGAATAAAAGACTAACTCCCGATCTACCCACTTACCAAGAAACCAGCCACACTCCATGACAGTAATTTCCGTCATTTTCTATTATTTATATTATCGACTACTAAAAACTTATTATTTATACTCTTAAGACTGTTGGATTCCTGAGTTACTATTTCAGATTACTATGCTGGTCAATTATGGGTTTCTACTAATACCTAAACTCTATTCATGGTACGACACTTTATATTACCTAGCAAAAGGTTCCGTGGGCCTCATAAATGTACATCCCACTGCATCCAGACTACCCCTATGGCCTCAAACATTTCCTATATCACACTGGTGAAACATAAACATAGAAACATAGAATTTGACGGCAGATAAGAAAAAATTACTCACCTTAGTAATTGTGTTTCTTCTAATGGAGTCTTGCTGTATTCTGACAATAGCAGTTAGCTCCAGCACTTGAACTGCCCCAGAGAGTGAAGGGTTAAAATTCTATGCCAGGCATAGAAAGTTGGGCTCGAGCTCAGTTGAAAACTCTGTCTGTGACACTTTGAAACCAAACCATTAGATTCTTACGAGCTAAAACTCAGACTATATAATGTGGAAATTGTAAAACTCCTACTAGCCAACTGGCAACAAAGACTTTAGTATCCCAAAAGACAAGTCAGGAAACCCAAGGACCAAAAACCAAGCAAGAAGAAATAAAAAACTCTTAACTAATCAAACACAAAGTACCCAACACAAATGGGCTAAAGACACCCCTGGGGTACAACACTGCACCTGCCCACCCACTTCCCAAAACAGGTTCTGAGAGGGCAGGGAGGGAGGTCAGAATACAGCAATACTCCATTAGAAGAAACACAATTACTAAGGTCAGTATTTTTTTTTCTTCAAACAACATGAAGTCTTGCTGTATTCTGACAATTGCAGACTACCAAGCAATACCTCCAAGGAGGTGGGACAGAACCTACTTTGGGAATAGGCTCTGAAGTACTGCTGTGCCAAACCTAGCATCACTCCTAGCCTGGATATCCAGAGAGTAATGCTTGGTGAAGATATGACCCCTGTTTTCCAGGTAGCTGCTTGGCAAATTTCTAACAAAGGAATATCCCTGGCCGGAGCCAGAGATGCAGCTGTACCTCTAGTGGAATGAGCCCGCAGGCCTGAGGGTGAAGTTTTTCCCAGTTTCTCATAGCAGAAATGGATACAGGACACAATCCACCTGGCAATGGTTCTCTTGGTGGTAGATTTTCCCTTACCTACTTCCCCATAAGTGAGGAACAACTGGAGGGAGTCAAACCTGTGACCCTTTGTACATTCTACGTAGTAACTAAGGGCCCTTTTAACATCTAAACTGTGTAGCCTCCGCTCTCCTGAGGAGGTGTGATCAGTGAAGAACACAGGAAGAGACACAGACTGGTTTAAGTGGAAATCAGAAGCCACTTTAGGTAAGAACCTTCTATTGGTTATAAGGACCACCTTATCTCTATGGAATGAAATGAAGTCAGGCTCCACTGACAGGGCTTGCAATTCACCGATACATCTGGCAGAAGTAACAGCAACCAAAAACACAGTTTTCCTAAGTCAAGTACTTAAGCTCTGCTGAGGACATAGGCTCAAAGGGGGGTTGCATAAGCTGAGCAATGCAAATATTCAAATCCCAGGCAGGAGTAGGATCCCTAAAAAGGGGGATTGGAATGAAGCAATCCTTTTAAAAATTTATAGAAAACAGGGTGAGATGACAGAGAGGAAGACTTCCCCACTGACAGGAAAGCAGAAACAGCTGACAAATGAACTTAAGAGTAGCTGGTTTGAGGCCTAGGCCATTAAGGTGAACCATATAATCCAGAACTGCAGACAACTCAGCAGTATCTGGGGATATATGCTTCTTGGAACACCAAATACTGAACCTTTTCCCTTTGGAGTTGTAAGTTTTACTGGTGGCAGGCTTTCGAGAAGCTTTGAGAATATCCAGAACCCCTTGGGACAGATGTAAGTCTGCATACTCTAACTCTTCAAGAGCCATGACTTGAGATTGAGTGACCAGAGACTGGGATACCAAATCCTCCCGAGAGGAGGTTAACAGGTTGTGATTCCTGGGAAGAGACAGGGGAAGATGGACTGCTAGGGACAACAACAGGTGGTACCAAGGCTGCCTGGCCCAGTCTGGAGCAATCAGAATAACTTTGCATTGCTGTGACCTTACCTTGACTAGAACCTTGAACAGTAGGGGGAAAGGAGAGAAGGCATAAAGAACTTCCCAGTTCAAAATCAGAGCATCCAGAGGGACTGAGCCCAAGACTAGGGGTCTGCAACAAAACAGAAGAAGTTGGTGATTGTCTGGGGCTGCAAAGAGATCTATCTCTGGACTGCCCCACCTTGAGAAAATCACTTTCAACACCAAAGGATCCAGAGACCATTCGTGATGGCCCTGAGAAATCCTGTTCCATGCATCTGCTATCACATTGTCCTTTCCTGGGAGGTGGACTGCTACCAGACAGGTCTGTAGGGAATAAGCCAGGGACCATATTTTCATGGCCTCCATGCACAAGGCCGTGGACCGAGTGCCTCCCTGCTTGTTGATGTAGCACATGGTGGCAGTGTTGTCCGTCCTGACCTGAGCCACCTTGTTCTGTACTGACTGAGAGAAAGCTTGTAGGGCAAGAAGTACAGCCCTGAGCTCCAGGAGATTGATATGAAGAAGAGATTCCTGAGGGGACCGCAGTCCCTGGGCCATGAGAGCCCCCAGATGGGCTCCCCACCCCAAAAGGGAAGCATCTGTGGTAAGAACCACAGAATGAGTCAGAGTGACAAATGGAACACCTTGCCTCAGACTGTCCAGGTCCTGTCACCACTAAAGGGCCTGAACTAAGGTCTGAGTAACAAGAACTAGCTTGTTAAGAGGATCTTTCCTTTGGGACCAAAAAGTCCTCAGATGGAACTGAATGTCACTCATCTGAAACCTGGCCCCTTGGACCACTGCCGTGGAAGCTGCCACGTGGCCCAGAAGCTGAAGAAAATGTCTTGCTGGTCGAGAAACCAGAGGGAGGAAGGAAGTGGCCAGCTAAGAGATTGCTTTTGCCCTTTCCAAAGGAAGGAAAGCTCTTGCCTTGAGTGTGTCCAGCTCTGCTCCTATAAAAGTGAGGAGCTGTACTGGCTCAAGAACTGACTTGGGAAGATTGAGAAGGAACCCCAGGGAAGTGAGAACTTGCTGGGTGACCTGCAGATCTGACTTGACTTGGTCTTGGAACTGGCCCACAAAGAGCCAGTCGTCCAGGTATGGAAAAATAGTAATCCTTTTCCTTCTTAAAAAGGCCACCACTACTGCTAGGCACTTTGTAAACACCCTTGGAGCTGAAGTTAGGCCAAAGGGCATTGCTCTGAACTGGTAATGGCCTGAGGGCAATTCGAACCTGAGGTACTTTCTGTGGGAGCACCTGATAGGAATGAGAAAACAGGCATCCTTGAGGTCCAGGGAGGCTAGCCAGTCTCCTGGCCTCAGAGAGGGAAGAATTGTTCCCAGAGTCACCATTTCAAATTTTGGCTTTAGCAGGTGCTTGTTTATTTATCTTAAAATCTAGAATGGGTCGCCATTCCCCTGTCTTTTCTTGGGGGTAAGGAAGTTCCTGGAGTACAGACCTTTGCCCCTGTATAGAGTAGGAACTCTCTCTATGGCTCTTAAGGCCAGTAGAGAGGAAACCTCTGCCTCTAGAGCAAGAGTTTCTGATGTATTTGCAGGTGGAAAGGATCTGGGTCTCAGTTTCGGAAAATTTTTGAAACTGAGAACCAGTCCCTGACTTACAACCTCCAGGACCCACTTGTCTGAGGTAACAGACGTCCAGTCCTGGACAAAGTAAGCCAGCCTGCCTCCTACTGGAATGGGGGAGTCGACCCAGGCTGACACATCAGGGTGTCTGCTTGGCAGGAGCCTTAGGCTGAGGCGTGGATGCAGCCCTGCTCATCCCCCTTCTGCCTCTCCCTCTGAAGAACCCGCTCTGAGAAAAGAAAGAAGAGGCCTGTGCTTGGTAGAAAGGCCTAAGAAAAGGCCTGCCCATGCCCCTAGCTTGCTGCTTTTGAGGAGCTGCCTGCCTCTCCTTAGCCTGGGCACTCCTGTAAGTGGTCCTGTTTTCGTCCATTTTCTTCATGTAATTCTCTGTCTTCTCCCCAAACAGAGAATTACCCACCACAGGAAAATCCATGGCCTTGGCCTGGGTATCCTGAGAAAGGCTAGTACATCTGCACCAAGCCATTTTCCGAAGAGCCACAGATGTAGCCATGACTCTTGATGACACATCATTGGAGTCCACAGCAGCATGAAATTGCACCTTTGATGCCTCGATCCCATCAGCAGCCACCCCCTCCAGCTCCTTGGCTAGCTGGAGGGAAGCCTGTTTAGCCTGTGCCAGTACAGTGTCCTACCTGGACTTCTGGTACCTGGCTGTATAGGCCATATATTTAGCCCACCTGAGTCCCAAAGATGATGCCATGCACTGCTTCTTTGCCATGGCATCTTCCTTCCTGGAGTCGTTGTCTTGGGGGTGTGAAGCCAAGGGGATGTTTGCCTTGTTACAGGCAGCAGCCTGCACTTCCCCAACATGGCTGCATTGCTGATAAAGAAACTCTGTATCTGAGCCTGACAAGGTGTACCTCTTGTCCATTCTCTTGTCAACAGGAGGTACAGAGTTAGGAGACCTAAGAATTTTTTGTGTCTGTTTCCCAAAGGACTTATGGAGGGGAACAGACAGTCTCTTAGACTCTGGGATGTCCATCATCTCTACAAAATCAGGCTCCTCCTGATCCTCCACAGCCTCCTCAATAGGAAGCTGGAGGGTTTGAGCCACTTTTCTGTAAAACAGAAAGTGGGGAGGGGACTCAGAAAGCCTAGGAGGGGAAACACCAGAAGGTCCGTATGGGGAGATGTCCGGTTCCACAGGCACATTCAGACTTTCACCGTCGTAATCATCCTCTTCAAAATCCCCCTCCTCATCAAACTCCGGTTTGTAACAATCTTCAGGGGAACGATCCTGAACCGGGGGAACCAACCGAACCAAGCCCCTGCCAGAAGGTGCCGGATCGGTCAGAACCGGACGAAGCGATTCCACAATCTGAATCGCTCTGGCTATCTCTTCAGTAGTCGGAACATGAAGTTCTGGATCCGAACCGGCCGATTTATCCTTGTGTTTTCTCTTTGTAGGAACCGATCCCTCAGGCTCGGCTCTCCTCTTGCCCAAAGAAGTGTCGCCCTGGTCAGAGGGCACTCCTTCTGGTTCAGTAGGAACCGAACCGGGGTGGCCTTCTGGGTCAGCGGATTTCTCGGCCTCCTTATCCCTAAGTCTACCTAACCTTTTATCCAATGTAGACTTAGGGAAATTCTTGCAAATTTTGCAGTCTGAATTGAGGTGGTAAAACCCCAGACAGTAAACACAGGTGGTGTGGGGATCGGCCTTAGCAAAGACCTCCCCACACACACTGCAGTGTTGAAACCCAGTGAGCCCGGTTTTTTTCTCGAGTTTCTCAGACATGGCCAACCTAACAAAACTTACCCTTAATAAGGCAACCACCAGGCAAGACTCCCCTATCGGTTTCTCACCATGTTAAGGGTGTTGGAAAAAAACGTCAAATTCACGTTTTTTTTTTGTTGTTTCTTTAAACCCATACGGACCAGTAACCACACACTAAACTTTTTCACAAGATTTTTGTCAAAAGGATCGGTTCAGCCGAACCGATCGAAAAAAACTTTACAATTTCTACACAAATACTATCCTACATACTTACGGTACCACAGACAGAGTCTCGAACTGATAAACGGAATTTAATGTGGACTAAAACCGACAACTTTAATCGACTTTGAACCGAGCAGGAGGAGAAAATCTCCGGAGCGACTGTTCAGTGAGGTGGAATAAAGAATCTGACGGTTTGGTTTCAAAGTGTCACAGACAGAGTATTCAACTGAGCTCAAGCCCAGCGTTCTATGCCTGGCATGGAATTTTAACCCTTCACTCTCTGGGGCAGTTCAAGTGCTGGAGCTAACTGCAATTGTCAGAATACAGCAAGACTTCATGTTGTTTGAAGGACCGCTTGGCCCAGCTAGTCTGCCCATTTCCTTACCTGATGGGCAAGCTGCAGATTCTAGTTAATCAACAGCTTACTTCCTCCTACCACCAACTAGAATTGCCTTATGCCTGTCCCATGCATTCTTGAATTCCACCACTGTTCCTGGCCCACAACCTCTTCAGGAAGGCTGTTCCATGTATCCACAACCCTCTCTGTGAAAAAATACTTTCTAATATTACCTCGGCTCCGTCTCCGTTTTATCTTCAAATTGTGCCCCCTTGTTCTTGCACATCTCTTCTTGTGAAAGATGCTACCCTCTTGTACTTTGTTAATTCCCTTGAGATACTTGAAAGTTTCTGTCATGTCCCCCCCACCTCCTTTCCTCAAGGGTATACATATTAAGCTGCTTTAGTCTCTCCTCGTATGTCTTCTGGTGCAGACCCTGCACCGTTTTGGCTATCCTCCTCTGAACAGCCTCCACTCTATGTCTTTGCGGAGATGGGGTCTCCAGAATTGCACGCAGTACTCCAGATGGGGCCTCACTAACTGTCTGTACAGAGGGATAACAACTTGTTGTTTTCTACTGTTGATGCCTCTCCCTATGCATCCCAGTATCCCCCCAGCCCTCCTTACTGCCTTCTCACATTGCTCACCCACCTTTAGGTCATCTGATATAATTACTCCTAGGTCTCTTTCGATTTTTGTTGTTATTAACTCAGTCCCCATTGTGCACTCTTCCCCTGGGTTTTTGTTTCCCAGATGCATTACCTTGCACTTGTTTGCACTGAATCTGAGCTGCCACATATTTGACCATTTCTCCAACCTTGCCAAGTCCCTTTTCATCCTTTCCACCCCACCCTGTGTATCAACCCTGTTGCAGATTTTTGTGTCATCTGCAAAGAGACCCCATCTCCGCAAAAACAGAGTGGAGGCTGTTCAGAGGAGGGCAACCAAAATGGTGAAGGGTCTGCACTAGAAGACATACGAGGAGAGACTAAAGCAGCTTAATATGTATACCTTGAGGAAAGGAGGGAGAAGGGGGACATGACAGAACCTTTCAAGTATCTCAAGGGAATTAAAGTACACAAGGGTAGTATCTTTCAGAAGAAGAGATGTGCAAGAACAAGGGGGCACAATTTGAAGATAGACGGGGGACGGCTCAGAGGTAATGTTAGAAAGTATTTTTTCACAGAGAGGGTTGTAGATGCACGGAACAGCCTTCCTGAGAAGGTTGTGGAGTCAGGAATAGTGGGAGAATTCAAGAATGCATGAGACAGGCATAAGGCAATTCTAGTGGGGGGTAGGAGGAAGTAAGCTGTTGATTAACTAGAATCTGCAGCTTATCCATCAGGTAAGGAAATGGGCAGACTAGGTGGGCCAAGCGGTCCTTATCTGCCATCAAATTCTATGTTTCTATGTTACCTTTCCTTCCAGGTGCTCTCCAATGTCACTTATAAAGACATTAAAGAGGACCAGCCCCAGTACCGAACCCTGCGGTACCCCACTAGTTACCCTCCTTTCTTTACTGTGGACTCAGTTTACTATTACCCTTTGCATCCTGTTGTCCAGCCAGTTTTTTTATCCAGGCTACCACCTTGGGACCCACTCCAAGGCTGGCTAACTTGTATATCAATCTTATGTATGAGACTGTGTCAAATGCCTTGCTAAAATCTAGGTAGGCCATATTCACAGCCAATCCCTGGTCTACTACTTTGGTCACCTAGTCAAAGAAATCTATTAGGTTCGTCTGACATGACCTTCCTGCTGTGAAACCATGCTGTCTTGGGTCCTGTGCGCCACTGGCCTCCAAGTACTCAACAATTCTTTCCTTCAGAAGTGATTCCATCATTTTCCCTACCACTGAAGTCAAGCTAACTGGTCTGTAGTTTCCTGCTCCCACTTTTGTGAAGTGGAATGACATTTGCCCTCTTCCAGTCCTCAGGTACCACACCATCCTCCCATGATTTGTTAAAGAGAGTAGTTAGTGATGTTACTAGTTCTACCCTTAGTCCTTTTAGAATTCTTGGGTGAATCCCATCAGGCCCCATTGCTTTGTCCACCCTCAATTTCAAGAGTTCTTTCAAAACCCTTTCTTCTGTGAATGGACTGGTATCGACCCCCCATTCAAGGTTTCTCTTGTTTGGTTTAGGTACCTCCCCTCCTCTTCCGTTGTGAATACTGAGCAGAAATATTCGTTCAGTATCCTGCTTTTTCACTGTCACCCTCTGCCCACATTCCCTCCCCTTTATTAAGTCTCTGTATCCCTCCCTTGGTCTTTCTTCGCTCCCTAATGTACTTATAAAAGGTTTTATCCCCCTTCTTAACAGAGTTGGCCATCATGTCCTCAGTTTGTGCCTTTGCTATTCTGACTGCCTTCCCTGTCTCCTTCTGCTTTAACTGATAAAGTTCTCTGTCCTGCTCCTTCTGTGTTTCCTTATATTTCCTGAATCCTGTCCTTTTCTCCTTAACTGTCCCTGCCACCTCTTTTGAGAACCATAGTGTTTTTTTCCTTCGTTTTGTTTTACTGATTTGCTGCACACAAAGGCATGCTGCCTCTGCGATGGCAGTTTTGATTATTCCCCATTGTTCCTCCACCCCTCCTTCTTGCCCGTTTGCTAGTGCTTTTCTGAGAGTGCTCTCTCATTTTCCCAAAGTCAGCATTCCTAAAGTCCAATACTCTTGTTTTGTATAGCTTGACTCTCACGGCTGTGTTTATTGTGAACCACACTGTTTGGTGGTCATTTGTTCCCAGATGGCTACCCACTTCTAAATCTGAGATCCTTTCTCCTTCCTCATTTGAGAAGTACCAGGTCAAAGATGGCTCCTCCCGAGTGGGGTTCCAACACTAGCTGTGTCTGAGGCATGCCCCTGTAGGCATCAAGAATGACCCTCTCTTAGATGTGCCTGCAGCAAAGGTACTCCAGTTAACATATGGCATATTCAGGTCCCCCATCAACAATATCGCCCCTTTTTCTGCCATTTTAAGGATGCCTTCTATCATTTCCTTGCCCATTTCCTCCCCGAGATGGGGGTCTATACACAAACCCCATGCGGATTGTGGTGCCATTTCCAGTCTCCAGGGTGACCCATAGTGACTCATCAACTTCCTGTTTACTCTTTAGTTTTGTTGCTTTAATCCCTTCCCTTATATAGAGAGCTACTCCTCCTCCTCCTCTTTTACCCACCCTGTCCCTCCTACAGATTGTGTATCCTGGTATGTTGACATCCCAGTCATGATTTTCTGTGTACCATGTTTCAAAGACTGTCACAATATCCAGGCATCCCTCTTCCATCAAGGCCACTAGTTCAGGGAGCTTGTTGCACAGACTGCCGGCACTGGTACTCTTGGCCTTCCATTTATTTTTTATGGCCTTACCGCTTTTAGCCCCATCCCTGTCCTTACTGCCTTTTTCTGCATTTACCCCTGTCTAGCTCCCTAATGACTTCTCTACCTTGGTGTTTACCCCTCTAACTACTGTGTTTTGTGGGGGGGGGGAGGCTGGGATTTCCCTGCTCCTTTTCAGTGCCTCCCCCCTTGGCTAGTTTAAATGCTTGCCAACGAAGCACTTAAACCAGTCACCTAGGATCCTGGTTCCCCCTCTGGACAGATGCAGACCATCGCACCAGTATAAGCCTGCATCCCCCCAGGTGGCTCCCCAGTCCCCAATGAAGCCAAAACCCTGAGCTCCACAGCAGATTTTCAACCATTCATTGACTCCCATGGTGCGGAATACCCTAGCATCATCCTTGCCATAGACAGGCAGCACCTCCGAGAAGGTTACTGTACATGCTATTTGTCTAAGGCCTCTCCCCAACTTCACAAATTCCTCTTGCACCGCTCTGATCCCATTCACAGCCAGGTCATTTGTCCCTAGGTGGACAATGACATCCAGCTCCCTCCGTCGTGCAGCTGCTCCACTTAATCCCTGCATTAAACTCCTGTCCCTCTGGAGCCCATGGTGCCAGGCAGGCACCCACCTCCCTATCCCTTCCTCCCCACTTCTACCCCCCTAATGATCGAGTCCCCCACCAGGAGCCGTTTCCGTCCCCTGTGGGGTCTTGTGCCATCCTCCTGCGGGTCTCCTTTGTGGAGGTTCCCAGCATCCTCTTTGGTCTCCACTGCAGGTGCCTCCATAGAGGAATCACTATGTGCCAGAACAGCATATGAATTGTAGAGAGGTACAACTGGAGGGATGCACCTCTGTTACACCACCCTTTCCCTCCCTGAGCCCACCTTGGTCCAACCGCTCCTCTTTCTTGGCAACCTCTGAGGTAACTGTGGTGGCCCTGGTGGTCCCTGGGTGGGGGAAGAGGTTTCACAAATCCTAGCCAGGTCAGCCTGGTGACGGCAACCTCCTCCCTTAGACCAGAGAGATGCCTGCAAACAGGGCAGCATCGCAGCCTCCAGAACGTCTCCCGGAACACTGCTGCGCCACAGCCATTGCACTGCACCACTCCCATCTTGACTTATTTTGTGTCTCCTCTCCTGTTGCTTTGTATGCTTACTGTCTCCTCCCTCTATGTATTTTTACACTTACTTTCATACTGCCTATGTGCCCTTACAACTCTCGCCCTTCCTGCTCTGGGACAGGTACTTCCTGCAGTCTTCAGTAGTCTCTTTCTACCGTGCTTGGATTCAGACTTCCAGCAGCCGGGGCGGAACAGTTATTTTTTTAGGTTCCTTCAAGGTTGATGAAATTAATGTGTCTCAGTGATCCTTCCCTTCCTACTGCCAAACAGGAAGTTCCTGTTGTCAGTCAAATCCAGTGGCTATAAAAGTAGAACTGGCTTAGGGTAGGAGGGTGAAGGGGTGGGAAGGAGGGCAATTAGTAAAAAATCTGTAGTTCTAGACTGCTGTTTCTTGCTCCGAAACCAAAGTTCTCCTTTGTCAAAAACAGCAGGAAACTGTAATTGGAGACACCTGCTTTTGTACTCCTAAGCTCCTAAACCACACCAATTAGATTCCCCCTCTGCTCCTGACTCAGTAAATTAAGCTGATACGGCCCCCTTCCTCAAAGAAACTCACAGACTTTCTTCTTCCCTTTTTTTTTTTTTTTTTTAATTAAATGAGACCTCCTTCTTCTAATAAAGTTTTTTTTTGCTTAATCCAAACAGGTACTGACTCCTCCTGAGACTGAAGTGATTTATCAGTAAAAGAATCTGTAGTTCTAGACTGCGGTTTCTTGCTCTGAAACCAAAGTTCTCCTCTGTCAAAGCTGTAATTGGAGACACCTGCTTTTCTACTCCTAAGCCACACCCCCAATTAGATTCACCCTCTGCTCCTGATGGACTGTATATCCTACATATTAACTATATGCAGGGCCCCTGGTGTTCTGTGGCAGAATTTTCTGATTTCTGCGGCAGGGCTCCTTGACTTCTGCGGCAGCATTTTCTGATTTCTGCAGCATGATTTATTCATTTCTCTGGCAGAATGCAGTCGTGTCATTGGCTAAATATGATGTGATGTCATTGATGACATCATATGCTGAGCATAGAGGAGGGGCTTCAGGACAAACGAGGTGGGAAAGAAAGCCTGACACCATGGAAAAACAGTATATTTATATGAAAATTCACCAAAAACAATGAATTCTGCAGCACTATATATATTCTGTGGCATGATGCAAATTCTGCAACCGCAGAACCACAGAATTCCAGGGGCCTTGACTATATGTATCCATACAGGATCAAATATCTCACTTTTTCTCACTATTTCTTCTGTAAGTATCCAGTGTAGGATATTTATTAAAGTAATTTGTGGCTTCAGTAGGTAGAAGTAAGAAGCTGGGTGCAAGGTAAGTTGTTTGATTTGAAAAACTAATGGGAAGTTTTTCGTGCAGGGGAGGGACTGGCACAATTCTAAAAATTAAAAGTTGCATATTTATTTTTATTTTATTTATAGTCTTGGAGAAATACCTTTGAGCTAGGAGATCATTTACAAAGGTTCCATGTCATAATTAAATTACATACAAAACATTTAAGTACAGAGTACAAAACATTAAAATATATCCTGGATAATATAAATAAGGAGTACATTATGATAGTGTCGATAGCAAAAAAAGTGTAAAATAAGTAATGCCATCACTACTAAACATAGCAACTTTTCATGACCTTCGAACTGTGCACAACACACCTTTTGAGTACGGAAATCCATACACAACAGGGGTTAACAATATACCATACCTTACTTGAACCTATTCTCTAACTTATCTTTGCCACCAGTATTCTGTAGTTATGTGTGTTATTTACCAATTTAAAAGTATCTATCTATGGTGCATACTACTAACATACTAAAATGCCAGCAGAATAGGCCGAACGGTCTTTCGTGTCTGCTCGTTTGGTCAGCGCCCACCCTGGGTGCTGACCTTGCTGCCCTCCTCGCCTTCTCTGGCTTCTCCCTTCCCAGTTCCGGATATTCTTGCTGCATTGGATTTTGCTTCCAGAACCCTTCCCCTGTACCTGTCCCACCCCCCTCTTGAACCCCTCCACCGTCTCTGCCTCCACCAGCCCCCTAGGCAGCGCATTCCATGGCTCCACCACCCTCTCAGTGAAGCAGCACTGCCTCCTTTCTCCTAGAATCTTCCCTCCAGCTTCCACCCATGCCTTCTAGTGGCCCTCCTCCTTCCCTTTGAAGCACCCTGACTGTTCCTCCCCTATTTACCCTCTTCATGTACCTGAAGACCTCTATCATGTCCCCCGGTCCTTCTCTCTCTTCCAGTGTGTACATATTCAGCTCTTGAGCCTCTCCTCATAGGTCCTGTCCCCCAAGCCCCAAATCATTTTGGCTGCCCTCCTCTGGACCCTCTCCAGGAGTTTAATATCCCTCTTTAAGTGTGGCCTCCAAAACTGCACTCAGTACTCAAGGTGCGGCCTCACCAAGCAGTTATACAGAGGGAGTATCACTTCCCTCCTTCTGGAGGAGATCCCCCTAGCGATGCATCCCAGCATCCTGTTGGCCTTGACTGCTGCCCTCCTACAAGTCTCCGAGTTGTTCATCTTGACATCCACCACCACCCCCAGGTCCCTCTCAGCCATCGACTTGTAGCATTTCCACCCCCAGGGTGTACACTTGGCCAGGTTTCTGGACCCCAGGTGAGTACCTTGCATTTCCCTGCATTGAACCTCAGCTCCCACTTTCTAGACCATCTTTCCAGAGCCTCCAGGTACCCCTGTAAGCCACCCTCCCCTCCTCCCCATCCACCACCGCTCCCAGTTTTGAGTCATCTGCAAAAAGACTCATCTCACTCCTGATTCCTGCCCTTATGTCAGAGACGTAGGCGTTGAACAGGAGGGGCCCAAGGACTGATCCCTGTGGGACCCCACTAATGACCCTCCTTTGGGATGAGACTATCCCGCCAACTACGACCCTCTGGGTCCAGTCCTGGAGCCAATTGCCTATCCATCTGATCATCTGGTTCCCCACCATTTCTCCCAGCCTATCCAACAGGCCCACGTGAGGAACAGAGTTAAATGCCTTGCTGAAGTCTAGAAAGAGGGCCCACTGGTCTACCCAGGTCCAAGGCACTCGTCACCCAGTCATAGAACTCACAAGGTTTGTCTGACACGATTTCCCCGGGCCGAATTCATGCTGTCTATCGTCCAGGCACCCTGACTTTTCCAGGTCCTCCCCTAGCCTCTCCTTGACAATGCCCTCCATCACCTTGCCCACCACCGATGTCAGGCTGACAGGCCTGTAGTTCCCTGCCACCTCCCTTGATCCCCCCCTTGTGGACAGGCACTATATGCGCCACCTTCCAGTCCTGGGGCACCCACCCTGTCCTCAGAGAGATGCTGAAAAGCTCCGCCAGGGGTTTCGCCAGGACATCCGCAAGTTCCTTCAGCAATTTTCACACATTTCATACATTTTCTATAAAAACATACTGATTTTACTGACAGAAGAACAGAGAAAATTGCTTGTTTAGTGTTTTAGTTGCTTAAAACTAAATGTAATAAACTAAAGAATTTTAAAGTCAACTTCTTCTGTTATGGGAAGCTGTGTGGAAAAAGATTTATCCACAAACTGCAAATAGCACTGTCTGTGATTAAGAAAAATTACATACCTTATAATTAATAGTTCTTCTAATAGATGTTTTCATCTATCACTTTAAGCAGACACACTGCAAGTGCTCTCTACCGCAGAACAGAGCAGTCTTAACCAATCTGAGCAGTGATTTCGTGATCCCTGATCCCCAGCTGGTAGTTTAAAAGTAAGGATCAGAAGGCCACAACACAATAATAGCGCACGGATAGTTTAGTAAGAAATAATACAAATGTAAATCAAACATTACAGAACAACAGACCTAATAAATTTTATCAGTATTAAAACATATGAACCAAACTTAGATATAAGAGAAAAAGCATCTTATGTATAAGTAAACATTTTTACACATATCAGAAGGACCAATGCTAAAGGGGAGACAGGGAGGATAGCGGTAATAAGATAAAAACATTAATTACAATAACTATGTTTGCAAGGTATGTGACTTTCTCTTTTAAAATCAAACAGAACTTGACAGCACAAAAGGCTCGTCAGCTCATCAAGTCTGTCCAACCCTACCCAATACTTCTGTGATGATCCTGATAACCATTTTCCTCCCTTACCCCCTCCCTGTTTCAACTTCCTCCTGCCCTTTTTAGGCCCTGTGACTGTCCAACCAATGTTTTAATCCACTCACTGTCCTGAACTCTCCACCTCCTCCAGCAGTCTGTTCCACCTGTCCACCACTTTCTGTGGAAAGGTACTTGAGAACATCCTGCCTGAACCTATCCCCACCCCCCATCAACTTCAGAGTAGTCCCTCCTTGTGTTCGTGTTTTTACATTGGGTGAACAAATTCATTACATTTCACCCTGCTGATCCAATGGAGATAATTTGTAAGATTTGATCATTTCCCTTCCCTTTATCCACAGTGTTCATATTAAGGTCCCTAATCTTTCCTCATATGCTTTCTCCCCTCTAGCCCCTGGATCATCTTGGCTGCCCTCTTCTGTACAGCTTCCACCTTTTCAGTCATCCATAGGTGTAAGGCCCAGAACCACACACAGTATTCCAAGTGAGGGCGAAACAGAGACCTATACAGGGAAAGGATCACCTCCCTGCTTCTACTGCTGAGCCTCCTACCTATGCCCACCAGCATCCTGTTCACCTTCCCCACTGCTCTGTTGATTTCAGACTTCCCAATACAATCAACCCCAGGTCCCTTTCCTCAGGATTGTGCTCTATGGCATTATCACCACTTCATGTGTTGTGTTTTCGGGTTCTTGTTCCCAATGTGCATTACCTTGCATTTCTTGGCATTATAACTCGGCTCAGTACATCGGTTAGATTACTATAGCAACTGTGAAGGACATATGACCAGACGGATCTCTTGACTTCGTTTTAATATATTTTAAGAGTAATTTTGCTTTTGTTATAAGTGAGCACAAAACATGGCTTCCAATGTCACATGACCAAACAGGTCTTATGGGAACCACTGGCCAGAGCTGTTTAGGGGACTGTTCCCTTGGGAACATTCAGCCACATTCTGTAGGGCAGATATGAGTGTGACATTTTGAACACCTCGGTCAGCCTGAAAGGCAGACACATGGGGTTAAACACCTCGGATATCCTGAAATACAGAATCCCAAAAGTAGACAGAGCACATCTGGTTGTGAAGGGAGCCAGCTAGCCTGGATTATGTCATCCCTCCATATACCCACCCATCTGGGGGTAACCTAACACTCAAAGGGGCAAAGCCGCATCCCACAGTCAAAAAGATTAAAACAGCGAGCTGAGGTTCAGCTCACTCTCTTGGACCCAATAACATCTGAAAACCCAGAGCCCTGCAGCTAGAGATCTGATGAGAAATAGTTTAGGGACTAGTGTTTCTTCAGACAGCAGCAGATACATAGGTTCTGAAGTGAAAATAGTTCAGATTCTCCTATCTGTAACTGTCTAGTTTTAACTCCATTTATTTTCATTTCTAGCAAACTGGTAATCCTTTTGTTTGACTGTATATACCCTGTTGTAAATACTTGTCCTCTAGTAAAGAATCTATTTTTGATAGTACAAGTGACTGCCTGTGTATTTACTAAGGTAATCTGATTATTTCTGCCGGACTCCATTTGCAGTCAGTCACTGAAGGGGCACTCTGCTCACAGTTACTGTGTTGACCTTTCTGAGCTTGTGCAAAGGGGCAGGTAAAAAGCAGGTTTCCTGGTTCCTGTTGGTAAAAACCTGGTGGTGGTGGTGAACTAGAAGTCCATGGTGAGGGGATTTTCATCACAGCAGCCAAAGTTCAATAGACCAGACCTGTATAACTAAAAGCACTTAGATAGTCAGTGGTTCACCTTCCTGGTTCCAAAATGCTTTATTCAACTAAAGTGCACTGCAGTTATCAAAGAAGGCAAGAGAGGGTAAAAACGGGAGAACAGAAAACAAAATAATACTGACAGCAAACTACACAGAGTCAGTCAGCATGACCAGATGAATAACGTGCATGCTTAGTGTTTGAGTTGTTCTCTGCATGCACTCTTGTTCTTCTGGCTGCCAGTCATGCTGACTGACACTAAGTAGTTTGGTGTCAGTGTTTTTTGTTTTATGATAAAGACCACCTGTTTTACTACTGCCTGTGCTTTTTCGGCCACTACAGTAACTCAAAGAACTCAATTAGGTTAATCTGGCATAGCCTACCCCCTTGCGAACCTGTGTTGTGCACTGTCCTGTAGACCGTTTACCTCTAGAAAGTCTACCAGTCTTTATGTACAAACTCCAGTAATTTCCCCACTATATATGCCAGGATGACAAGTCTAAAAGTAATTCCTGGCTAGTAAGAAGCCACCTGTGTGGCACTCAGTTAAAAAAAAAAAACAGCTAGATCCAAATTAGAGTATTAATGTATATATCATTAACAGTGACTACAGATGATCAAATGTCAATCTGAGGATATTTTTGGTAATGCTATCCACCCCCGGATAAGGGTGCTTTAGTTCTTGCTGGGCTTTTCTGTGTTATGCATGCGGCATGTCCTTTCATGATCTTTAGCTCCTTGTGAACTTTATTTCCTGTATGTTTTTTTTTCTCTGCTAACTGAAACCTATCTCTGTGGTATTTTACACAAAAACGTTCAGTTATTATTATCTGCACAAGTGGCCACGGCGGGAATTCCTGTTTTTGCATGTTATTATCTTAGCTAAAAATGTAAAGAAATTCTGCCCGACCCACCGGTGCAGCAGTAGTGCTACTGCTTATGATGCCAGAGACCCAGGTTCAAGAACAAGCCGGGAAAGCTGGAGGACTGGCCAGGGAAGGGAAGCTTGAGCACCCAATGGGCAGCTCACCTCCTCTGGGGGGGGGTCAAAGGCCCAGTGCTGTCCCGACCTGTGGTGGAGGCCGGAGGTACAGCAGCACGTAACCATATGTAGGGGACAGCGTGGTAGGATGTCGGCATACGTGCCTAGGCATCACGCACAACCATGTCCAGGGGCCATAAGGGGAAAAATTTGAGTCGGCTGAGCTCTGCCGACAGAAGACGCGCCCTTCACCACTCGACCCGTGAGGTCACAATGGTGGGGCCAACCAAACAAGAAGGACATGGGGTTCCTGCACTCCATCCTGCCTGGGGAATAGTCAAGGCTACATGGGGGCGCCTGACCAGTGGATCGTGGGTCGAGATGGGTCGGAGGAAGCCTGGCTGGATCGAGGGGAATAAAGAGCAAGTAAAAAAAATTTAAAGAAATTAACTCCCATGAAACCTACTGTAAAATCATTTATTAAAATGCAATACATCTAAAAAGTTATAGTTAAATCCCTGAAAAAGTTGTTAAAAAAGATGAACACATGACAATCTATGAATGCATGTGACACTGACAAGTTGAAAAAGTGGTTTAAAACAAAACTGATTTTACTGTGTAAAAAGGTATTTTTTGTAAAGGTAACTCCCATCCCAATGCAAAATTTAGAAACATACGATTTTTAGAAAAACGTCATCTTTAATGCTTTCTTTACTTCTATTTTTATTGATATACAGTACATTACAGCTTGAAAACTTTGGTGATAACGTCTGCTATATTTGAGACAATACTCCTTATTAGATTAAAAAATAAATGTAACGTATAAACTTTTTACAGTGAAATGTGAGCTATTTTAATCTAAATGAGCTGAATGGAGGTTTCAGTACATAAGTAAAAACTAAAAATCCTTAATGATGAAACTAATCTAGAAATTGTTTTTCAGTTTACCCTTTGATGTGTGGTAATCTTCATGATACCTTTTTATGCACAAATTAGTCCTTTTTACCAATATGTCAGTGTCACACGCATTAATGCAGTTACGTGTTCTCTTGCTTAAAGTTTTTAATGCTTGTAATTTACTTTTTAATTACATTCCATTTTATTGAATAAAACTATTAACGTAAACATTATTATGGTTTAAAATGATCTACATTAATAAAATGCAATATAGGAGTTCCTACAATGGACAATGTCAAATGCGTTAATGATCATATACATTCATATTTAGTAATTTTTTTAATGGCTGTAATTATGAGTTAATTACATTGCATAATGACACATAACAATGACAATCAACTGCATTACAGCCAAGAACAATTTAAGGTTCTTAGTACTTAGAATTTTGCTGTGACACCCATACTGCTTATATGTTTGTATCCCAATGTCATGTGAGTTTTGTGTTAAATTCCACTTTCATTTTTCCATGTTGTATTATCGCTTATACTATCTCCTGTAACCTACCTTCTTATTGCTTTTGTAACTCTCCCAGGTTTTGCCTGAAAATAGACAGTCTCTGGCTAGTGCACCTACCCGGTAAACAAAAACTAAATAAATAATAAAATGCAAAGCAAGAGTTCATGCTGTAGACAGTGTCACATGCATTAAAGAATGAAACATTCATCTTGCAAGTTTTTTTAGTCTCTAATTATGACTGTTGAATCATACTACATTATAATAAGTTATTAACATATTAAACTGCATAACGGTTCTGAACTAAGTGACACTGTCAGGCTTTGGGACCGATTTTCAAAGGCTGAGGACGAAGGCATCTAGTGCAAGGTTTAGTAATATAAATACATAAATGACCCCATATTTGCAGAGAAGTGCTTCAAATGTACTATTTCTGTAAAAATTACATTGGGCCACTAAAAATATAAGCTCTGCGCGTCTGTGAGTTACAATGGCGCGGAGCAATGGAAAAATTAATTCATGAACGAGTTACTTTTTTGGGCTGTACCTGTGCAAAAGGGCTTATCCATTACTTGTGGCAACAGAGAGTAGTCCAAATGTAGTCCCATTCAGGAACGAATGCTAGAACCTGTTGTATTAAAAAACTGAAGCCATTACTCCAGGCATGCGCATTACTGTAGCCGCTCACTACCCAACAGCGGGAAAGCATGTCTGGCTCGCAAAGAACTCCCTTTCACTGCCTACTGTGGATGCGTTACACTGCTCCTCTGTCCGTGGTCCACTGCTGCTGTGCCTCTGTCTCTCAAAAGCAGCATTAGAAAACAGTCTGTGCTGACCCCTTCTCTCTCTCTCTCTCTCTCTCTCTCTCTCTCTCTCTCACACTCAGCACGTCTCGCTACTCGCACTCGGGGGGGGGCACAGTGAAGCAGCGGGGGTACAGTGGGATGGGGGTACAATGATACATGTACGGGAATTCACGGTCTCTCTCTCTCTCATTCTGTACATTCCAAAATAACTGAAGGCAACTCGGACAGGCAGCTAACATCATCCAGGGTGTGTGTGTGTGTGGGGGGGGCATCGCTCCGGAGACAACTCTGGGCGTCTTTCTCTGGAGGTTGCAGTGCCCTTCTCCTTTGCCAGGGGTGAGGGAGAATAGGGAATCTAGCTACAGGACAGACATCAGTGGAGCTCACTGTACTCCACTCATGTCCCACTACTTCAGCTGCCTGTCTCACGCTTTCACATTTTTCAATGGCTGCCATTAATTTTTACTGCCTAGAGGAGGGTGCAACTCCCGACGGCACTTCACGGAGTCACTCCGCGAAACTGTGGATTAAATAGGGGATTTAATCCATGGCCACACAGAGCGACTCCACCAAATGGGCTGTGTGTCTCTGCCAACCCATGATCATTTAGAGGTATGAATTTCATTGCTGTTAGCAGCAGCATTACTGACTGCTACCAATTAGCGCAAAACCTTTACCTGTATGTTTCACTGCTAATATGAAATCATCTTAAGATTTCCTTTTTTTTCACTCGTTCATAGTCATCTGTGTCTCTACTGTCTATATGACTGCAGGCTACTGAGCACAACCAGTTAAGCATGGGGCTAACCTTACTACCCACTGGGCTTGAGGCCACTCACAAGCTCTTGCAGTTCTTCTGAAGGTAGCCAGGTAGGCCTCAATATTACCTGTACCAGTCATTTTGTTAAGTTTTGGATCTTTTGGAGACATACAAGTCCCGCCAGTGGGACGACTGGTCCCAATGACCTAAAGCGCTTGCGTTGTATCTGCCCACCTCTGATCCGGTCTTCTCGCTCCATCTCCCTTTCATCTCTCTCTCGCTCTCTCTCATCTCTATTTGCTTCACAGCCAACCACTGCAACAAGTTCACTAATATTCTCGTGGGGGA